>JAFBJW010000129.1:427934-1706873 GCA_016785235.1 Pseudorhombus dupliciocellatus | reverse complement strand
TTTCAACTCTTCCCCATGGTCCACCCAGCAGCACCTGTGTGTGTGTGTGTGTGTGTGCAGGCATGTTTACAGGTGTACGTGTGTGCTTACGTCTCTGTGACATTTTTGGGTCCAGAGTGGGGGAGGCCAAAGCACAGGTGCATCTCACATGTCAATAAATGGAAGGTTTCCTGTCTGGACGAGCACGGGTCAGATCGTGTGCTGCACACAGAGCTGCTGCTACAAGGTGGGGGGTGGGGGGGTAATTAAATGCACCGTCTCAGGTGGGTGATGCTCAATTTTCGTCTCAGTGTGATGCAGAAGTGGACGCAGTCAAGGAGGATCAGCTGTCTCCTCCTCATCAAAGTGTTCCGAGTCCGTCTTCATCCCTCCCTCCCTCCCTCCTCTCGCTTCCCCCCTTTCTCACCCTCCTTCCCTCTGTTTCTCTCTTTCACACCTTACATCCCATGGTGGTTGACATGTGTCTCAGTAGCGTCTCTGCCGCTCTGTCTCACAGCTCCATTTAGGTCGACTCTGTAACCTGAAACAATGTGACAGTCCCCTCGCCGACACCCTTTTACATTCCTCCTTCTCCTTCATTCCCTGCGCTGCCCCTGTCTCCCCCCCTCTTGTCGTACTTTTCTTTTTTCCATTAGTTGTCAGGCCGCACTCGTCCGTGTTTTGTGGATCTGTCACATTTCTTCTCGTCCTCTCCTCTTCTTGGCTGTTTGTTTCTCCCCTTGACTCCGGCAGGCTCATTATCTTTGTGGAACAGCAGTGTGCGCTCGTCAGCAGTGATTAGCGGCGTTTCATTCCAACGCGGTTAAGGGAAGACAGTTAGATATTTGACGAATGAAGATATGGCGTTGTCTAATCTTCCTCAGCAAAACTGTGTCACAGCAGATAGAGGCGTTTGTTAACTTTGCCATAACATTAAAGCTAGCATTGATCATAATCCAATTAATGAAAAAAACAACAAGACAGACAGACAAAAAGGACATGGGGGGGCGGGGGGGGGGGAATCAACTGTAATCAAATTGCTGAGTCCTCAGAACTGATGAAGTGTACAATTTTAAAGATCTAATGAATTTCTTCTTGCAGTTAACATAATTAATTTGCGGCTCTTTTGATAAGTGGTAATGACTTGGAGATTATTGGTTTAAATGAATAGTTTTGTTGTGCGGCTGCAGGAGAAGAGAGAGGGGGTGACAAAGAGGGGGAGGGCGAGCGAGGGAAGCACTCCTCCACTTCCAAAGTTCCCAAGGAGATGAAGCAATGTTTTTTTAACACAATAAGACAATTAGACTCCTCTATAAACTAATTACCGCTGCTTTAATTCCTTTTCAGATTCCACTGCAATTGTAATAAGACGACGTCTCAGGGGAGGTGTTTGTAAGCAGCGAGGAAAGACACATTTGTAATTAAAGGTGGAATATTTGTTTCTATCCCTAAACAAGTATTTGCACAGGAGGTAAAGGCACAGACGTCTGCTCTGAAGTGGAATTAGCGGAGGAAGCTGCCTCGCGTCGCCTCCAGAAACAGACCAGCAGCCTGTGAACAGGCGGCGAGCCCGTCAGACATCTTATCCCTGACGAGCTCGCAAATCTGATGAGTTAGGAGTGTTTTTGCTCTCAGGCTGAAAAGTGTGACACTAAGGGAAAAAAAGAAAAGAAAAGAGGAGCCTGCTCTTATCCCTGCAACGTTATTACTGGTTAGTAATGCCGTTGCTGCTCACATCCACCACGGGGTGGACGCTGTCTGCCGCCGCCGCCGCCCCTCCCCCAGCCATCGCTCTGCAGCATCGCCCTCTGACAAACTCAAAACAACTAGTTTCAGCACGACTGACTCTTTCTTATCATAATTTGATTATTTTAATGATTCTGTTTCTGAACCTCACACGCGGCGCTGGCACACGCCCGGCGGGCAGCCATGGTCCAACGCACCGTATGAATCTCACATGAGGCTCGGGAAATGTCCGAGGGGGACAATGCACAGTGGTGTGTTTACCCATGTGTGTGTGCGTGTGTGTGTGTGTGTATGCATGTGCTTGTGAGCTATAGTTTCACTTTTGCGCAGCGTGGTCTGCAGCCGCGGCGCCTGCCACAGACAACGGGAAGGTTATGGAAAACTATTTGCATGCAACAGCCCAGTGCGTTATCAGGCAACCGGCAGAGCCAGAGGGGGCTTGATTGTGGCGTTTCATCATGGCCTATTGAATTATCTGGATTAATTTAACGCGTTTAGGCCTTTGTGTTTTCCTCAGCTCGCAACTCTCCCATCTCTTCGTTAGCGATAATTACACTAAGTGGGTCATGTTCTTCCGAGCTGCCTTTCTTTTCCCTCTCCCCACGTAGCGTTAGCGTTTTCAACTTCTTAAACAAAGTTTGGCAAAAAAAAAAAGAAGAATCTAATGATATAAATGTTGTGATTCACTCTGTGGATGAAAGCCTTAAAAAGCAGGCGGTTGACTCAGAGAGTGGAGGAGTGGAGTGAGAGAATAGCAGGGTTGAGCTAGAGGTTTTTCATACTCACCTTCAATTTTATTTTACTTTCTCACGTATTCGATCCCTGACTCACGGTTGTTTTCACCCACCTGGGCTTCGTTGTGCGGTGGAACTACTAACGCCGCGTTACGGCGTCATTTATCACAAGTCCTGCAGGAGCGCGTGGAGCCAAGTCGGCCAGATTATGTAACAAACGCCGAATATTTTTTTATCGCAGCAATAATAAGGAATGCTCACCGCGTCTTTCTCGGATTCTTTACACGTTTATTCAGTGAGCGGCCTGACACGTTAAACAATTATGAACGGAGTCAAAGAGTTGCCATGGTAACAGCAGCAGCCACTCCAATCGAACATGTGCCGGTGGCTTCACTTGTTGTCTCGTGAATGGCTTCTATCAGAGAAAAGCTCCACTCCGTCTACCTTTCATCTAAAAGCCCTCATGCTGCTTTTCTACATTGTTATGCACTTAAGAGAATAAGACACGACAACAGATTTGAGTCGCGCTGCTCAGCCGCTCCGTGACTCCTGCCACCCGATCTCATCCAGCAGGGAGCCAGCTCGGCTTTTCTCCTCAACCTCCCGCTAGAAGTATGGCTGCTAAGGCATTAGGCAGCTCATTAGCATGTTGTTTAATTGGTGTCTAATTGATCATGGATGTTTTATAAAGCTGTGAACCTCAGGGGCGAGTGACAGCGCTGGCAGACTCCCGGGGGAGTGGGCTGAAGCCTATGAATAGACCTGCAGCTTGAATCGCTCAGTTAAACCTTTATTTGCCTGAGATTTCAGTTTCACTTGCGTCAGTGAACTCACAGAAACAGCAGGTTTCTACATCGGAGCACTTCAGATCGCTTAAAACACCTGAGCCACACGTGAAGTGATGGAGCTTCTTGTTCTCCTCACATCGTTTGTATCTCTCTGACTTCAAACCCAATGTTGTTAATTACCTGAGGAACTGCAGCAGGTTGTTGTTTTGAATGCCGGTGACGACCTCCAACGATCAAAGTATCGCTTCCTCTTTAAAGTAAAAGCAAAGCGTGTTTGTCTCTGTTTAGCAGAACAGCTGAGCATTTGTTTAGGGAATCAAACCCAGGACCTTCATGCAGTACCTCTGAACCTCTGAACCTTCACGGCAGAAACGAGGTGGGCGGGCCGTTATCAGTCACCTGAGGAGAATCTGAGGTTGCTCCATCGGACCAATCTGTTCTGACCTTTCTGTTGCAGCACCTACTTCTTCTTTATTATTTCCCCTCCCTCTGTCAAACACTGATGAAAACACAACCTTACGCTTTCTTTCACCGTGGTAGAAAATAACATCCTCATGCTCTGGATGCAAGAAGCTCGAGGTGTGATCCACGTGCGCTGTCAGAGGGCTGCAACCTCACGCTCATAATCAATGACCTCCACATGAGTTAATGGAGGGTGTAAAGAAGAGCCCCAGCGCTTCCCTCGCTCTATTTCTGGGCTTGTTTTCTCACTCGTGGCGCTGCACTGTCTCCCCCTGTCATTTTGTGACGAGAACTCACCTGTGAATAATTCATGAGGAGCAGCACATACTATTACACTGGTTAAAAAGTAATGAGGCGTTGCCATAATAAAAGGTTGTGTTGCATTGTTGTACCAAGTGCCTCTCGCACGCCGATGCCGTCGCCGGCCTCCAGTTCACATGAAAGCGCCTCGTCGCCGCCGCTGACAGAGAAAGAAAACAAGAAAACAAAACCGCGGCCTGTGGAGCAGGTGGTTAGAAAACAAACCCCACCCGCCCGCCGCCGCCGCCGCCGCCGCCTGCCCCCCCCCACCCACAGCACAGCAGCGTGATCTCGCCCAGGCTATGAGCTGTCACTGGGGGCTTTTCATGTCTGAGCTCGGGAAAGATCAGTAGACTCCCCGTCTGAGCTCGGAGCCCTTTGATAATCGATGGAGCTTACAGTGGCGCTTTGTAATGACAGCGACCGTTCACGGCCCAATCACACTGCGCCGCCGTCCTCCCTTGTTTGTTCCCAGGCCTGTGCAGGCTATTTCCTGTTTGACTTAAAATGGGGCCTTGTGTTTCACCAGCACGCCGGCGCTGACAGCGGGGAGATGCGTCGGCACCACAAAGCGCCTCCTTTTTGAGCTGGAGCACAAGTCGGTGTTGTTCTCAGGCTTTTACATAACCTGCGCTTCCACGCGGTGACACACTTTGGCTGTGGAAGCTGCCGATGAATCAACTTCCTCATTATGCACAGAAGCGTTAATGTGCCATTCGTCATCAGCCGTCATGTGTCAGACGCGTGAGCGGAGCGGGCAGACAGCGGAGAAAAGTTGTGGTGATCGACCTTAAAGTGACACTGCTCAACATTCAGGACTCAACGAGGCCTTTTTAAATGAGTCAAGGTCACTTTGAATTAATTAAAGTGTCAGAGAGGTGCGTTTAATGTCACGACAGAGACAGAAACCTTGGTCCACCTGGCTTTTTATTGACTAGCTCAATATGCTCCTCCAAGACCAGGCACACCCGTTTGTTTGTTTTTTTTAAACTGTATTTTAATTTATTCAAGTCTTTCAAGGCACCACGGAGATTTCAACAAATACGATCAAAAGGCTGCAGATAGAATTGTTTGACTTTACCTGGTTGTATCACTAAGCTCTGAAGCTCCCTCACAGTGTGTGCAGGTCATGGCAGGGGTCATGGCAGGGGTCATGGCAGGGGTCATGGAATGAGGAGCTCCACATTTGCACTGATCCCAGTTTTCACGTAAACCAACGCTGAGCCTCCGCCTCTCGCCGTGTCTGAGTGATTTCAAAGTAAACTTTCGGTGAAGATTCCCTGTAATAATTTATGAAGCGTGGGGGTTAATGAGATTGACTAATTGGTTTCCCGCCAGATGAGCCGTGCGAGAAGTGGACGCGGAAAAACACGATTATTTCCAAACCGCGTGAAAACGTGTTGGTAGCGCTCCCCCATCATCATCGCAGGTATTCCCCACCTCCAATCTATTTCTGTCCCGTCAATGCATTATTCAGTGGCTGTGAACCTAATTAAGTATTGAACGTGCACAGATGGTGCTCTTGACCTCCTGTGCGATGACTTGTATGTATGTACGTATGTCTGTGCTGGGACAACTGACACGTGTCTCCGTTTGCATGTGGACCGCAGAACTGGCAGAGGGCAGAGGACACGCACGCGTGTGAACGCACGAACATGACGTTCCCGCGTGTGCACGTGTCGTCATGCCACATAATTATATCGCTGCTCATACGACGAGAGACGGAGAGGACCTGTGCACGTGCTGTCCCCCGAAGTTACACAGACCCAGTTAATAAGCCAGCGTGCCGGCGACCTTGTGACATTTCCACTGCCTGCTCACACATGAGTAGTGATGTGTGTGTGTGTGTGTGTGTGTGTGTGTGTGTGAGCCGCTGACAAGGAAAAAAAAGCACAATGACACGAACGTGTGAGAGAGGAGGAGAGAGCAGATGAATGGGTGAGAGATCAGTATCCTGCAGTCATAGAAACTGAGTGTTCCATGTGAGCACAAATACTTTTTAAATTCTCTCTGAAATCCTTCAACCTTTTTTAAATCTGATATTATGCAATAATGGGCCTTGCCCTCTCTCTCTCTCTCACACACACACACACATTTGGAGACAGAGTTTCATGCCTGCCTACTGCTCCCCTCTGTTTTATTGCCATCCATCACTCCCTCCCTGTCGGCCTCTTCTCATTTAATTTTGTGGGCTGGCCAGATCAATAGTCTAAGACAAACATGCACACACACACACACACACACACACGCAGAGCGATAGTGAGGCTGGGGAAGAGCACTA
Organism: Pseudorhombus dupliciocellatus; assembly: GCA_016785235.1. Lineage (NCBI taxonomy): Eukaryota > Metazoa > Chordata > Actinopteri > Pleuronectiformes > Paralichthyidae > Pseudorhombus > Pseudorhombus dupliciocellatus. The sequence goes on along the minus strand of JAFBJW010000129.1, from coordinate 1,700,583 downwards.
CGGGAAAATGTCCAGGCCTCCGTTCGCAGGGGATGAGACGGTGACAGCATTTACCTGATTGTTCAAAACAGACAGTGATGGACAGGAATGGAGAAGGAGGGACAGAAGAATAACTAAAAAAAAAAAGCATGAAGAAAGGAAGAGCCGTCATCTGAGCCAGGCACAGGGCACCATTTCCATCCTGAGAATGTGCATGAGCCGAGTGGAGCTGAGGTGAAATGACTAGTGTCACGTCTGTGGGACCACTAGTGGCTGACGGCCTCATCGCCCACGGCCCCGAGCGGCCCGCGTGCAAACTGTGCTCGTCTGCATGAGTTTAGAAAAAAAAAAAAAAGCAGCTTATGACTTTTTAGCTTTTCAGATTTCTGCTGCCCTGCGCTCGGCGGCGGATGCACCCAGTCACAGTCGATCGCTGCCCCTGGACGATTAGGCGCCATCTCACTCCAAGCGTGAACGATTCTTCTGCTCCCCTCTCACACACTCGTCGCTCCCCGGCGAGGTCAGGGGACAGACAAACCCAGGACTTCATTCCTTACGCTTCTGTCGTTTAAATCAGGTCGGATGAGTGTCATCCTCCCCTCCCCTTTAAGAGCATGGTAATGGGATTCTCTCTGCTCTCCTCTGCCTCCAACTCTCTTGTTTTTTTCTGTCGCTCCGTCTTCCTGGCGCTTGTGTTATGATTGAATTATGCCCTCTGGAGTGGCTCTATAGGCTCCGGCCCTCATGCCACGCTATACTTGCCCTGTCCACCCCAGCGCTCTGCTGTCACCTTGGATCACGAGAGAGGGACAAAAGAAGGAAAACAAACACTGACCTCATGGCAGCTTCTCTGCCTGCAACATTTACACGTGCACGTCCGAATCCATGAGCTCTGACCGTTGTGGCTGACAGGGAACGGAGAGGTGGCACGCTTGTTCTTGTCTGGGAAGTTTCTCTAATTCCTGAAAGAGAGACGGTTCAGAGTAACAAGTACCGCATCTCTGGAGTAGCGTGAATATTCACATGTGTATTTCTGGACAGACGTGCATGCAGGTGTGTGTGTGTGTGTGTGTTGGGCTGGTTAGAAGCACACTGTCTTAATCAGCTCTGACAGTCACTGCAGAGAACATGAATAAAAGCTGCGAGCTGCAGACCCAGACTCATGCATAATGGTTTCCAGCGTCGGGGAGAAGAAGTACGGCCCGCACATCACACGTGTAATTAATCTGTGTGTTAGAGCATCGGTGGCTCAGAGGTGCTTGTAAAAATGTGCGTGTGGGGAAAAAAAAAGCAATAACCGGGACAAATCAGACAGTGCAGCATCTTTTGCAAAGCACTGCGCCGAGTGTCTTTGTACATGAGGGAAAAAAAGAAAATCAATTCTCTATTTTTTCCATTGATTTCTCTCTTTATTTCACTTTGGAAGACATGTGCTAAAAGTAACACAATATTTGCTCCATTGTGCTCAGCTCCTCGTCTCCGCCACAGCCTTTGGTTTTCATGGCACTCCATCAGGCTGACCAGAGGGTCCTTGTGTGACTTACCTTTACCGCGCTCGCATCCTCGCTCCCTCTCGGAACAGTCGTATGCTCGTTTCCAAGGCAACTAACCGGGACCTATGTCCAGGGAGGGCTGACAGACTATTGAAAGGAGGAACATAAACTGTGGCTGCTCTCATAAAAAATACTTGTACCTTTTATTAGGCAACATAACTTCGAAGCTGCTGTGAAATGAGGAAACAACGAGAACAAAGCAGATACTTTTTTTCTTTCTTTTTTTTTTTAACACAGGCCGAGCATCGTGTAAAAACAGTATCATTGTCCCCTGCCAAATAGATCAAGCAAACGAGATGCTTTTGGGGGGATAAGCTGCAGCCTCTGGAGAAAGAAGACATTTAATTTCCCTTTCCCCTGGGTGAGTGCACCAAGTACGCCCCATTAATGTAAAGTGAGAAATTAGAGGCTTACAAGAAGTGAAAAAGAGAGGAAAACTCAGTGGGCCGGCACTAAGAGAGAACACTGCTATCAGTTGTCTAATTAATCTGTTGGCTCGCTGACGTCCAGGGAGCGGAGGGAGTGATGAGGAGCCGCTAACGCCAGATAAGAGGAACAACATGAATCTCCGTCTCACACTTCTCTGTGTCTGTGTCTCACACAGGAGAGTTGGATAATCCTGTTATTCTGAGCGCCACCCGGGTCAGGGCCGCTTGAATCGTTAGCACAAGGCCGACAACATAAAAAAAAAACCCTGGCACTCGTATCGCTGTGGTAAACGCAGACTATTGAATGAACAGCTGATGAGGATGCAGAGCGTTCCCCCTCCAAACAATGCTGTTCCTCTCCAATAGGGGGCAGCACCTCCCATCTTCTCCTGAGGGTAAACTTCTGTCTGGCCAAGTGACCCTCCCAAATTCATTCCGGCATCCCAGCTGACAGCCCCCTCCCTCCCCTCAAGTCAACATGAGTCATCCCTAAATTTCTGCTTCCCTTCCTCCACTCATCACTTTAAATTGGACGTTATAGAGGGAGAGCCCTGGTGCAAATGAGCTGCTGTGGTGTCAGCGCAGGTGCAGGGTCTGCTATTCGCTTAATGAGCCCACCTCTTTTTTAGTCGCCCTTAAAATGTCTGCAGACAAAAAAGGGAAAGTGCGGCATTGATTTGCTGCAGCTCTGCTCAAACACACAGGTGTGAAAAAGCGACCATGAGCACTGACGTTCGGCAAAGGAGAAAATACGAAATCGCCCAATGCCTCGGAAACGAGCGTATTTCAAAGGGAATCGTGGATTGCATCGCATCGCACGAGGCTGCATTGTCTCCTGCGCACCTTTTACTTTTCAACGTGGCAGTCAGAGCAAGATCACGACGAGCAGGGAAAAACCCATCAGACCTCCACTTAGCGAGGTCGAACCTGTTGCAGCCCAGCGTGTGATTAATGAGGGCGGGAAAGAAGAGGGTGGGGGGGGGCAGCTCATTTGCCCTGCTGTTGTTCAACGGCGTCTGATAGCTGATATCCAATCAGATTCAATTTGCAGGGGATGTTTTCATTACGGCCGCCGCATCAGTCAAAGTGTCTGGCTGTGCTCAGGGAGAGAAGGTTTGGGATGCAGACCCAGGTTCAGCTGTCACTCCCCCCACACCCACACCCACACGCGTGCGTCCGAACCCTCTGATGAAGCATCACTCCTCAAGTCCTCCTTGCCGATGTCTGAATGAAGCACATTTTCTTTCCAACTAATTTGACTTTGAATTTTTTTTTTTTTTTGATGAATATATTTATATAATTTTTTTTAAAGCCTCATTACATGGTCTCACTGATTTGATTGGCAAGTTAAAATTTACTTTTCACTGGAACAATGATACAACGGAGCCACTGTGGAGTGAGAGGCATGAAATCATAGAAAATTCTCCTCTAATTCTTTTTTGCCCTGAAGTTTATTCCCTGTGAAATTTTTCTTCAAACACGATCAAGGACAGAGACCAAGCCTTTCTTTTTTGTTCTCAGAGTATGGCCTGGTTTTATTCCTTTTAATGAAATTAAGAGAAAAAAAAAATGCAGCTCACTGATTGAGGGAAGCCGCAGCTCTACCTGCCCATCAATAGATAAAACCCCGATAGGAGAGATCAAACTTGGGAGTAAGGAGAAAGGAGTTGCTGCAAAAAGACTCCAATTCAGGTCTTACATGGTAGATTAGGAAGTCAGAGTCCTTCAGCCTCCTCAGAATATCCCAACATTTCCCTGTGATGAAGCCTTAAAGATCTGAAGCGCATCGAGAGACATATCTAAGAGAAGTGCCTTCAGTTTTTATTCATGTTCCTCCTCCCCGTTCTTTTTCAAGTTATGCGGAGCTTCAGAGTGAGGAGGGCGCAGGAGAGACAGAGAGAGGGAGAAAGAGAAGTGTTTTCCAATAGAAATGAGGCGAGTGGAAGTGTAGACTCTTCAGTCGGGCAGAGGCTGTCACTGCTCGGTTCAAAACATTCTGCCACGCAAAAGCGCCAAAGCCCCCACAAGCGTTTATGTGACTTCACTTTGAACATCAGGGAGACTCGTTCACAAGCAGGTCAGGCTCGTTGCAACTTTGGAGAAATCTTTTAATCAGTCAAAAGATAAAACCAAAAAAAAAAAAAAAAAAAATCCAAAAGTTGCTCTTGGTTGTTGGGAAATGTATTTGTTGGTTGCTCTGTTTAAGTTATCTTGGTCAATGAAGATCATTGTCTTGCTTACTGGCACCAAACTAGGATTGAATTTGTCATAACCGCAAGCATGTGCTGTAACCACACACACACGGTTCTCATATTCGGGAGGACAGCTGCAGGGGTGTGGAGGCCTTGGGAAAATGGATCATGGAATCAGGCCAATCGACTTCCTCTGTAGCCAGCACCTGTTTGACTGTATCTGCTGTTGACAATTTCACAATATGGAGTGATTATGAAAATATACAGTCAGAGTCAAACGCCGTCGCTAACGGGCCCTTCTGGCTCCGCGTGCTCTTGTTCTGTTGTTGCAGCCGTGCGCTTTCCTGCTGGCATGTTTCTCACTGAGGTTTATTCAACAGAGATTATGCAAATCTGAATCTATTACACATCCTGCCCTAATTCACTAAACCCTGTTATAATTAAGACACACATCCACCATGGAAAACACACACACACACACACACACACACACACACACTCTCTCTAATACTTGATTACCCTGAAATATCCCTCCACCGAGCAGAGATGCCGAGATGATGACAGTTAATTCACCTCGACGTTTTTGTCACTCAAACAACAGGAAGGAGTGTGTGTGTGTTTACATGTGGGTGCACATGTCAGTGCGTGTACAGAGAGGAGAGAGGCTGTGCACGAGCTTGGGGGTGCTGGGAGAGCTGGTCTCTGCAGCGGCCCAGGCAGGCATCAGCACTCAATCATCCCAGATCTGCCAGACGACACCAGCAGAGAAAACACATTACCCGTGTCGTGTCGCCTCGTCTTCTTCTGTTGTCTTCCCTTTATTATATTTAGGGCTGCCTTGCCTCAGGGTCAGGTGACAATCTGCATTCTCTTTCTACAAGTTTTCTCAAAACTGTCTGGAGTTTTTTTTTCATTTTTATTTTATTTCATTTATTTTTTATATATTTTATTTTTCAGTGTGTTTTTTCCCCAGCGCTCTGTTAAAGGGGAGCTGTTGATGGTTTTTAATCCCTACATGAGTCCCTTTGCAGATGACTCTGCTGGCATGGTGTCAGAAAGAAACTAACAGAGAGCAGCGCTACGCATTAGACAAAAGATGAATACCCTCAGAAGGGAGGGAGGGAATAGAGAGAAGAGGCAAGGAGCCCATTTGAAGTGCCTGTCTAAGTTTTAGTAAAAAAAAAAAAATTGAGTTCTTTATAACGGCAAATAAATATATAAACGAAACACTTAAAGACATTATCAAGCACTTTCATTCCCCTCGCCTTTTGTGTGCTGGCTGAGGTCGGAACAGAAGGGAAGTAAACACATCTGCATATCTGAGTCATTGGTTCCAAGGGAGCTGTTATGGGCTGTCTCTGCAAATCTCTTCTCTGCGTTTCTAACAGCCCACCAGCAACAAAAGCACCTCCCTGCTCTGCTGATGCCGGGTCAGATTTTTCAACAGCCTTTGCTAGATTTGATTTCAGATCTCCTCGGTCTCAAGCGGAGTTTATCTCTCCTCGGCTTTGAACGCGCGCCCCTGGTCCTCGGCGGCGGACGGCGGCGTTGGTGTCTCTGCCGCTTAGCGTCCAGTTGATGGTAAGTTGGCACAGTTGGTGTAACGGTGTGGGCCAAGGCCGGTCAGGCCCTCTGTCTCCACGGTGGCCATCAGCTGGACAACCAAGCGTGCCAGCCCCGTGGCCACATGTGAGCAGCAGCTGGCAGCGGCTACGGGGACGGGTTCCTCTCTCCACCTGCTTGGCATCAGGCTCGCGTGGACGTTACAAAGCGCGCACACAAAAAGGCCAATGTGCTCACGCCTCTGGCTGCGTCACGGAACGTACGCCATCGCTCTTCCCAGTGCTGGTGAATCCTCCATGAATCATCAGCTAATAACACGATAACGCAATAGATTCAAGTTGTACTGGTGTGGACCTCATATGTACCTGATGGATGTGCTGGTGACACTACGCTGTAACTTGGACACTGTGACAGAGCTTTATTAGAATGTTTTTTTTTTTTGCTTTTTATATGTGCTGTTAAATACAAGCATGTACAAAAAAAAACTGCTTGTGATTGATTAATTCCACCTCTGAATACTGACGTGTCAAAGGAGGTCATGGACAAATGTCCTCCTTTATGCGCCTTTCAATGGCCGCTCCTGGATTTCTCCTAACCTTGAGATCATTCCCCGTATCGCTTTGCTTGCACGCGTGTGTGTATTTATTCCTTCTGGTCAGTGAGAGTTACTTTCAGGCTGGCGGCCCCCAGAGCAGCCTCATACAACAGGAATAATAAGCAACGACTCTGCTCTGTGCCAGCGAACCAAACACGCCGCACAATGCAGGAGGACTCTGGGGGTCAAGGCTCTGAGCTCTGACTCTCTCTCTCTCACACACACACACACACACACGTTTCTATGACATCCTCATTGTGTGTCCCCTGCACGTGGGGGGGGGGTCACTATGGTAACCTTATCTTTAACAGCAAATGGCTGGGACACTGTGATTGGTTGTTGACCGTAGTTTATTGATCCACAAGATTTGGTGCCTGTTTCTGAGAAAAATCTCAGTGTGCGTTGTTGAGACTTACGGTCGATGCCGAGAAATCCCTGGAAACAAACTTGATGAGTCTTTACTCCAGAGATATTCACAGTTTATGGGCTGGTTCAAGCAATTCAGAGTGTGTGTGTGTGTGTGTGTGTGTAGGTGTGTGTTCCATGGGTTGTTGCTGGTGCTTCTGTCTGTGCTGCAGAGATGATTCACCATGATTCTCAGTCTCCTCTCGGAGAGAAAATTCACACTATAGATGTATTTTTCACAACTTTATCACACCTATAGACACACACACACTCACACACTCTCGTGCTCTTCTGTTCCAGTCTTCCAACTCCCACACAAATAGGCAGAAACATGTGCATGTTCATTTGTGCATTGCGTCTAACTGACACTGACACAGATGAACAAAAGAGTGCCCATCGCATGCTCTAATTTCCCATCTCCTCTCACCAACAGTTATAAATATCATAATCACGTAACGGGCCACATTTACATTTATGTCTCGTAAATGAGCCGTTTATGTAACCCATTCCTTTCAGAGTCGCTCTCCCCGCCGCGGCGCGTTCGTGTCTTCGGCACAAAGGCTAAAGTCCTGTTTCCTCCCTGCTCCTGTGAAGGCGGCTCCGACAGAGGTCACTGCAAACAATAGGCCACAGGAAGTGAGCGCAGCCTCAAAGGCTGGCGAGAGCTGGGGAACATGGCTGAGAGTGTGTTCTGTTAGATGTCAAACATTTTGTGGGACAAGGTATTGACATATTCTCAGCATTATTCAAAGTATCTGCAGTGCAGCTGCTTATCGCCACGGCTGACCGTGTTATCTGACAGGGGAAAGTCCACACTCTTTACAGTTCACTTACAGTATCCGCTTATAGTTCAGTCAACTATTTTCCTCTTTCAAACCACGCCGCAACTTCCTCATCGCTGATTTTCCACGCCTCTGTTGCTCTCTTTTCTTTTCTCTTCTCTTTTTTCCGAGTGTTGCGTCACTGGGTTGTGGTTTTCTCACTACTCACAGCGCACAGGAAGCATGTTGTGGCAAAACAGGTCCCTGTCACTGTTTCCACTCCTCAGCGAGGACCACAGAGCCAAATTTAACACCAATAACAAGATCACAGGTGCCCAAAAATACTCACTTCCACTTTATGCAGGTTAAATTTAACTGCTCGGAGCTATTTATACTTAACCGCGTTAATATGCTTATGTCTGGGCTGGGGTTAAAGTTTACTGTGTGACGCAGCTCACCGCAAAGGAAACAGCCCAAGCCAATTAGCGCTTAGCAGTTGGCGGCCGAGACTTAAGCGTGACATCACGTGCACAGAGTCTGGTCAGAAAGTAGCCGGACGCCACCGGCGTGTGGTCGGTTCCTCTGCTGGCGTCATGGCTGAGTGCGGCCTCACCTCTTGTTCGGGCGCTGAGGGATCTGCCATCTGTACAGCAGAGAAACAGCAAAGCAGCAAACCAGCACATGTGCTCGGATGGGAGAGGAATCCAGGAAATGCAGGAATTAATGAAAGACTGTCAAGTGATGACTCTGTCCTCTCTGCGCTCAGTGTGTGTGTCCAGGCCCAGACTCAACCCTCCTCGGGGTGTGTGTGTGTGTGTGTGTGTGTGTTGTGGGTCAGGCCAGAGTGGGTCACACGCTGAAGTGAGCCTCTGCTTTAACTCAGACTGGCTGGGAGCAGCAGCCAGGGCGGAACATTAGTCAGGAACATTAGTCCCGTCTGCGTGTTCGGCCTTGTGCACGTACGTGCTTCACAAACAACGTGTGGGCTGATCGATACGGTTCTTAGATTATTTCAACATCCTACCATCCTCTCTGTTTTCTGCCTAAAGTGAATCATAAAGCAGTGGCTCTGCCCAGAGGCCCCAGGGTTTCAGTTCAAATGTTCGGTGTCAGTTTGTGGATGTGGAGGCTGATTTGGTTCCGACCGCTTTGTTCCAAATGTGTTGGGTTGAACCTCAAGGTCAAAGGTCGAAGCTTGTGCAGCCTTACAAAACCATTTGGGCTTCGTGAACACAACATTGGGAACAATCATCAAGTTTAAAATTAGACTCAATCCGTTAATTACACTCATCCAGTCACTGACTGTTTGGGTTTGAGTGAAAGTTAAAAGTCTCCATGAATGAATGTCTCTCACTTGAACTCAAAGACGAGCTCTTTCATGGCAGCATGGCCTCGGTCTCTTAGTTTCAGTTCCACTGTCACTCATCTATCCTTTCTGCTGTTCCTGCTCTCAGTCCCTTGCTTGAATCTATGGGTCAGCTGGTGACATGTGTTGCGGCTTTGGAGAAAAAAGATGAGCTCTTATTGTCGCTGGTAGTAAACGAGCCAAAGCGGCTGCTATAAATAGGCAGATTTACTCCACCCCGGCACTCGGAGCTCGGCTGGGGATCACACTCAGGAGCACAACTTTCAGGCTGGGGTCAGTGTGTTACTATGGCGACACAGCAACGGCAGTGAACGTGAATGTGTGTGTGTGAAAATGCGTGCGCTCCTCTGTGTGTCTCTCCCAGCCCCTGCAGAGAGAGAGGGAGCATGTTGGGTAACAGCAGTCTGGAGTTCCCCTGGACTCGCTCCAGTCCTCCTCTCCCACGATCCTGCCCTTCTCCCCTCTCCCCCTCCCCCCTCCCCCTGCTGGCCGCCTCTTTCAGGAGCGATGGCGCTTGGTGGTGGTGGTGGTCGACACGCTGGTTGAGGTTCACCTGTGACGTGTCGGCTTCTTTCCCTCAACCCCAGTGGGCTTGATCTCCTCGTTACACCATCATGTGGGACTGATCTGGAGTCAGCGTCCCTCAGCATCTCAACACGTCGGCTCTGACTCACCTCTCTAGTTCCCCGTTGTCAGTGTGAGAACTGGAAACAGCTTTCAAAACAATTTGTGCCTATTTATTGCTCCGGCCAGGCAGAGTCAGAATGGTATCATCAGCGGCGTCACTGCAACAAATGTGAAATGAGAAAACGTGTGATGCAACACTTTCCTGTCCTGAGGGGGATTGTGAAGGTGGGCAGACACTTTCAAGACATTTACAGTAACTGAGAGGGAACGTCTCTCAGTCCAAGGATTTCAGTCGTGCCTTTATATTGAGACACATATTTAGTCTGTGCTTTGGTTTTTTTTTTTTGCTGATTTTTAACTTTGAAGGAGCAGAGAAGGGGAGAGGCAGTAGAAACATGAATCTTGAATCGGCTGATCCCAAATCCAGAAGCGGGGGGGTGACGTCAGGCGCTGGTGGAGTGAGGCAATGCACCTACGGGCAGGGCCTGTTTCAGCGTGTTCGTTCAGTGGCAGCGTCCGTGCCAGAGCAGCACGCCGCCACACGCTCGCACAGCGTCACACTTTCCGAACGCTCTCCTTCCACTTTTGCATCACCTTGCAAGCAAAAACAAAAGCAGAAGAAAAACAGAAATGTCATTGCGTAGCGTTTAAAAGCTGTGTGGCCTATGAAAGGATGGAGGGTAAGATAATACAAACAAACATATGACGGATACTTCTCTGTCAAAACCACTCGTTTAAAGCCCTTTCAGTCGAGCCTGAATAATCTCCTGAGCCTTTAGGGTGAGGACGTCAGCTCTTTGACTAAAAGCTTCAGCTACGAGCTACCGTGATATTTTTATACATTTTGCTTTTGTTTGTTTTTTCTGAGCTTCTCATTTGTCCTGTGGTGGAAACTCTGCTTTTGACGTGTGCAACAGTGGACAACATGTGTGTAGATTCACTCCAGGGAAGGTCCAAGATTACGTTGAGTTGAGTTCAGGCAGATCAGTTTATTAGCCTGGCTGCCCTGAAACAAGACCACAGTCTGGGATTTCTGAGCCACAGCCACTGAATAAGAACGAAACACAGACAGCTTCCTCTTTCCACTCATCAGCCGCGTTCTTCTCTGTCTCTCTTGCCCCCCCCCCCCCCTTCACTGTGCCGTTTTGCTCCAGCTCAGCTCGGTGATATCACGGAGCAGCGGATGTGATGTCACTTCCTGTTTGGTTTTCAGCCTCAGTGCCGGCGGCAGCTCGCTGACAGCTGTGAGCAGAGCTGGAAACATGCAAATAAACAGGGTCAAAGGTGAGAAGCGGCTGATTGTACGAGCTTGTAAGCAGCTTTGAAGCTCCTCCAGAGCCCCTGAGCCTTTTCTCCTCGCTCTTTGGTCCGTGGCTCTTGTTTGTTTGAGTCCACCGCTCTCACGCACGTGTCTTCAAAGCAACAACAACAGCGGCAGCAGCAGCAGTGCACGAATCAGCAGCGAACGACGAGGACCAGGACGATACTCCTCCTTATTTACCATGCACTGTATCCTGCATCGCCTCCTCTGCCAAAAAGAGCAGCAGTAAGAAAAGTCGAACTCCTTTTCCTCATCATCTGTCGCTGGTTGAGTCTCTTGGTGACAGACAGGCAGGCGCTGTGACACCCAGGCCTGGTAATAGAAGGCAATTATAAGCCCTGGCGAGAGCTGTGGCAATGGGGAAAACTTTTCTACAGCCCCCCTCCTGGGGCGCTGACATGCAGACACACTGAAATTAATTGCTACAAAACATCAGACGAGCTCGGCGCACACATGCGCGCATAGACAAACTCCTGGAAAGGAGGAGAATGAAACAATGCACTTCATGCAACTCTGCATTGATGCTGGCGAGGAGGAGGAGGAAGAAGAAAGACGAGGCAGCAAAGAGAAGCAGGGAAAAAACAAGTAGATCCCTTCCAACAAATCATGTTTTCATCTAAATAAAGAAGCCAAAGACAATAGACTCGGGTACCTTGGAGACCAGGAGGACTATTTCTCCATGGCAACCAGCATGGTGTGTGACAATGCCGCAGTGCGAGGGTTTGAACTGCTAAAGCTGTCTGGGAATGCAGAGATAGATGGGGGGAGAGAGAGAGAGAGAGTGAGACCCACGGAGGGCTGTCTGTGCACTCATAATGAGAACACACACTGTCACAATCCCACTGTGAGAAAAATGGCAGTTCATGACTTTCCAACTCACGTTTTTTTTTTTCTTTGACTCTTTGAGTCAATACAGAGAAAAACCGTGTTCCTCACTAAATCGTGAGACGAAGCCTGTTTGTGTTTCCAGCCGTGCATATCCAAATATTCTCACACGTAAACACGTCTCTGGTGTTGCTATGGAGTTGTTCCCTTGTTGGGCTGCTTAAAAAAAAGCAGCACCATGTGGCCTTTGTAGGAGATTTATTTTAATTGTGTGGTGTATTGCGGCCAAGTGAATGTCAGGCTATATGATGGGTGTGTGCTGTCAGCACACTTGTGGATACATGTACTCGCGGCGTGTGTGTGTGTGTGTGGGAGTTTGTGTTCAATACCCCATGTGCACATTGTGTTTGGACAGCAGGGCAAACACAAATAATGGAACAGGTTGGTGTGTGTGTGTGTGTTCATTTTGAAAGGTGCACTATAAAAGGTAAGACTTCCTGTTTGATGGCTCCTCCTCAAACATGTGATATAATCCCAGATTTAGATGAGATCATCGTTCCTTAATCTGGACTCTAGCTGTCAGAAGAAGTGGAAAAGTGATTTTGTTTCTGGGCTCAGACCACGGTTCCCGGCTGGGCTTCACAAACTGTACACCGCTGCAAGTCTCAACGCCGTCCTCCCGCGTTTCTCCGCGTCAGCAACACCGACAACCATCAACATGCAATCTCCTTTGTGTGTCTTTATTTTTATTTGCAGTGCGCTTTATAGAAATTCATTACGCCGTCTGCCGCCAGCGTAGGCAGAAAAATATTCCCTGGGTTCAGCTGAACCCTCACCCTGCTTTTAATGTAAACACCGCTCGCCAGTCACGTTTCTCCCATTAAGGCGTGTGGCGGTAGTCTGCTTCATCCAGCCGAGTGGGAACCAGAGACATCTCTGACTCCGTCCAGATTTAAAGCATGTTAGCAAATCAATAACTTGTATTTTCTTCTCACATGGAGCTGCTTTATCCGGAGTTCCTAAATCTTTGAGGGAATGTGCAGTTTACCTGACCCAGAGTGACTCTTGGCCCTCAGGCCTCAGCTGCTGTAAAACCCATTGTCCCATAAACCAAACGCTTCTGACAGTTATTCATTTATTCATTCCTCTCTCCTTGTTTTTTATTTATTTATTTATTTATTTTATTCCCCGTCCTTGGAAGCACATAACGGCTGTTGCAGTTGGAATTGTTTGTCATCTTTGCCTGCCCCCGTCAGCCGTCATGCGTGTTGACACACGGCACCCAGACTTAAATGATTATCTGATGACTGTAAAGGATTGCGAGGCTTCCTGATGGAGACCTGTCTCCTCAGCCCTGTAGGCCATCTCACACTGCCAGTCTCCAGCTGGGGTAGAGGGGAAGGTTGGCGGGGGAGGGGGGGGGGCGTACCTGAATCAACCTGTCATACCTGCCCTCGGGCCCACCTGTCAACAACCCAGCGACAGTTGCTTTCTCTTTCGCTCTTTGTCTCCGTCGCTTTCTAGCTCCACGCTTCCGTCACTTCCCCTGCCTCTGTATCTCTCCGCCGCCATTTATCTCGCCGCCTCTCACCTTCTCTGCTCCTTCACTTTACTTCTGTTCCGGGGGAGAAAAAAACAAATAAGTCTCACCTGAGCAGACGTGCCACTCACCGCCTGTCATTCTGACTTTGCAGCAAGTTATTGGGAACAGCTCCGGCCACTGGACCCAAGGAGGTTATTTGTCTTGGCAACTTCTCATCTGACTCAAAAGTCAAATAAAGTCTGCTGAACAACTTAAAGGTTTGTGTGTGTGTGTGTGTGCACGTGCGTGTGTGTGTGCCTTGCGTGTTTGCATAACGCCAGGTTGAGACAGGTCATCCTTTGTGCGGCAGGGTGATTTCAGGGGAAGTTTACCAGATTTTCAGTAGCTGAGGTTTTGTGTTTATAGCTCTTGGTTCAGAAAGGAAAAGATACAAACCAAACCGTCGCCTCTGTCTTGCCTTTCCCTCCATAAACGTCAGGGGCCAAGGAGTGAGCCAGTGTGACGGCGCTGACTTTCTGATGCAATAATAAACCCTCAGTGTGTGGAGCTGCTCCTCCACACAAACAGATGTGGGCTGGCTGGGCTCCACCTGACTGTGGACGAAAGTAAAGTTTAAATTCCTGACAAAAATCTGAAGACTGCAGTCAAATGAAAACAGGTCTGCGAGCCGGGATGTTTTCTGTCTGCGCCGAGAATTCACGCGTGAGTCACACCCAAACGTGTTCGCTTAAGACTGGACGCCCAGGCCGCAGCGCTCCCTCTCGTCTCCTCTCCGACCGTACGAACGTCAGCAGCGTGAGAATAAGGAGCTTTCCCCCCGTGCGTGAGGCACAACATCCTGGCAGCACTGAAGTCAATTCAAAATGAATCTGATTTTTTTTATGTCCACAAAGTGACTGTTGGAGGACGAGAGAGAAGCTTTGTCCCCGCAGATACAGTTTGTCCCAAGACTCAGAAGAGGCCGATCGTATTTCTCGTCAGTCAATAGCAGCACAGCAGGAGCCTGTTCTCATCCAGGTGGATATAACTCAACGGCTTTTTTAAATTCAATACTTAGTGGCCACAGAGCTCATTGATCCGTCACTTGGTCTTCAGCGAAGATGCTGCCCACGTGCACGACCTGTGAAACATCCCATCATCTTATACACAAACACACAAAGAAGCGTTTGCTTTAAATGTTCGTCACTGCTGCGCTGTGGCGGCCAGGCTGTGTGTGTGTGTGTGTGTGTTTTATTTCAAAGCGCTAGCAGTGACTCATCAGGAGTCTGAAAGGTCAGGGGTCAGAGCTTTTGTCACAAGCATCAAACAAACAGGCTTGGGGTCCAGTGACTCACACGTCCTCTGGGACGCGGCGGCGGCGGCGGTTTGGGGTGGGCTTTGTGCCGTGTTTGGTAATTGTCTCTCTGTCCTCCTACGGCAGCAACAGCAGGCAGATCAGCAGATAGAGCTGCTATTCGACGCCGGGCTCCTGTGGGGGGGGGGGGGGGGGCCTGCAGCGACTGTGAAGTGCAAGCAGGTTGTTTTTCTACACGTCACCAGAGCCCGAGGCTTCACTAGGTCAATTCCCACCGTAATGATATGGTGCTAGAACGAGGCCCGGCATTCCACAGCAGCATTCCTGCAACAGGTGTCGTGTTCTCCCTCCTCGTATTGGAATGCACTGTTAGATTTCAGAAGGAGGTCAAGGTTTATGACAACTGGAGGTCAAGGTGTCAAGTATTTGAACAGACAGATATCTTCATCGACGGCAGCTTGGATTCATCTGGCTTTTCTCGCGCCAATTAGAGCGGAGATCTTCTGCGACCCCTTCGCCCTGCCAGTTTCCTCCCCGTCTCCGATAGATTTTACCCTTCTCACGCCAGTTCGTCTTGTCCCAGGCACATTTCACTCTGCGTGTAAAAGGTCAGGCTGCACACTTCTGCTAGCGTCACCGTCAGAGCTGGGAGAGAAAAAAAATGACATTTATCAAATACCCTCATATCGTTTTCTGCTGTTCTCTCCACATCGTTTCCCTGACCGCCGGCTAATATCCAGCCTGTCAAACTGGTCAAGACCATCAGGCCTCCGCTCGTCTCCCATTTAATTACCCGCCCTCATTGTGTGTTATACGGGCCCCGTGCACGTCCAGGCCACCTCTCATTTTTCTACCGGCGTGGAATCCACCGCCCTCGCCTCATTCCACTTAAAAAAAAAACGGTGGCTGCGGTCTGTGCTTCAAAACAAGCAGGTCTCCGTCTTTCCCTCTCACTGTCTTTTCATTATCTCGCCATCCCGGTCTCCTCTGCGTATTATGTAACCGCCGGGCTCTGGTAACTGTCATCATCCACCTTCTAATCTCGGTCCGCCCATCATGGGAGCGCGCAGGCTGCACACACCTGTATGCTAATGGGTTACATCACTGGAGTGTGTGTGTGCCCCGGGGGGCGTGGTGGAGGGGGTGGGCGTGTCCGTGCGTCTGTCTGTCTGTGGTGCTGTCTCACTGCCTGCCTGGCACCGACTGCTGAAGAATGCCAGCACGAAGCTTGGTATTTGCTCCCACGTACCGAACGTGGGTGTGAGGATTCTCTCTCTCTGTATTTTCTATTTTTCCATCGCCCTCATCCATCTCCTCTTCCCACCTTCTCGATCTTTATTTCGCAACCTGCCTCCAACTCCTTGCTATCTATACACCTCCTCGTCCTCTCTCCCCTTCCCCTCCATCTCTGTGCTCCAGCTCCGAGCTCTTCCTCCTCTTACGTTTTTTTGGCATCCCTATCTACCTCATTGACTTCTCACAGTGGCAGATTGGAGTGTGATTAAATATTAACCAGTGCTCGTGCAGGGTTTGCCTGTGTGTGTGTGTGTGTGTGTGTGTGAGAGTCGGGGCGTGGTGGCTGTGTAGGTAATGGGAGAGCCTTCCGCCCTCTCTGGCAGCGTGTTGCCATTTCGTAAGGACTCCTCAGGCTGGTTTGTGTGGGCAGCAGTGGGGAACACACCGAGCAGAGTGAACCGACCGACCCAACCGTACACACACACACACACACACACACACACACACCACAGCGTACTACGCACCATCGCCATCCACACACCCACAGACTCTCTCTCCTTCCCCTGCCCTTACAGCATCAGAGTGAAGGGAGGCCCAAACAACCAGTGCCAACTGTTTATCATCTTTATTACTTTATTACTTTTCTGAGAGTTTTCCCTAACCTGATTTTATTACATTGTCATCAGATGATGAGTTCTCTGCTCTGCTCTACGCGCCTCTTTCTTCTTTGCTTTGCCACAAATGCATCGAGCGTGGTGACTGATGTAAGATAGCAGAGGTCGTTGCAGACGGGATTTCAGATTCGGTGTCACCGCGTCACCACGCTTCTTGTAACTCGCCTTCGTTGTGTCCTGTGGACTATTTCCCTTCATTGCAATGCAACAGGGAAACGTGTGAGCGTGTGTGTGCGTGTGTGTGTGTGTGCAGCGGGAGCACCATTTCCCCCCTGTCATACAACACAGCCATGCAGTGCCACATGCCTTCGGAAGTGATTAGGTGGGATCATTTATACGCATCTTACAGTATGAATAAACAACATTACACATTCTCCAGCTGCGCCCTCCACTTCAGGCTTATTTAGATTTGGTGAAGGAGCCTGTGCTCCACATCATCCATAATATATGACAGAGTTCTGCTATCAGTGTAATGGGGTAAACAGAGAGATTTGCCAGAGGCTGAATGGGAAATGCCTGCGTAGACCAAAGGCCTACTGTGTGCACCTGTGTGTCTGTGCCTGTCCGGACATGTCTGTTCCTCAGCCAACGAGTTGGCTTCAGTTTTTTTTTTTTTAAATTATGGTGAATAATCGTTATTACAACAACAGCACTACTTGATAAGTAAACACCTGTAACTCCAGTTCTACTGTCAGCGGGGAGGCTCACCTGCTCCGCCCTCTCCAACGCACCAGAGGCATTTCTCCTTTGTCCGCTCTGCCTCTCCCTCCCTCCTCCTCTTCCTCCTCCTCCTCCTCCTCCCTCCCTCTCTCTCTCTCTCTGGGCCACGGTGTCCTGCCCACGATGTTTCCCAATGAGCTTTGCTCGCGTATAGATCCAGTCAGCACGGAGGGAAACACATTGATTTCCAGTCAGCATCCAGCGCGGCCGCGGGGGGAACATCGCTCTCCCGCAGGCGTCCCGGCGGCTGTGCGCGGCGTCGTTAATGCGGCCCGTTACCCGCCGAGAGGCGGAGAGATCCCCCGAACATTGAGCCGGGGACACCCCGCACCTCGTCAGCAGCCTTCTGCTCTCATTAATCACTGCCTGGGAAGTTCATTCAGACCAAGTTTGCAGAGTTTGCACGCGCTCACAGTGCGGGGCTGTTGGGCCTTATAGTCTCACGTGATGTTTAAAAATATGGGTTCCTTGGTCCTAACAAATACATAAATAAAGGAGCGAAGCACCGGCCTGTCTCAGCAACAGCTCATGATCTCCACTTGTTGCGGTGTAAAAGTACATGTTGCGTATGAGGAGTGCACGCGCGTGTTGTGCTGCGGCTCGGCTCGGCTCGGCTCGGCTCGGCCCGGCTCGGCCCGGCCCTGCTCTCAGCGCTGAGCCGCTGACATGAGTTATTGTGAGCGCTGGACATGATTTGCGCTCCGGTCTCTCATTCAGTGCCAAGCAGCGATCAGCGCTGCCTCAGGAAGCTCCAAATAAGGGCAGGGAAATGGAAACCCACCGGAATCGCTCCTTATGTAGTCACGACCTTATAAGGCACGGCGGAGCGGAGCTTTCCGGCAGCGGCGCAGCCTGCTGCACAGATGGGAAACCCAAATGAAATGGAGGAGAGCGAGAGTTCTGCTGCTCTCTGCCTCTCTGCCTCTGCTGTGGACACACATTGATTCTGGAGCGGGGAGCAGCGGCGTTGTCTCCGCAATTTACTGCGAGAGCTTAATATAAAGTCTCTCTCTCTTCTTTCCCCCCGGGCCGGCGTCATGTGTCCTCCACTGCAGTGCCTAAATATGGGCTTCCTCCGCTCCAAATATGGACATCTACGTCACGGCAGGAGGGTATAAAAGGAGCGGGGAAACCTCTGAGCTCAGAGAGAGCCCTGAGAGCCCAGAGCAGCAACTGTTAGAGCAGAGCTAGACAGAGAAACACACTCCCCGACCGAGACACACCAAAAGTGCAAAAGTCCATTCAAAACAACATCCGTCCAAGAAGGTCAGCACCTGATTGGAAAAGTCATTTTGATACCGAGAAAAAAAAAACCCAGTCAAGATTAATCTGTTGATTAATTTTGATGAATCTTAGGGAATGAGTTCAAAGGACACTTTTGATTTTTTCTGAAAAGACAAGTGGATCTTTACTCATCTCTGAGAGAAGCAGGAGAGCAAGAGGACGACTGGAGAACGAGAGCGAGCCTGAGCGACCGCATCTTCCTCGGCATCAGCAGAAGTGTGTGAGCTGGGCTCAGTGACTCCTCCACCTGCGAGGCACCAGCAGCAGCAGCAGCAGCAGCAGCAGCAGCAGCCTCCAGCGCAGCCTCAGCCCTGCAGCTCCAGCGTCAGCAGAGGATGGCTGCAGCCAAGACCGAGATGATCCTCCCAGCCCTGCAGATCTCAGAGCCCCTGAGCTTCCCCCACTCCCCCATGGATAACTACCCCAAGCTGGAGGAGGTGATGATGCTGAGCTCTGCAGGCACCCCCTTCCTCACCGCCTCCGCACCCGAAGGTGCAGGCTTTGGCTCCGGGGAGCCCGGAGATCAGTACGACCACCTTGCTGGAGGTAAGAGACTTGCCTGTGGTTTCCTGAGACACGTCTTAGATAACATCTGACATGACAGCGAGTCGAGAAAAGATTGACAAGAAATTGTAATTTACGTTGTGATTACTTGGTAGTCGTGGGTCACAGCTAATGGGATTTTTTTTTTTGTGACTAGTCTCATCTCTAAAAATGTTTTTATATTTTGTCAAGTGCTGAGAAATTAATCATGATCAAAATAGAATGTAAATTATTGATACGTCATGAACTACATTTAAATAAGACAATATATTGTAAAAACAAATAAAATAAAAATACCAAATGAAATACCAGACTGTATCTATGGATAGGTTGACTCTCTGAGGAGTTAAACACTACTCAGTCAACGCTTGCCTCCAGACACTCCTACAGCTCACTTCAAATTGCATTCCTAAAACCAGCTGAACTGCAGTTTCGGTAATCAATTGCCTCAGGCTCTGTGATGGGCTTCAAGAATAAGTGTGTGTGTGTGTGTGTGTGTGTGTGTGTGTGTGTGTGTGTGTGTGTGCAAGACGGAAAGACAGAAAGAGTGAAAGAAAGATCGAGAGAGCGTGAGCAGAGGAAAATGCAAGCCTAGAAAGCTTGCGCAGCAGCTCTGGTTAACAATTTGATGAGACAGTTTTAGAGTTGAGGGGGAAACAGTTTCGATGGAGGGGGTTTCTGTGCGTGGGCACCGGACGGATCTGTCCCAGAGGAGAGGGGTGACACACTGTCCACCGCGCTGGCAGGATTCCCCCTCTCCCTCCCTCTGGATATTGACAGTTTGATTAATGCCCCCGCTCCCTCTCTGTCTCTCGCTCGCTCTGTGCTCCCTGCAGATACGTTACCTGATATCCCCTTCAACTGTGAGAAGTCGGGGGTTGACCAAAGCTACCCCACCCAGAGGCTGCCCCCCATCTCTTACACCGGCCGCTTCACGCTGGAGCCCGCCACCAGCTGCAGCAACAGCCTCTGGGCCGAGCCCATCCTGGGCCTGTTCACGGGTCTGATGAGCAACGTGGCCCCCAGCTCCAGCTCTTCCTCTGTCGCCTCACAAACCACCTTGTCGACCTCTTCATCTGCCCCGTCCTCCTCCTCCACCTCCTCCTCTTCTACCTCTTCCACGTCTCAGAGCTCCAGCCTCAGCTCCTCCATTCACCACAGCGAGCCCAACCCCATCTACTCAGCCGCCCCCACCTACTCCAGCCCCAACTCAGACATCTTCCCAGACCAGGGCCAGGTGTTTTCCAGCTCGGCAGGGGCGGTCCAGTACCCTCCCCCCGCCTACCCAAACAACAAGAACTGTGGCACCAGCTTCCCCGTGCCCATGATTCCTGACTACCTGTTCCCTCAGCAGCAGGGAGAGATCAGCCTGGTGCCCCCTGACCAGAAGCCCTTCCAGAGCCAGTCAAGCCAGCCCTCCCTCACTCCTCTGTCCACCATCAAGGCCTTTGCCACCCAGACTGGCTCCCAGGACTTAAAAAGTGTCTACCAGTCTCAGCTGATTAAGCCCAGCCGCATGCGCAAGTACCCCACCCGGCCGAGCAAGACGCCCCCACACGAGAGGCCCTACGCCTGCCCCGTGGAGACGTGCGACCGCCGCTTCTCGCGCTCCGACGAGCTGACACGGCACATTCGCATCCACACGGGCCAGAAACCCTTCCAGTGCCGCATCTGCATGCGCAACTTTAGCCGCAGCGACCACCTGACAACGCACATCCGCACTCACACCGGCGAGAAGCCCTTCGCCTGCGAGATCTGCGGACGCAAGTTCGCCCGCAGCGACGAGCGGAAGAGGCACACGAAGATCCACCTACGGCAGAAGGACAAGAAAGCGGAGAAGTCGGGGGCGGTGGTGGTGACCGCGGCGCCGGTGCCGGCCGCTTCGCCCGCCTCCAGCTACCCCTCTCCCATCACCTCCTACCCGTCCCCTGTGTCCTCCTACCCCTCTCCGGTCACCTCTTGCTACTCCTCGCCCGTCCACACTTCCTATCCGTCTCCTTCCGTGGCGACCACGTATCCGTCGGTGTCCATGTCCAGCACCTTTCAGTCCCACATCGCCACCTCCTTCCCCTCCTCCGTCACTTCCAACATCTACAGCTCCCCCGTCCCGACTCCGCTCGCAGACATGCAGACCACTCTCTCCCCAAGGACAATCGAGATCTGCTAAGAAAGAGCAAAGACAAGAAAAACTTTTTTGAAAAGGCTCTCGGCACCTCCTCTTCCTTAAGGTTCTTCGAGGGGAAAGAAATCAGCATCAAAAGACTTTGTTTTCCAAAAGGCACTTTTCTGTCTGCTCCCTGCGCAGTGTTGGGCGAATCCTCAGATTTACCTGAAAGAGAGAAAAAAGACATGTCAAGGACCGGGCAAAGACAACAGGAGATGAAAGGAGATGTTTTTCCTCTCTCTGTCAAACAAATGCAGCACTTCAAATGCAAAAGGGACTCAGCTGATGGAGGGTAGAGACCGCGACTGCTTCTCACAAGCCAAGAGACAAACAGGTGCTCAGGCACGCTCGCCCTCGCCGTACAAGAGACGCTGAATAATATACATAACCTACCATATATGTATATTGTACATGTGCCATGTTTTGTTTCTATCATTCTTTGGTACCATTGATGTGAAAAATGATTTGCATTGTATTATTTGAAGTGAGCAGGGCCATATTTTCTACATTCTTTCTCTATTATGTAGTGATGATGCTGTGATACGTTTTGACATTGTTTGAAAAAAAGCACTTAAGTATTCAAGCATGAGTAAGAGTGATGTTAGTTTCTGTTTGTAAATATCATCCACTGGTACTATCTCTTTCTCTCTTTCTCACATGTGACATATCGCTCCGTTATATGGAAAACTAGAGAAAAGAAAAAAAAAAAAACATCTTTAAAAAAAACAAACAAAAAAAAAACATTTACAAGACAAACGCTCCCGTTATTTGGTGCCTTTTGTGAAGCCTTGCTGATGTTGTGACTCGGCTGCGCGCGAGAGGATGCGCTGCATCTCGCCTTAAGGGTTGAGGGAATATTTTTGTTACAGAATGTAAGTCATAGTCGGAGGGAGGACAAGGGACAAGCTCTGAGGGCACCGCTTCATTTCATTAGAATGTAAGCAAAAAAAAGGAGGAAGAGTATAAAGTCTATTTTTGTAAAACTGAAATGTAAATATCCACATCTTCAAGAGCTGGAATGTTGAAGTTACCTACTGAGTAGGCATGGGATTCTTTTGTATGTTATATACATGCAGTTCATTATTTTGTGGTTATCTTTATTTTGTATTTGTGTTTGTAAAAACAAGTGACTGTTTCTGGCTTCTAAACACATTGAATGCGCTTAACTGCCAATGGGATATTTGGTGTACAAGATATCCTCCCAGAAATGAAATATAAATAAAAATATGAATATATATGTATATATCGTTTTCACACTTTGTTGTTGGACTTTCGGAAATATTTCAATTTCACCCTTTCCTGGTGCGACATCCTTCGTCACGTGAAAATCAGCCCCCTCCTCCTCGCGTCCCTCGCACATGGGCATCAAACGCCATCATCTCACATATTAATTGTATGCAGATTATTAGTGGGTTTAAATTGCAGCTTCACATCACAGGGATCCGTCCAGAGTTTAATCTCGTGAAAACGCTCCGTTTCCGTCGCTGCTCTGCAGCTGAACCCTGTATTAACGATAACACTAACGCATGACTCCCATGCCTATAAACACTGGAGATGAGGGATCCTTATCGAGAGCCTACATGCTCTTGAAGATATTAAGCTGATCTAAATTCCCATTTCATTTCAGCCTTTACGACACACACTGGCCCTCACTATTGAGACGCACTCACGGCCATGTGATCTCTAGGCGCTACGGGAAAATAAAGACAAGTGTCCCCCTCCTCTCTGAGAGATATCTTTTACACGCTGTGCTTCCACATGTGCAGGGTTATTTTCACGGGGTGCAGGTGGAATCCATCACGCCATAATTACCTTCTTTTTCCATAAATGCGGTCGGCGAGATGCTGTCACCTCACAGTGTAACGCACAATCTGTGTAGGTTAGGCTGAATTGTTGCACGGCTGCAGCTGAACTGAGTGGCCCTGAAGGTTTAACTGCTGCTTCTTTGGCTTTTTCAAGCAGAATATAATAACAGCTTTGTCGCGCCATCATTATTCATCTGTTACTGTTCCCAAGGCAAGAAACTCTTGCTCCACGTTTGAGTATGAAAATAAAGCAGCTCGGGTTTTTAGCCTGTGTAGACAAGAACCCTCCGTAGTTTTTTTTCGGGTTTTTAGCCTGTGTAGACAAGAACCCTCCGTAGTTTTTTTTTTTTTTTTTTTTTCTCGTCTCTGGAAGCTTCAGTGTAATTTTGTGTTGTGAAATGCACAAACCAAAATACTCACAAATGCAAACACAGCTAAAATAGAAAGTGGGAAAACAAGGAGAGGAGAGTGATGGAGGGGAAGGGAAAATAATTACAATAATTGGTCTCCTGATCCCAAATTGACTTTCTAAATTGGTTCTGATGAGCTGTGTGTGTTTGTGTGCATGTGTGCCGCGTGCAGACGTCTTTGTTGAATATACACAGCGACTGTCTATAGACTGACTCACGCAGCTGCGTCCTGCTGCTACCGGCGTGTGCGAGCGTTGCCGCTTGTCTTTGGTTAAAGCTCAGTGACAAATCTACCTGGACGCCACCCTCTGGTGTGCTGACACACTGTGTGTGTGTGTGTGTGTGTATAAACAATGCTAGGGCAGTCAAAATGTCAGTGGGTGGCAACAATGGTCAATTTTTCAGCATGAAATCTATACATTTACTGTCATTTTTTTTAAAGTTACTGAACCTACACAAATAAGAGGATATAGTACAGCGAGTCACACAAGTGCTGATTTCTGCCTCGAGACAATCATCATCTTATTTCAATTCCAACATTCTCGAGCACTTCCAGCAGATCTCAAACCTCCTTGTGTGGCGTAAAGTCCTGAAATCGCTCGTTTCCTGCCTTTGTTGACGGCATTATTTTGGTCCCTGGCTGCAAATCAAGAGCCATTCAGAAGCTTTTGCATCAGAACTTTCTCATAGTACGACACAGCATTAAGTCAGTTCTTAAACCACAGACTGGAGCGCTCGCAGCTCGCAGTCATGTTCAGGGACGGCATTCAGCCGCCGCTGGTTTCACAGGGGAGGCTGCGGCTCCAGTTTGTCACAGTCCATAACCGTGATGCGAGAAAGACGGACGGCCAACGTCCCTCAGACTTCGAGTCCGAGGGAATTGCGCTGTGATCCGAGGCCCGTCCAGAGGTATCAAAGCTCCGTGGCTGCTCTGGTTCTGAAGGTGTGAGAGGAGTGGAGCCACCTCATGCCCCCAACGGGCTTCCACATCAAGAGCTCTGCCTTTGTTCAAAAATGTATTTGTTCTCTTATTCTTTTTGGGAACTGTGTAAAGCAAAAAAGGACAAATGGCAGAGAGAGACATTCTCTCTCCCTCAGCTCTTCATCCCCTTCCTGCTACCACCTCTCTCGCTCCCTCTCTGGTTTGTGCATATTTTGCTGGAGATGCTAATGATCCCCCCCCCCCAACCGTATTCTGATGCAAGGTCTGTCTACACTTTTCCCTTTCATCCACATACAAATGTGCTCTTATTGCCTCTTCGCCCTCGGGCCTTTTAAGATGCCTTTTTGAAATATGCCGTTTGATAAGCACATCATTGGCCAAGTCCCCGCAGTGATTAGAGCTCTCTTTAATGTGAGCAAGTTAGAAAGTGAATGAGGGGCTCCGGGGCCGGCGGCTAACCGTTTCTCCTCTACCCCTTGACATCTCTCAGGGTGTCGGACAGGACGACCCGGAACCCTGGCTTAGACACCGCGGGCCGTCCTCCAGCCTTCATCTTCTCACGGAGATGAGGAAGAGGAGGAGAGGCACAGGAACGCTGTACTGTATGCTGGAAGGCTGGATTCCTGTTCTTTATTACAGGAATGTGACAGGAGGACTGCTCTCTAATGTCTTTTAAATATGCTCCATTCATCTCGTGTTCAGAGCCTCACTCTGTCTCACTGGGATGTTTCTCCTTTTTGATTTTTTCCAGTCTTGCCCATCGGGAGCACGGAGACAGTCGTCAGGTGCTTTCTCCTGTTCTGCCTTTTGCTCTTGACACCTGTTGAGCCTTTGGGGATAAGTGGGTTATATTTAAACCGCTTGATTTTCTGACTCCTCACAGGCACATTTCAGCTTGATTGCAACATTTACACAGACACTGTTCGGCAAACGTGCTCGGCATATCGCAGGCAGAAACTGGAAGTACAACAAACCTGAAGTACACGCGGTATCTGGAAAACCTGAAACTACAGGTCTGACTCGCAAAGCGCACAGCAGATAATCAAGATGTCGCGTGATTGTCTGCGATTGTCAAGAGGTGCACGACTCACAAGCGTCTTTGAAATGATGTGCGGCGTCCTGCAATAATCTACAGGTGTCCTGGCAACTTTAGCTCTGCCTAATAAGCCATGCTTGTTTGAAGCAAATGGCTTTGAACAGACAACAAAACAGTGCATGGTTAAGTACCTCCAGATATGACACCCCTTCATTTCGGCATCAAGTACACTACAGCTTTACAAAAGGCACCTGGGTGGCTCTGAAATGCAAACAGGCCCTCATAAGTCTTTATGTGTCAAGGCTAGTAAGTGGGCTGGAGTCGTTTTCTCTTCTGTCTGCGAGTCTGACTCTCATATGAAATCCCTCAGCAGGGTCTCTGAGGCTGGGTAAATAAATGCAGTCATGCCTCTCAAAGACTTGTCTGCTTTTATCAGAGCAATACATGCTCTGCAGCTGATGGCTTCCTCCTGCACACAACAGGCTGCTGACGGCACAAGAAGACCTTGGTTCCCGAACGCTTCCAGCAAATAATAATGATATGGCTCTCAGAAGAGCTCATAGCTCCACCCGGGCACAACAGTCCCCTTACGTTCGATCAAGCAGCACCGCAGTGTCACAGCTATCAGTCCCTTTAAAAACTCACTGAATTCCTTCCTGAGGAATCTGTGAAAATGTACTGTGTGTATCTCAATGTTAAGGAAAGTCAGTTCCTTCCTTACCCATAGTGCACCCTCTCAGCGAGGAGGTTCATCGCTAACATACAAACCAACGAAACTTTATTGTGATCTGAACCACATTGAAATAACATTTTTTAAACTCACAGATGTGAATGTTTCCACCAGGCCTCATGAGATGCTCACGCTTATTATCTTGTAATTTTTCCTTATAAAAAATAAATACAAACCTGTGTGATCTGCTCAGCTCGCCATGAGTTGTGACATCAGAGGGGAGAGAGAGGAGCGCGGCGCTGCCCTAAATTTAAAGCTAAACTATCACTGGTAGCTTGTCCTGCTTTTTTTCCCCCATGAATTTCTATGACCCACTTCTTTCCACGCGGAGCAGTGGGGGCGCGTTTCAGGGTCACTGGCGTTGCTCGAACTGCAGTTCAGGAGTTCAGAACAAGCATCGAGTTGTCACAACAGCCCAGATTAGAGGTGAGAGAGCCAGGCGTGTGTCTGCAGGCTGTGTGGCCGATGAACACTCAGAGCAGTTCTATCAAGCTTTTATTTACATGTTCCTGCTCACCGAGGCACTTACGTAACACGAGTAGCCTCTGCTGAAGGACACTACACAATTAAACTTCACACAAAAACAAGGGACCACTTCTTGTGTTGGGATCAGGGCAGAGCTTTGTCTTTCCCTGATGCATCAAAGCTGAGCGAGATATAAAATCTGTATCCCCCGCCCTCCAGATGTGCCCTGCAGTGACTTCACCACCTGTCACTCAAAAGGCGGAGGCCAGGTGCCTGATCCAACACCGCAGCCACCTGTACCGAGAGGCACGACACACACACACACACAGAGACGATCCTGTGAGCGGACTGTTTTTCCAGAGGACATCAGAACTGACTGTAACTTAATCTAGTCCAGCGTATTTTGTCCGTGCAAAAGAATAATAATCCCTAACCCACTTATTAGGTAATACCTGTGGAATGAGTCAATAAACAAAGTGATCTGCCACAGAAATGAAGCCTCCGCCACGAGAGAGAGAGAAAACACAGTATCACAGGTTCATGGCCAAACATAATAGAATGAGGACTAACAGCGGTAGAAAGAGACATGCTTTGTGTTGGTGTTGTACAGTTTTGACTGATGCTGACAATGGCTGAGTGTGCTGCAGCTGCCGCGCTTTCATAACGCAGCCACAGGTATTACAAAAGCAGCACTTGTCATCCGGATACTGCTAAGCCTCATTTAAAAGAAAAAAAAATCTGAAGTTCATGTTTGAATAAAGCTTTGAATTTGTTAAACAGCTGTGTGTGTGTGAGCCAGATAGAGACTGAGAGATGTGGACGTGTTGCCCGTTGATGCCACATACGTGCGTATGCGCTGCAGCTGTGAGGTGTCATCAGTCTCGGGGGGGGGCAGGTTGATCGTGAGGGAGAAGGGAGAACTGGACAGGAGGAGGAGGAGGAGGAGGTGAACGTGTATCATCATCTGTCCAGGTTCCCCCCACTACAGCTGTCCGCCGACGTTTGATGAGCGCTATATTTGTCCTGCCGTGATGAGGTGGAACTAATGGCCACTTTCACACCAACCGATGTCATCAGTGTGCTGCGCCCGGGGAGCAGGAGGGCGGAGGAGGGCGGAGGAGGCCGCGCTACCTGCTGCGAGGGGGAGCTTCTGCCGTCCGCCGCCGCCTGCACGCACACGTGGACGGCACGCAGCGGTGGGGCGTAACGCAGTACGTTTGCTTTTCATGTTGGAGTTTCCCAGAAAGGTTAGAAGCTTAGCCTAGCTTAGCACCAGTGCTGGGAAACAGGAAGTTGGGCTCCTCCCAAAGGTACTTCACTTATTTTACAGACGTGACAGCGAGGCCTGTGTCCTCATCTGCTCTCGTTTAGCGCTGAACTAATTTTCCGCTGATTTCCAACAACAGGAACCTCTGCCTCTCCCCCTGCGCGCCTGCCTCGCCGCAGCCGCTAGTTAGCGCAGCCACATCTCTGTCACATCCACACCGGCGGGTCCTCATTTGGGCCGAGTGGCTGCATGCTGTGGCGCGTCAGCATCTGTCAGCTCTGTCAAGTGTGTGTATGTAGGCTTTTTACGCCTCCTAATGCGAGACGGTTGACAGGTTATTACTGCCAAAGTGAAGTCATGAGCGCTGACCGCAACTGTAACCCAACTTTAACCTGGGGAGTTTGGCATGTGGCTGAAATGCTTTGGAAAGGCGAGACAAGCAAAGTTTTTTTCTGGCTCATGGAGTGAGCTGCTGGCCACCCTGGGCCCGGTGGGATGGATCAGTGATCAGATCATTTCAGCGCTTCAATCGTTTGGCTATAAATACCTCAGATGCCCCCTCAGTGAAATCACCCCTGCAGCAGCCCTCCATCATTCCCATCCTCTAATGTACATGAAGCCGCTGGTAATGGCGCTAGATGACAAAGAGTGCACACAGCTTGCATGCGTGCTTCTGTGTGTGTGTGTGTGTGTGTGTGTGTGTTTTTACAGCTCAGAATTGCCCCTGTAGTTAAGTAGAATTCACACAGGGACAGCCACACATTTGACCCATACACATGCGCTCCAGTCTGCTCTCCGCACACCTCGGGGTGTGAGTGTGTGTGTGTGTGTGTGTGTGTGTGTGTGTGTTTAGCTCCGTGCACTGCTGCTTAATAGAGTCCTCCATTGTGAGTAATGACCCCAGCTCCTTTTCTGTTATTCTATCCAGACCAGCGGGCTGAAAGCTGCCGTGAGGACCAGAGTGAGGTTTTCTCTCTCACTCTAAAACCATTTTAAAAAACAGAAACGGAATTAAATGAACGCTTGTTTACCTGCTGCGTTGTTCCCACATGGACCTCATCCATCTTCCTCTCTCGATGTGTGCACTTAACGCTCGGCTGTTTCACTCTCACCTTAAACGTACGATTATTGCTTTTTTTACTGCTTACTACTACTTACAACATGCTTGTGCCTTTTACATCGACATTCATTATGATGCCTAATAATATCTTGTCTCTGTATCTTGGTCATGACACACACACACACACACACACACACACACCACAACCACTCCAGACATGCCAGTGATGCAATGAGGGAGCAGGGCTGTGTCCGCTTCTCCTCTGCTGAGCATTATGAGGTAATCACCCAGAGAGAGAGAGAGACATGACAACAGGGAAAATGTCAGCACCCCTCCAATTTTGTGTGTGTCTGTGTGTGTGTGTCATTTTTGTTCTTTCTCGAGGCTCTTTTCTGGCGTAAACACTCCTTCTCAGGAACAAAGCCTGGGGCTAATGAGACGCCATAATTTCTACGGCCCTGGTTAACGTCAGTTGGGTTAGGGTTAGACGCGAGTTGGTCACGGTTAAGGCTGGGATAATGATTTGGTCGTTGGCTGCGCACAGTGAATGGAAGTCAACATGAAGGCCTAATAAGGGCAGCTGCTCAGAAGCGTGTGTGTGTGTGTGTGTGTGTGTGCCTGTGTGTTCTTTATTTGTTTATTCATGGCTGTTTGTGTCTCGGTCCGTGCTGCCTGTCTGCTGCCCATCCTCTCTCACCATTTAAAGTCCCTTTCCTCAGTCTGAAGCTTTTCCTCAGAGTGTGTGTGTGTGTGTGTGTGTGTGTGTGTGTGTGTGAGAGCAGACCCAGAGCCTAACTTGTCACTTAACAAATGTATTTTCTGATCGAGCTCTTGCTGTTTACTATGGGAAACATCTGTGTGTTTGCCGCTGAAGTTTATTGTCAACACAAATGCACAGATGGCTGATCAATAAACAATGAAGCGTGAGTCCACGAGAAGCTTTCAGCCATTGATGCAAAAGTGTCTGGGTTTCAGGTTTTTGGATCCACTTCCACAGCCTCGGAAAAAAAAGACGAGTCGGCGTCGCTGAACACAAACGAGGTGAGAAAAGCTCAAAGTGGGTGCAGCATGAAGTTAGCGCTCGGAATATAATTAACACTGCAGCACACGGTTAAAAACAAACGATTGGAATGTGCAGTAGAGGAGTGTGAGCAAAGACACACTTCCACCATGTTTTCATCTGTGAGCTCCCCACTCGAGCTCATGGTCTCTTCCTGTTAAAGGTTCTTTGGGTTTCTGTGAAGCGCTTTGAGACAATTTGGATTCTAAATGGTGCTATACAAATAGAACTGAATTGAACTGAACTGAACTGAATCTCAAGGCCTGGAGGTCGTGAGTCCTGTCACTAGCAGCTGTGATTGGACACGAACAGACTCAGCGTGAGTCAAAGTGAACTTGGTGTCAAAGCCGTCGCAGAAAAACACCGTTATATGCAGATGGAATCCACATGTTGGCTCTGCCGCCTCCGCCTCCGACTAGTTGATGCATCCCTATGCTAATAGAGCGACATGCGATATGTTGCATTACAGACCGCACAGTGGGATACGGTATGTCATTACTGCAGAGAATAGCTGGCCTCTGAAGTGTCTGCCACAGCACTGAGCCACTACAGCTGAAGGCTGCACAAAGAGCGAAGCACAGACAGGGAGAGGGGGGGGAAGGGAGCGCTGGGACTGAAACCAGAGAGCGGGCCCAGCCCAGCCCGCCTGGCGGCCCACCACCACCCCTGCAGCCTCCCTCCAGCCTTCATGTGATCCCTTCTCCAGAAGCCAAGCAGCAGAGGAAATGTCAGTCTTCTAGCCAGCCAGGAAACCTCCATGCCCAAACAAGGAGCTTCCTGGCCTGACACAGCTCTTCCTGTGGGCTATGTAAGGACTTTCCTGCCCTCGCTCTCGCCTTCTTCTCTCTCTCTCTCTCCCACTCTTTTGGCGGGCTGCCCTTCGGCGAGCTGCCTCAGTGCAATCCTCTCTTTTTTTCCCCTTCTTGCTCGGTGTGTCTGTGTTTACATTATTTTCACACAGGCCCATCCACTTGCAAAATAATTTGGCTTGTTGCAACACAGTCAGAAATATTTAATCTATCGACAGTATGTGTCCGCCCACCTGTCGACCAACTCCACTGTGTAATTAAATATGCTCATTCTCTCAAATGTGTCGGGAAGGACGTGGAG
The DNA here is from genome assembly GCA_016785235.1 of Pseudorhombus dupliciocellatus. Taxonomy (NCBI): domain Eukaryota; kingdom Metazoa; phylum Chordata; class Actinopteri; order Pleuronectiformes; family Paralichthyidae; genus Pseudorhombus; species Pseudorhombus dupliciocellatus. The sequence continues at coordinate 1,669,624 of JAFBJW010000129.1, read as the reverse complement.
ACAAACCTGTAGAAAGAAAAAAAAACAGCAGCTGGAACTTACGCCAACAATTCTACAACTACAAGAGTCTTGAGCTGTTTTTTGAAAGTAGTGAGAGACTCAGTTGATCGATCCACCACCGACAGAGGAGAAGAGTCTCGCACCACTTTGAGGGGAGTTTCAGTAGTCGATGGTTATTATTGATTATGTCAACTGTAAAACATAACAAGCCGTCTTTAATGAAAGTTTAGGTGATCTGGGCTTTGACATTTGTTTCATGCCTCATCCACTAACATGGAGGAAGAAGGATTCAGACCTGCACTGCAGCAAGCCACCAGGTGGCGATGTATGAAGTTTTGGCTTCACTTTTAGCAGCCACCCCTGTTTTCCATCTTAAAAGGCGTCTCTGGTCAACGACTCTAACCCAGCCCTCTGTTAAAAGTGCTGTTGGACTGCACAGCTCGATATTAGGCCTCACACATGCACACACACCACCACACCATTCTGTGTGTGTGCACTTGAAAGCCTACACACTTGTGGTCGATCACAAAGCAAGTCCCTGTCTGCCACCGCGCAGTATTTATCTTACAGCTGTAGTTACCCCCGAGTGGTACATTTCATCTGCACTACTTTCTCTTGTATTCAGACGTGGGAGTGGGAGCACGGGGTTGCCTCGCTCGGTCTGTGGATCTCACAAAGCGCAGCGGCACGCTACTGTAACATTATCTGATTTGTGGAGGATGGCGGGGGGGCGTTAGAGGCTTAGCGGCACGGATCAGCTGGGTCATTTGTACAGAACAGCGGGCTTTTTACTTCTGAAATGTGTTTGTGAAAAGAGAACTGAATCGGCGCGTGAATGGTTTCTACAAAAGAGGACAGACAGATGGATTATTCGCTGATATCCCTCTCCAGCCTTTGGTAACTGATCATAGAATCAATGAATGAAATAAATAAAGTGAAGCAGAAAAAGTTACTTCACACCTTTTCCACATTCTGTCCTAAGTATTATTTAAGTTTAAAGTCAGTCCACAGACTTTTGTGTCCCCTGATAAAGTCACAGCCAGATCCTTTAGAGTATTTAAAATATTTCACCATATCAGGCGGCCAAGGTTTTCCACGGATGATGTGGATATTTGTCTGAAATTTCGATTGATTGCTAACAGAGCTACACATGAACATTCATTCAGTCATTCATCTTCAGCCGCTTGTCCTAAGCCTAACCCTGGACAGGTCACCAGGAGAGACAGACAACCATTCACACAGGACTCGAACCCATGACCGTCTCATTGTGAGGCTGGCCTACACATGTAGTTCCATGAACACACGCCATCTTACAGTAGAACACAGCAGATGTGGTTTCGTGTACAGTATTAGTACAGCATTCCTGGATTTCTTTCTGCCCTTCCGCTGCTAACGCTCGCCGTCCTGCCGGTTTGGCTGACTCATCTGGCGAGATAAGGGAGACGAGTGTTGTGAAGTCCAGATAAGTGCGAGCGCAGGCAACAGCAAGCGTAAGATGACAGAGGGAAGCGTTTTATTTGGCAATGATTTGATTGTGAGAGAGCAATCCATCCACTCCTCTTTCACCAGTTAACTGTGCAGCTTGTTCGTGCACAATACGGCCTGACAGCATCTTAATAATCGGGCTGTGTACGCTCAAGTGCTCATATTCTTCTGCCTTCCAGAGCTACTACGTCTCCCTCACCCAGTGTTCTACTCAGCGCTCTGAGAGCAGCCTCCCCTCGCACACCTGATGGAGGAAAAAGGAAGCAAACACTTTGCATGTTCCCGTCAACAAGGGAGGGAAATGAAAGCCGCAGCAAGGGGACTTTTACGTGGACACAACAAGACGCTCACCGCACGGCTCCACTGACCTCGAAACATTTATAAGCAGGAGTGGAGGATGTAAACAGGCCATGAGCGTCTCCTTTCTCAACCACAATGGTGGCACTCAGTGAGAATAAACAGATTAATTGAATTCCAACAAAATCTTTTGATCCCTGAAAAGACCTTTTTTGTTTAAGCTTTTTTTTTTTAGTTTAGTTTGTTGTTTTTTTTTTTGCCAAATGCAGCTGTCTGGGGCATCACAGTAAATACCTTTAGTTCTAAAGATGTGATGGTTTGACAGAATGTTACTGTACGTGCTGTCACAACACACACACACACACACACACACACACACACACACTGTCCGCGTGTCCTCGCTCGCTGTGGCGCACACATACAGTAACATGGCTTCTCTCATATGGCTGCCTGTCTTGCAGCAATTACATGATGTGCGGTAATTGCCAGTCTCTGAAGCGGGCTCTTCAGACACACTTCAAAGGCAGAGGAGCGCGTCCACGGACGCAATTAACAAGATCAACGGAGCCCAGATGAGCTGGCGGGCCCTGAGCTCCTCTCCCCATTGTTCTCATTTTCACTCTCATTAGTGGGTGCGCGGTGGGTGGGGGGGTTTGGACACCTGCGGGAAAGCGGGGTGCACGGTGCGGGGGGGGGGGGGAGGGGGGGGGGGGGGGGGGGGGGGGGGGGGGGGGGGGGGGGGGGGACAGCGCGGGGACAGTGGTGTTAATGATGGTTGTCTAAGCTATAGGAGGAGGGGGCACGCGCAGCCAGCTGTGGGTGTTGTGGCATGTGAGGAAGCCGAGACGATCACCGAGAGACAGAGTGTGTGTGTGTGTGTGTGTGTGTGATGCACCTGGGAGAGGATATCACCACAGCAACAGGACCGAGGCTGTCAGTGCACAGGCTTCATTTTTCACACACACACACACTACGTAGTTATGTTATGTTACAGATAAGATAACGGTCACGGTAAATCATTATCTTTAATTATGGCAGTACATTTTAAATAATTTCTGTGACTTGGCTTCATAATGGAAGAGAAGACAGCCTCTGGTCCGTGAACATCTCCAGTGACACCTAGAGGACAGACAGACAGGCTGTTGATTTACTGTCCAAGCACTGAAGTCATTTTCAAACTGTATCCAGCGAGCAACTTCATACTTTTCCACATTTCCCCTGTGAAATGTATCATCGCCCCCTGTTAGCGATAACTGGCCTTGATGCTGAGAGTTAGAGACGCTTAAAGCGTCCGATGATACATGACCATTCATCAACAGCTCAGCGAAACCTCCATCCCTCAGTCACCTGTCGTTATGGCCGACCAGCCTCTCTGCACCAACCCCCTTAAGATCTGAATATTGCATCTCTGTGGCACCAATTCAATTTCTGCAGGCAATAAACCAAATGAGTATATATATGCTGCACTACAATGCATTCACCCCCACCGAAGGGGAAAGCATTTAACTTTAGTTGTATTCTTTCAAAGTTGTATTTCCTGCTGTCTAGACCACTTTAGTCTTGGTTTTTATCTGAATGCAGCCTGCTCGGCTAGTAAAAGCCCGTTGGTTAGAGCTTTTAAGAGAGCCTTTCATTTGTTCCTCCTGAATGTTTAATGCTGCGAGGCCCACTGGTGCATAGGAAGACTTCAAAACGCGGGGGGATGAATACTGACGCGTGGCCCGTGCAGCAGCAGCCAGTTAACTTCCATCGTGAAGAGGTGCATTAAAATACAGAACCTCTGAGATAAATGGAACAGAGGGATGAGGGGAAAGTAATCACTCCAACCTGATGCTTTCCAGCAATTTCCATCCTTGCCCACTGAGCAGCGTTCAGAGCGCAAGGAAAACGCGTGAGTGGGAATATCTGTCTGTTTCCGCACAATGGCCAATAAATGGTCCGAGCGTTGTGTTCACAGTGGAGTGTGCAGACACATGACGTTAAAACATCTCACCCTGGCCGTGTTCTATCTCGCCGTCTTACCCTGCCCAGACCGCGCGCTCCCAGCGCCAGACCACGAGAGGACAAAGAGGGTGGGGGACCAGAGGCCAGTGGCTGGCTGCAATAAAACCAGCTTTAAGCAGACTTTAGCCGACACCAAAGCAAGGCTGGTTTTCATGTTCATGCTATTGTTATTGTCGTTTGGCTTTTATAAGCCCGGGTAAAAAAACTGCCTGTGTGAAAACAAGGTATTAAAACTGTTGGATGTGTTTCTTGCTTTGGCTGTGGGCCTGCTGATGGTAATAGACTGAGCTAGCTATAGTTGGCCGCCTGGCTGTGATTTGTACAGCAAGGCAAGTGCTTGGGAACAAATTGTACCGCGAGGCAGAGAGTATAGAATCTGCAGCGTTACTCTGGCTCCATGTGTAAGAAAGAAAATCTTGGCTGGCACACACGTTTCTGCCCTTGTACACACACACACATTCACACGTATACAGGTGCACACACACACACACACCATTAAATCAGTCTTGGCTGGTACAGATACGCGACATACAGCACAGTTTGGTAAATGTCTGTCTCTGCGGCTTAGCGAGAAAGAGAACACTGTGTGAATGTGTGTTTACGTCTCAGCTCTAATGCTGTGAACTTGGTTTCGCAGCAGCCAGATGGAGCATGTGAACATGCACACCGCACAAATGAAAATACACATTGTGAAAAGGGACTAAACACAGATTGTCTGGCGACTTGGTTCAGGTCTGACAGAACGCGGCTCAGTTCAGGTTCAGGACTCGTAGCGGTGTCCCCTGTCAATACACCCCCAGCTAAATCAGTGCTAATGTTCTGTCATTCATCATGAACGCATCCATCTGGAAGACAAATGAAAGGTGTTGTGTGTTCGTGAACAAAAATTGAAAAAGTATTTGTTTGTTTTAAAGGGATCAGCAAAGCGGTGATATGGAGGGAATTAGCGTTTGTTGAACTATCCCTTTAAGTGCTTAAATTATGTAACTGGCAGTCAGCAGTTTTTTTTTTCCAAAGTCCAGACAGATGTAGAAAAACAAAACGTTTGACACACATCTCATCTGTAAGTGTGTGTGTGTGGATGGGAGTGGCCATGGTAAAGGGCCCAGCAGACAGACAGACAGACAGACAGAGGGCCTCAGCTTTAACAGTGCCTGTGTAATTATGGTCAACCACGCTCCCCACCACCACCTTTATTTATAGGCTTACAAACACACAGAGTGCTTTTCCTTGCGCATTCCAGCGCACAGGGACTTTTTGATGGGGGGTGTAAACAAATGATATTTTAAGTAGATTGTATGCGGGTTGGGCTTGTGCGCATGTTTGTGCGAGTGTGAGATGGAAACAAGACTCTAAATTTATCAGGGATTTCTCAGATTCCTCAGTGTGCGAGGGAGCATTTTTCGCTTACTCCAGATGTTTGGGAAGTTCTCACAGGAGCGTCTCGGCTTCGGGGAGAACTTTGATTGAGATGCTGAATAACTCAGGCTAACGAGTCCAGACAGAACTCATCAAAGAAACATGCCGCTGAGGTTCGGTGGGAATCGACGTGGGGGATGAGGCGACCTCTGAGGGCAGCTGGCCCCTTCGCTCCACAGCCTTTAGGCAAACGCCGCGGCGGCCGAAGCCAGCCGTCACCTTGGGGAGGCAGCGGAGTGGAAGTGAACAGTCATGTGAACTGACGTTGAGAGAAAAGAGGCAACGCATGAATGTGAGCTGGTGGCTTTCTACCTTCTTTCTCTTTCACTTGGAGCCGGCAGGAGCACATCTGCTGCACAAATGAAGGAAGCATAAAATGTTCAGGATATCCTGCTGTAAATGAAACTCCAGGTGAAATGAAAGAGAGCAGGGCGGCCGTTGGTGGACACATGTCACGGCGGTGATGGGGCCGAGGGCCACTTAGCAACACATGAGCAGGTCCTGCACACTGTGTGTGTGTGTGTGTGTGATGTGGTGGGGAGGGCAGGGGGCTCATATTGAGTGCAGGTGCGCCATGAGAGACTGAAAGGGGGCGGGGTTTTAAGATGTGAACAGGGAAAATTAGGGGCTTTGATGAAAGCGGACATCTGTGATTATGGTGTGTGTGTGTGTGTGTGTGTTTGACATATGCTTGGCTTCAGAATCTATCTATCTATCTATCTATCTATCTATCTATCTATCTATCTATCTATCTATCTATCTATCTATCTATCTATCTATCTATCTATCTATCTATCTATCTATCTATCTATCTATCTATCTATCTATCTATCTATCTATCTATCTATCTATCTATCTATCTATCTATCTATCTATCTATCTATCTATCTATCTATCTATCTATCTATCTATCTATCTATCTATCTATCTATCTATCTATCTATCTATCTATCTATCTATCTATCTATCTATCTATCTATCTATCTATCTATCTATCTATCTATCTATCTATCTATCTATCTATCTATCTATCTATCTATCGGCTTCAGAATCTATCTATCTATCTATCTATCTATCTATCTATCTATCTATCTATCTATCTATCTATCTGTCTGTCTATCTATCTATCTATCTATCTATCTATCTATCTATCTATCTATCTATCTATCTATCTATCTATCTATCTATCTATCTATCTGTCTATCTATCTATCTATCTGTCTGTCTAAGGTCATTGACCTTTATTTCATTTGACTTTCATTTGATTTTTCATTGAACTCAACTCTAAATTCCCCTCACACACGTGCACTTTTCCCTCGTCTTCTGGCAGCAGTGTCGTTGTCTTTGTAATGCACTGACAGAGCAGCTGACCCAGCGCTAACAAACGCTCCCCTGGATTTAAACATTGTGCGGCGCGCACGTCTCGGGGATGTGAGGCTGCTGCACAATGCTTACGCGGCTTTGTACCAGAGGCTCCACAGAACCCAGATGGTTGACAAACAGGGCATCACACAGGAGCCACAGATAAATAGTGCAAAGAAAGACGGGGGGGGGGCTTCTCGACAACAAGCGGCGTGGCGTGAGCTTTTTCTCGGCGGGCGTGTTTACCTTCACTCAGCCCTCCAGGGTAATTTGGGGAGAGGAGGAGAGACAGAAAGTTAGACAGAGCAAAGAGAGACCAAAACTAGCAAATAACTGTCAAGAGGCAGCCTGTCTCCTTGTCTCCTTCCGTGTGAGGTGTTTGTGCTGACGGGAGAACACGGATCCATCAGAACGTGCACGTTCTCTCTGCATCTGTCCAGACATGCACTTTAATACCGTGCACGAGCATGAGGACCCGCTGTGCTGTCGCCAGCTGAGCCACACCCTCGTCCAGCCTCGTCTTGAACACCCAGACCAGGGGCAGCGGTGGGGTCAAGCCTCTGCCATCGATTTGGTCGCGTACCTGTGTGTGAGTGAGTCAAGGTGACATGGGGTGGTTTATTCCACATTTCCACAAAGACACATGGAGCCCAGGGTCAATATTTGACTATCAACCATCCGTGAGCTTGGCTGGACGCCGCTTGACTCCTCAGACTTCACTCTGGTTTAGCAGACGGAGGGAAAGTCAGGGGACGGGACCAGGACACACACACACACACACTGATACGTGCACAGAGACTAGTCGCATTCTGCCATCTGCAAAAGACAGGCAGGTATGAGGGAGTCGCAGCGGTTAGAGCGAGGTGAGAGAGAAGGTGACACAGAGAGCTGGGAGGAAGAGGAAGAGGAAGAAGCAGGATTAAAACAGCGTCACTGGGGCCTTTTTTATTTGCTTTCACTTGACGCGGTCAGACAATCTCTGCTGACCGTTTGTCTTTTGGCGCCCTGTCCAGGCCTGACCTGGCCATCCCCTCGCTAACCTTACACACACACACACACACACACACACAACGCTGCTCCGCCTCTCGCGCCAAATACTCACACCCCTGTGTTGCAGTCAGAGCTGCCTGACACCTCTGAGATATGGCCCATAATGCTCTGCTCAGGCCCCACCGCAGACCAGCGCCACCCATGAGGAACCATGCTATGGCTGTGCAGCCCGGATCAAGACTTTACTTTAAACACGGACGTCGCGTGAGCAGGCCCCAGGATTCGAAATGAAAACGGACGTTTTTCTCTTCTGCAGTGAAAGCTGCTCAGTTCAGACTAAACAAGCTGCTCACGCCACCCGACAGGAGCCAGATGAGGCGAGTCAGAAACGCTCTCACCAGGCGTTCCTGCCTGCACGCCATTTGCCAAAGTTGCCTCTCAGAAACACCAGAGAAGAAGTCAGAGAGGAAGGCGGAGTGTAAGTGGAGGACGGAGGTGGAGGAGAGACTGCTCCTTTGTTCCGTTGCATTAATCTGCTTTTTTCCTCCCGTTCCCCTGCTCGTTCTTTTGATCCGCTGTTGGATCATCCCCTTGATGATTCTCTAACAGCAAAAGAAATTAAATACATCGGATTGACGACCCAGCCCCCCCCCCCCGCTCATCCCCATCCTCCCATCTCCTCCCCGAGGCCTCCGTTTCTTCAGTAGATAAGCAGCGGATCCGTCCTTTATCGCTTCACTCTCCATCTCTATCCTTTTCCTGTCTTTCTCCTCTTCCCTCCTTTCTGTTTTCCCCCCTCTGTGCTGTGTTTAATCCCAGCCTCGCGGTGGATGCATGTCAGAGATGTAATTCCATTGTTTAACATGCTCCTCTGAGCCCCCACCCCACCCCAAACTCAGTCACTCGCGGGGCCACATGCATATTCATCAGCTATCAAAAACAAAAGGCAGATCACACTGTTTGTCATGTTCTGCAGCCGCCGCTATTCACTTCTCTCCCTTCCTCGCTGCTTCTGGAGGATTAGTGCATGTTGAACATATCTCAGACACACAAATCCTGAGCGCTAACATATAGACATTCAGTCAGAGACGGAAAGTCTGCAGTCGTCTCAACACAGGCACAGCGACTCATACAGACACAGATTCAAGGGTAATGTGGGAGAGAGGCCTCAGTTATGCAAAGGGACTGTCGGCCATTCATGGTGCCAGTGGCCCGGGTGAGAGTCCGTCCCTGGGTCCTGCCGCGTCCTCCGGGATGATGTAAAGGATGCGCCGCTCCAGGTCCCAGGCTCCGGGGCCAGACAGATGTAAACACAGCCTGACCACACAGGGCGGCGCGGTGCCAGCCGGCCCTCACCTCGCACGTAAACAACCCAGGAGGCCTCGCTGTGGGGCCCGGGGTCGGAGGGGAGGGGGGAGAGTGTGTGAACGGTGGAAAAAAGAGCAACAGAGCTTGAGGTGATGACTTTATGCCTGTTAGAGCAGCTCGCATTTGTGCAAAGTAAAAAACCCAGTGGCTCTTAAGGCTGTGTGCATTCTATTGTTCTGATGATCTGCTGCTCCTAATTGCAGCTCGTGCCACCAGCGGTGAGTGTGTCGTGACAGATGCTTGATTCATGCATCAGGACAAATATGGGTCAAAATGAAACATCCAGCTCGGTGGCTTCTCCGTGTTCTCCTTTCTTCTTTTTCATTCCCTTTGCACTTTATTCTTTTCAAAGCGCGGCTCAGCGGGACCGTGTGTGTGCGTGTGTGTGTGTCTCCGCTGCGCCGCAGCTGGCTTGTGTGTGTGTGTGCGCGCGCGCCCGCGTGTGTGCGTGTGTACTTTTGTGTGATGAGACGTGACAAGCGCCTTCATCCTCCCCTCAGACGCCGCATTCCACAACGCTCCGCCGCTCGCTCCGTGTGGCGCGCGTTTCATCTCTCCTCCACCCGTTCCCTTGCTTCTTCTCCTTCTTCTTCTTCTCCTCCTCCTCCTCCTTCTCTTATTCCCCCTCCTCGCTCTCACAGGTGGAAGAAAGGTGCGCGGAGGAATGAAAGGGACAAGGTTCTAATTAGAGGAGGAGGCTGAGACAAAAGCAGGGGGATAACGAAGGGAAGCAACGATAACACATGTAAAACACAAAGCCTTAATCTTAGAGAGCGTTTGCAGGGATCTCTCGTTTCTCTCCCTCCACAGTGGAGCGAGGCAGGGGGTGTGTGTGTGTGTGTGTGTACGGGAACACGAGGGGATAGGATGTGATTATGAGCACAGACCTGACAGACAGAGAGATTGGCGTGTGTGTGTGTGTGTGTGTGTGTGTGTGTATCCCCACAGGGCCTTCAGCTCCCTCTGTTCATAGGGACCGACTTGAAAACAGCCATGTTAAAACAAGCAGGCAGTTGTGTTGTTTACTCATTTGGAGAAAAGTGTGACAAAGTGCATGTTTATTACAGCGATTGCAGCTCATTTGCTCGTGCGTTAGACGTGATGCTCGCTCTGCTCGGCCATCATGAATCTCCCTGTCTGTTTACTCACGTGCACCTCCAGGGTGTTTGGGGGACTTGGGTTTCCTCGCCACTGCTGCGAGACTCCATTCAGATGATGAAAGTGCGGCGCACGGTGGGATGCTGGTGTCTTTGTGGCTCTGATGAAAGAGCCTGCAAATGCGTCTCCTCGGCCCCGGCCCATACGTCTCCTCACCGTCATCTGCCATCACCAGTCTGGTTTTATTGGAGCTAATAAGGTCGCACAGGATCTTTTTTTTGTTTTGTTTCACACAGACGCTCACAAGGCACTGCAACAGTTGATGGACAGGTTTCCATCTTGTGGAGATTTCGCCGGGATGTTGCCGTGAAGTTTGGCTCCTGTGAGTCACAGCGAGACTGAAAATAGCAGCGAGCGATAACCTGGCAAAGCACATTTCCACAGAGTCCTCCCTGAGGTGATGCAAGACTTAAGACAAATGTCTTGTTTGTTCACCACTGAATGGCCATCTTTCAAGGGGTGGCATGCCAGCACACACACACACACACACACAGGCGAGGGAGCAGATCATTTTTCTCCCTCATGAAGTAGGTAGTGAGAATATTACAAACCAAAATCAAAACGCATTGCCGAGGGCCAGAGGTTGGACGAGGAGAGGGGAGGCAGCTGTGTAATTGAATTACAGTCTGACAGACAACAGGATGGATGGATGGACAGACAGACAGCATGTCTCTCTCTCGTGCGTGTGTGCGCGTGCTTGCGTTCACCGCGTGTGTGTGTGTGTGTGTGTGTGTGAGAGTGACGGCAAAGAGCCTTATCCTCCATTAATAACAGCCACTAATCCCCTGATGTGATTACCTCTCCCTCCCTCCTCCATCCTTCCACACTCTTGCTCCCATTCAGCAGCGCCAGCCACTTGTCTTCCATGGCAGAGCTCAGCTGGTCCAACCCCCCCCCCCCCCCCCCCCCCAGAGCTCAGCTGGTCCAACCCCCCCCCCCCCAGTCCAAGACTTCCACTGTGTTCAGCTGCCAGGACGATGGAGGTCTTCCAATCTGACGCCTCTCCTTACTAGAATTCGCCTCTGGGCAGGTGTATGGAAAAAAAAACAAAAAAAAAACAACAACAACCAAAGTCCGTGGTGTTAGTGCGGCAGAGGAAGCGCACTTAAACAGATTAGGAGCCGTGCCTCTGTTCAAAGCTCTGCCACTTAATGCTGCCTGAATGAGAGGTGACGTGTGATATGAATCGTGCGCGATGGGGTTTTGGATGTTCAAACATTTATGGAAATATCTGCGAGCATTAAGGATTATGTGTGTGCACAGGGAGGCAACAAGCATGTCAGTAAAGCTATTTCTGTCCTCAATGACTGGCTGCCAAATGCGTTTTTTTTTCCCCTGCATTTGATAAACTCGCTACATCAATACAAAGTCTAGTGTGTTTCTATGGAAACTTAGACCTCAGAGAGGGCTGCAATTTGCCACTTTGCTCAGGAAATGTTTAGCGATGTGATAAATGTTTAGCGTGCGATAACTTTACCTGTGTGGGATATCGTAGAACTTCATGCAGGCCGTCAAACAGACAGCTCTCTCTCTTTAAAAGGTAGAAGGATCAAATCGCTGTTAGTCATAAACACAAATACAAATAAATATTACTGATATAGCTTATTTTTTTCAGCTTGTATTTTCTTACGATGTAATTTATTTTAATGAGTAGAAGTATCAGGAATGATGTACATTCCATGCTCCAAACTCAAGTTAGAGTCATGACTGTAATCAAAGTTTACACACACACACGCACGGGCTGATGCAGTAGAACGTTGGGCTTGGTTTGCTTGGCGAAGTCTCCATGGTAACTGTTGTGTCTGACCTTCAAACGTGCACTGTTCCATCTGGCTCAAGCCGGCTCATCACATCACATCAACACGCTCATAAATGCTCCGTCAGATCAGCTCAATCACAGCTCTTTGATTTTTAAACTGTTGCTCGGTCATGATCCTCACCACATGCATGTTTTACCAGTTTACTGTCCATACGACGAGGACATGGACTTTGACTTTTTAGCTTGGCCTGTGTCCCATCTCCTAACACGGAGGAGGCAGGACTGCACTGCAGCCAGCCTCTGAGACACTTGGCGTATTGATGAGCTGTCATGTCGTCCATCTTTCTATGCAGCTTATAGAGATGATACTTTGTCCTGTGGTGTAACAAGATGGAACCCTGACCAAAGGCTTGAATGAATTAGTCTTTCCTTTCATCCACACTCAGACCCTTCCCCAGCTCTCTGTAAGTTTTCACAAACTGCTCCTGCCTCTCCTTTGTTCCGCTGTGTGCAGCACGCTCATCCGCTCTGCGCTCCAGAAGGGACAACATCTGGAAGCTCTATAGGCCCAGGACCATGCATCCGTTCTGGGGCAGCGAGGCCTGGAGACCAGCCCCTCCTGCCGAGCCCGGGCTTTGGTGTGTGTGGTACCGTTCAGTCTCTGCTTCCTGCGTGCTGGTGCCTTGATGTGGCCACAACCATGGTGATGATTTATTACTCTGCTAACTCTGTCCCCGCCGCTAATATTGCCATTATTATGACCGCATACTCCCTGCCCCCCCCCCCGAATCCCCCACCTGCAGCCCTGCACGGCGCACGTGCACACGGTCCTGTGGATGTGGATGTTTGGTCACAAGAGAGGATGTTTAAAGGCTGTGGCGGCGCCGCGCAGCGAGCGAGGTGACGATGACAGATACTGTAAATTGACTGCAGGTTCCATTGGAGCCCCTCGTCCTGGCTGTGTCCACGCCATGTCCGTTGCCTCGTGTTGGTTTACCGGTGGCAGGCGAGGCCCAGGAGGAGCCGATGTGTGTAGGGGAGGGGGGTGAATGGGTGTCTGGCTGTGAGGCCAATCAAAGCAACCTCATCAAAGTCGTTCAACCAGTGTTTCCCACAACCATCCGCGCCTCTGTTCCTCTGTTTATGTGATCGCCAACGCGGTGCAATCAGCAGGGCCGGAGCAGAGCGGGCGACGCACGGAGAGGTGTGGAGGCTGAGGAAAGCACCGGGACAGGAAGGCTGTAGCGTGTCCGTGTAAGCAAAGTCAGAGCGGGACGGACGGCGGAAGTGAGGGCTCCACAGATGACAGGAGGGATGTGGTGGAGCGGTGTTTACAGGCCAGTGACGGGTAATCACGACAAACCAGCGAGCGAGCAATATTTGTAGAATATATACAGCACCGTGGCACATCAGTGTCTTTGTCAGGGACGCCTCCTGATGCAGAGACAGCAAACATGGAAGTTTATCATGAGGAGCTAAGGAAGCAGAGGCCCAGTTTTTAAACGCTCACTCACGTCTTCAGAAGACACCTCCACCGGCTGAGACTCAGGTGTGGGCATCCCCCTCCTGTGGAAGGCTCCCCCGCAGCCAGCTGGCTCAGGGCTCCCTGGGGGGCATCGTGTCTCCTCCACCTCCTCATCTCCTGAATTAGGACAATTAAGATATTTACAGGACAGATGGATGGAAACCTTACCGCTGCTCTGCCTGTGATCAGCTGAGACGATGAGCGAGAGCGGGAGTCACTGGCGGGACTCTGGCGCCCTCTTGTGGTTGTAGGTGAGAACCAGTGCGTGTTAAACGTCATTTAGGCCTCAGGTTTCTTTATTTTCTAAATGGTTAACAAATCAAAAACCACAAACAAAAGCAAATTAAAGCATATTATAGACTGTAGTCTATTTATTTTTACACTAATAAAGGAGTTTTGACAGCTAGAATATTTCTATAAAAAAGTTTGTATAGTTTATTTATTTATTTATTTATTTTTATTTATTTTTTTTAAATCGGACTCTTTAGTTGTAGTGGCTGAGTTAATTCATGCCATCAGTAATACATACATTTTATTATTGTTCACACTGTCCACAGACAAAATAGCTGTCCATCCTCATAGTTTGTAGATTTATTATGTTTATGATTATTTCTGTTTCTTTCATAAATAATCACAACACACTGACATCTCAAACGTTGCATAAATAACATTAACTAGAATTAGTTGTATGCCTCCGCCAATGTGCAGTTTCCATGTTTATATTTCACATACTTTCCTCACTGTGACCTTTGACCGGCATTCTTTGTGAGAGCGCCCTGGCTTTAACCTTTGACCTTTGGATAAAATGAAAACCCATTTCAAGTGAATGTTTTTAGCGAGTGTGAAAGAATTGCCCTGAGCTGTTCCAAAGATATTGCATGTAAGTATTAAACTAAGAAGGCATTAAATTACCATTAACATAACGAAGACCTTAATGCTCAACATTTAATGTATCTTTGAATTTTAATGGACTGCAAATTGGTGATTTAATTTTAGACTTTTACTTCATAATATCCTGCAGAAACCAGTGCCAGCGGTCGGACACAAAAAAGTACATGCAGATGAAAAACAGTGTGGAAGTTTATTTGCATAAAGAAAGTAGCAAAGCTGTGGCTCCGTCCCCTCACACACTGTCACAGTCAAATAACACACATTTCATTTTGCAAGGTCGAGCTTCTCACAGCTATTTGAATCAACTGACAGCTGAAGTCAAATCGTTCATCAAAACCTGGTTGTTCGCATTCATTCTGAAGTTTAGAGTAACTCAGCGTGTCACAGCTCCTGCAGCGACTCAGATCCTCGGTACCGTAGTGCTCCATGGCTCACCCACCTGCAGAGGAGGACAAGTCACCGTCAGTAGTTGTAATTCTCTGTCTAAATGTCCAGCAGTGGCTCAGTCACTCACATGCTCAGGTTGCCTTGTTTCTTTTTTATCCCTGCGGCCGGGAAGCAGCAGAATTAAACAGTGCAACTTGCTTTTTTGTCTCAATATGGTTTTCACTCGCTATGAATACTCACGGCGAATTTGCCACACGGTTACTACGGCAACAATCAGCAGCACCAGGGCCACGGGCATCACGATGGCAGCGAGGTGACCGTTATGGCTCTCGTTGACCACCGCCTGGCAAAGGGGAGAGAGAGTTTAGCCGCCCGTCCGTGTACGGTGGGCGTGCACGTGCAGGGGCTGGAGCTTACAGCAGCGTCCGGCGACTCGCTGTCAGGTGTCACGGCGGGAGCAGAGTCATTCCTCTGATGACCTGTCACACACACGGGGAAGAGGTCAGGAGGAAGTTTTGAAACTGATGAATTATTTCCACGAAGAAGAAGAAGAAGAAAAACAATCTTTCCTGTCAAATGAGGAAATGGGAACGTTCAGCTAATTTATATTCTTGGGCGTGACTGAGGGCAAATTAGGGTCAAATACTTGTCCTAAAACATGTCTGAAAGGGGCGGGAACATGACAAGTGTAAATTCTAAAGCACTAATGAACACCCCTCGCTCCACTTGACGCATCAGCAAACGGCTGCATTAGGCCACGCCCCCTGGCGCGGTGTCATCGTAGGTAAAGCAAAGCCACGCTGACTCAGCAGCAATTACAGCAACAAGTACCTTTACCTTTAGTACTTCAAAGTTAAAAGTAATTACAAAATAAATAGAAAAGTCATTTTAACTCTTAGTAGATCCGGCGTCTGTTCCTTGAATTAAAGGTCCAGTGCGTGTGATTGACGTGAAAGGACGTTATGCGTATATCTTATGATCTAAGTTTGAAGTTGAGCACCTGCTCTTCCAGTGGTGATGATGAGGACGTTGCTGGCTTTACTGGTGCCCACGCTGCTCTTGGCAAACATGCGGATGTTGTAGGTGGAGGGATTGATCTCGATAATCGTGGCCTCTGTCTGGTTAGCGCTGAAGTCGACCACCGCCTTTGTGTAATCCCACGACGCTGGATGTGGATGGAGGTGGAGGAAAGATTCAACGTGAAATTAAAACAGTTTTGTGAAGCGCGATGAAGCGGTTTTCTCTTACCGTTCACTCCTTTGTACTCCAGGTAATACCCCGTGATGGGGCTGTCACCTTCGAAGCCAGGAGTCCAGGTAAGGGAGATGGAGCTGTCTATGACCTCCTTTAACTGCACCACTGGGGGATCCGGGGGCACTGGGGACAAATGGAGATTTTTAAACAGCTCGGTACATTTGAACCTGATTCTTTGCTCCGCGATAATGTGATAACGACGTCACGTGCAACCAAATCCCAGAGCTGTGAATAACGGCTCTAATTACATTCTGATGGAAAACCTCAAATAGAAAATATGTGATTAACACGAGACAGAATGCAGTACCTGCAGTGATCTCTGTGGTGCTTTCATCCCAGACGGTGGCATCAGTGTACGACTCCACTGCTGGAAGACGGTTCATCATTCATTATATATATATATATAAATGTATAGATTTCCTCACCAATAATAATTTGAAATACATTTTAAGAAAATAGTTTAATAAGGAATATATCATGTGGAACTCAAAAACATGCCGTACCTGTAGTACTTGCAGAAGTACTTAAAGTTTCTTGTCTTCTTGTCTGCATTGTGGTATCAGTCGATGTTGGACCCACAGTTGTATGAACTAGGAACAGAATAGAATCGGTCTCCAGTCTCAATGATCCAATTGGTCCAGTCTCCGACTCCTCACCTTCGTGCAGCGTGGTGCAGAGCGGCGCCGTGGAGGCAGGCCCGACGCCGGCGTTGGTTTTGGCCTGGACGAGCACGCCGTACTTGGTGGAGGGCTTCAGGTTGCTCAGGATGATGCTCTCCTGGCCGCGCGTGGCCGCCACCGTCAGGTGGTGCCACCTCTTAAAATGTCGGCCCGCAGGGTCGTACTCTCTGTAGCTGAGGCTGTAACTGCGCAGCACGCCGTTGGCGAGCTCGCTGCTCGGAGGCTTGTAGCCGAGAAGGAGAACACCTCTCAGAATCATCGGTGTTTCTCACATTTCACAATCAGTGCCACGATTATTTTTGAGAATGCTGCCGCCGGTTTTGAACTTTACCTTCCACGTCACTCTGATGCTGTGAGGGCTGAGGGCCTCCAGCTGCATGTCCAGCGGTGGCCCCTCCGGTGCTGCAGGGAAAACACATTTTAAAGCGCTCGTTCGCGTGAAAATGTAGATACTTCTAAAATGCTAAAAAACAAGAAGGCGAGTGACTCCACCTGCTTCCTTGGTCGTGATGGTCAGCACGTTGCTGGCGTGGCTCATGCCCACGCTGTTGACGGCGAACATGCGCAGGTTGTAGGACTTGGCCGGACGCAGATCCACCAGAGTCAGCTGGGTGAGGTCAGGATCTGAGACTTCGGTCCTCACCGCCGTATCCCAGGATGCTGTGCAACAAGAACACGCAAGATCCACCACCTGAAGCTAATTCGCCGCCTGATGACAAACGTGTCCCCGCGCTTACTCTGTTTGTTCTTCAAGTCAACAACGTAGGACGTGACGGGCCTGCCGCCATCGAACACGGGACTCCAGCTGACGGTCACCGTTCTCTCCTTCACCTCCCTCATCTCCACCTTCAGGGCGTGAGGCTGCACTGGAGAGGAAGGAAAACAGACGCTGAGCAGAGCTGACTAAATCTGAGGGAATGTCGCTGATTCGTGTCCCACGTTCGAGACCAAATTCCCCATAAAAGATCATTTATGGTCATTTATGGTCTCGGCCTCACCTGCCACCACGGTCAGGGTCCGGTGGTGTTTCAGGTCATTGAACCAGCCCGGTACGTCCACGCGGCAGCCGTACGTCCCCGAGTCGCTCTCCTCCACCTGCCTGATGGTCAGCGACACGTCGCCCTCTGCGAGATTACCCATGAGCAGGTAGCGCTCTGAGCTCCTGCTGACCGCCGACGTCCCATCTGACCTGATCACCTCGCTGCCGCAGCCGCTGTTGGGGATGGCGCCGCGGCCCCAGCACACGGACAGTTTGCCGTAGTATTTGGCGTTGTAGCTGCACAGCAAGGTCGCGTCGTCTCCCACCCTGGCGATGATGTCCTCTGCAGACACGCACCCTGACCACGCAGAGAGTCCCCATGACGGACATATGAAATAGAAACTTTGCTGTCCAGCCGTCTGTGAATAAAAAAGCAGCTCTGGGCGATCTTACCCTGCAGAAGCCAAAGAAGAAGAGCGCAGCGCAGAGGAAGGTGTCTGACGCCCGAGCCGACCATTTTACCAACCTCTGGCGATGGGAGGATTCGTTCACCTGCTAAGTGGCACTAAACCAAACCGCTGTGGTTTCAGCTTTGAAATCTTTTCACATCACATGACGTCGTCCTGGATGTGCTCGCACAAACAACTTCTGCCAGCAGGAGACAGATTTCGAAATGAGCCGTTTCCTTTTCTGCGGTTTTAGTTCCTTAACCTAGAATAGGCCCACGCTCCCATTTTGATGATTAGACAGAGAGGACGCTGTGGTTATCAACACGCAGTTCTGTAAACATGTGATGGATGGAGGAAGAGAAAGACATTCTGACTCTCCACATGTGCCTCGGCTGAAGGAACCTTGAGCTCACAGCTACTCTACAGCAAACCTCTGAAATCACCGATCATATCATCTTATATATCTTTATCATGTGAGCTCAAACACGTGATGATTGACACACAGTGTATTGCAGATGGTAATACAAGGTCTGGGTTACTCAGGGGCTGTGCACTGTGGTCAGACTGCTGAGTAGCAGGGTCAGCACTTCCTTTCTAACCCTCCCCACAAAACTGACATTAAGCAGTTGAGACGTCTCAACCAAAACCTCATCAAAAGTTTCTGTATTTTCTTTAATTTTATATGTACAGGAAATAAAAAAAAAAAAAAACAGATTCAACACAATTCCATCTGGCAGCCTGAGCTCCTCGTCAAATATGCTCTGAATATTCCAGATTATATTCCCACGTCAGTCATCATGTTTAGCATTTTTTTTGTAAATGCAGTCATAGTGTGATTTTCAGCGTTTCCTTCAGCGAGTCAGAAACAGACGCCTCCATTCCTGTTTCCCTGGATTTGGGGACATTGCGACACGATCTACAGTGAAAGACTAAAAACAAGAGCCACATCTGTTTTTGTTTCATCTCTGTGGAACTGGAACAGAAAGAGAATTAATGAAATGTGGGAAAATGAATGAAGAGTGGGTTAAAAAAAAAGAAAAAAGTTTTTGGTATTGTTTGCAATGTACCGTAATTTCCGGACTATAAGCCGCGACTTTTGTCACACGCTTTCAACCCTGCGGCTTATACAATGATGCGGCTTATTTATGCATTTTTTTCTACCGCCCGCCAGGGGCGCTCGAGCAGAAAAGGAAAGAGCGAGACAGGTGGAATATATGTGTCGAGGAGGACGCAAGTTTAATGAGAAACCGTTCACCAAAACTGGCGTCACGCGAAGAGCAACGTTTGCACAAGTCTGCCAGCTTTGAGTTAGTCTAAATGACAAAAATCATTTACATGATTTAAAAAAATCAAACAGTATTTTTAGTGATATGAAAAAGTTTGAGAGGCAGAGAACCTTTCCTGACAACATGCTATCACATTGAATGTTTAAAGTACTTTGTGTGTTGTTAACAGTGAACGTCAGTGGTCCTCTGCAGCGTTACCCTTCAGGGTGACTCCCTTAGATTCCTGATGTGAAAAAAAAACGAGAGGCTGGTGCTCAATAGACACCCACTTTGAATGTGCTGAATTAATCTGAATGACACATGAGTCATAAACCGTAATCCGTTCCACAATAAAGACGAGGATTATGATTACGCTGGGGAAGAAAATAGCTCCCGTCCTGCCAATGTTCTCAGCTCCCGGGAGGCCTTTGAATTTCCCTGCTATAAAAAACTCAGCCTCATTGTGACAGACTGGGTCAATAATAACTGGCACAAAGATTTAAATACACACTGTCTTTGATATGTGCTAAGAAAACGGAGCTATAATTAAGGCAGGCTGATTTACTCCTGCAGAGCAAACACACAGAGGCCGGAGGTCAGGTCAGCCTTTGTGCTGTATCCCAGGATGCAGTGCAACAGGAAGTGAACATGGAGAGAATAAATCAGTCTTGCTCTCTCTTCCTAAACAAGAAGTCAGTGTCATAAGATACAGTTTTAATGTTTATCACATTTGATGTTAAATTAGGAAACATCTTAAACAAACCCTGACCCCTCTGGTCTGCTACTTCATTTGACCCAAAGTGAAAACAAAGACCTGCACGGTTAATAATAGCTGTATTTTCCTTGGAATCCTGAACAAACACGACGGCCTGCTTGATATTTTTTGACCCAGCGGAGAACTTCCTTTTTTTTTTTATTGTTCCTCAAAACCTGCAGTTGCAGTTGCAGTGATTTCAAACGTATGATTATTTTTAAAAAAAAATGTCTCAAAACGTCTCAGTTCATTGCTGAGTAATCTGTTCAATTCATTAAGGGGTCAGTTCATAAGTCCATTTAAAAAAAAACATTTATTTGATCATTTGAACAGATGAGAGGTCCCGTTACTGAAGGCATCTCATACAGCAACACGTCACAGTTCCTCTCACCAGTCATGACATTATGAGCTGTATTATGGGATCTGGATTATTCACAGAGAAAGTAAATAGTTCACACAGGCTGAAGAGAAACGGAGGATTGGTTTCGTGGTGAATCTGAAGCTATGTCATCTGAATTCTGTCTAAAAGAGCTGAAAGAAATGTTTACAAAATGTATTTCTTTCAGTAAATTAAGCATGAATGTGAGGAGCCATATTTACTCCTTCACTCTCAGCTGCCACCTTCCCCATCCCTGTTGTTCCTGCCCTCTTCCAGCAGGTGGCGCTGCCTCCACAAACACCAACCATGCACACGCTCCTCTGGGCCGTGACATCAAATTTGCCTTGAAGCGCAGAAAGACTGAAGTGACCATTTATCAGCCCGAAGGATTCTTTTGGTTCCATCTCAAAGGTTTCTTAAATCAGAGAGGGAGGGAGGAGGCCACACTCTCCTGCTCCTCTGAACCCGGGGGGGAAAGGGAAAGTGTGGGCACGTGACAAGCAGGCTCCTCTTCAGCCTGAGGTCTCCTCCATAGAAAGTCCTTTCTTCACGTCCCTCTGACCATCATGCACTGGGATGCTTTCGTAGATGTTTTCCACGGCCTGGGCGCTGGGGTGATGGCTGCTCTGCGGCTGGAGCTTTCTGCCTGGAGTGAGGACAAACGCAAAGAGTCAAACGGACGCCCACCTCCAATGTGTCCAATGAGTCACAAACACGCTCCCCACTCTTACGGAAAATGAAGACGAGGACTATGATCATGGTGGTGACGAAAATGACTCCTGTCCGGGCAATGTCCTGCAGTTCCAGGGAGACTTTGAAATGTCCCTGCCACGAGAATGATCGTGAGGGACAGTCCAAATTAGAAATTATTCTAAAAATAAAATGAGTGAACTACAAACATCTCATTCCAATTATCACACAAATATTTGCGACATGCTTCTTCAGACCAAATGTTCCTGAAGGAGGACAGAACCAGGAAATCATTCCACATGATGCTGCTGCTGTGGACTGAAATAAAACAGCCGCTCAGTTTTCACACTTACAATTTCAATGGCCACTCGGTAGCCATCTTCGATATTGTCTGGTGCAGATGTCGTCCATGCTTCTGTCAGGAAGTGAAACCATTAGTCATACGCTATGATTGTCAGTGCGGACCTTGAACAGATTTAGCATCTAACACTAGTTTCACCATGTCCTCCAGCAGCAGCTGTGGTCCAGGCCTGGGTGGCGGGCGGCTCTGTGGGCGCTGGAAAAACAAACAGCCCAACGTTCTATACGTTAAAGCTCATCTGAAGAAACACACAGACTTCATGACCGCTTTGCTTGAGAACTACCTTCCTTCATGGTCAGGTGCGTGTTGACCTTGAGGTCATTGAACCACCCGGGGATCTCCACCCTGCAGCCGTACACGCCAGCGTCGCTCCACTGAGCGTTCACGATGGTCAGGGAAATGTCCCCCTCCTCCTGCCGGCCCAGCAGCTGGTAGCTGGACGACTGCCTGAAGTCGACGGCGCCGTCGTGGGACGAGAGGACCGTGTTGGAGCATTTGGACCGGGGCACCTCCCCCCGCCCCCAGCAGAAACTCAGCACGCCGTGAGCTTGGGTGTCGTACCGACAGGGCAGGGTGACGTTGAGCCCGACGAAGCCGGTGACATCAGCGGAGGTCTGTGAAGACACTGCGGAGGACAGCAGTCGCTCAAACTCAAAGGACTCGATGAAGACCGAAAATGCAACAGTGAACTTGTGAAGCCCACGCTGGCTCCAACACGCACGCCTGCGCCTCCACCCACGAGCACGCTGCAAATAGGAGAAAACAAAATAGCAAAAAAATATCGATTTACCTTGGGTCAGGACGGAGAGGAAAAAAGGCAGAAGACCACGCATCGTGTGTGCGTTCACTCTTGTATAACAGCGTCCTGAAGTGAAGAAAAATGAATTTCTGCCTCCACACGCTCTCCTCAAGGACGCCACTGAAGTTTCAAGTACTCTTTCTGCAAATGAGGAAGGAAATGGTTCTGAGGGAGTGCGTGTGCGTGTGCGTGTGGTGCTTTGGTCTAGAGCTCTAATAATGTGCGATGAGCTTCCTGAAGAAAGATGTGTCTCATTTGCTTTTATAAACCACATCTGAGTTTGGTCAGCTGGTCTGTGCAGCGTGGAACCACAACTTCAGTCAGTGTGGGGTCCTGAGGACAAACACCTCAACAGGTGTGTATCTGTCTGTCTCGGTCTCTGGTGAGACAGGCAGAGATCAAAGACACTGTTTGCATTGATCTCTTAACCTGAGCATTTGAATTGTTTTAAGGACTGGATCAAAGTCTGTTTTCATCACATCCTCAGCCCAGCGCAGGACACGTCCTCACAGTCCTCACAGTCCTCACAGTGTCCGTGCTGCAGCCTTCAGCGGAGCAGTTGGACATCGCCTCACCGGGCCCCGTCTGACACCCACTCTTCACACGCTGCACCGTTAAAAATAACCATGTTGATTTGTTGCGCTTGTGATTTGCAAACAACAATAAAGGAACACGAATATCAAAAGCTTTGGTTGAAGATGATGTCGTCTTCCTCATCTGAGCACCTGTGTGATGAAACCAGAGACGCTGATGCTCCTGAAATCGTTGGAGTGAGTGAGTTCATGTGATTTATGTTTCGAGGTCATTGTTACATGACCATAGCGAATGGGAAGGAAGTGTGTGTGTGTGTGTGTCCGAGGGCTTCAGCCTTCGTTTGCCAGTCGTCTTCTGCCCCCTGCTGACTTCCGACGGGCCGGCCTGTGACCCCACTTTCTGGAATCACACTCATGTCCTGACGTCTTTTCTCTTTAAACGTCAACGTTCTGTTCCACATATTAATGGCAGAGCGTCCTGCCACTCCTCCCAGAGACACGGGACCAAAAAATAAATATTAATTATGTCGATCGTTAAGGACTTTGACCAATATTTTGCTCAGAAATCGCAAAAATAAAATTAAATGGGAGTCAATGTCTCTCGCCCAAAGAGAGCGAGTGAGGTCGCCCCCCCCCGGGTCCCCCCCCCCCCCCCCCCCACTCACATGATGAGAGCAGGTGATTTGTAAGGACCCTCTGACCCCGCCCCTCCCTCTGTCTCCCTCTCCACAAAGCTTGGTCAGGATTCTATCCTCATTTTTTACGACTGTGCTCTTCAACATATTCCTTGTTTTCTCATCAATTAAATCATGGATATTGATTTTAAAAAAAAAATCATTGACATTCAGGAGAATGATTTTTTGTGAGGGTTTTTAGGGGCAGATCCAAACCAAACTAGGGTCTGCTAAACTGAAACATGTCTTAATTGTTGTGGCATTCTTGGGATATTTTCTTTTAAATGTCATAAAAAGAGGAGTGGGGGCTGTCAGACCACCACCTCTCTGCTCCAACTTTTAAAACCCTGGTATCAGGCATCTTGTTTTCCTTGCGTTTCTGTTTGTGTCCAAATTGGATTCATTCCAGTGTCAATCTCCCTCACAGATAACGGTTTAAAAATGGCATTCAGGGCAGAAAAAACCGGGTCTGGTCCGAGGCCAAAGTGTCGGCACTGACAAATCGTTGGGGGAGCGACTTTTGCTGATGTCTGATAAAAGCAGGAGCAAACAGAAAAGGAGAAGTGAGACCACAGGGGTCAGTCTGTGTCATTTCCAGATGCGGTGAAGGAGGTTCATCGCGGGGGGGGCGGGGCCTGAGAGAAGAATGACGGCTGAATTAATACAGTCCATATATCACCCTCACTCCTCGTCAATGTGAGGTTTCCTCAGGTGATCCATCAAAGCGGCTGGCCGATAGAAGATATTGATTTACAATATTCCTGAGAACAAAGCCTCCGTTGCTTTATCTGAGGTAAACAAGCCGAAGCATTAGACAGGTCGTCAGTTCATCAGGTGACCTCTACTCACTGTGTGTGTGTGTGTGTGTACCTGATGAGACCCATGTGCTGCAGGGAATATGCACCGACAGCACTGTCAACAACGCATCATCAGGCCACTCCCACTTCACTCAGTGTCAAGGTGACCTTGAGGAATAGGTCATAACTAATGCAATATATACACACACTGTCATCATATATCCCATATATCTCATGGAACGATGGGATCTGTGTCTTATCAATGTCCCATATTTGTTTTGTGCCTTGTGCTCATCAGTCACTCATCATCTCTGTTTGAGGGAAGTTTGGGCCACACTTGGCTCACATCCATTCCTCCTGCACACAGACGGCCCTCGGCACTTACCTGCGTTGTCTCTCCTGGATCTTGGTTGGATGATGATGATGATGATGATGATGGCGGCTCTGGATCTTTGGTTGTGTGTGTATTTATTGCTTGAATGGCGCTTTGGATAAAAGTCTCTGCCAAATGTCTTTGTAGACCAGAAGAAACGACATCACTGCCATTTACTGAGCAGCGTCACGTTCCAGCGTTAAACTGATTCAGCGCCTCATGGCCTGATCAAGACCTCTGGGTTAAGCAAATATTTTTGTCTTGACAGTTTTTTGGGGCTGCCGTTGACCTCATGTGACGGCTTGTTTACAACACTCTCAGTAAGATAAGGTGAAAAAAAAAAAGCTGTTGTAGCGGAGTAAATATGAGCAGACTAAAGTCTTTGGTCATCTTCTGACAAATGATCTCTCAGCCATCTTGAAATGGATGTGTGGAAAACAGAGATTAGTCAAAGGGTCGGAGGTCACAGTGGGGAGTAAATAAAGAGGCAATATTCATTTTTTGGATGAACATTTCATGTCCTTGTCTTGTCACTTTCCTCTGCCACAAATGAAACGTGGTCCCATTTTTTTTCCCGTTGACCTAATGTGGGAGAATCCAGCAAGAATGAGTTCATGCAGAGTAGATCTTCTCAAACTCTTCTCCACATTCTCTCATCAGCGAGCGCGTGTCCTTCTGTGCGCACTTCATGCATGATAGATTTATGGACGCCACTCCTGGAGGCTGTGGAGGCCCGGCCCTTACCCCACTTCTTACTTCCCACCCGAGTCCCTTCTGGGAGTGTGTGTATATCCATGCCCCCCCCCTCCCTTATTAATATCCCACCAGGGAGACTGGATCTCATCTGGAGTTTGGGAGCGGAAACTCCTCCGAGCGCTCCTCGGGCAGTGAAAAAAGAAAGAGGGACAAAGATTAAGGCAAGTGGAGGAGAGAGCGAGCAGAGGAAGCAGGAGGGAGGTGAAAGAGGGAGGAAATGATGTAACGGCCCGATGTGGTCCAGGGAGAAATTCATCAACACTCACCAGTGCACTTGCCTGAATTCTTCCGGATAAAATATTCCCAATTCATCACGTCTTCTTCTTGATAAAGTGGTCACTCAGTCCTAGTGTTCGTGATCGCCTCGTTTCCTTCCCAGGGCGTTGGATCTCTGCCCACCACTGCTGCACTGTTGTGTTCCCACAAACCATCTCTTCTGGCCCAACATCTCACCACTTGACGACGCTGGCGGCCATTTGTGCCGCAGACTTTACAGGAGGTTTGGGTCTGAAAGGGGCCGTGAGAAGAAGGTAGGATGCTGAGACTGTGCCCTGCCTGTGCAGCGGGGAAGAGGGACGGCGCACGGCAGCATTCTCATGAGCTCAGTCCCCTGCAGCACAATCGAAGGGGAAAAATGTGCAAACATAAACATGTCCTTAAAGGAGAGATGATTAGGGATGTGCAGAGGGGCAGGAGCTCTCCTGACCCGAGGCTGAGCCACATCCAACTCTCTGCCTCCGCTGGGAAACCAAGTCTCTCTTTTCATTTCTCACATGGCCCGGCCACCCCTGCTACTGACACAGGACCGAGAGATGCTGAGAAAACGTTGAGAGGACACGAGCAGGATGGGAAACACGATCCTGAGCAGGTCCCCTAGTGGAAGTCATGGAAAAATGCTTTGGGTTTGTTTTGTACAGGTTTGGTTGAGCTGAGCCAGCAGCAGCTTCACGAGCGTCGGTTCTGTTTCACACCATCTTATTCAAATCTTCCAACATCGGGGCAAAGACGTCGAGGAAGTGCGGGTCCTCGCGTTGGCAGCGTCCCCGCAGAGTGTTTTTTCCTGTCAGACGGAGCCTGACTCAGCCACAATGGCCGGCATCGTCGCCGAGCCACGAGCCCTCAGCGCTAAACACGGCAAGAGTCAAGGTTCATGAGAACATTTGTGTTCTAATCACGTGCCAGCTGATTCTCGTTGATGCTGTGCACGCTGAGGAGATTCTAAAGGTGCTTTAGGAAGGAAAACCGCGACATGGAACCATGAACATCCCAGCCGCTCGTAAAGCTTAAGGGGGCGATCACCCCCCCCCCCAGGAACCCTGTGACTCAGTGCATCCACTGTCCTCTCCACAACAGACACATGTAAGCAGCAAACGTGTGCGTGCTGGAGACTAACACACATGATCTCACACAGCAGCTGGAGCTGCTTCGGGTTGGAGGTTGCATGTCTCCACCAACCACATTCCATTCACCGTGACGTGGCATTCCTTTGACCTTTGACCTTTACACAGACTTCATCACATGTCAGTTAGTCCAGCCGTTGATCCACATTAATGTTTCTTCCTTAACTGAAAATCCATTGTTGAACTTAACAAACGTTGTGCATCCACAGTATAACCTGAGGCCCCTCCCTCCCTCTGACACCGACGCTCACCTATTCGGACTTACTGCATTTGGGCGATGTGGTCGTACTTCTCTTTAAAAACATGCTGATTTATAACAACTCCTTTCAAGTGAGACATGGACAGAAAGCTCCTGCAGCGTAAAGAAATCCAACTCTGCTGCACGAGGCTGAGGGGGCTCCTCACCTCCACATGGTGTCCAGGGACGTCTTTAAACGGAATGTTTTTTGGGGGGTTTCAAAGTGAATCTGTGTCACAGAGATTTACTGTGCCTCTAAAACATCCCTGCTGTTTCATGTCATGTTGCTTCATCGTGTCAGGGTCGAGGAGGGAGTCTGCCCTGGGATCAGTTTACCTCCAAAAGGCATTTCAGGAATTTTCATTCACATCTCAAACAAACACGCACGCTTCCTCTTCCTCGAGTCGACTTGTCTACGGAGCACATCATCCATCTCCAGCCAATGATTGCTGCTTATTGGCTTCATATGGGAGACCTAAACAAAGACAGGAAGGAAATGCAGTGTCTGTATGGGGGACACAATGGCGAGCAGGAGCCAGGGCGCGAGGCCGGTGGGAAAAGTAAAAACCCTCACCTGAGAGGGCAGATGTCGCGTTCCAGGACTTTTTGTCATGTCCAGTTTAGATGTAAAAGTAAATCTGGTGTCTTCTTTTCCAAATGCATTGAGCTCAAAAGCAGCCAGGTCATGAAATGGGTTTTTTTGTCGTTATATAAGCCACATATTTTCAAGCATAAACAGAAATGAACTCATCGAAAATGTCAAATACAATGATTTATTACTTCACAAAAAATGGTGTGTGTGTGTGTGTGTGTGTGGAGGGGGCAGTGGTTCAGTTGGAGAAAAGCTCAGGAAGGATGTTCATTCTCAGAGTAGAGCAGGAGAAATATTTGAACTTGAGTCATTTTCTTCAATTCAGTGAACAGCTCGTGCAGAGAAACATGGATGATGACACGGATAAGAACGTACATTTCTACAACTCAAATCTCCAACTTCTCTTTAAAATCCTGGGATGTGCCATTGCCAGATTTCATTGTTTTAGAGAATTTGTTATTTCTATTGCGGTTATTTGGGCTGTGGCGTGTGGTCATCCTGGGCCCTGCATCTCAATCATTACCTTATTTGCAATCAAAACAAATGGGAATGTTACATATGAAGGAAGACCTTTTTAGAAAATGACTTTAAATGGTAACGTTTTTGTTATTTGCATGAAAAATATTTTTTTTCAAACCACAGGCTATTTTAATTGTTCTACAAAAACCTCCCTGCATCTCTGCGCAAGACTAAATAGCTCTAAAAATACATTTAGTGATACAAAGTGATTTAAAACTTGTCCGCCAGCCAAGAGTGGAGGCAGCTTTATGAACCATCTGTGTGTGGCGAGTCTCTCTCTCTCTCTCTCGGTCAATCAGCCCGGGCCCAGACATGAATGACCAATCAGTGAAATTACTCCCAGGCCATGCGCTGCCCTCGCCTCTCCGCTGCTTTGTGCTGCACCCTGTGGACGGGGCAGAAACACGGAGGCACTTCTTTATAATCCCACCGCCGTCTCCTTGGAGACGCTGTCGCTGCAACTGTGCAGCTCACTTGGCCGCGGGTCTGATGGGACTGCCTGAGTTTCTCACAGACGCTGGTGGCATTTCAATTAGAGCAAAGAAAAATACTTTCACTTCAGACGCTGGCAACTTTAAAAAAAATAGTTTCACGTTACAAGGGAAGTGAAATTTTTTGTTAGTGGCATTATTTTGTCCCCACTAGGATCTAAACTAGAGGAGGCAGAATTTGAATGATGCATCCAGGTTAATACACACTCACAGATATTAAAAAGTCATCAGAAGTAAAGAGATTTGGACAAATTGCCGGCTGTTCCCTTGACAACCATTTAATTTCTCATGTCAGAGAAACGCACATCGTGTGCTCACGGTGAAGTTCATCCGTCAAAACTGCACTTTGTTTTTTGTGTCACCTCTTTGCTCATAATAAACTCTGCTGCCAATAAGAGCAAAAAGAGGGAGTGGCTGTGAATGAGCTTCCATTGTGCGGCTGTTTATTCTGGCAGAGCTCTGAGGATTTCAAAAGAGCAGTGTTTGTGCAGCGAGGCTGCAGTAAGTCTTGTCTCAGGCTCTCTCAGCAGCAGGGACCTGAAACGACGGCCTTATGGTTCCACGCTGTGTGTCTGCTGCTCTGGAGGAGAAGACCATGAAACGTTCCAATGAATAAAAGATCGTTCAAAACAGCTCTTTTTTTTTCACAGCCATTGAATTTTTTGACAGATTTGTTACCAGAAGGCTCGATAAGGCGAGAAAAACAGGTGACGATTTTTGTTTCTCCGTCTGTTACTGTGGCGAATAAATGATATAACGGGAAACAATAGATTGGAAAATAAATCCTGAAGGGAAATGGGCCATCTAGAGAGAATGAAAGCAGAACAATATTAAATGCAAAAAGAAAACGGAGCAGAGAGTTAAATTAAGTTGCTGGGAGATAACATCTTCTGATGAAAGGCTCAAAACGTTTACAAATCCTAAACTGATAGCAAGCAGGAAAATATGTGATTGCATATTTCGACGGCTAGATCCATTTATCGGCGCGATAAAGTGATTTTGTAACAAAGTTGTGTGAATCCTCCGTCATCTTCCTGGAAAGGAAGAGCGAAGGGGTAACTGGGAGATAGTCATAACTATTATTTTTATTTCCCTGTTGGACTGATCTGCATCACACCAACACGTTCATAGATTCACTTTTTCTTCATCTAGTTGTTTACAAGTTAATGCAATGCTTTGTATCTAGATCAAACATCCAATCCAGGTCAGACGATGGTGTCAATGTTTGAATGACTCTAAAAAGTAAATCAGACCACACTCAGAAGTTCTTACAAACACCTGCTGTGCAGCTGATTTGCTTTTGCTTTGGGCATTTTGTTGCTGTTTCCTGTGACACCGGCACTGCAGGTTCTTTTAAGGACCCTTTTATTTTTATTCTCTCAAGTGACGAGGAGATGGCCAATTAAAGAACAGCTGCGAACATTTCTGTTGTTTAAGAACGAGCTGACGAGTCGCGTCTTCATGAGATACTTCTTAAGAACAGTTTGAGAAAGAATCTAAGAAGATACTGGTGAATGACTTTAAATCTTCACAGCACATGAACCAGGCGGGATGAGCATGTTTTCTCATTTCTCTGTGCACCATAGTCTGTTTATAAAAAAAGCTCTGCACGTGTCACCGGCGCACAAACGACAACAAGTGACAGAATATTGGAGAGGACTCACTAATGACAGGGAATGATCATGGGCTGTTTATAAAACGCTCTCTCTCACCACTCAGCTCTGCGTCTGCAGGAAGCTCTGCAGTGCATCACAGAAGCTGTCGCCCTGAAAATTAGACTCCACATCATGCGAATCCCATATTCACAGTCTCAGACAGAAAGCTGCGAGCGACATGACCACAGGCCCTCGTGTCAGAATGGTCACTGGATGAGGAGCCCTGATGCAGAATCCACATGTGACGCGGTGGAACGACGTTCATCTTCTACGTAGTTAAATCACTATTTACACAGGACGTTGGAAAACCATGACGGGGCATCATTATTATTAACGGGAGCTGAATCACATGTTCCGACCACAGACAGCAGCCTCACGGTGTTCTTCTACGTTTAATGCCACTTTAAATGCAAATGATATCATGAATCCCTGATCTGTGAGACTCTCATTTTTCCGTGATGTGAGAAATGACAGACAAACATAACTGGACAAGTAAATCAAATACATATTTAATCCAGATGATGTCACACTTGGGGAACGTGGACCTTTCTGCCAACAGCACTCCAGTTGTTTGTGTTATGACTCATGACAAATACTTCTAAGAACAGAATATTTAACCCAGGTTTCAGGATGCTGCTTCAAATTCTTTTGAATGATAACTCGATGTTTAGGGCGTCCCAGTAGCAACCACCTCTTCTGTCCTGCTCACGTTAAACACGTTGGTTCTGCAGAAGCGTGGCAGCGTAACGACTGATGTCTGTGGTAAAAATAAATACACGGGAATGTTAAATGAGCAGTGCAGGTACGCAGTAGAAGGAGCTTCTCTGGCCTGAACGCTGCATTTAATCCGTTTGAGAGTACACTCACGTATACGCCGCATTCTGGGAAATGACAAAATGTAAAAATGCTCCACTTATTTTTCTTCTTGACAAGCCTTCATTTCTAAAGCTCGTGGAGTCTCGCTGTGATAAGGAAATGCTGCAGATCTACGGCTCTCTTGCTCCCATGCAGCACACAACGGGGCCGAATATGACTAATGATTTAGTGCGGCGCTCGGGCCTGGGAACGGTTCCCCTGAACGCCGTGTGAGTCTGGGTGGGAGAAGCCTAGTAGAGGGAGAAAACAGCACAACACATAATGACAATAATTAAAGCAGTGAGAGGACTACAGCTCACAATGTGCCACTCAGGCTGGCACTTTTTAAAGTCCTTGTGTGTGTGTGTGTGGTTAACTAATGCAAGGCTAAATAAGAGCCCTGAGGTGTTAATGGCTCTGGGCTGAAGTGTGAGGACTGTCAGACAGACGCGTGAGAACAGACAAAGTCTTCACACACGCCAAGTCGACCAAATGAGTGAAATAGGAACGACACGCACTAACATTTATGTGTGCTCTGTTCACACGGCTCACTTCCTGTTCATCGAGTCCCATTCGCTTGGACTCGTGGAATCAATGAAAGTTAAAGTGTGCGTGGCTTCAGTTATGAAGTGGAGAGAGCTCATTTCATCCCAGTGGCTCCCAGTGGGCATCTCTCAGCTCCTCTCTCTTGA
Organism: Pseudorhombus dupliciocellatus; assembly: GCA_016785235.1. NCBI lineage: Eukaryota > Metazoa > Chordata > Actinopteri > Pleuronectiformes > Paralichthyidae > Pseudorhombus > Pseudorhombus dupliciocellatus. The sequence continues at coordinate 1,637,795 of JAFBJW010000129.1, read as the reverse complement.
TAGTGATTACGCACATTACACATTATTAGTATTTTAATTATGACAACAACCCCGCAGGCTCCTCATGGTAATAAGATGCTGTTGGCTTTTATCACAGCGTTTGCTGCGTACTTGAAGGCACCATCTATCGTTCTGACACTTATCTCGTCAGTGCGGATCTCATGGTCTCATCAGAGAGGGTCTCATAGTTTTGTCATGGGGGGGTGCAGGAGACGGGAGAAAGTAACAAAAACAGTCGTTTTAATAATAATAAGGCCACAGGGCTTAACAACAAAACTAAAGTACAAAATAAAAGTTCTTCAAGAAAACAAAACACTTCATAAAAAACTTTGATGGCGAGGCATGGGCTGACACTCTGATGTAGCACGTGGACATCATGGAAGGAACAGGAAGTCAACAGAAAACACTTAGACAGACACTACAAAATAAAACGTGACATAACTTAACAGGAACAGGTAATCGAGGAACACGAGGGAACATAGTCTACAAAATAAAAGATGAAAGATGACTAATTAAAGCAAGGAACGTGACACGACCTTCAAACTAAAAACAAAAACATAAGATAACTGTGACGTTTTAACTGAACGCTTTACAGAGAGAAGATTCTCCAGAACGCTGGTTTCTGAGTGTTTGGGGAACAAGGGCATCGCAGCGATTCTGCAGTTGTGACGTTGCTCTTCTGATTGCAAGCGTGCAAACACTGGTGACCTTTGACCCACCGTGTTAGATTTGCAACCGTTCATCGATGCACACATGCATAGGGCCAAGCTGACCCAAATAAAGCCTGGCTCTCTCATTGGCAGACATCAACGCTGAACACCTTTTAATCAAACACTTTGATCTTTAGTATATTAAGGTTGGGTGCTTTCTTTTTGGGCTTGAATAGATCTTTAAATCACTGCTCAGAGTTTATTATGTGAGTTATCTGCGGCCAGTGTATTCATAGATGGTACAGTCTTGGGGGTGGAATTTATGGTACAATCTATCTTTAATTTGTCCTGAGGGGAATTTGAATGCTATATATTATGGATGGTCTAAATCTCTGTCACTTTCCACCGACTGCAGGCCAAGTTAAACTTGAATGACCCGCTGCTCTGGGGGATACACGACAACTACAAAGCTTGCATCCTTCTTTCCTACGAGAACCCTTCAGCCCCCTTCCCTTGAGCTGTATATTTGTCGTGTAGTCGACACATGATTGGAACTAGGTACAAAAAAACAAGGAAACTATGGAAAACAGCAACAACTTGTTGTAAACAAGAGGAAAGTGCCAGTGTGTTGAGGAAAATGAGCCAAGGAACCGAGGAAGATGTGACAAAGCAACTTTCCAAAAGCGAACTGAAGAACAGGGAAGACAATACTACGTGGTGATTGGACATTGAGGCAAGGAAGGGAAGATGAGACCAGGTCGTAGAGCAGAGGCACCGAGACTGACATCATCGCCATGGCAACAGGAGCAGTCCACACAACTGACGGTGCGACGATCTTAAGAGCAAAGAGAAGGAATTAAAGTGCATTTCCACACTAGTTATGTGATGTTTTCTACTTGTATTACATGTTCTTTTTTTTTTTTTTAACATTTAGACATTCCTGTAAAAAACATCCACTCTTAGGTATGCCAGCGTTGCTTGTTTATAGAAACGGTCTCCATGGATTACAGTAGCTGCGCAAAATTCCGGACACAAATTGACTGAGACAGCTGTGGAAAACATTATCCTCACTAATTGCCAAAATCTAGAGGCGCAGTCTATTTGGAGAAGTGCACTGCAAATACAAATGGTACGTACACACGTACACGTACATTCACACATCCCTGCACGAGACCTTTCTGTGCAGGAGGAGGCAATTAGGGGTTTTCCATTCCATTCCATTCCATTCATCTGAAATCCCAGAACAATAATCGTCCCTTCCAGGGGGAGCACATGCAACGCACAGCCATCATCAGCTGGTGACACACGACAGCCACAACACAGGGACACGCTGTGTGAGTTTGGAGTAGTTTGTTTCCTGGATTACAAGCTGCAGACATGAAAGGGACGGAGTGTGTGTGACTGTGAGGAATGTGTTCCACTGAGGCACCGACTTCCTTATCAGAGATAACAACAGCTTCTAAGAAATGTAAATACACAACGAGCTCCTTCACGTTCTGAGCCACCACAACATTTCACACTCAAAAATAGTGATGCACATTTCATATATTAATTACTTGTTGCATTATGCTGCAAAGACCATGGAAATGATGCAGACAAGTGTTTGCTTTGCTTCACAGGACGTGATTATGTAAATACCCGGTGATATTTTCTGAACTGTTAATCACTGTGTCCTGTACTTGAACCTTTGCTTATATTAACCTGGTAGACTAATACCATAAAATAAAAATATTCTGCTTCAAGAAAACATTCATTCATTCATCTTCAACTGTTTTTCCATCACTGGGTCACGGGGGGTGCTGGAGCCAATCCCAGCGTTCACCCAGTTCATCGCAGGGCTGACGCACACACACCGATCTGGATCGACCAGCGAAGCTGACATGTCTTTGGACTGTGGGAGGAAACCAACACAGGCACGGGGAGAACATACACACTCTACACAGAAGGTCCACCTGGCTCGGCCCGGGAATCGAACCCAGGACCTTCTTATGGTGAGGCAGCAGAAAAAATCTCTCATTTAAAAATGATGTGAAATAAAAAGATGGAACTATACCAAAAGTAAAAGTACTTGGACTTCAGAAAAAGACCAGTGGTTTTTGAACAGTCCTGATAAATAACAACTACATCACATGTCAGTGTCACAATAAATCACTAGATGAAGGCATCATGTAATAGCTTGAATACAAAATGGACCTTTTGATTACTGAAGCATTCATGTTAATGTTAATTAGGTGCCAGGCTAATTGGCTTTACTTGCTGCTGAGTGGTTGAATCTGATGGTTGATCTGTCAATTATAAGAGTCCATTAGAAGAGTATAATAAGTATTAATAAAACAAACAGAACAGTTATTACAATGTAGTGATGAGGTCAAGTGATACATGTACTCTGTCTGTTTGCCCTCAGAATGAAACTGAGTAGTATGAAGCTGCATAAAATGGGATTATGTCAAAACACTCAGACATTCCTGACTGCATTTCATGTGTAATGTGATAAATGGTCACCAGGCCGCCCGGTCGCTGAGCCAGGGTTTGTCTGCCAACCAGACTCCTGCGTTTGTTTCTATCGGGCTTTCACAGAGTTCGAGAGCAGACGTGCAACTTTTTCCAAAACAAGTGAAACTGTCCTCCAGCCAGGACAGACTGAAATCACTTCATTAGCCGATTCTCTGGTCCCTGAGAACAGGGTGACGTCTGCTGACTCGACAGCATCTGAGGAACATTCAAGAGCTTTGAAATGACAGCATCCTCACAAGGCTGCAGCAAAGACTCTACATGTTCTCACCAACAGTTGGGTGCTTGGTTCCTGCCAAACGCTGTGGAGAGGAATCAAACTGGATCTGAAAAACCCACCAACCCCCAGAGTAAACGTATCATCCAGTCACAAACGCCTACCCATGATATCAGAAACCTGTATTAACAAATGGGAAATTTCACATGAACTACAACTGTACAAAGATTTCTAAAAAAAAACAACCCTGAAACGCTAAAGGAAAACAAAATATCACTAATCTAATCTTAAAATCTTTAGCAATGAATCCAAAGTTAGCTAATCAACTAAAGCCTGTTCAGGAGGAGCAGTGTGTGAGCAGGGACCTTTGCACTGAAACCCAACATCAGATCCTGAACCTACAGACGAGCTTCAAAACTCATGACAGCAGATTCTGAATCAATCCAGGTCTCACTCATTAGGAAAATGTGTTCCCCAAAGCACCAGAGGCTGCATGAGATGTACCCAGCACTGATGTGAAACGTTTCCTCTAAGGTTCTCAAGAAGTCAGAGTTCGAGAGGCAGCAACTGTGAACAGAGTTTTACGGGCGAGAGGGGTCTGCTGCAAATTCCTCCTCAGCTTTATAGAATACCTCTCAGGCCAAGAAGCTGTGGCATAAAATATGTCCTGTCTTTAGTAGCAAGTTAATAAACTTGTATTATCCTTAAAAAAAACCATGATATTGATTTTTAAAAGAAGAATTTGGTGACAGATGGGTGAGATCACTTTGTCAACATGACATAGCGCTGCTTTCTCCATAAGCTGAGAGGCCCTCGCTCATCACTCCCTGGGCACTTCCAGGCTCCTCTATGACCTTACATTGTTGGAGAATACAGGCAGGAAAACAAAGAAACACCTCCGCCAGCGGCGCTGCTTTAAGGGTATTTCCAGTTAGGGAGCGAGGGGTGGTCACCCTTGAACGCCCCGTTTCACATTCACCCACAAAGACGACAGCGAGGGACACAGCAGAGATTAGAATTCCTGTGGTTCTGCCACCTTTGTTTTTCAGCCCTCAGTGACCAGCACTGAACAAACGCATTGTCACACATGAACTCCAGACAATTAGGTCTGTCAGGTCTGGACTGTTTCCCACAGTTTGTCATCCACATGCAGAGAACGCAGCTGGAGACTCTCCTGGTCAACCCAGTCAGCTGAGACCTCCACCCTCATCACTCCAAGTCAGACATCAAGTTATCAGCGTCTTCTGTTTGTGCGACACCTCTGCTTGAAAGTCTGGAGCAGCTCACCTGGACATTCTCACGTTCAACTTCTTTTGCTGAGCTTCTCTCTCTCTCTCTCTCTCTCTCTCAGTGTGCAGCAGAGACTCAAACAGCTGCTGTCTCTGGGTCCCATGGTGGCCCCAGGGTTAAGCTACGACTTCCCCTGTTCACGTTCCAGGCTAAGACCTCGTTGTACTGTATGTCCTTCCTCTCATTTCCTGTCGTCTCTCCACTGTCATGTCTCTGATGGAGGACACTGGATTTACATAAACCTGCTCGCATCATCAGAGTTGATCTGATGGCTCCTGAACCACACCACTCGCCTGTCTCAGTAAACCAAAACTCAAACCTGCTACTCATCATTTGAAGGTACACAAACTGAAGTCTCAATCTTGTAATGACCTCATTATCATCCTAAATATACATCTCATGTGTGTGTCCCACATGGACCCTCCATACACACATATACAAGTGTATTTACGTGAGTTTACATGGACAGGCGGTCACAGCAGCGCCTTGTTGGGACTCATGAAGAGAGGGAGAGACAGGAAGCCACAAATGAGAACAGAAGCTGTTTATATCGCCTCGTGCATACCAGACTGTCCTTGGACATGTGCGGTTCATCCTCGGGGCAAGTGGCCCGCTGCCCCACCGTTGTGCATGCAAACAAATCCCCAAATAATGTAATTGCTGGTGCCTTGCTGCTCTCACACACACACACACACACCCTCTCCCTGCAGGTGAAATCAAACACAGCACAGTTTTGCCCTGGAGACCTTTTGCAGTTTATGTAGCTGTGAAGAAAGAGTTGTGACGTTCCTGTTTGAATAAATCTGTTCTGGGGGGTGAGGGCTCAAGCGACTGGTGCATTGTTTGTTTTATTTTTTCCAGGAAATCTTGGTGGTGTAGCAAAGCCCATCTGAGGTCGTCCACACAGTGATTTTCTCTGTGAGGCAACACTGTTACATGGACAGATTGATGCTCCACAGGTCAGCCCGAGCCAAAGAGCTCCTTTTACAGCTCGGGGCGCAGCGGAGACGAAGTGAAAGCGTTCAAGCACGAGGACGAACCTCTGAACAGACCTGAGTGTTTGTCCTCGCTGCCTCGTCACATTCAGCTCCAGCACATGAGCACAAACTAAAGAGTTCCTGTCGTCCGGGGCCGGATGCTATTCCAGAATATCTCGATCCTCAGGGAAGCAGAGCTGATTTTCCCCCGGGGTTGTGTTGCTTTATCGCTCCAACAGCACGTTTAAACAACAACACGCTGTAAAACAAATCTGAAAACGTTCTTCTTGAAAGCTCAGCTCCACACTGTAAGAAAATGTTTACGATTTCATACGTTTAGTTTGCACAAGAGCCTGGGCTGGGGGATCAGGACCAAAGACTGAGAGATAACGATCAACGAGATAACTGGTGAGCTCACGTCCACCTCAGTAGTTCTGCAAACAAACACACCAAAACCATTTACCACTACCTCACTCTGGTGTAGAGGGCTGGTTCCAAATCAAGTTTGCTCCTTTTGATTGATTTCAACCCAATTAAGGATCGATCCAACTTCTGTATGTGTTAGTACGGCTTTGCAGATACTGATATTTGGAAAGGCCCTTGAGAGTGAAGTTAAAAAAAAAAAAAAAAAAGGAAAGGGATTGGGTCAGCACTCTGTGGAAATCCATTAGATTTGGTTCATCATGGTGGAGGATGGTGGTGACCAACTTAGACCAGAATCCCTCACTGTAGCTCGGTGCAGCCGTCAAACCGTGCAGTGACCCCCCCCCCCATTCATTCATTTGTCAGCTGCTGAATCGGTGACTGAGTGAGTTCATCATGCTGTTAGATGTCAGTGGAACAGATCAGCAGATGGCTCTGTTTTAGCTTATTCATGAGTCACAGTAGGTCGCCACATTAGCCAGGGTTCCATCCAAAGGCAGCGGCGCGCAGGAACCTGGCACAGCTAATGAAGAAATTCAGTTTTTTTGATTCAGTGCTGCTTTGTGACTGCGAGATGCTTCGCTGTCGCTGGGAGCTTGGTCTCTGGCAGAATGGACGACAGGACAGCTCTCAGAAAGGGAAGCCAAAGCATCTTGATTGTCCCCTGGTGTCGCTCACAAACCCTGTCCCCTCCATGTTGGAGGATGGGACATGGACCAAGCTAAAAACGTCTGAGTATAATAATAATAATGAAGCAGCAACGTTTTGAGAAACTTTAGGTTGAAATGATTCAGTAGTGGGCTCTGAAACAAGCCGGCTGTTATCAGCATGAAAAATACTTGGAGTCTGTTCAGTTTATCTTGCAAAATAATCTCTTCAAATTAGGATTTCTTCTCTAGAGGTCAGAGGTCAGGTCAGAGTAAAGCATGCTCTCCCACCAAGTCACTTTATATTAGCTTATCTCCTAAATGGAGTTCAGTTGCCTGTGTTTGGTCAATCACACTGAGACAGAGCCAGTCGAGTCTGTTGCTCATCAGTCAGAAAAAGTCTCCGAGGGCCCGCAGCACAATATTTATTTTCCCCAAGGTTCGCAGGAAGCAATATGTGCTTCACGCAAAATCACCAGCACTAACATGCTGTTAATGAAAATGAATTTCCCGTCATTCAAGCTCACACTGCTAGCTCTCCAGAAAACCAATGTTCCTTGAAATGAGCTGTTTCTCATCATTATCATCCAGAGCGCTCGCCCATTACCTGAGCTGAAATCGAATGGCACCTTTTCACGGCAATTAAAAAAAAAAGAGCTCCGTAAGCATACGCTGCAAGATGCTGGAGCGAGTCAGTGTTCTGCAAATGAAATTCAAGCTGTCACAAAATTAAGGATCACTTAAGAAATTGAAAAAATTTGGAAACTTTACTTTGCCAAAATCGTAACAATGGAATAAACTGATTGAAGTGAAGGCTGGAAGGGAACTGCCTCACAAAGCAGCGCTCAGAGATTAGAAAGATGAGATACGACACCACTCCCACGCCTGCATAATAAATATGAAGCTGTTAGCTAACTGGAAGACATGTCTCCACTTCCTGTTCCACCATCTTGGAAGTCTGTGTATTAGCGTTGGGGGGTAGAGCCACATGCTCGACCAGTCTCAGCTGCCAAATATTTAAAGTGTACTTTAGTTTGTCCCAACCACTAACATGGAGAAGGCAGGGATTTTTGTTCGCTACCTTGCCCAAGGCCAATTCAGCAGCTGAGGATTGAACCGTTGACCACGGTTAGAGGATTTTAAAAAGTACCCAGAAGCCTCTCTGGAGCTCAGTTATGAACAGATTACATCTTGATTGTTTATTCTGTGTGAAACTGAAATAGTGTGGCTCAGATCTCGCCCACACCCATCACACCCAGCGCTTCCATTCCGCCCACATGCCACGTGCAACGATGACACATGGGCGGCCGGCTCCTGATTACCGGATCCGGGTCATAATCGAGGCACAGCAAAGCCCCATACCAGTCAAGCATGAATCACTTATACCAGAACTGGCCCGTGTCTTCCAGAGAGAACAACATCTTGACCAAAAAAGGCAAACACTGTAGTTTTAGTAATCGGGAAGTATTTTACATGCGAGTAGCTTCAAGCTCAGTGGATGGGTCAGCGCTGTTTCCTGAATTGGCCCACGTCCCCATGTTTACACATGCACATTCTACACACGTGCACTGGACACACGTTCACAGGCTTTAATAAAAACATACACATTCAAACATTTGTCACTGTCTGATTTCTCCCGCAGCGCTAAGTGCAACCATGTGTTGGCTCCTAAAGATTTATGTGCTCCGAGTGGCTGCTCTCGCACAGTTTCACAACTCGGATTCAATTTTTATTTGGTTGCACTGTTGATAATGTCCCCAAAGGCGAAACTGCACCAGCTTGCATGAGCAGATTAATGAAATGACCACACAGAATATCTTGATTCTGGCCTGAGCCCTTCTCCTGTCCCTGCCTCCTGGGATGAAGGCCGATGAATGACACTAAGCACAAGTGGTTTTGATATCTGTGTTCGATCGCTGGCAAGAAAAAGCACCGGAAGTGACTTTACACTTTGACATGAATTGGGAAACTTTGCTGCGTCTCTGACATTTCAGAATGACGTACGTAATCCAACTTGCTCTCACCGGCCTTGAATGAGTCCAGACATCCACAGAAAGTCCCTGGTCCTCGCCGTCACTGGAGGATCTCATGGTCTACAGCAATTCTCAGGATGAAAATATCTCCCTCCTTATGGAGGTTTGGCTGTGCTCAATGTCAAGAGAGCTATCTGTGAGGCCTTATTTTGGGACTTATTTACAAATTTCCATGCAAGGTTTATTTTGACTCATGTACTTTTTCCCTTTTGGCAAGACCAAGGATTATCACAACGTTCATATTGTGCATCGACCTAATCTTCTGCTTGTTGTGTACAGCTCTCAAATTGAGTGCAACGCAGGAGTTTTTCCACAGTTTGTTGGAACTGCAACAAATCACTCACGTATGAACTCAGCTCATGATTACTCACATCAGCAAGTCCACATTATCTGTTGCCAGCTATCGACTGAGCGGATGCACTTGACGTCCACACACTGTGAAGGATCCTGGGAGCCGAGATTTATAACTGAGGCAAAAATATATGACCCTATAAATACACCATCTACCTTTGGGAAGGATAACTGTCCAGCGAGGACAACATCTCTCTCAGATGTAATGGGACCGGCTGGTGGTTATGGAACTTCAGAAAACAGTGCAGCCTCTCTGCTTCTGCAGCGGATAAGAACTGAGTCAGCGGTGACCTTCTGTCAGGCAGGCAGAGGTGGGAAGCGTTTATTTCAGAGGTGCCCAGTCCAGTTTATTTAGTTATTAAACTGACTTCATGTCACTCTTTGTAAACCAGGTCATCCACCTTCATGCTGACTGAATGATTCATTTCATTTGATCAGAGTTTCACCAAATCAGACACGTGGCACATGACGAGGAGGACAGACGCCTGACAGCTTCGGTTATCTCATTGTGACCAAAACAAACAATCCTCAAACAAACGAGCATCATCACAACAGCTTCCGATGGAGCCACAGACTCCTGAACTGACACTTACAAAGATATAAGTGCAACTACTAAAACCCATCAAACCTGAATTATTGACGACTAATAAATGTTAATAGGCTTGTAGCTGCTAACCACCTGGACTCCATGGAAATCTGCTGCTGTGAAACATCTGGTGACTGTGGAGTTTACAGTTTGTTTCCCTCAAGTGGCCCATGAAATATTCCGAAATGAATATTATGCTATTAAAATAATAAGCTGTTTCTTATTGTTTCATGTAGACGTATGCCTTCGACATCATTACAGCGGCTAACACGATCAGAGATAAGACCCGGTTTAAAAAAATGACCAGACTTCCTTCACAGGATGCATGATTTTATTCTCAACAGTTACTAATTTAAGATTGAACTCATAAAGTATGTTCATGCTTCTTGAGGATGTGATGGAAAACTGCAGAAGGGCCAATGACCTTCAACTTAAGCACATACCAGCCGAACCACAGCTGTGCTGTAGATATTTTCTCTGAATACAGTCAAGGCAGCAGGGGTTGAGAAGAGAATCGTGTTTTGATGAAGAAAAGCCAGTTTCACGTCCTGACAGCTTTTCCTGCTCCACAGGGGGCCTGGGGTGACCTCAGCGAGTCTGGCCCGGGGTCGTCGCATGACAAACCCCTTGCTCCTTTCAAAGACCTTTGCTAAGGTCACATGGCCAAGCGAAGGCTAACCAAACGGACTATGAGAAAGATCAGCGTCTATTCCCATCGATGACACGTCCCATTTCTGTCTATGCATTTGTTTTCACGGAGGAATTCTGATTTTTTTTTCCACCTGGGTCCAGTTTTAATAGATGTCAGTGAATGGCTCCTACATTGCTATCTCATGGGTTGTCCCTGTCTGTCCTCGTGTTTACTTCAGTTAAACATTGTCTTATGGTTCTGTAAAGCAAACATGGCTTGAAGACTGACTCTGAGTTCAAATAAAATCAAAAACAGAGTAATAAGAACACTTGGAGCAGAAAGTGTAAAGACTAAAGTAGAAACTAAATGTAAAGACACCTGAAAAATACAGCAAGACAGTATATGAACTGTAAAAGAAGCGTAACAAAGTGTTTGATATTTCCACAGGCAGGAATATAAACACACAGGACTTTAGTTTGCAAAGCGCCCAGAGAAGACGGAACAGAGATCAATGCTCATTTGAGGGTTCACTGGTGCAAACACAGGCCTGACCTCTGAGGAGCGGTGGGGGCTTTCTGCTGGTCTGGACTCCACTTGTCTCTTTTGAGGGATGTAAATCAATAGAATGATATGGACACAAGGGGTTCCTCAGCAGGTTGATGAGCATGGAAATGACTCGCATGCTGTCGCCTCCCCAACACATTTATTTTTATAATCATTTCTTAGACTATTTCTAAATCCCAGGCAGTCTGAGGTGGGTTTCTGCTTTGAGCCAAAACATATGAGAAAAGAAAAGCGAGGGTGGGGTTAGCACCTGTCTCTGAAGGACGTCATGACCTCTTCACTGAAGAAAATCTATGTGAAAGGACAGCTCCAGCAGGACATTGCTCGTCTGTCTCGACCCCTGCGTCCATCTCCCCAGGAGCCATTGTCTGACCACGGTTAGCGGCTCAGGCTCGGGGACGTGTTTACCATCCTCGCAGGATATTCTGAGAAAGGCAGAAACATTGGCACAGGCTGACTCACCCGCTCCTCACCTCTCCTCACCCTAACTCAATAGGTTTTCATTAACGCTTCAAAGCTGAGGTCACGTGACCTGCCTTGGCACTGTTCTTTTGGATCAATGAGCAAAAATGGGTCTGCTCGCTTTATTTTGCCAGAGAAGCGAGCGATGCATCACAGCACCTGTCAACAGGCCGTCAGTTTAGATGAATTTATGTCCTGCCTTTGTGCATAAAAACAACAAAAACTTTCCTTACTTGGACAGGAAGTAGTGGTGGTACTAGTACTATGTCAGCGGGATTATGAATGTTGTTAGAAAACGTGGATTATATATTGTCCAGTTGTTATTGAGATATTTCAGTCTGTGTTGTCGCTGCTGAGTCCACGGATCCAAAACGTGTCTCGTGGAGTTGTGACTCAAAGAATGTGCTGCAGTACTTTCTCTCAAATATACTCATTCTGCTTCGTCTCAACGAAACAATATATCTTTGATATATTGGGAGTGCATCACTCGAACCGTTGTCTTTGGCTAACTCGTTTAACTCCGGCGGCCCGGCGCCAAGTGTGGATTTATTTCTTTGCGCAACATTGATTAACCTACAGAGATTTGCTCATCGACTCACAAACGTCTGCATCCGGCATTTTTCTCTCTTTTAATTTTCTAGATGAAGCTTCCGTCACATCAACTCAAGGTTTGGTGTCAAAGAATGAAGAACAAAGAAAGTTGAAACGCTATAATTTAACTGATCTCCTCTTATTCTCATGTGAGCAGCGGAGAATTTTAGTTTGTCAGCTCCGTTTGTTCCACAGAGTGCACACTCTCACACACACACACTCTGAGGCCAAAGACTCCCTACTGCACACTCTTTTATCACAACCTGCGACAAAAATGACAATCAGTCTTCAGTTTTAGAGACTCAAACACACACACACACACACTACTTTGAAAAACAGCCCAAACCAGTTCACCATTTGCTGGTGACTGGTGAATAAATGGTGAGGTTATGGGCAGCTCAGCAGGATGTTCTAGACGGGACCTAATTACTGAGTGAGGTTGCAACCACAGGTGACGACCTGTCACAGGAAGCAGCAGGGCGTTAGCCACAGTGCAGTTTCATTGGCATCACAAAAAAAAAAGAAAACAGCAGAGGACGACTTTACGCGGTATTTTGTGTCAGATCGAACGCCTTATCGCCGCGATCCTGCCGGGCAAACGCTGAAGACGTAACAGCTCTCGCTCTCCCCAAAAAACCTCTGAGGCAATCGTGTAATGGTTGGGGCTCACCACGCCGCCAAAGTGTCGCCTCAGCAGCTCGCGGTAAATGTATAGCCTGGGCCGGCGCCAGGCCATTTCCAGCCTCGAGCGTCAGCGGCCAAGATTCCCCTCTGATGAGCACGCGTCCTACATCCTCGACTGCACACACACACACACACACACACACACACACATCCATGCACGCACATCCCTGTTACGGATTTCTTTTTTGTCGATGTCAAACATCCTGCGCTTACAGGCTGGTTCCGCAGGCATGACCATTTCTAATGGGGCCATCCAGGAGCCATACGAGAGCTTTATCAAATTTAAATGGCACGTCCCCACCCTCACCGCTTTGGACTCCTTGTTGTCAATTATAAATAGTGGGTGGAGAAGTGCTGGACTTGCAGTTTCCCCTCTGAGGGAGGAAATCACCCATCTTTGCCAGCTGTTCGTTTCCAGCAGGTGTGACATCAGCGTGCAGCAGTAACTGCCCGGCTGCATGATGTATGGAACACTGCAGGCAGCCACGGTGAGGGTGTGGGCAGATATGATAACTTGTGGAGACGGGCAGTGGTGGGGGGAGCGGACACACCGAAGGCCAGAGAGAACCTGAGATAAAGGATGTGCTTCGATCTCTAGCCCACCAGATAATCTCCATCGGGCCTCAGGCTGGTAACAGGGAAGAGAAAGACTATTCATCTGCTCTTTTGTGCAGCCAAAACAGTTTGTTCTCCTCTCGCTCGCACTGGCAGTCGAGCAGCATTGATGGAATCCATTTTCCTCTCTTTTCATTGCTCTTTACTGAGTGATGTGCGCTGCTGAGCCTCCCCCAGGCTGTCATGTAATCACCAGGATCGAGTTGTCCTTAAATAATTGGAGCACTCTGGTCCAAGATCAACAAGCGCCGGAGTCGTTTTCAGTTCTTTTTTGCTCAAACACACAAGATTCAGATTGGAGAAAATCGAATTGCTCGATCCGATCAGCCAGACGTAGTCGCTGTGTCAACAAGACGCTCGCTGCACATTTTAAAGTTTGAATCTGTAAAACACTCCTGTCTGCTACCAAAACCATAATGGCTCTATTCGGCTGATTATTATGGCAACAAAACGGCTCCTGCTGAGAAAACAATTCGTCTCGCTCTGATATTCAAAATCCAATATCCCCGTTATCGCCGCACCAGGAGCGGGACACCTAAGGAATCTGCTTTTCACGTGCAGAGAAATTCAAAAGATTATGAGGGATAAAGAGGTGGAGAGGGTAGTTCAGGACTGAACGAGTGTAGTGAATGATAGCCCAGTACATGATACCCACTGACTTATTTTCCCATTTGCCACAGAGCACATTTACAGAGGGGTATAAAATATTAGCAATATGCTAAAATCAGCAGTCTGACTTGTGGTGAAATGAGGGGAAATAGTTTCTATTCATCTCATCTACATTTCAGCTGAAAGGCTTTGGGCTTCTTCCACAGTCATCAGCCCAGTGCTCTGGAATCCGTCCGAGCTGCCAGACGAAGACGACTGCGTCCATGGGAAGGAAAAATCCTTTAAGGTTATTGACGTTTCTGTTTAATGCAAAACACACAAATAAAGCCGAGTCGGTCGCTTTCAATTCAGAGATGTTGCCCAGCAATTCCCGACTATTCCCCGAGGAGGATTTAACTTTACTTCTCCTTTACAGAGACAATCTTTGGAGACTTGGACGGCTAAGAGGCTTTCTTGTCCAAGATATTTCATGATATCCCAAATACGAACCATTAAGCAGGAGTCCAATGTCTGTTGTCTGGGAAACAAAAATATTAGCTGGGCTTCTGTCCGCCTCCGTCTGGTGTCTGTGTTGTGGTTTTGGGGAAATGTGCAACCAGGTGGCTGAGCCTGTCACATCCATGAGCCGAGGTGAGAAGCGTGAGCTCGCGCACAGGAAACCAGATGGGATCTCCCTTGTTTTTACAGGCCAGAGGCAGGAATCTGAAGACTGAGGGGACCGCATATGGAAAGCTTCACATATCAGTGGCAAGCTGATACTATTAAAACAACGTTTAAGTCCTGTTAATCAGATTGTAGAAATTAAATGAAAATAGAACTTAATTAAAATGGTTTATTGATGTTGTGTCCATTTGGGGGCAGCTCAACAACAAGTGGTTATCACACTATAAAGCTAAAGGTAAAACTCTAAATTGCTTGTATGTGTGAACGGTTGTCTGAGACTTGTCCAGGGTGAACCCCGCCTCTCGCCCAATTACAGCGGGATTGGCTCCCGCCCCCACGACCCAGTGATGGACAAGCGGTTGAAGATGAGTGAGGGATAAAAATATTTCTTCATTAAAGTCAGTTTTTTTTTTCCTTCCATCGGTCACTCTTGATGGATCATGATGATCTGCTGTTTGCTCTCTAATGTCGGTTAATCATCCATGAACATTCCTGCGTCTCAATCAATTCAGGTAGATTTTCATCAGCAATAGTAGCAAAGACTACATCTCCCATGATCCTGCGCTGCTTCACGACATTATCAAACACACATTTTTGATTGAGAGCTCCTGGTGGCCAAAGTTACATCATGTACGCACAAAAAGTCAAACGTTTCAAAGACTGCGATGGCTCAGTGGGCGGGGCTTATATACTAGTAGATTTACTCTGAAGTACCTCAATAAGTGGAAATCCTGCTTTGTAGTACAGACCCCTGCTGTGATCATGGGAGTTATAATCTTCATCCCCCCCAACAGCCCATGTGGTTCCCTGCATCTTTTCTGGGTAACAAGGTGTTTTTGTGGGAATGCCAAAAAACTGAGAAGCTGAATAAAAGAATGCTTGAATTTACCAATGAGAGATTTATACTCTTATGTAATTGCAGGTAACACATGGAGGCTATTTTTAAAAATACACTTGAAATGAAACTTCCTCTCGGTCAGGGATAGCAAATGTGCAACGTATCCTGTTATTCTTACAAGAAGTGCCAGAAAGTTTGGAGACCAACAAACCTGGAAGAGCTAATTGTGTTCTCTATCTTTCTATCTCGGCTCCTCGAGTCTATTTGTGGCCCTGACAGAATTGTGTAAGTGAACTCAGTAGATGTGCCACAGTGGCTGCGTCCCTGTACGGCGCGGGAGAAGCTACAGCCTGCCCGTCCAGGTGGGACACCAGAGGTTTGAGTGGGCCTCCCAGTCAGCGTGAGCTTCTTCACTGAAAAAAGTTGCTTTATCTGAACAAACCGTGATGGATTAACACGGTAGGTTGAGTCCCTGTTGCTAAGCCTGACCTGGAGAGTGAGTGAGGAGAAGATAAGCAGGGAGGGAATGACTGGTTTCCACAGGGAGATAGCAGGGGTTAGCTTACCTGCACTTAGCGTCCGGCTCACACGAGCTCGCGTCCAGTGTGTTTTTACAACCAGGTGATCTCAGACTAACCAGGTGGATCCCGGACTAACCAGGTGGATCCCTGTGCCAGCCTGGTGGTCCACGCGTCTCCCTGGACGTCGCCGTCCAACACCTGAAGCAATGTTTTTTTGTTTTTTTTTTAAATCCCTCCGCGGCTGCGTGCGCGCCTCCCTTGATGATGCGTTCACGACCGTAGGACACAAGCAAACCCTTGTGCAACGCATCACCTCCAACCACTCCCAGGAAACCAGTTATTTAAGTTTAAGAAAGAAATGTGCTGTCATGACTCCTAACAAAACTTAGTTAGCCAGGTAAGGTGTTGAGGTGCTTATATGCAGAGTAATTTATTTGCAGTATCATTATTATTTGTAGTAAAAATATTAACAGTAATATTACAGTTGTCGTGAGCACTACTATTAGTAGAAGTATTACTAACACTGCTATTAACTGGTGTGACAATCATCATTACATCTATAAGTATCACTGTTACCACACCACCAGTTATACAACTGGTCCCTCCTCCCCCTCCTCCCCCTCCTCCCCCTCTCCACCATCTCTCTTCAGACACAGACTCCTCGAGAAGTTCCTCCTGTTAGAGGAGAAAAAAAGAGTCACCGCTGTTTTTCCTCGCCAAGCGTTTTCTCGTCGTGGGAGGATTTCGGCGTCCCTCGAGAGACCTTACGATGAAGTACCTTGAAATAACGCATGGCGTTGGCTGTAACAGTCAGACAACAATACAATGGAGGAGACTTTGAAATGATCCTGAGCTCGGGATCTGGAAACAACACGGGTCGATTGTCATGTGCCTCAGAGCTGGTGAGCAGTCACCCCTGTCTGAAGCTCGGTCAGATCGTGTCCAGGCTGCTCTTAAATCCGTCCTGCTTGTTCAGTGTGGTAACAAACGCATCCGTCTCCCTTGCTGAACTGAATTATGCCGAACATGTGGAGTCAATGAGCAGAGCAGAACCGTGACGGGAGCAGGCCCAGCCCAGGCCTTGAACAGGAGCCGGAGGTCAAAGTGAGGCTCGAACCTCTCACCTCTTAACTCTCTGCAGAAGGAGAAAATATTCAACCCAGACGAATGAGCTCAAGCAGTTTAGTGCAGCAGATCTGGACAGATAAAATGAAAGGACAGACGGTTTCTACCATGATGAGATACGACCGCGGGACCACGGGACAAAAACAGCTGTCCTTTAAAAACATATCTGGCATTACTAAAACAAAACGCTCTAAATTTGGAAATGTCAACCGCTTAGGGAAAAAAATCATCCTTTAATTTATTCCCAGATTAATGTTAAAATGGATAAAGATAATAACAAATCACTGCTTAAAACCTGCAGCGATGTCTTCAAAAAGAAAGGGCTCCACGTCTTATGTAATTTAAGATTTATTTTGCTTTCCCTGCCAAGAAGAAAAGTTGATCCTCTTGAATTTAAGGCAAATCCCCGCCACTGGAGCGGACCGACAGGCGGTGGACGCTCCCGCTCATGTTGAGCTTGCAGAGAGCGATCTGAGCCGTTCGCAGCACTTGGCAGAGCAGAGCAGAAGCTTTTATGTTATTAGAAGGCTCAATCTATTCAGTCAAATGAAATGTGTAGTGAAAGGAAGTTCACGGCGGCACTGATGTCCACACACAGATATGAAATGAGATCATTCCAGGAGGTTCATCCTTTAAGAGAGCTAAGACCCGAGTGTGTACGTGCCTGTGAGAGGACAGACAAGGTGCAGGAATGCTGCCCCACGCTGTCACGTTTCAGGGATTTCTTGATTTACACCGAGCTCTTGAGAATCTAAACTCACGTCTCGCTAAAAGATGATTTGTTTATGTCTTAGGGAAGAGCTCAAGTGCAGCCAGTCCTGCTGGTGTCCACCTTAAGTGCTTGAGAGACCGAAACATGAGGACACTAGGACAATAGCCGTCTTCGAATCCGTTCTAGAATCCCTCGGCAAGACAACAGCATCACATCAGAGCTGAATCATGAAGTTTTCCTTTTAATGCTGTTGATCTGCTGACCAGTGCTGACGTGGTGTGTCTCTGGAGGGAATAGCTATATATTTGTTTGTTTGTTTCCCCATAAAACAGTTTGATGACACACTTGACTTGACTTTCTTTCACTGTAACCATCAACACAACACTGGTTACGCTGGTTTTTCAGCAGTTCTGACGAGACGAGACCAACATTAATTCAAGAAATACGACTCACAAAGCTCCATGATGCAATGACGCATCATCGTGTCCTTCACAGGCTCGTACATCTGCTGGTAGAGCTGCTGGAGCTGGAGCTGGAACGTCTCCTCTAAGCCCAGAGGAGAGCGGAGCTGAAATATAATAATGACACCTGCATTCAATCAATCTGATTTGTGAATAAAAGCAATACCACCAGCGCCTGTTGGCGCCTCGGCCGTGGAGGTTGTGTTTTCACCTGCGTGTTTTCATGATCACATTAAACTCCTGAAGCAGTTTCCCACACACTTGGTGGAGGAGCGGAGGGAAACCTTTGATATTACGTCTTTTCCATGATGACCAGTTGATCCTAATGGGACTGGGAGTGTTTGCTCACAGACCGTTCAAGGCACCCTGTCCTAAACTACTGCCTGCTCTAAACTCTCTGTTTTAAGGAAATGAACACTGGGTAAGTCATTTGAATTTCAAGAATGGAAGCTGCTAATTTGCCCAGCTGTTTAATTTATAAGATCAGTGATCAAGGACAAACAGAAAGAGCAACACGTTTCCTCTTTGAATATTTTTTAGAGAGCCTTTCTCAGTGCACAGTCACTTCAGTGACTTTGTTTGACAGAATGAAACAGACAACAGAATTAAATCATGCATTTTTGAACAAAATGAAAAAGTAAAGACTTTGAGGTTTTCGTCAGATAAAAATATTATGCATGAATAAAGAAAAGGCGTGAATATTAGAGAATGAAGAAAAGAATACTCAGAGCAATGAGTGCATTGAACATGGTAAATACACTCATTCAAATTCAGCATCCCACAGCTTCGTGCATGAGGAGAGAGAGAGAGATTATGTCCCTAACAAAACGCTGTAGCTCTTGTGTGCAGTGCAGTGGGTGAATACAGTCTTAACGATTCCTAATGAAACCGACGTTCTGCTTTGTAACTGAATAATAAAAGTTCTGTGAGAGATTTTGGGAGGATTTGATTTCACAGAGCAATGCCACATCACGAGAAGGTTAAAACGCTCTTAAACAGGAGGAAGCTCAGTTTTAGGAGGAATGTCCATGTGTCTGCAGTCAGCCCATTAAATCTGTCACTCCTCACTCAGAGCTCAGTCCAGGAGGAGCTCCTGAGCTTTACCATAATAGGAATGTACTGCAGGAGAAATACCTGTTATGCCATTTTCTTATCTACTTATCTTTATCTTTTCGGCCAAAACTTTCATGTGAACACATGATTTAAATAGTTAAATAGCTTGAAGAGGCTCCCACTGGAACCTGAGCAGCTCTCATTTCAAGGTTTATTTGCAGTGGAGCATACTGTATATGGCAAAGCAGACCCTCAGTTCATGTTTCTCATTAAGCAGTGTTCTCTGCTGCCCAGTGAAGGGACCAAGCTAAAGGAAAATCCAGTTAATGTGCTTTTGGCAGTGGATTGAAATGGTGCTGGTATTAACCCTCCCACAGAGAGGGAAACACAAATACATAAACCAGTGAGGCGCTTCTCCCGAAACCTTCTCCGGCTCCACAAAGTTGCGCGTAAAATGTGAGCGCGGAGTCACCGTAATGCGGCGACGCGTCATCTGCCTTCATAGGCTCGTGCTCAAGCATGTGCACGCAGTGTATGGCAGAGCCGCTGGAGGTGGAGAGGCGAGGAGGCAGGGGACGACCGCTGCTGCTGCTCTGAGCCCGCAGCAGAGCGCACGGGGGCCGCTGATCCGGACGCGGTGACACCATGTAGATCAACTTTGTCGATGTTTGGCGAAGCTCTGCGGGAGTTGCAGTTCCAAGTCATCTGAAGCCTGCTATGGAGGACCCCCCGAGCCAAAATGAGTGCGAGCACTGACAATGTCACGGCATTTTGGAAAAACAGCTCTTGGTCGGAACTCGACGGGACTCCGGGCTTCTTCTCCCACGTCAACTCCACCAACGGCTCCAGGGCAAACCGCACGCAGCCCGGCGAGGTGGACCTCAGCCGGGCCATCCCGCTCGCCCTGGTGCTGGGGGCTTTCATCGTGTTCGCCATCGCGGGCAACATCCTCGTCATCCTCTCGGTGGTGTGCAACAGGCACCTGCGCACCCCGACCAACTACTTCATCATCAACCTGGCCATCGCGGACCTGCTGCTGGGCACCACGGTGCTGCCGGTGTCCGCCACCATGGAGATCCTAGACCGCTGGGTGTTCGGCAGGATCTTCTGTGACATCTGGGCGGCGGTGGACGTGCTGTGCTGCACCGCGTCCATCATGAGCCTGTGCGTAATCTCCATCGACCGGTACATCGGGGTGAGCCACCCGCTGCAGTACCCGGGCATCGTGACCGAGAAGCGCGCTCTGCTGGCCATGCTGGGCGTGTGGGTGCTGTCGGTGGTCATCTCCATCGGGCCGCTGCTCGGCTGGAAGCAGCCGCCGTCGCCGGACGACACGGAGTGCCTCATCACCGAGGAGCCCTTTTACGCGCTCTTCTCCTCGCTCGGGTCCTTCTACATCCCGCTCGTCGTCATCCTGGTCATGTACTGCCGCGTGTACATAGTCGCCAAACGCACCACCAAGAACCTGGAGGCAGGGGTGATGCGTGAGAGGATGAACTCCAGCGAGCTGACCCTCAGGATCCACAAGGGCTCCCAGGCGCAGGAGCCGGAGCCCGGGGCCAAGGGCCGCGCGCACCAGGCCAGGAGTTCTCTGACGGTGAAACTGCTCAAGTTCTCCCGGGAGAAGAAAGCAGCAAAAACTTTGGGAGTTGTGGTCGGCATGTTCACGCTCTGCTGGCTGCCCTTCTTCCTCGCCTTGCCCATAGGTAGGTCCCATATTGTGCCAGTAATGAGACCAAAGTTACTGAAAGCTCTTCCCCTCGCAGCCCAAATCCTATTCAACAGGTTTTATTGCATCTCGCAGAAAATATATGACAGTGTGCGTGTGTGTTAATCTGAGGCAGTGGCAGGCTGCTGCAGGCCTTGTAACTCATATCTAGAGCTGACACCCGGAGAGTCTCCTGGGCAGCGTTTACTTCTCTGCTCTGACACCCAGCCTCTGTGTGGGCTTTGATATACTGGAGGGAAAAAAAAGGAATAATAATTCAGCAGCCATATATTATTGCAGCATTTAATGCGCTTTGGTATTCCTCCATCTTCACAGTCTGTTAATGTAATTAGGTAAGCCTTTTTGCAGCCTAGTTTTATTACGCCGACTTTAAAACTGGCTCAGCTGTGAGATTTTACAGTTCTGCACCGTTTACTCAGACAATCCCAAACACTGCTGACTGTGTAGTCTGAACTCAGGTCCCATAATGTGGAATAACAACATGGCTCTAAGAGACTCAAGCTGATCCGAATATGATTAGTGTTACTGTTGCATGAGCAACTGAGTCACAGTTCATCTCTCCGGATGCAGCAAACACACTCCTTCTCTGCCAAGTGAGGAGTAGGTCCCAGATTCCTGTAGGCAGGGCCGCTCCTAGATCTGTGGGGGCCCTATGCAAAACCGTATATAAGGGTGGCCACATCATTTCATCTTCCATGAATAATGATTGCACGTCTGCATCGTGTTCAATTTACATGTAAATTAGGCCGTACATAACACGTCACACAAATCTTACGATGAGTGATGTCACGATAAGTGATTGTACTTCAGCCACCATGACATAATCACACATGCAGATTATTCCCTATTTACATACGGTTCATATGAAAATGAAATTAGAAAGGAGCGTAAACTGACCGTGCACGATGGCGTTGCGCGTTGTTACGTGGGGCCTGTTCCATGCCTCATTCTGAGCTGCTAACCAACAGGAAGCGCAGGCAGGAGGTGACCTCACATCTGACCTTCCAGAAAGCAGATTATTTAAAAAAAACAATCGATAATGTGGAACATTTAGAGGAATAGGGTTTATGTATATTTTTAAATGGTCAGTTTTATTTTGTTTAGTTTTTAATTATCTTCTGTGTCAGTGAAGAAAGGAGGAAGAGGGACAGTGTCTTGTGTGTTTGCAATAACAAAACCTAATGGCCCCCCCGAGGGCTCATCTACAGGAAATACAATACATGTACAATATACAGTATATAATGAAAATAAACATATGTAGGGGCCTCCTCAACTTTAAACATATTATTCGCTCCTTCTGAGAAATTCAGATGAACCACAAAGTATTTCATTTTTGTTCCAAAGCTCATTGGATCTAAGTGACGTTAGTTTTAACTCTAGTGAGACGAGCCAGCGTCATGGTGGACAGACAGCTGTTGGTCAGATAGACAGACTATCATTTCAGTTTTAACTCTAGTGAGACGAGCCAGCGTCATGGTGGACAGACAGCTGTTGGTCAGATAGACAGACTATCATTTCAGTTTTAAAACTCTTAGTGATACGTACACCCCAGAAGGAAAAGTCCTGGGCCGGGCACATGAGGGCCCCTCAGCCATCACTGGGCCGTGTGCACAGCTCCTGGCCAGCGAGCAACGCTTCACTGACACGGCTGTTTAAAAAAACCTGCTGAGGACATTAAGATCAAAATGGCCGCGCCACGCTGTGCTGTGGGGAGGACGTGAGGAAAACATCGGGTCGTTATCTGGCATTTGGACTACAAGCATGGCCGCAGTGTTTCAGACCCGTCACTCGTGGCGCTGGCAGCTGTGGCTGCAGATGAATGTCAGTGTGTGTTCGACCCTGACTGTTTGTATTTCCGTGGACATGGGAATGTGTTTATGCCTTTGGCTTTAAGCTGCAGCTCATCACGTCCTCACATGGTCGTATAGGACATGGGGCGGCTCCCTATCGGTTTCACATGCAGGGGCAAGATCAACTCTGCGCTACTTTCAGAGCACATGACATTTGCAATTTCCCAAATTGTGATTTGCAGAGTTCTCAGAGAGCAGGGCTCCAGGAGGAGACGGCTGACTTCCGATTAATCAACAAAGTGCCAAGGAAGCTCCCGAGGTTACGTTTCTTTGTTTAACCTCTGCTGTAGCATACTAATGAACCACGGCCTTAGTCTGTTTTTATTTGCTCAGTTTGTCGCTGGAGTCAGAGATGCATATAAGTATCAGTGTGTTACAGTGAAAGGAATCCAAAAATAAATATGCAACGTGTGTTTCATCGAAATGAAGGATTCACTAATAAATTGGACCCTTTATATTTAAATACATTATGTTCACACAGGGAGCAGGTCCTCTCTGCGGAGGCTGCCATGTTTTTTACAGTAGCCCAGACTGGACAAACTAAACACCTTTAGAGTTCTACCACAGGTTCTCCCTCACCACTAGGGGTCACTGCAGGCACTGACCCACAATGGAGGGAAGAAAAAAAAACATGGCAACAAGTTGCCCAGCGATCTGGCCTTAATGCATCCACTTCACATCCGCTGACGCCTCCTCTCATGTAAAAGCCTGCGCCTCCGCTCGTGTCGCTCCCTCAGCATCCATTAGTCTCCGCCCACAGAGTGGGATTTCCTGCCTCACACTTGTTATTACTCTGCTGCTTCCCCTGCATACTGTCACTGATATGCAAACGTGGGAGTTTGTGTGTGTGTGTGTGCGCACGCTGGGGACAGCTGTTGTGTGTGTTTGCTCTGTGCGTGCGGAGGGTGGATGAAGTCTTAATGTATGGTCGTGGTGTGTTATCGGGGATCGTGCCAGTGATGCTGCAGCTACAAAAAAACAAAAAAAAAAGGGGGATGAAAGTGATGCTGTGAGTAAGAGCTGCTGTCATCAACTCACTTGACAATCCCGAGCCTCAGCACACACGCACACACACGCACACACACACACACACACACACACACGCACACACACACACACACACACACAGAGCTGTCCAACCTAAAAAAGTTCTGCAGCACAATGTTACAGAATATAGCTAAAGCACACAGAGGTTCGTTTTAAATTCAAACATGTTTGTTGTGCTTGGTATTGACAGCGTGAAATGTTTGTGTTTGGTCTATAGTGCAGTCAAATTGGCAACTGAAGCTGTTTTCACTGGACCCACATATTTCCTGGAGTTTGTCTCTGACATGTGAAAAATGCAGCATCAGACGCAATCACAGCAACAGGGACAGGGTGGACAGGGTGGACAGGGTGGAGACACCATGCAGGAGGCAGGACAGGTCATCGACGTCCTTATTAAAGAAAGCACTTACGTCAGAACGTGCATGGGGCCTATTTTCAATACATTTGTATTCTTGTGTTTTTAGAGCGTGAGGTGCGTCACCAACACTCCTACTCGCTCGCTGTGAATCGTTTTGGACGTTTTCCTGCTTTATTCTGTCTGTTCTTCAAAGGAGGCTGACAGGGAAACGTGTGTGAACGTCCAGCATCAGCTGACGGTGACGTCTGATCACTGGACCCAGAGTCATCAAGAACCATGATCAGAATAAATGAGGAACGCCACAAACCTTAACCTAACAATGTAAGGAACTGTTGCTGCTGTAATCTGCTGATCGCTGCAGCAAATATTTCTCCTTCATTGTTGTTCTTTGCTGCGTTCTCCTCCATTAGCGCTCGCGTGTTATTTCACTGCTCTTCAACACCCAGCACAGCCACTCATGTCCAAATGTGAGAGAAACCAACACTTGGAGGTGTTAACCAATTGTTTCCATGTATGTGTTTTCTGGCAGAGGAGCTGCGACTGTGAGAGCGTGCGTGTTCAGTTTCTTTTCTTGTTTTGTGGTTGCACTGAGCCGCTCGGCCCTCGTGCCCTGGGGATAATTGAAATAGTTTTTGAAGGAGGGAAATAATGAGAGCGCCTAGTGTCAGAGCAATGGACGGCAGAGCAAGTGGCGGAGCTGAGGTGCAGCGGGGGTGAGCGCCCGGGACCCTCCAACGTCAAGCCAATTCTCCTATAAATAGCTTCATGCTATGGTTCCAATGAAAGCAATCTGCAAGGTTAATAACACTGCTGTCCTCTTAGATCAAGACATATTCATCATATTTATGCCAGCACCATGAAACTGTGAGACCTGTCTGCCTCATGGGGACACAAAGCAAGACCGTGTAACGCAACTAAAGATGATGGCGGGTTTTAACTTAAGGCTAAGGTAATGTTGCAGTAAGGGTTAGCAGTGATATGGATAAGTCTGCAGCAGATCAATGAGACAGGACTCCGTGTGTGTGTGTGTGTGTGTCCTACATTGCTTCTTCCAGCCGTGACAATAACAGGATGTCTTGCTTAGTTAAGACGTTCCTGCGATGTGTGTACGTGTGTGTGTGTGTGTGTGTGTGCTGAGTGTTTGAGTGCGTCCTCAGGAAGCAGGTGAGACCACCAACAATAACCCTCTCCACGTTATCTCCACACCTCTGTCTCTCAGCCGAGACCCTCGCATCCTCTGCCGTTTATGCTATGGGCTTTCAACATAAACAACATTCAGGGGACAGAACAGGAGCCGAACACACAAACATGGTTTCCTGCTCTTTCATCTGCTGCTGGTCTCCAGCTGGTCAGGGACCTGTCCTGGGAGCCAGGTAGAGCAGGTCTGAATGCCACGTTGTAGACGGGCAGACACATATATAAATATATCATTATCATCTCTTGGGGAATAGAATAACTTTGACGCTTTGTGGGATGTTAACTGCAATTTGTGGCAAACCCTGAACATGTCGTATTGAAATAGTTCACATACAAAATATCCAGAACATTAATAAAGTTATTATTATTTTTTACTGCCGGCAGACAAGTCTGACCAAGCCTGACCACGTTTACGTTCTACCTTCCTCTGACATCATGCAGTTATGTAATGTCTTTAAAGTGCCTCTCCAGAGGAGAAAATAACATGATGAGAAAAGAGCGGGCGCTGAGAAGAGGCCCATTCATCTACAGCGGTCGCTCACAGTTCTCACTAAACTCACCAAGTCCGTTGGGTTTCATGGAAAACATCACAAAAAAACCACAAAGATGGAAGAAAAAAAACCTCAGACGTTGTAGGTTTACAGAAATGGTAGGGTTTTCTGTATTTTCTGTTAATAATAATAATTAGAAACCCCAAGGCTTGAATCAAGGCACCTTAGCACGTAAGATAATTGTTAAAGCTTGTGATCTGATATTCATGAAGAGTGGCAGCGTCTTTTCACCAGAGGTAATTTCACACTTGACATCCTGAGATTAGCGTCTTCAGTCGGCATTCATTTAAGAATGTTGGTTGGTGTCAAGAGACACACTTCTACTTCCATCTGCCCGTGCTCACTGTTCCCCACTAGCACTGGTAGAACAGACGGCCACCGGTGGGTTGATTCATTGCAGTGAAACATGAAAGGACAGCCAGACATGCTCTGTGGAACGAGGGCACTTGATCTGCTCATGAAGATGCTCACGAGGTCTTTAATGAGAAACAATGAGTGGGACTCTGCCTCGTGATGGCTCAATGCTGCCCCCTAGTGGACGCAATCAGTCACAGGCCGATCAACACTGAAGTGTTTCCAACTCCATAGAACCATTTTCAAATGTGTTGTTTTAATGTGTCAGGATCCCATTGGCAGAAAGTCGATATAAAAATGACCTAAAACAAAAATCTAAATAGAACAAATTGTTGTTTTCTTTACCACAGATTTTTCCTTTTTTAGCTACCATGTTTTTTTAACAGAATCCAAAAGTGGACAAACTGTCACCGGGATAAAACGGGATCAAATGGCATGACCTTAAAACTAATAACCTAAGCGTGACACAAACACCTGTTGGGGGTGGGGAGGGTTGAACCTGTAAAGGGTTCATCTGAGTTGTGATGAAGCTGGAGATGAACCCGTGCTTCGCTGATTCCCGTCGCTCCTTCTCCCGCCTCCAGGGTCCTTCAATGTGAACCTGCGCCCTCCTGACCTCCTCTTCAAAGTCATCTTCTGGCTGGGCTACTTCAACAGCTGCCTGAACCCCATCATCTACCCCTGCTACAACCGCGAGTTCAAGATGGCCTTCATCCGCATCCTCAGGTGCCAGTGTCACCAGCGCAAGCGCCCCGGCTGGAAGGCCTACAACTACCGCTCCTCCAACTTCAGCTCCTCGGGGAACTCGCGCAAAGGCTCGGCCGACCACAACTCCAGCTGCCTGAACGGCAGCCTGCGCACGCTGCCGTCCTCTGCCAGTCCGAGCCCCAGCTACCTGAGCAAGGGCCTGCCGCCCTGCCCGGAGGGGGAGGCACTGTACATCTGGGGGGACGCCACCCCGACGCCCTCCACGCCGAACCTGCTGCCCGGCGGCGCCGCAGACCACCAGCAGCGAGCGCTGAGGGGGGAGGCCAGGGGAGGTAAACAGGCCGAGGAGGCCAGCGGGGGGGTGTTTTCTTTCTCCTTTGGGAAGAACCGAGACAAGAGGGGGCTCAACCAGGACAGCGTGGCGCCGGAGGACAAGGTGTGACTGCGTGGATGTAGAATGTTCCACAGGTGTGCTGTTTGTGGTCCATCCATCAGTGAAGTTCCTTCATCATTAGTGGTCAGTGTGCGGTGAAGGTGACTAAGTGTTGACTATGCTGCTGTGTCACAGGTATTTTCTTCTATCTTTCTGTGTCTGTGGTTGACATGTGGGCTCCTCTCTTTCGGACACTAAAGACACATCATCACTGCGGCGCATGCGGTGCCATTAAACAGAGACAGCATCCAAAGGACGAGGGACTGGACCTGACGGGAATCAGCTGACTGTCACTGATGAGCGTTGCTGTTCAGTCACTTGATATTTTCTGGTATGTTGTGGAAAAAAATAAAGTATAACCTGGTGTATCTGTTGTGCGCACAATCATCAGACGTCATGGTATTTGTATATTGGATTTTCAAACCGTTCTGAATATCAATATTGGGAATGTGATTAATACGTAAATAAACGACTCAAACTCTGAATCTCTCTCCACACTTTTCTGGATGTTAACACACACACACAAAAACACTACTACACAACAGGTTATCTCACTGTGCACAGTCAGGGGCAGACAGATGTGGGGGGGGGGACTACAAAACAAGTCAGTAAAATTAACTTCATCTGACTCCAGATCAGAAGATCATCAAAGGACGTCTTTATTCCACAGTCAATCTATATCTATCTAAACTGTATGTACCAGCCCTGAGGAGTAAAACAAGGCTGTGTACGTCCATGTGATCCAGGCTCTTCGGCATGTTCCAGAAATATCTGGCTGGTTTCTTACAAACCGTCTGGGTTCATCCATCTAACATTTAACACCCCAGAGAAGCAGAATGAACACTCAGTGCCACTTTGAGACTGGAACTCAAGACTATGTGGAGTGAGGAGGATGTAGGTTAGGCTCAGTTGATTATTTAGAGCTAGGGTCCGGGTTAGAATAGGGCTGGGGCTCAGCCTTTATTTGTGACGGTTGGCTGTGATCCACTTTTCACTGACAGTCACCAGAGCTCTGGCTCACGCTCCAATGGTTCAAACGCTACAAACCCAGCTTCCCCTCGCCGTGGTCGCGGTTCAGCTGTTGACAGTTCACATCCCTGAACCTGGTTGTTCTGATACAAGCCCAGACACGAGGAGGAAGAGCCTGAAAGGCTCAGCGTTAGCTCACTGCATTTCAAACAAGGAGACAAACAGTGCTGGCATGTCTCAGTGAGAGGAGGAGAGACTCAAGGCCACTCCTCTCTTCCAACTGAGCTCCTCTGCTGTGTAAGTCCTGTCTCTCGCCGTCATGGCGTTCTCTGGGAAGTACGAGCTGGAGAGTCAGGAGAACTACGAGCAGTTCCTGGAAGCGCTGGGTATTAGCGTCTCTTTTCTGGATAAGCACGAGCTGTCATTCATTTCAAGTCATTCAAGTCTGAGTGCTGACTGGTTGGGCTCGCTGTGACAGGGCTCCTCCACGCCAAGACGGAGCACAAGGTGGTGACGGACGTGGTTCAGGACGGGAACCACTTCACCTGGACGCAAAGCATCCCCAACTGGACCTGGTCCAACAGCTTCACCGCCGGCCAGGAGTGTGAGCTGGAGACCATGAAGGGCTCCAAATTCAGGGTGAGTGCACGACAGACGACAGACCAACCGCTCCTTCTCCTCTGTGACCTTTTAACCTTGTGACCTCCAGGCCATGGTCACTCTGGCAGACAGCAAGCTGGAGATAGAGTTTCCTGAGTACAGCCTGACGGCCGAGCTGAGCGGAGATAAGCTGGTGGTGGTAAGAGGAGCCGAGCGCTTCCCGTCGCCTCAGCGTGATTTGAACATCGTGATATTTTCCCCTTGTGCTCTGTAGACCTGCGTAACTCCAGGAGCGAAGGGCGTGACGTTCAGGAGAGTCAGCAAACGGATCTGAGGTTGCGAGCCTCAACACGCAGCGCTGGAGAAGAGGCAGGGACACGTCAGGGACACGTCAGGGACATACCTCCACCCTTCATCATGTGCCATCATCTTCTTCTGTATTTCTCTGCTGTATTTCTAAAGTCCATCCACAGTGTTCCTCTTTGATTCAATAAAGAAAGAAACAATGATAATAATTGCTCTAAAACTGGTGGGAGTGACTTGATACTTCTTCTAGACGTATTCCAGTTCCCTCATGTTACCAACACCTGAGAGAAGAGAACTCAGTGTTATTCTGTGTTTGTTGATAAAGGAGCTGGTTTGAGTCGGGGAGGATCCCGATCAGAGGGCGGAGTCGATCACAGAGTGTGTACGGAGCTCACACGCTGTCGCTTTGAAATATTTCATGAATTATGCTGCATAGTGTCAGTACCAGAGCTTTGTCAGGCAACGACTATAAGATCGTTATCGGGCACATTAGAGGCGGCGCAGCCTGTTTGACGTTAAGGGAACCGCCGGGCCTGGGCCACGGTGACGCTCTCTGCTGAGCGCCATTCTCCCTCAGACCATTTTGATCTGACTGGAAGCAGCAGGGTTGCCGGTGGCAACCGGAAGGATTGAAAAAATGAGCTTCTCCAAACCAGTGTCTAATAAAGCTTCTCATGAGAAGCTTTATTGAGATGATAGAGATGACAGAGATGAATTAAACACCTTCCATCTCTGAGAGAGAACAACTGGCAGGATTTCAAATAAAGACACACTGAGTGTTGAGAGTTACTGGTTTATTGTGTCATCGTTCGATGAGCTCTTGATTCTGCTCATTTGATTTTCTTGCTAATCATCTTGGCGGCTACTTCACCCACAGACTGGACCTTGATGAGACAAAATAGATGTTCTCAAAAGGCTTCATCACACACACACACACACACACACACACACACTACACGACTGTAAAGTCAGACGCGCTCACCTCGACCAGCTTGTCCCCGACCACCTCAGCAGTGTAAAGGAATCTGGGAAACTGGATCATCAGTTTGCCTCCCTCCAGAGTGACAGTGGTCTGAAAAAAAACCCAAAGCACCAGTGAGCAAAGTGCAGGATTTAAAACAGCTTATTATTGTAAAAGCTAACGACAATGAACTGACCTTGAATTTCTCGCCATCTGCAGTTTGCAGTTCCGACTCCTCTCCGATGTAGAATCTGTTGAACCAGGTTTTATCCTTCATGATTTTGGTCAGCCTGAACTCGTCGTTCTGATACATCTCTGTGGTGATCTCCTCGCGCCTGTGCTCCTTCGGGATATTTATTCCTGCAGAGTCATTTTGATGAAACGTTTTAACTTCCATCATCTTTCTAACGTGTCTGAATGCAGGCGACTCACCGAGAGTGTCCAGGAACTCCGTGTAGTTCTCGTTGCTCTCCAGCACATACGTCCCCGTGAAGGCCATGACGCAGGGCGGCTGCTCACACTCGCACGAACACACACCCGACCTCTTAATATACCAACACAACATGCTGATTCTGTGGCAGGGCCATTTGCATGTTTCCGTCTTCCGTCAGATGTCTGGTGGCCTGCAGTCAGAACCTGAACCCGTCGGGCCACTTAGGAGCCAAATTTATGTCGATAATTAAGAAGCACCAGCCTGTTCCTCTGGAGACTCACGACTCTCTCTCTCTCTCAGCAAACAGCAAAGGGCAGCACAAGAATCAATTTAAGTAAAATACAAAATATTCTGAAATACTATATACACAACAGAAGTAGTACGGGTCTTCATAGGAGTAAAAACCAGCATGTGCAAACTGCAGAAATTGTAAACATTGAAAGATAGTGCATAGACTGTGGTACTGTAAAAACAACCATAATGTGCAGAAATTGTCAATTTTGACCCCGTTCCCACTGGTTGCGATATTATGCCGTCTTGTATAGAGAAAACAATATCTCATATCATCTTACGCAAACATCTGACTAACTGGAATTGTTTTGCTGAATCACAACTTTGCTGACCTGTTGACAACTGGGTCTAATCTAAGGAGAATTTCTGTCCAGACAGATGGTGTCACTGCCTTGTTTTTGATTTAAAAGATCCACCAGAATGAATCCATAATAGTTACCTAACATCAGGCAAACACGGCACGCCTCTTCATCGCGTGGCTTGTTTTTTCAAATAAGAATGACTGAGCTAATATCGGTCGCTGATATTGGACATTAACGGCCGCAGGGCTCACATGACAGGATCTATTTAATTCGATATTTGATCAAAGTGAAATCAGCCTCGGGAGGTTCACCAACACTTGTGTCAACTCCACCTGTCCCACAGGCCTGGGAACAAAAAGCTGCCACTGACGCCCTCCATTCGCCTCCATGAGTAACAGGAAAATTCATGTAGTGAAGTGAAATGGCTGCTTGATTATTTAACTCACAAATCACAAGAGACGTTATCTCAATGCACTTTTCACAGAAGGTCAAATCAGTATGGAAACAGAGACCCAACAATCCCCTCGATGAGCAAGCACCATGGCCACGACGGAGAGGAAACGTGTGTCAACAGGTTCAATAAAAAACAGTCTGAAGCGTCTTTTGGTTCAAATTCCACTGAATCATCATATTTTGATTTGATAACCTCTACAGCTGATCGCGTGCGACTCAATAACTTCACCCGTGTTTCACATCCTCCCCTCTCTGCCTGTGAAGAGCAGCACTACTGCCCTGTCGCCACTGGGGGGCGCCCTCCCTCCACTGTCCCACAGCTGCGCCAGTCTGCTCCAGTCCCCACTTTATACTGGTTTATGACGGAGAGCTCACTATTGTGTGTGACCTTTGGTGGTCACTAACAGGAACTGCTCCATACGTTTCAACAAAATAAAATATTGAGTCACTTAAGAATTGCACTAAAATACATGAATCAATGGATATTTGGTTACAAATATTTTCATAATTTCACAAATTAATGAGAAACTTTAAAAATTGAACTGGATTTTCCAAGCACAGTCATATTTTATTCACGTGGATGTTAATGATGAAATAGCTGATATGAGGCCCGAGGCAAAGACAAGCTGCCAGGGTCCTTTTGACCTCCGGTTCCTCTGACCACGTGTGTGTGGTCATTCAATCCACTACTGCAGTGAGAAGAATTTGCCTGAGAGACTTGGGGAAGACAAAAGGAAATAAAGCAGCAGCCTTGAACCAAAACAAATCAAAAAGAGAAGAAGAAAAAAAGACAAGAGGAGAAATGTGAATACAGCCGCGTACTGGAGGAGTTCCTCAGTTTAAATTTACACTCAGCGGCCTGATCCCAAAGATAATGCTGTGGGCCCCCCCCACCACAAACACAAATTGGCCGACCCCCCCCCAACACTATTCCAAATTCTTCCCCGAGGACACATTTGAAGGAAGCCAACAGCCTGCGACTTCAGCTCCTCATACAAAAGCTTACAGGAGTGAGAGAATGATCCATTATTAAAGTGACGGCCCTGAGCCCCGGAGCCGCCCTCCTCCACCTCCTCCACCTCCTCCTGCTCCCTTTACAGATGGGCCACTGAACACTGGAGATCTTAAAGAGCCCCCATCTCTCAACATGTTCTAACCAATAATAAACCACGGCCAAACCGTTCTGCAACGGACAAGCTAATTCCATTAGGAACTGGCCCCTGTGGAGGAAATGGTGCGTTTTAATAAATTGTTTCAGATTTATTCAACAGGGTCAAAATAGTGGATTTTCTTTGGTGTGAAAGTTCACAGAATGAATCAATGAATGAATGAACAATCCATTCAGATTTGGTCCAGATCCAGATCCATTTATGGGACAGATATTTACGAGTGTGTGGAGGATGATGCACATCCACATATAAATCTGGATCAAGTGAATTTAACTCTGGTTTCGGGGGGGGGGGGGGGGGGGGGGGGGGGGGGGAGGAAGGTGTTCCACTCAGTAACACTTTGATCAGTGTGTGTGTTCGTCTGCAGGTCTACACAACGAACACTTGGCTGATCAGCATGAAACTGGGCGGAGGGTTCGAAGCCATTGCATTTGGTCTTTTCCTTAAACATTTTCACTGATTTCTAAAGCAGTAATCCATGGATCTCTGTGTGAGGCATGTCCACTAGTTTAGGGGGCAGTCATCTGTGCGTGTGTGTGATTTGGTGCAGCTTGACTTTCAGGCCTGCTACTTCAGAATAATGCTGATTAAAGGTCTGAGAGCTGGGCTGCATGTCATTTACACTAAAGAAGAAATGTTCTGTGGCATGGGCGAGAACAGAACACATTTGTGAGAGTCCACTGTGCTGCGTCTAACACGAGGAGGGCGGCCTCTTTGCAAGAATTTTAATGAACAGTGTGTGAGCGAGAGCCCGACCGTCGCTGAATAGATTTCTATATATCAAAATGCCATAAGACACAGGGAGGCCTGACGGAGCAGAAGGGGGACTTGAACCTGTTTGACAAACACTGAATCACAACTTTGTCTTGAGGCCGAGCGATGCCACCTCTGGGCGGAATATTCAACGAGAGAGAGGCCGCGAAAGATGAACTAGTTATTCGCAAAGCATGTGGGCACAGCTGGAGGTCTGCTGGTCCGGGGCCAAACGCTGGCACGTTACAAGAAAACACACCCACCCCCCGAAACTCGGTTCACTGGTGTGGTTTATTTTCCCATGGAACATTATGATGAAAGAATTCCTTCAATCATTCTGTGTCACATAAAACAAGACTACAGATTGACAAAAAAAGCATACAAAAATACAAAGTGGGAGTTTGTGGTGTCGTTTCGTTACTATCACATTAGGAGTGTTGAGTTTTTTGTTGTTTTTTTTTTTTTGGTGTGGGTGACATCAGCACCTTTCATAGAACGCAAAAAATGCCCAGTAAATCTCTAGCTAAAAGACAAAAGCATTCAGGAATAACTATCACTCAAAGGAAGTTGCTGCAATATGCAACATATTCATTGTGTTCAGAGCCCTCCGCCCTCTAGAGGAAACCAAGCTACAGCAAGTCAAATCACACAATCAACAAAAAAATAACTTAGAAAAAAGATGAACCAGTGGTGACGGCTGTGGTCAGTTCAAAGAGGAAAACAAACTTATTGCACCTTTGACACCTCAGTGAGAAGTTGCTCGTGGATGATGAGGGAAAAGAGCGAGACAAAAACAAACGAGTTCACACCAACCGCATTTGTCGAGGGAATCGGAAAACGGCTTGAACTAAAGTACAAGGAAAACAAAGGGGAATGTAAAAACAAAACTAAACTGTACAGAGAAGTGAGCCCAACAAAGGCCTAGTATCTCAGCTGAAAGCAGATTAGCACGTCCTTTTCAGTGTTAGAGAGAGAGCACACATCTGGCTGTGAA
Organism: Pseudorhombus dupliciocellatus; assembly: GCA_016785235.1. Lineage (NCBI taxonomy): Eukaryota > Metazoa > Chordata > Actinopteri > Pleuronectiformes > Paralichthyidae > Pseudorhombus > Pseudorhombus dupliciocellatus. Next base: position 1,603,123 of record JAFBJW010000129.1, on the reverse strand, counting down.
ACATCTGGTGACTCCTGATAAGATCGCTCAGAGTCACAGTGGCGAGGGGTTATCTGAGAGACGCACATGTCTGACAACAGTCAACCTCTGATCATTTCAAACGGGAGTGAAGCCGAGAGCGACTTCCAGAGTCAGCAACACAGAGCTGGTGCTGCTTTCAGTCTGTGGCTGCACCTGACGTATCGTTAAATCAAATCACTGTTTTAATCTGGAGTTTACAGACAAACTGAAAAATAACAAATATTCCTTCAAAGAGAAGCTCAGCCTCCTTCAGTCAGATGAACGTGGAGAACCAGCGACAGCTTCATTTGACCCAAGCGAGCAGCAGATCCGTGCTCTCCAGTGGAGTCACCAAATCCACCCACGTTCTCCTCCTGACCCTCCTGACCCCTCTACAACTCTCACTTTGGGGAGGTGAAGGTTCCTCTGGATGGAAGGAGGCCGAGCGTGTGTTTTCAGGCCGTTTTGTTATTTCAGTTAGAAATCTTCTCATGCACTGTGGTCTCTTGAATTCTTCAATCTTTGGCCAAACATTTCAAACATTTTGCTGATTCCACTTCAGGTGGGAAGTTTCTTGTGTTGTCAGTAGGTCAGTAACACGTTTGAGATCCAGACCATCGCCCCCCCCCCTTCAGTTAATGACATCCAGGAGCCTGGGATGGTCATTGAAAGCATCGCCATGGTAACTAGTGAGCTACTGGCACCAGGAATCTGGATGTGTTTAAGCTCTAACAGGAAGTGGAAGAGCGGGGATTGCAGCTTTCGAAATCTTGGAAGCAATTAGGAACGACTGGCTACAGACGTTTCCGTGTCGACGCGGTGACCGCAGGCTTGTTCCACAGCCGTGCAGGGAGCACCATGTTGAGTAGTCAGCAGTGTATGGTCCAGTGATGAAGAAGGGGGACATTTCAGACCCCACAGACGCTGCAGGAGCGCCTGCTTTAAAGCATACGAGTACAGAGGAATGAGAGGGCTGCGAATTCAGCCATAAAAACCTGAGCCTGAAAATACAGTTACTGTGAACAGGTACAAAAAATATTATTAACAAATGGGTTTCTTCTAGGTTGGTATAAAAAAAGCTATACTACTTCAAACAAAAATGAATAATACAAATTAAAAAAGTCATCAAAGAAAAAACAACAAGTCGTTATAAATAAAAGCTATGGCATGTTTCAATGGCATCATATTCAAGTAATCTTGTTAAAGTCCCTGATACTTAGTGGTTCATGTAAACATTGGAGTCATTAACACAGACACAGAACCGACAGGTCAGAAGAAGGCAGCAGCAATTCATATGTACAATACACAACCAAAGTCCACGGCTCCTCCGCCGCGCTGGTCCAGTCACATCGGTTTGTGTTCAGCTCTTTGAGCGGCCGACGTTGGAGGAATTCAAACTTTAGCGCGACAAAGCCCACAGGTTGGAGCCGGCCGCGTTACCACAAAGGTGTGCGACGGCTCTGCCGCGAGGCTCAACTTTGGAGGTGAGAGAGAGAGAAGAGATGACGATGACATCGAGGAGAGGAAGGAAAAAAAAAAAAAGAAATCCCACCGCAGGCATTGTGGAGCAGCGGACGTCACCTGCTGTGAACAAAACAATGAATTCTTCGCCTCCTCTGAGGTCTTATGTGGTGAGGAATTCCCAGAGGGGCCCTTCAGCTCGAGCAGAGCCGGCGGACATTAGATCAATGTTTGCTGAAATTCATGACACGCAACCTAAAAATGTCAGGAACATGCATAGTCTGGCAACCAGCCTCTGTTTCCATCGCCTCAAAATCTAAATTCCAGCCAATTGTTCCTCTCGGAATTTGGAACATTTTTGGGATGAGGAAAAATAGAAAAAAAAAAAAGAGGGGGGGGGGCATGTTCAGCAGCGAGATATCCTGATCCCAGATACTGCTGCTCTGTGCACTTCTGAAATCGGCTCAGCTATCACACAGCTGAGCGCAGGCACTGAATGAGGCGGGTGTTCGATCACACTGCTGCTTTCATCTCATCCACAGCGATGACAGTCACAGTCACAGAGCTAACCAGTGCCGTTCTGAGTCAGTGGGGCGTTTGTCACGACAGCGTGATGACCTCCACCGGGTCCCTCTTGCCTTTGGACCTCTGCTTGCGTTTGAGCCGCGCCTGCGAGACGGGCGGGGGGGCCGGACGCGCTGACGGCGCTGCGGTGGCGACGGAGAGAGAGAGGAGGTCTGTGAGCGGGTGCGACAGGGCCGGGGGCTGGGACGAACGCACAGAGGGGCACTCCCGCGGTGGCTTGCGATCTCTCTCCGTCTCCTGGCGTCACCTGTCAAAGCAGCCGGCTGCAAAGGTGTGATGAGCCCCCAGGTAGCCCCCGCCGTAGGCCACGCTCAGGCAGTGCCGCGGCTCGCCTGCCAGAGCCATCTGGACAGAAATGGGACCCTGGAGCGGAAGCGCACGTGTAACCGGCTGAAGACCTGAGGTCAGGCTTGGGTACGAGGGGAACCCACTCCCCGGTGTTAGGGAGGGAGCCCCGGTTAGCAAACCCATCCTGTGGCCCTGAAGGAAATCCTGAGACATGTTCACCACAGGCCCCAGAGCCTGGGAGTCGGCGAGCGCCTGCAGCTGGGACAGGGATGGGGAATGCTGGGAGAGGTGCGGGAAGCCGTCGGGTTGAAAGAGCAGCTGCGGTGTGGAGGTGGCGGAGGAGGAGGAGGAGGAGGAGGAGGAGGCAGGTCTCTGGATGGCGGACGCCGGAGACAGGTGAGAGGTCTGGGGCTGAGACTGGAGGGAGGAGGGCCGGTGAGGAGGGGTGGATTTGGTTTTGTTGGCTTCTTTTACGTCGTTGTCGTGAGCACTGAGGAGGGGAGGCGCACAGAGATTTAAGTTAGCGTCAAGAAGATGACAAAGGAACACCATATAATTAGAAATGAATAATAACTAATCCCATGATGGCATTGGAAGGAGAAAACTAGACTGTGTCAGTCCCTTTTTACTCCATTAGTCTGAACATGTCCAAACATTTACCCTTAAAGAGGAGCAGACAAACACACACACTCAATACGAAAAATGTCTTAATTACTGTTGTTAAATTACACAACTCATTATTGTACACAGTGTATTAAGCCTCTGTGTGTTATAACCACACAACCATGGCAACAAAAATAGAGAAAAAGGGAGGGGCCTTCATGTCATCTCTCAGCCAGTCTGGCTTTCTTGGATTTATTCTCCGTGTGTGTCTGTGTGTGTCTTACAGCAGCATGAGTTCAATGCACTGAGTGAGGTGGTCCCAGGTGTAGCCCGTCAGCAGGTGCAGAGCTGTCGTCCAGCTCGGCGAAATCTGCAGGCAAATGCGAGACGCCGCCACACACGCCGCAGCCACCTGAGACGGCCGGAAACTCAGGAAGGCGTGATCTAGGAGAATCAGGACGCGAGAGTTGAGTAAATGCTTTTGTCACACTGACGTCACGTGCGCGCCCGCAGCAGCGCCACCCTCCTCCTCTGCGCCCACCTTGCAGCGAGACCTCCAGGAAGTAGTGAGTGTATTTGTCCATGAAGGCCTTGGTCTTGGAGAGGGAGGACAGGGGCCAGCCGTTGTACAAGTCGCCCTCCTGCACGGAGGCATGGAGGTAGTAGTCAATAAAGTGGGCGGGTGTGGGCATGCACAGATTCCAGCCAAAGGTCTCCAGCAGCAGCAGCTCCATCTTGATCAGATCCTTCTTGTTGAGAATCAGGTTCAGGCTGCACATGAAGCCCAGAGAGTTCAGCTGCTCCAGTTTGGGGACCCGGTCCTCTTTCTCCTCAAATTTACCTGGAGACAAAAAAAAAAAAACGCACAGCACATTTTAGAGTTTACACTTTTACCGTAGAACAGTATCACAGCAGCAGAATGGGATGTTTACGCTTTATTAATTAATAGCAGCTAATTTATGATTTAGATGAACTCCCTGAAAGCTGATCAAATAAAAGAAAGAGAACGAGAAGACAGCTACACTTGTAAAGACAGATGTACAACTCCAACACCGCTACAGAAATTCTTAGCCTCATGATCTTGAAAAAAAAAACAAAAAAAAACCTGACTATGAATTGCTTTATTTATCTTTTACAAAGTGCAGCCACATGCAGTTTGATGCAGGTTTATGGTCAGCTCTAAAGAGTCCGCTTCCACAGAAACTAACAAGTGCCTGCTAAGCATTAGCAATTAAGTTGACTATTACTGAACATCTGGCCATAAAGCTTAGCCATTACACTAACAAGCCTTGGGAAGCATCTCTACAGGCTTAGAGAGCCCGGCCTCTTACTGTGGATTACACAAGCCTGACTACATTCTATGAAAAAGCGAGTAATCTCGGTCCCTGAGATTCCTCGCAGACATTACAGCAGCACCATTACGGTGCGCCCCCTCCCCAATCGCCATCCCAAGACATACTTTCCATAGCAACAGCCCCGAGGCCTCAGGGGTCCGTGTGGCCAGTGGAGGGGGTGACTCTGCTTTTAATCCACAGGTTCAACAGGCCCCTGCTCAGACTTTAAGAATGAGGGGCGAAGAGCCGGGTGTCACGTTACACGGCTTTGCTCCGAAGCATGTGCCTTAACTGCTCGCAGCTTGGGGAAAGGGTGCAGACTCACAATGGAAGTGATTCAACCCAAAGTTCCTGGATTGTTCAGAGTTACAAAGGAGAACACACCACTGATACATTCACACATCTCTTTTTTATCTATATATAAAATACCACAGAATCAGTGTAGAACATTTTTTCAAACAGTATAACGTTGTGTTTATTAATGTATTTGAGACCCGTGACTCATGGGGGCTGAGGGATAAACAGAAAACTGTCTTCATGTTTAAGGTTCTAATCTTTTACAAAAACATTGATTCAAATGTCAAAAATATTAACAGAATATTTATGTTCTAAATGAAAATCTTCAGATTCATAATAATTAAATATAAATAAACTATATGAATGCATCATGTCCTTCAAAATGAGCTGAAACCTATTTTGGGCGTTTCTGCCTCGCTTCAGTTAAACAGAGAAAATAAACCTGATACAAACAAAGCAACACGTGAACACACACACACACACACACACACACAGAGTGGTGGTTGCAGAACTACATGAGATTATATCCTCGGGGCGGATTGAAAAGTTATGTATTGGCTTTGTCAAAATATCCAGCTGGGAAAAGAAACAACAACCCTCTGTTGGCCCCCCAATCTAAAACCATGGCAACTGGATGTTATAAATAGGAGCCGTGTTAACTTTTCCTGGCTACAGACAGAAGTGGAAAATGACGACTGTGACATGTCTTTGATGGACCTCTTTCTGCCTTCAGCTCAGTGGGGGGGGGGGGGGGGGGGGGCATCTTTCTATCAAGTGTGAGTTTTACCACAGATGTTGTGACCTGCCATTAAACAGAGCAGGGGAGGGGGGTGGCTGAGAGAGCATGAGGGAAGGGGAGTGGGGAGCCCAACAGGCCGGAGGGGTAATTAGCAGAGGGGCAGTAATGGCGTCTCTCCGGCAGAACAGGAAGCCCAGTGAAACAAGGCAGTTTAGTCCCCACTTCTCTCACCCTCATATCCTCGGCGGGGGGGAGGGGGGTGGCTGAGAGAGCATGAGGGGAGGGGAGTGGGGAGCCCAACAGGCCGGAGGGGTAATTAGCAGAGGGGCAGTAATGGCGTCTCTCCGGCAGAACAGGAAGCCCAGTGAAACAAGGCAGTTTAGTCCCCACTTCTCTCACCCTCATATCCTCGGCAGCAGGCCTGCTCCCAGACTGCTGTGTCCACACAGACGCTGCCATAAAACGCCATCAATGGCCCAATCTCCACACTGCCCCAGCCTTTTTGATGTCTCCTGGTTATGCTCTGTGATTACGCCTTTGGTTTACTACCGTGGGTGCACGAGAGACATGGGATGCCCAACAGCTCGGAACGAAGGAAAAACAGCAAACAGAAATACAGTAGTTTGAGTCTGAGCCACAAAGCAGTTTAACTCGGTGTATAAGAAGTGACTCATCGCAGCCTGTGACAGAACAGGGCTCTCATTCATTTCAATGAGCAGCCACAGAGGCCTATCAACAAGAAAACACATGGCCAGCAAACTGAAATCCTCCTGCTTCCACTTCTCTGGAGCAAATTCACAGATGAGCCAGAGTGGGTTTAATGGTTCGACACAGCTGCTGACAAATAATCATCATCATTATTATTCTTAGAAATTTGCTGTTGGTCCTTTTTGAATTAAATTGTTTTGTTTTAAAATATAAATGTAACATTGTAGGAAAAATATAAAAACTGATTTTACTATAACGGGATATTTAAAAGGTCTGGGAAACCAAGGAATAAAATAAATGTAATTGTATTTACTACCATTGCATTGGAATCGGATATTTTAGAACTGTGCTATTTTCGTCACAGTTTGTATAATAATTTCAAAAAACTATAATAAAAGCTCCTCCAGGTTAATTAATCTGCACTGGTTTCATGTTTCCCACCGACCACCCTGTAGCAGCATGCAGCCTCCTCTGCTGCTCCTTTTGAAGGTGAACACTAAATTCCTCTGCTGTGAGTTCAGCTACATGGAATGCAGGCGACTCGATGATCCTATCTCAAGTCATCGAGCAAGGAAGAGACACACAAAAAAAACAGCAGCCCTGCTTCTTATCTTTACTCTACATCAGCAATCCTTTCCATGTACTGTCCCTACAGGATGCCCCAGCATTCTCTCAGCAGCCACAGGCGCTGGTGAGAAAAGGTAGAGTAAAACGTGAGGGGGTAGAGGTCAGGGGTTAGGGAGAGGTAAGGCTGGGATGCAGCGCCTCCTCCCAGGTGTGCCGCTCTGGGAAGGAGGTGGGGGCGGCGTGGGGGAGAGGGGTGGTGCTTTAGAGCGATAGGGGCCAGGAGGAAACCTGAGAGGTGTGTTCTCACAAAGAGACAAAGAACCTTGTTGCTGCCCATCTCACAACACGTCATTCTGGTTTACGTGTCAGGTCTGCATTGCATAAATCTTTATTTACAATGGTTTTATCTTCTATTAGCCTTGACAAGAGATGTAAGATGAAATAAATGAAAGGAAGCTTAATATCATGAATAGTATAAACATTTAGAGGAATGTCTTTGTTCAACTCCTTCATTCACTGGGAGTGTGAAATCAGTCACAGCTCTGCGTCGCTCCCCCTGGCCCGCGCAGCTCACGCATTGTCGGCCCAGGCTGACCTTTGACCTTTGATGCTAATGCCTGGGTGACCAGGGACAACCCCAGAACCCTGGCACTCTGCGTGTGTGTGGGCTTCTGCCATACAGGTGATGAGGGCTGACACAGGGAGTGTGTTCACAAACAGTAAATATTAGCACATTTTGACGTGTGTGCCACTGTCAGCTCCCCAACCTTGAAGAAGAGCTGCTGCTTTAGGTGCATTTGATGATCATTAATGATGTGACATGCGTCTACATAATGTCATTCATGTCCAGGGCTGCACATGACAGCGGTTCCATCAGAATTACTGTCCAACCTCTGAGAGGGAGGGATCCATATTCATCTGCATTTCAGTGGTTCACTTCTAATGTGTCCCATTTTGCAGGCCAGCTCTTCTCCCTCCCCTTCTCCCCTGTTTAACATCAGCGGCCGACCTGGCTTTGAAGTGCCGCTCGGCTCATTTCCCAACCCCCCAGGGACGTGGGGCTGCTTTTACTGGCTGCCCCTGTCCCAGGACTGGCTCTCTCCGCCGGTCCCTGACAAGGTGAGAGAACGAGGAGGAAAAACAGCCAGCAGCCGAACACAGACGGACCAGAGTCCAGTCGGCTCAGTGGCTGTGAAGCAAAGTCCGTTCAGCAAATGGATCCGACCTGAACGTCTGCGTGTTAGTTAGCAGGGTGATCAGGAGGGGAAGAAATCCATAGGGTTATCGCAAGGTTGCCGTGGCAACCATCCCTTATTTAGCAATGTTAGCTTACAGCAAGTCTCCACCACGAACACACAAACACACGCCTGCACACTCAACCTCCAGCCCTCGGTTGCTGCTCCCCTCCCCCTCTCTGGGAAGCGTCTGGCTGGTTGTCCTGCTTGCATTGACAGGCTTTTGTTTGAGGCCTGACTCGGAGAGCATATGGCAGGTGCCCCTCAGCACACAACCCCCCCCCCCCCCCCCCCCATATGGCAGGTGCCCCTCAGCACACACCCCCCCCCCTTACCCCCAGGCTCCGAGGCCTATGTAAGTGAACTGTTTAGTGACTGAGCTTCTTGTGCGTTGCACAGGATGCTCTTTTTTTGTTTTAGAGACACTTGGTTGGATCAGGTTCACTGAACAAGACAGAGGAAATCCAGCATGAATAATGAGCAACAGTGGAGCCGTGACAAATTAGAATTATAGTGCGAGAGCATCTAGCGGCCATTATCGAGATCCCTATACCAAACTTCTCTAAATACTGAAATACATTAGGAGGTGTCGCAACAACAAGCACTCTTGTGCTGGCAGGCAGCAGACACACACTCACAATGTGGTTTACCATAACAAATAGCTGCGATATGCAGGTCTGACTTCAGGGAGCAGGATCTGTCAGGAAGACTGATGTGATCACTGCATGGCTTCACGCAACGTAACACAATAGACACTGAAGTTTGGGGAGTTATTTCTAATGGTAATGTGCCGTGTATGAGAAGCTTGCATCACATTCTCCAGGACTTTTCTGTTCCTTGAAAATGTGGAATAAAAGGTGAGGTCTCTTAATAAGAACCTGACGGTCAATAAGACCTGGTCCCTGTGGCTTTGAAAAACGGACAAAAAAAAATCTACCTCTGGCAAATGAAGAGGAGCTCATCCATGAGCAAACACAAGCATCCACAAAAACACACAGCCACAATGGAGTAACAGGATTAAGCAGTGACTGCTGAGAGGCACAAAAGAGGTGGCGATTAATTAACCGAGTGCAGAAGCCAGAAATATGTGAAGAAAGACAATGTATGTGCCTTTCAAAGGAAAGCAGAGGAATCTGGGGAGGCCGTTCAATAACTAGGCCAGATTCCAAAGCACCTCAGGACAGATAAAAACCCAAGACAACTTTGAATCAAACACCCTTTCAAGCCTTCATCAATCATGGCAGCGGCTCCCTAGAGTTCTGGAGGAGTCGGAGGCAGGAGAGCAAAGAGGCCTGAGCCAAACCAACCCACCGCCTCAATCAAAAGATTCAACACGCACAAAAAAGCAGGATTATTAAAGGAGAGCTAAAGAAGAACCTCCGTCCAGGTTAGCTTGGAAATATTTCTATCACCACAGGAGTCTCAAAGCTATTCTCGGATCCTCGTGAGATTGCTTTTAAATAAAACCTCTTTCAAGTGTCACATTTAAGTCTATCGCTGTCTGATTGCAAGGAGGGCCTGCGTGTGTCTACGCATGCACAAGCCGCGCGCTCCCAAGTGAGCGGACCCTGTTCCAGACTCACTCTTTGACGCTATCATTAGTCTAATTACCCACGATGCCGAGGGCTGCATTAATGCACAGCAAACCTGCGTCGTTTAATCATGCGACGGACACAGAGACACTAATAACTGACACGCAACCGTGCAACCATGCATCAGCCAGACAATGACTTACACACCCACTTTTAAAAACACAGCAGTTGTCTGTTTCCAGCAGAGTTACTGGTCATCGTGGCAAACCAGTGTGACATTTATACAGAAACAACGACAGCTTGAGAAAAGCAGCAGCGACAAGAACCAAAATAAAAAGTGGATTAAAACAAACACATATATAAAAATACAATGTTTTCTCCTGTCGGATGTCTGTAAAATGCTTTCCACAGGGACAGTAATTGAAACGATGAGGCTGGTGTTTTCTTTAATTAAGATCTAACTGGACGAGCCCTTACTCCAACTATCCACACTTCCCCACTACAGTGCCAACAAGTGTCGTTTCACACTCAGCGTTAGCAGCGTATTCAGAGGAGAAAATCACCATGGTCTACACGCGCGACTCAAATGAACCTTGTTAGGGGCCTTGTGGCGTCGGTGCAGGACGCACAGCCACGGCGAGTATTTACATTGCAGCTATCGTACGTTTACAGGTTACGATGACAACATCAAATCTCATCTCAGCTACGCCACCACCTCTGAACGACAGTTTCAACGCGTCTCAAAAAGAAAAGGAAGCGTTTTGAAGGCTGTTTGTGGACTTACTGGCTAGGAGCAAACAGGAGAGGGCGATCACATAGAGCTGCTTGACGGCCACGTCATAGTGGTCCATGAACAAGTCCAGCAGGTAGACGGCCAGGTGGCGTGCTGTAGGACACAGCTGATAGCGATTACTGAGGATGGCCAGCAGGTCCGCGAAGTACCGCCGCATGCCGATCTGCGGAGAGTGAGCCCGGTACACTGGCAACTTCAGCTCCTGGAGAGAGAGAGAGAGAAAGAGAGGAGAAGATGAATGAGAGGGGATGTAAATGACGGCAGTGGTGGGGGGGCAGGAAGCAGCGGTGAAGAAACACACAAGGGCCGTAAAAGAATATGCATAATAATAGTAAGCAATGCACCTCTCCTGCTGTTTGTGTTTAGCTGCTGAGGGTCTCAAACACTCCTGTGAGGAAGGAGTCTAAATTTAACAGAAAAAGGACTTGTTTTATTCACCATGGCTGCAGAGGACTGAGCTAATCTGGGTCATTGCAGGGGTCTCGGTGGGCTGAGGGAGCTGGTGTGTGTGTGTGTGTGGTTTTTAGAGGGGGGGGTGTATGGAAGCTGAGGAGTAGATGGGATTAGGTTTCACCCCTAGCACATCTCCTATTCATGTTCAATTAGCTGCATGTGTTTCAAAGTGGAAGGAAGATACTCGAGGGCATTAGCATTGAGTCGGCTGCAGCGGGCGAGCACATGGCTCCGGCTTCAAATTCAGACTGAAACAATGGCCGCACAAACTTGCTCTGCGCTTCCTTCCCCTCAGCTGTTAAAGCTGCTAAAGCCAGAAAATCCTTTTGTTTTCAAAAAAATTTTTTTTAAAAGACAAATGTTTTTTTTGTGAATCTGTGTAAAAACAAGGGCTTTTGGATTTAATACGAGACTGAGGATTGCAGGATTAATCTTCTTTAGATCAAACAGTGAGGGGTCCTAATATCAGAAGAGTGACACACACACACACACACGGCGTTGGGACTGTTGTTTAGGAACATCCCTGCCTTCAGGCTCTGAAAATCCCAATATTGGTTTAAAGCCTGAAAGCTTTAGAGTTGTGTGTAACACTATTTATTCTGAACACAACTGAGACAACAAGGATGCTCAGACTGACACTTCAATTGAATCCAAAAATAAACAGTAACCCCCCTCCCAAATCCACATACAGCAGCTCCACCCCCGGTGCCACAACCAACCGCACCACCCAGTCCTCCCCAAACTCTCCTCTCCTCCCACCGCCTCAGATTCTGCCTCTGGTCCATCTGTCTGTCTAAAGGCACAAGGGCAGCGGGAGGAGGGGGCTGCTGCTGAAGTCTGGAGGGGCTCCAGGGGGTGGGTGGGTGGGTGGAGAGGTGCCTTTGTGGGGGACCCGCACCATAATTAAGGATTCCACAGCTGCCTCCGCCTGATTTGCATGTCTGATAATTTGCCACATGCTACACACCACCACTATCTCCCACATCAGGGCACGATCGCTGCAGCAAACGTCATTAAGGCTGGAGGTGACTGTGGGGGAGCAGGCGCCATGCAGGAAACGTTCCCACTGAAACCCATTCCACCTTCTTCTCTGTGGTGACCAAGACACCAAAACCTGCAGCCATGTTTAAATCCCAGATGAGGAGAACGTTTGAAAAAAACTGTTAAATTCAGCTTTGGAATGTTTACCAGTGGACCAGCAGTAACCTTCATGGTCCTCTCTGTATCATGTGCTGCTTGTTTTACATCCTGCTCTTTTTCTACTGGGTCATGTTTCTCTGATCCATGGGAATCGTGTTGAATTAGCTTAACGAGATGAGCTTCATGCTCCTAATTTTCTTCCAATCAACAAAATCAATCAATTCACTTTTTATCTTCCACATCAATCCATGGACATGCCAGATTGGGAGGGCTTAAATTAGAATATTTCAAACTAGAGTATTTCAGCTGTCTGTGAAGTACAAGAATGCAGCAGAAGTATCTGAGGTATCATTCTAAAAATGTAAAAAAAAAAAGTGTTTTATATTGCATCTTAAATGAAAACAATGGCTTCAAACTGGGCCTCGATTGAAAGGGGTCAGCTGTGTTGTCTCCTACCAGCTCCTAAATAAAAACAACAACTCTTATTTCTCTCTCTAATTAGTCTCTGGCATTTCTGTCTCCTCTAACTTAGCAGAACTAACACGACTGAGTGAATAACCCTTCATCACAGAGCGCTGAGCTGCTCTGCCTCTCCTGTTGCCCAGGACTGCTGATATAAGGAGATCAGACCCCACATTAGAGTGACGCCATCGCTCTCTTTTATTATGGCATGTGAGAAACGAGTGGGTGTGTTGTTGAGTTCCCAGCTCGCCGTGCGGCTCCTCAGCACAACTGACAGCTCGCTCTGAGTCAGACACTGTCCAGCATCGACACAAATGAATCAGACTGTGTGCACGTGAATGAAACACTGTGAGGCTCACAAACATCTGATTCACTGCGCTCCTCGTTCTCCACACAGATACGCACGGCCCCTCTCGCCCGACGGCTCAAGCCTGATCTGTATGCAGCTCCCCGTGTGCTGAGCTGGCAGCGGAGCCTCGGCTCCGAGATGCCAGTCAAGTGACAGATGTCTCCATTAACAGGGGGACACACAGGAAGAAATATGATCATGCTTGGAGGTTAATTAAGACATTCTCAATTAATGAGCCTTAACTCCTCCATGTAATCTAATTTAGACCATGTTTAAATAGACAACGAGCCTGTGTAATTATTTTTACATCCCAACTTCAGTGTATGTGGAACAAAGATGTCCAAGTTGCCTTGTTTGTTTTTCTGGTTGCATCATAAACGTTATGATATATGCTATTGCATTCATATTAAATCTGAAAATAGGATTAGGCTATGATTAATTTTATAATTAGCCAACTGTCTGGATTCATCAATTAATTAATCTTCTCAGAGGCCATTACAATTTAGCACACGTCCAAATTTGATTCAAACAGAAATAAATCCTTTTGATTGAAATCAGTGGAGATTTCATATCCTCCTGATTACGTGATGTTAACTATTTAACTCTGGATGCTGTGGGGGTCAGGGAGCACTGCAGCTCTAATGAAGTGATGAATCCACTCGTCCCTTAGCGTGGCCTTGTTTGGGGACACAGCAGTACACGACAGAGCATAATTACACCGATGATCATGTGGCTGATGGGTAAATGTCAACATGCGGCGAATCAACAGCTTTTTGTTTCATAAAACTCTCAGAGACACAGTGAAAACACGTTAGGCTAAAACACATAAGCATTCCAACAAAATGAAGCAGTGGCCAGAAATGAACAAAGGCCCAAATGTTCATATAAGTTGATGAGAATAATTATCGCGATAAATGTCACATTGCTATTTTTTGTTAGGTTTAAATGCTGGTCTCTGCCTCTAGGGTTGTGTTTTCTTATGGGTATTACTTTAGAGTGTTATACTCCTCACTGAGTTGTGAGAAACACATCAACACAGACTGAAGCTTTGTTATACTGCAGTTGTTGAGAGTAATAATACACAGCCTCACCTTGATGCGGAGCGACTGATGGATGTCTGCAGCTAGCTGGCCTTTCCACCATTGCAGCTCCCTCTCCATCTTTCCCATCCAGAGGAGAGTTCAAGGGTCAACTTGTTACCTGCTGAGACACACGGGTCCAAAACAAGACTCAGATCAGCTCAGAGAGAGAGAGAGAGAGAGGAGCTGAACTCAAACCAAACTCAAGCCAAGTTTTTTTAATACATGAAACAGCTCATTTGAAAATGTGTTTTAAATCGCATGAGCTGCACGCGTGCGTGTTGTGTTAGTGGGAGCATGGCCGCAGTGTGAAGCAGGTCTGGAGGTTCGCCCAAAGTTTGCGGACATGTCGCTGATCCCAGGTCTGTTTGGCCGCACGGGCCATTTTCTCTGCTCGGGAATTTAAATGGCTCAGTTGAATGAGTCGCCGGAGCCCGCTAATGCTGCCGCTGCCCCGGCGGGTTCGCAGCCTTTCCCCGGAGCCGCTTCACCGCGGCTGTTTACAGGCGAACAAAGCCGAGCCCTCACGGCTTCTCATTCACAAGGCGTCCGCAGCACGAGACGAGCAATGAGGCTACGCAACTTCACTGTCCTCACACACACACACACACACAGAGAGAGAGAGTCGCCTCGCTTCAGAACAAAAACACACACACCGACATAAAACCCCACAAACCCCCGGCTCGCCCCCGCCGCAGCTCGGCTAACCTGCTCAACTTTGCGCCGCCGCGGTCCACACATGTGCCGCTCGCCGCTCCGACGGGAATGTCCCCCCAGACCCTTTGTCTCAGTCCGACATCCTGAACGAGAGAACTCCTCCTCGGCTCAACTTTGAGACGAACCTCCCGGCTTCAAACTTAAAAGCCCGCCGACAAGTTGGCCGAGCCGCCGCCGCCACAGAGTCCCGGCGAAGAGCGTCGGCTCGAGCGCGTCTCCCCCGAACTGTTGACACTTTTTTCCCCGAGAGCTCCGCCGCTTCCTCTCCGGTGGCTCCGCGGTAACAGTCGCCTCCTCGGCTGCACCACCAGCTGCTGCTGCTGCTGCTGCTGCGGGGAGACGGGGCTCCTGAGCCTCGACGCGAAGGTCCCTCCTCCCGCCTGGGAGTTGTAGTCCTCTACAGGTCCGCGGAGAACTACAAACACCTCCACGCTCCTCGGGCCCTGAGTGGCTCCCGAGGACATCAGCTGAAGGAATGGTGCTAATGTAAGCTGCGCAACTTTTAAAAGAAAACAGTTTAAATATTAACGTGCGCATTGCTGAGGGTATTACAGCAGCAGAAAAAAGGAAAGAAAAACAGAAAAGCTGCGCTTGAGAACAAGGAAACAACGGATCTGCGTCATCTTCATATTAAAATACATAACTTATTATACATATTAAACATTCTAATGTGATAACTTATCAATACAACATAAAACATCTTGTAAAAAAAACCCTCAGTCAAACAAGTCACCAGGTCATTGTTTTTCACAAGTCACATGATTTACTTGTTTTACATTTCAGACAGTCGAACCACGTTCATTTAAATACCAGCTTTAGCTTTATTGTATTAATTGTGTTTTCATTTTAGCTATTCTTGATTTTTTTTTAAAGAATCTTTTGTCAGAATTGGGATTTCGTTGCTTCGTGGTTTCCCAACGTAGTTGCGTTTCTTCTGTCCTTGTGTGCCCCCTAGTGTCAGAACACAGCCTGAACACTGAGGCCTTCAGCTGGGGACCTTTTTTCAAAAAAATGAAGTGAATAAAAAGAGTGAATTCTAAACTCAAGGTTGTTCAGGACTACAGCGTTAGCTCTCATCCTTAGCGTTTGCTTTGCTGTCGGCCTCAGTGAGAAAGTCCAGGTCCGCATAGATGAGGAAGCCGGTGAAGGTGCTGTCCGTCCAGAAAGGGTCGAAGAAGAGTCCGTTCTGCTCCGAGTAGAAGATCTGCAGCCAGACCTGGTCTCCCTGCAGCAGGTGCAGAACCGTGGAGCCCGATGCCACATCGTGGTTTCCTGTGTTGGCATCAAAAGTCTTGATCTTGTATTGTCCATTGTGCACCAGCCCGATGGCCAGGTGTTTGTTTGCTAGAGTGATATCATAAGTGAAATAATAGACTCCGGGGATAAGGCAGACAAATTTCCCGCTGCTGACGTTGTAGTGGTTTCCCTCATTCAGCAGGATCCGGCTGAAGCGGATGGGCATTCGCTCTTTGGGGTAGCTCTTTGTCATGGCCACAGAGAAGGCGGAGCGGGCCGCTCTCTCACAGTTGCAGCCCCCGGGGGCCCCTTCCTGGCCCACGTCACCCATCTCTCCCTTTGGTCCCCGTTTTCCAGCCACCCCCGGGGGTCCACGAAGGCCCCTCAGACCACGGGGTCCGGCCTTGCCGATAGAACCTTCGCGGCCTTTTAAACCGGGTTTCCCTGGGTTCCCGGTCCTTCCTGTGTCCCCTGAAAATAAGGACATGACGTTGGTCACAAACATTCAGGTTTCATGGCTTCCTATCGAACCTGACTCCCAGTGTAAAATCACGATTTTTTAAAAATATTTACAAAAACAAAATTTTAAACGTTTAATGATAAAAAAAAATATTATGTTACGAATTGTCTTTTTCTTTCTGTTAGTTTTGGTTGGTTTTTCACTTGTAAAAGAATCAGATGTAACGGCCGTTTCTTTGATTAAAGGAAATGAAAGAACTGATCACTACCTCTCTCTCCCTTTTCTGCCTTCTGCCCATCCTTTCCATCAGGCCCATCCTTCCCTGGTGGCCCCATTGGCCCCATGGCCCCTGGTGGTCCGTAGGCTCCTGGCATCCCCGCAGGCCCCGGTGGACCTGGCAGACTGCAGACCAGCTGGGAGGAGTGGATTGTGATGTTGCGACCTTTCTTGGATAAGGAATGTGACGACTGGGGGATGACCACTGGCAGCAGACAGAGCAGCACGCACACCTGGAGCATGTTGGTCACTGTGGAGTCAGGACAGTCACAAACACCGATGTTAAGTCTTTTCATGCTTCTGAAGCAAAATATGCTCCATCACACAGGACTGAAAAGGCACAGGGAGCAGGGATCACACCGGACATTTAAAAAAAAAAAAACACAGATATAAACTCACCCGATTGGAATCTATGAGCCAACCGCTATCAAAGTCCTTTCGCTGAAATCGAGTACGCAGGCGTTCCTACATGACCCTCCAGTGTCAGCTCCAAGAGAAGCGGCGCACAGTAACGTGCAGTCACAGTCCTCCACATCCGCCCTGTTTAAGCAAGAACACTGCCAGAGAATGTTTTCACCATGATGTCATTGTATTCATGTCAGTGCAACTGTGCTGCACAGCCGGAGCATGGAGCTCACAGCCTGGGACGATAAATGGTGCATATCAGAAAACATGAAAAAACGAATCCTGTTAATCATAAAAGTGCAGATTTAACGGGGCAGCCTGTGAAATGTGCTTGTGTTTATCTCAGGGATGCTGAGCCAAGAGCACACACTGGGTGAGGCAGCGCCGAGGTCACGATGTCAACGGAAATGACATCAGCACTTCTCAGGTTTCTATGGGACCACTATGAACACAAAAATACACAGAAGGGACATTAAAGAAACAATAGCAGCAGACTGTTTAAATGTTTACGATGAGTGATGTCCTGCAGCAGGGGTGCCCAATGCGTCGATCAGCCGTTGTCACCTGACTGACACACATTGCACCACGCATGCGCGTTTCACCGCGCCGGCAACGGGCGGTGTTGTTCGGCTCTGATCGATTTTTCATACGTTGCAAAACTTTATTTAGAAACCAAATTGCCAGTGTCCATCACCACGGGCGGTGCGCGAATGGATCGGTGATCGCGCAACATCAGCGGTTCCGTGCGCATCCTGAGAGGCTGACAGCGCCACTCTGAGAGGCGTGACATTCTCAATCGATCCCAGCGAGGACTGAGAGCTCTGTCGGGGGATGAAGTTTTCCCTTGTTTTCCCTGGAACTGACTCAGAGGTAAAGGGCCGTGCAGGCAGGGCCGGCTCTAGGATTCTGGTAGCCCCAAGACAGTGACAGGGCAGAGAGTCAAAAGCAAATCACACACTGATGCTGTGGCTCCCCTAAAGAATATTGAATAGATTTATTTTGACCTGGTCATTTTATAAGTAGCTCACCAGCCAAAAACAAAGTGTGGGCACCCCTGTTCTAATGAAATGAGCATATTTACAGTGGGGTTGATGAGTTTACATAAACCTCTTTCATGACAATGTAGTGAAATATATTTTATTTATAAAAATGAAGTAATTCCTAAAGTTAAAGTGAGGGAGGCTCTGCTTTGTTTGGACTGAAACGTGTTTAAAAGTTGTTCCGAGTACAACGAAAAGAAACACATGTCGTCTGTACACTGTCCTCTGACCCACACATACAAAAATGAAATAGCAAAACACTTTTACAGAATTTCTGTAGCATTTACACCAAGAGAGAAGTCTCTCCTACAGTTACTAGCCGGAGGTTCAACGAATCCGAGACTTTCATTTCACCGAGCGACCGCTCTGGTGGAGTCCACGGGCAGCAGGGAGAGGAGATGGTTAATGTCCAAGGAAGGATGCCATGGGGTCATCTGGCCGGCAGCGCTTCATGCGGAAGGCCTCCAGCTCCTCCTCGGTGGGCGCCTTCACCTCCTGCAGGCTGCTGTACGGCCTCTTCCTCTCGTCGAGCTGCATGATTGCATCGATGTGCTTTCTGTGCTTGTCCTCTGCTTCGAGGGCCTAATGGAGAGACGGGCGTTGGAGGTCAGTCATAGGAATGAGACAAAAGACACACGCACAGATGAACACGGATTTGTATATGGTTACCTTCTTCAACTTCTCCTTCTTCTCCTCTTCGTTCTCCGAGCCGCTGCCGTCAGACGTGCGCTTCTTGTTCTTTTTACTCTTCTTTTTCTTCTTCTTCTCTTTTACCATCTTATCAAGATGCATCTGGTGAAAATACATATATTAAATAACAATAATTATACATTACAATAACGGTGCAGTTTAATTGATGTTGATGGATTTATTAGTGACAGCCATTTTAGTTTTACTTTTTAGTAAAAAATTACTTTTGAGAGAGCCATGGTTCACAGGAGTTGAATAAAAAACAATAACATGCTACATATGAGGAGATCTAAGTTTACAGCATAGTTTACCTCCAGCAGAGTCTTGGGCTGTTCTTCCTCCTGTGGCTCAGTCAGACCCTCTTCAAATGGAAGACAGTCTGTGCTGTTCTGTAGTTTTATTAAAAAAAGAAAACCAGTCACAAAAAGATCTTAATAAAAATGTGACATGAGAATGAACCAGAGACTTTAAAGCAATGTTACTTACCACAGAAATTCCAGTCTCTCCGGTGCAGTAGCTTTGTTTGACCATGGAGTGACAGCACTTGTAGCCCCAGCAGCCGTCCTTCCAGTAAGAGCCCCAGATACACTAAACACACACAGGACCTTCTTTAGAAGACACTATCAATAAGATGCATGTGAAATTAGCAGAAGCCTTAGTCCATTCTGCCGCTCTCACCGTGTGGTTGTTGATTAGCACGTCCTCCTCGTACTTGGAGCGGACGACAGCCTTCTCTAGTCCTTTCAGTACAGCGCCGTGACGAGAGTACTCCACGTATTCCTCTGTCTGGGCCAGCAGCAGCTCCCGTGGTGGAGCGTTCAAGTGTTCCTGACCTCCATACTGATCATCGCACACAAAAACAAATGCAATTCAGTTGGCGTACACCATTTGGGCTTAAAGAAATGAACTGAACTGTTCAGAGTTGAGTCCTAGATCAGGTCAGATAAGGGGACCCCAACTGTCCCAGGCTGACTGGCTACTGTAAACTCACTGGGCCTTCAGTCACCAACCTGATGGTTGAAAACAGTTGATATCAGGTATTCACCTTCTCCACGATGCTCTCCCGCTGTTGCGCCTTAAAGTCCTCTTTCTTGTCTTTGAAGGACAGGTGGAGAAGCTCCAGCTTGGTGGGGTCGGCCTGCAGATGAACCTCCGATCCTCTCTCATAGGCCTCCCAGGCAAACACTGTCACAAGAGGAGGCATTGACCATCACTGCGGGCAAGCGCTGCATTTCTACACAGTAAACTGTGTTAAAGTCAGAGGAGATGGAGATGAGTTCAAGTTGCTCGGCGACTTACACTGAGTTTGAGCCATGGTGATTGTGTCCCCACTGTAGCGAGCAAAGTTGTCTCCAGCGTACCCCACCCTGTGAGACACAGCAGGACAGGTTAACAGCGTGACCCAATGAGTGGTGAGTGATCAGGAAGCAGCGGGGCAGTAACTTACTCATCAGGGTTCATGCCAGTGTTGGAGTACGGGTTCTCTCTCATAGCTCGAGTCTTGGGATCATAGTAGGCTGAGTTTGGATCCAGATTCCTCAGGTACTGTTAGAGACAGACATGAGTTCAGGTTATTAACAACTAACCTTCCCTGGACACTCACTTAAATCAACAAGTTGAAATGTGAAGCAACCAAAGGACTCCTGGGTGCAGTAGTAGCTCAGCAGTCGCGTGACTCTTACTTTAGCTGTGTCTTCTCTGATACGCAGATTCCTGACAGTAATTCTTCTTTTGGAGTCGAAGTTCTGACCAGGCATGTCAATGTCGTCCGCATATTTATCTTCATCTTCATCCTCGCTGTCATGTTCCCACTCCTGCAGAAAAGGGATTCAAATTGTTTTATGCTAGTTACATTCAGCTCCCGTCAATGGAATCCAGCAACAATCTTGACAGAACGTACAGTTTGGTCCAGTTTTCCAGACGCCAACTCATCTTGAAGTTTCTGTGCCTTCAGAGTCCGTTTGGCCTGAAATACAAAGACAAGCTCAGATTTTCATGGTAGTTGACAAATAAACAACAGCACCAAAATGTAATGCATTGAACCCCATAGTGCCATCACACCTGATTTATGTCACAGTGCCGGGAACTGAGTCTCGGGTCTGGCTTTATTTTATTGACATACTCAGAAGTTTAAAAAGTTGCCTCTTCACTCATTTGAGTGTGCTTGTTGATTGGCAGAAATCAAAAGAAAGAAATGCTCTACAGTTAAACCACCGGTCTCCTCACCAGGTCCACTTTGGCGTACTCTTCCACGATGCGCTGGTGTTCCTCAGGGTCATATCCGTTCCAGCGATCCCTCTTCCCATCGTAGTCCAAGTCAAGCAGGACCTGAGAGTGTTCATCTGGAGCTATTCCTGTGCCGGTGTACTTTGCCCCAACCTTTCTGGGACGCTGACAAGACAAAAATTAAGGTCAGAAGTTATCGTTTATGTATGCAGATATAACATCTTACAATTGTGCTGAATTTTAAAAAAGTTGGTTAGTTTGAGCCGCAAGATAGAGAGAGATGACAACTGATTTGCTTCTTTTACCTCCAAGCAGTCTTTCTTTTTATGCGTAATGGCACCACAGTTTTCACAAGCTCCTTTACGAAATTTAGTGGCCACAGTATTCTGTTTGGAATGACACGACAAAAGGTTATTAACTTTACAGTTACTGTAACTGTTGCAGCCACGTGAACGCTACTTATGCTGGTTCATTCTCACCTCCTGCACTCCTCTCTTATACCACTCTCCAATGTTGGAGTATATTCCCTCTTCATCATGCTGCGGTCTCTGATGCTTTAGAGTGGGCCTTTTAGACGGGTCGATGTACCATGGCACTGATGAAATGTACTGCGGGATGTGAGGGTTGATGTCCCTGGATGGACAAAGCAACACAGGCGTTCATCATCAGTGAACGGAAGCTTCATTACAACAGGAGGAGGATCTTGTGTGAACACAACTCTCTGACAGGAGACGAGGGTTTCCAGTCTTTGGGACTTTTGGATATTGAGAAACAGTGAAATGCGCTGTTAAAAGTCACTTCACATGCAAACGTGACGAACCTGTTTTATGGACTTCAGCACACAATAAGACGTAATATCCGTGAACAGCCTGGGTGTTGACATGAACGCCTGTTACCTTTATCACTGCTCCACCATAAAACTCACTGTCAGGCTCTAATTAAAGATGTGTCCTCTGGGTAAGTGTCCGACCCGGTGGTTAAGGCGGCTTGGCACTTGAGACTGATTTTAATGTCCACATGTGACCCATGCAGGACCTCCTCCACGGCTCCTCTCACACACACTTACTTGCCCTCCTCGTCCACCTCAGCTGGAGCATTTCCCAGCTTCCTCTGCTCCTCCAGCTCCTTCTTCTTCCTCCAGTCCTCCCTGGTCATCTTCTTGGGCTCATCCAGGCCCACGATGCCCTCTGAGGTGGTGCTGGGCTGCTCCGTCATGGCTGAACCTGCCACCACGAATGCACGCAAAGTGATCAACCCAGAGAAGCGCTCATCAGAAACAAGGACTGTTTAAAGAACAGTAGTCATCCTCTTCCTCAGCCCGCACCGTGTGAGAGAAGCTAAAACTGCGCTAAGCTAACCTAGCTGCGCTTATTAAGTACTGTAGTATTCCACAGACTGTTACCTTGGTGCGATCAGCAACAGATATAGAAACAAATATCCGGTGTGTTGATTTCCTCCTCGATTTCCTCTGTAGTTTTTCAATCTGATCCCTTGTGTTTTGACTAACGCTTCACCGTCGCCATTTTACACACGGCCCCGTCTACGTCACGTCCTTTGTTCCTGTGATGTCACAATCACGACTGTTGGACACAGCGACGCCTAGAGGAGGGAGGGGTGCGCAACATGCTCCGCACACACGGAGGGACAAAGTTTAACGAGTTCACCTGGTTTGTGTTAAATCAAGAACTTTGTGAAAATGCACTAACTCATAAATAGATATGAATTATATATCGTATGTATAATCTTGTATTTCCTTTCTCTTTTACTTGGCGCAATTGGAACAAACACAACTTCTCCCTGGGGTAAATAAAGAAAATACCGGAAACAGAGTGAATAAGTACTTTGCTTTTATTCTAATTAGGACAATGGAACAGCAGTGACGGGTGTGAAACCATTGTTAGTGATGCATAACTAGAGTTTTCATTTCATTCCTCTGCGGTCCTGAGCTGCCTGTGTGGAGAGAAACGAGGATGAATTCATAGAATCTGTTCAGCGATTTAAAGAGTCTTGACAGTAATCATTTCAGTTGCGATGACTCCAGTGGGTTTATTTCTGTTTTCCGCAGACACAGCAAACAGCGATCGTCGTGCCGTAACTTGAACCAGTGAGAACTCCGTTTCTTTTATCACATCATTGAAGAGACGAGGTTAAGACAGTAACAACAACATGAGATGCCCTTACGGTGACAGTTTGGTCAAGTGAACGCTTCTCACCTTTTTTTTTTTTTTTCTATTTTACATTTCAAACATTTTTTTTAAAAAGGCAAAAAATGTAAACAATAGAACAAAAGAGCATAACAGCACCAGACACAAATAAACATATGAACAGAAGTATAAAGAGACCAGGATCAGTCCTGGAGCTTCAGCACCAGTACACATCCACACGGGAGTCCAGCAGTGGATGAGAAGGCATGGTTGTACCAGAGTGAAGGCAGTGTTGCATTCAAGTAGGTACCAAAATATCAAACTCTTTTTGTCCTTTCAATGTCTACTGAGCGCAGTGAGGAGGGAATGGATGGACTCTGTCATTTATCATCGTCCTCCACTCTCCCCCACTCTTCAAAGTCTCCCCCCTCCACCTCTCCGTCATCATCTTCATCCACAATACCCCCCCAAGTGTCATACACATCCCCTCTTTCATCGTCCTCCTCCTCCTCCTCGCCTCCTTCCAGCAAGTCACTTCCATACAGTGGTTCGTCCTCATCCTCATCTTCCACTATCTCCATTTCCTCCATTTCATCCTCCTCCTCCTCTGCCTCATCATCATCGTCGTCGTCTTCGTCATCATCGTCAACATCATCTTCATCATCTTCCACCTCCAAGCCACACACCTCCCCATCCTCCACCTCTCCGTCCTCTCTGTCCTCCTTGGAGGAGGTGGGCATGGAGAAGGCTTTCCCCTCGGCCCTGTCTGTCAGGTACACCCTGTTGGAGGGGATGAAGCTGGAGGTGGCAGTCTTTGTGTTGATGTAGAGACGAGGAGGCGGCTCCTGCCTGCCCGGCGCAGCCTGCCCAGCAGGGGAAGAGACGGGAGTGGCAGCAGAGGAAGAAGAAAAACTGGCTCTTCTGGAGTCTGGTGCCAGAGAGGGAGCGACGGGCAGCGCCACGGCCCCGGGCCTCACAGAGGTCGCGTTGGGCACGTATTCGCGGATCTCCCCTGGCTCCAGCGGGTCGGGCCCGCAGGGGTCGTGCTCGCTGCAGGACAACTTGCCGTCCAGCTTGGAAATGAAGAGCATGCCTTCACGGTGCTCCTTACAGTAAGAGCTGGGGCACATCTCACAGAACGAAGCCGCCTCTTTTCCACAGAGGTCGCACTGGTGCCACGGACACTCCCACCGCCCTGCAGACGAGATCAGCGTCATCACACGGATCAGAGACAGAGCCTCGTGGGGATTTGACTTTCAGCCTTCATCCAGAACAACAGTGGCTCCTATCTTACAAAGCTCACGGAGGTTTGATCAAATTTCCAAGACAGCAGCCACTCAACAGGACGAGCTGCAAACACTCATCAATGCTGGCAGCAAACGTTCCGAATTCATGTGATGCACAGCTCTTTGACAAGGAACTGTTGGCGTGCTGTGTCTTGATTGAAAGGAACCACCACACAGTGCCTGAGGATATTTCAAATCCAGGCCACACTACAAACCAACTTAGCCTGCCACTGCCAGCGGTATCATACGAGTTAAAATACTCGCCTGCAGGCCTCTTGGCCAAGTTGAGACAGTCGGCGTGGTAGACCTTAGGACAGCCGGGCTTCTTGCAGGACACGATCTGTCCCCCGTCGCCACAGCTGAAGCACTCGTCTTCTCTTTCCTTGGTCACCACCTGCTTGGTCTTCTTTTTCATGCCCCTTCTTCGTCCCTCCTTCACCTTCTCTGGGGGCGGCTGGTTCTGAACAAGGAGCGGGAGGAAGTTTTTTACAGAGGTCTGGATCATGAGGAGGCTGCACTGAATCCGTTCACATGAGCTCTTCTACCTTTGGTCTGACGCCAAGGAACCCGCTGCAGTTGGGTGCTCCGCATTTACAGGCCGTTTTCCCGTTGCCAAGACACTCCAGGTTGTAGTTGAAGGTCAGCTCCACACCTGAAACACACACACACACACACACGCTTCAGTCCTGTGCTTCTCTCTCACGATGCATCGCTGCAGGAACCTGCGTTCCAGCTCCTACGCCAACCCTGACCTTGTGGGATGTCCTGCAGGGCAAACAGCCCCACCCTGGTGTCCCCGTTCACAGTCCACTTTTGGGTCTCACAGTTTGGTTGGCAGCTGTGGTTCATGAAGCGAGCCTGGTTCCCTTTGGGCCCGGCATCAATGATCCGGTCCTGAAGTTACAAGAGAAACCGTACATGAGCAAGGTTTCTCAAAGAGGGAGCCAATATTTGTGATAGAAACAGATTAAAACGGACGTGGACGTGTCAGCACCTTGTCCAGTGTTAGCATATAGAAGTTACAGATGTCATTCTCCTGAGCGTGTCTGATCCTGGCTCGACATTCTTCTTCATCGATCACCTCTCCCACATATTCACTCACAAAAGCTCCCTGAGAAGAGATTAAAATAAATAAATTAAATAAAACTCTTCTGATGACACAGGTGAATCATTTGAGATCCATCTTCCCCACGTACCTTCTTGATGTCTGCCACCCCTCGTAGACCCCAGCCCCGTGACAGCGTCCTGAAGATCTCCACGTTTGTGTACTGGCGCTTTGTGAAGGTCTGGTTCTGACAGCGCTCCCCCGCCGCACACACCTGAGGATGGCACTCGTACATCAGCATGCGGTTGATGCACTCCGAGTCGATGCCGCAGGGGTTCTCGTCGGAGGCCTTGCAGTTGCAGCGTGGGATCTCTGACAGGTCGGCCGTGATGATCTGCACCTTCCCGATGGGCCGGTTCACCTAAGAGACAGGAGCGCGGTTTGAGCTTCTCTGAACTGGTCCTGGGTCAGTCTAGATGAGCACAGATGAGTATGTGGCGATGGGTGGTACCCGAATGTGTCTGTACGGAGGCGGTTTCTTGTCATTCTTTCTGTCCTCCTGAAGCTGCCGCATTTCCTTTTCCGCCTGGAGCTCCCTGAACCGCTCTGCTGCATCTGTCAGGGCTGAACGCACAGACGCCATCTTTACTCAGACGGATATTGGAGGAGCCCATAAAAAGATAGCGGTATTTTCACATCCACCTACCGTTTTTGTAGACAGCGTCTGCTCCCTTCCCCATCTTCTCAATGTTGTGAGTGTCCCCCTCCATGTAAGGGAAGACTCTGGCCTGGTACGTCCACACAAAATCTCTGGAGCCGAAGAATTGCACCGGGAACTCTCCCACCTCGTGTTTCAACCTCAGGATGTTGTTGGGAACGTCTTTAGCCATGCAGACCTCAGCAGGCCACCACCTGAAGAGAACAAGCCGGAGGTAAACATGCCGTTTGCTCAAAGGCGCGGGACAGGCGCCGATGCACACTTACCTGTAGCGTCCCCATTTGACCCACAGTATGTCTTTGATGCGAGGCTTCTTCCCGGACTTGCAGTCGTTGCAGAACCAGCTGCCCTGGGGCATCTCCATGTTCAGACACTCCCTGTGGAAAGCAGCGGGGCAGGCTTCACAGCACAGCAGGCTGCCCCCTGCCAACACAAACACACCGCAAACGTCACATATGTCGTTGTTTGTTTGTTGAAGATGGTCACCAAGACACGTGCTGAGGGGCCCTCATTCCTCTGCTGCACACAGGTCTGAGGGATCGGACCCCAACCACTATGGATCAGTATAAAATCATTTCTCGATCTCTGAAGTTTCTGGGCTACTTTAAAAAAAATGTTTAGAGAAAAAAAGCTGTTCATTCAGAATTCATTTGCCAAGTGGGAGCGTTAAAGTGGAAAATATGATGTGGCATAAAAAGGGTTTTACAACACAGAGCTCCAGAGAGACAGGCACTGGTCCGAGTCACTTAAATGCTTCACTTCACTTGAACAGCTGAACTCATATTAAAATATATATATAAATCAGATTAGAGTATTAAACGTAATGAGTGAGTGGGATGAGTGGATGTCAGCGTGCACGGGGGGGGGGGTATAAAGAGCATGTGGGTAGATGATGACTGAGCTGAACACAATACGACTATAAAACAGATGACTGACACGTTGTTGTCACTCCACTATAAAGCCAAATGGAGAGATATCAGATTGGTGTGTGCGCTGAGCACAAACAGCTTTGGATGAACAGGCCTGACAGTTCGACTTTCAGCAGCAAGGAATGATGGGAGTTTGAAATATTGACAGAGAATTAGAATGACTTTTTGCTGTTTTATTCACGTTATTAATAGAATGAGAAATTTTAAATAAATAATGCGACTTAAGTGGAAGAAAGGGGGTTTGTTTTTAAAGCTATCCGCTTGCTTGTGGGTTGGATTGTTTTTTTTTTGTTTTTTTTGCGAGATTTCAACTGATTCCCATGAAACTAAGCAGGAACATAAGACAGGGGCCATGCAGCCCAGGAGGAGGACAAATCCTTGAGCAACTGATTGTGCACGTGACTCCGCGAGATAATAACTGATTCATCTTTACGTGATCTGACATCTGACGCTACATCTGACTGGACCCGTCAGTCAGCCAATCAAATGTATTGACATATTGACAAATGACAAGACACAACACCCTCGACCTTTCAGATCTATCAACAGATGAAAGGAACCTCAGAGAGGGTGTGCGGTGGCGTGTCGAACGCCAGGCACTCTGTCATGACAGAACACGGGTCCACAGACAAAAAGCCGACTTGCCTTCGGAGCAGACGAAGCACCAGCTGACGTTGATGTGTTCGTGGTTCTTGCAGCCTTTGCGGGGAGTGAAGTGGTTGGGACAGAGGAAGCTGTTGTTGGCCAGCACCAGGCTGCCGGCGGCCATGCAGTTGTCATTGGCGTGATAAGCCACAGGGCAGCGCACGCATCGAGCCAGTCGACCTGATATGAAACCACAAGGAAAAACAAACTAGCAACTGTTCACTGAACTGGAGCGTGTAAACAACAAACACTTTCACAGGCTCGTAGTAACAGTGGCTGTAACGTGCACGGATCGGCCGGCGTGGGCGCTCACCCTTGGAGCTGCAGACGTTGAGCGGGTTGCTGATGTGACAGGACAGACAGACGTGCAGGGGGCAGCGGACGCCTTTGTTGTGCGGCTGCGTGGCCGAGTAGGGCAGGATGCACTCGCTGTGGTAGAACTTGCCGCACAGAGGGATGATGCAGCGCTTCACCCCCCCGGACTTCTTACACACAAAGCACGTGTGGACACCTGGAGGGAACACAGACAGACAGGCCGGGGCGTCCAAACTGCAGCGTGGAAGATGCTACGCTCAGGCACGGATCGTCTGTCCCACCGTGCACGCTCACCTGCTTTGCATTCAGGACAAAAGAATTTCCCTCTGGGAGCGACCGACAGACCAATGCACTGCAGGTGAAAGGCTCCGTAACAGTGTCCGTCACACAGCAGCAGGTCTCCTGTCCTCTCACACACCTGCACACACACACACACGATGAAGCACGTGGAAGAATCCGAGCCACAGGGAGAAGAAACATAAAAAGTTCACAGCTCACCTGACAAACGTTTTCCTTTAATGACGTCGCTCCAATTTTCCCTTTCACCTCCACGTGGGACGAGAGGCCGTCGCTCACACCGACAGACTGAACCTGCGGGGGTGGAGCAGAGCAGCGGTCAGCCGTGTTGCCGTTGTCTGCCGATTGTCTCCTCTCGCTGAAGAGCCA
The DNA here is from genome assembly GCA_016785235.1 of Pseudorhombus dupliciocellatus. Taxonomy (NCBI): domain Eukaryota; kingdom Metazoa; phylum Chordata; class Actinopteri; order Pleuronectiformes; family Paralichthyidae; genus Pseudorhombus; species Pseudorhombus dupliciocellatus. The sequence continues at coordinate 1,574,700 of JAFBJW010000129.1, read as the reverse complement.
CGTGCACACCTCAGGTTTGGGGGTCAGGGTTCCAGTGTGCGCGTTGTGTTTCTCGTGAGTGCTGCAGGCCTCCGCCTCCAGCTCCGCCTCCTCCTCGGGGGTCTTGGCTCCGCGGGGGCTGGGAGTTCTGTTCGGAGTGGGGCCGTCCTCGCTCTCCGGGGCAGAGGATGTGCTGGGAACAGGCTTCTCTTTCTTCAAAGACTCGCCCTGAGACCGAGTGAGAGAGTCAGGGATGACGCTAACGCCACATCGGTTGGACAGAAGTGGAATGTGCACCTGAGGTTTCCTGACCAACACCTTCAGCTCTGAGATGCCAACGTGCCGCTTCTGCTCCTGGGAAAGAGACAGACAGCAGATTGTGTCAAATATGACAGTTTCACTGCGAGTTCAAAACATTCCGCTCAGCCCTGACGTACTGTACCTTCTTTTTCGATGGGGCAACACACACTTCTTCTATGGTGCATTCCAGAACCTTGTGTGACAGCTTCCTTGGTCTCTTTCTTTCTGGAATTGCTAACCCAGTATCTAAAACAAAAGAAGATGAGTGATCACCAACAATTCATCGTCTATGCCGGCACACGTGGTCAGACGCTCAGTTCTCATCCAGAGACGCTCTCCAATGTCTTTGTCCTGAGGTACAGTATCTGTGTCCTCACGGGCTCGCTCTTATGTCCTCACATAACCCTTGGGAAGTCATTTCTGGCATGTCTGAAGGCCGCTTTATTTACCAGATTCAGGAGGTAGATCGGTTTCTTCTGCCGTCTCTGGGTGGAGGGTGGGTGGTGCCGGGGCTGGAGACGACGAGCATGGCGAAGGAGAGCGCCCGTCCTGAGACGGACTTGGCTCCGGCTCTGAGGGAGCCTCGGCGGACCCCACAGGAGACGGGGCTGAGGTAACGTGTTCTAGTGGGGCGACGCCATCGAGGAGTTCCATCATCCCTGATGCCTGGTGTCAAGACAGCAAACACGCAGTTTACACTAATGTGCCAATGGAGCGAACCAACCAGGGGATTTATACAGGGAAGGCCGCTGGAGACGGTGAAGACACAGCTTCTACACACAACAGTAAATATCTGAGACGCTGCACAGCTCAGGGACAGAATAAACACAGGACCGGAACGTACCATTCTGGAAGACTCTGAGCTGTGTTTTCTGGATTTCCTTTTTGGAGCGAATATTTGTTCGTACTCCTCGGTGGACTCCAGGAGCCGTTTGGTTGGTTTCCGGAGACGTTTGTTCTCCGAGCTCCCTGCCAAAACACACATGACAAACATGTCACACGCTGCTGCTCCGTGTTCCCTCTCAGCAGGACAGCAGCGGCGTGCGTCTTACCGCCCGAGCTGCTCGTCTCCAGGAAGAGCGAGTCGCTCTCCAGCCCGTCCGCGTCCAGATCGAGACCCGGCGATGCCCTCGCGGCGTAAGACCCGTTAATCTCTCCCTGACCATCGGCGGCGCCCTCCAGCACCTGCCAGCGCTTCTTTGGAGCCATGGGGGATTCTGACATCTTGACGAGGTAGCTGGCCGTCGGCTCCGCCGCGGCAGGGGGACGAGACCCAGGATCGGCTAAGTCGGCGTGGCCGCTGACGAACTCGCGGCCGTAAGCCAGGTCGGCCAGGTCTGAGGAGAGGCCGGCGACGCTGGATTTCAGTTTGGCGGGTAGTCTTTGTTTTCTGCGCTGCTTGTCGAAGCTGCCCATCTGAGAGCGAAAGGGAAAGCCTTCACAGTGGTAGGTGTCAGCCATCATGATGGCTTTAGTCCGGTTCTTGGCTTTGGGCCCTGCGCTGTGGGGGGGCCGGTTTTTACCCGACAGGCCATTCTCTGTTTTGATCCTCTGAGCGAAACCATCACATGACCCTCCTGAGGCGGCGGGGATGACCAGGGGCTCCTCCTTGATCAGCGCCGCCGACGGCGGCACCGTCAGGGGTTTGCCCTCGCTCTGCCGCGTGTCGTGCATGTCCTTCAGCAGCATCAGGAAGGTGCTGAACTTATAATTGGAGTCGGGTCGAAACGCGGCGAGCTCACTGTCGCTGCCGCCGCTCTTCTCCAGAGATCGGAACATGAGCTCCTTGACATCCGGAAAGGCGTCCGTTGGAGACAGAGTCAAGGGCGGCGAGGACAGCTCCAGGACGACGTTCTCCGTCTTGACCTCCACGGGATTTATTTGGGACGCCCCCGAGTCAGCACACTTGGGGTTCATCAATGAGCCGTTGCGAATGAGTTTCTTGTCCGGCTTCCTGGCGCGTCTTTTTGGAGAGGTGGGGTCAGCAGAGGACGCCGCGCTGGGGGGGTATTTCCTGCCCGGCGAGGTCTCGGCTGGGACAGGTGCGTCTGCTGAGATGCGGCTTGCAGCCAGCGCATCTTTGAGATCCGTCTCCTCCTCGGCCCTCAGCGCCCTCGTCATGAGGCCGCTGCTGGCGGGGAGAGCGGTCGAGTGCGTCTCGGCCGAGCAGCACAACAGCTCGCTGCAGCTGCCAGGGCTTTGCTGCCAGGTCGTATCCTTATGCGTCCATTTGCTGGTCAAAAGGCCGTCGAGGGAAACTGCGCATTGGCTGGATTTTCTCGTAAACTTTGCCGAACCCTCTTCTTCTGTGTCTTGTGCGAGAGACACCGCTGAGCGCTTGCGACGATGCAGCAGGGGAACTGAATCCAGGTCAGTGTACGGAGAGTCCGTTGGCTCTTCTTCCAGCGCACTGGGCAACGTGTTTGTGACGGCACAGGATTCCGCCGATCCGCCAACCATGTGCCCGAATATGTCCGACAGGCATTTCTTTTTCCTCTTGCAAACCTTGCTCCGGCTGGACGGGAGGCCGGAGTTCTTAATGAGGTGGTTCTCGTTTTCACCGTGGGGCTTTTTTGGCGGTGGGATGAGGCTGTGGTCCGCAGAGGGAGGGGCGGCCTCCTGCTGCGGGCTGGGTACACGCTCCTCTCCATTCAAGGACACTGAAAGCACGCCTCCAGCGTTCCTTTGTCGAGCCGGGAGCAGATACTCAGCTTCTGCCACACTGACTTTCCACGCAGTCATTAAACTTCTGGGAATCTGTGAAGAACAGAGGGACAGTCTAAAACGGTGTCCACGGCAGGTCTGGGTGAGAGGCTATTTACTGCATTTACCGTGTACTTGTAGTCTTTCTCCTTCTGCTTCCCTCTGCGTCGAAGCACCGGCAGCTCTTCAAACTGATGGCCTCCCTCAAAAGGAGCGATGGCGTTGGTCGGGACCCAGGCACGCTCGACAATATCGCCAATGGTCTCCAGGAAATACATCCGACAAGGACGAGGGTGGGGAACTGGAACTAAGTCAATTAATGATGGAATTCCTTTGATTGCTATGGAGCTGTCAGCTAAAAGGTCAAGCTGTCACCATCGTAAAAAAATAAAAGCCTCACCTTTCATCTTAGTGTGCTTCCCCTGCTCTGGATCACAGGTCACTCGGCTCGGCCACCACGGCCGTCTGTTGAACTTGGCCCACACCAGGTCTCCTTCCAAGTACTTCACTGTGGGAAGAGGCTTCTTCTTCGGGCTGTTGGACTAACAAGGACAATAACAACACTTCAGTTTAGCACACTGCTTACGTCAGTAAATACAAATAGAATATGAGTGAAGCAGGAGCAACTTCCTCCACGAACACATGACGATGACGATGGCGATGTTTCAGACTCACGTTGGAGTTGGTGCCGGCCGGGGAAATCAGTCCAGGGTCAACGGGGGAGGCAAGTTCCCCGTCTGACTCCTCCCCCAAACTCCACCCATCTCTCATGGTGATGTCGGGCAGCGCGCTGGGGCTCAGCGTGGGGTTGAGTTCCGAGATAGTTTTGGACATGAGATTAAACACAGTGGGTTTGTACGTCCTTCTGTCCACCCCTGCGTCACACGGGGCCTTGCTGGCAGCAGCAGGTCTGTCCTGACCAAACTTTTGGGAGTGGCGAAGAGGCGCCAGCTCCTCGCCACCGCCGCTGCTGCTGCTGCTGCTGCACTCCCCCTCCTCCTCCACCTTAACGTGGCTGCTGTCAAAGAGCGTGGACTCGAAATGCAGGTATCCATTGGGGATGGGAGAGCAGCGCTCCAGGCTGTCAGGGCTCTGTGGCGAGAAGCCGTTTCGGTTCACGTCCTGCAGCGTGTCGAATGCCTCCATATCGTCGTCGTCGTCGTCGTCGCCCGGGGACGACGGCAGCCGGACTGACGGGGCCTCAAACTCATCATCATCCTCATCTTCACTGATCGGGCTTGCACAGTGCAAGTGATTCCTGGGATGCAGGTCACTCTGGGGGCCCGGCCCGTTGACCACGGCACCCGGGGCCTGCGGCCTCCTCGGCGGGCTGTAGCAGCGAGCCCGGTCCGGCTGGCCGTACCCGTGTCTGAGGCTGGGGGACGGGTGGTCCGGCACACGCTTCACAATGGCGCGCTGGCTCCCATAGGAAGCGCTCACCAGGCCGCTGGCGGGCCTCAGCTCTGGCTGGCCTGAGCCAAACAGTGAGCCCCTGTACGGCTGATTCATGTTGTCATGGTTGTATCCTGTCACACAGAAAGAGGGCCAGGTTACACAAGGTTCACTTCCTCAAGGACGTGTTCAGGTTTGTTTACTGTTGACACTCACACAGGACGTGTGGCACTGATAGAACCCTAGAGAAGAGGCACATCACACACACACACACACACACAGTGATTCACAGACACTGCATGGCCTCCATACTTGAGGCCGGTCGGATGGGGAAAGAGAAGACAGAGAAGCGCTGCTCCATGCTCACGTCTCATTCACCAACTCTGAGAAAATACAAGCCGCTTTGTCTGCCGCCTCTGGGTCATGGCGATCGCTGCCTGCTCCGGTGAATGGAGGAGCTGACACACACACACACACACACACACTCACTCACACACTCACATCGACGAGCTACAACCGCACAAAAAGCAGGAGCCGATCGCCTCTAAGTTCACAACACGTGGAGGCGAAGAGGAGGAAAACACTCACCATTTGGAGGTCGCTCACCGGGGAGCCAACAATGGCCGTGTGGCGGTGTGGCACGGCGCGGGGCGAGGGGCTTCTCTCGGCGGGTGAGAGCGGATCTGCACAATCGCAGCTGCTGCGGTGGCGGCGGCTCGAGCAGGCCGAGGCAGGGCTCTCATTCTCTGCTGCGCGTCGCCTGGTCAGCGGCGGCGGCGGCGGCGGCGGCCCTCTGCAAACACTGTCAGTGCGGAGCAGATCTCCATTAGGCTGCCACGCTCTCACGGTCCCTCAGCAGCCCCCTCGGCTTATTTACTACATCTTTTCCTCGGGGTTTTTTTTTTTTAAAGCCTGCTGTCGAAGTGCCCCCGGTTTAATGTTAAAACAAGCCCAGACTGACTGTGTTGTGCGGCTCAACCAATCGGCTCTGCTCCCAACCCCCCAGTCTGCAGAGGGCCGTGACACTCACCCTCCGAGCACGCGCGCTCGCTCACTCACTCACACACACACACACACACAGGCGCAAACACGCGCGCGTCCATCCAGGTGAAGTTTCGAACAGTCGCTTGGTGTATTAATACTATTATTATTATTGACGAGGATCAGAAATGAATGGATGGCCTTATTTTGACACCCCCCCCCTCCTCCCTCCTCTTCCTCAGTGCTTCGCTTTCTGTTTCCTCTCGGTGTCACTCGGCTGACATGTGAAGGCCCCATTGGTTTGTGCGCAGCGACACATCCGAGGCAGCACAATGACGGCACGGCCTCTGCGCGCAGGCCGAGCTCCGTGCGCCATGTTGGCTCCGGGACATGAGGAACCAGGCGGCCGGGCCAGAGCAGGAGCGGTCTGCCACCAAAACCCCCGGTGCTTGCCTCAACCGCGGTTACATGAACGTAATCTGGGGGGCGCAAACAAAATGTCCATTAGTGCGCAAACGCAGGGCGCAGGCACAATGGAGCCGCCGCTGCGGGCCCGGTCCCTGCGCCTCAGACAAAGAGCGTCCGCTTCCACAGCGGCCTGACAGCCCGGGAGCTGTCCTCTGTGGACAGCCTGAGGACACGGCGGTCCCAGGTTGTTGTCTATTTCACCCCCACATTTTTAGAGTAGACCCCCACACCCCCACCCCACGCGCAGACCCGAGTAGTAACTTAACCAGCGATAATATCAAAACACCAACCTGTACTTGTGTTTCTAACCAGTTCTGCTACCACACGGTGCGAGTATAAAGTCAAGTGTGGCTGTAAGTACACCGCAATTTACTTCGCTAGGCAGTAAATATAAAGGTATTAGTACAAGGTGACTGTCTCGGAGCACGAGCCCTCTCGTGGCCACAGAGGGAACTGCACGCTGTGCCAGAAGTTTGTTGTGTGGAAAAAAAAACCTTTTCTTTTTATTTAGGTTGCACATACAGCTCACTATCATTTATTACAGATTCCACAAAGCGTTTTTTCTTTTACATGAAGTCATTTTTCTCCTCCTAATGAACAAGCACGACAACATACACTTGGAAGTGCTTATTGAGTGGGTTTGGGGACAAACACAGGCAATATAGATGATAAATGATTAAAAACTATATTCACAAAGTGCCCAGATAACAGGTACTGCATCCTGAAGGGGTACAATGCATCGAGCGCCGTTAAAAACAAGGTTCCCATTTTAAGGTATGATAGAGAATAATCACAAAATAAAAATCCATATTGGACTTGACGACACAGACGACAATTACACATCCACGTTTATGCTCAGGAAAAGGTTTCATCGGCCATTAGAACAATATTGCAATTTCGTTTTTATAAATGTAGAAAATGTCACAAGAAGTCGGCCATAGAAATGTCAAAGCAGAATAAGAACAAGTCACTAATCAGAGGAACAAAACATCAGAGGGAAATAAACGATCCACTCTACAGTGAGGTTCGAACGACAAACTGATAAATACGCTTTTTTGAATATACTTATTGGTGTGGTGCATGCAGCTTTGCCAAATTGCAATAGCATACTTCAGATTCAGTTCTTTATTATGAGAAGATGAATACAATGCCAAACACTTTACAGTGAAAACTCAGTCAGAGCCACTTCTTAACGACAACGTTACTTCCTAGAACAGTTGTGAGAAGAGTCTTCTCAGCGTCCTCCTATTCTCTGGACTCGTCCACTTTGCTACTGGGCTCACAGAGGTCTCTTTTCTCCATCATGGTGTACGGAAAAGGTGGAACATCACAGCCAGCGAAGTCCAGTTTCTTGGGGACGCTGCAGTTGTTAAAGTCAAGTTTCTTGCCGCCGTCGCAACCGAACTCCAGCTTCTTGAGCCGGGCGAGACTCTTGATGCTGCCGGGCGGCCTGCCGGGGCTGACCTTGTATCCTGCTGCTTTGGTGGTACCAAGGGGCCTCCCCGGGCTGGTTTTGAACCCAGCTGCTCGAGTCGTTCCGAGCGGCCGTCCAGTACTTGTGCGGTAACCGGCAGACTTTGTGGTGCCCGAGGGTCTCCCTCTCCGTCCCGACTTCACGATGCCTTTCTTCTTTTTGGAGCCATCGGGAGCCATGGCCTCGCCGCCGCGGTTTCTCGCCGCCTGGGTCTGGAAGTCGCTCTGGGCGTCTTGCATTTGGCACGCCATGGCTTTGTGCATGCCCTGTGGCAAGGGGGCGAGGCCGGCGAGAGACAGCTGCAAGCTGGGGTTTGTCGGAGAGGGGTAGAATTTGTTGGACTGCGTGCTACATAGGTCAAAGTGGCTGGCCGGGTGGCAGTCCTCTGCCAGGCCACTCATGCAGTAGTCACTGTTGCTGCTGGTCACCTGATGCATCATTTTCTGTTGGAGTGCAGAGACACAGACGTCAGGAGGAGACAGGACTCGCGTGCATGTTGACAAACACAAAGGCACGGTCTTCTTATCTTACTTTCCATGAAGCACACAGGCCTTCTATCGGTGCAACACACAAAACCCGAGACACGTCAAAACAAAGCGAGGTCCGCAAAGACAACAGAGGCATGACATGCGCGTGATGGAACACAAATCCGCCTCCTCGGGGAGACGCGTCCCTCGTCTCAGGACGTTACAATGAATTGTTCGTACCTCATTTGTTGGAGGATGTTGGGCAGCAAAGGGTTAATTTCGACTCGCATACATTTTCCGTCTCTGACAACCGCAACATGTTCGTGAGGCCGCAGCGCAAACGACAGCCCGGCGTCCGGCGGCGTCGGGTCGGGTCGGGGGAGCCGGTTCCGCTGCGTATTCTGCGCTCATTTAATCCTTTGAGCAGAGGTTTAGATGAGAGAGGCAGCCATTTTCGTCTGGGAAAAAAAAAATTAATAAAACAGGATGCGCTGAACACGCATGCGCAGTGAGGGCTCCAGGAAACAAGAGGCTCAGTCGCCCAGTGTGGCCGTGCACAGAACCCCAGTGACACAAAGGCTCAGGGAAAATGTATTAAACTGCTGGTTCTGCTCCAACTATTCTACTAACTATAAAATCACGTCAGGATCATTTCTCACTGCCAGGGATATGAGACGATTCCAAACAGCAACAATCAGTGAGGAAAAAAAAAACACACACACACCACACTTGATGTTTTTGTAGTTTTTATTAACATCCATATGAACTTCAGCACAGACACTGGATTTATGGAGCACCTGCAGTGCTAGGACAGGTAGCAATGTAAATTGGTCATCTACGATCTTCTGCACAAATTAAGTCCACGGGACTTAAGTTTCTCTGATGAGCTTGGTCAGCTTCTGAATCTTCGTCTTGGTGGACATGTCCACGTACTTGTCTCCAATACTGACGATCATGCCACCCAGGATTGAAGGATCCGACTGTTGAAATAACACCATTGTTAAAGTGATTTCCTGAACTGGTGGATGATGCAACACCGACTGTAAACACGGTAATGTGTGTCACGTGTTGGCTTCAGATACAGCACCTTTGTTTCCAGCTTGATGGTTTCACCCTTCTGGAGGAATCCCTTGAGGGCTACTTGCAGATCAGCGAGACTAGCTTGATCCAGAGGCTGAATGGATACCCATGTATTGCATTAATAAATAATAAATCAAACATGAGTTGGGTTTGAAACGCACAGGATTTGCAGCTACACGTCCTGCATGTCAACATACTTCATACCTGAGCAGTGGTGACTGAGCAGATGACCTCGCCACGATGGGCACTCATCATTTTGCCAAACGCAGCGATGACGTCACCGGTTAGAGTAAGACGACCATTGTCAGCTAGAACATCTGCACAACAAACAGCAGGATGAGTATGTGATAGATTCTTTTTTTCTAACGTTGTATGAAGACTGAGGTCAAGGCATCGTTGCTATCGGACTATAATGTCCAGCTGAGTGACCACTCACTGATGAGGTTGACGGTGATGGGGGACGCCTTAGCCTTTGAAAGAACATCACCAAACGTCTTCACCTTGACGCTGCGCTTTACATGGGGATTCATGACAATACCAGAAAGGCTGGGGTCCTTGATCATGGTCTGAAAAATAAAATGACACAAAGCAAATGGTGACTTGATTTTATAGACCAGAGAAAGGCAGCTTTAGTATGAAGTTGTTTTTATTTGTGATCTCATTCAGATTATCATTCAAATACAGTGAACATCATATCAAACTTCAGCTGTATTACAAATGTATCCACTTCCTGTTGAAGTAGGGTTGAAGATGGGGTGATAAATCAACAGTTGATTTTTATCAATAGCAAAAATCATCCCATACGCTTATATGAATCCTATGCATCACCTGCAAGTCTGACTGGCTAAACTGAGCAGATATTAGCTGTGGTCGGCTGGAGGAATACGGGGCGAACGGATGGAGCCCAAACCGGTCTATGAAAACCCCTAAGTATTGTGGGATGTTAAACTGACGAGGGAAAAAAAACGTCAGTTTATATGAGTTCTAAGTCAGTAAAAAATTGTATCACCTCTGATTTTTTTTAAAGAATATATATCGGTTATCGGCCATAACAGCAGTATTAATTTAGGATATTGACATTGTTCTCTGCACTTCTCTGAAATTGTGAGATATTGCACTTCTCTAGATCCCTGTTTATTTCTGTTTATGTGTATTGAGATGAAAAAACAAAGGCGGTTGACATCCATAATGAGAATACAAATCTGCATCTTGTATAATTAAATGTGAAATCAAGGGGGTGTAGTCTCATTTTTCTCCCTGCAGGAACCAGCAACTAACACCCATGGCCTGCTGAAAATCAATGGTGGCCTTAGCTCTGAGGCTCGTTTTATTTCATTAAGAGGTGTGAGGTCAGTAACTGGTAAACAGGGATAATCTCTGTTATTGTTATTTATTCTTATTTGGAGCATATCAGCCAGCCCACGTTGAGGTAAACACGGCTTCCGTCACTCATTCACTCGTGTGCCCTTCAGGGTCTTCCCTTTGACTTACAGACACTTTAGCCAGCTCCTGCTCCACCTGGTCCAGTTTGTTCTGCTTGCTGGCGGCTGAGAACAGAGCAGTGGCATAGCGGCCCTCCACGCCATACACCTGGATGGGAGGCTGGAAGGGAATCGAACACAGAGATGAGCCGACTGACGCCGTCTGTGGGTCCGTGGCTATGCTCCGGGCAGACTGACACTTACCCTGACCAGCTTTGAAGCAGGTCTGATCACAGACGAGCTGAACTGACGGACCTACACACAGAGAGTCACGTGTTGTTATCACAGAGAAAACCGAACGGGAACGGGTCGACTTTGGGCACGCGCTGTACCGTCGCAGCAAGCTAGCGGGTAGGCTAACATGTTAGCAGTCATTCAAGTGCAATGTCTGGTGTCGGTTTCTGGAACCACGACCATTAACTGCCGGTCATCAGGCGGAATGTATTATTAAATGTGTGTTTGTAAGCGATAGCCAATCAAACAGAAGTAGTAGAAAATAATGAAATGCAGCTAAATCATTGAATGTCTTACCTGCTGTCCTAGCATGTGTGCTGCCATTTTCTCCTACAGCTGTCTGCAGTAGAACGAACCACTGCGCATGCGCATTTGACAGGAAGCCGCGTCGCTGTGGGTGATGTAGTCCTTCCGGTATGGCCCGTTCCAAAAGCCACTATAAAAACATTTTTTATGGACTTGCTTTCATGTCATGTATTTTCCTACTGTGTATTTAGCTTTTTAATATGCATTCATTTTATGAGATATTACTGCTTTTATCTATATTTAAACTTTTATCTTTTATAAGTTTTTTTTATGTAACACAGATCTTCACTTGGTAAGATTTCTGAAAAGTGTATTGTATTCTAATTAGAACGGACTGATATGGATTTGTGTGACAGCCCTGACACCAGTAAAGTGATGAGTGAACTGTGAATGATTACACATTTGCTGGTATCAATATTATGAATGTATTATGAAAAGAAACTGCAGTGAGGCTGATATTTCCACACTTGTATACTTTGTTATAACTAACTAAAACGTAAAAGGGCAATAAAGGGTTCGTTCGAAAAATAATGGATGCAGGCTGTTAGCACAAAAATATACAATTGTACTTCAATTCAGTTTTAGTTTATTATCAATTCTTCCAAATATGTCAGACAATGTGTTTCTCTCAGGACACAATATAAATATCTGTAAATCATTTAGTCGGCGGGAAAAACCATCTAAATGGGGTTTCTGTCGTTAGTCATCACAGCATTGATGTTGCTATTTATAAAAGAGAATTAAAACAGATCGGTGGGTGATGTGTGCGCTGCTGCTCATGACGCACGCGGTGATGTCTCAGCCTCTGGACTTGTGCTGCCACTCTGTCCAACACTTTGAGACGGCAGGAGCAGAGACATCATCATCATCGCTGCATCTCCAACTTCAACCCCTCGGTCTCCATCACAGCTGCGGGGACGCAGGGCCGCTGACGCATTCGTTGGCGCGCGCGTGCGCGTGCACAGGCTCTCTCACAGACACACATACACGCGTGCACGCACACGCGCTGTGGATGTCCGGGGAGCTGTAGCTGGGCCGACACACCATCACCGACAGAACCAGCGGAGGGTTGTTTTCGCCGGAGGAAGCGCACCGCTGCTCGGCTCGCCACTGACGGCAGAGCGGCCATGGACGACAAGTCATTCACCAAGGAGCTGGACGGGTGGATCGAGCAGCTGAACGAGTGCAAGCAGCTCTCGGAGAACCAGGTCAAAGTCCTGTGCGAGAAGGTGAGCGGAGCCGTCGGTGCCTGTCTGTTAGCCGTAGCCTGGCGCTAGCTGTGGGTGATGTCAGCGTCAGGCGTCGGAGGATGGAGAGCACCATTTGGCTGCAGCTGCATGCGGTACATGGCCGAGGGAGCCAGAAGATGGAGGGGGGTGGCTGCAAATGTTTTCCCTAGCTACGCCCACCGTCGGTGCCTCCTCGCCATGGGAGAGCACTGGCACGGCAAAACTGCGTTATGTCCTGGGTGAACGATCAGCGTGCACGCACACACACACACACACTGCACCATGCCCCGTGTTCTCTGATCACCTGCACCGTCCTTGTCTGTCACCAAGGCCAAGGAGATCCTGACCAAGGAGTCCAACGTGCAGGAGGTGAGGTGTCCGGTGACGGTCTGTGGAGATGTGCACGGTCAGTTTCACGACCTGATGGAGCTGTTCAAGATCGGAGGAAAGTCTCCAGACACCAACTACCTCTTCATGGGGGACTATGTGGACAGAGGCTACTACTCTGTGGAGACTGTCACACTGCTGGTGTCTCTGAAGGTAAAAATACACACTGGAGCTCAGAGCTCCACCAAGGCCCAGCACTCCCACTAGATCCAGATTTCTATCCAGATCAGAGTCATCAGGTTCTTCTTTGGCTCATGCCCCAACTCTTCCACAATGAAACCATGAAACCATCCCACAAACCAAACATTTTTACAGCATGAATTGTATTTTGCAGGTAAGGTTTCGTGAGAGAATCACAATCCTCAGAGGGAACCACGAGAGCAGACAGATCACGCAGGTGTACGGCTTCTACGACGAGTGCTTGAGGAAATATGGAAACGCCAATGTTTGGAAGTACTTCACAGATCTGTTTGACTACCTGCCGCTCACTGCGCTGGTGGATAACCAGGTGAGAGCCCGTGATGCTCCCCATCAGGTCGTCATCAATGTGTTGACGTTCGTCTTTTCTCCTTTAAGATCTTCTGCCTCCATGGAGGATTGTCCCCTTCGATAGACACACTGGAACACATCAGAGCACTGGATCGCTTACAGGAAGTCCCTCATGAGGTAAAATGTCTCCAAATTCAGGTCCATGTTTGAACCAGAGACATTAAGGCTCAGTCCTAAACCACACAAAGGTCAAAGGTCGTCTTCATTCATCTTCCAGTTCTGAATCAAACAAACTAGAATCTCTGTATTTGTTTGGTTCGTCTTTTACTCACAATCCCTCACGTGTTTCTACGTGTCGACTACGCTAAGCAGAGCCTGTGTTTCAGGGTCCCATGTGCGACCTGTTATGGTCAGACCCAGACGATCGTGGTGGGTGGGGCATCTCGCCCCGCGGTGCCGGTTACACCTTTGGGCAGGACATTTCTGAGACCTTCAACCACGCTAATGGCCTCACTTTGGTCTCCAGAGCCCACCAGCTCGTGATGGAGGTACGAATGACACTGCGAGTCTTTCGCTGAACTCACGCATGTCGAGAATTCAAAGAAGGTAACATGAGGTCGTCTCTCAATCCAGGGTTATAACTGGTGCCACGACCGCAATGTGGTGACCATCTTCAGCGCACCCAACTATTGTTACCGCTGTGGAAACCAGGCGGCAATCATGGAACTTGATGACACGCTGAAGTACTCATTGTAAGTAAAGGGTTATTTAGAAGGTTGACAGCGTGGATTGTTATTATTGGACCCACATCAACACTGATTCAACCAATTCTGCCCTTTGCTTCACGCAGCCTACAGTTCGACCCCGCCCCACGCCGAGGAGAGCCCCACGTGACGCGGCGCACCCCCGACTATTTCCTGTAAAGATGGCCGGTGAGGATGGCGACACAGGCGACACGAAGGCTCGAGACGAGAAGCTGTCATTGACCCACGGACCGGAAAACAAACGTGTGCCATCATCACGATGAAATGAAAACGATCACATTAACTAAAGGCCACCGTCCTTTCCACGTTTTTCCCCCTCTCTCTGTGCATGATGTTTTTATCGCTACTCTGAACATTACAGTAACAGTACCCGCTGGTCTGTCAGGCAGACTGAACCAACTACTGCCGAGAGTCATAACCAGTGTCAGTAATCTCTGTGTGTAACGGCGAGCGGTGTGTGTTGCCACGTGGCGGTACCCTCGCTGCGTCTCTCACTTGGCATGGCCTCTAATCAAAGGTTGCAGTAAATATAGCGTGAACTGTTTTCTTTTTGGAACCGGGGCGCAGCAGTTTGTTTTGTGACGTTACATGATGGGGTTGGATGTCTGAAAATGTTCTCTTTGCACTTTTGTATTTATCACGCGAGCGACTGCGTTCTTTTATAGACCCCGTTTTAGTGGAAGTAGCCCTCCGATCCGCTGAGTTGGTGTATTTCATATGAGTAAGCAACACTGGAACAGATGGGATCAGTTGTACAATATTAATAACAACAAAAACCACACCATTATTTTGCAGCCACAGCCGCACAAAAATAAAGACTGAAGTTGCTTCAACGGTTCGGGGGATTCCATTGTGCTGGTGGCTGTTTTCCTACAGAGCTCGTCAGCCGCCACTAGATGGAATCGCACTCCAGACTGCGGAGGATCAGACGCGCTCAGACAGAATGAGCTCACTGATGTGCAGGAAATGGGTTCATTTTATCGATCACGTTATTTATAGGTTTGTGTTTGTGTCGCAGAGGCTGGCTGCTGGTTTGCTTTATGTCACTTCAAGCCCCCCGAGGCTCCTTTTGCTTTTTACTGGTGTGGTGTTTTGTTACATAATGTTTATGCATTCATTGTTTTATGTCTGTATTTATTCCTATAATACAAACAATGCTTTCTGTAAGTGCTCGCTTATTTCACCCCTGGCGTGTGACTCTGAACCCTCGTGTCACAGAGCGTCGCTGCAAAGTTTGAAGCGTGAGCAGCGATGTTGTGGCCCGTGAATCAAGTTAGCGCCAGTGTCACCGCGTCGGCGGATGTGCGCTGCTCTGAAAATAAAAGCCTCCTCTGCGCGAACCGAGGGAAACGGAGCGCAGTCTTTCCCTCGGGAATGTTTGCGCTCGATTTTTGCGGCGGGGGATAAGTCGCCGCGTGCACATTTCGCCCTCGCGCAGACCCCACGTGCACTGCGGCTGTTTTGGCCGCGCACCTTTGGACTTTTACTTTCTCCGCGAGGCTCCCGGCGCGGGGGGATGTGCCTCAGTGATGTGCTGACGCTGCTGCATGTAGACCTCAGTGGCTGCTGCAGCCTTTCAGGGACACCTCTCGCGGACCGCCGGAGCCCACAGAGCAGTAAGTAGCCAGTCTCTGCCAATTCTTCTTCTTTTTTATTATCATTATGCTTTGATTTTTTTCCATCGATGCTTACACGAAGCAGACGAGCGTGCACCCGAGAGCCGGGCGAAGGAAGCCGGGATCGGACCTGGGTCGCTTCGCCTGGACGTGTGGATGTGGCAGCAGGCTGATACTAGTTGAATCTGGGGCGCGCGCAGCTGGCGACACATCGGCTTGGGATTAATTAGCCGTATCGATATGATTGATCTTTTATATCGGGTTTTTTTTTTAAATTTTGGGGTGAAAAACCTTTCTGTGTGAATGGGTCGATCCATGAGCAGCAACATCTCCAGCCTCAGTCCAGATTTGACTGGTCTCCGTCGGGTTGGACCAATTGGCCGCATCCAGTCTCTGAGCATGTTTACACACACAATGAATGAATGAAGGTTAATATCCCTCTGATCGGTCTCGTGGATTCATGCGTTGCCCTGGTTGGTGACTAGTTGTTGGTGATCCCAGGTTAATGTGTAGCCACGCAGGCTGCCTTTGATTGGCTGACAGCGAGGGCAGAAGCTGCAGAGATCAAAGGCCGTTTGGATCCAAAGTGCACGGATCACCCACCTATTTATCACATGGATCTGATTCTGTAGATCAGCCTCGTGCACTGAGTCATTGGCTCTGGTCCGAGTGGGGGGGGGGGTTGTTGTTTTGTTGCCGTCTCGTGAGAACCCCATGAAGTTTAATTCAATTGAAAGAGACAGCACGCGCACACGCACACACCAGACTTCTCTGTTTTGCTGTCAATCCAGCAGCCATCTTTGGTGCAATTTCAGGTGGAGTTTCATCATGCAGCTGCAGACGCGCTCTATTTCTGTGGCTCCCGGCCTCTCCCCGCTGGATGCAAGGAACAAATGGCTAAAAACCAGATCAGACTGGGTTACAGTGACCCCCATGCGCGCGCACGCTGCGAGAGGAATGTGCACGGCGCAGGCACGGCCACGGAGCTCATGTTTGGAACAGCTCAGAGCAGTAATGGCAGGTTGTGGATTGTAGCTTCATTAAAAACATAAGCGTTTGATTCACCCCCATATGTTGCATAACCCAGTGTTCACAATCGTCACTTCAGCAGTGGTGGCTTTCAGCCCCATTGGGGGGGGGGGGGTGTCTACAGTATAATGGGGCTTTGCAATTTAGCGCTTCACAACCCTTGTGTCAGGTCAGCCGTCACCATGGCAACATTATGCTGAAGGAGCAGCATGAAATCCACTGTTTCTTCCTCCACTGACTTGGATCTGCAAAAACAAAACAAGGGCTGAAGGGGCTGTGCCCTCAGCCCGACTCCACGCCGTTATGAAATCCAGCGTTCACACAGAGAGTGTGTGTTCTATCCAGCGTGTTTGTGCTTCTTGCATCGATGGAAAATCCTCAAACCGTCACGCCTCATCCCATCCACTGACAGCAGCCGTGATTCTTATCGTATTAATTTCCTTCCCCAGATAAACATGGCAGCAGAGCTTTCCACCTCCATAAACATCAAGGAGCCCCGGTGGGACCAGAGCACGTTCGTGGGTCGAGCAAAGCATTTCTTCACCGTCACAGACCCCAGGAACATCCTCCTCTCCAATGAACAACTAGCACACGCGCACAAAATCATCACTGACTACAGGTAAACCACAGTTCACCACGGTGCCGGTGGCCACCGCTGTTACTGACGTAGCCTCTCCGCCATCAGGCAAGGCGTAGTGTCTCCGGGGCTGACGGAGGATGAGCTGTGGAAAGCCAAGTATATTTTCGACTCGGCGTTCCACCCCGACACTGGAGAGAAGATGATCCTGATTGGCCGCATGTCAGCACAGGTTCCCATGAACATGACGATCACTGGGTGCATGATGACGTTCTACAAGTGAGCACTTGTTTCTGTTGTAAACGTCTGAGGCACAGAATAGCTTTGGCTGGCACTGTCCTGGATCGTGACTCCGCCGTTTGAAATGTTGCAGGACCACTCCAGCCGTGCTGCTCTGGCAGTGGATCAATCAGTCCTTCAACGCAATAGTCAACTACACAAACCGGAGCGGCGATGCTCCCATCACAGTCAGGTAAGCGGCAGACGTGTTGCCACCGGCTCGTATTAACCCTTCAACATCAACGGATTCTGTGTGGACAGTGTGAGACGTGACCGGTGACTCTTCTGTTCGCAGTCAGCTTGGCACAGCTTATGTGTCTGCCACCACAGGCGCCGTCGCCACCGCTCTAGGACTAAATGCACTAACAAAGGTATCGGTTCATCTAACCCCATTCCACATCTCATTTCAATGCATTGACCTGATGCACACATAGCCACGTGACGTCCAGGGTCATGCTCTGGAACCACACTGTCATGGCCGCTTGTAGTCACGTTGTGCTGTACACCTGGCAGACAGGACTTCACCTGAGACATTGACTTTAGACCAGGCTCCTCCTCTCTTCAGCACATCTCACCTCTGATTGGACGGTTCGTGCCATTCGCTGCGGTAGCCGCCGCTAACTGTATCAACATCCCGCTGATGAGACAAAGGTAAACGGGGGGCGTGCACTGAGTTGTTCTTTACGGGAAATCAAAGGTGCTGACGTGTGTTTTCTGGTCTCCTCAGAGAGCTTCAGCACGGCATCCCCGTCACAGATGAGAATGACAACAGGTTAGGAGAGTCCACGAAAGCTGCCCAGCAGGCCATCTCTCAGGTCGTGGTCTCCAGGATCCTCATGGCTTCTCCAGGAATGGGTATGGACATGTTTCAGACCCTCTCTGACAGCTGAAGGCCACATTGACCCAGAGAGCAAACTCACGCGTGTGTCTTTTCAGCCATCCCTCCGTTTCTAATGAACCACTTGGAGAAGAAGGCCTTCCTGAAGGTGGGTGTCCTTCTGAATTAGCTATTTTCACAAAAAGAAAATCTACTAGATCCAGTTTTGTATTGGAATCAGCAAGAAATATCGCTCAGTGATTCCACGCCACTCATTTTTCTACATTCACAGAAAATTCTCAAACATCAAACATGTTGGAGAACACACCTGTGGCGACATAGAAAAGAATTCATTTAAAACAACTACAACAAAGGTTTTGTTTTAATGGTGGGAACCTGATGTTGACACTGTCTCTGGCCCTCGTCTCCTCTTTGTGATCACACATCGGAGCGACAGAAAGCGCCCGGGCCGCGAGGCCACTCTGGTGGGGGAATTCACAGCTGCTTTTGTGCCTCACGTTCATTTTTTTCTGCCTGGTCTTTTCAGAAGTTCCCATGGATGAGCGCACCTATTCAAGTCACCCTGGTTGGATTCTGGTGAGTCGACAGAGACGGTCGGCCCGACGAGCCACTGTGTCAGAGTCCTTTGAAATTTCAGCCTAATTTTCCCACAACAAACCAGACGCTTCAGTGAGGTTGGTTTTGAACACGAGGTGGTACCAGCTCTCTCAGCCCGCCTCACTGAGTGAAGACATTTAATCAGTGGATCACTAATGTGCCATAGGTCCCGTCCTCAACATTTTTACACGTATGGCCTCTACGTATGGCCGTGAGCAGGCCGCACCCCCTCTGGTGTGAACCAACTGATCCCAGAGCGTCTCTGGTGGGTTCACACTGTGTCTGGACACAGAAACGCTCCAGCTCCTCTTCACCACCCCAGTGACCCTGAATTCCCGAAAATGACCCGGAAGATTCTTTCACTTCTGCTTCCCTGAGATGCCAGGAATGGGTGTTGTTGCCAAAGCACTGATGTAAAAATAGACACACTGATTCAACTCGTTAAATCAATGACAAGTAAGAAAGTACAGGCTCTGTACAGTACAGTTGTTCACAGCCCTGGAGGAGCCGAGACCACGCTCAAACCTGGCTGCCCCAAACAAGTACAATTCATGTGGAGACCCTGAGGAAGGGTCATGGCGGTCTGACCTCTGGGCACTTAGGGCCTCAGGTGTAACGTGCACAACTTACCCAAGCCCCTGTTTTCTAATCCTCTTTTCAGTGTACGTGGAAACAAGCTAAACATTAGAAAGTAGAAAGAAGTGAAACACAAATCCAAACTGTCGCTGACTAAACTGATTGATCAATCAACCAAGATTTTCCCGTGAGGTCACTAACGAGCAAGAGCGGACTCTTTCTCATTGGGTGTGATTCAAGTTCGGGAAACAATGACACACTGATTTACTTCTGCTTTCCAGCCTGGTGTTTGCCACTCCGCTCTGCTGTGCGCTGTTCCCCCAGAAGAGGTGAGTAACGTTTTTACAGTCAGACTCTTACACTGCGATAGCAGGAACCAGCCAAGGACACGGCCTTTCTCCAGATTAATACTTGCAGCGTTAGCAGGATTCTTTTCCGGCCTGAACCGTTACACAACACGCCCCCCCCCATGTTCCTGTCTCGCCCAGTAACTCCTGCCTCTGTCCCCCTCTGTGATGCAGCTCCATGTCAGTCAGCCGCCTGGAGCCCGAGCTGCAGGAGAAGATCCGGGCCAGCCACCCGGGCGTGGAGCGGGTCTACTTCAACAAAGGTCTATGAGTGCGCGGCCCGCTCAACCAAACACTGCCATAGCACAGCTGCAGGCTCGGTCCTCGCCTCTCTGCCAGCCCTCCTCATTCAGTGTGCCAAAGTTCAGTTTGTGTCTCCTCATCTCCGCCATTCAGATGGGTCTGTGAGGACTCCCTCTCTGGGTCAGTGGCTTTGTAACCATCTCTCGTCAGTGTGATTTTTATTGTAAATGCTAGAGAGGACCTGATGAAAAGTATAATGTGTATCCAGACAGATTTCTAGGATAGTTTTAAGTGGACTTTTTTTTTTTTTCCTCAGTATGTTTTTTTTTGTGTTGCCACCAAATAGTTTTCGTTGTCTGCTACTTGAGACGGGCAGGCGGTTTATCCCGTCACAGTTGCTCTTAAACACATCTGAACATCTGCGTTTGCCAAACGAGTTCTCTGATAAAAAAAAACAAACAAAAAACGCAACCTCTGGGTCGACAGTGAAATTCACTGGAACTCACTTTACTTCATCTCATTTTTACCAAATGAGTGACGTTCAAGCATCGCACCATTAATCTGAAAAACTACAGGGAAACTAACCAATAACAGGACGCGGTGACGGTGGCAACCATTTAGGGACTAACACGGTGCTATTCAATGTCTTAATGATCAGTGTCAATCATACTACCTACTCTGCTTGTTAAACTCGCATGAACAAACCACTCCTCACCAGAGCATCATGGGATTTAACCATGGATGCTCTCAAAGCAGCACAGTCGCTCCCAGCAGCATCGCCAGCGACAGTAATCTCAGTAACACGCTCCAAGGTTTCCAGTATTTCTATCAGGAACGTCTGATCGCAGACGGCATTTGCTCCCACTAACACTGAACACGTCCTCCATGCTTTACTCCGATTGTACGAGGCCGGACGCAGCAGCCTGAGCGCTTTTATCTCACAACGTGGCCCATTTCAGATTGTGAGAATTTGATCCTTTTGTTCTTCTAGTGCATTTATATGAACATAGTACAGTATTGGGAATCTATTTATGAAGAGAATGGAACAGAGCAGGATCCGTGTGACTTTTTTTTAATTTAAAGTTCTGTGCAATATTTACATTGACGCGTTAGAATCCTGTGAAAGGTCTTATTCTGCGAGGAGCGTGGATCTCTCAGCTCAAACCTCCTGCTTTGTGTTCCATGGTGTTAAGTGAGAAATCCTGGCATGCTCACCTCAGTGATTGCACACGGTTACATCACCACCACCACCACCACCACCGGCCTCGGCGCTGATGCAGCAGGTGCAGCGTGATGTTGTAACTCTAGTTCCGTTCCTTGGCTGCAGTCCTCAGTATTCACATGATATCGTCAGTCGGATAAAGTGTTGTATCAGCCAGAGAACCAGATCACCCCATAAAGGCCGCCATCGTTTGAGCCGCATCACGACCGACGGTATTTTACCACGCAACTTCAAAGGCCTGTTTCATATCAGAGAGACTGTACGGTGACACACGCCAGTTTTATTACTAGAATTTAAATCAGGGATGAGGCTGAAAAAGATGGACTGAAGCCACACAACTCATGAGAACTATTTAAATCTTTCAATTGAAATGATTTGTAACCAGGACCCGGTGTATAATTCGGTCCTTTCAATGCAAATGTTTACATTTCCAATTTGAAAATCATCAACGGCTTGTGAATTGATTTAATTGCATCGTTTGCTCATTACAGTGTGTGAATTCTGTAAGGTGTTAAGTGTTTAATGAACTGTAAATCTACTTATATATAAATATATATATATATAGATTATATATTACTGTTAAAGTAACAACTTGAGACAGTCAGTGTTTGCAGAGGCGTTGGAGGCGGAGCTGTTTGTTATTCCAGTGTTCAAGGTAACTGAATGTAGCGTTTTTCTGTGCGTTAAGTGGAGAAAAGCACAATATTGTAACAGATTCAAAATGCTGCACATTTTTAAAAGTTACTGAACCTGTTCAGTTTCGTGACTGCGATGCTTTTCAATGACCAGCGGTGGAGTACGACAAGACGATTAACACAAAATGTGCTCTTTGGTTTACGTTATTTCTGAGTGTCCCTAAACCTCTGTGTCTAATTAAATCAATTAATGTGTCACTAATACTTACTCAACATGTTCACAAGCGTCAATTTACCAAATCAAATGCCACTACAGCCAAAGGGATACAAACAAAAAAAATCATTGATTTGAATCAGTATTTTAGAGATGATGACAAAAATTGTATTTGATTGTTTTGCAGTACACTGGGGTGATGTAATGTTTAGACTAACTGGATGAAATAAAGTGGATGAAATCTTGTATTGGGAGTTTTTTGGTTTTGGCTCAACACCACCACCTCCTGGTGTGAAGTGAACAGAGCAGGGCGACGTTACAAAAGTGTTTTATTCCAAGGCACAAAATGTTCAGAAGAACGATGAAAGATGGAAAGCACTGACTCACTTCACTGACCTGCACACAGATCTGAACGGACCTTTTCACCAAGCCGTGCACAAACACTACAGAGCTGTGAACGCAACGCAGAAACGGCAGCACAGGCTGATGGCTCTCGTCACCACCAGAGAAACAAACACAAACAGGACACAAACAGTGGTGAAAAAGCCTAACGAGTGATTCGCTGCAGCAGACACGAAGCAGAAAGTTCTTTGAGATCAGGAGAAAAACAAAAGCAGGTTCAACTCAATTTCAATTCCAACAGTATAACTGGATTTCATGAAAACGTTTGTTCCTAATTGACTCATTTGGTAGAGCTGTGGGGAGACAGCATGAGTTACAATCATCATAGGGAAGCTGAACCGGAAACCGAACAAAAGCTGAGGCAAAAAGAACACGCAGAGATCACAAGCGTCCTGCTCGCAGCAGGCAAACAGAGTCACTCAAGCACCAGTTCTGCTCGGCAATGAGTAATGTTCACATTCACTTAAACACAAGTTGTATGATATAGCAAAGATGCAGAGGGACGACACGACTACAGAAATCTACAACCACAGTCGGCTCTTCCTCTCTGCTTTGACCTTTGACCTCGCTTCACACTCGTCACGTCGCGTCCAAGGTAACATCTGTACTAGCGTGTTATCTTTGGAATGTGTTGGACTTGGCCGACGGGGCATTTGAATTGGCACTTGGGTCACATTCACATTTAGGTTTCACTTCACTTCATTTTGCACAAACTTCAGTAACAGGTAACACGTCGACTTGAGATTGAGGCTCCCTGTCTTTGCTTGCCCACTTTTTAAATATTTTGGGAGACTGTAAATTAAAATTGGCAATTTGATTCAACAAGAATATAATGAACAAAAAAAAAGGTAACATAAATACTCTGGAATAGTGATAATACATCAGCGTTATCGTAATCTTCCACTTGAGGAAAATCAGTTAAAACACAACTCTGTGGCGTCCACGGTTAAAATGTCTTTGGATAGATATTAAAGATTGTACTTGCAGGTGACCACAGTTGCAGAGCTGATCATCACTCCGTTTCCTGGATGCGGACACCTGCTTCAAGGCTTTGAAGACACTCGGTGGCCAAAGTGTCAATGCGTTGGTGCCTGAGGGCAGAGAACCATCAACAAAGGAGGAACGGCCCCCGTGCGCTCTGAGGTGCATGTGATCTGCTGCGTGAGCTCAAAGAAAACAAGGGGCACGTGAGCTCCCTTCAAGTCAACAGTGCTGCCCTGAGGCACCGACGGCAGATGGAAGGGCCGCCATTCAACAGAACCCTGTTAGCGAGGCCTAGTGTTGAATTAATGCAGTTACTATCTGCTCCAGCTCACTCAAGTCATCGCGAGCCCACGTGATCCTTACGTATTCAGCAGAACTCCTCGTGCAGCGCCTCCCCCACCAGCAGCGAGTGTTTGTCCGGCTCGCTGAGAACCAAACTGTTCAGCGAGTGCTTGTCCGAGCGCAGGGAGTTGATCGAGGCCCGGCTGTAGGTGACGATGCGGTCCAGCAGGCTAAGTTTGGGCGAGGGACGACGCACGTCACCCATGCCGATGTGGATGCTGACGTCAGACAGGCTGCCCTGCCGCCTGCTGTTGCCCAGTCGTGCCTCCAACTTCTCTGCACTGGGTTTAGTGTAACTGGAAAGTAACAGAGTAAGACAAACGTGGGAGGTGATTTGGAAGATGGTTTGAGCCGCTTTCAGACACCCACTGAACTCTGAGTCATCCCGACATTCTCTGGAGAGACAAATGAGGTCAGAGCCTCTCTCTGGAGTTTCTCCTGACAACCTCCGAGTGAAAACTCTGGAGAATGTGCGAATGAGCACAGCAAGCAAGAGGTGAGGGATTTCTGGTAAATATTTATGGACAAAGACGTCAAGAGAGCTTCAGGTGATGAAGGCAGACAGCTGCGTCGATGCCTTGAACTGAAACACTTGATCAGAAGTGAGGTGACCACACCACCAGAACACTCCACAACTCTATTGTTGTTTAAGTGTCAGTGTGGAGAATCTGCGTAGTTCATATGTGAAAGGCAAATCCTACCGTTTGTTTCTTTGATTGTTCTCAAGGGGAAAAGAACTAAATTATTAATGGATTTCCTTCTTACCATTTGAGTAGGAGAGAGGACAGAACCACAGAGACAGACGACAGTGCCATCGCAGCAGAGCCCATCCACGGCTGTAGCACCAGACCGATGGGAAGGAACACGCCTGCGTGGTTAAAAACCCACATATAACCACATCTAACTACTGTGGTCAGAATTCTCTTTATGGTCACGCTCAGTGATTTGATTCAAATACATTTCAGAAGTGCCACCTACCAGCAGCAATGGGAATGCCAACCAGGTTGTAGATCAGGGCGAATATGAAGTTGATCCTGATCCTCTTGACAGTCTTCTTAGAGAGGTCTATGCTGCCCACCACATCCAGGAGGTCGTTCTGTACACAAGGCCACAATGTATGTTTTAATCTCTGCGTACTTGCAAATAGTGATAGTTGTATTTGTGAGTAACTGTTCTATTCGTCTTATTATATCTCACCCTGATCAACACCACATCTGCTGCTTCTATGGCCACATCTGTCCCAGTTCCTATGGCGATGCCCACGTCAGCCATGGCCAGAGCGGGCGAGTCGTTGACGCCGTCACCCACCATGGCGACTCTCTTGCCCTCCTGCTGCAGCTGCTCCACCTTGGCCACCTTGTGGGAAGGCAGCACCTCAGCAAACACCTTCTTGATTCCAACCTGGAGACGAGCACAGGCGTTCAGGGAACTGTGGTCATATCAAATAATATTCAAAGATGACTAAAGCGTAGTGTACCTGAGCAGCGATAGCCCTTGCCGTCTTGCTGTTGTCTCCAGTCATCAGCACAACTTCCAGACCCATGTTGGTGAGAGTGTGCACGGCAAGATCAGCCTCAGGCTTCACTGTGTCAGCAATGGCTATCATCGCACACAGCAGGTCTAGGCATTAACACAAATGATTCAAAATAAAACATTTTGTCAGCATTTGTTTGAGGGAAGAAGATAAATGTTAACTGTAAGAAATGGAAAAATAAATATACTTCAACTGCACCACTTACCATCCACAGCTACTAAAACAGCAGTGCGTCCTCTGCGCTCATGCTCCATCATGGCCTCGTCTATTTCGGGGCTGACCTGCAAGCAGTTCCTCCTCATCCACTCTCGGTTGCCAATCAGCACCACGTAACTGGCTGTCTGGACGAGGCCTGGACACACAAGTGAAGACGACAGCAAGCAAACAAAATGAACCTTAAAGTAATATTCCTTCTGAACAGAAAGTGAAAGTGTTTCTGCTGAATATTCCACCAGAACAAAAGCGTTCCATTCCCAGACTCACTCAGAGGCTGGGGGTCCATGATGAGCGGATGGGAGCTGGTGGTTGTCCGGGTGTCGCTGATTTGAACGAGGACGCTGTTCCGCTGGTTGTTGTCCTCGCTGTCGCTGTCCGCCTGTTTCAGCAGGGTCTCTGTGTTGCTGACCTGACAGCTGATTCCACAGCCCGGCACTGCCTGAAAGTTTGTGCACGTGCCAAGAGACTCCGTGCCGAGCTCCTGCACATAGCAATGGACGTTTGATGTGACACGTTACAAAACCAGAATATGTCGAGCAATCGGAGACTTCTAGAGTGGGGAGTTCATTCGAGGTAGACACCAACCTGTTTGCAGTACTTGGTGATCGCTGATCCCAGAGGGTGTTCACTGTTGTTCTCAGCAGTGCCCACGATGGCCAGTAATCGGGAACGAGGCATCTTGTTCCCCTCCACAACTATCTTGACTTGGACGACCTTGGGGGCGCCGTACGTGATGGTCCCAGTTTTATCAAACACCACTATCTGGACCTGCACGTAAAAAGAAGTTTGACTGAGGTGAGCAGGAAATACTTTTATTCCCATCTACACTAATATGTTCCGTAAGCTTGTGAATCAGAACCGTTACGTGTTCCAAATGACAGATGGATGTTACGTATCTGGCTGACTCGACACACAGGATCAGGGGTGTCAGAGCGTCATTAACACACCTTATGGGCCATCTCAAGTGGCTCTCCTCCTTTTATCAGAATGCCATTTTGGGCTCCAACTCCTGTGCCCACCATGACAGCTGTCGGCGTTGCCAAGCCAAGGGAGCAGGGACAGGCGATGCATAACACTGTTATGGAGGCCTGGAAGGCAAAGCGGATCACTGCCTCGGACCTGGAAATGCTCTTGTCATAACCCTGCAGAGGGGGAAATGGGTCGAGTGAGCATGAGATCCACTTTTATCATCAGTGAAGAGAGGAAACATGGAAGAGTACGAGCAGCAGTATCAGATATGTGAAATCAGACATCAAAACAAATGACACTTCCTCGTGGTTAGATCAGTCAAGAGTGAAAAGGTGACTCACAGGAAAGTATTTCTCCACAAGTGAGAAATCTAAAAACCCAATGACGATCCAGGCGAGCAGCGTCAAGACGGATATGGCAACAATGAAGGGTACGAAGTAGCCACTGATCTTATCTGCATACTGCTGGATGGGAGCCTAGAAAATAAAATGGGAGAAATGTTACCCTGCACGCAGGAGGACATGGTGCAGACCTGCATAACTCACCTTTGAAGTCTGAGCCTCCTCCACCAGTTTGACAATCTGAGACAGCGTCGTGTCCATGCCGACATGTGTAGCGCTGACGAGCAGAGAGCCGTTCTGGTTAATGGAGCCTGCGATCACAGTGCTGCCGGGCTTCTTCGTCACTGGCATGGCCTCACCTGGAGACACAGAGCAACAGCTGCTCAGAAACACAGCAGCAGGAAACAGGAGCCGGGTGTCCACAGTAAACACTGGTGCTTTGGAGGAAACCCATGGATGGCCACATTCCACCACTGAAGAATATTTTGTGAAGTTTGGCGATAAAATGTTCAGATCCTGATCATTTTATAGAAGCTTTTTTCAAATGGTAAAAAACTAAGAGCCTTCTAGACTTCACCTGAATCTTTACATTGGAGTATTTTTTACACCACACAAATCCCAAGCCAATAACAGTTACTTGATCCTACAGTCAATGCAACAAACCTGTGATTAGAGACTCATCAGCCATCGAGTGTCCTTCAATGACCCTCCCATCTACTGGAAACTTCCCTCCGGGGACGACTTTCACCACGTCACCCCTCTGCACCAGCTCAACGTCCACCTGCTCCTCACTGCACAACAACACAGAGATTAAGTCTGTATCCCAGGTGGAATCGTTGCTGTGGAAAATCACTCGCAGCTTGTTTATGCAGAATGTGCAGGGTTTATTATGCCTGGCCAGACCTTGCATGACATTTAAACAGCAAATATTTGCATCTAAAACCAAGTTAAGATATTAAAGGTCATAACAGTCGTAGTGAGAGTAGAGGACAGGTACCTGAGAACGGACAAGTCGCTGCTGAGAGTGACCACTGTGGCCTCGGTAGCTTGGAGAGACATAAGCTTGGACAAAGCCTCAGACGTCTTACTCTGGATGGACGATGTGACACGCAAAATACTTTCTGACTATTCATTTAAAGACAGTGATGATTTTTTTGAAGCAGATAACAATAATGACAGTTGAGCTGAACCTTAGCGATCTGTTCCAGCCAGCGTCCCAGCGAGATGAAGACGAAGAGCATCGGGGGCGTGTCGAAGAAGGTGATGGGGTTGATTTTGGCCTTCTCCACCATGGCCACTATCAGGATGACCAGCGAGTAAGCAAAGGCTATGGAAGTGGCCAAAACTATGAGCACATCCATGTTGGCAGATCGGTGTTTGACTGCTTTGTATGCCTGGATGTAGAAGTAACGACCTCCAATAAACTGCGGAGATAAATAAACATTATTAAATAAACTGCTGCGATCAGAGAACAAATCCGGCTTCCTTCACTAACTAAACATGTGCTGCTGACATTAACTCAGATTTACCTGAACAGGGACACAGAAGAGGAAGGAGAGCAGGTTCATGATGGAGAGGCCTGGGAGCAGCTGTCTCTCCAGGAACATGGTGGAGTGGTAATGGTTGCGGTCCTCCACCGTTGCATTGTGCCGATGTGAAGCATTCATCTGGTGGTCCATTATGATCATGTAGATCATCATGCCCATCACAGGCACACAGAAAATCAAGCTCACCAGGAAAGATTTCTTCCACCTGAAAGATTGAAAATTAAATTAGTTTCATATTAATGTTAGTTTGTATTTTAACCCTAAAGTACAAAGTAATAAATCAGGGCACAAATATCCTGCGTAAAGAATGAACATATACTAAATTGTCAAGTAACCTGGCCACCTCACTGCATCAGCACAAGTTACTCACTGTCGTATCTCTTTGCTGTGGTCCAGATGTGAGGCAGTGCGATCCCTCTTCACTAAAGATGCTTCAAACCCGAGATTCTACAAATACGAATCAGCACAATGATCAGACCAAGCAGTTTGTGAATTAGCACTTCCACTGTGCCAAGTCTCACAGGTGAGAGGGGGAATAATACCTCTATCAGCTTGATGATGTCTCGTGGCCCTATAATTTCTGAGTCGTATTTGACGTGTGCTTTGTTGGTTGCCAAGGCAACAGAGGCATATATAACGCCCTTTTCTTTCGTAAGGCTGGATTCAATTTTGTGAACACAAGAGGCACACGTCATTCCTCTGACCTGGAAGAAGGTGAAGAGGAGCACAAGCACAGAAAGGGACAAAAAATATTTAATGATTATTTCATAAATGGGAGGTGTTACTGTGTTTACTGTATTCACATCACGTACATGCAACTTTTCCCCAACTCACCACTAGCTCCAGGTTTCCATCTGAACCTTCATAGTTCTCCATCACAGAAGCAGTGAAGCCCAGCTCTCTCACACACTCGGCTATCTTCACGGGATCGATGACCTCCGGATTGTAACGCACCTCTGCTTTACTGGCCATGAGTGCCACCAGAACAGAGTAGATACCTGGACAATGGTAAGCAGTGTCTCTTTAGCAAGTACTCAAAGCAATGAGCTGGGTATACATGATTGGAAAGTCAATATTTTATGTTTGGACAGACCAGGTTCATTCTTAAGGTTTCTTTCGATGTTTGCCACACAGGACGCGCAGGTCATCCCTCCAACCTGAATATAGCATTTCGACTGCTCCTCTCTGATGCGTCCTTCTTTGTGCAAGTCACTGTCCATCTCAATATCTTTCACATGTGCTGGACTTGAGGACTTTGGGACTTGGGGATCCGGTGTAGGCAGCAGTGAATTGGTGGCTGAGGGAGAACAAATTACAGTTATTAAAGAGAAGCCAAATTAGCAGTTAGCGATGGAGGCTCACCCTTGAATTTCAAGTACCCTCACTGTTAGATTCAAATGAACAGAAGCTGCTGGCAAGAAGAGATCGATTGTAAGAAGTGAGGCTCTATCTACAAAAAATACCATTGAAGCAAACAAATAAGCATTTCTCACAGACACAACTATCTGTCCTCTTACCAGGCAGGAAGGCGTCAAAGCCCATGTCCTCGACGGCATTCTTCAGCTCCTCTGGTGTGGTCAGAAGGGGATCGTACTCAAAGATCCCCTGGTGATCGGCCAGAGAGACGCATGCTGACACCACGCCTTTCCTTTGAGAGATCATGCCTTCAATGGACTGGACGCACGAGTTGCACGTCATGCCCTCGATGTGAATATTAACTACAGACGCCAGTGGCTGGGTAAAACAAGGCTTTGCAGCAACAGCTTGGGCCTGGAGTGCTCCTGCAGCTCGAGGCGATGAAAGGGCAGGGGAGGGCGATATGGATCCAGGACTGATCGGGCCAGTGGAGTCCCAGGGTTGAGTTTTGAAGTGTCCTGGAGGCAGTGCTTCAATTGCCTGCTGCAGCTGAGGCACTGTCACCACCAGAGGATCATAGCAAATGGAAGCACTCTCCTTCTCCAGAGAGACCTCCACGGAGGAGACACCAGGCAGCAGGGAGATATTGTCCTGGATATTGACCACACAGGAATGGCAGTGCATGCCCTTGACTCTGAGCATGACAAGTGTAATGTCTACAAAGATTTCAGTCTCCTCTGAAGTCTCTGATGGTGAAGACACCGATGGTTTTTGAGAATCAACTAAACGTTCAATTTCACTGGGAGACAGCTGCAGAGGGCGGGGCTTGGTTTTGACAAACGCCTTGAAGCCAGCCACGGCGATCTGCTCGATGATGGTTTGGACGGTGATGAGGTAAGGCAAGTAGACGACCGTCGCTTCCTGAGAGTCTAATACAACTGTGGAAAATGAAGACATGAGAAGATGTTAAAACAAAAAGTGCCAGATGAAGATGTTCACGTTCAATGAGGCATGAGTTTAACATGCTACATATGTATCACTGTCATCACATATCACTGTCAGAGCATCTCTCCGCCAAGGTCTGCAGTTCCCTTATGAGACCTCATATAAAGTCACTAGATCCCGATTTCTGTTTCTGTAAGATCTTTGAATTACTCTGAGGAATTAATTATTGAAAAACACTCTCTCAAAGTTTGAGGAAGTAAAAAGATCCGATCCAAATTATATTGGGTTCCTCCCTGACTCCACCTCTCCACAACAGTTCACAGAAATGAGTCAAACAAACCAGATATAGAGCATATGGCTGGCAGACTATACAGCCAATTTACACACAATGATAACACAGTACTCAGCAACTGTAATCCAATGTGTCTGCATGTCCCTCCTTACAACAATGTCAGTGAAAGGATTTCATGAGTCATGGTCAAATCCCACTGAGCAATCTGTTGCAATGAACCTACAGAGACACAATAACAGGACACCTGTGACCTGTGAGCTTTCCACACCGTGGAGCAAATGTGTTCCAACGTGTAGCAGGAGAGTGAGGTAAACCTCCAAGCTGAATAACAGGTCAAGAACGTCACCTTTGATCTTTTTAATCCCTTTCAGTTTTCCGATCTTCCCTTCAATAGTGCTGGTGCAGGAGTGGCACGTCATTCCATCAATCCGTAGTTTCAGCAGTGCTACTTCCCCTGACCTGCTTAGAGATGGGGACACGTTTCGGCCTTTCTGCACAGGACTGCTGGGTGTGGGGATCTCTGCAGCTGATAGGCTGCCCACCACCTCATTCAGCTGCAGGGATGAAGTCAAGGAGGGAACATAGGTGACAGTGAGACCCGTCGGAACCTGGCTCTCTCTGACATCCAGGACTCCCTGGATCTGGGATAGCTTCTCTAAAGCCTCCGCTTGAGCTGCAGGTGCCAGGACTGAGGTGGATAAGAGCTGGGTCTCTGTAGAGACTGGTGTTGCCGCGACAGACTCCGATAGACTTGATTCGAAGCCCATGTCCTCGATGGCCTCTGACAGAGACTCTGGATTCTGTTGGTTGTGGTCAAATATGACAGTGGCATTCCTCTGCTCTAAAGACACCTGCAAAATAAAAAAGAAGAAAATCAGACTCAAGCTAAATGCAATTGAGAGGCTTGTAACCATTATCAAACATAAAGACAGTGGGGCGACTTTCCTTCAACATATAACAAGCATTTGCAGAAATATCTCATAAGACAGCAGATTAAAAATTAGTAAACTGGTCATACATGAAGCATTTGAATGTTAGAATGTTTATTTCTATAGACATCCATTTTATTGATTGCATAGCATAAAGTACAAAGAAACATTCTTGCCTCACGTGCCCGTACCTGCCCTTTAAATTACCTGTATACTGTGAACGTGCATGAAGCTTAACAATATAAAGAGAGTTCAATTTGTCTGTGGCCTTAAGCTGACAGCGTGTTCTGTCAGCAGAATGACCCTTAGCTCTCCCTCTTTTTCTACAAGTAAGCAAACATGTGACACGCTGCAGGGATCACCAGACTAAGCTTTAAGTTACAAATCAGAGTGGGGTGAGTAATAGGTGATTGTTCCTGCCTGTTGGATTAACCATCTCTCTGTGAATGAGAGACGAAGGAAAGCTGGGGAATCAGACAGTCACTTTTCTATATACAAATAAAAATCAATACCCTCCTCTCAGATCACTTGTCATTATAGATTACCATTAAAATAACCAGACCTTTTATTCTCTTAAGACACAAATTACATTTCCTGTTTGAACAGACGACTGCATTTCGACCTGCTGTCACAGTCCTGAAAAGGGCAGAGCTCTATTTGGAGCACACTATTGTGTTATATTCTCATTTGACCACAGCCAGAGGGGTAAACACACAGCAAACAAAACAACAGGCCTCAAATATTGTAATTTAGCTCTTATGTCTGTCTAATGGCTGAAGTGATTGATTGTAAATGGGACCAGCTAGTCCCGAGGGAGAAGGACTGTGGGATTAATCAAACTGTATTAGCCTAAAATTGGCAGGAACCTTTATCAAGACAAGGATCTCTCTCTCTCTCTCTCTCTATTTATATATATATATCTGCCTTCTTCACGGGGTTATTACAGATTGCACCATTAGAACAATATGATTTCAGATCCTGCTTTTAAGTGGAAGAGGCTTTCAAGAAATTCAGTGTCAGGAAAATTTTAGAACCGCACCTAAATATAGACAAACAGTGAGATGCAAGGCTGCATCCTTGTTCTTGGCAAACAATGCATTTACCTTTATGTGCACCACTCCTGGGAAAGACCCGATCCTCTGCTCTATGGACTGGACACAGGAGCCGCAAGTCATACCCTCCACCGTGAGGGTAACCGAACACAGGCTGACTTTCTGCGTCATGGTGGATTAGCCTGAAGGCACAGAAGGAAGCAAGGAAGCAAATGTACAGTTATTTATTGTTGTTCTTTAAAGCATCAAAGAATGAAAGTAAAAGCAAATATGTCAAAACAAACTGAAACATAGTTTTAGGATAGATGCTTGGAAACAGCAATAGATGTGTGTACATTATTTTTAATATCTTTAAAGTTAACAAAGCATTAGTAAAGTGAGCTAATATTCCTGCCTCTGGCACAAACAAAACAAAGCTTCTTTGCACGCAGAAGAAGAAGAAAAGGTGTGTCACTAACTTCATCTTTCTTTGTGTAATGTAAATGGATTGTTAGGACATATTAGCACAGCAAATGATGTTTAACAGGAGGCAGTCAATGAAGACCTCAAAGGTTCCGTGCGGCTCTTTAGCTTGAGTTCCATTGAGCCAACAGTGAGCTAACCAGACCCAGCGAAACAAAATGTTAAACTTCAAGTCAACTGTTGCCGGCTTGTTGCTAAACCCACCGAACTGTACGTTCCACTCAGAGGTGCTTAATGGTGTTCACGACGAACTCGCATCGCCAGTAAAACACACTGCCTGTTCAGACCAGGGAGCTGAGGTCAGGATGAAGAGAAAAGTCCCAGCTCTTACCTCAGTCGGGGGGTTAGCGGCAGGCTGTGGACATGGGCTGTCAGGCGCTCAGGCTAAATGGAAGCTAGCACGCTAGCTAGCATCTTCGCACTGCGTTACAAGCAGCTACGTGGACGCCTGCCGACATCGTGCTGTCTGCGAGGAACGACACCACTGGCTGTGCAAACGCCGTTCTTCCGCTGTTCCCTCTGGACCCAGCTCCGAGGCTGTTTTGTTTCTCCGTCTCACGCCGACGTGACCGACGGCTGGAGCTCAGAGAGGTGGAGCCGCGCTGTGAGCCTCAGGCCCGCGGTGCTGCCCTGCGTGTGGTCTGTCAGGCTGTGGTGCGTTTGCGTCGAGCCCAGTCACACACAGCCAGCCGCGTCACGTGTTCGATGCTCCACAAGTGTCCGGACAGACTTGAAACTATTTCGGGTCATATCGTGATTGTGTCAGTAAGATTATATGTAAATATTAAAGCAACACCGGACAAACCAGTTACCACTGGTAAACTTAGCGCAGTTAGCAGAGCAGGTTGTGTCAGTCTGTGAATTATCTTTGACCACAGACTCTTTACCCAGTGTTTGTTAATTAATCTCTACATCAATACATTATCATTTGACTGATACAGAATCTATGTACCTGCCAATCCCTCCATGCTGATGTGTATGATAAAATCAGCATGGTTAAAAAATAATAATAATACATAATAATAATAATAATAATAATAATATAATTTCATTAAGGTAATAATTGTGTTTTTAATTGCATTTCAAATTATTGTATTTTTTCAATAGCTGCCCCCGAGTCACTGACTTATATCATTGCTCTGGACAGTAGCTTTCTTGTCCTAGCACATGACTTGCACCACCACACCAGACCATTCTAGTTTCAGTGTCAGTTACACTGGTTCAGCCAGAGGATAACCACAAGATAAACTAACTCTAGCCTCTCTCTTTTTACCACACAGATGTGAGCAGAGGGCACAATAAACTCACTGTTTCAATCCTGTGTTTATATCTGATTTTGTGCATACATCCATTTATAATACATACTTATGTATCTGTATTTACTCGACTTTACTTCCACCCACACGCAGTAACCCAGAGTATCTTAACTAGTACTGAATCCCACACACCGGTGGGAGTGAATGGGTTCCATGTGTCCCTCCTGTGGATGCTGTGCCTCGCCGTGTCGGGTGTGAGCAGGTTGTGATGCAGCGGGGCAGGTCCATGTTTTCCTCTGCTCACGTGTACGGCTGCGCCCGTCAGGCTGCAGCTGAAGCCGGGAGGAGAGCTCATGACGAGCCGCCCCCGCTGTCTTATATCGTCTCCAGCCATGCGTCCACGTGCACGCGGACCACACTCCGGCACGTCGCACAACCGAGGGGAAACTGATTTGAAGTCGTTATTCGTGTAAGTGACTTGGCTTTAATTCACGCTTTAAGTGAGTTTTGGTGTTTTGTTCACGTGTAAGTGGGAAGATCAGAACTGTGTCGTGTTAATGGGATGGGACCAGTTTACCAGTCCAGTTCACCTTAATGTTAATGCTCAGATCATTCATGCCTAATAATAATAGTACATGTAGTGGAAGTGTGTTAAATATAATAATGTATATATTTACCCACTTGTGTTTTTTCAGTCCAGACCAACATGTCTGTAAGCAGACCTTCCAAATGTGAAGCTACTGTATATGTTAACATTTATAAAGAACCTTTGTGTGTCGATGCTTTCGATCAGATTAAGGCTCTGAGGCTGTGGGACAAATGACAGAGGGGGAGGTTTCAGCTCGGTGCTTCGTGTATGTCAATAGAAGACTTCAGTTTCTACTGGGAATGAGCTCTGTAATGAGGCTTCAGCATCACTTTTGATGACCTGTTTGAGTGGAGTTTTCTATCGTTGACATGTTGATTTCAGTGGATTATACAGTGTTTGAGTTCTCATTTCAGTGCAGGTGGTGTCCTATGTGAAGGCTTGTTCTTGTTTAAAAAGAAAAACCCTACATGTGCAGGAGTTTTCCTTTGGTTAGGAAAAGCAGAAAAGAAGTTCTAGTTCTACAGATGCTGGTTACAGATTATGTCATTATTGAGATGGGCTCTGAACTTGAATCTAAACATAAAGTACTGTCATATCTGTAGATTCTGAAATATTTATGATCCATCCTGATCCCACAATGTGCTGATCTGCTTCAGAATGAAGCGAGGACAGACTGATTTCAAATCAAAGTGCCCGACCTCACGCCACGAGAGGAGGGCTAAGAGACAGAAGCGGGGGCCGTCCAGCTTGGCCCCGGCTCCAGCGGAGGACTGGGGTAACCTGCCTCACCACGTGGTCCTGCAGATCTTCCAGCATCTGTCCCTGATAGACCGCGCCAGGGCCTCGTCCGCGTGTCGCCAATGGAATGACGTGTTTCACACCCCCGACCTGTGGAGGAGGTTTGAGTTTGAGCTCAATCAGCCTGCCACCTCCTACCTGCGCTCCACTCACCCTGACCTCATTCAGCAGATCATAAAGAAGCACGCCCAGCACCTGCAGTACGTCAGCTTTAAGGTGAAGGCCTCCCCTGCTGTCACCCCTTTCCTCTCCTCCACTTTCACAACAATTACGTGCCCTCCCTCATCCAAACCATCTGCTGCACAGCCAATCATGATGCCTCAGATGTCTTGGCTCTAGCAGGCTTACACATCGAGGCTGAAATGATTCTACGACCTCCATCCATTCGCTTGGATTTGATATTGGATTCTCTCTGTGTGAATGGTGAATCAGGTGGACAGCTGCACAGAGTCTGCAGAGGCGGCCTGTGACATTCTCTCCCAGCTGGTCAACTGTACCATTAAGACCCTTGGGCTGATTTCCACAGCGAGGCCCAGCTTCATGGGTGTGTCTCAGGTAAGAGGTGGCTTCTTTTACCGCTGCTGTATTTGTTGGAGCATCAGCTATATTCACATTATTTTCACCCTCCCTCCCCTCCCTCCTCAGACTCACTTTGTTTCTGCGCTAACGGTGGTGTTGGTCAACTCCAAGTCCCTGTCCTCCATCAAGATTGACGACACCCCAGTGGACGACCCGTCCTTGAGGGTGCTGGTTGCCAACAACAGTGACACGCTCAAGTTGCTGAAGATGAGCAGCTGTCCTCATGTCTCCCCAGCAGGTCCATTTATATGCATATATTTTTGAAGGATTTTGTTTGTTTGGCTTCTATGAGTCAGCACAGAGAGTGCAGGGAATGAAAGGAGAGAGAGAGAGGTGCAATGATGCGTGGCAGATGTCTCACGCAGGGCTTGAACTGGGACACTGATGTAAGGTGAGTGTCTTATATGTGCACGCCACATGATGTTTCACACTGTGACCTTCTAATGGAAAATGCAAGACAAGTACATTCATAAAAATGAGCGAGGGCCGACTCAGTGTGCAGTGTACCATGATGCTTTGAGCTACGATTCCTCATGTTAGCACAGGTTTATCATGTTCACCGCCAGAGTGTAGCATGCTAACAGCTGCTACAAACTACAGAAAGCTACGCTACCGCTCAAACGTTTGGGGTCACCCGTACAACTTTGGGTTTGCCATTCAAACTCACACCTTTATTTATCCAGAATGAGTAGAAGGGGTAGTCAGGACATTGACAAGATTAGAAATGATAATGATTTCCAACTTTGCTTTCGTCTAAGAATTCCAGCATTGCACACCTTTGGCATTCTCGCTGTTCATTTGTTGAGGTAATCTGAAGAAATGTCACCCCACGCTTCCTCAAGCCCCTCCCACAAGTTGGATTGATTGATGGGCACTTCTGGCTGCTCCCACCGTCTGTTCTTTGGCCATATTAATCTGTTCTTTTTATTCTGACTAGAACGCCTCCATCCCGGAGCCGCCTCTTCACTGTACATGTTGACACTGGTGTTTTGCAGGTACCATTTGATAAAGCTGCCTGTTGAGGACCTGTGAGGTGCCTGTTTCTCAAACCAGAACTTGTCCTCTTGCTCAGTTGTCCACCGGAGTCTCCCAGGGAAGTCTGGGGCTCGTTGCTGAAGCTGCTTAGTTATTCTCATTCATTGAAATCTCTCTTTCTCTCCACAGGTATCCTCTGTGTGGCAGATCAGTGCCATGGCCTGAGGGAGCTGGCACTGAACTACCACCTCCTCAGCGATGAGCTCCTGCTCGCTCTCTCCTCTGAGAAACACGTCCACCTGGAGCACCTGCGCATCGACGTGGCGAGCGAAAACCCCGAGCAGACGCACTTCCACACCATCAAGAGGAGCAGCTGGGAGGCTCTGGTGCGACACTCGCCCCAGGTGAACATCGTCATGTACTTCTTCCTCAGCGTGGAGGAGTTCGAGCCCTTCTTCCATGAAGAGACCCCCGTCACCCACCTGTACTTTGGCAGGGCCATCAGCAAAAACCTGCTGGGCCGCATCGGACTGAACTGCCCCCGGCTGGTGGAGCTGGTCGTGTGTGCCAACGGCCTGGAGCCCCTGGACAAGGAGCTGATCCTGATCGCAGAGCGCTGCAAGAGCCTGACGGCCATCGGGCTCGGCGAGTGCGAGGTCACCTGCAGCGGCTTTGTGGAATTCGTGAAGATGTGTGGCGCCAGGCTGACTCAGCTGTCGATCATGGAGGAGGTGCTGATCCCAGACAGCAGCTATAACATGGAGCAGATCCACAGCGAAGTGTCCAAGCACCTGGGCCGCCCGTGGTCCCCCGACGTGATGCCCACCTGGTAGGCTGGAGCCAGGGAGGAGGGCTGACTGACAGCGTGTCCACAGATACGCACTGTTGTAACGCTAGTGTTGTACAGCTTCTCTGTCTTCAGTGTTCCTTTGCAGGAGATCGATCATTGCCTTGTTCTGATGCTGTTGCTTCGATTTAAAAAAAAATATTTTTGTACTTTCTCGTGAGCACTCAGCTGTCATGTTAATGTTAAATGTTAAATCAAACTATATCATTCATTCTGAACATCATCTGATCCCAGGTCAGGTCTTCTGGCATTTACTGCCAGTTAGAGAGCCAGACACTTCGCCTGGACTCGTCATCACTCCAGTAGGGAGAGTAAATATTGACAGTAATATACAGCCTGAAATGTAAATTACGTAGCAGAGGAAAGAGAACAAGAGTTTCCAGTTTCTGTTGTCACTGTAAGGACAACACAATAGGTCTTTTGTGTTCTTGTCTATTAGTGGTGGCATGAGTGGAGACCTAATTATTTACTTCCTGTCTTACAACCTTTCAAACGCTCGGCCGGTTCTTATTTGATTTAAAGGCTTTAAATGGTGTTTTTGAGACATTCACGTGTCTGATTTTAATCAGAACAGACAATCGGTATCAATATTGACACTAATTTTATATTCACTGAAATTGACATCTACAGGTTATTCTCTATCCGTTTCGGGGGAAGTTAATGTCAGTCCACTACACGTGTCCAGTGATCCTCCAGACTCACATCAAACTGGATTAAACAAGAAAAATCAAACTTTTCATTGAAGTTATTACAGTTTAATATTTGACTGTTGTTTGAATGTATTTTGTATTTTAATCAGAATACTGCTGTATTGTGTATTTATGAAGTCAACGGCCAGTGCGTGTCATGTGTGTTTACATGGTTTTCCTGTGCGTGCGGTGGTGAGAGTTCGCTCAGGTTAGCTTCGGTGTCACGGCCTTATCTTTTTCCTCATGCTTTAAATCCTCAGTAAAATGTGGTTGAATCACTTGGGCGTTCTCGTGGCTCAGATCCAGTGAAGCCTGGTCTGATGTGTTTTTCTGACTTTGTCCCATTTGACCTTTCTGCAGCTCGCCATTCCCAGCAGTAGAGGGCAGCAGTGGTCTTACTGGAGGCAGTGGGACGTTATATAAGCAGAGCTGCTGCTGTATAATGAAGTACCAGCATGCCAATGGTAACTCAGCCCTTTTAACAAGTGGATTCGGCTTGTGCACACTCCATTTCCATAAAAAAACATCAGACGCAGCTCAGGATCCTCTTCTTCACAGCCTTTTAAATTTATGTCTTTACTTGTTCCGTGTGTGTCTCTCTCTCTCTCTCACACACACACACACACACACACACAGTCACACAACAACATTGTTTCTTCATCTATTCCACAAATGTATGCGTGGTGCGACCAAACGACTCACAGGCCCAGCCTATAAAAAGACGTATTTTTTTCATTCAAGCAAATTAAATTGAAAAATCTGTGAAGCACACGTCTGCCTTGGTGACAGGATGCATTGTGACTGTTTAGGGTATCTAGGTGAGCGGAATACATTAAACCAGCTAAGCATTTTGTTCTGGGAAAGTGGCACTTTTTTGGAGGGGTGGGTGGCATAGCTAATTGGGTTACCAGCGCTCTCAGAAAACCCATCAGGAAAGTAACAGGCTTACGTGTTCACTGTGGCAGCTTGTTATGCCGCGTGTAAAGAGGAGAGGGCCTGCCTGCTTTCTGTCGAGCAGTTTATTACAAAATGAACGCATCACCTTAATCGATGATTAAGAAGTCGAAGAAGAAGAGGGGGAGGGATTCTTTTCTCACTGCATTTATGTAAGACCACCTCTCCCACCCCCACAAAAGGAGACATTACACTGGGATGCCTCCACTTATGAGCCAGTGCGGATTACTTACAATTTTCTAAATAAATAATCATGCTGCCGTCCTCAAGTTGCCAGCACATTTTTGTTTCTTCTGTGTTCGGGCCTCTGATAGTTTGTGATGACATTCAGTGCAAATTCATCCTCCGTGATATCAGAGGCGGTGGGAGACTGGGGATAAATGTCCACAGGGGTCTCCAGGGTGGGAGAGGGTGGGGTAGACAGCCTGGAGCGTTTGACATACCCTCCGCCCCTGAAGCTCCTCCACTCCTTGATCCACTGATCCCTCGAGGACGGGTCCAGCCGGTCCAGATGCTTGGCTTGCATGAGCGGCGAGGGGGCGATAGAGTTCCTCAGCACGTGAAACGTGTACCTGGGGGAGAGAGCGTGGTGGTGAGAAAGTAGGCCAGTGAAAAATATGCGGCCCTTTGATGTAAATCAGAGCATTCCCTCTAAATATCAGCACTTTCAGACGCATCGCGGCGCGAGAGGAAGACAGCCGTGGTGCAGTCATTCCTGACCTTCACAATTAACATTATTTATTAAAATCAGTCTCTGCTGCCTTTGCACCTACTATCTCAGGATTTAAGGATCTGCATGAGTCAAATGTGGATTCCTAAATAAGACGTAAATACTATGATTATTAGTGGCAGAGGATGCCTCCCAACCTCTCTGATCTAATTCCAGTTTACTACTTTATTTACTTTTCCGATCCCTCATCATCAGTTGCTATCATTGTTTTTTGTCCCAAATGACCTTTAACGTCCTGTATGAGTAACTCCTCTGATCAGAAATGTTTTGTGAAAAAATACCAGAAATGTTAATTTCTATTCCAAGTATT
Organism: Pseudorhombus dupliciocellatus; assembly: GCA_016785235.1. Lineage (NCBI taxonomy): Eukaryota > Metazoa > Chordata > Actinopteri > Pleuronectiformes > Paralichthyidae > Pseudorhombus > Pseudorhombus dupliciocellatus. The sequence goes on along the minus strand of JAFBJW010000129.1, from coordinate 1,533,695 downwards.
TTTTTAATTCCCTCTATTTGATCACGGGGTCCAAAAGGCGACTGTATACCTGTCTCAAAGTGCAAAATGCTCAATGTGAAAAACAAATATTCAGTGTGATTGGTTGAAGTCACTATATCTTATCTTATCTATATCTTAAACTTGATGGATGGATTATTTTTAGACCAAATGACCTTTATTTGCTGCTTCAGTTAGAGCACCACTCTATCGCTTCTCTCTTTCTTATGAAAGTACCTTTGACTTCACAGGATCTATTAGGAGCTATGCCCAATTCCACACACTCATTAATAACAGTCCCCTTAACGTGTCTGACTCATCAAGATCAATGAACTCTTCTCGGAGAAATCAAGGAACATTTTTAGAAATGCCCTTTCTCCAAATTAACCATGCCCTTGCGTGGGAGCGACGGAGCGATCGTACCTGGGCAGCAGAGCCACCACAGTGGTGATGATGCAGAGAAGGTAGAACATGGGGTCGGCCATCTGGCTCTGGAGGATCCAGTACGGGTTGGACGGAGGGTTACAGGTGATGCAGATGGCGCTGTAGGCCAGCGTCACGATGAAGTAGAGCGCCACGCTGCCCAGCATGACCCCCCAGTGAACCACCGTCTGCGGGTCAGGAGCACAGAGCCGCAATATGGTGAACGGTACCAATAACAACCCCTCCGGTGGTTCTGGAGCATCTCTTTGAAAAGGGTTGATACTGTTGTATTCAGCGAGAGTTCTAGCTCACTGGAGGTTTGCTGTGATCCTATCTAGAAGTAGATATCCATCAGGTCAGCACTCACCCAGGTTTTGATCTCTATTGACAGATGCAGCAGGATGGTAAATAGAGAGATGGTGTTCAAAGGAGTTCCAAAGGTAAAAACATCAATGTCTGAGTCCTGGTAAGCCTGAGGGAGAAAAAAACATAAACACATGTTGTCAAATGTGCGGCAGAAAAACCGAGTAACATAACTGGATGAACCATGACAGACGCGTTCTCTCACCAAGTATGGAATGAAGAAGCAGACCAGGCTCTGATAGAAGGCATCGAGGATGGAGACCCAGAACGTTCTTTTGTTGTATTCCTAAAAAACACATACGTATTGGTACGTGTAGCTATCGATTACCAGGGAATGTGGAGACATATAGGACGTGTTTAGAGAGTGTGTGAAGTGTGTTGCAGCTTGATTGGCCTAAAGGGAAGTATGGGGACTTGGTGGAGGTCACTGACCCCTTCACCCTGTCCAGTCCGGTACAGCTCAGGGACACCAATCAGCATCGCCGCAGAGATGTCTTTGTCCATTATCCCGAACATGATGGGCGGTACAGAGGTGAAGAAGAGGTTAAAGAAAATCATCAGCCAGTAGTCGATCATGGCCGTGCCGGAGAAGCCACAGAAGAACTGATACCAGAACAGGAGGTTGACGTAGGCCTGGGGAACACAGAGCTGCATGTGATTAGAGGGGAAGAGTCTCACCAGCAGCAGCGTCCTCAGGTGACCAGACTCACCACGTTCTTATAGAAGAAGTAAATGATCATGTTGGCCAGTCGTGTGTGGCACCAGTGCCCGTGAACCAGGAGGAGCTTTTTCAGGTGTTTGAAGCGAGATACCACAAAGTCACTGGCCATGACGGCCTGCGGGGGACAAACAGGGTCACGATGCGTCATGGGCCGTGAGGGTTGAGGAAAACAGAATATTTTCAACGCCTCAGACCTGCATGCCCTCCTGACCCGATATCCCAATGCCGATGTCAGCTGCCTGGATCATGTTGACGTCATTGGCACCGTCACCTGAAGCAGCAGAGAGGACGTCGGTTCAATAGCACGCTACCAAACACAGTCTTTTAATATATTTGATTTCCCACCAAAGGTTGTTCCCAATAAATGTGATCCAGGATTAGCAGCTCAACACAAGTTTCTCACCGACGGCGAGGGTCATGACCTTGAGCTTCTCCCGCACCAGCTTCACCACGCCGCTCTTCTGCAAGGGCGTGACTCGGCAGCAGAGGACAGAGCGGCAGCGTTTGGCCAGGTCCACGAAGCGGTCCCGCAGGTCCGGGGACAGGACCATGTCCAGGGTGCGTCCGTCGATCAGCAGAGAGATGTCTTGGGTCGTGTCCACGTTACGAGGGTCTTCTGCGTACCGCCTCACCTCCTCCAGGGTGCAGTCCAAGATGGACGTGCAAGTGAGCTGGAAAACAACGTCCACATTTGGATTTTCACGAAGATTCCTGATGCAGAGCTTTATTTAGAAAGGATGGGATCGTTGAGAGGAAATACTGAACGGAGTGAATCTGAGTCTGCCGGTAAAAGACATGACTAATGTCTGAGTGCAGGCAGGCTCATCGCTGTTGTCTGTAAATAACTCCTGCCTCTCAGCCAAAAGGGAAAAACTAACAAGATGTAAGAAATGGGTCACATCCGGTTTTTATCCATCTGATCTCGCTAATGCTTAGGTGTGGCTGGGTGATAATGGTGGGAGAGCAGCCCTCAGGTGGTCTGGAGTTACAGTGGTTGGAAAAAACAAAGGTTCATTAGAATACGCCTTCAGCCCAGATCATGAGGCAAGGGGTATATCCTCTGAGGGTTCAATATTAGACTGGCAATTAGATATGAAAGCATCTGGCATCGTGTGGAGGGTAGACCACTCCATTCATCACCAGTGACCGGTCAACCCCCCCCACCCCCCATATCTGTTAGAGGCCGGTGGATGATTAGACATGGTCAGGTTGCTATGAAGGGCTCATTCCTGCTTTAATGACCTCAGAGACCCCCCCCCCTCCCACACACACACACACACACACCTGACACCTTATCTCTCTCTGATCCAAATGTGAGGCTTTGACCTTTAAGTCCGAGTCATCAAAAAGATGTGGCCACTTAAACTGAAATGAGACGAGTTAAACCCTCTTGAGCTTTCTGCTTGTAAAACATGTGGTTTGTCCCGAACAGCCCTTCAAAGAAAAGGAAAAACCCTGGAGAAGAAATCACAACTCACTTCTTTAGAATGACGTGTTCCTTTTCTTTGATTTGCTAGTTTTTTATATTTAGGCATACACAATTAAAGTGAATATATCTGGTTCTGTTATTAGTATTGCTTTAGTTTGTAGATGTCCCTTAAAGTTCCACTTATTTAACATTTAGTATAACACATTTGATTTGATGTTGATTCACTGATTGTTGCTGATTACTTTCAACGGTCCAGCCTCCCCACCTTGTCTTTGCGGCTCATGTTAATCACCAGGTCCTCATCACTCAGCAGCCTGCAGGCATAGCTGATGTTGACAGCCGTCTCCAGCTTGTCGCCGGTCAGCACCCACACCTGGATCCCTGCCTCCCGCAGCGCCACTATGGTGTCTGGGACGCTCTCCTGGAGACGGTCCTCGATGCCCGTCGCCCCTGCAGGAGGACATACGTCCAAAGTCACCCGCCGTGCCACCCGGCATGTTTTCACGTCTTCCTCGAACGAATGACTGACTGATGCACGTTACCCAGCAGGCTGAGGTTCGTCTCCAGCTGCACGGCGCTGTCCATGAGGAGCTCCTCTCTGTTTTCCATCGCAGCCTGAGCTCTCTGCCTGTCCGCTGACCAGCTCGCGTACGCGTTTTCGCTCACAACCTGCAGCACACGCAGAGGGAACACTAAACAGAGCTCCACTTGTGTAAGAACGTGACGCAGGTGAATACAGCCTGTGTGATCACGCACCTTCTTTGTGATGCAAAGTGTTCGCAGGCCTTCTTTAGCGTAGCAGTCAAGGTGATGCTGAGTGTCAGCGGCTATATTTTTCTGGCTCCCGCTGAGGTGCTCTGGAAGCAATAAGACAGGTGTATTTATATAGTTTCATTGTGAGTTATGAAGAGGCCCAGGGAGCCTCGGCATGGGAAGAAGCTAATGAAAGCGAGTGGGTGTGCATCCAGCGGCACAGACCTGCGTACGGAGTGCCCAGCAGCTCCATGATGGCGTAGTCTGCACCTTTAGTGTACAGCACACGCTCTCGGCTGATGGGGTGTCGCACCAACACAGACATTCTCTTCCTGTTGGAGTCGAAGGCTAATGTGTCCAGCACCTCAAACACCAGCTCCTCCCCAGACGGGAGCCTCACCGTCACGCTGTCCGGGGTGCGGGCCAGCAGGGTGAAGCCATACGCGTTGGCTGCGTACACCAGGGCGGCCTCGTCCGGACTCTCCGCCTCGTAGCGGAGACTATCTGAGGACGGAGCCCGGGTTTGGATCCCATTGCTGTTTGCAGTCTTCTTGGTCTTTAAAGGCGGATCAAGGTCCTCTTCTCCGACCGAGTCCTCTGAGAGGTTTTGCTTTGGTTTGTCCTGCCCTGAGGTGAAAATGTGGCGGAAAGAGCCGGCTCTCTTCACCAGGCTGGATATGGTGTCCAGGGGGTTGCTTGTGTTTCCGTGGTGCGGGAGCCAACTGACCTGAGACAGGGAATCATTTTATCATGGGATTATGCCAACCTACACACACATGAAAACACAGCAGACCTCTTACGAACCACCGTCAGCTGTTTTCCACTTGTTCATTTCAAACTCAAGGGAAAACTCACTGATTTCTCCGATCTGCCAGAGTCAGGAGAAACCAGCGCTCAGTTTAATCCTGTGGCTAATTTAGCTGCAACTCAGAACATCTACAACGGGGGGCTTTGAGGCTGATCACTGAGGAAGACTGTCACAACAACAGAAAATATTTCAGATTAAAAAGGTCACGTAGGTTCCACGCCGATAATTTCATCGGAACAAATCCTTCGTCCATCTCTTTTCGTTCCTGACTGCACTTCGTCTGTTCATCCCATCCACAGTCACAGCAAACTGAGCCCTCACCCTCCGTCTCGGAGCTGTTGCCATGGAAACCACCACAGTGTTGCAAATGGCGAGAGCCAGAAAGAAGTCCAGGTAGGGATCTGTCAGCCGGCCGCTGCTGCACTCTGCCCCGCTAATCTGCTGAAGCAGCTTCCTGTCTGGAATCACCTCGGTTTCCTGTTGGAGTAGAAAGTTAATCACTTTGTTAATTAAAAGCTCACACTGATAAACTCGTTCTTGCTTACACTGGCCTTTCGCTGATTTGATGCGACGGGACTGGGAGAAAGTTTTAAGATTTTAACCTTTTCCTCTGGGTTTGTTTAGGATTACAAAACGTGTCGACGGAAGGCAGGAGAGGAGGATGTTTTCTGCTCTGTCAGAGAGACAGCAGGAGGAGGACTGAAGAACTAAAGATGGCCCCTGTGCTGCCGTTTTTCCAGGGCTTTGCGTACAAAAATAGACACAGACCTACTGTACCTGTATACTAACAATGACTAATCTATAGTGCACGTTTACAGTGAATGTGACATCAGTGCTTAGTGCCAAATGGTGCCCAGCGGGACCATATGTCCCGTCACAGACACAGGGGCAGCTTTGGGCCAGAATGCATGTGCTCGTCACAGACACCTAGCAGCTCGGCCATCTGCAGTGGGCACTGGGACCACGCGGCCTTCTGACACGAGGAGGAGACGGATTTGGGTAAACAAGTGGCTTCTAGAGGTCCAGACATGAAATAATAACGTGTAAGGAGGGGGATCTAATTTTGAAACTGGACCGGGCAAATGTAATACATTTATATTTAGAATTACCCAATAAGTGGAGACAGTTTGAAAGAAAGAAGGAGGAAAGCGTGGTAAAAATGATATATATATTTTCAATATAATTATAATTTTCTATATTAAAATATACCAATAACGACAGTCGTTGATCTCCCAAGAGGAGGAACAGATGTCTGAGCTCATGTCAGGTGAGCTGCTGACCATTAAACCTGGGACTGAACCAATCGGCCTCTTGTTCCGTACCAGGGGGCTACTGAAGGCTGCGTTTCCCTGGGCATTTCCCGAGAACCTGCTCTTGTGTCTGCTGCAGGGTGGGCGTTGTTTGTCTTCAGGGACGGTGTCCTCTGAATCCAGGGACCATCGAGTGCGTAAGGGCTGTGGCCGCTGGTTGAAGACGACCTCCTCCTCTTCCTCCCGTTCCTCAAGGACAGTCAGACGTATGGCTGCAAACCATAGCTACAATTAGCCCTGCATCCTGTGCATCTGCACCAACATGCATACACTCATAAATATCTGTTGTTGATTTGATGCTCTATGAATCTATATGGAATAAAATAAAGTGTAAATTAGGCTTTAATGTAATTCTAAAACCAAACAAACCAAGAGACAGAGTTGATCATGTGCTATTATCATGTTTTTATTGAAACGTCTGGCAGTCTTACCGTTCTCTTTGTGCGGGTACTCGGTGCCCATGATGGAGCAGCGGCGGAACACCATCTTGTTTTCAGTCAGGGTGCCGGTCTTGTCTGAGAAGACGTACTGAATCTGGCCCAGGTCCTCTGTGATGTTCAGGGCCTTACACTGCATGCGACGGTCGGTCTCCTCATCGTACAGATCAACGTCATTGGTGATGAAGAAAATCTGACCCATCTTCACCAGCTCGATGGACACGTACAGGGAGATGGGTATCAGCACCTGGAGAGGAGAGGAGGGGGGGGCGGGGGAGGAAGAGTGATGGGAAGTAACAAACGCAAATGACAGAGGGCAAAGATAAGACAAAGGAAGTGTGTCAGGGAAATGCGTAGACAGAGATTGCAAGGTGGGATTTAAAAAAAACAAAAAGGAGGGAGAGGAGAAAAGAAGATGGATGAGAAAAGAGGGGGAAGTAATGGAGACAGGAGGAGGGAGAGGAGTAATTTAATGATTTTCCTATTAATAAAAACACAGTGTGACACACAGACGGCTCCACCTGCAGCAGGATGATCATGGTGAAGAACATGTAGAAGCCCGACAGAGCAGGGCTGTCCAGGTGAGCCGAGCTCTGGGGGATCAGGTAAGGGGGCACAGTGGGCAGCGCCTGCAGCCACAAGAAGTGACCTGCATGTGGGAGGACAGAGGGCTTAATCACAGCGAGCGACACACAGGGAGGAGAGCTATTTTTGGCGCCCACACCTTCCCCTGTCTCCTCCCTGAGTTTGGGCCCGTGGCCAAAGATTTTTTTTTTTTTTCTGGATTGAAAATTAAACATCCCCTCATAAATGTGAAAGCATTAATCATGAACCAGTCAGCAAGGTGGTTTTATAGTTAAGTTATGCACTTCATCACTGACCCACTGCTCCGGTGAGACACATGACGAAGAGGAGGATGACGCAGAAGATGACGTCTATGTTCAGCTTCCGCTCTAGTTTGCTGCGCTTGTACCTCGGCCCTCTGTTGTTGAGCATGGACTTGGCTTCGTGTCCTAAAGGTGGGTTCAGAAGGTGTTGATTCACTCACCAGCAGGAACGTCACGTGGTCATGAATTCCAGTTTATCTTCAAACATGACAAAAGCTGCTGACGTCCTCTGTAACATCCATTCAGATCTGACAGCCTGATGCTGGTCCACCATTCAATAATGTTCTATACTTTCATGGTTCCCAGAGGATGCACTCTTACTTTTTTCTTATATTTCCAGCAGATCAAAGTTGAATTTAATTGAAATGAACAACTTATGTATCTTAACATTATTGCAATGGATTGTTAGAAACTTTGTGCAGTCATGGTCCCCAGTGGATGAACCTGTGTGACTTTAGTGAACATCTGACTTTTCATTCAATAACTCCAGCAGCTGAAAGTCTCTCAACACTATTAGGATGGACTGGCACAGAACCCACACAGTCGAGTTCCCCAGAGGATGAATCCTGTTAGTCCAAGTGATGTGTGCTCCTCTAACTATTATTTTGTTTGATCGAAAGGTCAAAAGTTCAATTTGTTTGTGACTTCACGACTGTCTCTCAGAAAAAAAAACTCCATGACTCCATGACAAGAGTGAAAATGTGAAAACAGCTATAGCATATTAGCATTTTTTTTTAAAACATTGGCTGTAATGAATTTGGGGTTGGAGTTGTGTTAAGGAAACTTTGATTCATTTACGGCCCTGAGAAATAAAGCAGAGCTCAAGGTTACGTACCTGCGTACGCCACAAAGCCCACAGCATGGCCCGTGTTTCTCACTGTGCAGCCTCGGGGCAGCAGACTCTCCAGGCCGGCGCCCACCTTCTCTTTATCAGGTTTCTCTCTGCAGCAAGAGAGAGTGAGAAACCTCCTTTGTACTGTCAGATCGTGTTAGATATTCATTACTTCTTATATATACAGCCCATTAGCAATTCTCCTGCTTTACGGCCATGCCTGAACAGCATGGGCAGACCATCTGTAGGCCCGTGGTGCCTGAGGAAATCGATTATAGTCTATTACAGCCACAATAATGCCTCTGGTAGCAACAGAAAGTGCATCGAGTGGGTTGGAATTAGTTTTGCTCGGCTGCTCTGAGAGGCTCAAAGAAACTGTTTGGGGGTCGGCGTGATCTGTGTATTCGATACTCACACGTAACACTTGAAATGATTCAGATTGATGTTGGGCTTCTCGCACACTACGATGCTGTTGAAGCTCTCAGGTTCAAATTCAGGATGCTGGGAAGAGAGAAGATGAAGTCACCACGAGACAGGCAAAGTGTTTTTCAACCTAACGCAACCTGAATTTCAGGAATGAAATCTTCATTTACGGGACGCAAACGGTCGGGAATGTTCTCTATGTGTCGCAGCAAGAGCGTTTACGGTAAGTCTTAACAGCTGCATGTCACGGTGGCTTCTGATGTGCGGTAAGGGGGCGGGGCTGAGATAGAGATGTCTCACTGTGACGCAGACGCCAGGCACCGCCCTCTTCTGCTTCAGGTTGGTCTCTCCGTCCAGGTTGGCCGTCTCTATGAGACAGATGCCACTGGGGTCCGACGTGTGCAGGAGGAGGAGGTCCGCTGGGATGATCTCGTTGCAGACGACCTTCACGAAATCCCCCACTCGCACGTCCTTCCAACGCCTCTCCATGAACTCTTTATCTTTCCTGAGGTCAGAGGTGTCAGACAGTCATGATCAGCATTATTGGTGTATTTGCTTTCATCCAAATTTCAGATAGAAAGAGCTCTGATCAATTATCAAAACATCCCCACTTGAGCCTGGGAGCCACAGACCAACCAGCACAGGGCACATCACATGGTTCATTGCATTTTATTGTATTTGTAATTTAATTAAAAGATGAGAGAGAAATAATGTTTTCCTCCCCCCAAACTTATTTTTAAACTTCTATTCAGATTTTTCCTGTCTCCTCAAATTTCTTTACCTCTTCTCTTCTACTCCTCAAATCTCTTCCTGGAATGTTTTCAACCCTGCTCGTTCATTTTCAAGTTGATCTGTTTTAATCTCGTCTCTGTGTTGTTTTTAATGCCCCTGAACAGCGTCTCACTCCTACCTCTAAAATGTGCTTTATAAATAAAGCTGCCTTGCCTTCATGCGGTCAGATGAAATATTCAAAGAAAAATCTCTGCAAAACCTCGAGTGATGAAATGAAGCTAGCAGCGCTCCAGGTGTGGTTGAGGTGTTGCAGTCTGCAGGGAGCTAACTTTCTCAGTCAGACACATCGTGGCTCACCTGCAGTGACAGAGAGCTGCAGGTATGCTGCCCTGCATGTAGGACCTGATTATTGGGTGGCGGCCACAAAACACCGCACCTTGACCCAAGCAATGCAGTAAGTGGGTGTGTGTGTATTTTTAGTGCATTGTGTTTAGACTACCCACAAGTCAGGCTGCATGTGTGTCTTCGCGTCACAGTCTCAGGTACGGCCCCGGGCCCGGCCAGGACCATTCTAGATGTAGACCTGTTTTACAGGGAATGCTTTGGCATTTTAGGGAACAGTTCCCTTTCTGTGGCTGTCAAGATATAGTGCACAGGAAAATGAACACAACATTTAGCTAGGCTAAGTGTAGCTACGTGTTTTAAATCTGGCTATGCTATGCTATTTACTATGCTAATCTAAGCAGCTTAACTTTTAAATGCACTGATAAAAGACAGGCTTTATCTTTTCATCTCAACTCTTTGAAAGAAACTAAATGAAGGTATTGCAGAGCAATGTTTTGTAATCAGCTGATTCTTCCATCAGATTAAAATGTTGATATTTTGAACATGAAGGTGACAGATAGATCTATCTACATGGTGGAGGAGAAACGGGCTTTTGACAGCAGCCGTCTGTCAGCGAGATGTGGTGATTAACAGCTGGCGTGTTCCCGTGCGCTGGAGCTCAGGTGGATTGACAAGAGTTTGAGATAGAGACGAGATAGACACGATGACCCCGAGGATAAGGTCTGACACGCTCAAACACACTTCACACCTCGGTGGAAGTAACATATGGTCGGCGATGAGAAATACATGCATGACGTAGCGTTAAATCTGTGCCATCCCAGTGCTCTCACATGAACTGCGAGGCTGAGTGGCGCAAACACACTTGTCCATCATGTGTTCAAGTGATTTCCTGGGGCTGTCAGATGGATGAACTTCACCTACACCGAGAGACGAGTCTGAGCGGAAAACCCAAAATGTATTCTCGAGCCTCCTCTTGAAACATTTGTATACTTCAAAGGAATCCCAGCCAATCGATTTTGCTCTAATCTGTACGAGCCCAAAATGAAGCGTTAGCATGCCCACCCAGCGATCGAGCCACGAGCGGCGGCCGGCGCGTGCTCATGACTCAACTGCTGTTTATCTGATTGCGTGAGGCAGAGACGGCTTGTGTCCGCCAACAGGCCCGGAGGGACTGACGTGTTCTCTGAAGTGTCCAAAAGCCGCGTCTGGAGTCTGCACTTCAGGCCACCTGGAGCCTATCGCCACAAACACACACGCACGACGCAGGCGTCTCTCGCCCTGAGCTGAGGCTGCATGTGACAGGAAGCAGCTGCTGGTTAATGACGACGAAGCCTTCCAGAGGTTTGATCCGTGGCGAGTCACCATCGGAGGTGTCTTCATCGCGTCACACTCGGAGAAATTAAATCTCCGCCCCTCCGTCTCGTCTCTGAAACCCCAGCAGTGAAAGGGATGAAAACGACCCTGGCTGTGAATTATTCATTTTTCACCAGTAACGCAAAAACAGCTAAGCGCTAACCTTACTGTCTTTGCTGATGTAACACCCAGATGAGGGTTTCATCAAATGTGCACAATGCGATGGCGAGAGATGTTGTTGTGCAGCTCTTCAAAAGAGGAATAATCTCCCACACAGTTTCTATTTCGAAGTCAAAGATTCCCACGGGTGCAGGAATGCAGAGGAGGTAAAACACACACTCGCACAGACATCAACACGCCGGCTGATAAGAATCACAAACACCAATGTGGAGGTGCCGTAAATGCACCGACTGCCCCGTCTTCCACTCCCAACGTGACGCGTGTGGCAGCGGTTTACCTGCTGTAGATGAGGCACGGCGTGTTGTTGAGCTTCCTGTCTGACTTGTACCTCCTGAAGTCCTCCCAGGCATCTTTCAGGGCCGTCAGAGACAGGATGACACATATCGGAATAAGCGCTACCTCGGGCTGAAACGCGTTCACCACAGGGACGAAGTTCAGAATGGCCAGGCCCACGAAGTAGAGGTTGGCCAGACGGTGAAACTGCTCAAAGAGGTTCATGGGGATGAAGAGGAGGGGGGTGTATTTGGTGGTCTTGATGGCGTTGCCCGGAAAGTAGCGGTTGGGTTGCTTCGCCTTCTCCAGTCCCTCATACGGCAGATTCGACACCAGGTTGCGGAGGTCCTTCTCCCTCGCCCTCTGACCCCTCAGAGCATCCCTGACCACAGCCAGGGGGCTCCTCCACGTCATGGCCGCTGCGTCGCTTTTCCTTTTGCCTCCTCTTACCAACCGCTCCTTCCCATCCTCTCTTGAACAATCACAGCTCCCGTCTCTGGTTCATCCTCCTCCAAAGTGTCACAGCGTCTGTGGGAGAGTGCGAGGCCTAACGCCAAACTATTACCGCACACCAAGCCCTCGTCTGAGTCCGCCCCTCGCATTGACAGGTATGTTTGCATTCCTTGCATGGAGCTGCTGACGGCTCATGGAGGAAGAAAATAAAGGAAGCTAATTACACTCTGTCATTAGCAGCCGCGAGTTCTGCTGTGACTCAGCTCAACTTCATTTCACTGTCAACAATTAATTATTAAAAATTAATCATTGCAGCAAAAACACGTTTGTTGTTTTTTTTGTAGTCCTTCAAGCTGCGGAAACATGAATCAGTGATACCTGATCTGAGTGTTAACTGTCATTGATACTCCGTGCTGATGTGCATGAAATTAAATACGAAAAATGTGCTGATACACGGATGATCTGGCGGTGCAATGTTTACAGTCAGGAACGAGGAGCTCTGGACTGGCGACACAGCCTAGAGGAGGAGCTGAAGCCCCCTTGGCTCATAAGAGAGAAGAGACCCATCAGACGGAGGTCAGAGGTCAGCGACAGAGGCCATATTTACACAGAGAGCCTGCTTCCTATACAGAACTGGGTAGATGGTAATGTATAGAAAGTGATTGTCGTTTGCTCAAAGCACGAGCACACGTCCCATCTTTCTCACAGCGCCTCACTCCATCACAGCCCATTCAAACAAGTCAGCACCGCCTGATCCCGTCTCTTTCCCAAGGACACTCGAGAGCGGCTGATGCTCTGCGGGTGAATGAATGTGCTCGCATGCACGTATGTGACTCTCTTCTGTGATGCGCTGCAACAAAGCAGCTCCTTACACAGATGGTACGCGTGTCGGAAGCCTTCCACTTCCTCATGTTGACATATGTTGTCTTTTCCAGGGCAGGCTGCCGAACCAGTTTAAACAGGACTGATTTGTACTGGGCTGCTCATGAAATGTGGTCGTTTAAAGTCATGATGGAACAACGTGCACGTGATTGGTGATCAGCTCTGGAGAAAGGGTTTTAAAAAGGAGATGGGCGGACATGGTGACTTGTCAGGTTCCTGCTTTTAGTCCTTGAACATTTGACATACATTGGTGTGTCCTGGCCGCTCGGCGTGTGGGACATGTGTGCGAGACTCACCCTCTCACTCGTCCCTGTCAGCGTTGGCTGGCACGCCGACTGCACCGTGTCGCAGCTGTGAGTCCACACTGCACACACACACACACACACTCACAGGGAGACAAAAACACACACACACGCACTCAAAGAGAGACTTTAAAACACTCACATGATTCCACAGAGCAGAGGTCTCTACATTCCTAATTACTCCATTGACATGGAAACACTACAAAGTAGAAAGCATCTGCCCCCCCCCCGCATGCCAACACTGATGCCCTTTCTGAGAAAAAGAGAGAGAACCAATTTAGCACAAACCATCTGTTCCCACAGTGAGATAATACATCTGTGATTCTGAGGAGGAACCGTCATGTGGATATCATCATTCCACAGTATTTTCTCCAGTATGCAAATCTCTCTCTCTCTCTTTCTCACACACACATACACACCTCTGTGTTGTGGGTTATGTTTCCTCCATTCCTTTCTGAGCTAATGAGTAAATTCCACGGTGGCATATTCGAGGTTTCCTGTGTGTCCGTCAGCTTGTGCACTGGTATCTGCTCTTTTGTTCAAAAGCAAACATTAGCTGCACATTATTGCCCCGTAAGAACAAAATCCCACTTTAAAAATTAAATATTCAGTGTTTTGCACTATCAAATATTCAGTAGCACCCATTTAAAGGCTGTAGCAGTGGTCAGGTCAGGAAGCGGGCGGAGTGCAGCGTGCAGTGGAGGACACGTTCAGAGTTTGAGGCGTGGATGGACGGTTCTCTTTCTTGCCCTTTATTTCCCTCTTCTTCCCGGCTCTATTTTCTGACCCCTGCTGCCGGTGGCGCAGAGTCGAGTCCACTGAGTGTGTCCATATCTAGGCCCTCTGCATTAATGTCCCTTGAGGCCAGGGCGAGCGCTCGACCCTGCTCAGACCCTATCCGAGTCCATCCCAGCCCGGACCACGACTGCGGCCTCTGACTGCAACTCCACCGTCTATTACGCAGCCCTCACATATCTCCGTTCAGCCCTACATTTGTTTCCCTCGCTCGCCTACTCTCTCTCTCTCTCTCTCCCTGTGTCTGGTTTAGTTGCGTCTCGCTCGTTCAGACACTTAATCAGCCATGAGCCCGACAGTCATGCAGAACACATAAAACCGCCAGCCATGTACTCTGTTATTTAAGTGATAGACTGAATTGAGTTTTAATTGAATTTAGATACATCCTCATAATTGCTGACAATCATTACACAAGGTATTTACAGTCATTATGAAATATTACAATTGGAATTTACAGAAACTTTGTACAAAATATGCCTGACTTCAATGCCTGGATATCGGGGTCCTTGTTAAGTCGTTTCTGGAGAACAAAACATTGACCCAAAAGTCACTGGTGTCTGGAAGTGCTTTAGTATCAGCAAGTAGATGCTTTTAAAGTCCTTTAAAAAGAAAGAAAAGAGAGAAAAGTCCAAAAAGTACAGAGTCAGCAAAGTTGTGAATCGTGTTTTCTTTTTTTTTCCTCAGTTAAATTGCTCTTTTCTCTTTTTTTTTTGTCTGAATGGAATATTTGATCTGTAATTCAACTGCAAAAACAACAACAGAGAACCATTTAAATAGAATAAATTTGTAATATTTACACAATAATGTGAGTATTGATTTATAAAAATGAATCTTCTCTTTTTCTTTAAACATGATTTATGTTTATCTACACTTTTTTCAAAACAGAAACCTAATCACAATGGAACGCATCATACTTCTATCATTCAATTCTACTGATAATGATGATTGTGGATTACCATATTTATGCAGCAACTCTGGTTGCAATGAAACTCGGCTCACCTATCAGCAAAGTTCTTACACCAGCTTAAGTTGTGTTAAAGCATTTCCCCGCCTCGGACGCTCCTCACACGATGGCAGAAAGTACAGAGGAGTCAAATGTTCTCTAGAAAATAAATAAATCACATGGTGAAATGGACTTGATTCTGTCAGCACAGCAAAAAGCAAAACATAAACTGGACCAAAGTGTCAGTGTCCAGCGGTCCCGCTCTTTCACTGGATAATAAAGGACCTTCGACGAACGAGGAAGCATATAATATTCAGCCTTAGCCCACGGGGATGTCCAGAGAGTAGAGCGCCCCCTGCTGTCCACCTGGTGTCATCCAGCGATGCTCCACCCCCCCCACCCCCACCCACAAAGTTGGGCCGTGCCAAACCAAAGCTGCAGAATGGGAACCTTTCACTGGATAATAAAGGACCTTCGACGAACGAGGAAGCATATAATATTCAGCCTTAGCCCACGGGGATGTCCAGAGAGTAGAGCGCCCCCTGCTGTCCACCTGGTGTCATCCAGCGATGCTCCACCCCCCCCCCCCCCCCACCCCGGGGTGCCCCCCCCCCCCCCCCCCCCCCCCCCCCCCCCACAAAGTTGGGCCGTGCCAAACCAAAGCTGCAGAATGGGAACCGACACAATAACCTCAAAGAGTAAAAGTAAAAGGCTTTTGCGCTCCATCGTCATTATGACCGAGATGCAAATGAAATCAAACGTAAGCATGCTTTTAAAGGATGTTTTTGATATACAGTAATTATAGGAAAATAGACTATCAAGGATGACTCCTTTAAAATCATTTATAAAGCTTTCCTGGATGCAGACAGCTCGGCTACGAAGTAAATAGTTACTAAACAAAACAAATCCTTAAAGTATATGCAAACACAAGCATAAATATTTGATCCACAGAGAGTAAGCTACAAATGACAAATATTAGTGATATATTGAAATTCTGGAACAGGCACCATTTCTGTCTTTTTAAAACTTGCTCTTCTTTTTCGAGTGTTTGTCAGTCGTTTTAAGGTGTTGCCCAGTTCCTAAAAAAGTCACTGCTGACTGAAATGTTGGGTGCTGCTGCAGTCCATCCGAAAGTCTTTTGCATTCTCCGCACTTTTTTCTAAAATGAACCAGCTAAAAACGTTGGTGCACTGTTCTTCCCTCATCCTCTCACTCACATCTCTCACCGCTCTCTCGTTACCTCAAACCCTGCCTCCCTTCCCCTCCCCCCTTCTTTGCATTGCCGCCATTAGCTGGCCACCTGGACGCTGCCGGCTTTAATGGACGTAGTAGAGCCAGTAGACCACGTTGAAGAAGGAGAAGACGGTGGGGAAGATCATCCTGGACCACTTGTCGATAGAGTTCACGTCGGACAGGTCTGGGATGTTCACCTTGAGCTGGGAGGCCCGTCTCCGTAGGCGAGACTTCTTCTGGGCGTGGCGCTCCAAGGCGCTGTGGCCATAGTTCTGGCGGGCCATGGCTGCCCTGCGGTACTGCAGCGTCGAGCTATCGTAGGCCAGCATGGTGTTGCGGGGGTCGCCGGGCGCTCCCAGGCCCCGGGACAGATCCCCGGCGCCGCCCATCTCGTTCTTCATTTCCAAGGTGCTGAACAGGATGTTGTCATCGGGAGTCATCTGGATGTAAAAACAGGTGGAGCCATGAGAAGTTACTGCCAAGGGGAAACCTTAGAGTGTATTCAAACCCTAGTAAAACTATCCACAAGTACAGCTAGGATCTTTGTATTGATTCACTGTGTAAACAATACTGATGAGGTGCTAGAATGGGCAATGTAAATGAGTCAAAAAGTGTTACTTACATGAAGCGTATTTTAAGCACTTTAAAAGCACTAAGTCAATGATTGATCATCTGTCAATAGCTGAGTGAAGATACGACCACAAGACTATGAGGTAACATTCCTGGGAGAGCACAACGTACTCCACAAACTAAGTCTCATGGAGAAATCTTCATTGTCATCTCAGAATTTCAACCAGAGTTTGGTTAAAATTCTGTCGATTCACAAGACAAACTGAATAAAAAAAGAGGAAAAGCAAAGGAAACAAAATGTGACAGGAGAAGGTTGAGAGAAATACTAAAGGACTTTGCAAAGATGGAGGAGAGGCTAAAAAGGTTCGGGGCAGGTCAGGAAAGACGTTGTGGGAAGTGAGTTCGGATCAACATTTCTTCATCCATAGCCTGACTTCTGAGGAAAAACCAGCCTTAAATCCAATCCTGTCCTGCTGCAAATGGAGCCCAGTTGGGTTGTTGGCTTTAGGAAGCGAGGCCACTTTGTTGGCACTATTCATCAAACTAGAAATGATCTCTGGTTCTTATCTCACAATCCTTTTTTTTTCTTTTTCTTTTTTTCAATTTCTTCACTTAGCTGGAAGAGATTCATCAATTGCCTTTGAGATTGGTGCAATGGTTTGGTCTAAATTATATTATCTTAAGAGAAGCAACTGATATGTTTTCTTTTCTTTTTTTTCTTCTTGCCATTTTTGTCAGTTCCCAGTAATTTAGATGCACAGCCCAAAGATTAAATCAATGCCTGCAGAAATCAAACTGCTAAGCCATGTTTGTCAGGAAAATGCATGAAGAGCAAACCAAGAGAGGGAGAAACACAATGGTGGGAGTGATGATCAAAGTTGCCTTAAAAATCTAGAGAAATCAAAGAAATGCACAAAAACTACAGCATTTTCCTCTGATCTGGGTTGATTCAGATTGATGACATTGTTAGTTTTGACTTTCAAAACCTCCAGTACCTTATTTCTTTGCTCGCCTAGTCCTAATGCGGCATCGTCCACAAAGATGGGATCCCACATCGAGTCATATGCGTCAATTTCCCTCTGTTTCATTCTGGCATACAGAGCATCATCTCTCTGAACTACATTTCCCACCAGCCACTGCAAGCATACAAAATCAGCACTGTTACTTTGGGGAAATCGTAGCTTGCCACACTTAGAAGAAAAGGGTGTTTTATTTTTATTGTTGCTGTTGTTCCTGCAACTTTAGCAGCTGAGTCAGATTTAAAGGGAAGGCTGTGGCACCGCAGCCAGAGATTTTTCCCAGGCGCCTTGCCCTTTGAGAGACACAGAAATATGGAGATAAAATAAAAGCCAGTCATTGCTTCTGCATTCACTCTTTCAGTTCCTAGTCGGAGTAATAACGTTACTAAACCAGTGAGAAATGGAGAGTAAAGAGTGCCGACACAGGTCATCAAGCATTGATCACAGCATCACATTGACCTTGAGAGGAGAACAAGTTACTTCCTGCCACAGAAACAAACAGACACATTCAGCGGCACAGCACAGATACCTCCAGAGGAAGTTCCCCCGCTCATGTACCTTGTTGGGGTCGGGTCTCAGCTTCTCGTTGTTGGCTGTGGCCGCTTTCTCGGCCGCCTTCTTCTGCCGCTGGGGGCCCTGGCCGAAGAAGATGTAGTTGACGAAGGCGTACTCCAGCAGGGCCAGGAAGACAAACACAAAGCAGCCCATCAGGTACATGTCAATGGCCTTCACGTAGGGGATCTTTGGGAGCGTCTCTCGCAAGTGGGTGTTGATGGTGGTCATGGTCAGCACCGTGGTGATCCCTGGAGGTCAGCGGAGAAAGCCCAGTTTTTAGACCCTGTGCATTTTTTAAAGCATGGACTATGTTCTAGCTGAACCACGGTCTGACTCTAAAGGCGCTGATGAGATTCATGCTCAGACATTCATGGTCCTCGACGGATGGATCCAGATGGTGAGCAACGGACTTTTCCACTTGTGCCACATTTGGTTGACATTCTCAGTTTTTTTAGGGACTAACTGCTTGTTGTTGATGTTAGGACCAACATTCATGTCCTCCTGAGGATGAATCAGTTTGAGTGGAAAGATATTGTCCAGTACCCTTGACATATGCAGCACATGTGAGCTCACAACAAAGACCGAGGACCCATATGGATACAGAGAAGCCTCCTGAGACGGACGCTGTGTGTGTGTGTGTGTGTGTGTGTGTGTGTGTGTGCGTGTGTGTGTGCGTGTATGCGTGTGTGCGTGTGTGTGTGTGTGTGTGTGTGTACGGTTTGTATCCGATCATGAATCCAAATGGACACAGAACAAACTGTAGGCGATATAAAAAAAGCCCAGTGTCACTGTTAACATCTGCTATTAGTCACAGCACGATTCACCTGCTTTTCTCTTTTTTTCTGACATGCACACATTGTGTTTGATACATTAGTCATCGGCATGCACAATCTGCATTTGGTCAGATTCACGCGGATTATAAATAACCCGGCAGCACGTTCTCAGGACGCCGAGAGAGGGCACATCTTTAAATCACGTTACACTGCGAACGCACCGTCTGGGGCTCCAACCCGCATGTGTCCCACTTCACAAAACAAATGGTGTGTGACAACAACGACACACATAAAGCTCAGAGCCGTTCCCTCTGCGCTCTGTGGCATCTCCTTCAGTATCAGTGGTGCTTCGACTCTAACGTTTAAGGTGCGTTCAGGCAAACGCTGCCACTTTTCATCTGGCTGTAATTTACCGGGATGCGGCTCTGATGAGCTGGGATCTCTGGCCAATGAGAGCCTCCGAGAGACAGACAGCCAGAGAGAAAGACGCTTCAAGGTCGAGCTGCAGCGCTTCCCGCTCCGCATGAGTCATCTCTGAACAGCAGACATTTAGCCAGGCAGCCTATCACTCACATGCTCAGAGCTAATGAGAAAAATAGTAAACGCTGGGAAGATGAAGAGTCAACGCAGAGCGCAGGTTCACGGCACGACGCGGTAACGCGTGGATGGGAACATGAAATGGCTCTTTTCATGGTCTGTTATCGTTCAGCTCGGGGTTATTTCCCTGGGTCACTGTTGGGCGGCGGCGAGGCAGTCCTACCCAGGGCCACTCTGGCAGCTGAGGCATCGTAGTTGATCCAGAAGGAGACCCAGGAGAGGATGGTAATCAGGATGGAAGGCATGTATGTCTGCAGGATGAAGTAACCAATGTTCCTCTTCAGTTTGAAGCTGAGGGACAGGCGGGGGTAGGAACCTGAAGGAGGCGCACACAGATAGAAAAATGGGATAGGAATAGATTTTCCTCAATGACACCCACTAAAAGCTATATTCTCCTTGACATATCCGTCTCCAATGCTGACGTCTTACTGCATGGATGTAGGATTTTAAAATAAAAAGAGCAGGCCATATGCATTGTTTATAATAAAACCGTCATTAACTCGCCACGGACACCTGCGAACAGAGATTAAAAGGCAAAGACTATTTACCTGTGGAGAAGACCACGTTCTTTGAGATGAGTTTATAGTCGACGATAGAAAACTGAGGCAGCTCTATTCTGTCGACTCCGGACACAGCTCCGTCTCCACCGCGCCAGTAAAACTCAATGTCATCGGTGGTGTAGCCATCTGCAAAGGAGAACCCATATCCAGGACACTTAGAGAAACATTATCATGGTCCGTTAATGGCGTGTAATACATCATAGCTCAATGCCAGCAGTTTCAGCCCATTCACTACAAATGGGCCTTTTCTTTGGAGCGTTTCCCAGCACGGAGCAGATCTGAGCGGGCGCACGGCAACGAAGAGGAAAGAGAAAAGTTACAAGGGCTGCATCTTTGCTATACTGGTCTAATTTACCACGTAAGGCCTCCATAATCACCTCGATGGAAGGTTGCATTTCAGGTCACATTTCAGAGGAAACATACACTCAGTGGCCCCTGCTTCAGGTCATTAAATCATAAATGCTGTCTTGTGTGTGAAGGAGTGACTATAATGAACAAGTGTGCAGAGCAACGGCATCACACTTTAAAATCAGGTCGTTCTTCCATGTTGAAGCACGTTTACGTCCTCTTCCTCCGCTGGGTCCTGCATTGTCTGCCTCACACTCCACATGGAGACTGTAACCTATTCAGATGCCATAAATAATTCAACTCAGAGGCTTTGATTTTTAAAAATTAACAAAGAATTCCTCTCTGTCGTGGCGCCGACATTAAAAGTGGAGGTGTAACACGATGCTGATGCTCTCTCCTGATCTGGGCTCGTCATGGTCGATCAGCACTGAACTGAGCTTCACAACAGCAGCCTGGTGGACGCGCCTTTAATTGGGGTGACGGGGGGTTGCACGGGGGGGCAGTGCTAATCAACTATGACAGAACCTGGAAACATTTTGGACCGTGTACAAAAAACACGTCAAATAAATCTATAACATAGTTGTAGTTTAATTTACAATGGTGGCACATTGTAAATATTCAAGTTGCTCAAATCTTGAAGCTTGAAGGAAACAATGAAGCATTTAAATGTGATCTATTTATAACCCTAACAGGCTGTGTGTGCAGTGGATCCCTGGCACTGAAGAAGAGGAGCAACATGAGGCCAGTGGCCTGAGTCACAGCAGTGAGCTGCTGATGTATCAGAGGATCTGGGGGTTTAAGACTTGTGTCTGTTAAAAATGCATCAAGTTTATTAAGGGAAGTGAGAGTTCTCTGGGCTCATTAGTCTGAATAAAATAGCATGCTCTGGCATGCAGCGATCGCGGCGTCAAAAGCGCTGCCAGTTAATCCATATGAGAGCAGATACTGCTTGCTGATCAAAACTGGAGCTGCGCGTGCATGTTAGTGTGTGTTGCCTGAGCGAGGAGGAGGAGAAAAAAAGAGAGTATGAGTGATGGTGAGAGAGATGAAAAACAGAAGAGGATGAGACTGAGCAAAGAAACAGGAGGAGGAATGAGGAGAGAGGAGCAGCGCGAGGTGGTTCTGACCCGCGCTGTTTTTGTGCCGCTTAACGCTGCTGGCAATGGTGTGATCAAACCCAGAAAGACTCAGCCCTACACCACATCCCAGCCCCATAATCCTGTTCTCTGGGGACCCAGATAAAACACGCAGAGGACCTCATCTTTTTCTCTCATGTTCCTCCACGCTCCCTCCCCCCTCCCTCCCTCCCTCGACTCGAGAACACCGGATCACGTACAATTACAAACTCCGTGTGAAATGACCTCTTTGTAGCGCGCAAACATGGAGGCGGTTTCGGGAGAACGCGGCACACAACAGCGACAATCAGCACAGCCCCGAAACGCTGGACCTAATCAGGCTCCTCCAGGCCCTGGGAAGCTGCTGCAGCTGGAGCTGAATTAATTAGGCGGGATGTTATCAGTCAGCGAGCCATTAGTGATGTTCCTCTTCTTGATGTGTATCTCTTGATGTCTCATCAGCCTTTCTCAGCACTTTACATGCCGCCTTATCTACCTTCCCTCTACCTCGCCGCCACTGGACCGGCAGACTGTTTTCAGACCAGACTGCAGGGCTGCGTGTGGGATCTGTTTAAATCTACGCTCGCGCGCGTGGGCGTGAGAGCTGGTTGTCAGGGACAACGGTACTTACAGCTTTCGATCTCCAGGGTGCAGTTCTGCTCGTCTAGCGGGTAGCGACGCAGGTCCATCATGCAGGCTGCGGTGGTGGTGATCCTACGGACGCAGAAAACAGAGGATTCGCCATCAGAGAGCTGCTGGTCGAGGTCCCCAGGGACTGAACCGTTCAATTCATTTGACCTTGACAAAACAACAAAGCTGGACATTAAAGACCAAACATGAAAAAAAAGTCCCAGGGTCGTTTTGAGTCTTTAAAAAAATAAAATCGAAATAAATGTCGAGCATTTCAACTCATGAGAAGTTAGAGGAGGAAAAGGGTTGAAAGACAGACTGGCACCCGGTCATGCCAAACCCCCGAGGCCATCTGAGAGAGACGGGGACTAAATCTACAACATCCAAGATTGGCAACACACACACACACACACACACACACTGATACGACGTGACCACTTCATGCACCCATTAACAATCACAGCATCCTGTGTGAAAACTCCAGTATCAGTGGAAGCGTTGGTCTGGACCTCAGGGCTGGTTACTATCAGTTCATCAGTTCATCAGTTCACTGGTTCATCCATTCATACACTGATTGTGACACTCTGACCTCCATCAAGCATGGACGACACTAAATATGAAATAACAACAAACAGGCCATTTTGATCTCTGCAGGCCTTTCTATTAACACCCTGTGTGTGTGTGCCACCGTTTGTTTTGCATTGGAGAACTGAATGAAACGCCTTCTCCTCTAAACTGTTCGTTGAGCAGTGGAAACCGTCTCCATCGTAGCCTCAGCTCATCCTGAACACTGCTTTGTCTTTAATAATTGAGAGCAAAGTTTATTTGAAATCCTTCTACATAAGACTTGCAGCTCCCCTGGGCCCGGCCTGGCAAGTTGGGGATTTCATTTTTTGAGATGTGGAGATGCAGCGTCTCTCTCTCTCTCTCTCTCTCTCCCTGCCTCTTCTTTTGCTTGTTCTCTGGGCTCTTATGTAAGCGCCAGTTAGCAGGGCCATGGTGCACTGGGGGATTAACACAGGAGTCTAATTTCTGTCCTAGTTTACCTCGTCCACGGCCCCAACTTATTGGGGATGTTGCACTCGCCCAGAGAGACGCTCATCACTCACCGTCATGGGCGCCGCTACATCATGGCGGTGGCAGAGGAAGCGCAGGGGAAGAGTGGAAATGAGGCCAAAATGGCAGGGGTAAAAATAACAGGCTATTTATAGCCCACCTACATCGTCAGCAGAAGTCTCCGAGCTTTTTTGTTTGAAACTCCGCATCAGTGATGAAGAGCAGCTACGCTGTGGCCAGTCCCCACGCGTTCCAACACACACACAGCCAGCGAGGAGCAAGGAGGAGAGATGGCTGAGGATTTTTCTGCATCATTCCCTCCCTGTCTTCACCTCTCCTCCTCCTCCTCCTCCTCCTCCTCCTCCTCCTCATCGTCATCTTCGCTGCAGCTAAATTCTGCTGTGGACCTCTGCAGCAGCAGCAGCAGCAGCAGCAGCAGCGATCGTGAAGCTCAGGCTTGCTTGCTTGCTCTTCATCAGGGGCAAGTCCCTCTCTCTCTCATCCCAACCTGCCGGAGGAGAGGCCGCGCTCAGGCAGATCACGCAGATTCAAACACGCTACATTTGCTCTCCGCCGGAGCTAATAGGACACTGAGTTCTAAAAAAATAGAGGCTGTTTTGGGGGGTTTGTCTCTGTCTCTCTCTCTGTGCATGTTCCCTCACAGTTCAGGTCAGGCTGTGTGTGTGTGTGTGTGTGTGTGGACCCCCCCTAAGGGCAGCCTGTGCACCTTTATTCCAAATGACCTTGTTTACGGACATAACACAACCACCACGAGTTCCCAGACAGAATCTCATTTCCAGGGAGCTTCTCTTCAGAGACCTGATGGGGTTTTTGTTTTTTTTTTTTCTGAGCAGGTTAAAAACCTGTGCAGCCTTTAATTAAACGGACAAATTAGCACGTAGACATTGTCGTGAAGTCAGAAGTTAAATTAAGATGGAGAAGCTGCCTCCATTTTGGATAGAG
The DNA here is from genome assembly GCA_016785235.1 of Pseudorhombus dupliciocellatus. NCBI lineage: Eukaryota > Metazoa > Chordata > Actinopteri > Pleuronectiformes > Paralichthyidae > Pseudorhombus > Pseudorhombus dupliciocellatus. The sequence goes on along the minus strand of JAFBJW010000129.1, from coordinate 1,509,635 downwards.
GGGCCGTGTTGAGCTGAGGAAACATGGCACATCGGACTCTCTCTCTCTCTCTCTCTCTCTCTCTCTCTCAGCCACTGCTGCCAAATGACTGCGATGGAAGCTCCAGTGTTGCCTCCAAATCAGAGAAGTTTCCTCATTCCAACATACAGCACAGGCCTGGTCACGGCTTAGAGAGGAAGATGGAGATCAGCGTAGGTGATGCTGAAGCTCGTATCGATGTATTGACAGAAAAAGAAAGAAAAGGGGGGTGGGGGGGGCTTATTTAAATCCCTCTCTCCCTCCACTCAGCAGCTTTCTCCTCGTGGCCATGCCATGTCATCTACTGAGCCACACAGAGGAACGCTCCTCGCCCTGACAAAGGAGGACGTCAGTCTCCAGAGCACAGGGATGTGTCCTCTCATGAAAGGAGCCACGATACTCAAAGAGAGATAGAGAGAGGGAGAGAGGGAGGGAGGGAGGGATGAGGGAGAATCCTAATAATTTCTCCATTTTGAATGAAGTCTGACCTTCACGTCTCTTTCTTTTCTCTCTGGTTCTCCCTCTTCCCTCAGTCCCTCTCTGTGAATTTTGAGCGACATGCATCAGGAGTCATGCACCTCTCTCTCTCTCTCTCTCTCTCTCTCTCTCTCTCTCTCTCTCTCTCTCTCTCTCTCTCTCTCTCTGTCTCGCGGCATAAAATGAAAAGCTAAGTGGGGTTTGTGTTTTTTTTCCTGTTTTGTGTGTGTGTGTGTGTGTGTGTGTGTGTTATTGGCTGAGCCTTTTCAGGGGCTGGGTAATTAGATCAGACTGCTTCTCCCTGAGAGTCGAACCCAGCTCTAAAGTGACAGTTGGGAGCACTGTTGTAATTTTCTGCTCCTCCTGATAATTGAAGGCCGTGGATTCTGGCAGAGCCGGGCTGCACCGAACATCCAGGGACTAAGGAGTAAACAACACCCTCACCCTTCCTCCTCCTCCTCCTCCTCCATGTGCACCCCAAAAATAACACCCGCCCACACACACACACCTAAAGCCTCTTGCAAACTAAACAGGGCTGTTATCTGCCGGTGCTCCCCAGGTACGGCTGATTTCAGTTAGTTCAGTACAAATCCACTCTCACCGCCGAGGCCAGTAATATGTTTACTTTTACCACATTATTATTCAACAATGGAGAGACAACAACACATCTCAGGGTTCCACAAACGAGGAAGATTCATGATGGTTTATTGTTTAAAGACACGATCCTGGTCGGGCGAGTCAAAGTGCAGTCCAACGCCACCCCGCCCTCAGTAACGATGACGTCATCGGGTCATTGTTGGAGGTCAAGATCCTCCAGACACAGAACACAATTATATGACTGATGAGCAGTAAACCAGCCCTGACAGGAAGTCAGTGTGTGCTGTCTCCATGAACGTCATGAAAAAAAGTTACATACATTCAGAACTGGAGGAATTGTAATGTTTTCACTATGCACACTTTAAATGTCGTATTTTAAAGTCCCCGGATCTAACATGTAAACCATATGGCCAAGAATAGAACAACAGACAAACAGAACGGAATGAGATCCATTCTGTTGCGGCTCCAGCGCCTATATACCATGGTTCTCATGGGGTCGATGACCAGAATGCTTCTCACATACCTTCCACTTCTTCCCTTTGTGAAACCACATTTAAATTCACACACTCAAGAATGATCAGTCTCCTCTTCGTGCCCGACACGTCCTGGCAAAGGTAATAAAACAATAACAACTGTGATGAGCAGATGACGACGCGGGGGCTCTGTGCACGGACACGTGCGTCTCCTCTCACTTAGCCACCCCCTCCACCTCCACCACGGCCCCGCTGCTGCAACCAGCCGGCCCGTCTCTGCGCGTACGTGTCAGCGTGCTCACGGTGCACGGGCATCTGGCCGGGCTGACTCTGACAGCAGCTTGTGTCTGGACGTGCTAGCATCAAATAAAACCTTGACCAAACCCACGAACCAAATCATGGAGGAGCCGGCAGGCAGCGGCACAGACAAGGACAACGTATCGGAGGTAACAACCACATCTCTGAGCTGCACGCACACCCCTCCCACAGCCCCCGCTGCTTTGTGTGTGTGTGTGTGTGTGTGTGTGTGTGTTGGGCATTATAAATGACATTTTGTAAGTGTTGAAACAAAATGTAGTGATGAATAATCTGGTGCAGTGCAGATACTTAAATTTTTTAAGCAGTCTTTGCGCAAGACGGACATTTCAGTCTAGAGAGAGAATGAGTGAATGCTGCAACATCTTGAATTAGCAACAATAATCTCATCTTTTAAACACGGACACTAATCTGAGATCATTAGCACGCGCACGCACACGCACACACACACACAGCCGTGCAGTGACGGACGAGCGGTGCTAGCCTGTGCACTGCAAATACAGATTCAGTGTTTGTATTGAACTGCTACATTATTGATGACACGGCATCAATTATGGATGCGTCTCCTCAGAGGCATCACAGTCCAACAGCACAAAGAGACGTCGTGTAGACGGCCCGAACCATCCTGCACAATCACACTCACTTTGGCGGCTGGTGCCACCCTGCTCCATTATTGATCACAGCCGATCAATTATTGACTCAGATGAGGGAACGTGAACGACTCCACCATGAAGGTAGAGATCTCCGCTGCACCGCAGTTTAAGAGAAACTGGCTTTGCTTCGCGTGCACCAGAGTCACGCCTGGAAACGGGAGCGTTGCTGATTTCTGACGATCAACTGTCACACGTCTCATGTGTTTCGCAGCTGGAACAAAAGACTGGCGGAATTTTTTTGTTTCCTGTTTTGTCTTTAATGAGCATAAGATTCTAAGCCCAGATCCAGGACCAAGCACTGGCATTAACTCGCAGCCCCCCCCCCGGATCTGAGAAACTTAGACAACATCCACAATAATATGGCTTCCCTTTAAAGGACCAGCACGCAGGTTTTAGTGGCCTCTAGCGTAAGCGTGAGCTCTTCAACCCAAACGGCCTCATATGAGTAGTTTATACTGCAATAAAACTCCATCTATGAATGTCATGTTCTGTATCTGCCTCTTCATCCCTCTTCATCTAACACGGGGGCCGAGGTGAGCTGCACCTGTGCATGTTGAACTCCCACCCGTGCTGCATTCACTCGTGTGGTGGCGACTCAGGGACAGAGACGGTCGATGGGCTCTGGTTGCTCAGACAGAATCTGGAGGAGGGAATATCTCCTGAGAAGGCTCTGACAGCAGCTCTGTATTTTAGGACTGTATATAAAATAGAAATGCTCTGGGGCGAAAAAGTGACGTAGCTCAAATCAAACCTGGTGATTTATATACACTTGAACAGCTTTCTTCTGTGAAATTAAATTACCACGAAATGATGATTTTTAATGATTAATTATAATTACATTTGATTTGCTGTGACTATTTTGAAATTAGCATATGATATTAATATTTACTTTATACTGCCTGGTGCCCTATGTTGTTACCATGGCTCTTTAATCTACACTGCAGATGTCCATGTTGTTTAAAGGTGCAACACAAAGAAACCTTCCCTGTCTTCTAGCTTCTGAAACTTGGCTCTAAAACCCTGACGTATAATCTACTTTACCTTTAGCTGCACCCTCGTCTGTAATTGTCCCTTCTTGAAATTCCGCCTCCTAACTGTTGTCAGTTTTTCGAGCCAAGACTTAACTTGATTTCCTTGCTCGTCTTTATTTTTCTTGGCAACCCGGGATTTGTCCAACGGCAACCTGACTGCACGTTTTCCATTAGGGTCATTTTAGTGATGTGAGTTGTGTTCACGGGTCTGAAATGCTCCCGCTCTGAGGCAGCGGCATCAAAGTGCAGAAAAACACAATCATCTTCGGTTTAAATGACACGTGATGTTCTGACGTTGTTTCTCTAAATTCTATTTCAAATGAAGCCTGGGTAATAATAATAAAGCATTAGCACTGTGCATCATGTCCAACTCATGACATCATCGGAATGGCAGATGCTCGAGACGTACCTGAGTCCGTAAAGCACCGTGCCGTCAGGGTGGAGACGGATCATCCTGTTCTTCACCGTCACCCCGTGGACGAAGGACTTCTTGTCGTTGAGGAAGTAGGTGTCGGGGACCCACAGCTGATCCGCCACTCTGTTGTCCAGAGTGAGGTTGTAGGCGATCTCAGAGTAGGACAGACGCTTGTCCCGCCATGCTTGCTGGAAGTACATCGTCAAGGTGTAGTCCTGGAGGACGGAGAGGGGAGGACGTTTAGTGAAGTGCAGGACTGCAGATCAACAACAACAAAACGTTTTGTTCTTCTTCAGGTTTGGGGGGGGTGGGGTCTTAAAAGACAGAAGCTAAACCTGCCTCTTGTTTTCAGACAGATGCTGAATAGAGGAGCTGCAGCAATGCACAGTTTAAATCATTTCAAGTCATCAAACAAAATCTGTCGATGAATATTTCTCCTTTAAACAACGGTTTATTCCGACGTGTACTAAACCCCACCCTCCATGTTAATCTGTGAACGTGACTCCACGGCTGTGTGATGGCACGCCGTACGCACTCAGCATAGTGAGAAGGTCGGCCAAAAGGTTACGTGTGGTCTGAAAGGCCACGGCCGGCGTTGGGGCCCGTGATAGCTGGGGTTGGGGGGTTAATATTCAACTACCCTCACTTGGTTTTCAGAACATAACCAGAGGGGAGCTTTCTCAGATGGCTGACTATTGTCTCAAGCTAAAAATATCTGCTTGCACTGAAGCCTCGCTCTGCTTCAGAGACAATGCAGAGAGCCAGTGGGCCTCTGCAGCTGGGGCTTCCTCTCATTCTGCATCATGAGCGGAGGCAAGCGTCGAGAACGAGGAGAGTTTGCGTTTGCTTGTTCGCATGTCCAGTGATGTCGCTGCAAACCTCCCCACCTCCTCTCTCTGGAACGCTCTGTCTCGTTTCTCTGGTTCTCACTCCTACAATCGGCCTTACACCCACACAGCCACAGAGGAACAGCGCAGCGGCTGGATCTGCTCTGTGTTGCAGTGTAATCAATGAGTGGGGAAGCAAATTAAAAAACACGGCCCATGAAACAAGGCCCCTTGAGCTTTTCCTCCAAACAGCCATTCCCTGCGCTTATCGCCGTGCTTCTGCGTTTCCGAGCCCATGTCTCCTTCTTTTTTTATCGCCGCACGTTGGCGTGACGCCGCAAAGCGATCGCCGCTCTCGTCCTCGTTCTGCGAGTCTTATCATTCGTTGCATGCAGCGTGCACAGCAACAGAAACACTGTGCAAAAAGGGCATCTAAAAATACACGGGCTGCTGCCATGTTGATTTTTTTTTTTTCCAGGAGTGAAGAGTCAAGCGAGGACGGCCGCGTCCTCGTCCTGTTTTACAAGAGTTCCCGCTGAACCCTCAGCTCACGCTCGCTCCCTCTCTGTCTCGTTATCAGCCTGTCGATCGGATATCTCTATCACCTCTGGGATCGTTAGCTGCAGGCACGGGCCACAGCCCACCGAGGCCTCCTCCTCCTCCAGGACGTCCCCGTCTATAGCAGCGTCCTTCGCCATGTCGATGAAGGAACAGAGCAACCGTCTGAAACCCCCCCCCCCCCCCCCCCCCCCCCGCAACCGTCTGAACCCCCCCCCCCCCCCCGCCTCATTAACTGATGTCAGACTGAGGCCTGTGGGCAGAGGCCAGAGGCTGAGGACATGGAGGCAGCTGTGTAGGGCGCCACCCTCTGGTGGGCGCTGTTTCCCTCACAAGACACACAACAGTTCATCCAAACCATTTCCTAATTTCGCTCTTCAGGGACGGAACGTGATTCACGCTTGGTGTGTTCTCACTGTGACTTTACTGTCAGTTACTGTGTGAAGCACCTGCCCACAGTCTGTAGGCGATGCATTTAATGGACTTAAGGAAGCTACGGAATTACCAGTGGCATTGTTAACACCACAGCCTGACCTCTCCTGACACACAGCGCTTGTGTCATTCTGGGTTCATCACAGCCTCAACAACCAAGTCACCATCTTCAAGCATAGCCAGTGGATGCTTATTAAACAATCATTTTATTTCATCTTCTTCTGTGTTTCTGTGACTATAGGTGGAGCCAGATTAATTATTGGCACCATTCAAGTATTAAAATGCTCATTTAGGATTTTACCATTAGTCCTGCGTGTGCACAAAGCACAGAAAGGTCAAGTATTGACACTCGTCAATAATACTGGAGGAACCAAAGCGACGGGGTTCCCCAAAACTAATTCTGCTCTCAGAACAGAGGATGCACCCTCCCGTCTCCAGTCACAGTTCCTGTTCAGAGGAACCCCCCCCCGCACGGCCAGGGCCTGCGTTCTGTTTTGTGACGGGGGGAAGCTGTGTGTAGTAATCCAGGTTCTGCAGGAGAAGCGAACCCTGCGTGTTCATTGTGACGTCGTCGTGCTCATACATGATATGCACGCTACAAAATGGAGATCAACTGCAACACATACACTGAAAACAATCAGAATCCTGCAAGTTGAGGAGTCTTTCTTCTCGTCTAATTTCACACCGGAGACTAAAGGTGAGAGCGTGTCCTCCTCACGCCACAGAGGCAGCGGGTGAGGGCGGCGTGCAGCGTCCACACGGAGCTGCAGAGAACTGAGAGACAGGCCTGTCCTGCGCCGGAGCGTCGGCCTCCATAAGCGACCTTCACTCTCCTTGTCGGCACCCCTCACAAACTCCATTAACGCCACGCACACGACCCAGCGAGCGCCAGGGAGGGAGACATCTTGTGGAGAGCACCAACATTTCAAAAAAAAAAAAAAGAAAAGGGGCATGACAGCTATGAACGTACAAATGTGGATACAAAGAGAAAACGGCCAACGTATAAACCACGGAGGCCGGTGACACAGTCTCACTGCAGATGTGTTTCTGGGCTAACAAACCCCCATTAAGAAACTGACAGAGTGACAGAGAGTACATTTGTGTTTCCCTGAGAAATCTGACAGGCTGCAGTTGCTACAAGACCTCCATTACAACTACATCAGCCGTCACAAGCTGCCAGGGAGGGAGCCGCCGAGAGAGAGAGAGAGAGAGAGAGAGAGAGAGAGCACGCTGCTGCTGCCGCTCCTCTGAAATGAAACCGCCGTGCCCACTTGTTTTCACATGGAGGGGACTTTGATAAGGTGAAAGGAACGGACCTGATGCCTCCTCTTCACCTTAAATCCCAAATAAATGCACCTGGATTTCCAATGTGTGACCTTTTATCCATGCTTGTTTATAACGTAGCTGCAGGATCGTTTTTTCTTGAACGTGAAGCGTGCCTGTCATTAAAATGTGTTTTAGTAAGAGGAGCCTTTGGTGGAGGTTTGTGCGTTTAAGTTTATAAGTTTGAATTTTATAAATTATATGATATAATTTAAATTATATTTTATAAGATTTAATTTGATATTACACTGCTTTTCTTTATGGTAAATTTCTGTGTTTATCAAATGCTGCAAAGGGATGTTTGACCTCTTTCTGGATTTGGTTTTGAAGAACTCTTAGAATAGTTAAAAAAAGCCAAATTGAGGAAGGTAAACATGTCAAATATGATGACACCCAGGAACTGAGTGTGACCGTTGCTCCGTGCAGCCTGAGTGGACCGGGCAGACGTCAGCCATATTGCCAACACTTGAAACTGCTGTGTCCTGCCGCCGAGCAGGGACGGATCTGCTGATAATAGCAACACGCTCTGCGAGGAGGCACTTCGACATTTGGGCAATAACAAGCTCGTCTGCAGACGCCGCGGCCTCCTCTCCCCTGGTTTCGCGGCCAGAGGCTGGAGGAGGCGCGGTCAGGCTGAATCTATTCATTTGTTGGGCTCTCACTGGGTCTGGTTAAGTACAGGCTTCAAATTAAATGTGAGAGGTCAGGGGGGAGCTAGTGCGTTCCGAGTGAGTCGCTGGCCGAACACGTCCGGAGGGAAGTGACAACCTGACTCTTTCCAATGGGTCATTTTTCGGCTACTTAGCTGGAGTTGGGAAAGAGCCTGACAGAGTCATTAAAGGCTTTTCATGGATCAGGATCTTGCTCCTTTTTTTTAACACGGACAGATTTTATTGTGCCACAGCCATGACGGCAGAACATCACAAACACTTTGAACTTGGCCCAACTTCAGCTCGGAGCTCTGCGACTTAACACGGACTCATTACTTTTAATCTGATTGACTGCTTCTGATTAGCTGCATTAGCAGATAGGAATTCCACAGCTCCGTCATTAGATTAACAAATGGAATGAATACGTATAAATGTAAACATTTGAGACATCTGTACCCACCAGGTTTTTCTGTAGTTTTCAAAAACCGTGTTCCGACACTGACGGCGCTTCGCCTGTAAATTAACTCCCCGGACTAAACATTATGCAAAGAACACAGCGCGCGTGAGAGAAAGCTGCAGGATTACGAGTTGTAATTATTCAGCTGACCATATTAATCTGTGGGTCCGTGGGTCCGCTCAGCATAACCAATGGCATCGCTCAGGACAACCTGTCGTAAGCCTTTTGGAAAGCTCGTCAGAGCGGGGGCCACAACTGGAGCAGCCCAACAGGAAATGCTTCCTCTGATTTAAACGATCAGAACGTGGAGCCCGGGTTTCTCCTGCAGACGACACAGTTTGGTTCTGACCCAAATCTCTACGGTGTGTCTTCCCCCAATGACTCGTTGTTCAGCGATCGCCCCCTGGGTCTCATGTTATGGATTATCAGTGTACGTGTGCGTGAACATGCACATCGCTGTAAATATGTTAAAAACACTCTCTGGAAAAAAAACAGAGGCCCTTGTTGCTTTTGCTTGACTTCCCTAGATTCACCAAAAGAAGAAGAAGAAGAAGAAAAAGCCTGCGTTGTCATGGCAACACTGAGTAAAAATAACACAAGCTTATTTTCCACAAGCTGAAAATAAAATGGAACAGGATCAGTTTGGACAAACAAGATCAAAATGGTTGCTAAATCACAGACACACGGAGCAGCGGCCTCGCTCGCGCCGGGGCAGCGTGACACCGGGGCCGGGGCCCGCGCCGGGGCCCACGCCGCCTCAGGTCAACAGCTGCCGTCATCTGACGGCCAACTCCCCTTACTCATGTAGTGAAGAACCCAGCGCTTGTCAGGATAATGATCGTAATAAAGGGAGCGCTCACGCCCCACTAATTCCTCCATCCCAGAAGCCACCGCAGCTGGTTTGTTTGAATCTTTTAATTCACAGCCAGCTAATTAACATTCCGAGAGCGGTATTACAGTACAGGCAGTGCCTCTTAACAACCACCGACCTCAGGTATTTTACATGTAATTAATGAGCGGGATGAGGAAAAGACGGGGACTGAAAATACTCATTTACCTCCGTCAGAGCTCGCGCTGCTGCACGTTCCCTCGGCGTCTGGGTGGCGTGCTGACGGCGTCGCTGTGCATTATCATATCAGTGCCATATGACCCATGTGAGTCAGCAGAGCCCACCCTCAGCGAGGATGTGTGGTCACACCTCAGACTTCCCTCTCAAAATAGCACGTTTGGAATGTCAGGCGGCCGAGGCCGGTGCCGCGGCGCCGACCGACCCGCGCCGTTGTTTTCATTGCCTCGCACCATGGCTGACCTTTGGGGCCCCGACAGGCCGTTGTTGTGGATAACTGACGAACACACAGGTACGCTGACCTCAAACATGTTTCATGGAATAAATCTACACATCCTGTTTGGAGCTCAAACACGATCGCGCCTCATGTCAGAAGATGCCACAGTGGCTCCAATCACCGTCGGCCACGAGTTCGCCCTCCACCAGAGGCATTTTTATCTTTAATTAGAGGAGCGAGCAGCTGTCTAACCTGCTCACACACACACACACAATGGGAACTGGTTGTTAGAGATGAGCGGCAGCAGCACACACATCCAAACTGACTCAGCACTCACTCACTTTTGGATCCTGAATAAATGTAGATACTGATTGTGTGATGTCAACACATCAAAACCCACGGATAAATGAGCTCTGTCAAAGAGGACACATACTGTCCCCCCTGACCAGGAAACGTTCCATGTGTCCTGGAGGCTCAAACGCTTCCTGAGTTTTGAGGGGAAACCATGAAAGTGTGCAGTGCCTCTTCCTCGGCTTCCACCAGGTTTTAGTAATCACCAGAGGAGATGGTGAAACCTTCACCCCTCTCACCACCCTGCCCTCCTCCTCCTCCTCCTCCTCCTCGCCGTCGTTCTCGGCTCTTTAATCTTGAAAGTGGCGGCCCCTGATGAGGATGATCAAAGCCGAGCCGCACCGCGCGCAGGTCACCAACCTCATCCTCGTGCACACCGTGCACGGTGATATTATTGATTCCTCTGAGATCAATCTCATCCACTGCTGTTACACCCCCCCCCCCTTGCGCCCCCCCCCCCCCCTTCCTCTATTGTACCAACCAGAGCTGGACAAGAGGAAGAAAGAAGGAGGAGGAGGAGGAGGAGGAGATGTCGACCAGTTATGTAAGTAGCAGGGAGGATTTTTCACAAGGTAACAACAATGTGTGGAAAACAAGTCCACTGAGGGGCTGGGATGTTTTTTAACTCTCGGCCTAAATGTGTGTGTCGGGTCAGAGGGACGTCTGTGCCGATCTGGCGAGGAGAGCTTTTCTCTGAGAAATGAGCGAGATGAATGCTCTCCTATAGCCACAGGGAGCTGCATGACGTCAGCTGCCATTCACTGTTTGTGCACAGTTTTGTGTTTTGTTGCGCACACACACACGCATGCATGCACGCACACACACGGATGCACGAAGCAGTGTTTTTTTCCAGATGAATGCTTGCATAGATGCCTAGTTCCTAAGTGAGATAACCCTTTGGAGCAAGGCAGAGGTGGATTACATGGCTGCTGAGCCCAGAGTCACAGCCAGGGATCCAGTCAAAGTGGTGGGAGGGACGGATGGAGGAGGGAAGAGGCAGACGGACGGATGGACGGACCGACAGAAAGAGAGGAAGACATGGAACGAGGGAGAGGGAGGGGGAAGGGAGGGGGGGCAAAAGCAAAAGCAAAGTGAGGGGTTTCTATTTTAAATCTCCCCAGACCCCCAAGGCACTTCCGCTCTGTCTCCGTCATCCACCGAAATAAATCATTTCCATCAAAGGAGAAGCTCTGACCATTCAGGGCTTCACCAAAACAAACAGCGGCAGCTTCTGTCCACCGATGGCCGACCTGCGGACATTCCACCAATCTAAACCCGACTCACACAGGAGGATTCACACTGCAACTTTTTTTTTTAAGTCTCAATTAATAATAGAAAACACTTCTCCCTCCGTTCCCAACTTGTTTTCCAAGCGCTTATATAACGTCTCCATTATGTTGCTCATCGGAGAGGCGGCTCTGTAAATGATCCTCTGCACTGCTTCTCCTCCAAAATCCCAGGCGCAGCCCAGAGCACGAGAGATGGCGTGTGTTCGTGCATGCACCGCTGGGGCAGCCATGGCCTCAGCTGTGTGTCTGACTGTCACACGGATCAATAGGTGGTGCTCTTGCATGGGCTGCTGAACCCCCCCCCCCCCCCCCCCCCCCCCCCCCCCCCCCCCCCCCCCCCCCCCCCCCCCCCCCCCCCCCCCCCCCCCCCNNCGCTCACCCCCCCCCCCCCCCCCACCACCACCACCACCACCACCCCTCCTCTACCAACTCCTTCATCCCTGTGCAGCACACGTCTGGAGCCAACTGCTGTTTATATTTTTGTGTCTTTCTGTTGTTGTTGCAGTGCTGTGTGTGACCGGACATGTATTATTAACAAATCGCTTACGTCATCAGACAAGTATGAGAGGGGGCTGATCATTTACGTAGAGGATGATGATGATGATGATGATGAGGAGGAGGAGGAGGATGTGATTGGGCGAAAACAAAAAGGCTAAAAGACTCCGAGGGTTGCCAGTTTGGGGAAGAGGATGGTTTTTATTATTTGTAAGTAACTGCATGGAGAGATGGGGGGGGGGGGGGGGGGGGGGGGGGGGGGGGGGGTGCGTGTCAACAAAATTACACCACCGAGGCTTGAAGCAGTCACACACACACACACACACACACGTGCACGTGCACGTGCACGCAGACACGCGCGCGCGCGCAGCTCTCTCTCTCTCTCTCTCTCGGACGCACAGCCGGGGCCGTGCGTCCGAGTGCGCCAGTGAGTGTGTGTTTTGAATTCAAATGCAGCAAACACACCAGAGCCGCAAATGCGGAGACTCGAGAGGAGGAGGATGGCGATGATGCGTTTTTTTGAGGGGGGGGGGGGGGGGGGGGGGGGGGGGCCTGGAAACCTTCAATTATTATCATGTTATATATTCACAAAGATGCCTCCCTCCACCCTGCATGGCACAGGTTATCCCGGATCCGCCACGCACACACACACTGGCCCGGGATAAGAAGCACATAGCCCACTTGTGCCGTGCGCAATTGGCACCGCGAAGCGGGATGATGATGATGATGATAATAATAATACTAATAATGATGATGATGGCGATGCACCTACCATGTTGACTTCAGAGACCATGTCTATGCTGGCTATGTCAATATTCATCCCCACCGCCACCGGCGCACCTGTGAACGGGCAGAAGGAGGCGTTAATACAGCAGATGTGGATCGTTCTCCCATCATGTAAAATTTAACAAATTCGTGACGCGCACACAAGCAGGTTCCTGTGCGCTCCGCTCGCCTCCACCTACACGAGAGCGGAGCATCGCCAGGGAAATAATACTAATACTAATACTAATAATAAGCGCGGATGCTGCTGTAATGTCATCTGCTGAGGGATCGATGGCGTTCAAGTGCCTCCTCCTCATCAAATGGAAGACGCACAGCAGCATCGCTCACAGCCTAATTACAGAGGCCCATTGGGCTTGTGAATGGATGATTATGTAAATTAAAGCAGATTTCTTGCGATTCATTACACATGTATTGCGCGCCAAGGAGGGCGTGAAACATGGCATTCGGCTTTTGCGTTCCATCTTTTTTTCTTTTTACCTCCGAAATCTGGCCTCAACCGAATGTCGTATCCTTTCATCAGTCTGTCCACTGTCTCTTTGACCAGAGGCATATTGCTCGGATCTTTCAGATCCTTCACGCTGCATGGGGAAGGAAGGGAAAAAAGGTGGTGTGATGCAAAATATCTTCATCAGAATCCCGCGCCATGCAGGCGCCGTACGTGACATGCAGGGCGAGGGGGGGATGAGACATGCACACGCTTACCTTTGAGCCCAGACGAAAGTCACTAGTAAGGAAAAAGTCAAAATCCCAAAGTGGTTTTTCCTGATCCTCCCCATCGCAACAGTTTTTGAGGCGGTTTCGGGATGCGAGTGAGGAGCGCGCACATCCAACTTACTCCAGACAGCGCAGAGGAGCCAATGAGGGGCGCATGCGTGCAGCCAGCCCAACATCAAAGTGTGGGGACTGATGATGGTGGATGAGCAGTTTCCATTGCAGAGGAAAATATTAAAGGGACAAGTGGAGGTGCGTAATGAAGAAACAGGCGTTTTTAAAGCGAGGAGCGAGCGCTCGGTTCGGGGCTTGTTTTACTGTCACGTGGCACATGGGTTGGCCTCTATCCTGACAAGGTCAAACATCTGGACACACACACACACACATGTGCCTGGGTGTCAAGTTTAAAACAACTTTATTGCCTCTGTGCTCGAGGTACCAGGCATGCTAAGTGGCTAACAAGAGCATAGCAGTGCATGCAAATATAGAACCCATGTAGAACCCTGGTGTCAGAGGCTTGACGGCCAGTGTTTCCAGAAGACTGCAGGCAGCTGGGGAGGCAGCAGCATCGGAGCGTCCCTGCACTAAGGTGGGATGGGAGAACACTCTCCTCAGGTTGGAGTGGATGCGAGCCGCCTCTAAATTGCTTTTGATCTTGTTGTAGTGGGAGCTGCACTTCTGTAGAGGGCAGGCTTCTGGAAGCATTGGTTCACGGTTGCATCACCACCAGTTACAGCCACCATAGATTATATCATCCTCTTCTATTTGATGTGTTTCTCGGGCTGTGTATGTGTCATGCATACTTGTATGTGTGTGATGTGTCTCTGGCCGGGGCCCGGACGAGTATCTGTGTGTGTGTACAGTACATGTTGAAAGCGATTGAGGCCCGTGAAGGGCAGCTCCTCAGCTACTGATCAGAACAGTGGGCAGTGGCCACAGCCTGTGAAATGAATAGATGTGCAGCAGGAGAATAAATGAGTTTCTGATTCATTTCCTCTGTCAGACGAGAGCAGAGTGAATGCTGAGAGATTGTTCACACACACGGAGGGAGGGGGGGGGGGTGATGGAGGTAATGGGGGTGAGGTGAGGCTGGCTGGAAGCTGAAGGTCTCTCCGGCTGCACGTGCCCTTTTCCAGGTCCGTTCAGTTTTTGAGATCCATGTCGCTGCAAGAGCAAAACACACGACAGCAGAAAATGTGAGGGCAGATGCAGACGAGTCCACGCTGTGTCTCTGCAGTGTTCTGCACGGCCCCGCCGCCTCGCTCCCTGTCCTCTCTCTGCCTCCTTCCAAAGTACCACAGATGGAGAGACGTGCTGGAAATATGTGAAGGACTAGATGTGATGCAGCTGCTCGCAGGCCCTCCATCTTGTCTCTCTCATTATTCTGCAGAACCGTTCTAAACAAAACAACCATAGAAATTCTCTGACAGGAACATGAGAAGCATGATGAGCAGATTTGCACTCCCCAGTGTTACGTAACACATCCCTCCCTCCCTCCCTCCCTCCCTCTCTCTGTCTTTTAGCACCGCATCTCTCTTTCTTTCTTGGACATGGAGCTTTGTGTTCTAAGTGGCTCACTTATAAGCTGGAAAGTGAATCGTCACTTTCTTCATGTGGTGAAGTAGCTTTGGTGGAAACAACGGTGTCATTGCAAACACTGGCTGCCAGCATCCTTCAGGTGAAGCATCGGCTGAGAGCCACATGCATATTTCTGCCTCTCAAATGAACCGAGCGCTCAGCCCCTTTAGCATCGTAAATCTGTGATGATGATGATGATGATGATGATGATGATGATAAAAGCAACGGCGCTGGCGTCAGTGCAGCAACAACGCCACCTAACATCATGCTCCGCTTTTTCTTCGCCTACAACTCCCGGGGCTGTTTCAGCATTAGAAATTATTGATGTTTTTACTGCCTGGATAAAAGTCTCAGACAAAAAACTGTGGGTAGCTACGGTTCCTGTGAAGCCGTCACAATTAGAGGAGAGTGAGGAGACAGGTCTGTCGAGTAAATGTGCAGAAGCAGAATGTCATCTGTTTTTATGACGCTCAAAGATTATGAAATAAATAGAATAATAACACTTGAAATGCAGCATATATTGCATTTCTTTTTTTTTTTACTTAAATATAGAGAATTCAAAAAAATTACTGGAGATCACCACCGAAAATAATCAAGGTAGCAAGTCAAACAAAGGCTGCAATCTCCATCGGAAGAGTAATGTTGAAACATAAAGTTTAACGACTTTTTACAACTTACCATTTTGTCTTTTTTTCATTAAAAAAAGGCGGTGACCGATATTCAGGTCAAATATAGCTGAGTCGGAGTCATTTTCTCCAAACGACCAACACTGCTCTGGACTAAATATTATCTATGGTTGTGGGTTGGGCCTGTGGGAACCCCTCGAAATAAACTAGAGTTCCCACGACGAGTGGCTCATGATGTGCCTCAGCAAAATGGAGGAAACACACAATATTCCTGACTGGACTCAGTGTTGAGATGAATACGTTATTCCAGTGTCGGGACAGATGTGAGGTTTGTGTACCTGGCGCTCTCCATGTTGTCCTGGCCCAGGTAGATGTACCAGTAGATGAGGTTGAACAGGGCGAATGTCAGGGGGAAGAGGACGCGGGCGTGCTTGTCGATGGGGCTGGTGCCGGCCAGCTGCGGGATCTGAGGGAAAGCTGAGCCCTGCTGGAGGAAGATGGGCACTGGCGGAGCGTCTCCCGGCTCACTGCGGCACACCGAGTGGTTTCTCCTCTTCAGGCCTTCCCGAGGGCTGCTGTCCGACTGGTGGGAGGGGGGCGGGGTTGATTTGGAGGGGGAGCGGGACGGCGTAAGATGGGGTTAGGGAGGGTTTTGTGCAGCACACACACAGAGAAAGAGAGAGAGAGACATGGAAGGAAGAAATGTTGAAAAAGGGGAGTTTCTAATCTGCACATGTGTAATATCCGTTCCCACTGGAGTTTCCTCTCAGCTGGGGGCCAGTGTTCCTATAGAACGCAGCAGGTAGTTTTCTGGGCGCCCATAGGATGGTTGGGAGATTATGCGGGGAGGAGAGCTGGAGTTGCTCTCCTCTCGCTCGCTGAGGCTATTTTTAAAGCATCTAACCATGAGCCCTACATGTGAGACAGATCCCAGGAGGATGCTGTGGTGGCTTACTGTATTAGCATAAAGCGTATAGCAGGAGATGAGAGCACTACAACAGCACATATTACTATTTAATGGGTGCTGTGCCCTGAATGGCAAGAACAGGAAAGGCAGAGCGACTGCTTGGAAATGCATGGAGAAAAAAACCTGACTTCCACATCTGTGCTGTCGATGTCTTTAGCTCCGCGTCTGAGTCGGAAGCTGCCGGCTTGGTGTTCATTATCAGCATCGCTGCATCAAACTCTGGATCTCCGTTCACCATTAGCTGTGTAAATTAGCTATGTAGATGCATTAGCAACTCTGCGTATAGAAAATCGTGGCGTCTGAAATGGAAATCGCACACCTCGGTGAAGTGAGAGCAGAAGCTGTGCACGTTGCTTTGATTCAAAGGAAAACAGTTACTAACTAACTGCTCCAACACTGTTGTTCTGTCGCTTTGTTGGGTTCAAGATGAGGCAAAAACTATTGACCGATTATTGCAGAGAGCAGGCTCACGATCCAGGGAAGGGCCCATTAAATGTGTGGTGGACATCCAGGAACTTTCTTGAAATGTTTTGACTGTGTGGGCGTTATCCTGTGAATCTTTAATGAGCTTTAATGAGGGGAATTTTGGGATGATTTTTTTTCCTGACCTGTGTAAAATCGAATTACTGCTGACCAATATAGAAAAGTCCAATTTATAAAATATGTCTTAATATATGTAAAGAAAACTCCATAAATTCAAGATCGATACCACTATCGTGTCTGTAAACTAAATTAGCTTAGCTTAGCATAAATAGAAAGGAAAAGAAGAGCGACAAATTGACCAGCTGTGCAATTGGCTAATTAGCTGCTGAACATCTCATCTAATGGAATGAATGTAAAATAAAAAACAAGACACAGGTCTGCTGGATCACACACACACAGACCATTTCCAGATCGGATGACGATGAGGAGAAGTTGGGTACTCACTGAAACTGTGTCTTCATCGTCGCTTCCGGCCGCCAACACCTCCAGCCGCTCTTGTCTGGCTCCGTGTTTCTTCAGACGACTGGCCTGCAGCGTGGCGAAGTAGTTCACCGCCGCAAACTCCACCAGAGCCGATGCCACGAAGGCAAAGCACACGGCGATGAACCAATCCATGGCGGTGGCATAGGCGACTTTGGGCAGCGACTGGCGGGCGCTAATGCTCAGGGTGGTCATGGTCAGCACTGTGGTGATGCCTGGAGGACGACAAAGCACACGAATGCACTGGGACACATCCCTCGGACGTGTTCAGATACTATCAGTGAGCGTTAACTGTGGACAGAGGGGCCTACCGGCCACTGTACGAGCAGGGACGGACTCCTTGTTAATCCAAAAAGACACTTGGGACAACACCACAACCATTATGAGGGGGATGTAGGTCTGGATGAGGTAGTAACCGAGCTTCCTCTGGAGGTGGAAATGGATCACCTGCACAGAGTAGTGACCTGCAAGATAAACAGCACGTGTGAAGAGAGCAACCCCGAGGGACAGAGCAGGGGAGCACGGGGCAGACGCCCTTGCCTGCCCTTGAAACTGAAGAGCTGCCGAGAGCGGACGTACAGACACAAACACTGCTGCTACTGGATCAACAACGCAGCCGACTGCGAGGCTGCATGTGAGCGAAGAGGAGAAGAAGGAAGAAGGGAGGCAACAGGGCAAAAAAAAGAGGAGGAGGAGGAGGAGGAGGGAGCACCGCAGACATTTGGAAATGGGATGGAGTGGAGAGGAGGAAGGAGAAGCGGGTGAGGAGAGGCAGAGAGAGAGCATGCAGTGTCACTATGCATAGCACTGCCCTGCTCTGTCTAACACATGCATGCATGCAGACACACTCACACACACACACTCGCTCTCTGAGTTTTCTAAATGGTATCATCTCTGTGTTTTGGAGCCTGCCTCATCCTTTTCCTCTCTGGTCCAGGAATATGCTGGGCTCACAGCAGGGATCACTTCTTCCTCTTTTGGTGAAAGGAGAAAATGCACATGCACACACACACACACACACAGTACTCCGTCCTCCCTGCACTCTGCTAGTGCATTCATGGGCTTTAAAGCCTGTAGTTCTTTTTAAGGCGCACCACACGCATTAGGCCTTGACCACTTAAGCATCTTAGATGGCTGCTCAAGGAAGTCTTTGCTTTTATACATCGGCTCTGCTGCGGGAGCGTAATGGGAACCAGTGCACAGTTTGAAAAAAAAAACAATTTGACCTCTTTCTACTGGCGGATTCAACTCATGAGAATCTTTTAATTACAGGTTAAGTGCTGGAGCGACCGTAACAGCGTCCTCCTGAGAAAAGCAAAAGGGGAAACGTAAGAGAGTTACCTGTGTTTGATTTGAATATCTCGCTGGACAAAGTCTGTCCCACCAGGTCGTACTGCAGAAGACTCATGGACTCTTTGGGACAGTCGACAGACGCTACTAGCCCCTTCCTCCAGGTGAACATGATTTCACCCTTTGTGTAGGCGTCTGCATGGAGATTGGAGAAAGGAGGTTCTGATTTCACCTCTGTCTGTTCGGTCATGAAAAGAACCACTCAACAGATTTCCATGACACAAGGTAGATGGATGTGTAGGTCGAGAGAAAAAAAACAATATATTTTGGTATTGATTAACCATAAAAAGATCCAGTATTTATATTTTTTATCCTTAAACATTGCAAGACAGCTTTTACAAACAAACAAACATCATCTGTTGTTTCCTTGAGCTTGAGGAAAAAATTCTGACATATTTCAAGAGCACACGTTTTAATGTTTGGGGCATGTGTGCCTCTGTTTGTGAACACATACTTACAGCTCCCAAATCTGAGAGGACAGGCGTGGCCGTCCATGGGGAAGTTGATCAGACTCATCGGACACTCGGCGCTGATCGTCAGCCTGACACAAAGACGACACGCACAAATCAGCCTTCAGAGTTAAAATACACTTTTATGACCAAAGCACAAGCTGCAGGACCTAACGTCACCTCATGGTGTAGAGGACGGTCCCATTCTGCATGATGCGGAACAGCTTGTTCGGTGTGGTCATGTTATGGGAGATCGACTTTTTGGAATTTCGGAAAAAAGTATCGGGGGTCCAGATCTTGTCCACCATGCGATTGTTCAGCCGCAGGATCTCAGTGGGGCCCTCGAACTTCAGGCGCTCGTCGACCCACATCTGGCGGAAGAACATGTCCATCGTGTACTCCTGGTGCACAGAAGTCAGTATTAGAGTCAACGCTGCGGCCACGCCGCAGTTCAATGCTCCCTGCTCAGAAGCAGTCAACACATCTGTAATCCTGACGCTACATTTCGACTTGCAGGGGAAGGTGGCGAGAAATGATGAGGTAATGATGGATGCCACTCATCCCAGATGATCATTAATCAATCCATTCAGCCATTTCTTCTGTCTGACATGTTGTCATATTGATTTAGAGGCCATCAATAATAGAGTTATAGAGCTGGTCAAACAGATTAAAGCTCATTAGATGGTTTCATGGCAGATTGCCCATAGAGGAGGCACTCAGTGGTCACTGACGCGCTGTCGTCTCCTCACAGGAGCAGTATCTCACCATCTCAACATCAGAGACAGGCCCGAAGCTGGTGACAAAGATGTCTGTTTTCACCTCCGTCACACCACCTGCAATCACAAATAACAGCTGTACAGCGCACGCTACAGCAAAGGACGCACAGAAATAGCGTGTCAGGGTGTTCTTCTATTAAACATTTAAAGGGCCGTGCTGTATTGTTCCTGAGCGAGGCTTCAGGGTTTGATTTTGAAATTACCTCCAGATCCAGGACGCAGTCTGTTGTCATACCCATCCAAAAGTCGATCCAAAATGCGAGTGATGTTTTCGGAGTAAATCTTCCCGTTTCCGAAAACACCGCGGAGGCTGCAGAGAAAGATTGTGTTAACGTCCAGACCCAGTGTGCCGTTACCCATGTTTAGATAAAGAGGACGACTTACCTCATCCAGCAAAGAAAAGCAACCAAAGGCAATGTCAGATGCGCCATCACGGGTCACAATCAACACCAACCTCTCCTTCAACTGTCTGATCAACTCATACTAAACAAAAGCAGCTCAGGTCGGTGCGGAGTGTCGTTACTGTGGCCGCTCGGTATGCATGAGGACACAGGAGGCACTAAAGCAGGAACCGTAATCTAATTAACAGATTAGCAAATCCCCTCCATTTTTAGACAAATGCTGCATTCTTTTAGTTTCTAGCATTTATTGACATAATAAAAGGACAAACAAAAAAGTGGGATTCGATCAATCACTTCAGGTAATGATACAGAAGATAATACAATAAAAAATGTGATATTAAATATGTTTGAGGTGGGTTTTCTAGTTGCAGTTCCGTGGTGAGACAGCGGGTGGCGCTGCAGGCATTTAGGTGTTTACAACCGGAAATGAGATGCGCTCAAAGAAGAAGAAGTTTCGAGAACTAGAGGGGCAAAACAAGTGAATCACATTTTATCTTTGACGTATTAATTCGTTTGACTTCATGTTTTCTAGTTTCACGTTGAAGCCAGCGAGCAGAAACAAAGTGTTCCTCACTTCGTGATGTTCCGTCGAGACAGACACTGACCGGGCGGCGGACTGTTAGCATAACTTCTCTGCTAGCCGGGCACAGCTAACCGCCCTGCCAGCCGCCTGCCAGCCGGAGTGGGGCAGCAGCATGTCGGTGCACTTCGACGAGAGAAGCGGCGTCGTCCCCTGCAAGACCCGCTGGGGCTCCTGGTACCAGACCATGGAGGAGGTGTTCATCGAGGTCCATGTGCCGCAAGGGACCACGGCCAAGGAGGTCAAGTGCCGCCTGGGTTCCAGAGACATCGAGCTGCAAGTGAAAGGACAGGAAATATTTAAGGTGATAAAACGATGTGTGATCCAAACCAAGCTGGTGTTGTTTACATCTTCTGCTTTAGGTTATTATTATTAAATGAAGAAGAAGAAGTGGAGGTACTCGTTTTAGTTGTTTCGAGCTGCACCAGATATTATTTCATGTTAAAGTAGGAAAATCAACCTCACAATTTGTTATCCTGCTCTCTCAGGGAAGGTTGTTTGACATCACAGTGTCTGATGAGGCAACATGGACACTAGGTGGGTGGCATACCTTCTAAGAACTACACTCCAAAATTGAAAAAAAAACCAAGAAAAGTTCATCTCACCATGTGTTTTGTCTGTTTTCCATCATCATCAGAGGACAAGTGCCTCATCCGCATCATTCTGATGAAGACCAACAGAGAGGCGGGGAACTGCTGGTCTTCTCTGCTGGAGGGGGAGTACTGTGCCAACGCCTGGGTCCAGGACCAGATGCAGAGAAAGCTCACACTGGAGAGGTTCCAGCGGGAGGTTGGTTTCATGGAGTAAAGTCAGTTTTTGAAAGAAGCTTGAGAAAATGGGATATGAAGTGAATCCTCAGATTCAGCCTCCATCATAGAACTCAAACTCTGTTGCCCCTCAGTGGTGGAATGAGCTCCCAAACTCTCTCCGATCAGCCGAGTCTAACAACTCAAGATTCTTCTATTCTCTGAATACCTCCTGTTCTTGAGCTGCTACCAGCTCCGCTGTGAATATGTTAACGATGCTCTAGTTTTCAGCACTGAGTCCTGCTGGACACCAACGGTCCTTAGCACTCACCTACGTTGCCTTTCCTTTCTAATCTCTGCTTGTGTTTGCACCCATCGCTTTGGATAAAAGCATCTGCCAAATGGCGTTATTGTGGATCATCAAATGAATGAATGTGTGCTGGGTATGTATGAGTGGAGCCAGACTTACTGGTAATTCAATGCTTATCCTGTTTTGCCAGAATCCTGGATTTGACTTCAGCGGTGCAGAGATCTCTGGGAATTTCGCTGGCGGTGGTCCAGACTTTTCCAGTTTACAGAAGTGACCCTCGCTATGATGTCAAAAACTTTTCACATTTCGTGAACACTGTCGGACATCATGACAGTGGAACAGCGGATCCATGAGTCTGTCAACAAGAAGCTGGACGTTTTGCTTTCAGAAGAACACTGAGCTGTCAACAAGACAAAAAAAGGTTCTATGCTACAACAACCGATTGAAAATGTTGGATCCGTTTGTAAAAAGCCTGATGCAGCAATGGCTTTTCAATAAAGTTTTATTGAAAGGTACAAGGACATCGGTTAACCAGATGTTGAATTCAGTGAGCAATTTTGAATTTGAGAACACGTTTAATTTTTCTCACTAAAGGAATCTAATACTAAACAGGGAAACTGGCAAAGAAAAGTCAATACCAATTCCAATCCACATTTCCACTGCAACAACCAATTTTTTTAGTGTTCTCTGTATAATTGACAACTGAAATCATCAATACACGTGCGTCCACAAATTAAGAATCGGTGAAAACAACTAATCTGTAACCTCTGCCGACGTTCTGCTTCGGCTCAAATTTCTTTTAGCCATACGTGACAGGGAAGCCACTAGCCTCAATTCACTGGAGAAAACCAGAGTTCCCCTCGCTGCGTGAACATAAAAAACAAAAAAATCACCTTGGGTAGGAGTGTGCATTCAGGACAGTTTAGCAACCTAGGGTGGAAGTTAAGGATCTTGGGCCCGATTTCTTGGTTCCATTTTTGCGATTCACAAAATCCTTCTCCCTCCTCTTCCACATGGTGGACTGAGGACCTAGGTGGTTCTATACTTATTTGCTTAAAACCAGCAACCCGTTCCAGGAAACGCCAAACATCTTGGTACGGATTAAAACAAGAACATACTGTACACTTGTGCAAGAAACTCAAATCAGGAAAGTAAAAGTTCAGATTAATGTCCTGCAGGGCGGCACTGGATAACCTCCCTGACAGGGCATTACTCTACGTTTTAGGGGAATATGAATAATAGACTCGAGGAAAACGTTCTGTAACTTTTCCTTAAAGAAATCCATCATCAGCGATGAAGATCTGTAAGGAAAATAGGAGAGGTACACAGGTGACCTTACACCACAAAGATACCTTCTCCTCGTGTAAGGTCACCCAGCTGTACCCTCAGGTTTCAACAAGCTGACTCGGGTATGGTGGGAAGATGAGCGATCTTGTAGTAGCTGTGCTTCAGCTGCCGGGCAGTTCTACCCGAGATGGTCCAGCGCAGTCTCTGGCTGTTGGGTTTGGAGCACTTGGTGGTGGCGTAGTCAGCCAGACACTTCCCGACCAACTCCCGAACACAAACTAGGTCCCCGTCTTTCACCTGCACAGAGGAACCCACAGAACTCAGTCATGAGCAGCACGTCTGAGCGGCTTCATCATTTAGTCTCCGTAGTTCAGTGCAGCACTTGGAAGAGTGAGAACAGACAGGGCTCACCTTCAGCTGCTGCTGCAGACCTTTCAGGGCCTCTGATATTTGGTCTGTGTGCTCAGGGTCGTGTTGTTCCAGGGCCTCATAACACAGCAGAGCCATGGCAAGCAGAGATGGCTGCAGATGAGAGAAGACATTCTTAAAAACAAAAACTCAACAGTCACCAGGTTTATCTGAGAACTCCAGCCTAGAAAACAGCCCACCATCTGACAACCTACATGACCTACTTTTTACTTGAGCTGTTTGGTTTATGTCAAACTGTTAGCCAAGTGAAACTGCTGGATGGAACTCATTTCTTGAAGGTAAATACGACATTATTTGACAAGCGAGCATCTTAAAATGTTGAGAAACCACATATTTGAGCCTACCTTAATTTTAGAGAAGACGAATGAGCAGTGACAAGCTTTCAGCTGAGCTTCCAGTCTCTCGAGACTCAAGATCTTCTTGCTGAAAAGGGAAAATTATTTTAGCGTCAAGACTCCAATCTGTATAAAATGGATATGAGGCAGGGGTCATTACATTCAATATCTGTCTCAGTGACGTCAAAAACAACAAGGCTTGCCTCTAACAAGGTACAACACATTTTAATACATCAGGTCTGGATGAAATAGGACTGTGCCTGTTAGCCTTTGAATATTTTTGGCTAGTGTTCTCTTCAAAGCCAAATTTGAGAAGACACATTTTAGTAGCGTCAATATAATCTTGTTGAGTCACAGCTCAGCCCTTACCTCTCAGTGTCGAGCTGCTCCTGGATGTGGCTGTGAAAGAGGCGGAGAAAGCGGAGCGCTGTGGGGGCCTTCACCTTCCAGTAGAGCTTCTCCATGATGATCTTCTCCATCCTCATCATGTCAGACACCGTGAAGCGATTCTGGCTGATGCGGATCAAGTCGTTGGCCAGAGGCACGTTCTTTTCCTCTTCAGAGGACTTCACAGCGATATAGAAGCAGCACAGGCCCACACAGGAAAGGTGTTTTGGCTGAATCTGTGGAGAAAATATTTGTTAAAT
Source organism: Pseudorhombus dupliciocellatus (assembly GCA_016785235.1). Classification (NCBI taxonomy): domain Eukaryota; kingdom Metazoa; phylum Chordata; class Actinopteri; order Pleuronectiformes; family Paralichthyidae; genus Pseudorhombus; species Pseudorhombus dupliciocellatus. The sequence continues at coordinate 1,485,050 of JAFBJW010000129.1, read as the reverse complement.
TATTTCACAAATTTAGTCTAATCAACAAGATTACACAAAAAGAAAAAAAGATATTTTCTGTGTACCAACCTTCATTACTGAGAGGAATCGATCCAGTAAGCTGGTGGCCAGGGAGAAGCTCTCCGAGCTGAACCCAAAGAACCTGGTCAGAGAGAGCAGGTCCTTCACCTCCAGCTCACGGAGTCTGGTGGTCATCCTGAGGCCATTGTCCTGGGCGCAGTCGATGAGCCTCAAGCCGCTCAGCTTTGGCTGGTAACGGCCCTCCAGATCTGTTAGAGCCTTCAGCTGCACTGCAAAGGGCTGAGCTCCAGGTCCTGTTACTGTGTCAATCATCTGAGCAGAAAAGGAATGTTTTGTTTTAATTCTTATTTCTTTGCAAAACACCATTTGATTCAATCACTGTTATGACCTCCATGAAGCAGGTTAGATAAATAATTAAGATCTAATGAATGAATTTAGCTGCATATGCTCAACAGTACTTTAAATTGACTAATCACTAAATAATTTAATGGTGAGTATAATTACACAAAGTATTGCATAAAATGGTCTCTATAAGAAAGAAATATATCACAAAAATACAGATCTGTATTGCACTGAATTAGCCCTGAGATCCAAGACCAGAATTAATCTTTCAAGATCACTCAATCCAAGACAACACCCAACTTTTATTTATATGGATTAATACATCTTCTACACAACAGAGGCTACAGAGTTACTCAGTATCTGTAATAATATTTCTGGGTGACTTGGGAGAATATAACCACATGATCGGCTTCATAACAGCAGGTCACAACCCAGGCTGCAGGCCCCGGTGCGCGGGGCAACCAGCGTCATGTCGGGACATGTCCCTGCCGCACACACTAATGGAGAGCTAACGCTTTGACAACAAACCCCAGCGCGTTTACACGGGTTACCCTGCAACACTGAGACTGGGACTCGAGCACACGACACTTGGAAGGACGGTGTCAGTTTCATGTCACGCTCAATGGCGGCGGAAAAAGGTCAAACTAATTTTAACGTAAAGGACGTAGCTGTTAGCAACAGCTGCTAACGCTGCTGGCTATCAGTTTTCAGAGTGGAGCTGGTTCGCTACAGACACCACAGACAAACACGCAGCAGCAGGACATGAGGTCCTCAACATGTCTGAGGTCCTTGGAAGACAGACATGTTGTTAGTTAACGGCAGAGAAGACTGAACTTACCTTGTCTCGAGTTACGCTGCCTTCAATATTATGGACAAATCAACAGCGGGGGGGGAAAAACCTTCGCACGCTTCAAACAAGCGAGTGAAAGTAGGTTTCAAACACAGAAAAATGTAGGTATGAACTTTGAGGAAATAAAGTTTTAAGCAGATTTGATTCTGCCTTTGCACACCCCCCTACCCTTGGTGTGAGGCGACGGGGAAAAGGGAAGCTGACGTCTTCACGTTGCAATAAATCCGGGCCCATGTCCGAACATGCTGACCTCTCATTGGCTGCAACACCAATGACGTTTATAATGCTGGATGTCAATTGGTTACTTTTCCAGCCACTCGCTCTTACACCCGCCTTTCACAAACAGGAGGGCCAATCACAACTAGGGAGGCGGGTGTATATTGTGTGTTGATTAATTGTCGCTTAGATAAAGACTATGTTAATGGACAGATGATCCATTAATGAAGCAAAGTCGTGCTTCTATAAGGTGACACTACAGATAAAATATAAACATTACTGAGCTCTTACTGTAACGATCGATGACATACAGGCTATGGAAATATTTCTTTACAACACATAAAACAAACAGCAAATGTACTGTGAAAGTTTTGTTCTTCAGGATTTGTTAAAAAATTAAATGCACTGTTTATACCAAGCAGGCATTCACACACAAAGCTGCCTCTTCTTCTAAACAGGGACACCCACTGGCAGGTTTCTGGAACAATCTGGAAAGTGCTGAGACCACAGGTTACAACAACATGTTTTCTTCTCCGTCTGTGAGAGCAGTTACAGAGAGAACAGATAACGTTTTCGATAAAGTAACTCTTTATTAGCCAAGGAAATACAAATCTTGTCGTGGGCCCACTCACACCCACCATACAGATTCAGAGGTTCAATCCTGAACGTGTCTACAGCTAGGCTTTTAATGGAACAGCATTACATAGACGTAAACCCAGAAATACTCTCAGGTATATATTTTAGAGATAAACTAAGGTTTTGACATGTAAACATGACAATGTATCTTTTATAATGAGTAAATATATTAGTACTATGATTGATTTAAAGTGCATATAAATCATAATATACTGCTCAATATGTACAACCTTTAACAGCAATTCTACATCATCTTTTAGTATACTTTATACTTCACAGTGTAAACTGTCATCAGTCAAAAACTACAAGCAAAACATGGCAGACGAGAGGAGGTCAAACATTTAGTACAAAAATGAACATTTTGGCGATGATGACGTTTAAATCATCATGGGAATGAAGGTTGAGAGCCATGCGGAGACCATGCTACAGTTTCAAGGAGAGTTTAGTAGACAGGGAAGACCTCCAGGGATGTTAAGTGCATTTCTATAAAAGTTGTTATTTCACATTGTGAAAATAATACACTTCATTGTTAGTCTGTGATCATTGTGGTAGAAAATCTTCTAATTGAAATTCCTTCCTGATGTTAAGGAGCAGGCAGACGGAAGACTAAAGAAGCTATGGAAAGGAAAGAAAACACATTTGAATGAACAGGTAAGTCTAAAGATTAATTAACAGCACAGGACAAAGGTCAACAGCATAACACACAAGAGAGATTTAGTGCAAACGATAAAGTTAAATCAGCATTTGTTATTTATCCTGTTTGTTACGAATGAATGAAGTCAAAAGCAAAACTGAAGCTTGAAGTAAAAACTTGATCAGAAACACTGTTTACAAACCAAATGGAACGACAACAGGTAAAATATGAATCAGACACATGGCTGATGTGATGTGATGTGAAGAGTGAAAAAAAGGTTATTGGGTTCAGCTGACAGATGAAATGATCCTCTGTGTTTTCAATAATCTTTTTTATTTTAATGTAATGAAGGTAAAATAGTGGCTTGTTTCCATAAAGTCCATCATTTTCTGATTTTTATAACAGTGCATCCAGTATTTTCTATATCCACTATTAAACAATATATTATCATAAGAAAATCCTGACTTTTTCTCCTGATTCTATACAGTGTTGTCAGTGTCTCTGAGAAATATAGACTTCAAGAGATGGACATATTCATGGACAGAAATGGAAAAAAAAACAACAAGCCACATCTTATGAAAACAGTCCACAGATTTGTTATCATGTGTCCCGCTGAGTCAGCACCAGGAGCAAATTAAACACACTGAGCAAAGCTACCTTTTTGAGCCATAAGTACACAGTGGCTTAGAGCCACCCCATTATTCAGGCTCACACATGTGCACTGTCACTGTGTCATTGAGTCCACACATACAGTGTCAGTAAGAATTAACAGACTGTTTTTTTCCCATGCGGATGGCAGACACATTCCTGGATGTTTGATCCATAATTCAACTGAAAGGGGAAAAGAAATAAGACAACATATGGGATAAAGAAAAAAAAATTGTGTGGTAGAAATCAAGTGAATAGATGAATGACAGGATTGTAACAGTGTTTGGGTTGTAACGTCTATAGGCATGAACACAAAAAGTCCAACTAGAGATTTCTGTTGTAGTAAGTGTGGTGGGCAACTTCAACATTCATGGAGATTTTAGCTTCCTGTGTCAGTTTCATGTTGGAAAATACATCATTTAATCTAACATACATGTTTTCAGCTCCAGGTTAAAAACATGTTAACTTGTATTTTGAGTATTCTGATTAATTAAAGACCTAACATAAATCTCAATGTACATTCACAATGAAGGATCAGAGATAGGCTGCAGACGCTGATGAGCAGATAAAGGCACAGAGCTGAGGCATCTAGAGCTCAGCAGGTACACTGGCTGCATTCATATTTCCACTAACTGTGTAAATGCTGTAAGCAGGCTTTCATTCCCTCTCATTTTCTAACACTTAATAACCACTGTGACAGCTCTGTGTTCGTATTTATGTTGGTTGATATCATTACACAGATTCCTGATATTTAATGTCTCCACCTGCAGGAATGACTAGGATTCTGCGTGGGATGTCGGAGCACGGTCTGTGTGTGCATCAGTGTGACCGGTTAAACGTAAACAGAAGTGCCCCCTGCCTGAGAAACAGTCTGCCGGGTCAGCCTGCAGAGACGTAAGCATCAGGCTGTGTCGTGCAAGCTGTGAGCCTTCGTACTGTGTCTGGGCACACAGTGTCAGTCTGAATCTGTGCCTGAATCAGTTCCTGAGCCAACATGGCTCCTGTACACCTCCCCCCTCTGTTCAGACTGACTGAAAGAATATATGAATGTAATGTTTGTGTGTCTGGTTATCTGCTTGAGAGATCATTGTGATTCAATTTCTTAGCATTATTAACACACTGGCTTTTCAGGCCATTAAGGAACCAGGTGAGCAGCAATGCAAATCAAACACATACAAATAAAGCAGACTTACTTCTTCTTGTCCTTGTCCCTCTTGAACGGCTGTTGTGAGCAGGCCTGCAGTGCCTGGCCCATCAGAGCATCAGCGGCAACCTTTCTTCTGTTGAAGGCGTTCATCTCTTCCTCTAATTCCCGTCTTTTCTCCTCCAGATTTTTCTTTTCATCCTGGTGCAGTCGCTTGAGATGCTCGAACCTCTCTTGAAGCTAGAGATGAAGACGGCGATAGTGATTGGACAGAGACAAACCAGCTGTGGTCGGTTTTATAGCGATCGTATTTCATGACGTCAGTCCTCACCTCTTTTTCCTTATCTTTCAGCTCCGCTTCTGTCTCCTTCACTTTGTTGACGAACGTCTGCCTCACTTCGTCCTCTTTGCGCTGCCACTCCTCAGCGAACTCCCTCCACTTTGATTCGTACGTCTGCTGAAGGCTGATGATTCAAAGGATACAAATACAATGTGTGTGTTTTTGGTCTGTCTCCACTTTGAGTTGTCAACTCACTCAGATCTCCTATTCGCCTATCTTGCATAAATGAAGGTAAATTTGTTGTCTTAATGGGGACATAAATAAGGTCAATCATGGAATGAATAAATTCACAGTTTTGCACTTATATAAACATGGATTTCAGTGTGCTGGAACATTCATTCATCAGCACAGTTTGAACATCTCGACACAGCAGTGGCTGTGACCTCTCCACTGAGGTGATTTGCCCCAAATGCATTTCAGGGGCATTTATCTCTAAATTCACCTGAAGGACTGGCTGTCAGGGCCGGCGTCCTTGAAGCCCATCTCTTCCAGCTTGCAGCGACGGTAGAGTTCATAGTGCCGAGCATGCGTTTGATCACGGAGATCCTCCATGTTCACACGCAGCAACATCTCTCTCAGCTTCACAAAATCACAGTGGTTCTCATTCTCCACTGGAGAAGAAAAGAAAAGGCTTGTTTATTAAACTAAATCTTATCTGTCAACCCTTATTCTTCTGCTCCGGTAACAACGAGAAACAGGACAATTAGATTTAAATCTTATCGGGAAAACTAATAATAGTTCAGCAGCAGGCTTTGGACTAATTAGCTCCATCGTCTGAGAGAATTTAATGATGCTCGTCAAATCAAATCATTGGACTCACCCTGTACTATTCCCCAGGGGTACTGTCTGGCTTTCACCATCTTATTTCCCACTTTAACGTCCTCTACACTCCCAACCATAGCGAAGGGAAGATGTTTCTGAAACATAAAGTAGTAACACATTTTTAACCATTTTGTGGAGGGGTCACCTGAGTGCCATCTTAGTTCTACTTTATTAATACTCTTATATCATCCTATTTCTCTTTGTGAAGTACTGGAAAAACTCTGATCCAGATATGTGGGCAGTGATTCAGAAGCAGAGGGCATTCCTCTGCCAAGGCCCAGCAGTTGACTTGTGAAGCCACATTAATATTCACTGCATTTAGATTTTTATTTGGATCTGCACCACATTGCAGACACTCACAGATTTTTCTCACAAAGATCAAATAATTACTATCTGGGGTTTCTTTCCTGACCCATACTGTACCACTCCAAGTTTTTTTGTTATCTGTGCAGTAGTTTTTACATAATCCTTCTAAATAACCAAAATAATACATCCCCTCTATGGCTGATGTTAAGAAGCAAAAAAAGAAGAGTGGATATTAATATACTATGTTTTGCATTATGTATATGTGGGGGTGGTTCCAGGACTTACATTCATGGCAGTGTTGATCTCTGCAACGGCCTCATCCTCTGTGGGGAACTGATAAATCTGAACTCCGTTACTGACCAGCTCGCTCATTATCTTGATCTTTAATTTGTCCAGTTCACTTCTGGAAACTGTGTCTGACTTTGCAATAACAGGGATGATGTTCACCTGCATGGAGAAGCCATGAGCATCAGACTAGAAAATGAGGAACCATTTACTCTTGACACACACAAACAGTGCAGGATTCTGTGGTTACCTTGCTGTCCAGTTTCTTCATCGTAACGAGATCCAGAGACTTCAGGGAGTGGCCGTTGGGAGCGATGAAGTACAGGCAGATGTGGATTCTTGTGTCTTCATAGTTCCACAGGGAGCGCTTTATCTTCAGCTCTTCCTCAAGATACTTTTCAAACTGGGTGTCGATATAGTCAAGAATTGGTTTGTAGCTGCACAGAAAACAGAGCATTGTTATTTCAACCTAATTTTATTAAACTTTAAATAGGGTTTGGTTGTTTAAAGTCAACGGAAGCGTCCTGGTTACAAATCCACACACTGCAATCTCACAGCCAAGAATCCTACAGCCTTTATACTCCCTGCTGTTGGGACACTCAAAATGCCTATTGAGACTGAATTCGTTCTACCAGTCATTCCCTTTTCTTCACCCCCAAATTCACACACCAACAGTCGTGCAGTTCTATCTCTCCATTCCAATACTGTGCAAGTGTGTTGAATGAACTTCCAGAGGAAGAAGAAGAAATGATTAATAGCTGAAGCTGAGAGGGAAAAAAAACCTACAGCTAGGTCCGAGTTTTCAAATGAAACATTCGGGACTCACCATCATAATGATCAGAATGGACACCCTGACCAATGGATAAACAAACTAGAGGAATAAGTACCTTTCTTCCTTGTTGATCTGGTCTCCAAACCCAACAGTGTGCACCATGGTCAGCTTGAGGTTGACGTTGCTCTCCTGCAGATTGTACGTCTGTGGGCGTAGGTGTACTTTGCTCCGATAGTGGCTGGCTTCCTCATTTTCGAATGTCATATTGAAAAGAGTGTTCATCAGCGTCGACTTGCCTATCCCTGTCTCGCCTGAGGAGAAGAGAATCATGACACGCCAAGGTACAGTCACAATGAATGCATGTCATGTCCAGAGCAATAACTTTGGAATGCAAACATCCCCTGACTCTTAAACGCACCTACACAGAGGATGTTGAAGCAAAACCCCTGAGCAACTGATTTGCCGACCAGCTGATCTGGAAGACTGTCAAAGCCCACATGACCTGTGAGCTCCAGGATTCGCTTATCCTTTTCAGTCTGAGGTATCTGGAAACAGGCAGGACAAACAATAAATCATCATCATCAATATTTCATTATTTTAGCCTCAAACCAGAAATATCTCAGGAAACCAAAACAATAAGATGGTGAGGTTAATGAAATCCGTCTGCTTAAAAGCATTCTTTTAAAATGAGGTCACGTTCTCACGTTAAAACAACAGTGTGTCCTATTAAACATTTCTGTCCAAATATCACAAACCAAAACAGACATCCGTGTAATATATTTTCATGCGTTACAGATAACTGTATTTAAATGATTAATTAAATCTCAAAAATGTTTGCGTATGTTTTGTTTTTGTAGAGTCATTAAACAACTGATTCAGCCCTACATTTACTTGTGTTCTGCAGTGTTCTGACAGTGACAAATCCTCACATTTGTTATGGTCACCCTCAACTTGACAATGTGTTTCTCTCAGTGCGTCTTCACCTTGTGTTTGCCCTTTATTGTGTAGTTTAATACTAAAAGCCTGTTTTCACAAAGATGGTGAGTTTCCCTGTGCAATCTGAAACTTGAATTTTAACATTTAATGTTTCTAAAATGACTGTTTCATGAGAACTTGACATTTCAGATGTACATATACAGAAGTCGGGAGGAGAACTTTGATAGAATGATGACATTATAGAACTGAATGAACACCCTGGGATGCTGGCATCTGCAAAAGGCTTGACAAGACTAGGATGGGTTCAGTACAACACACACACACACACAAAGAGCTCTTTATGTGATGTTATTTCTCAGGGTGGGAGGATCTCCAGGCTGGTACCCTCATCACCCCCCTTTAACAAACTCTCCCATCATTTGCAGCCTCTAAACACAACACTAACATGTCACGCACACACACACGTCAGATATGACGACATTCCTAATGAACACGTTGGCACGAATTGCATGTGTGCCTGATACGTGGCGAGATAGAGCTGAGCACTGCACTGCTGAGGCTTGAGGAGCTGGAGCAGCCCTCACCTGACTGCTACTTAGGCTGATCCTCTTAACTCGCTCCCTTGCTGCCTGCTGCCCCTGCTCTCGGTCACCTCCTGTGCGGTGTCACGCGCACACCTGTCACACGCCGACACCGGGTGACGATGCTCAGGCTTTGCGCTGCCTCACGCTGCACGGCAACGGTTCCGTCAAAATGGTCGCACGACGCATCGCTGCTGCCGAACCCTCCTTCATCTCACTCATGAGCCATAACGAGCCTCCGCCGCAGCATCCTCCGACACGTCTCCCATCAGCATCACCACCACCACCCTGATCTAGACTCCCAACATGCGCCCGCATCCTCCAGGCCTGCGGGCTCTGACACCCTCTCCCGCAGACAGGAGACGCACTTACCGCAACAGCATCCTTCTCGCTGGCCGCCATCGTCACAAGTGGCTGTGTGCAGGAACGACTTGCTCAGCCGGGACTGCTCCCCACATCACACACTCCTCTCAATATGGCCACTGGGAGGAACACCCCCTCGGTGCTGGGAGGCGCTGTTGCACCAGCTCCGGACTCCTCACTGTGTTTGTGTTATTGCACTCTCAAGTTAAATGGAAAGTGACCTGGTCATATAAATAGTAATAATACTATACAGCACGATATTACAAAGAGTCAATGAATAATTGATTAAAGGATAAAATACCAACGTTTATGCAAACCCACTGATTGCAATATTAACGACTCAAACTGGGTGTAATAATGTAATTTAAAATAAGCTTTAAATCAGTGTTCCAGTGCCTCTGAACGATTATTTCTAAACACACTTCACAAACAGCAATACTTCAAACATCAAATAGAAACCCAACTATGGTGTATACAAACAACAACATGACTTTTACTGCCTTTATTCATGACTTTTTGCCTTTTATTCAAAGGAATAAAAATAAGCAAAATAGCTTAAGCGTGCTGTTTAGTGAGCTGGCGGGTCCAAAGAACAACAAATAGGTAGATACAATCTAAACGGTGAATTACAGAAAACATCACACAGAGAAGAAAGGGACTTCATTATAATCCTCAGTTTTCCTTAAACAGATGATCATTAAACTTCCCGAGAAGTTTCCCAGTGGGAGAATCAGGGTTCAGATCGTTCTGACGTCACGCAAACAGACGATGGGCGTCAGGGTGCTGAGGGTTGAGAACCCTGCTGCCACAAGAGTCACATCAAGGTCAAGGCGACTTTTCCCAAAACCGTAGCAACGCGACTCCTGACAGTAACTTTGAAAGTGTGTGTGTGTGTGTGTGTTTGGGGGGGGGGGGTCGTGATGAAAACCGGGAGAGAATGTGGAGGCGCCGGAAGCAGCATCAGGTTGGTGGAGGACAGGGGAGGCAGAGGAGGAGGAGGAGGAGGGGGAGCGGATAGAGAGGAGATTATCCCTCGGGCTTCATGTGAACTGTCTGCCGCAGCTCGTCATATTTTCTTCCCCTGGACAACATGGCTCTGACCCAGGAGTCCGTGCTGTCCTTTCTGCTGGAACGCGGGGGGAAGGTGAAGAACTCGGAGCTGGTGAACACTTTCAGGGGGCAGATCAACTGCGGCGATCCCGCCGAGAAGCAGCACAATAGAGATCTGTTCAAGAGGCTGGTGAACAGCGTCGCTGTGGTCAGACAGATCGACGAGGTAAAGTTTGTGGTGGTGAAGAAAAGGTACCAGGACTTTGTGAAGGAGCACGATGCGCCGCCCGAACCTCAGGTGGACCTCAGCTTCTCAGGCTGCACATCTCCTCCCCGAGCCGAGGCGGCCGGGCTGGTGTATTCAGACATCGAGAACAACAACATCAACAACACCCACTGCAATTATCAGCACGGTGGTGGCGGCAGGCGTGTGCCCGCGGGGAGCGTGCGGGGCAGACCGCCGTCATCTGTGAGCAGCGGCGAGGCGACCACTGTCAAAGTTTTAAACATCTCCGGAGATCATGAGAGCAGAGCGAGGAAATCTGGAGCCGTTTTCGCCGTGATAGCGGTGAAATCCCCCGAGAGAGACCGTGCACCAGCACCACATTCCCGAGTGCACGGGCTTGAATCTTCGGACAGAACGACCACGTCGGTTGCTGAGGCTTCTGCGCCGTCAGTAACTTTGCACTCTAACTTCCCAGCGTGCAAGAAGGATGCAGTGAGGGAACCGCGAGTCCTCAAAACCAGACAAACAGAGGACGTGCACCCTCCAGGAGTGCCCCAAGGGAGGCCCCAACACAAGATGAGACAACCAGAAGATGCCAGGGACTCAGAGTCTGTGCCTCTGGAGCCATTAGCTCATGAGTGGGTGGTGAAGTGTGCTGCTGGACTGTGGGGGCAGATCCACGCTCTGCTGCTGCAGGACACACGGTTGGCCCAGAAAAAAGACTTCATGTCAGGTTTCACAGCACTACACTGGGCCGCCAAGGACGGCAACAGCGAGATGATACACAAGCTCATGAAGATCTCCAGAAAGAGAGGCACTTACATTAACGTCAACAGCCAGTCACATGGGGGATACACTCCATTACACATCGCAGCCATGCATGGCCACACTCAGGTGATGGTGCTGCTCGTGCAGAGGTATGGCGCCAGTGTTAATGAGAGAGACAATGCCGGTAAGAAGGCCTTCCACTACCTGGGTGAAGATGTGCCAGCAGAGGTCAGAGCACTTCTGGGAGGACAGCAGCAGGTGCAGTGCAGGGAGAGGACAGAGGAGGACGACTACAGAGAGCAGCCCAAAGGCTTCAACACGATCAGTAAACTGTTCCAGCCTCACATGGGGAGGAAACACAAGACGGCTGCGAAGTTCGCTCACGACTGGTGACAAAGATAAGGATCTCATCCAGCAGTAAGAGCAACAATATCAAGATTGAAAAAGGCAAAATCTGTTTGTTAATTATGTAAATATAAAACACCTAAAACCATTTGAGGTGTGGTTTAGATCTGTCAGTTTATATTAAATGTGTCGTTTTCTTGTATTCATCACAAGCTCTAGCTTCCATTGATAGTATATCACTACTGGATGTACTTTTTCAGCACTGAGTCCTACTGGACACAAACAGTCCTCAGCACTTACCTTTCCCTTCTAGATATTTGCTTGTATTTGTACATCACTTTGGATAAAAGCATCTGCTAAATGACTTTGTAGATTTTGTAGAATTAGACCTCAAGAGTTTGGATTTGAAGCAGCTGCTGTCAGCACAGTGCACAAAATGTCTGATATTCTAAACATACAAACAAATGAAATCAGTTCAAGCTCTTTCCAGAAAACTGTGGACAAAACACAGAACACCGATGTAGAAAATTAGCAGTAGAAATGTCACATGAAACACACCTTTCTGCTTCAGTGAAAGCAACAGCCCATGTGGGGCCAGTTGTGGGGAAGGAGTTAGAGTCGTGGAATGTCTCATTAATCAATTTCTTTGTGAACATGAGGTTCTAATAGACGAGATTCCTCCAGTGGGTCAACATGGGGCCCCTTCTCTGGATGTTGATATGAATTTTGCAAAGCTCACGTTGGACACAAGTATTTGACCTGTGAAAAATAAAAACTATGAATGTGTAGGATAATTTCTCTTGAGTTGTTTGGAGTACTCAAAAACTATTTGTCATATTTTGACCAATTAAACACAGCTCAAAACACCTAAACATAAGCACAGCATTCTGCATTCTTCATTTCACTGCAGATATTTAAACTTATTAAGAAGAACTGAAACTATTTCAAAAACATTTACTGCCCAGAACAAAACAATCACTGATGGCACGAAGAGCTGAAGCCCAGAAAATGAAGCCAAAAGCTGAACAGAACCAGAACAATGTGCCTCGTCTCATTATCTGGAAAAGAAGCTGCTTGCAACAACAAAGGCCAGCTGCACTCAGTGGACTGAGCTGTGTTTTTATCCCACCCCAAAGATTTTCTTTAATGCTGACGCAGGACTAGATGGTTATGAAAGGAAGTCCACCTCAGAGGTGTTTCCTATGTCTATTCTTTAAATGTTCCAAACATCAAAGTCCCTCCACAACAATAGCCTGGTGTTGCCCAGATCTTATATCATTTCCTTTTTGTGCAAAATGTCATGAAGCAGTGACTTCTAGTTCAAATGCTGCCGTGAAACGCAACAACAAACTGATTCATAGTTAGTTTGTAATCGTACTGTTGTAATGTTGTGGAACTGAGACAGCAGCAACTGGATCTGATGTCCACCTCATGGTCTCATAAACTGTACACACTGACTGACTAGCACTGATCTCCATTGGGCTATTAAACCATTCTGAGAGAGCACTTTTAATAATTTCCCATTTTAGATTAGGTCAGCAGCTGTGGACGCTTGTTCTTGTAGGTGCAGTTTACATTTGAGGCCATTAGAGGGCAATTACCCTATATATCTAAAATTATTATTTCACTAGTTATGCAGATTTTTATGCATTTATTGATACTACCTAAGGAAGAGGGAAGAAAACACATGGTGAATTAGTCCATGTTCATAGAGTTTAAGAGCAGGTTGAGGGATGATTTGGAATATTGATTTTACAAGTAGCTCATTCATTATTTTCTGAAAATTACATGTACAAGAAACCTCTACTGGAAATTTACATCAATGTATAATATTGATAGGACATTTTTCAAATATAAACAACTTTATATTCAGGGTGTATTAAATGGAAGGAAAGGAAAGGAAAACACTCTCAGTCCTTTAAAATATAAATACCTCAAACCTGGAACAAAAGGTCAAAGATGTGTTGTATGGTGCAGCGTGGGCTTTCTGCCCCCCAGAGGCTAGTAGTGGCACAACAGGGTTGTGATAACTTATTCCCTACTGAATACCTTTCATGCTTCAAATAAATCAATACTGTAACTGCTGGAACATATTACAGTAGAACAAATTGAACTATTAATTAAGCTGGTAGTTAGCTGGCTAAACTGCAGCTCTAAAGAAACACTGGCTGGACCCACGTGACTCAAGGTACCAAATAAAACTAACCTCTTTGACCGAACCTTGAGCAGGGTTGAGTTACTAAAATGAACCTCATACTATTATTCTTGTATTCAACAGCGTGTAGCCTTTATTTTTAAAGAACATGCAAAAACACAGTTATGTCAAAAATTGTTATATTCTTCTGTAATGTATTAATAATGTGTACTTACATGTTTCTCTTCGTTTTATTGTGACTACAGTCTAGATTATACCCCTTCTTAATTTCATTGCAGCTAAGGGGGAGCTAGCTAGTTTATGATTACATAGAAGCAGCCAGTGAGGCCTTCTCTTTGTAACATTCAGACTTGGTGGATATAGTTTTCTTAAAATACAACTTGCCTCCAGAAAACGAGTTAATACCATCCAATCTGACACCAACTTCATTTCACTGCAGTCATAACATTTGATGTAACCGGAAAGCTAGCTAGCTAGCTAGCAAGCTAACTCCTTTGAAAACTCCAAACACCACCACAAAACTTTATGTTTGAACATAGATACTTCAGTCTCACTCTCTGTATCTTACACTGGCGACACTGAACTACAAAGGTTCTCTAAAAAAACTGTCTTTACATCCCGGAGGACACATACTTGTCAAAGCCAGTCGGTGCCGTGTTGAGGTGGTCTTACCTGAACCGGAAGTGCGGAGGGTTTAGATTTACCAGCGCCGCGAGGTCGGCAAGTCCTTAAAGTTTGAGGCCCACACGGGTAAAGACGCCTTCACGCTGTGGAGGAGCCCTAGTTGACGGAGCCTCTTGTCAAATGGCGACTTTACTCTTGGCATGTCCTCAGATGGACTTTAACATTTGGAGTTGATTGCCACCACCTGCGCGTGTTGATCAGCGGCGCCACGTGCTCGGTGTTGTTGACCTGGAGCTGTCGGCGCAGAGACGCGCTCAGCCTCTCCCCCGGTGTTGTTGTTGTCTAAGATGGGGAACTCAATGCTGATATCGGCCGCCCTTCGTTCCTTCCGCACGGTTGTCCTCCTGCTGCTGCTCACCTGCAGCCGCCCGCTGCTCGGCTCCTCCGTGGCCGCCCCCGACGCTGCGCTGCGCAGCCTGGGCGAGCTGAGCCACCCGTACAGCAGCATCTTCTCCCCGCTGCTCAAAGCCCTGTCAGAGCACGGAGGGCCCAGCTGGAGCCGCGGCCTCAAGAAGAAGACGAGGCCCGAGCACCGGTACATGAAATATCTGACCGAGGTGTACAAGCCGTCCTCCGGGCTGCAGAGGAGCCTGGACGGCAGCACGAGCTACAACACGGTGCGACTGATCAAGCCCCAAGATGAATGTCTTGCACGAAGTAAGAAAGGTGAGGAACTGTGGACGATACAGCGAGCATATACATATACAATCAACTTTTCTTTCATGTTAATAATGACAACCATATTGGGAGCATTTGGACATAATACATTAGAAACGTGTGGACAGAGTAATTTCCGCAAATTTGAGTAGTAAAACAGTAGTTAGTGTCATCTTGGTGTAGGACTTGTGGTTAGGAAACAATAGACAATATTTACTGGCAATCCTTCCTGTCGTTTTTGTGTAATAATGGCTACAGCCAGCAGACTGGGTTAAAACCTGACCTCCACAGCAGAGATGTTTTATAAATCTATGTGCATGGAGGACCTCCTTGGATCCTCTTAGAAAACACTCACTCTGCTGTTGCTGCATTTGTGTGTCTGTTCTGTTCAAACACATGATCTTTAAATTAAAAGAAAATATATTTTTCACCTGTGACCCTTGGCTCATGCTGCTTACTATGATTACTACTGACTGTTCTGTTTCTCTTATGAGTAGCTGAATGCACAATAATGGTGTCATTTTTCTCCCCCTCCAGAAAGTTGTATGCAGGATCTTTCTTACAGTCTCGATCAAGTAAGAACAAAAGAAGAGCTTCTCAAGTCGGCTCTGCTGTACAATTTGGACCACGGCGGCCTCGCACCCACAAACTCTGTCTGCTACCTGAGCGTCAAGGAGCAGGAACAGTCAAACAGGTGTCTGCTGTGTCCCGTCATCCACCATCCTGTGAACTTCACAACCGACGCAGACGGGAGGAACAAGAAGGACTGGGTGGAGGTTGACGTCACCTCGTTTGTCCAGCCTCTCTTAAAGTTTCAGAAGAAGAACGTACACCTGCTCATCAATGTCACCTGTCCAGA
The DNA here is from genome assembly GCA_016785235.1 of Pseudorhombus dupliciocellatus. Lineage (NCBI taxonomy): Eukaryota > Metazoa > Chordata > Actinopteri > Pleuronectiformes > Paralichthyidae > Pseudorhombus > Pseudorhombus dupliciocellatus. Next base: position 1,469,410 of record JAFBJW010000129.1, on the reverse strand, counting down.
GGAGCAAAGGGTCAGGGACGACGGGAGTAAAGGACCGCTGGAGTTCACCCTGAGGCCCCCTCGTTTGCTTCTCTATCTCAATGACGGCAGCAAAACCAAGCAACAGAAGTCACTGGTCGATGCTGAAGCAGGTGAAAAGGCAAGCACTGCAGCGAACACGTTTCATAAGCAGATGGTTCTCAAACCAGAGCAAAGGTTTGGGCATAAAAGGAGATGGAAGAGACAGTCTCTGAAGAGCAAGCGAGGTGATAAAAGCCAGGACATCCAGCTGCCTGAGCTGCTCCCGAGCTCCGTGTTCCCAACAAGTTACTGCGCCTTGTATGACTTTCGGGTGCGATTCAGCCAACTTAAACTGGACAGCTGGATAGTTTTTCCTCCAAAGTACAACCCCAGATACTGCAGAGGCATCTGCCCGAGGGCCATGGGCTTCATCTACGGCTCCCCAGTCCACACCATGGTGCAAAACATCATCTATGAGGAGCTTGACTCCTCTGTGCCCCGGCCCTCATGCATTCCCTCCCGCTACAGCCCGCTGAGCGTCATGATGTTTGAGGAGGACGGATCTTACGTCTACAAGGAGCTTGAAGACATGGTTGCCACCAGGTGCACGTGTCGCTAAGCCGGCACACGACCAGAGAGGCCTTCCAACAGTCAGATATTCTGACCAGGCTCAGTGATTTCATGAATTTATACAGTTGTGCATGATCTGGAGCAGGTGTGTTTACTTAAACTAGTAGCAAGTATTTTATCCGAATGAAAAATGTGGAAACGTGACATTAATTTCCTTTCTGTCAATGTGTAAGAAGAGAGGCTGCCGATACATCCTCTTGTTCATCTCGCAGTTCGGTTGTGAGTCCGACACACTTGAAAAAAATGTGTGATATATTCTTTTTTTTAAGTTATTTTCTGTTAACTTATTTTGGGTGGGTGGTCTGTCATTATTCTTTAATTTATCACAGTTGCCATGTTTTAAGTAGCCCTGTTGTGGATAAAAGATGAAAATACAGTTACAAACTCTTATTCAAACCTTTTACATATCGTTTTATTCCTGGAGATTAGAGACATCCGTCTTCATAATGCCCAGAATGAAAGTTGTCGAGGTTTCAGTGTGTATTTATCACTTCTAGTCACTGAGTGACTGCATACATATGAACTGACTAATCTAACTTTGTACTGGTTGAATGTGACTAAATGTATGTCATGTCTATTTATACAATTTGAATGAATTCACTGTGTGTCTGTGTTCAGTTTCAGGACATTCAAAACTGAAATGAAAATATGTTGACATATTCTCTGAAAAGTTGGAAAATAAAAATTTTGCAGGCATAGATTCTGTTCAATTTTATTTCAATAGCACCAACATTATCTCTGTGAACTGTACATAGTAATGTTGCATTAATTTACTTCTAGTTTTCTCTTTACTCCAGGTAAAATACACATTAGGCTACTCCACTTTCATCCAGCATCACACTCGGTAATCACGATAGTCCTCCTCGGTCAAGCAGCATCAACTACAATAATACTGTCATACTCCGGGCCGGCAGGTGGCGGTAATGCCCGCGGACAACCGGCGCTTGTACAAAAAGGAAGGACAGAAGAGTCGTCATTAGGAAACACAGCTAACAAGCGGCACAGTAAGTCTCAATGTCACATCTTCAAATGCGACATTTCCACTCGCCTTTGTCACCTAATACTGTGAATCTGTTTACTTAAGTGTGTGAGGAGTGATGTGTTCTTTTGTGTTTCTTTATTTTGCGACCACGCTCTCGTAGCAGTCAGGGAAACGATTCAAACGCCCGTTTGTACATTTGCAGCTAACAGCTAGCTCAAGGCGGCTAGCTGGTAATGCTAACAGCAGCGGCTAACAAGCTAAGAACACGTCCTTAACTCCTTTTATTCAGATCGTTATTTCACAATGATCTCACCCTGTCGGTCCTCTTGTGTTTTTACCTCAACTATTATCATGTGTCCATTATCATGTCATGACGGGTCAGTCATAACCTGCGTCTCGTTTGTGGACATTTAAAACGCAAAGCAGATCTCATCATAGGTAAACATCCTCAACATTCTGTAGTAAAAGGAAATTATTAAATTCATATCCATTCAACTGTTGTTTTAAATGACTTAAGTGGTGCTAATGCGCTAATGAGTTGGTGGTGCTAATGAGTTTTTTGTGATGATTTTATACCTGCTGTTCCTTTTCTGTCTCATCTTTTAAGCATCTTTAAGCTGGAAATGAGTTTGTTGAACACAGCAAATTCACAGCAGTTTAGAGAATCGCTGTGAAGTATTTTTCCCTCCACTAAGTTCCGTAGGGTCATGCGATACATACTTGTATATGAATGTATTATGTGTGTTTTATGGAAGTAAATTTCTGTTTTCCTCTCAGCTCTCTGGTGATCATGGGCCGTCACTTTGGAGGCTTGGCCAGGGTCAGGCATGTTGTCACATACAGCCTCTCCCCATTTGAACAGAAGGCTTTCCCTAACTACGTCTCCAAGGGAATCCCCAATGTGTGGAGACGGACCGCAACTTCCTTCTTAAAAGTTGCCCCCCGTAAGTCTCTGCCTTTGTGCCTTGATTTGTTTTTTTTTCTTTGGACTGTTGCCACATGATGGCCCTGTTACCTGCTTTGATCCCAGCTATTGGTGTGCTTTAAACAAGTAGCTATAGTCATGATTGATATAATAATATTTGTGTTAAGTTCTTTTATGATCTTCCTTTTTGCAGCAATGATCCTCATGTACCTGACATACAGCTGGGGCAACAATGTCCATCAGGCGGGCAAGAGAAAGAATCTTTCCGACTATGAGAACGAAGAATAAACATCTGCCACCTTCTGAAAGCTGCCCTCTCTTGTTAATTCAAACTGTTTGACCAATAAAGATGAGAAATATTTATGTGAAATGTGCTTTGTTTCATTCAGTCATCCTGTACCAATTGGACAGAAGAAATTACAGTATTTTTGACAGTGGGAGTTCTTAGACTGTCATGAACAAAACATGAAAATGACATCACTCATGGGGAAATGTGTTGGGTGTTTTAATAATGTCTGAAGATTCTCAGTCACTAAATCCATTTGCCCATGACTCAGATTTTTCTGGCATGCTGATTAAAGAAAATACGTGCGCATAGTGGTTATTTTGCTGCAGGATGAGAGATAACAATATTAAATCCACCCTGCATTGTGGAAGGTTTTTGTGTTGAGGATGAAAATGTTAAGTTTGTGCTTAACTCTAGGAGATGTTCTTGTTTCCATATGTGTGCAGTAAATAAGTAAGTCAATAAATAAGTCAAATTTCACAATAAGAGGCATGCTTGTGGAATTATATATGACACGATGTACCATGATGAGAACGTAGCAGCATTTATGAACCATCGTGCTGTTGCGGTGCAGCAGATCATGAGTCAGGTTTAGATGAGCTGCTGCTGCAGGGTGGAGGCTCATCTCCACACCTGACGGTGCCGCTGCAGTGACAGCCTCTGGCCTGCGGGCGTCGCACTGTGCTCGGCCGCAGCGTCTCTGCGGCGCGACGCTATTGGTCAGCGGCGCAGACAGAAGATTCCTGAACCCTCACGAGCATCGAGCCGGTGAACGTACCGCATGCTGCCGCTCACTTACATGGAACGAGAACAAGGGTGTATCGCTGCCCGCTGATCGAGACCCATCGTAGCCGCCGCCGTCACTTTAGTTTTGTTTTTTAGCCCCGAGCCTCGATTCTCCTCGTCCTCGCCGCTGCCCTGCGCTGGTCCATTCGCCGCTGAAAGATGTCAGTTGTCGGGTTTGATGTCGGCTTCATGAGCTGCTATGTAGCGGTAGCCAGAGCCGGAGGGATTGAAACAGTCGCAAATGAATACAGCGACCGAAGCACACCGTAAGTACCACCGGCCCCGTCACTGCGTTCCGTTCGTGTTGTGTCGCTAGCGCCGACAGCGAGCACAGAAATCCAGCCACTTTTCTTCATCCTGACACAAGCTAGCACGGCTAGCTACCCGGCTAGTTAGCATGCTAACGCTTTCACAACAGGAAGCGGCAATCGGGGGCTAAAGCTAGCTGTAGCCGTGAGTAAGACCATTGTGAGTCAGAGGAGGAATCGTGGGTCCGCCTCTTCTGCTTGAATGATCCTCGCGGTGTCTTACCACAGGATCCGCGTCGAGCCCACGGGCAGGTTGTGATAACTGAGCTCCAGGTCAGCTGGGACTTTTACTGTGCTGCGGGCAGGAATGGGCGCATTTGATGGGAGGAGGCCGGAATCAGGCTGTCAGAACGGCTCCTGCAGCCCATTGTACCCAATTATCCGAACCCCCAGTCCCCAGCAGAACCACCTAGTGTCAGTCAGTGTAGAGCGAATAATCTAACGCATAAAAGCATCACTGTCCATTAATAATTGAAGATGATATTATCGGCCCTTTCTAAAAACTGCTCAAGAAGAAATGACTGAACTGAGTTTTTCCTGCTTTCAGAGCATGTGTCTCTTTTGGACCTCGGAATCGATCCATCGGTGCAGCTGCAAAAAGCCAGGTATGTTTCCATGAGACGCTGAGGACGCGACCACCAGCGTGACAGCGAGGAGGGCCCGTGTATGAACATGAGACTGAAACTAGGCAGGGTCACAGCACACACTTCAAGTCATCCTAGCTGTGCAGTACAGCTGGATGACAAGGCCAGAAATGAGACCAGGACAAACGTGTTGCAGCCATCGGTGATGAATACAAGACAGATTTCCTTATTATTTCTCACCAGGTTTTTAACAAAGCTTTAGTAACTGCATAGTCATTATTTAACATCAGATAAGGACTTCTGCATTTACTGCTAATGATTTGACTTTGATTAGAATAGGGCTCCTGGGATTGACTGAGACAAAGTTTCATATATTTTTAATATAATTGTCACATACGATGTCTCATTTAAATTTTGCATTTTTTCTCCTGAAAGAGGGTTATACTATGAAACTATTTTTTTCTGGTTTAAGAATGACAAATGCTAGACAAAGGACAAATTAGAGATGTAACTTAAAAAAAACAAAAGCAGAATTGCACATTTCTTTCATATAAACCGTTTTTATAAGCTTCTGATAGAACTCGTATTGCAATAATTATTGCAGTGGTGTTAGCTCCCCGCCCTGGAGTGCATGTTTTCTCATGGAAAAAATGTTTTCTTTTCTTCTGTTGAACAGGTTGTCACAAACTGCAAGAACACAGTCCAAGGTTTCAAGAGGTTTCATGGCAGGGCGTTTTCAGACCCGTATGTGCAGCGTATCAAAAACAGCTTGGTCTATGATATCGCACAAATGCCCACAGGGACAGCTGGCATTAAGGTAAGAGGAGAGTTAACAAGACTGCCGTTCTCATTACAGCAGGGACTCATGTAATGCAATTCATACTTTTTAAATGTATCTCACATTTTGTACTGACATCACTTTACACTGTGTGTGAATTTGAAGGTGATGTACATGGAGGAGGAGAAGGTGTTCAGCATTGAACAAGTCACTGCCATGCTGATGACCAAGCTGAAGGAGACGGCAGAGAATGCTCTGAAGAAGCCCGTGGCCGACTGCGTCATCTCTGTAAGTCTTCACATGCCACTGAACCTTCGACCTACGTGGGTGTGCAGGGCCTTTAAAGTGAAAAGATAATCCCTTTCAAATGCTTTAATGTTGTCACCAGGTCCCCTGCTACTACACCGACGCTGAGAGGAGATCAGTTGTGGATGCTGCTCAGATTGCTGGACTGAACTGCCTGAGGCTCATGAATGAGACGACAGCAGGTTTGTACTGCGATGGTGTTTGGGTAGGGCTCGGGCAAGGGTGTGCATGTTGGTGATTGTTGTTCTGCTGCCATCCCAGCACTTGCCTTCTTCATTATTAATGTAATGATTCTCCTCACAGTTGCATTAGCGTATGGGATCTACAAACAAGATCTCCCTGCCCCTGAGGAGAAGGCCAGAAATGTGGTGTTCGTGGACCTGGGACATTCTGGATACCAGACATCAGTGTGTGCCTTCAATAAGGGCAAACTCAAGGTGTGTGTGTAAAACTACACTCTGAACATTCTTTTCCAGTTGTGTCAAATTCCATTTGACAGCTGTCACCATATTAATTTTTCGTCTTGCCAGCATGGCTGGCAGTCACAAGCCTGTCACATACGAGAGCATTTCTGTCACAACTCTAACCTTCTTTTGGCCTGGGTCTCTCAGGTCCTGGCTACAGCATGTGACCCAGAGTTGGGAGGAAAGGACTTCGATGAAGTACTAGTCAAGCATTTCTGTGAGGAATTTGGCAAGAAGTACAAGCTCGATGTCAAGTCAAAGCCCAGGGCTCTGGTCAGACTCTATCAGGAGTGTGAAAAACTGAAAAAACTGATGAGCGCCAACTCCTCAGACCTGCCGCTTAACATAGAGTGCTTCATGAACGACATTGATGTTAGTGGAAAGCTGAACAGGTAGGCCAACAAGAAATCTTTTTATTTTTTATTTTTTTGATGCAGTATTTTTAATTTCTTTTACTAGTCAGTTTACTTCCATAGTTTAAGCAACAATCACCTTTTCTCTTGCACAAGGGGTCACTTTGAAGAGATGTGTGCTGATCTTTTATCCCGAGTAGAGCCTCCACTGCAGAACCTGCTGGAACATGCCAGTGAGTCATTGTTATTTACTTCAGTTTAATACCCCGACAATCCTGCTCCAATAACTCTGTTTATATAACGCAGTGTATGCAGGACAATGACATGGGTTTTTCTTTTTTGCTCTACAAGAACTGAAAAAGGAAGACATCTATGCAGTTGAGATAGTGGGTGGAGCTTCCAGGATCCCAGCGCTCAAAGAGAGAATCAGCAAATACTTCGGGAAGGAGCTGAGCACCACACTGAATGCTGACGAAGCTGTGGCCAGAGGATGTGCCCTGCAGGTACAGCCCACTCTTGTTTTCAAAGCTGGTCTCCACCCTTCCTGACACTCACATGCCCTTTACCAGCACGTGGGTTGAATAAAAAAGCATGTGGAAATGATGTTTTGGACTTAGAGAGTTGCGTCTTCTCTTTCTAAGCTGCTCTCGCTGAAATGCCGTTTGTGTCCCCTCAGTGTGCAATCCTGTCCCCTGCCTTCAAAGTGCGCGAGTTTTCCATCACAGACATCGTTCCCTATCCTGTCTCCTTGAAGTGGCACTCTGCTGCAGAAGAGGGTTTGAGGTACAGAACGTGATGGAATGTTTTTTATCTTGTGGCTCTCTAATTTTTGAATATCCTAATATTTTGCCATGTTCTTTGGTTGCAGTGATTGCGAGGTATTTCCCAGGAACCATGCAGCACCTTTCTCCAAAGTGTTGACCTTCTATCGGAGAGAGCCTTTCTCTCTGGAGGCCTATTACAACAGCCCTGATGAGCTGCCCTACCCCGACCCCACTATTGGTAAACAAATAAAGCTTCCTCACTGATAGGCAACAGGAACACTACAAACTGCTCATAAACTTAGCTGGTACAACATGAGCTTATTATCCGTTTGTTTTCATTCTCTCAGGTCAGTTCTTGGTCCAGAAGGTGGTCCCACAAGCATCTGGAGAGAGCTCCAAGGTAAAGGTTAAGGTGCGAGTGAACATCCATGGCATCTTTAGCGTGTCCAGTGCCTCCCTAGTCGAAGTGCAGAAGACTGATGAGACAGAGGAGCCCATGGAGACAGAGCAGCCCAGTGAGAAAGACGGAGAGGTACTTCAAATCTATAGGGCCTGTGTTTGAGTATCGGTGCTACTCTGTCGTTTGTTCAGAGAGAAAAACATTTTGTTTTGTTACTCTTCTACAGAGCAAGATGCAGACTGACCAGGAAGAGGTGCAGGGAGAAGGTCAGGTAGAAACAGAGGAGAAGACACCACGTGAGAATGAGGAGATGGAGGTACGGTGCTTAATAATAGTCAATCACTGTTCGCTAAGGTTCTTTAGAAAGTGAAATAATCCCACAAAGTCTTTCAGAAGCTAATAATGTTCACATCCTCATGCGCAAACTAAAACTGAATATTTAAATCCAAAAAGAAATTACAGATGTAAGCTAAATAGTTGGATTCAGGATGTTTTTCATGCCTGTGTGTATTTCCTCACCCCTCAGACCACCACAGAGGAGGGCAAAGGCGAGAAGAAGTCTGACCAGCCGCCACAAGCCAAAAAGCCCAAAGTCAAAACAAAAGTGCTGGATCTTCCAATTGAAAACAGTCCACAGTGGCAGCTAGCAGACGACATGCTCAATCTTTTTGTAGAAAATGAGGTAACTAAGCTTTCAGCTGTCACATCACACGCACATTAAGTAAAAGATGGCAGCATGGTGGGTGGATTTGGTTCTGGATTTTAAAGAGCTTGTTAGTTGAGTTACCGTCTCCTTTTTTTTCTCAGGGTAAGATGATCATGCAGGACAAGCTGGAGAAGGAGAGGAACGACGCCAAGAATAATGTAGAAGAGTACGTGTACGACATGAGGGACAAACTGCACGGGATGCTGGAGAAGTTCGTCAGTGACTCTGTAAGTGAGAAATCACATCTGGATCAGCGTAAAAGAAAGAATTGGGATAAAATTCATTGTTTAATGTTATTGTTACTGCTATTTGTAGGACCGGGACGCTCTGTCATTAAAGCTGGAGGACACTGAAACCTGGTTGTATGAAGATGGAGAGGATCAACCCAAACAGGTGTACATTGACAAACTGGCGGAATTAAAGGTGATTATTACTTCACGTGCTATTTTTTTTCTCCAGCCATTGACGGATCTGTATACTGATCAGTTTAACCTGATGCGTGTCCTGTTTTCTGTGAAGAAACTTGGCCAGCCCATCCAGGAGAGGTACACAGAGGCTGAAGTGAGACCTAAAGCTTTTGAAGAGCTGGGAAAACAAATCCAGCAATACATGAAATTTGTTGAAGCATACAAAATAAAGGTAAATAATGCACTTTATATTCCATTGTACGTCTTTTAGAATTCTTCTTTGTCTTAACATATTAGTACAGAACACATCAACACTCACTTTAGTTGATAGTTTGTGATAACTTCCCACTGATTTCCAGGAGGAGCAGTATGACCATCTAGATGAGGCAGATGTCACCAAAGTGGACAAACTCACCAATGACGCAATGATGTGGATGAACAGCGCCATGAACCAGCAAAGCAAACAGAGCTTGACGCTGGATCCCTCGGTCAAAGTTGCAGAAATCAAAGCGAAAACCAAGGTGAGAATATCTCTGAACAGCAAAAGAGAAGTTGAAATTCAGATCAGCCCTGTAAATATAATCTGGTTAATTTGGGTGATTCGATTAAATCACAAATGACGGCTACGTCAAGTTGATGAACAAAGTTGCTGAACCCTGTTGATGCTACTTAATCAACATCTCTCTATATACATTTTGTTTTTAATAATGTCACTGTGTGTTTTGTGAAATTCTGTAGGAGCTGTTCTCTGCTTGTAACCCCATTGTGACCAAGCCCAAACCCAAGGTGGAGCTTCCCAAGGAGGAGACGCCAGCCGAGCAGAACGGGCCCGTCAACGGTCAGGAGAAACCCCAGGAAGAATGTGCAGACAAGGGAACGAACGAGAGCACGGGCAACCCCAGCTCAGAAACGACAGAAAACAAGCCAGACATGGACCTTGATTAAAGCAAATCCCCACACCTCCCTGAAGCAAAGTGGATCAGGAGCCTGTTGCTTCAGATTGTGATGGGTTTATAATCAGAGCAGGTGATGAGTATTTTTCAGGGGGGGGGACTGCACACCACAGTCAAATGTAGGCAGGGTGATTAGCACACTGAGCCCAGCTCCTGGTGGTATCTGTCTGATGACACAGCATGCCCTCTCCCTTTCTGGATGACGTAAATCAAAAGCCAGCCGCAATAAGCCTGTTTGACGATGAGCGCTGTTCACATGATGGTATTTATTTCTGTTGTGTGCTCTGTAAGTGTTCTGGTCTGTGTCACAATAACAGTTTTAATAAAGTTATTGAAATCACTTGCACGGACTGTTTCCTCGGTCACATTTGTCCAAGGCTCCTCACTGGGTTTTGCTTCTGTCACGTTTATTTCAATTGACCACAGACAGTTAAACACACAGGACTTATGTTCAGTTAGCTGTGATGCTAAGTCACGTTGAATCATACATCCTCTCATAATAGTTTATGGGTTTATTATACGTTTATAAAGTCTCTGGGACGTTATATAAGTTATGGACGCAGCGCTGCTGACGTCACTGAGTCCTGTAAACCGCCGACGAACCGAAGCTAACTGCTAACTACAAGTTAGCTTCGCAACTAACGGAAGTTCTACGTCACCGCGCTGGGACGCTGTTTGCGCCCGTCAGCAGGAGTCACATGACCCGCAGACGGCAGGGGTACCACAGGGTGTGCGGGGCTGAGCTTTGTGTTTTTATCAGGACGCTCAAAAGTTGCGGGTCACGCGGTGCAGTCGCAGCCTTTTCGCCAGAAGCGTCAAACCGCGATGCCATTTTATTGTATTGTATTTATTACAGTTGGCCGCATGAGTCTAAAGTCTGCTTGAGGTGTGTTTCTGACCTGGGTTGCTGTCAAGTCTGAGCTGATTCACACCAGCGACGCGCTCCGTTGTTCCGTCCTCCTTCTCCCCTGCGGGACCATGAAGCTCATCATCCTCAATGACTACGACCAGGCCAGCGAGTGGGCTGCGAAGTACATCAGGAACAAGATCCTGCTCTTCAGACCTGGCCCGGCCAGATACTTCACCATGGGGCTCCCCACAGGTAAGCAGCAGCCCCTGCCCCCTGCCCAGCCTGTCATCTGTGGCGTTAAAACACATCCCATACACTCTGCTGACTAAGCAGAGCTTTACATTAATGGAAGAGTGCATAGAAACGTTTTATTGCTCCCCCAGGGGGGAGACACACATTTCCAGTAGCTCAGGAGAACAAAATGTGCAAAACAATGCAAAGGGAAAGGGAAAGTAAAATAAAAATAAGAGAATACTCTCTCTCTCTCTCTCTCTCTCTATATATATATATATATATATACAGAAATAGTGCAAATAATCAATCAACCAAATTGTATTTGTATAGCCAATATTCACAAGTTATGACATCATCTGCCCTCATTAAGAAACAAGAAGAATTTACCCATGAATGCTTTTAACAGAGAGTAAAAACTCTGTTTTTGAGAGAATGCTAAGCTTTCATATTCTTGATTATTACATTATTAAACTTTTTGTTTCCATCAGGAAGCACTCCTCTGGGTTGTTACAAGAAACTGATCGAGTTTTACAAGAATGGAGAAGTCTCATTCCAGTATGTAAAGACTTTCAACATGGATGAATACGTAGGTAAGGCACCGCCGTCCCCTCTTCTAACACCAGATAGCTACACACTGAGGATCTGAAGAAAACATAACAAACTGCTGCAACATGTGTGCAGGACTCCGCAGAGATCACCCTGAGAGCTACCACTCGTTCATGTGGAACAACTTCTTCAAGCACATAGACATAAAAGCAGAGAACACACACATCCTGGACGGCAATGCCGCCGACTTGCAAGCAGAGTGTGAGGCCTTCGAGAAAAAGATAACAGATGCCGGGGGGATCGAGCTGTTTGTTGGAGGTCAGGTGGTCATAGTGCAGACGAATATGTCGTAACAGCTGTATAGTTTTGGTATCAAGAGCTGATGCCGTCACTTTGGAGGCCACAGTAAAACTGAACCTGATTTTACTCTCCTCTGAAGGTATTGGACCCGATGGCCACATTGCCTTCAATGAGCCTGGATCCAGCTTGGTTTCCAGGACCAGGGTGAAGACTCTGGCTCAGGACACTATCATAGCTAACGCCCGGTTCTTCGATGGGGATCTGTCAAAGGTTCCCACCATGGCTCTGACTGTGGGAGTGGGCACTGTCATGGACGCCAAAGAGGTCAGAGGCCTATTGCTGCATGTTTCTGCTAAATGTCACCTTTATTTTCTGTCTCTCAGCCACAGAGATCACAGGTCCCATTCCTTCTCTTATCTCAGGTCATGATTCTCATCACCGGAGCACACAAGGCATTTGCTTTGTACAAGGCAATAGAGGATGGCGTGAATCACATGTGGACAGTGTCTGCATTCCAGCAGCACCCAAAGACAGTTTTTGTATGTGACGAAGATGCCACCCTGGAACTGAGGGTCAAAACTGTGAAGTACTTCAAAGGTGAGACCAAATCTCAGAGCCGCAATGCTTCAGTTCACTCGTACTAAACTGCACACTGTGGTGGAAATAAGACAACAACAATCCCAGAAAACATGCTGAGTCTTGCTCTTTCTGCAGGGATGATGCACGTTCACAATAAACTGGTGGAGCCACCTCCTGTCGACGGCAAGAAGAACTGACCTGAGCAGACGTCAGACTTTGTGTGTTCATGAGGCTTTTAAATAAAAATCAACACTTAATGATTCCTACTGATGGAGACACACAGGCAGGCGTGGAAGCAGTGAGTCTACCACCACTATCAATCTATGTAGAAATGATCAGGTGAGGGCGGAGCACAGGTTTATAAGAACCAGGTGATTTTTTTATACATTGTTCTTGGTAATAAAGAGCCTTTGTACGTTTGTACGTTCTGATCGGTGCAGTGATTACACCTTCTTTTATACATGTCTGTTGTGAGTCTTTTATTCTCCTGTCACATGACAACACGGAACCTCTCGAGTTGCCTTTAGGCTCTCCTTGTAATCTTGAAACGCCAGTTGGAAGCTCTACCACAAATAAGTACCACAATATTGTGGCACTTCTTAATAGAGAATGTGAAGTTACGTCACGTTTTTGTCACTTAATCTTCAAGGACAGTGTGCGCTTTTTTTTAAAAAATGCCGTTGGACTACTGTCGACACACTATTCGCTCGCCTGCGAACAACCGGTGAGGGACGTTTCCCACAGTCCGTGAAGGCAGCAGCGCAGCCAGCTCCGGTCAGGAGGGTAGACGGCAGCAGGAGATGGCCGACTGAAGACAGCCTTACTCCCGCACCTTCGTCGCCTACGTTCCCTTCTTGATAACACGCTTGCGGAGGTGAAGTGGGGAAGAGGACGCGATCGATCTCTCTGCCCCCTTCCACTATGGCGGAACAAAACAGCAACGTCAGGTATCAGGAGGTAGGTAACCCCGTTTGTTGCTGCGCTAGGAGGAAAAAAGAAGAGGCTAGCAGCTAGCTGGATGCTAACAGCGGCCAGCGAGCCTGTCCCTGGAGACACAGCGAGCTGCACCGACACTTGTTGACTGCCAGGCCCTCAGACGGCGACAGACAGCTCGGGCTCATATCAGACCAAATGTGCCACTGTCAAAAGACATGAATTCCTGTCGCGTAACATGGAGCCTGTGTGTCCCCTGTCCCCCATCGGCAGCTAGTTAGTGCCTGTTACCTGCTAATGTCAGGCCCGGGTATGTGAGGGGACACAGTCCACCCTGCAGTCCACTGACTCAAACCCGGAGGACAGGAGCAGGAATCTGACCTGAAGCCTTTCACCTGTGTGTGTGTGTGTGTGTGTGTGTGTGTGTGTGTGTGTGTGTGTGTGTGTGTGTGTGTGTGTGTTTGTTTACTAGAAAACAATCCAGTGCTCTGCTTTAAAACGGGGTGAGTCTCTCATTGATGCAGAAGTGAGACTGTCAGCTGTATTTGTCCTCTCTCTACATATTTACTGCAGTAGTTGACATTGAAACACTGATTTTGCCCCTAGGTGAAGAATGTGGTTTTAAACCAGAGAAATACTCGATTAACATCAAAATATCTTACAAATGTAGATTATAATGTAATATATCTCCTCCTAGTATCAGTAGTCTATCATGTGTTGACCTTTGTCATATTTTTGTTAATGGGAACTATATATAACGTAGACCTTCACAATACACTGGCTTCAACTGTATCTATATCTTTTGACTAGAAAGTGACCAAAGGTTAGGGATGATGCAAAATACAATCAAGATCCACAAATCATCTATAGAAAGTGAGCTGCCACCGTGTAATGGCTCTGAAACCGACTTCTGTGTAATGATATAAGCAAACGACACCATGCTCAGTGTAGCCGACCAGCAGAGGGTTCTGACCCAGGTTGTGTTGTCATTTGTTGACATTCCTGCAGCTGGTGAACGAGGAGGAGCCATCCCAGGAGGGTCCGACCCAGGACGCACCACCGCCCTACAGCAGCGTTAGTGCAGCGAATGCAGGTCAGGGAGCTTCACAGCTGCAGCCCCTGCTGTCAAATGTTGGGTAACTCTGAAGCAGAGTAAGAACATATCCTGATGCATGAGTGCCAAATTATCTGTAAGATCATTCTATGAACATGTCTTCTAAAATCTATGATCTAAATCAATCCAAATACTGAAGCAAAGCACCAGCACTCCAGAGACATGATCAATATTTAATATCAATGCAGACCACTGAGTGTTAGCATCAGTGCTGGAGAGACACATGGCTCTTGTGCAGGCCCTTTAAGAACGGCCTGATGTTATCTGGTCTTAATTCTGAGGAGGGTGGAGGTCAACACGTTGCACAAGTTGTGTGGAGCCTTGAGCTCTTCCTGGGCGAGTCCAGTGATCACGATAAACAAACACAAATCAGGAGTGTGGATTGCTGCCACATGTTCCAGATACGCACAAGCACACATGAACAGCTAATGTCTTTCTTCCTGCTGGAAATGATCCCTTGCAGTTGTGAGTTTATGGTTCTCTGCCGTTCCCCTGCTCTCTGAAGGAAGTCAAAGTAGATTGAGCGGTCAGACATCCATGAACCACATCAACTGCCACTTCTCCAGCCAAAGCTGCACCAATCCACATCTGCCTGTTTCCTCTGCAGCTTTCTTTGAATACAAGGAAGACGGAGGACGATTCCCCAACCCTCCGTCGTACAGCGTTGCCACCACCCTGCCCTCATACGATGAGGCTGAGAGAAGCAAGGCAGAGGCTGCCGTCCCCCTGGTCACTGGAAGAGTCACGGTTGGTCCATCTCGTTCACGGACGCCATGTCCAAATATTCCTCGTCTAATGTCAATAACGCGTCCTTTATTTTGTGCTGTTGGTTCAGGAGGATGACTTTGTGGCCAGAGATGACTTTGAAGATGCTGATCAGCTGCGAATAGGAAACGACGGCATCTTCATGCTCACGTTCTTCAGTAAGAACCCCTTTGGAACATCACCAGTTGATTTGAGTAGTTTTAAGTGTTAGGTCCCATTAAAGGACAACTAGAGGAATGCTCAGGGAGTCTGGTATGCTAGAATGCATTATTATTATCTCCTGGGGGTTAACATTAGCATATACAATGCACATGTTTTTTAGTTTTTTCATTGATTCATTCATCAATGAAACCTATGAAGAATTTGTTCACACTGAGAAGGCCATGTGTTCATGGTCCAGAGCGTCTTGGTGTTATTTACCAGATGTTGAACCTTTTCACTGATGGATGTGTCTCCTGTCACCAGTGGCTTTTCTCTTCAACTGGATTGGCTTCTTCCTGTCGTTCTGTTTGACCACGTCAGCCGCCGGTCGATACGGCGCCATCTCCGGCTTCGGCCTGTCCCTCATCAAATGGGTTCTTATTGTCAGGGTGAGATCTGCACACTTAACATGCGCCACAACCAGTCCAGCTACCACGTGAGTGGTCGGTGTAGCCGAGTGTTCTTCTCAGAGGTGTGGTTGCTCAGGAGGACAGAGGCTCTGAACATGGCCACTGGGTGGCGTCGTGCTCCTGACCTCCGCTCTCTTGTTTCTCCAGTTTTCCACCTACTTCCCTGGTTACTTTGACGGACAGTACTGGCTCTGGTGGGTGTTCCTGGCACTGGGTAAGTGAAAGACTTTATTTTGAAAAATAAATGGTATTTCCTGCCCCCCCCCTCATTTCAGAGTCTCTTGTGTTGTTGGAGTTTAACGTGTATGATGTCATGTGTCCTTGGACGTCAGGCTTCATGCTGTTCGTCAGAGGCTTCGTGAACTACTCCAGAGTGAGGAAATTAGCCGACCCCGCCTATGCCACTCTTCCCCGAACACGGGTTCTGTTCATCTATTAGAGGTGAGACACAACGCAGTGTTGTGGTTGCACTCATCAGGCGCCTCCGAGGTGCCGTTTACAGGACAAACAATACACCCTTTCCAGAGGAGTGATCCTGTCGGGTCTGAACCACTGACTTAGCTAAGACGAGATCCGGCAAGTAAAAGTAAAAATTTAAAATCTTAACATTAATTTACCTCCATTTCTATCAAGAGTAGATATTTTTCTAAACCAACATGCATAGACTGTAACGTCTGTTCTTTCTCAAATCAAATGTTATGAGACAGAATGCCACCACACATCTTTAATATGGAACAGACTTTGCTGAGTTGTGATTTTATTTTGGTTGCGTTTTTCTAAAAAAACCCAGGACGGTGGATGTGGAAGAACTGGACTCCATTGACCCAAGAAGTGACTCAGAGACGAGTCCCATTATACTGAAGACAATTAACACGAGAAATCCACCCGGCGAGTCATAGATGAAGACGACTCTTGATAAAAATATTCAGGAATTATATCACTTGTTTGATTTTGTTTTTGAAATTTTATTAATGGAAAAGAAAACGTTAATGGTAATAGTCCCTCAGTGTACTCATTAGTGGTGAATGTTAAGTGCTTTTTACATCTCAGTCTGTAATGTAAAAGTAATGCCTTATATCATTTGATGGTAGCAAACGAGCATGCAACTGCCCTTAAGCTCCATGAATGGAGGGTCTGGTGTTGGCGACACTTGGAGCCGACAGGTTTGATTTAAGACAGCACTCTGTAGACTCGTCATAGCATGTAACACACTTTGTATCTGCATTTAAGGTTTTATTGCAACTATTATAGGACGTTCTTAGATGCCACTTACACGTACATATACCATTTGAATTACTGGGTGGTGAATGCTGATGTACACATCGCACTCCCCTGATGGCTTTAAGTAGTAGTTGCCCTCTTGGTCCATAGGGGGGCAGTGTTGTTCTCTAATTGGAGCGATAAGAGATGCTCATCAAGGGCATCATGGTGATAAAAAAAATCCACGCTTGTGAATCAAATGCACAGAAACGTGCCGCAGCTTCTGATTTATTGTAGGTCAGGTCAAACTGGAAACTTGGAAAACGAGTTTAAGTTTCAGCTACGATCTCAGATAAGGCCGCATTCTCTAAAAGACAAGACGATCTGTAATCTGAAAGCAGAAGACAGCAAATGTCCAAATGTCAAGTGACAAACCCCCTCGAGTGGACGCTGACAGTGACTGGGCGCTGATTCATTTTTTCTCTCTTTGCACGACAGCAACCTGAGATGATTTCTCTGGGCGTTTTTTGGTTTCACGTCCTCAAAAAGCTCATTTAGATGCAACGGCGTGACCTCCCCACGACTCCTCGGTGAGTCAGTGCAGCCGGCATCACATCCACTGTCAGCGGAAAAGCTCTGTGATTACGGAGGAGTCTTTGGCTGTCAGGATTTCAGCTGTTAATGATCTCGCTGCAGTGTTCAGATCACATTCTCTAAAATCCGTTAAAGAAAGAAACTCAAACTCCTTTTCCAGCTGGGTTGTCTCCGGAAGATTTAATTGACAGATTGGTGGGGGGGGGGGTCATGATTTATTTTTTCTGAGAAAAGTCCTCACCAGTGTAACACGTTAGCTATCTTGTGGGTACTAGATGTATATCAAAGAATGTTGTATGCAGGTGCACTTTTAGAAACATAGCCGATGAAATCCAAAGGGTGCGCCCATCAAATCTCAAAGATCATGAAATAAGTGACGCAGCGGTGCAGGGTTCAGTTTCTGTTTTATAATCTGGAGGGAGGGGCACGTCGGGATAATAATCTCTTTCATGATGGCAGATACATTCAGACTCATTACGCTTATTTCTGTGATGTAGAGCTGCAGCCTTTGGGGTTTTGTTGTTATGGAAACTGTACAGAAACGTTTAGTGTTAAAATAAATGTCACTTTTAACGAGTCACCTCCCGAGTCGTCTGGATTATTGATCCGTGTCTCACGGAGGGGCGGGGCTCCAAGAGGCAAAGTGAAAAAAACCAACACGTCCTCTTGATGAACTGATAAGATGTTGGCGTTTGGCAGTTGAGGTCACTGACCACGCACAGCTCAGCTGTTTGTCCCTCGAACATCACATCTCAAATCTCTTGAGGAAATGGTTTCGGTTTAACAAGCAGCCACGTGAAGGCAGAGATGAACAGATGAGATCTCAGTGGTTAAAGGTCACAGTGACATCATCATTTTATTGTGATTGCAGCAGCGTGTCAGGAACACCCTGGAGGGATTCACATCAGCGCCCTGATCATGAACACGTTTAACTGTGAGGACACTTAAAGCAGCAGAAGAATTCACGTAGTCAAGAATATCTTTTTCTGTTTTTTTCTAAAGCCCTCAGTATAGGAGGGGGTTCTATTGCAGTCGTGGACAACACATATCTCTCTCCATCTACACAAGGGGCAGCAGCAGCATGTAACTGAGGAGCCTGTTTGGTCAAATTTAAAGTCGTCACCTTTTGGACCTCCGGACCAACGCCCCAAGACATTTTCTAACAAGAGAAGAGCACATGAACTCCACCAACATTCACAGTCTGAGGTTTCCATACATCACTTCAACGTTCAAGTAAATGCAGCAGTTTGAGAGAATGGGTCAGGTCAGACCTTCGTCTCAGGTCCCAGAGAGAGAGAGAGAACCGCTCATGTTATCATGAGAAACGTGTTGTTGGCCGAACGTTTTGCCAAATCGCTCGGACATCTGGGAACGATTTCTCAGTCGTTAAGACGTGGGATAAATAAGCATTCACCAGCACTGTGGGTTCTATGATTACAGTCTATGTAAATAAGATATAATTGTGTACAATGCTTCCAGGTTGCTATTAGTATAAATAACATGATTTAATAGTTTAATTACTCGGCTCATTTGCTGTGGCCGACCTTTCGGTTTCTTCTTCTCTTGTTTTAAGACATCAATTAGCATTGCAGAGGTGACATGGAGGCGTTCAGTGGGAGGCAGAGGATGAAGAGCAGTGTTTCAGCTCAAATGGAAAAAGAATCATCTGCTCCTCCCAGCAGCTCCTCTCCTCTCCTCCCCACTTTTCACCACGTCCCCCAGCAGCTCCACATGTTTCCAGGTGAGCGACTTCTTCTTCTACTCTAACCCAGCGGCGTCCAGCTGGCGGGGCAGGAAGAAGACGGCCTTCTGCCCGATGTGAGTTCTTGGACCCAGTTTGGGTTTTCCGTTCTTTTTCAGAGCCACGTACCAGTTGCTCTCCCGATGCTTCCGAGGCCGATACGTGTTGTAGTGATTCTCCTCCAGCTTCTCCAGGAAGTACGACTCATCAGAGACGGTGGGCTGAGGGAGAAACACACAAGCTGATTGGTCCTCCGGAGGGAGGGCAGCAGGAGCGTCAGACACGAGCAGCAAATACACACAATCCAAGTATCTGTACGCCACCAGCAGAGGCCAGTATGGTAGTAGTATAGTAGTACTGATATCAGTACTACTGACCAGTACACAGTGCTGGCATCATATCAGGAAAAGACGGTGATATTAATATTCACATCACTCACTGAACTGTACAGACGTCCCTCGTCACTCATGGCCAGATATCGCCCCGCCTCCGTCCCCTGGATGACCACCACCCCTCGGTCCACTGACCGGATCCTTAACACCGCTGCCGCACGTGGAGAGGAGAGGAGAGGATGGATGGATGGATGGATGGATGGATGGATGGATGGATAGAGACTAGGTCACGTGTTGGCATCTTCAACCGCAGTAAAGGACCTCTGTGTGTGTGTGTGTGTGTGTGTATACGTGTGCGCGGTCTTTACTGTGAGCGTCTCCATCCTCCCTCTGGCCCTGCACCGTCCCATCGGGCAGGATCTGCAGGTGGTGTCCGCCGTTCATGCAGTACAGTCGGGTCAGCCTCCTGTGGTCGCGCGGTCCCGCCTCCGCGGCCTGGTGCTCCTGCTGCTCCTGCTGCTCCTGCTGCTCCTCCAGTGCGAACAGCTCTCCATCCGCCATCCCGCTCCCAGGACAAACACACACACACAGGGAGAGGACACTTCAGAGGACACACACCGCTCCAGCAGACAGTCTGTCCCCCAGCAGCGGTCAGGTGTTTACACGCTCGTTCACGGAGGCGCGCCCCCGACTCCTGGCCTCCATTTTTAATTGTATTATTTCCACACATTCATTCGGTGTCTTTACTACAGTATTTACAGTGATTCAAAGTGTATTCATGCCGGTCTGTTTTTGACAAACATTGTTCACCGTTCTCTTTCACATCACGCACACTGACCTGAGTCCATATTTAATAGGAAGTATAATTTTGCAGGTCTGGTTGCAGCAGATGTGACCTTCATCCTGACTGGATTCATGGAAGCAGTTGGCACGCCTTCGTGGAGACACGCCCACCTCACACATGCTGGAAGAAGAAGAAGAAAAATACATTTAAAAAAAGCACAATTATTGAAGTCCAATCAGAATCCAGAAACTCGCTGAACACAAAACATGACCACAGGTTGTGAGAAGCTGCAGAGAGAATCACTGGGCGTCACTAAGAGTCAACGAACCAAGTGGCAGAATGGAAAAGCGCGTTTATTTGATGAACAAGTGTTTGCTGTGATCATAAAAAGTGGTGTACAACAAGCTGGAGCGTTTCCATAGTTCTTAATCATCCAGTTAATATCATGGCAAAGACCAGCATACAATTCCTTTGTTTTGAGAAGTACCACACAAAGACATACAGTTGGATCTTTAATCAAGAAGAGGGGGGAAGATCAACAGGAGTCACACTACACAGGAGAAATAATACAGAGTCTGTATAGAAAAACTATTATCTGGAGACAATTACACCACATTTTCTTTACAGTGGATTATATGTACATATTTGATTATTCTTTTAAGCAAAACAAAGCTTTTTTTTGAGAAAGAATATACCAGTGAAACATGATCTGCCCTTGATAATTCTCAAAAGTTAATGTCTGCATATATTTTATACAAAATAGATTTTCAAACAATATTTGGGTAGTGCAAATCTTTTTAGATTCAAGCTGGTTGATTACTTTCACAAACAGTTTGTGTGTGAAAAAGACTGACTCCTATCCTATTCACAGTATTACACAATTTGACCAAAGCCATCGATGTTGGAGTGAAAATGTGTTTTTTCTTTTTTAAAAAAAAAAAAAAAAAAAAACAGGAGAAAAACAACAACTGTACATTTGTCAACTATGTGCTACTTAGTTTACACGGACATGGTGAATGTGTCTGTAAGTGCTTTGGTCACCTTGTATTTTAAACATCAAATAGGCTTTCTTGTGCAGTCTGTGTGGACTGGTTACTGACATGAAGTGTATTTGTTCCTGAAGTTGAGTGTAAATCTCCTATATGCAATTAGCTTATATCAGAAAAACAAAGAGGAAACCACATCGTGTGTGATGGTGATAGATCATCTGTCATTTCTTTTGCATATTCGGTTATCCTCCTCAAAAATGTACAAGCGGAGATACATTTTTGAGCAAGAAGAAGAGGCAAGTGTGACTTCACATATATAGATGTATATAAACCTGTTTTTTACGTGAGCAGCAGCAGCAGCAGAGATCTGGATTCACTGGATGTGAAAGTAACCCATGAGTAAACCCATTGCGGTTTATGAGGTTTTCAGAACAAAGTTAAGATTAAAAAGAAAATGCAAAGTGTCCTTTTTCTGGGTGAGAACGTCAGCCGTGGCAGAAAAAAAAACTGACTGGTCTGTGTGTTTTTGTTTTGGTTCTTGATGTCAGGAGATTAACGACCAACGTGAGAAAGTTTCAACAACCTGAGTGTGGGAGTGGCTTCGCGCATATTAGTGCTTTTTATTTTCTTCTTGGGGTGTTTTAGAACTCACATCTTCATCCAATTCCATTTCAGCTGAATTAATTCCTCTGTACGAGCCACATTCGTGTCGAAACCTGGATCGTTTTGTGCTTCAACAAACACAAACAGCATGTCAGGGTTGTGAAACACGCCGGTGACAAACTCACAGTTAAAATCACCTAATACACCACACACACAAATTGGGGAAACCGACAGACCTACATTGATCGGGGGATTACAACAACATATCTGAGTGCTCTGTGTTACTAATACTTCTCCTTCCTCGCTAACGACCTCGAATCAACTCGGTTCATCAGACGAATCTGATCAGCTTCGCTGCCGGGCCTCGTTTTTCTCTTTTGATTCTAACAATGACAAAGTTTCGGCATCACTGGAATCAGACAAAACGGGAGTTTGGCACCGAAATAGTTCCCAGAGAAGAAAGGATTCATTTTGTCTGCCTCCGCTGTGGCCTGGACTCTGTCAGGTGACGGATGCTAAGTGCTTTCCAACATTGGGGTTTCACTGAATTTAAAAAAAAACAGACAAAACGTGCAAAATTCCTACAAGACATAGAGCAGAGGGGTTAAAGAGGAGGGGCGGGGTTTCAGCAGGTGTGGGAGGTTTACTGGTGAATGCATCTGCCATCAGCTGATCCACAGAGCTCTGCAGACGAGCTGTCAATCACACTGAAGGAAAAGTTCAGCATTCTGGGAATTGTGTGGGTTTCTGAGTGAAGGGAAATAAGATGAGGACCAGTTACTAGGCAACCAGTGAGGAGCTCAGTTTAGAAGGGAAGCAGTGACTTGCTCTGATGTTCTGGTGGGTGGGATGTGGTAGGGGGGGGGGGGGGGGGGGGGGGGGGGGGGGGGGGCAGATCCAGGAGACATAATTAATGATGTTAAATTATGATTTAATTTCATGGATGCTCAAGTGAACAGCATCACGTTCACTGTCTACATAATCACCCATCTCCTCCACTGTGCACACAGATGCAGGTCAGCACATTTCCCACAATGGTGAACCAGTCCTTCAACCAAAAGAAGACACCCAGACGTTACAGAGGGCTTGGATAAGCTGTGGCAGAATCAAAACTGCATCTTTGTGAAGTTCATAGGACGGGGTTTCATCAACCATTCGGAGCCATGGCAGAATGACAGAATTATTTCGGAAAACCCAAAAAAATGACACAAAATAAAATATGCCCCCCAATTTTTGATTGGTAGACGCTCAAATTTGAGATTCCACTATTAGTCTATTGGGGCCAGAGTGGGGCCTAAAATAAACATCAACACTATGAGCTATTTCCTATTAGAGACGGTTTAAAATCTAAACTCATAGGGTGAAACTGTGCAGCAGCAGCAGCAGTCTCTTCACAGTCTTTAAAGCCTTTCGCAGGGATCTGAGTGCTCGAGCCGCACTTTAAAAACGTGGAGTTCCATGTGTGGGAGGCAGGCTTTGAATATTCTTTCTTAATAAGGATCAGTTCGACACGGGCCGTGGACTGAGCTGCCACTTCTAAAGAGAAACAGTCACTGGAAAAACAAAAACAACTTGCAACTGCATGTGATATAAAAAAGTACAATCAACGTACGACGAAGGAAGACCGTGATGGACTAAAGAGAAGCACGCCTCGGACGAGTAGGAAGAAAAATGGCGGAGATGATATTTGAAGCAAACAAGGCACATATTTTTTTTTTCCCTTTTGAAATAGACCTGTGTAAACCTGGAAGAGGTTGGCTTGTGGGAGAAATCATCCTGTCAAACGTTGCTCAACAGTTCAAAGCAAAGCAGAAATATGCTTTTTTTTTTTCTTTTTTTTTTTTAAAGAGTGGCGTTGTGTCCCCCTTTATGACTGACAAACGTGTTGTTAGGACCTCCTAGGAAACCTAAACGAGAACATAGAGTCTAAAAGCCTACGTAAGAGCGTGTTATTAAATAAGCTTTGTTACCTCTGCAGGTAACAAGGACCTGGAAAAACTGTATAAACTGTCACGATTTGAAAATGTAGAAAATACGATCAGAACCTGTACATAGATATTTGTTTTATCTATCTTCGATATCGGTTTGTATCTGAAGGTAAGAAACCTGAGACAACGTGGATGTTAGCCTATTTCTCTTGGTGATTATCTTTTATCTTACAAATTATTTCCCTCTTGTTGTTAAACACTACGTATTATTCGACCGGTCAACTACACAACCTCCGTGTCTGGATACTGCACAATCGCTCCCAGTCTCTCTCTCTCTCCCTCTCTCCCCCCCCGCCCCCCCCCAATAACAGTTGCATAACATCATTCGCTCCTCGCCTCAGGTCCTTAGGTCCTTACATCTCCCCACTCCAGAGGGGGGTGGGGGTGGGAATGAGGGGGGTGGGCAGGTGGGCGTGCGGGGTGGGAGGGGCGTTTAAGGCATCGTGTCTGTTGCGGGGCACAGTCATCTCTGGTGGAAGAGGAGGGGCTTGACGCTCCCGGCCTTGAATTTTGGTAACTGGTTGCTGATGATCTCTGCCAGCATCTCTGGGAACTCCACACTCAGGGATTTATTCACAAAGGTGTAGAAGCAGAAGTTGAGCAGTCCTCCGACCATCTGAGGACACACAGAGGATGAAGGGATTAACAGCAGCACACGCACGTGCATCATCAAAGGCCTGGTTGTGGATATATTTGTCTCAACACGTAAAATGTTGTAAAACCTGTAACGTGCAAAACTGCTTTAACTACGCAATGCCACGCCCGCACCCACACAGTAGATGACTGTTCTGAAGAAGAGCGCCGACGTCACGCGGCGCCGCGCCACGCCCGCTCTCTGTACCTCATGCATGGAGTCGAGCAGCTTGGTGAGCTGGTAGAAACGCTGCCAGTTCTGGCTGGAGTTCTCCTCCCGCTTCACGATGGCTTTCCCCAGCTCCTTGATGTAGGCCATGCGGATCTCATCGAACACCGCCTGGCTCTTCAGACCGTCCTTTGGCACTGTGGCGGGGAAAGCAAGGTTTGGGACAGAGATAAGGATCTTCTGTAGCGCGCCGAAACTTCCCAAACACGTCTCACCTGCGTGTGGGTTATTTACATTTTTAATCACGGTGAATTTCCAAATACCCACCACGCAACTTCAGCGTGCGTCACCGTTTATATTTAGCGCCTCAAAGCTCTGGCAGTAAACACGCCTGCCAATAACAAAGCAACCTTGATGAAAGCTGCACACAAAGCTCAGGTGTGTTTAACTACCTGCAATTAAATAATTAAAAATACACTTTACACCAGCCTGATTAGAATCATCAACTGGCCTGTAATTACTCCTGATTTGATCTACCCAGTTGTTCATTCCTGTGGACCAACACTAAGTTTGTTAGTGACTCTGGGCGTGTGCATTTTCTGTGTCTAACCAGGCAGGAAGTGAGGATTTCATTCTTATTTACGATAATTGCATGTCAGATAATGAGTGGGGAAAGTGCTGCGGTGGAACGCTCTCTTCCGTGCATCCATCAACGTTATCCTTCAGCATCAGTGGACAGTATTGGACTCGAGTAATGGGTTTTGTAATGATCGCATCACTACAGAGCCACAGTGGGGCCTGCAATGCTGGAAGGAGGTGTGAGGGTGAGAAGTCTGACCTGTGCTGAGCAGCAGCAGGACTTTCATGCACAAATACTCGTCGTGGGAAACCTGCAGCCGCACTAACTCGGTGGAGATCTTCAGCATCATTTCGCACTGGTCGGCCATGTAGGGCAGCTTCATCCGCTCCCTGGTGGGATCACAACAGGACAAAGTTGAACAGCAATGGTAAAATGCACTTCATTATTAAAGCGTGTTTAAAGACTAGTTGAGTAAAAGTTGTCGGGGAACTTTTCCAGTGGACTGCACAGCCCTCCACAGTAACAGGAAGCAGCCTCATGCAGCACAGCTACAGACGAAGCATTCAAACCTGTTTGCTGATCCCATTTTAAATAATTCTGCTGGAAATTAAGATTCTCAATGTCAGCGTGTGGATTCAGGGGTAAAGCAAACGTGGGTCAAATTCTTTCTGTTCTTTAACATGGAGCACCTGCAGTGCTGCTAGATGAGCGTCCAATATTCAGATTACAGCCGCCATCATCAGATGCAAATGAAAACAAACAGTCTGAGCAAAACAATATTACTGCTCCGAGCGTGTGTGTGATGGGCCGAGTGCTAACTACCCCCGGAGCGCCGTTTGCAAATGGAGTCATCAAGTCTATAAAAAGGATGATGGATGATGAATACTGATGACAGCTGGCACTGTCTGATTCCTGGGATATACAACAGAGTCAGAGCTGCCGATGGACGTAAATAAACAGATGTGTGCGACGGCAGCTGGGGAATATAAAAATCACAGACTGCCGGATGTCACTCGATTTATGTGCGCTTCAAGTGAAGACTCCGTCGAACGAGCCATGCAATGAAATGTGTTTATTTTACCAATACTGGCAACCAAGAGAAGAAACTGTTCATGGGCTCAGAGCACAGCAGCTTCCTGTGTGTCAAGAGCTGCTTTAAAATGATCTTTTATTGACTGAAAGGATTCAAAATGATTGATCCTCTAAATATTTCCAAGAGTATCAATACTGTAATACTTCGCAGTAGCGGGGTAATGCTGACTGATGGGGCATGAAGTGACAACAGGTATGAAGTGATACGGTCACGCTTCACCTCTGCAGGCATGAGTGAGACGTGCTGTCATTTAGACAATGTGCTGTCAAGGCGTTTATTTTTGAAACAGTGCAAAGTTCAAATATGAAAATACATACTCGTTGATGACAAGGTCGGGAGCGAAGCAGAGCATGTTGCCATTACACTGCTGGTAAGACCTCCAGCCTAGGCTGAAAGACATGAGGAAGAGCCACGAGCACTGCAGCAGAGTCATCTGGTCGTCCAGGTGCAGGTTCCTGAAACCTGAGCCGCACAACAGAGACACTTCCCATGAGTACTAGCACAAGGTCAGAAAGCGTGAGGGTGACCATGAACAAATACCTCCCAAAAAACCCCAGGAAACATTTTAATGAACAGAAAAAAAACGACAGCAGCACATATGACAAAGTGTGTCATTACATAGAAAGACGACTGATTTGGCAAATCAGATTTCAAACGATAGAATCCTTGGTTCACTATCTTCTAACCTGGCAGAGATTTGGCCCACTTGACGGCAGAGATGACCTGCCGGCCGCCCAGCCTGTTCAGGGTGGTCATGAGGCGGGTGGAGGTGTCCGGCAGGGTGCTGTCGTACCCGGCGAAGATGGTGTCCGGCTCGATGGCTTTCAGCAGGGACAGCATGGTGGGGACGAGCTGCGGCATGCACTTGGGTACCAGAGGACAAGGCTCGGCCGGCAGGGCCGTTGCCACCTCGGGTGGGTTGCTCAGCTGGCTGCCCTTTAAGCGGTTCATCTTCTTGGTTTTGCGTGCTGGAGCAGAGGCGACAGCAGTGAACACGCAGGTGGGAACACATGACGACCGCAGGAAAAAGCGAAGAGGAGACAGGAACAACCTCAGTGTGTGTGTGGTTAAAACGTACCTTCGAGGTTCATGCCTGCCATCAGACACTTCCGGAAGCGGCAGGCTGGACAGTTCTTCCTCCTGATCTTGTCTATTATGCAGTCATTCCTCCCGGCACAAAGGTAATTATGCTGACCTGAGGCGCCAGAGAAATAACGCCAATTAGCTGGAGATATCTTTCACTTGTAATGATCGTACCGCCCACCGTAAACTCTAACGACTCTAGCATTTGAATACAACTCTGGGACAATGAGGAAACGATGATGTCTGACTTCATACCTTCCACCGCTCTCTTGAAGAAGACTTTGCAGCTGCCACAGGTGAGAACGCCGTAGTGGCAGCCCGACGCCTCATCAGAGCACACCAGGCAGATTTTATGATTCCCGCTCTTTGTCTGCGCTGGAGACGCAGTGTTGCCTCCTTCCTGTCTGGGGGCAGAACTGGAAAGCAAGAGTAAAGACAGAGGAGAAACATCAGGGATACTGTACATGCAAATGTAGTATCGCACATTGAGTTTTACTGTCTGTTAAAACTGTTACTTTGTTATGTTCAGTACTCAATAAGCTGCTTAGCATTTTATTCCACAGAGTGAAACCTACTGTGTGTTTACAGTATGCCATTTATATTTCCTACTGCTGAAAGCATCCTCTCAGTTTCAACAGTTCAGCCGTAGTTCATACTTAAACCAAATAAATAAACTACACAGATACCCTACACATGCCTGTCTTCCCATCTGCATCAATGTGTCCCTTGTGCTTGTTTTCTCTAACTTTGCCTTCACTTCAACATCACGAGTTGAAAGTGAGTCTTACTGATCCTGTTTGGGCCTAAATTATATATTAAGGGCCGTGGTCCCATCCTAAATCTAGTGTCTGTCATAAAACGGCAAATCCGTCCTTTGATTTCAACCACAAACATTTCCAGACCACTGTGGTTAGAGATGCACATTTTCAAAATCACCACTAGAGGACCTGCTGCTTTGCTTCAAGCAATGCCCAGAGGTCCACACCCCCTTCCTACAGCCACAGCAACAAAAACAACGCCCACACCGAGGAGCCTCAGACCAGAAACAACCAAGTTACTTCTGCCAGCGTGAATTACAACAACCAGGTTTGCTCGTTAAAAAAAAACTCCCCAACCCACCAGTGACGACACAATAAAAACACGCAGATTAGAGCCACAGAATCAAGGTCACTCATTGTTATGCAACCCGAGGTTATCATTAAAGCCCCAGCAGTCAGGGAGCGATGCACAAAGGCAAAACCTGAGTGAAACCTTAAAGCATCAAGTCCAGAAGCATTTAGTAGTCAGATAAAAACCACAAAGGGCTGAGAGCTCTCTGAGCATCACTGACAACACGCTGTGATCAATAATTCCGTCCATTCACCAACTGCAGGCTCGCTATTTGGGATCTTTAATTTCCTGACCGACACCAAACAGGGAGTGAAGCAAACACTTTCCTCCTGGTGCAGCTGCGAGGGCTGATGCCTGGTATCTGGCCAGTGAGCATTTCACATGGATCTGACTGCCAAGCTCACATTCTGCCAAACGTTGGTGAAGAGCAAGAGGTTTTAATTTAAGTTAGGTGGATGCAACCAAGACAAAACAATAAATATCACTGCATGTTATGAGCACATTTTAGCATAAAGTTATAATTATTATTTTATAACTGCAGCAAAAAGTGAAAAAACTTTTCTGTGGTTAAATTGACCGACTGTCTACAAGAGATCCATTTTATTTAATTCAGGTGAATATCTGATCTAAAGTGACATTTCACACTGATGTAAGTAATATTAAATTAAGGATATATTTAAATAATGTGAGCTTGAAGCTGCATAATCCAATGACAGTGAAAAACGTTTGTGGTCGTATGAAGCTGCAGTCCCTCCTGTCTCTCTGGAACATTTCAGCAACTTTCTGCTCAATGATTCAGAGCCACTTTAACTAAACAGTTTTATTTTAGTCCCACCATCACTACGAGTGTCCCCTCAAGATGCATTAGGCAGCCATTTTCAGAAAAAAAGGGCTCAGATAAACCAAGTGTAAACCCCCTTCCCGAAAGCAAACAGCTGACAGAGCAATGCAGAGGCTGACGAACACAGTGAGGCATTTCGTAGCTAAAGGTTAAAATGATGCTTCTCATCAGTCTGCTGGATGTGTGGAGCTATAGTTCCCCGACATGTCATGATGCCAATAACTGCTTTACAAGGTGGGAACTTGTCAGCATTGTGTTTACAGCTTTTTCCATCCTCAAGCTGCCTGTAAGGAAAACAGCACAGGGCAAAATGTCTAAATGAAAACATTCACGGTCATGATGATCAACACTTGGTGGTAATTAATGTGTTGTGTATTCTTCATATTGCCAAGGCCTACAATTGTGCTGTGAGGATATTCCCATATGGAGGAATCATAGACCAGTCTGCATTCACTTTGTCCCAATTAGCATTTATTATTTATGTTTCATTATCGTCATTTAAATTGTCTCAGTATTTCATTCCACCCTGAACCACCACATCTGAGAAGCTGCTTGAATCACAGGCAACTGTCACCTTGGAACAGGCCACCGCCGCCTGGGCGAGGACGCGTACAGTAATATAATTAATATAAAAGCAGCGGCTCTGCCATGATGAAGCCGATATGCCATCTGTCATGCACAGATTTATGAGGGGTTTCCTAAACACACTGCCAATCAGAGCACACATGCAAACAAAAGCCCCTCAAGGCCCAAAAGGAGGGTGCGGTGAGCAGCAGGGTGGACGTGGAACGCTAATGAGTGGTGATGTCGGAGGGGGAGGGTAACCAGTTAGTCCTTTAATGGCCCACTGGGAGGTCACCAGGACAGCTTTGCTAGACAGCTTTAGGCTACGGGTTCAAATCCAATTACTGCAGCTGCTCTTCCTTTCCAACAACAAAGTAAGCCTCAAGTGACATCATCACTGAAAACTTTATTTGACTATCTCCATCTGAGCCCAAGTGACAAGCCGATCCGTGGAGAATGTCAAGTAAAAGCCAATCAATGCTGCAAAGCGATGTGGAGAGACCAAACTTCCTCTTTGAGAAACCATCTGTTGAAGTCTGCGCTCGCCATCAACAGGAAGTTCTCGCATTCCCTCAGAGTGCACTGTCGGTCATAACGCAGCCACAGCACTGAGGCAGATACACCCAAAGATGTGTCTTAACTTTAACCAGAGCGCTGCTTAGAAAGTCATCTGTGCGAGTGTGATCAATGAGACTGGGCCGCAGCGAGTTGAGCCTTTGCACGCATTGACGATAATGCCAGTGGCCCACTGCCCTGCTTAACAATTCATAATCCCCCTTTAGCCGCAAGTGTCACGAGTAGCAGGAGCCGGCTCTTCGTACTCCGGCCTCTTTGTCAGCCCAGATAAACACATGTAAAACATATATTCAATTAATAGACTGTAAAGCCCATCACTGTTAGGTGCATTATTCTCTCTTTGTGAAACTATACCCACATCTTTTTCTACATCAACCAACAGGTGTGACCTTCAAACGCAGCCAAATGGAAGACCTCAGAGAAAAGCCTGTCATCTGGATGTCTCTGGAAATGAGGAAACCCTTTAACTTATCCATGCTTTTGCCTTTTCTTGTGAGGGCAACATAGACATTAAGAAAAATATAATATATATATGTATATATAAACATAATCAAGATATTTATTGCGTCTGTCAAAAAAGGAAATAAGATTTCGATGGTTCAGACAATTTGGAACTAGTTCTAAGTCCCCATCCCGACTCATATGTGGCGAGACCAAGCCCCTAAATAAAACTGAAAATTATAGCTCACTGCTGTCCACAAAAATCTGGCTGGGTGGCTGCAAGCTTTGAATCGGATATCTTTGTTACTGCTATGTGTAATACTGCGCCTGATATGGACCAAAAATCTCATCTTCATCCAAACTCTGAGCGTGCAGAGGAGAGCAGAGGAGAAGGAAGTGTTCCTTCCCTGAGGTAAAGGCCACCAAAATAGAAAGGGGAACTGGCCTGCACGCTCTGAGTCGAGCTCGCATGCAGAACAACAAGACAGCTTCTATAAGGGAGAGGAGAGGCTGGGTTTGTTCGGCCTAAGTCTGGGCTGGACGTCTCCAAAATATCCACCTCCTGTACCGTCCAATGAAAACAGCCCATATGTATATATACTGTAAGTACACCACCATTACTAAAACAACCTCACTAAACATAAGCTATGCTGCTGCACTCAAACCATTTGTGACAAATTAAATGGAAACACACAATTTAGTGCTTGATCCTTAAATGTGATAACTTTGGCTGCACCACTGCTCTTTGTGCTGCTGTTGTGCGTTCCCTTCTTCTCACTCTCAGGGGACATTGACCTGAACTGACCATCGGCAGCAACCATCAACTCAAATTGAAGTACTTTATTCCATCAGCGGACAGACAGAACTCAGGATAACCACCTGTCCTCTGTGTACCTGTCATTTGGCTGCACATGACAGCGTAGCCCCTGAGTGTTCATGCGTTCGTTCAGTGAGTGCTGCTGCTGCCACAAACACACACACACACGATGGGTGAGTGTGTCCTCAGAGGGCACAGCTGTCGCGGCAGGAGAGCCGCTCGCGCTCTGACCAGGGGTAAGGAAAACAGTGGCAATGGTAAGAAAAACACAGAATAACATTCTTCATTTTGTTTTGAGGCAGAGCAGTTCTCATGCAAAAACACTGTTGTGTTGCAAAGTGTCCACAGAGCAAGCTATGACTGGAAAAAGAGATGAACCTTAAAATCCATTAACAATTAGGCAAGGTTCTACAGTAGCTGGGTAACTTAAACACTTGAGGCTAAAGTTAGAATTCCAGTTCTGTGACAGGACAAAGACCCCAGTCTCCAGCATGGCAGTCAGAAATAGTATATGCTCATTTCAGCACATAACCTAAAAGGGCATGGAACCTTGGCACTGGACATGAGCTACGAGGTGCAGAATTTTCCCAATACAGATGCAATTACATTGGATAGCGAGTTGGGCTATCACACTGGTTCAAAAACCTCACATTGATGTTAAGTTACATTGAGAACTGGAGCCTGAAGGCCATATGGGTATTTACACACACAGAATACTTTTTTTTACTTTATCCATCAGACTTTTCTTTGTGAATTATCATAACTGACGTTGTTTTGGTTTATCAGGGAGATGTGGAGGATGCCTCATCCTCGCTGCACTGACAAACCTGTTCTAAGAAAGGCTTAATTCTGTAGCCCCAAGCAGCAGCTCATGCTTGGCTTTACACACCAGCAGAAGAAACCAAACCTGTGTCAGAGCTCAAGAGAAATAAGCCCAATGGATTTGAGTTTCCATATCAGTTTCCATAAGAGGAGCCGTTCGTGAGTGTGTGTGGGTGAGCCGTGGCTTCTTGGCCTGTACAATGAAGTGAAGGCTTGCTGCTGCTTCTGTGTGCATAACTATAATGCCTTCGGCTGGAAACAACTGGATGTGGGAGGATCCCACTGCCAAGTTTGTAATTTTGCTGACTCGACAACTGTACCCAAATGTAAAAATAACGTCACAAACAGCACACTTAACCTCAGAATGGGGGGGATTTCTGTAAACCTATTCAGTGTCACAATAAAACAAACAAACACAGACAAGGGAAGACTGCGGTTACAGGGGAATGAGATAATAATGCAAAAGGGGACTGGAATGGCTGGCATTTGATCTGGTGCGTTCACGCGGCGCCAGCTGTGGAGAGGCGGGAGCGAAAGTAGGTCAGGAGAGTGAGCGCTCCAGCAGCACTCTACAGTCTGCCTGCCTGCCACTGGGCTGCTCATAACACAACCGCACACATACACACGCCTACACACTCATGCATAATATACAGAATCACATGTCACATAAACACACAAGCAATATCATAAAAGGTTATTTACAGCGGCTGAAAGCTTCTGCTGACAAACAAGGCCTCTGCCCTCGGTTACAGGAAGCAGAAGCCGGGGGGTGAAAAAGGAAAGAGAAAGACAGGGGATGGAGAAGGTGAGACAGGCATGTGGTGGGTGTGTCAGAGCGAGACTCTAGTGAATAGAAACTTTGACCAAACATTACTGAAAGTACGCGCAGCCAAGAGTTTATTTATATGCTGAATATCATCTTTAAATGTGCAGCTGTATATATGGAATAGCCTCTCAACAAGTCAATTCCTTTTGTATATGATACATAACACATTAGCTGCCAGCAACATGGCTCAGTGTTTCCAACTAAGAGGTGCGGAAAACCAACGGCAGGGGAAATTGTAAAAGCATGAGCAGAGAAGTCAGAAAACTGCTTTAAAGCAGCACTGGGTTGGTGGAGAGTTTATTACCTCAGCCAAGAAGGTTTTGTGTCTGTTTATTGGTTTGTTTTTTTCCATCTGTTGCTTTATTTCTGATGATTACACAAAAAGTAGTGAACAAATATCCACCAACCTGGGAAAACTCATTTGATTTTAGTGCAGCTCCAGGATTACTTGTTCACTTTCTTTAACGATGTATTTAACACACATCAGGCCACTTTCATGTTTTTTTTTTTTTATTACAACTAGACAGTCCTGTGTAGGATTGTTTAGCAGTGGCAGAGGTATGTGCTCGGCTCAGTGCCATTCTAGTTTTCAAGTGGCTTCCGTTCAGAGTTTTATTCAGCAGTGAATCAGAGCCAGCTCCCACAGTTGATTCTCTATTCTCACATGTGAAATGTTCAAAAGTTTTACCATCTTAGTGACGACACAACTTGCCCATGTACTTTCTAATTCTGCCTGTTTCAGAGGAGACACAGAGACACTGTTGTCCAAGCATCATTTGAAGTCAGTCGTCGGTAATATGAGCGCGGCAACTTATAGCCATTTTAATTGCCACACAATGCACCCATTATTTATGAACTGGGTCTATAAAATACCAGAAATACTGCTCTATTCCCTACACCTCAAAGTTGCTTTGTCACAGCAGAAGTATAAAAAGCAAATATTTCAGATGACACTGACAAAACTAATTCTCAAAGTTAACTGAAAAAAGTAACCCCCCCCCCGCTGACGCATGATATATGCATCATATCCTTACCACAGCACACACCTTAGTAAGTAGGTGAGAGCTTAATGAACAGAGAAGCTGAGCTGACGTTATAAACCAATCCACCAGGTCCATAAAATAAAATAAGGGAAAACATCTTTGGCGTGACAAGGCTGAGCTATATGAAACTCACACACACACACACACCCCCATAGATAAACAGCACTGCTGTGTCAGCACATAGGATGTAAGAGCCGGCCTGTTCAGCGAGCCAGTTTAGCAGACAACTTGTGGAGTGGAGTGCATGATGATTATCATTCAACCAGTCACTTCATTTACATTGTATTGAGTTTTCATTGGAATAACACCAAGTTGATTTACAAATTGTGTTTCACTGTGCAAATACATTTTACAATCCCTCTTCACCACGACCAAACAATGAGAGTGTGATGACTGTCCTCATTAGACTGGCTTCCTTGGAAAAGACAGATGGACGCAACGTGGTGAATGCACGGTAAACAAGTCAGCTGAATTAAAAGGAGCTTTCCATACAATGTAGTGTGGACGGCTAACTAATGAATGACTTGTCTTTGTTTACGCTGTGCTTTTCAAAGCAGAGACATCTCTAAGACACATTGCAAACACATGAAAAAAGGCCACGTTGTCAAGGTAACTGGCCTCCAAAATGTCGCTGCCCTTCAGAATCTACCAGTAATTTTACAATTTAAAATGACTTACAATGTTTTCTCAGCAATTGAGCAAGCGTGTAAACTAATGCTCCAAATGTTATTTTATTATTTGCTACAATCAGAATGATTTCACTAGGGGGAAATGCCCCCATAATCCCCTGGTTAGCTCCTCCATATCCTCATGGAAAGCCCTGGCAAAGACTAAAGTCAGCAGCAGGATATATGGCTAAGCCATTACATCTGACTCACAGACTGAACTATGGGTCGGGCCAT
Source organism: Pseudorhombus dupliciocellatus (assembly GCA_016785235.1). NCBI lineage: Eukaryota > Metazoa > Chordata > Actinopteri > Pleuronectiformes > Paralichthyidae > Pseudorhombus > Pseudorhombus dupliciocellatus. The sequence goes on along the minus strand of JAFBJW010000129.1, from coordinate 1,434,115 downwards.
TCATAGGCAGGGGAGGAAATGGAACAGGAAAAACAAAGGTTACATAATGCAGCCCCATGAAATGAACTGTCATGCCAGAGGATTTAGTTAATAATCAAATCATGTTCACAGAATTTTCCTCCATTCATTACAAACCTGTGTTAGTTGGTTTACAACGAGGGTGTGTATTTCCCAAAATAGGAACAAAGAATATGATTAGCTCAGGTGCAGCATTCTCCATTGTATCACTGGTTGTTTGTGTATTACACAACAAGAGACTGAGTCAGATCATTATTGTGAAGCAATTAATAACCAGCCTATGTTTGGAAAACAAAGGAAAGGTGAGGTTAGAAGACCGGGAGAATGTAAATCAGCAAACAATAAGGCAGAGGCAGATATGGAAGACTGAGCTTCACTGAGCTCGACACAGCAGGAAGCAGAAGCAGCAGCACTGCCCGAGAAGCAGGAGGACCCAGTGACCCAACCAGGCCAACTCAGGGTTCAGCTAATGTTACACCGGTTGAGGCTGACAGTCAAGCTCACACGCACCAATAAGCCATAACCAAACAACCACACAACCACACCTAATTTTCTGAGGCCATACCCTGTGCACCAGCATTATCCCATGCCTTATCACACAAACACAGGCACACCTTTAAATAACAAAAATGTTGTGTCATCCGAGCCTCTCAGGGGAATAAAAATCGCGTGCGTCTTGTGTCTCTCCTCATGTATTTGCGGTCACCGGGCTTTAAGATGACTGTCAGACAAAATAGTGACAATAATTACACAAACAATACATGTATGCCCTCATTACATGACACACTGTGAAATGCCAGTCTTTGGACTGACAACTCCTCATCAGACGCCGAGTATCAGAAAGGCGTAAACGTGGAAGAGAGACACACCCACACGCACAAGAGGCTGCAAGACGTGCAATTCTTTCAAATGCCTTTGACTTTCTACTGAGCTGCTTTTCAAATCTGGGCCCCACAGCTCCATTTACAGCTGGACCCATTAAACACTACAGGGCAGCAAAAAGTCTTAACTGCACAAAAGACACTTTGTGGGGCCGGGTGGAGTCCAAACACTGGGCCTGGACTCTAGCTTCATCTGAACAGGAGCTCAATGGCAAGTCATTAGAGCAGAAATAAAAATTCAGCAAAATCACGCGAGTAACACAAAGCAGGACAAGCAGCCTTCTCCACTCTTCTCTGGAGAGCATGAATTCTTACAGCACTGGCCTGGCTATTCTTTATGGGCCACAATCCATTCATTCTTAATGCTGAATGAACCGTCTCCCCTGCTGCTCAGGGAACGATTGGCTTCAAGTGAAGAAAGTGCCCATCTCAGGTTTAAATTTTGGCAAAAAACAACCGGAAGAATTGAGATCTGCCAGAATAACCTCGGGTGAAGAGACGCAGAATTAAAAACTGATTATGCATTTTGTCTACAAGGAAATGAAAACACTTCCATGATTATGTGCGATTACATTTTTAATGGACAAGATTTTCCAGTCTGAAAAGTGGAATTCCCCTGTTTTTATCTGTATTTTTTTTTACAGCCTATCTTTGCTACAACCACGTCCTGTGAAGGCATGAACCAGTCTCACTAATCCGGATCAGTGGGTTAGCTGTCAAAAATATTAACCCGGGCCTTTCAGTTTCAGAGAGATCTGCTGATTTAAAACTGAGCTGTACGACTTGGTGAAAGGCTCCACAAACCAAACCTGCACAGAACATGTCTTGTTCAGAATAAGGAAGCTGTAAAATGTCCACCTACTCATTCATCAACTGAGGGGAGAAGAAAATAGTCATGGCTCTGACAGAAGATGTTGATGGAAACAGCAGGCTCTCTTTTAGGTGCCAACAAACATAATGACATATTTAAAAATTAACAAATGATTTTTTAATTCCAATAAATCAGAAATAGTGTAAGCGTCAAAGTGTTTCCAAGTGTTTTCAACACAAAGTCATGCAGTTATTGGCATTAGATGTATCACATTTTTGCAACTTACTGACTCTTCGATTTTTCATCAGCGATGACCTGATTTACCTACACACATCAATATTTTCCTTCTGTATCGATCATCCTGAGCTTCATCTGGTGCCTCACATGACTGACTGGTGCAAATTTAACTCTGTCGCTCCTTTCTGTGTATGAACATGTATGCATCACCAACTTTGTGAGTTTTCCACTATCACCAATGTTTGATTTGTGAACTGAGATAAGATAAACTAGGAACAACTGCAGTTCAACTGAGACATTTTGAAGACCATGAAATCCTATCTCTTTGTCTATCTAGTATTCTGGTTACACAAGCTTTCAGAAGAACAATTACGACAATGAAACCATTTCCGTGATTAACATGTGGCCAAAATTGGGTTAAGCAAACAACCAGCTGTCACCAGTTTCAATGGCTTCAACTCAGTGAAGCCACTTCTTCATGTTGACATTTCACAGGTTAACTGGAGTTCTAAAGGCAAGTAGCTAAAAATGGAAACCCAACATGAGAATTGTATTCATGCTGAGCAAATTGAAGACCGTCACAGACACTCCTTTATCCACGGCAGTCACAGAAAAAGTCAGGAACGTGTGATACACAATATAAAGACGTTCAAAATATGTCTGACGGGAAAGCTTGGGAGGGACTTTCCAAAAGAAAACTGCTTGTGGCCCAAACTGTGGCCCAGATGCAAAAACAAGAGGAGATCACGTTTAAGAATTTATTTAACATAATAACAAGTCATAAACTGTGTTCCTAATCTAATTCAATGTATACGCTCCTGCCTTTTTCCACACATTAGTGGGGATGACGTTTCTGACTTGAATTATTTTTAATATTATTGAGGTTACAGATTTCTAGCAAAGTGGAGAATTACCACTGAAATACAACATAACTGGGATCAAATATATCAGTGAGGCTAAAACGAAAACTCAGGGTCACATTACATACAGAATATATTCATGTCTTACCTTGCAAAGCCAGAGAGGATGGAGGTAGACCTTGAGAAAGACTCGCTGGCCCTCTGCATCAGCGAGTTGTCCGCGACACCCTGGCCTCTGTTCCAGGCTCCACTGATGGTCGTCACTGGGACAAACACTTTGGACACAGACTTCTGTTCCTTCACCTGCTCAGCTTCACTGCTTCTGAGGTTGAGCCCAAAGTGGTAGCTCGGCCCTCCTGAAGTGCTGACCCCACAGATGGATATGGGGCTAGAGCTGGACAGGCCTGTGGAGGACGCGCCACTCATCTGGCAGTAGCTCTGGCCGACAGTCATCTTCTCCTGTTTGATCACACCTGGGGTGCAAAGCTGGATGAGGCCAGTATCTTTTTCTTTCTTCACCGATGCGGACAAAGTGGTTGTAGAGATTTGGGGGGAGGTTATGGATATGCTAGGACTGGACTGATCGGGACTCGTCAAACCGCTGCCATTGAGAGCGACAGAGGCTACACTACTGCCATGGCCGCTGTCGACCGTGGCCGGCTTGCCGTCCCTCTCCGAGCCAACATCCGAGCCAAGCAGAGAGTCATCTGCCAGAGTGGACAGGAACGCATCATCACCTACATAAAAATCTGAGGGGGACCCAGTGAGCTCGAAGTCTTGGAGCAGGTCCAGAGCGTTGTCACTGAACAGCTTTTGGTTCACGTCCATATCTTTCCCCATGTGATCAAAAGCATGATCAAGGTCAATAGGATCTTGGTCTCCTTTATCCATGGAGAAATCCTCTGTTTTCATGGCAAAGAAGTTGGGATCTGATCCCCCAATAAGAGAATCCATGGAGGACTGGGTGGAGTCTATTATACTGGCCTGCAACTGAGGCAAATTGTCCCCCAAGGTTTGACGCCTAAATGCAGTGAGCCTCTGTGTCTGGGACAACTGCTGCTGGGACCTCTGATCTTTGGTCAGGCCCCAGGGCTGTGGGTTCTCCAACAGGGGGCCAAGGGTGGCAGTGACAGAGATGGGGGTGAGCTCCTCTGGAAGGCCGTTAGGTACCTGTCCTGGCTGCATCAAAGGGCTGGATGGAAGAATGACAGAGGTGGCAGAGGCGATGGACATAGCAGTGTGAGGAGCCACTTTCAGTAGTCCTCCCTCCTCAGGGCTTTCAGTGTAGACAAGTTTGCTTAGAGGATCATCTCTTCTGTATGTTATCTTCTTCACGCCACATTTATCCATCTTTTATTTTGGTGGGGAAACAGACACAGAGTATTAAGGCTAAATCACAGAGCATAGCAATCCCAAGCATACAATAAATATGTTAGCAGACGTGCTACACAGCTAGCATTTCTCTGTGATAATGTAACGCGGAGCACGTCTAGTTTGTGCGCATGCAAAGCGCAGGCTCTTAACTTTAAATCGGCGAACAGCGTGCGAACCATGCCCCCTTTCCCTGCTGCGCGCTCATCGGAGCTAACGCAGCTAAACGGCAGCTAACTGCGGTAGCTACCGCTAAACTGTTGGCTTAAGCGAATAAACAGCCCCGTGCACGGTGCACGGTGCGCTGAATAACAGCACGTACATCACGGGCGCGAGCACCCACAGGCAGCCGCAATGTTTGCACGAGTCTGACATCGCATGCTAACCTTGTTTGTTGCTAACTGCTGACATGCTAGGTAGCACGGTGGCTAACGGCTAATGTGGCGACGTTCAGGCATTAACATTTGACAGTGATGTTAGCCTGCGAGCTAAAACAGCCGTTAGAACTGCGGGGTTAGCGTCAAACGTGCAACGACTCGTGTGCGACATTTGGCGAAATAAGACATGTCGAATGAAAGGTGGCTGAAGCGGATATTTACCCTTGAAACGACTGGTTGGTGCGTGTCCATAGGTCGTTTGTCAACATTGTTTTGGTTGAGAGTGGCAGTCCACAACACGCAACACTGACTCAATGTTTGTTAACGTGTCTCCCCCGCGTCCTGTCCTCCCTGCATGACCGGACCAAAGGACGAAAACCCCGCCGAGCTGCGGGCGGTGACGAGCTCTCGGTCCTCCGCTCCGACCTGGCCGCGAATTGTCATGCAAACCGCGTCAGACTGGCCGAGCTATGTTGACATGCAGCTAGCCATTAGGAAAGTAGGCGCTAACCTCCAGGAAAAACATTGCCTACAAAATGGAGATCGGAGCGAGGCAGCCCCCGTGGGTGACCTGTTTACAACATGCAGCGCCGCCTACCGGCCGAGCCCTCTCATCGCAGCTGCTAATGAGCCTGAGCGCAGACACCAGCGAGCTCGAGAGGATTATTATTCATCAATTAACTACTGATTGTCACGTTTTCTGGCGCCGTGTCATTTTGATAATAAAGTGGTTTTGTCAACAGATATTTCAGTTGAAAGGCCCTTTCCATGACATTCCATTAACTCCAGTAAAAGGATTGAATGGAGTTCGTTCATGTAGACCACCGATTTTCTTTTAACAAAATAACCTCAGAATCTGTTTGTTACGGTTCAAGCAAAGTGTGCATGAATAATGAAGTCGTGGTGCTGACAGAGCATGTTCCTCCTCTGACTGCCCAGCAAAGGTGCTGCTCTGTCTGCAGCTGTTAATGGAGTCTTTCAGACTCACACAGACAGACCTCTTTATGTACAATCTGATTCAGACAGCTAGACAGAAGGCAGTATGAGACATGATGAACGAAAAGAATCCAGGGCCAGGCAGTGGAGGTGAAAGAAGCACTGCATATACATCCATAGAGATGTCCAAATGAAGAAGGAGAAACAATTATTACAAAGATCTGTTGCAATTCATGGCTAAAGCAGATTGAGGTTCTTTCTTGCTCGCACTTCATTTCCCTGGGACTTATTGTGTCTCCCCACAGAGCCTGCACACTGAGTGGGATGCATCAATTAATTAGGCTACTAGAAGTGGCATATGTGCCACTTTTACATTGTATGTGCAGATTTGAGTCTATAATACATGTAGGTCACACATTTGAATGGACAGAAAGAAAAAGTCAGAACTGCAGTTTTTTTTTGTATCACTGTATTCATTCAGGATTTAGTCTGAAGAGTACACAAATGATTTTGTTTCAGGAACCAACTGAGCTCACAGCCCTGCATCTTTTGTCAGGCAGAATGTCTCCACAGCCTCTAACCTAGAAGAGGCCTGTGAGTGTTATTTGTCATCTCGTGCCACGGCTCATATTGCGCGAACTGGAATGAGCTGGAAACATGAAACCTGGGCCAATAACTGGACATGATGTGCATGTGCTTCCAGGGAAAAATGAGAACAGTCAAGTCAGCCACACGGTGGCGCTGGAGTGAATGCCCTATGATAACATTCGCTGAAGGTCACAGAGCCTGACTGAGTTGAACTTTAACTCACCAGTGCAGCAATGTGTCGAGAAAAGACTCTCAGACGTTAGGATCTGATGGGCCGAGCTGAACCAGTTTTTGTGATTGTGGCATCTTTAGACACACTGAAATGTCTTTGCTTTGTCAAACCTGAAGACACAGCCCCCACAGCTTCAATTGAGTTTGAGCACAAATGTCATGAGATCAGAAGCCAGGAATTAGCCACTTGTGGCTACATTATATTTGTATTTTGCTCAAGTCGTGCTGCACTCCACCTTGCAAGCTCACACTAATAATGTGAAAGCAACATACAGATTTTCTTACGTCACGCCGACATCTATATTGTCTTACATTATTCATGCTGAAGTGGCATGAAATTCAACTCCATTCAAAACGTAGGAACTAAGCTGAGTCCATATTGCACAGGCGGGGAATAAAACAAAGAGGCAGGGAAACAGGCTGTAATAGGAGGATGAGTGAGATGAATAAGAAACAGGGTTTATTGTACATGTGGGAGCAGAATTGTCCCCAGGCAGGGACTGTAGGTAATGAACTCCAAGTTATGCTGTTATACCAAGCCAACAGAAAAAAATGTGCCAACTTAGAAGCCAAATCCCTCAGTGCAAACTACACATTATGTTATTAGGTGTTATTGCTTAGGTGACCACTTCAACGTTCGGATCACATCCGCCACAAAACTTTATAACATTCTTTATCGTGGAGGCTGTAAAACCCAGCATCAGAGAAAAGCAGATCAGCGGTATGTTCGCCGTTGCTCTAAATCCCCACTGTTTGAATCCCACTCAGTCCCCCGTGGCTGCTTAGCAACCCCTCTCCAGCACAATATACTCTGAATTAGCAGGGTAGAGCGTGACCGCTGCCTCCTCAAAACCGCGAGTCAAGGGTGCTCTCCCATCATCAACGCCTTCTCTCACTCAGCACTGCAGCAATGAAAAGCTTCTGATTCACGTCAGGCTCCACACACATGGGCAAACAATAGCTCAGACACACTGAGCATGTTGCTGTTGTCTGCATGTGATGTGGACAGTGAAAGAAAGGTCCTCCTATAAATGAGACAAAGCACCCTATAAGTATGGCAACAGTCCCCCACAGGAACACATCAATAATATATCAAATATACGTTGAATTCATCTTTTTTATTTGTCCCCTGATCAGCCTGCACCTTACAGTATAAACACATCCATCTTGTATGACCTAGATGACGACAAACGTTGTCAAGCTGCACATTCAGCCTCGCCTCTCACTCCACCAAACTGGATTTTCCGCCCCACAGTGCTCAGCATCACTTTGGAGTATATGATGGCTCTATGACAAATTCAGTGAGCAAGAAGACAAGTCCCAAACCCCTGTCCTCCTGTCCTCCTGCTGTACTGTCCTCCAGAATGAAACGATTCGGCTGTCAAACTGCTGGGAATGTGCACTTTCAAAGAGGAGGCCATCAAGAGAAAAGACACATGAACAGTGAATGGTTTATTTTATATATTTGTTTCTTTAAATTAGGGCTTAGAGATAGATAGAGAGAGAGAGGGGGGGGGGGGCTGAGATCTGTCCATGGTGCTGAAGTCAGAATTCACTCAGTCAAATCGATGAGAAGATCAATTTTCATACACAGTCGCTGTGCTCCTGCTCACAGAGGTGATCCTGTTGGCCAGAGGCTCAGATTTTCATTTTAAAATGTCAGTTGAATTCATTTAATATTTCAAATCCTGTCGGGAAGTTAGGGAGTAGAAGTATGTCTGAAACATCCCTGGAGATCGGCGGAGTCGTTTACGCGTGGCTGCCACTGCCAATGCGCCTTTGAGCAAGAAATGAGGAGTGCATGAGGATGTAGCCCCTGCATCCGTCTCCCGGGATAAGCGCGTCAGCTAAACAGCGTTAAATGTAAATTCAAAAGGCTCAGCGAGGGGCCAAAAGAAGACGGGATTAAAATCCGCAGCGGCGGGATGTCGAGGCTGCATTAGACCTGGCTCTGCTCCGCCAGATGTCCCGTCGCCCGTAGCTGGAGCAGAATCCCCCGAAGACCCGCACGGGCGCACGCACCTCAGTCCATTTCATGTGGATCTCTTGCAAATGTCATTTTCCTTTAAGATGATGTAAGACATCACTTAACGGGACGGTCCCCCCCCCCCGCGGGGTTGTTTTTGTGTGTGGGGGGGGGGGGAGGGGGGCACCCCCCCCCCCCCCCCCTCCTCTTTATCTCACTGTCTCACAGCTTAGAGCAGCATTATCTTAAACCCTCTGCCGGACCAAGCGTTTCCGCTCTCAGCAGTTTGGAGAAATGGATGCGCACTGGAGTCCACCCTCGTCCTCCCTCGGAGCTTGTTTGAACATCCCACTCGTCAGGAGCGACGCTCAGTAGCAGGGTGGTGCTGATGGGATGCTCGGCTCATCCTTCACTTTCTGTCGGACTGGTGGGAACGAAGTAGCTGAACGCGCGCAAGGAGGCGAGTCTTTCCAGTGAAAACTTGAGAGAGAGAGAGAGAGAGGGAGGGAGAGAAAATGTTCTTACTTCATTAAAAGCAGTGAAGTGAGCATTGCATTTCTTTGGAGAGGAAGCGTGTAACGTGACACTGGTTATGATAATCGATGGTGGGTTCAGCGCGGACAGGCACGTTTACGCATGGGGTTAAAGGATACACACCTTGGAGTTGTTTATCATTCGGACGCCGCATGGCTGTGAGGGCTGCAGCCTGAAACCAACGCTGTGCACCAACACCATGCAGCTCCAACGACCCACACCCTGAACTCCTGGGACATCTGCGCTACTCGAGGTTTCGTGCAAAAAAAAAACCAAACAAACAAAAAATGGCACTGAGCGAAAACTGCAAAACGCAACCTGCCAAAGAGCAAGGCTCGGTGCAAAACCCTCCATCGGATGTCATTGAGCTGAACGTGGGTGGACAGGTGTACTACACTCGCCATGCCACGCTGGCCAGCTTCCCAAATTCCCTCCTTGGGAAGCTGTTCTCCAACAAGAAGGGGTCCTCGAACGACCTGGCCCGGGACCTCAGAGGACGCTATTTCATCGATAGAGACGGCTTTCTGTTCCGGTATGTGCTGGATTACCTCAGGGATAAGCAGGTGGTCCTGCCTGACCACTTCCCTGAGAGGGGGCGCTTGAAAAGAGAGGCGGAATACTTCCAGCTGCCGGATCTGGTCAAACTTTTGTGCTCCGAGGAGTCAAAGCAGTTGGCAGACGACTTGTACTACAGTGATCTGGATGACGCGTCGCAGGGCAGCGACCAGAGGCTTTACCCCTCGTACTCCCTGGACAGGAGGTACGGCTACATCACGGTGGCGCTGAAAGCCGCGTGCGCGGCGGGGGCCAGGGAGGGCAACGCCGACGCCAAGGCCAAAAAGTTGCCGCGGATCTTCGTCAGCAGCAGGATCGGCTTGGCGAAGGAGGTGTTCGGAGACGCCCTGAACGAGAACCGGGACGCGGACCGGCCGCCGGACCGCTACACCTGCAGGTTTTACCTCAAGTTCAAGCACCTGGAGCGGGCGTTCGACATGCTGTCAGAGAGCGGCTTCCACATCGTGGCCTGCAACTCGTCCCTGACTGCGTCCCCCATCGGCCATTACGCGGACGACAGGGTCTGGTCCAATTACGCACAGTACATCTTCTACCGTGAGTGAAGAATGATTCCAAATGCAAATGAAATCAGTGCCGTCGACCTTCAGAAGTCATGATGCAAACAACAGGGACCTTGAACACCAACAACTCGTATTGGGAAAAGTGGTAAAGAAAAGCAGGTGGCCCACATCCAGGTGTCGATGCCTCACATGAAAGTTGACTTGAAGCGGTTTCCCTTTTGAAAGTGCCCCTCTGTGTTTGAGCTGTCTAGATTCAAAGTGGGCCTGGAGGAAGGGGGAGTGCAGCTCACGCCACCAGGAGGCATTGCAGCATTCCCTTCCTTCCTTCCTTCCTTCCTTGACTCCTGGCTCAGACCTAAAACTTCCGGCTGTGTCCCAGCTGAGAGGCAAAACAAGCTGGAGGCCCTCGGGAGGGGAGTCTAGTCACCGTGTAGCTGCACTCCAAGTCCACATGCGTCATGCGTAAACATGGCTTATTGCTCACATTCTGCCAAATGATGGGTTATGAATAAAACAGCAACTGAGGGCAGCAGCGTCTCACATGGACGCCACTGCAGGCTGTGGAATCCGGTTAGGTTTTTTTTAACTTGATGAAGTTTGGCCATCCAAAGATTTGCCTCAATGGCTGTAAATGCGGTTCATCCCATCCTCTGCAGAGGGAGGAGTTGGAACATATGGCCAATTAAAAAGCACTTTGTTCATTATTCTGAATGGCTTCCTCTGGAAGAGCTGAGGAGAAAAAACAGTTGGTGGGTTAAGACTTGGACGTGCAGGAGTAAGACGTGACGTGCGGCTGGCTAATTATTTAACATTACAGGCTAATTATAACTGCCTTGACACTGCCCTGCCTCAAAGGCAAACGACGGATCAGAGGTGAATGTGAAGGAGGGGAGAGGCGGGAGAGGCGGGCGACGCCGCGAGAAGTGCAGCACGAAGGGGAAAAAGATGCAGCGTAAGGACGGGGAAATAAAAGAGGAAGCAGAAAAAGGAAGTGAAGAAGACAGAGTACAGCAGATGGAGGAGAGAGTGGCTGTGCACGAGGGGTGAGACAGTAAAAGTTGCATGAAGCCTGGCCGTGGGGAGAAAGAAGTGAGGCAGAAAGAAGAGAGGTGGGGGCGAGCGAAGAGCAAAAATAGATTAAAGTAAGTATCGGACAGGAAAGTTCATTGAGGTTGAGGAAGAGGTGTGGGGGATGATTTGGGGCGGTGTCACCCGGAAGAGGACAGAGAGGCTGGGTGAGGAGGAGGAGGAGGAGGAGGAGGGGATGAAGGAACATACACACACACACTAGCGAGGATGATGGATGGACACGTCACAGGCAGAGCGACACGAGAGCAGCACAGCAGCCTGCATCCTCCTTCAAAACGAACAGTGCAACCTGATTGTGAATGTGGGACACTGGCTGGCCTGGGGCAGTAGTCCTGAACTAAGAATATACCTAAGTGCACCTTTATTTGGAGGGGGGGGGGGGGGGCAGGAAACAGATGTGCTTTGTCGTTGTTTGTTGTTTTGAGTGGAGCGTCTCAGCGCTCTCTCAACGATCCCTGCCTCTTCCTGTCCAGTCACAAGTGGAGTGAGAGAAACAGGCAGGGTTTGTCCAGAGTGTAAAAAGATCTATCCAGAGCAGTGTAGTAAACAAAGGGAGAGACTTGTCTTCCAGCCTGTCAGCTCCAGAGCATCAGGCGTGCTGCTCTTCTTCTTCAATGCATCAGTTGTTTTCTACAGACTCCGCTCCACTTCAAGCTGACTGCAGCTTCCCAAAGTGCCCACAGTAGATGTTCATTATTTGGCCTTCTTACATAGAGTTAAGATGTACGCCCAGTTATTATTATCCACTCCTGCCTGGTTTGCTCTCGTTTCTCCCACAGACTGAAATAAATGATGGATTGAGGGAGAGTGCCTCCTCCTCTGCAGGCCACGGTGTCTGAGCATCCATCATGAAGAAGAGGCTCTGCATCTGATGCCCGTGATGAATAATTCACATTTAACCTGGTGTGACTTGTTCACCCTAAACAAATGAGCCCGAGAGACACGTGTTAAATCGGATCGTCTGCAAACAGGACAGGAAACAAAGGCGGAGCTAGAAACCTGTTTGGTCAAACACAAGTTTCAGTTTCAGCCTCCGCTCATACGAAACATCCAGGCGACCACATCGCGTGAAGAAAGGGGAAATGATGAAAGAAATATGCAGAACAGGTCAGATATTGAAGAGAAATTGAGAATATAAGTAAAAAAAGAATTTAGTAAGGAAATCTACAATTAGGATTTTATGAACAGAAACATGAGCCGCTCCTCTCTGCTTGTCAGAAAGGAGCTTCCGCTCTATGATAACAGATCATTAGTCAAACAGAGCTCAGGTTGTTAAACACAATGACAATATCACTGTTCTAGTGATTAACAGCTCACTTGGCGCTCGGGCTCTTCGTTGCCACTTATCATGGGGAAGGAGCAGAGTGTTGGCTAATTTAAAAGCGATCCCAAAATCTGTTGCCTCATCTACTCATCCACTGGAGCGGCAGTTCAGAGAGAGATGAATGCCAGGCTATTCCAAGCGCCATTTCAAGTACAAGCCATACGATATCAGTCACTCCACAGATGATTATTAGTCGTCATCGGGTACAAATCCCCATCATAACCTGCCTTGACATTCCAGCCCCCACATCACGGCGGCAGAGCAAATCAGCACTGAACATCAGTCCTGGAAACACGCAGAGACAGTTTCATATGTCTTATTCTGTGCAGACGAGTCTTGTCAAAAGAGGGGAGAGACATCCAAGATGGAAAATGATTATCCTTTCCAGGTGGGCTCTGTTAATAGAACTCTGCAGTCTTCATTTGGGCTGTGAATGAGATGACGTGCGGCCACAATGGCTCCTGAATAATGACCACGAGACGGCCGGGAGAGACGAGGCGGGGGAAAGTAATCAATTGCTTGGGTGTAATGGAGGCCCAGATTGGTCCGTCTGCGAGTTCCCAGAGAGCCTAGTTGGAGTCTGGATGGATTGGCAGTGCCTCCATAAGATGAATGGCGCTCCCATGAATAACTCATACGCGTCCTGAAGAGAAGCTGGGCAGAAAAATGGTCCCAAGCAAAGCCCCGGCCCGTGAGGCCTTTGTGCTGTGCATCAGTTCAAGCAGACAATCTGGTTCATCTTGGGAGCAAATCGGAGTTTATTGAAAAGGTGCAGATGCAAAAGGAAAACGTAGTTTGTGAAATCAATCACCCCGACGGAGCGGCGTGCGCTGAATGCTGAAGGACCGTGTTTTGGGTCGGGAGCGAGGGAACGTTCGCCACCGCTGCTGCTTGCCTTCCAAATCGCACTCCGAGGTTTCGTATCGATCCAGAGGCAGCCGCTGTTTTTCATTTCATTTCACTGTTCTGTATGAAAATGATGCTGGAGAGTGAGTTAGGTGCAGATGTGCAGGTCTGGCTGCCTCTAACTCCCTCGCTCCGTCTCACTCACGGTCTCGTGTTTTTCTTCCCAACATGAATCACAAGTCACAGATGTTGGGAGCGTCCTTCACAAGGAGACTTTTCACTACAGTCCCTTCTTCATTGGCGAGTGATAATAAGTTGGAGACATTGACGGACGGCTCATCTCAAGCACTGTTTTCAAGTCACATTAAAACGTCTTAAGATGAATAAACAGGTGACAACTGGGTCCAACCATGTTAGTTAATGTCGGTAACTTAACTAGAGTTACGTCACCGCATCAGACACGGCAATTACATTCACAGAATGACTTCCTGTTTGGCCAAAGAAAATGTAGACGCGCGTTGGGGGTTAACAGCCGAATTACAGAGTTCTTATTTTGTAGAGTTGTGAACAAGTAGTGTATGAAACAATAACACTAGTTAAGCAACTGTGACACACACAGAACCAGTCAAGTTTTATTCATGACAATCAGTCGACTTTACATGTTTTCTTTCTTCCCATGATGTCATCGTGATGTCGTAGAACGGTCTGGGAAGGACTCGCTAGAGAGAAGGAACAAACGTCCAGTATGTTCCTTAAAAAGAAGAATGTTATTGCTGGGCTGTCAGAATCCTGCTGGTGCTGCTGTTTGTGCACAGAGCGGCTGCAGACCAGGTAGAACAGCTCTTGCTGTCTGACATCCAACACCCCAGCCCCCCAGAGGCTCTTAATGGCTACCTGGGTGGTGAAACTCCTCTCATTGTGGGCAGAGCTAAGTGTTTTCTGAAGACAGAGGGGGATCCACTGAGGGGAAGCTTTGTCAGACGCATATAACTCAGCGTGAAGGTTCACGGCAGTGACCTTGTGCTTATTAAACTGAGTGGATAAAGTTTGCTCCAAAGCTCTGCTGCAGCAAATGGGAGCGTATTGGACGCGTGCGCACGCATGACGCGCTCTCGTCCTTGGCAGGGGAGGCGCGCGGTGCCGGGTCAGGGGACAGGCCCGCAGAGAGAGGCTGATAGAGACGTTTCAGTCCGTCCGCGCTGCTTGTTCATCTCCCTGTCAGGGGGCAACCACCCTCTGACTCTGGGAGGAGGCAGTGGCCGCTGGTCATGAGCAATCAGCCCGTGGAGCTGTCGCTCTCCTCGCGGAGGGCGGATCATTCAGGCCGGGGCAGGCTACGCTGGACCCGGTGTCCTTGAAGCTCCCTGACTGTCTCCTCCCTACTGCTGCTGATGACGGCTCTTTCAACGGAGTGAGTGTGAGCTGACTCGTATCGACAAATTCAAATGCATGCAGATGATCTGGCATCAGCTGGCTGCAGCCATGAGGCCGGGCCGCGTGGACACAAACTGCTGAAGTGAGACTTTGCCGGTGAATAGGACTGTCTTGGTCAAATGGATTTTCCTCTGTCTGTAAGGACAGTCACCGCCTTTGCAAGACAAGCCTTTTTCCTGCTGCAAGGACACGCTGGCCTAATTTGTGAGCTAACAAGCATGTAAACCACTCTCTTCCTGAGGCAGCGGCACACTAGAAAATTATTTGTGTAACTGGATCTGGGAGCTGGAGAATATAAGAGTGCGTCTCAGATCAGAGCGTCTCCCCCTCGCATGTGATTAACGGCCTGTCTAGCGGGATGAAAATGCATATTCGACCTGCCACACTAAATTACCCCTCATACATAAAGCAAAAATGTTTTTCTTCCCCAACGAAACAACAAAGTCTGATTCCTGTCCTATCCTTGTTTTTACACTGGAACCCTGCAGCAGCCGAAGCATTTATAATTCACACCACTCGGCCTCACAGGATTTGTTGTGTTTGGACAAATAGGAAGCAGAAATGAAAGTGAATCAAGGAGACATGTGGTTTGAGAAATTCAGAAGTTGTGTTTTAGTTTTTTGTGCCTGAGCCAGACAGCAAGGATGTGAAACGCCACGTCGCTGCAGAGGTTCTGAAGATTGATCGAGTCTTTGTTGTTTGTTTTTATTTATTTATTGTCTCAGTATATGATTGCAGCCTCCCTCTGATTTCATGTCGGCGCCGCGGCGCCGTTAAAGAAACAAACATCAGACACAGTTGATGAGTCACGTCGGGAGCGCTGGGTAATGAAAACACACCAACGTTCGGGAAGAAACTCAGTGACATTTGCATCCGAGTTGGTCAGAGCTCGCCGCCTTCAGTTCTCATCATGTCCTACTTTCGCCGCCATTTAAAGGCTGAAAGGCCGGAAACCTGTCAGTGAATGTAACATGCAGACGGCCAGGTTTTCATAAAAGTGACCTCTCTCGGGCATGGGGACAAACAGCCCTGCTTTCATTAGATGCAGAGGCCGCTTTGACGACACCCAGTGTGACACGCCTGCACTGAACTCCACTTCTTCTTCTTCCCTCTGCTGTTTATGAGAAGAGATTCAGCCAGAGGACCTGCCCCGCTCTTTTCATGAGGTTGGAATATGATCTCCTAGACAGACTGTATAGGTCTGAGGAAAACACAGTCCAATCAATAGCTTCCCTGCAAAGATATCAAAGTGTATTATCCACAGCAACTTGTTTATGTGTAGCCGAGAGTGACTGTTTCCTGACAAGGCTCTTAGTCGTTTCCTGTGTCAGAGCTCGGCCCAGTCCTGCACACTCAGATTTATTTTTTTTGCGTTGCAGATTGCAGGCTGTAAAGAGCAAAAACAAATCAATGGCTCTTTAGTCCATCATGGGAAAAAAATGCAAATCAAATCATCAGTCATTTATAGCCCAAACCATAACAAAATACATCTGTTCATCATCTATTAATAATCCATTGGTTCATAATGCAGAGAACACTGCCCTCTCTAGCCCACGATGCAACACAATACAAATCTATCCCATCTTTATCCCATGTTGAAAAAAAAATGCAGTTAATATTGCAGGACATCTGTCTCCTGCAGCTGATGATGAAAAACATGGCGTAGACAAACAGAACTTCTTTTGTCCACAGTGGAAAACAAAACAAGCCATCGCACCTTTACCGATCGATACAAGACCAAAACCTTAGTTCCTCGTGCTTGGCCCGTAACGGAAAATATTGTCTCAATGCAACAGGAAGTACGTCAGATCGGACTTGATGCCTTTTCAAAACCCGGCCAGGACCACGCTGTGACAGCGCCGGTGCCTCTCAGCCCGTCAGGGGCCTTCGTTTTCCCGCATGGCCTAAAAATTTGATGATGCTGTTATTGTTGGGTGTTGGCCTGCTTCCTAAGCGGGTTCGCCTTTTAGGAAACAATACTCAGCCTCCCTGCTCTCCATCCTCTCGGCGAGAGCGGCTGCATCCATTTGCCTCGCGCCGCTCTTCAGCTGGATCCAGCTGGATTCATTTTCTGTGCGGGGAAATTGTTGCGCTGATTGGCCTCTTTACCCATGGATTAGCCATTAAAAAGCTGTTAGTGACTCTCTCGCTATCGGCCCAATGCAATCATCACGCCAGAGATAAGGTCGTTACGACAGCGCGCGCAGAGAGGTTAAAATCCCCCTTGAACTCTGCTCGGTATAAATTGGTGTCTGCTCTGAAAGGAGGTAATGGACAAATCATTGCTCCCTCTGAGATATCATTGGCACTGAGGCGGTCTCATCACATTAAGGGAGGTTTTAGAGCCTGTGCACGTGACTTTATTTCTCATGCACTGGTGTTTATATTTGCAGCGAGCGAAGCATTTTCCAACTTTGCACATTTCCACCTGTTAGGAGAATTTAATGAGAGCAGAGTTCAGGGATATTTTTGGAAATGAAACAGCCACTGTGCTCCAGCACCTCACGAGCCAATGGGCGCTACGCCGCTGCTGCTTCATAATTACAAGTGTAGGAGGATGTGAGATGAGACAGGAAAGAGGCACAGGAGGAAGAATGAAGACCATTAAAATGCACTGCTCCTCTTGTTCCTGACAGCAGGTCAGGACACCCGCAGGCTCCGCAGGTACATCCATTCACTTCACTCTTCACTGACCTGGTTCTGTTGCCACCCAGGATAAATCTACCTTTTTTCCTTCCTCCCCAACAGGTATAAAGTACATTTGTGCACTTTTATGACTGAGTGATCTGAAAAAAAAAAAGACAATAAAATGAACCTTTCTTGAAATCCAGGTTACGACTGTGATAAGAGATTAGAACAGCAGAGTGATGTGGAGACGAGCCGTGGCCATGGAAGTGGGCAGGATGTTTTTAGGGAGCCATGGTGAAGTGCGTTAGGCCCTGAGCTCCAAACCAGCGGCTCCGTCAGATTCAGCCAGTACATGTCAAAGCCAATAACTTGAGTGGTCTGTATCCGGCTTAAATACTCCCCAACACACACACACACACACACACACACACACGCACACACACACAGTATTCATTTCAACATATTTGTATGACATTGAAAATGCAGTGTAGGCATTTGTCAGCATTTGCTTCATCAGTAACTGTTTCTTTCGATTAGTTGTGGAATCTGTCACCACCCTGAGACTTAGCTCTCTCTCTCTCTCTCTCTCTCTCTGCTGTAAAAGGAAATTTAATGTAGTCAGAACAACTGACCAGAGTGTGTGTGTGTGTGTGTTTCCTAGGTGGGCCCTCGAGGTGGTCGTCCTCTCACTGCGACTGCTGCTGCAAGAGCCACAAAAGCGAGCGCGAAGGCGAAAGCGGCACGTCCTTCAACGACCTCTCAACGTCCTGTTCCGAGACCCAATCGGAGGCCAGCTCCCCTCAAGGGACCGTGATCTGCGGCCCCGTGAGACGGCGGCCCAACGTCCAGACGCTGGACCGCCCCGTGCCCAAAGTACCGCCCCACGTGCTGCAGCACTCGGAGATGCGCCGCAAGACGGACATGCTCCGCGTGAGAACCTTTGGCGTGCGCGAGCGAGACGCCGCGAAGAGGAAAGCGAACAAGGACAAGATGACTCCGGAGCAGGAGCTGGAGAAATGCATCCAGGACTTCCAGCGCATTAGGATTCCAGATCGCTTTCCGGAGAGGAAGTACATGTGGCAATCGGAGCTTCTGAGGAAGTATCGCCTCTAATTCGCCAAGACGAGAAAGGACAGGCGAAGAAAAGAGAGACGGGACTGTAGTATCGTGTCACCATCAATAAAGAGTACTAACTGCATCTGCAAATAGACTGCACCCTCAAAGACACACTGTACGAAGAAAAAATAAATAAAAACAACGGCCACTTTCCCTGCCAGCATGAATAGAGGAGCACACACAGCACAGGGCCGTGACTCATTAATTTGTGAAGTATGCACAGTGTTGTATAGGATGTGCACGTGCAGAAATCAGGTTACTCCTGTTGGGGCTTGGATCTCTAACCCCGTCCTCCCCTCAGAGGGCCGGGGGCCGGCGTATTAAAGGCTACTGTACTATATCACTAGATGAAGCAACAAAGCAACCTCAGGGGCAAAACTGTTTCGATCCATCAAGCTCACACACTGTACGTGCACACGCCCTCCATAGACCTTTTGAAATGGATGTACCCAGATGGTGCTGTGAGCTAGCAAAGGAATATCACCGTACTCCACCGACGACGCGTACGTATACACATACTAAGCTTTGGTAGCGCCACTGCATGTCATTTCACCCTTAGCGTAATTATGCAATTTCAAACAAGCGTTCCGTCCACCGTTCAGTGCGACGGGCGAGTCACGACTGAGAGTAACGGAGGAAAGCACCGCCTAAACCTGTTTGCCATTGTGAAAGTTTTTGTCTCATTGTGTGTTGGATAGACGATGTTGTGTAGCTAGAATTAAAAGCCAATGGATATTGATCTAATCCTTGATTGTAAGTGTGCAAAAAAAGCTAATAAATGGGTTAGAATTGTATGTACAGAGCGACTCGTGACCTTCAACATGTTGAGAGTGAAAGGGAACGCTGAATCCGAAGACGTGACATACCTTAACAGGAACAGGAAGTCAAGGAACATGAGGAAGCATGACTAATACTACAAAATAAAACGTGACATGACATGGGTGTGTACTGATGTTGTGATGATGTTGGGGAAAATGAAAACACAACACATTGTTTTAAATTTGGGAATTGGATTGAGCCTCTACTGCGTCGTTGTCGGAGGCAGAGGCAGAAAGTGAGCGTGCATATGAAAACAAGGCTCTGCAAACACGGTTATCTGTCTCCTGTTCAACTTCACAACGCTTGTGACTGAGACTGTCATGCTTGCATTGGTTTATGTAATGTTTATTTGGAAGGGACCCCACTGGTCCTGACTGTACAAATTGAACAACATCAGCACGAGTCATGGCTGCCATTTTCTAGAGGTGACATTTAAACAACAGCCCAATTTAAATTCTTGCTTTCTGGGGGGGGGGGGCATGTTAACGTGCACCCATAGCTGTGCATCACAATACACAGCAGTAATTTTAGCAAAGAGAGCTCCGCAGTGTTGCCACTTGGCATCGGTGAGGAGCAAAGCTTGGGGATCGCTGCAGCCCTCACCACAAGACGCCGTGAGATGATAGATGAAGAGGTGCCTCTGTCTCTCGGGGCAGCGAGTGTCCTACAACACACATGGCTTTATATGTGCGGGAAATAAAACAAGTAGTTCCTCCAGGGAAAGAAGGACACCAGCCTGCAGCAATAAGTTAAAAAACCTTTAGAGAAATATGAGAGATTTCCTTATGCGGCTTAGACCCTAGAGCCACTCATTAACACATTCCAGTCTTCACTAGTGGAGATTAAAACACAGAAACCTGACTATTCTTCCTCTCTGCACCCAGACACGTCTTCCTCTCATTCACTCACAGCAGGAAACCTCTCGGCTGGAAACCCAGTGCCTCTTTCCCAGTCTTTGAAAACCAGATCAGATGTGGGAAGGTGTTTCGCTGAATGCCCCAATAAAAAAAAAAAAAATCCATGCATACGTTTTCCGGCACATCAAAGCGTCCCGCTGTTAGCCTGGCTTGGCCTGGCCCAACCTGACCCAGATGACCTTGCTGGCCGATCCCACATTAGCACCTGAACCTGCTTTCATTACAGATCAATAGCCTCTGGTGCTCTGGGCTTTATAGATGGTCGATAACCGGCATCCTCCTCTGAGATGCAAAGTAACATTCAGTCTTCAATCAAAAACATACTGCCACCGCCGGCTGCCCTCAATTATCTGGCAGCGCTGCCTGCAGGCCTCGCATTTCCCACAGCAGCTTTTGAAAGCCTGAGACAGGTCTGACAGCGTGATTCCGCCCCCTTGTATTAGAGAATGACTGCAAAGCCTGTGTGGATCCGAGAGTGGGAGAATTAACCTGCTTATCAGATAGCAGGGCCCTGAGAGGGCCGACACTCACACATTCACAATGGAGGCATGATGTAAAACCGAGCAAACACGATTTCATTTTATAGACGGTGAATACCGGGATTAGGTCTGTATTGTGCGAGATTTTGTAGACACTGTAATTCACTCTTCTCTTATGTTATAAATCCCAGACGATAAATGCTGGTCTGTTCGGGCTACGACACAGGAGACGTCTGGAAATATAAACCGCTCACGGGCACAGGCTCGACATCGAGACCCAAAAAAGACGGAAAATGCAATTTGTTGCTCCCCTCTGAAAGAAGCTCCCAACTCTTCGCGGCAGAGGTCTTGTTTCCTGCAGCTCGTCTCAAAGACCCACATGTTTTCCCCGCTCACGCACCTAAGTTTAGATCACAGACATGTCGGGGTTTCACAAACACAGGGGAGTGGAATGGAAATGTGGGCGACAGAGGAGCTTCCTCCCGAGCTTCTCATCTTTGGTATTGTTCCGTGTGGGAGCTGAAAACAGTGTTTCCCAGGGTTGTGCCACCATGCAGAAAATCATTTCCATGAGAAGACAGATAGTGATGCCAATCTCTCACGTTCACAGTATTCTTTAAAATAATGGTGGATTGTATTTACATTCCAATTCCAGTCGCCACTCTGGGGCTAAGAATTCCCCTTAGTGTCACTTCATGTATTTAGATGAGAGAAAAAAGAAAAAAAAACCCTTTCAGGGTCATTTTCCCTTTTCAAGCTGCTCTGTTCTCTGAACTGTGATTATATTAAACCTACATACTGTGTGCTCTTTCACAGGCAGCCTGCAGGGACGTAGTTAGAGAAACGGAAGCCAATTTACAGCCTCGCGGTACATTTGGGGTCTTACTCTGGCCTGATTCTGCCAAATCCAATGTGCGGAAATACGCGTGGAACAGATTGCAAACGAATCCCGGGGAAGAAATGACAAAATCATGGAGAATGTCACCGCTGTCACAACCCCACAACCCTGCTGAAAACAACCAGAGAGAACCTGTTCAGTGGGACACGCTATTGAGACGATGCACAGTCGTGCACTGATCAGTCACTGGACACGTTGGACTTATTTCACAGTGCTAACTGATTGTCTTCATGGGGTCTGTGCCAGAAACTAAACTCTCAGAGGGACGCTACACTCTAGATGCCCTAAAGTTTTGTTTTGTCTTCCCTTGATTTTAGAATGTTCTTGACTGTTCTTTAGGGTCCACAGGATTTCCCTCCGCTCTTTTGAACACGATGATGTTTGTGTTGCTTCAGCTTAGTGACAGATCAATGCCTGGACCAGATGAAAACAAAAATCAGACACATTACTGAGTCTGTGTGTGAGAGAGTTGGTGCAGATCGATTGAATTTAAGGCCGTTGTTGGTCTTTTGCCATTGTTATTAAATTAAAGGGCCCTAAAGGAATGTTTTGCTTGGCAGACACACACACACACACACACACAGTGACAGGTGTCAGTCAGTAGTGCTGACTGCAGCAGGCATTGACTCCATTGGCACCTGATCTCCTCCCTCACCTCGCTGCTCTGGCGCCAGACGCCGAGCTGCACCCTCAGACTCACACTCCTTATCAGGTTTACACGTTAATTCCCCCAGCCTCAGCCTCGTGCACGCCCTGCACAGAAACAGGGCTCCGAATCCAGGTGCACAGCTCCTAATGAGCCAAATACCCGGCGCTCCTGAGGGACGGGAGGAGGAGAGTGGAGGAGAGCGAGCCTGGTACCTGCATAACAATGCTCACCTGGGCCCCCCCTGGGACAGAGTCCAGCAGTGCTGGAGAGAGAGAGAGAGAAATGAGGCTGGAGGAAGAGAAGCCGCTATAGTTATGAGGTCGGCTGAGTGTACTTGAAGCTGCGTATCATTTGTGTAGGAGTACATGACTTTGTAGCTGTTTAAACTCTGTCGAGCCTCTGGGCTGTGAGGAGGCTGATTTAAAGCCAGAGTGTCTTCACCTCGTCATTTTTCCCCTCATTACTCCATCCCTTTCTCAAGGTCTGCTCCGGTGCACGTACGGGCTCAATTAAGCCGTTCTGACCGGAAATCCCACTGCTCGTAAATCACCTCCAAGGGCTACTGATCAGCAGTGCTACACACTGGTGCGCGGCCTTTATAAATCACCAGAAGAGTGCAGGGTATATTACAGGGGATAAAACTCCGCGGGACACTGCGTCATAAATCTGCAAAATAATCACACAATGACCACGGCAGGTCGGGTAAACAGTTATGATGTTATGGGAGAAATGGACAAGGACTTCCTCACCTTCTGTACACAGCCAGCAGGAAATTATGACAGGGCCCTTCTATACTTTGCATTTTAATGTGAAGTATGTCAGCATGTCAGAGTTCCCTTCTTTCTGTCGCTGGGCGAGAGGCGGCGTTCACCCTGGACGAGTGTCCGGCTCCTCACAGAGACAGACAACCGTCAACACTCCCTTAGACTGACCAGTGAACCAGGACCTTCTTATTGTACAGTGAAAATGTTCTGCGCTCAGTTAGATAATCAGCAGGGAACTTGGTCTGAATTCCTCGCGGCGTTTCCCCGTGCGTTGCAATTAGCGGTGCACGCCCAGACCATACCTTGAGGTGTCATTGCTCTATAAAACATCCTCAAATAGCTCCACAGCACTTTTCCTTATGTGGAACCCTTATTAGTGCACGAGCGAGATAAAGACTCGGCTGGCTGTTAATTTCTTTCATGCCTTTTAACGAGATCCCGGGGACAAAGACAGCTCGGAATTCATTACGGAGCTATAACCGTTCAAGGAAAAATAATCTGGTATTAGATTTGAGCGGGACGATAGAGGGGGTGCAGGTTTAATTAAAACAAATCCTCCACGCGACTCGTGTGATGTGCGCTTCAACTCATTAATAGAACAAAAAAGGTGATTGCTGCTGGATGGGGCTTCTCCCACCGAGGGGCAAACTTTGTGTAATTGAAAATGAATGAATGTTCAGCCGCCAAGAGAGAGGAGGACTCGCTCCCAGTCTGTAGTCCAGTCCATCACCAGAGATAATCTGTTGCTTTTAAATGACGGCGTTTCCAGGGCTGCACAACAGACGCCTCATTTTGCTGCCAAATGCAATATTCTCGCTAAATTCATTCTCATCTTCATCTCCCAGATAAAGTGTGCAGGATGATTTATTTTTTTACATCACAGTGTTTTTACAAAGCCGGGTGCGATTTGCATCTAAGAGCCCGTCCATAGAGTTCCAGATTAATCCCTCCAGAGATTAAATGCTGCACACAGATGGTGGGCATGTTGCCTCCCCATCCGCTGACCTGCTACCGTCGCTCTGTGATTACCAGCAGCGCACGTTATTTATATCAGGCCTGATAGAAATGTGGAATACACAGGAATACACTCATCACATAAATATCCCAGTGATGAGGAATAAAGCACTCACGTGTCAGCTTTACGTCCCCAGATCAATCACACAAATTCACTTGGACAATGATGATGAAACGCCAGGAGACGGACTGGGTGAACAGATTTGTTCCCACGAAGATCGTGGCATTCATGATTGTTTTCTTACCCACGAACTGGTTTGCTTTTCTCTCTTTGGGCCTTTTGTTGCTGATTCACGACCCTGCAGGCTCTTCTAAGGGCCCTTTTATGGGCATTAATGGGCGGTTACATATGCTAAGCCTATGATAATTAGACCCACTCTAAATTTATGAGATGGCACGGATCAATTTAAGAACATTTCTGCTGTTGATGAATCTGATGCAGGGTCTTGTTCTATTCTTTCTTCAGAACAGCTTAAGAAGATTCTTGAGCAGATGTTGGTGCATGAGGCCATGCAAGCTGCATGGTTCTGTTCCTCAGTCTGTTCCAGACTGAAACATCTCAACAGAGCCCTCTGACATTTCTAATGCTTCTTTAAATGTGTCCTTTGATCCCTCTTTGCATTTCACTGATGATATTGTTTTATTTTCGTGTGTTTCAAGTGCTGACCTTTCGTTTCCTCATTTATGTCAGCGTAAGTTTTGTTTCGGGCTGTCTTGATCTCTCACTGACCAGGCTGCAGAGCCTCAGAGCTCTAATAGAGAGCAGCAGCGCAGGGCCAGTGGACGGCTGTTGGACAGGAAGCCGAGCAGATGCTGTTCCTCTCGTTGCGCTGAAAGTGTTAAGACCCCTGCGCTCCCATCAATCTCTATTGGCCTGTGAGATTACTCCCCTCCCCGGCCTCACACTCTCATTTAGCCACGCACCTCCAGCCATTATTCTGCCTTCACAGGAAAGCCGCAAAATAAATGGTATTTACCTCAAAGGCCACATTGCCTGAGGTGGGGGGGGGGTTAGGAAGCTGCGAAGCCAAGTGACGATGGCGAGAAAAGTAAGTGGGGCATAAACAAGAGTTTGAAAGTTATGCACGGAGCTGCAGCACGTGCACGAGCGTCAGCGAGTCGTCTGTCATCCAAGAACATGACAAACGGCTGAAATGAGCCGGAGAAGGATTTGACACAGATGTCTGTCATCACATCTAGTCCTTCACCACACTGTGGAAACGGGACAAACGGTACTCACTCCATCGCCATGGCAACAGAGCCAGAAATAATCCCGTGGACCCTGAAAGCCCGGGTGATTGGGTTTCGATTGTGATTGTGGTATTAAATCACAGACTGTTTCCTCAAAGCAGAGAGTGACTGATTTTAAGGCCGCTGTTAATTAGTCAGCCTCCGTCACTGAGCTGACATGTGCGGTTTTAATGGACAAGCTTCTTACACGGCTGAACCAAAGCTTAGCCTCCGCAGTGACACTGATTAATCTGTCCATTATTTGTTTTAAGACTCGCTCGTCGGGGTGAAATATCAACATCTGGAGAGCTGCTTTTGTCACAGATATTTGACGAAAACAATCGTATCGTGACAGAAAGTGTGAACGACAAAGCTGTATTGTTTGTGTGTGTGTGTGTGTGAGAGACAGAGACAGGGAGCCTTGAGCAGATGCATAAACCCCTCAGAGGGACTGGTGACATTTCTCGGTTTTGTGCACCAAACAGATTATTTCCACGGTTTAACAGGGATCGTGATCTGGCCTCTAGATGGCATTCAGCCTCACCTTAATCTCTTCTGACACACTTCCATGGCGGCCGCGACCTCTTCCGCCACTCAGCCGTACAAACTGATCCATCGCAGCCATGTGAACAATCATCCAAATGAAGCGTCAGAGAGAGAACTCAAAGACAAAGGCCTGTGTTGAATGCAACACATCAGAGGGTGTGTGTCTGGGAGAGTTAGTGAAAGAAACCCAGCCATTCATCTCACATGTGAATCACTTTCCATCCGCGGCTCACATGCAGCAGGACACAGACACCGCGTTGGCGTGTTTACTCTGTAAAAAGACCATTTTCCTGTTCACGGGGTCCCGAGGGACAAAAGACAAAATCTCTGTCTGCAACGCTGCCTCACCTTTGAATCCAAAACACAAAAAGCCACTTGCCAAGATGCTCTTTGTTAAAGAATAATGCTGACGTTATTTCAAACTTTTCCTTCCTCCCATGAAAAGAACAGGAGTAACGAGGTGCTAATCCCAGTTTGAGTACTCGGAGTCTGTGGCCCTCAGCCCACAGGCCTTTGTTCCCACATTAATCTTTAAAGATGGCTTGTAAAAGTAGGGTTTCATTTTTTTTTTTGTTGAAGTTTTGAAGTTTAGCAATTTCTTTAAACTTCTGTGTGCAACTTGAAAACATTACTTTGCTTCACAACCCCGGTACCATTCATCACAACCTGGATTTTTCCCTGAACTTCAGCATTTGTCTCGCTAACTCCTTTGACTACACACCGAGGGCAGATGTTGTTGCAAAACGCACTTTTGCTTGGTACATTGTTTGTCAGCATTACTAACAGATATCCCTGAAGCACGGGGAAATGTATTTTCACCATTTTCCCAGAGACTCTATCAGTTTGTTGGATGAAAGAAAAACACATTTAAAGACATGACCGCCGTCTTCCAGCTGCATTCATTCAATTATGTAACTATTTTCGACAACGAGTTCATGTGTCCAAAAAAAAATCGATGACAAAACAGATGCAGCAGAAGAAAAACTGACATTAGGTGACATTTAGTACAATGCAGAGCTGGAGGGGGCACGTCACTGCTGCGGAATGTTGGGGCAGCTTTTGGAAACAGTGTCGCTGAACCTCAGGCTCAGCTTGTTATTCAGTCGCCTCGTTGGTTTTGGACTTTTCAGGGAGTTCCTTAAATGTTGAGCATCGCAGGCATTTGTCTTTTTACTCTTTTTCGTGCAAAAATAAAAACCCTCCCGGGAAAATGCCAGGCTGACCGTTGTCAGATCTCAGATGAGAGGTTGGTTTTGCTGATGGAGATTTCTATTGTAATTAACACAAAGACGCAGCTCCAACTGCGCCCGGCGTGCTGCTTGATGTGCCGCCAAACAGCTCGCAAAGCTCTGGCGTTTCGAACACACATTTGCTAATGTCAGTATCTTTTTTTCTAACCCAGATTCTCTTTATTTGGAAAGGATATCGCCATTCTGTGTAGTCGTCAAAAAACTGGATCCAAGACTCAGGGAACAGAGACTTCTGTAGCGAGCCAGTGTTCTAGTTTCCCATCAGGCTCGAGAATAGGCCGTTCCGTGCGGTGTTCTGTTTCAGGCCTTTCATGCCAGCACAGGACTCACTGGACACATGAGGCCTGAGCCAGAGGAAGTGAGAGAGCTCCTCTGAAAGGAGAAGGAGGACAAGAGGAGTGAGGGGAGACGAACAGGGAGTCCCAGAGGCAGAGGAAAGACGCAGCTGGCTCAGAGGTGTGCACATCCTATTTTTAGTCTCGCTCATGCACGTCAACAGCTGCAGGAGCACCAGAAGACTTCGTACAGGCGAAAGACATCCACAGAACAACAGAGCCTCAACTTCAGCCCGGCTCAGGTGTTGTGATCGGCTGCGGCCCCTCCCCTCAGGCTGTGGCGTGAAGTCACGTGACCCAGCTGCTGATGCACGCTGCCTGCAGCCGGACTCAAGCCAAACAGCTGCACGTAGCCGATAGTTACTATGTGAGTAACATACAGGCCGAGAGTCTGTGACGGGATGACGTCTCCCAGCAACGTGTTCCTTCAAAGGCTGCTGGGAAAAAGAGAGAATGGTATATTTATTGTTACAGAAATATTTAATTCATGAGCTGCATGAACAAATCCAGTAATGGCAGCGGGAGCAGAAGCATGTCTTTCGTTTGCACAAAAATAAACGAACACATCCCTGAGCCGAACCTCATTTGGGAGAAACAATGTCAGAGCTGCGATAATCAGCCGCTGCGTAGGTAGCGGAGCAAGTTAGCGCGCTGCACAGAAGTAAGAAAAGAGGTTGTTTCATTTATTTATCAAATGTGAAATATTTATAGGATTCAATCTGCCG
Source organism: Pseudorhombus dupliciocellatus (assembly GCA_016785235.1). Classification (NCBI taxonomy): domain Eukaryota; kingdom Metazoa; phylum Chordata; class Actinopteri; order Pleuronectiformes; family Paralichthyidae; genus Pseudorhombus; species Pseudorhombus dupliciocellatus. The sequence continues at coordinate 1,406,166 of JAFBJW010000129.1, read as the reverse complement.
GCAGAGGAGGGCCAAGGCGGAACAAACTGTGGGAGGAAGAATCGCAAAGTTGCTTCACGGATGGAGCTAAAAAAGAAAAAAAAGCACGTGGTGAAGAGCCGACCGCTGCTCCGCAGTCACCATTTTGTCCTAAAATTACATTCGCAGGCTTTCAGGCCGTCACGGCTGCGTCAGATGACACGGGGTGACACAGCACTGCGGGCCGCTAATGCCTCCCTCTGCTTGTTTGCAGGGCCGTGTTAGACAATGAGCGGCGGACGCCGCGATGTCTGCGTGCACGCGAGAGGCCAGGCTACCTGCACATGTACCGGTTGATCCAGTTCCTCTTGTGTGCTAGCTCCTCATTACCCGTGGCCTCGCCTCACGCTTGCTCTGTGAGGGAAAGCTTTTATTGAGGCCGCTTAGCGCACGTCTCAGAGAAAACGGGAGAGAAACAGCGAGTCACCTGACGAGCCCCCTGGAAACAGCTGCTCCTGTGACACGGGCTCACGTTTAGGGCGGGGGATTATTTCTCGTAAGGGACAAGTTAATTACGCTGGTTCGACCTGCGGTTAATCCTCATCAAACGGCTGCAGGATTAGAACAGACGCCTTGTTCAAATGGATGCAACACATACGAGGGAGAAAAAGATCACATTCCATGAGTTAGCAGCACTCTCTGAGCAAGACAGCGTCTTCAATAAAACATGAAAGCGGGAGGAGAGGGCTCTCCCTCCTTATACGGCAACTTGAGACAAGCTATGATATTCTGAGCGACAGCACGCCGAGCTCGGAGCGCTCCCCGGGGAGACCCTTCCCTCTCCATCAGATAGACTACGCATCACAACCATCAAACGCTCGTCCCACGCCATCCGAGGCCGCGCTGACCGCCGGGGCTGCGAGACGCTGATAAGTAACTAGACTTCCCCCTGGGCAGCAGAACAGTTGCACCCACTCCTCTGCACGTGTCTTTGATGGGATGACAGAAGAGCCGTCGCTCGAAGAGTGAAAAAAAAAGAACATTAGAAAAGTAATGTTCAGGTCCTGCTGAGGATCTGCCAGGGCCACTCAGCTGTGAGGGGCTTGAGAGGAAGAGCCTGTATCCAGATTGAGATGAACATGTAAATAAGTCATGTACAATCTCTCTCCCTCTCTTACTTTTCTCCCTGTTGCTCGCCCTCGCCCTGTAAAAGCCATATGCACATTTTTAGAATTCCCAGAGTTCTGCTGATGTGAAGAAAGACATGAAAGATTCATGCTTGTTTAAAAAATTCAAACGAATGTCCTGAACTTTCAGCGCGTAGCCAATACGGATTAATTATTTAGTCCTGTGATGCAAGAAGGGGAATCTGGGGTTTGGACTGTGCAAATGAATTCCACAGGACAATAAGAGCGCTGGGTTAAAGTGTGGATTGTGATTTGTGCCTGAGACTGGCTGTTGGTGCGGTTGGGGCTGAGCCACGGTGAAACAGGATGGGGGGTTTCCTGGTACGGATCAGGTTAGTCTGGTTTCCACAGGACTGACGTAGACCGTGCTAGTGATGAGAAAAGCTGGTCAGTGAACGCACCAGCAGAGGGAGACCACGTCACATTACCCTGCTGGAAATGAGAGGAGAGCTAATGTGACACACACACACACACACACACCACTAGACTGAATGAACATGTTGTATATTTGATGTGTTTAATGTGATAAAACACCAACATTATATCAATGAGGCAGTATTTCATTGGAAAGAACTACAAGATAAACTCGAGTTTAAATGAGACGACAACAACAACAACACACGCAGAGACACACACGTGACAATCAAGCATCAACAGCTGATAAAACCTGTAGGTGCAGGGTTTTAAAGACATTTCATTCCACTTTAAAATAGTGTGTTTTCATGAATTCACACAGAGTGTGTTACTACCTAATAGTAACACACACACACACACACACACAGCTGATGAAGGGTTAAGCGTGTGACAGTTCGCTCGAGGCTCCACCACAGGTCTCCGCTGGTCGGTGTCGTGACGTCACTGAGAGGCGTCACCGCCGCCCGGGGCGCTGCGTCATGGCGACGGAGGCGACGACGCGGAGAGCGGTGTCCTGAGCGCGGACGGAGCGGAGCTGTCAGGCCGACGCACGCGTGAGTACGACGTGTCTCAGGGCTCTGTGTCAACACGGGAGGAAAGGGGCCATGTTTCGACGCTTCCTGCTCGTGCGCGCGCCTCACCTGCGCGGCCAGGTGAGGCACCTGTAGCCTCCCAGCAGGTGTGCGACAAACATGGCCGCCACTGAAACTCACGCCAGGCTTCTCTCTCTCTCTCTCTCTCTCCCAGCATGGTGGATGCCAGCGTGCAGAGGGCCCCCTGGCCAGCGGGGGTGGCCCTGGTGACGCTGCTGGAGTGTCCCCTGTGCTCGGAGCGGCTGGACGTGTCGGCCAAGGTCCTGCCCTGCCAGCACACCTTCTGCGCCTCCTGCCTGCAGAGGCGCGAGGCGGCCCACTCCCAGCTGCTCTGCCCGGAGTGCGGCGCCCCTGCCCCGGCCAGGACGGTGGACGAGCTCCCGGCGAACGTGTTGCTCGTGAGGCTCCTGGAGGGGCTCCAGGGCTCCACGGGGCCCGGCAGCGGCAGACAGAGCGGCCGCTACGCAGTGCCTGTGTTCAGGGGCGGCTCTGCTGGGAGGGAGGGCCAGCAGCAGCAGCAGCAGGAGGGACAACACAGAGACATGCAAGGCCACAGTGAGGTCAGTCCACGGGTCAGTAAGAATATAAGACACAGCTGAGTGCGAGCATGACAGCAAACAGTGGAAATGCACACAAACTGTAGTGGGAAGAGACCGAGCCATTAATCTTCATTGTTTCATTCATCCCGTCAACCAGATTTCTCTGCGCTGCCACGTGCAGCGTAACTTTACATGCCATTTATATGTTGGAAAATCAATGAGGAAATAAAAAGCCTGGTTCTCTGTCAGATTAGTGACTTCTATTCAATATTGCCGTAAAGAAGGCCGCGCTCATTGATTTGTAACGCTGCCCATCGTGACCTCGGGCATTCGCTGCCTTGAGAGGGAGGTGGGAGTGCTGCTTATTGTCCTGTATGTGCGATTCCTCTGGGATGTGTGGAACAGGGCTCACTTTCTCAGCGTTGTGTATTCACCCAACGCGGGTTTTCTTTATCTTTGCTGGTGTTCAGCTTCACTCGCCACCAGTAATTATTATTTCTGTTAAGTTTAAAGACCCATTTTGTTTTTTTAACTTATGAGCAGAGAACACTCAATAGACTCAAAACATTCTGTGGATGTTTAAGTATTTGTTACAGTGCTATGCTTTTGATTCCTATTCATGAAAAGTATTTTGTGATGATTGTGACAACAGACACGAGGAGTGAGTCACATACTTTGACATCTGATGTTGTTGAAGTTGTTTGACGTAAACAGAGACAGATTAAACAATGAAACTTAAACCAAGGCAGGAAATAAGAGTCAAAGAATCCAGTTCCCATCCTGTCTTATTTGAATAGATGGGTGTCTTAAGATGAAGCAAACCCATCAAATCAAACTTATACTTTTCATTTCAAACAAATATTGATTTTTAAGTAATATTATGTTGGCCTTTTTTTCAGGTTGGGTAGTGACGAGTGTGTCATTTCATTTGTTGGTTGTGTGGTTAAAAATAACTGGTCTGTATAAACAGGTCTGTGTAATACACCTACAGCTGTGACCTGATTTAAACTCGGAGGATACTTCGCAGGCGGTCGGTCTTTACGCAGCGTTTTATTCTCCCAGGTGAAGAAAAACACACGGAGCTGCCTTCTCAGTGCGTCTTCACTCAAACTGTTCAGAGAGTTCAAGAGTTTATTTTGAAAAGTGCAGCTGGAGTTCAGTCGCAGGCTCATGAGAAGGAGGCGGTGATGATTCTGGCATTTTCCATGAGAACCTGAGAAACACCAGGCCCACAGACGATGGTGGCATTTGTTCCACAACAACAGTTCATGTTACCACTAAACATAAAGAAATGGAATAGAATTCACTGTGAGGAGATGACTTATGAGTTTGGATTGTTAGATTGTTGATATGAGCACATTCCATGAGTCTTATGTGACGAAACCAAACGTGTTCTGTAGAGATCACATTTCATTTTGTTATTTTTTTGTGTCGAGATTAAAAAGTAGTTTGAATTTGAAAGGACAGTGGACACTGTTCAATAATATTTCAGATTTTTTAAAACATGTAGAATGCAGAAAGCTGAGCTTTGGTTGAAGCTAGGGTTGGTAATCTGACTACACATTATTTTTGTTTTTTAATTTAGTGGGATGATCACATTTCTTTCAACTGACACCACCTTATTTCTTCTTCTGTCCAGATGACTTTGTTTATTGATGGTGATAGGGGTGTGAAGAAAGTATCAACAAATAACATCCAACATGTTTCAGAAACAACTCACTAACCTTTCACATTGAAGTGCAGTGAATCCTGATCAAATTTCTAATCTAAGGACTTGCTCAGGCTGTTTCTTATGATTATTATCAAAAACTGAAACTTAAATCTGAACCCGAAGAAGATGCAGGAGTCTCTCATTCTGAGTGAAACCCATAACACGTTTGTCCCAGAGATTTTTATTTTATTTTATAGACCAGACCTCTCTCTTGTTCACCAGTCACCTCTGACCTTTCACATCTCAAGTAAAAGGATGTAATAAATTGCAGTGTTTCACTCTGTGTAAAATTTTGATGAGTAGTTATCTTGTTCTTGTAAAGGCAGTGCAGCCCAGAGGGCCTTTACGTCCCATAATCCATAGAGTGAACCATCTCACCGTCTTCAGAAATAGGATTCTAGTAAAATTGTTTCCTCTTGCAGTAGCTGTAGTGTGATGATTATTATTTTTTCCGTCTGTCTGTTCCCAGCTTGCTGCCCGAGCTTCCACCAGAACCCAGCGGGATGATGGAGCAGGTAAGCCGGCCCTCGCGCCTGGCAACGGTATCAGCCCGAAACACAAAGCGGATGAAAAGTGGCACCAAGGAAATGCTGGAGACGGCAGCGTTTGGCCTGTGGCTGCCAGCGCGCAGCAGGCCGTCGCCCCGGCGCCTCAGCTGCACCCCCAGCCGCTGGTTCTCTGCAGGGCGCTGTACAACTTTAATCCAGAAGATATTAATCTGGAGGACAGTCAATATTGTCTCAGCTTCCTCAAGGTCTGACTCTCAAACTGTAGACTTAGCGTACCAGGAAATGCCTGTTTTCTTTGATTCTGCTGCTGTCGGCTTTGCTCTTGCTGAAGGGGGCGTGGTCTCATGTTACTTTACTGTTCTGGTTGGCTCAAACAACCAACTCCCTATTTCAATTACTACTACTAACTAATACTTTTAAAAATCTAAAAAGCAGTTTCAACATTTAATGCAATGCTTTTCTGGAAATGTAGTGGAGTAGAAAGTACATACGTATATTTACTTGTATACTACCTTAAAATGAATCTATTTAAATCAAGGACCCAGTGCTAAACACTGTGCCACTTAATGAATGAGTAATAGAATTAGTCAGGCTAATGTCCTGTTGCACTTATTGAGCTTTAAACCACATTTATCCTGTCTGCTTCTGAGACTTTGTTTGTGTATGAATGAGATGCATTATGTGGTTAAATATAATACGAGCCTTCTGCATTCGATGATGTCTCCCTGCTCCCATATTCATGAAATGACTAATCTAAATCCATTCAAACTACTGTGGTGGGTTTTTTTTTTTTTTTTTTTTTGGATGTGAACTTGCAGTGAACTGATTTTGTGCAGCACTGAAAGTTCCCAGTTGTGCCAACACATGCTGGTGATTGCTTTTTTGTTCTTCTGAATGTTTAGAGGAGACTTGCAGAGCTGGAGGTTCAGATCTTTGTTGCAGTGGGTTGACTTTACCCTGAAGGATTTCTAAGGCAGTTATATAAGGCTTCAATACTTGTGCGCTCTCCATTAAAGCACACTTGAGCTGCCCTCTTTCTTTTTCTTTTTTTAAATGCAGATGGTCAGATGTGGTTTTTTTAGAGCGAGCCCGGCTGCAGAAAGGACGGGGCCTGCAGACACACGGAGCGCTGGGACAGGGAGGGAGGGAGGAACACGGCGCTCGGAGAGTTTTCCGAGTTGAGTGCTCCTCACTCTCCAGGGCGAGGACGCTCTGTCGTGACCACCTGGCAATCTTTTGTTTTCAACCTCCCTCCCCATGGTTCCGTCGCCTGTTGTCACCTTTTCACAACTTCCTCTAAGTCGAGTTCTCTCCATTAATCCATGACTTATTTCTGGTTTGCAGGGCGACATCCTTGCTGTCATCAGACGGCTGGATGAGCACTGGATCGAAGCCAAGCTCGGGGACAAAGTTGGAATTTGCCCTCTGCAGTTTACAGAGGTGAGGAGGAGAACTTTTCCTTTGCAGTTTGAATGCAGGTTGTGGCCTTCTCAGGGTAATCCACTTTGACACTTGCCATTTTGCACTTTGATGGCGTCGCTCTCTTAATGAACTGAGCCACGGACGTCGTCGCTGGATGTCATGAATTCCAGGTCACTGCCGGGGCAATACCTTCGTTTTCATTCAAATCTTTGATTCCGCCCTAAATGCCGCTCTTGCGCTGCCACGTGCTGAGGCAGAGGGCTAATCTGCGCGGCCCTGCTGCGTCTGCAGCTGCTCATTAGTCTGTGACTGTGTGGCTTACTCAGGTCTGCGCTGCTTGTTTTGCTCGCTTGGCTGTCATTTGTTTTCCTCTGTACTTTTCTGCCTCCAGGAATTAACTTCATCCGTGCTGGGGAGGACTCTATGCGCTGCCTCGTTCACTTCTTGCTCACTTCTCTCACTTGTCATCAGTGGTTTTCCTTTAATATTCCTCCCGCTCTCGGCCGTCTTCTCCTCCTCTCATATCCCGCTAACAACCTTTTCTCTTTCCGAAAGCCCCGCCTCAGTGATGCTCTTCATCTTTATCTTCCTCCGTGCTCGCTTCTTTCATCCTCTATCTTTCCCGAGCCCGCCTCTCCTCGTGTCGTGCAGCCAGGCGTAAAGACAGTAATGCTTTCTCTGCTTGGGTGGCATAACAGCACATCACTGTGGGGAGTGAAAGCATTAACCCCGCCATGCCTGTCTGTGTGTGCAGCTCCTCTCGCAGCACCAGTCAGCCCGCCCGGGCTTATTGGCTGGTACTTATCCTGCTGTCTGCCTGTCTGTCCAACAAGTAGTAGGGCTGAGTGGAGCGGTGATAAGTGGGTGTGTTTAGACAGGCGTTTGGCGGCACAGCGGGAGCAGAGGTTGACAGGCACCGGTAGGAGTGAGTTGGAGAGGATTTTCTTGCCGGAGGATTGCGTCCTGATTTCCACCGTGGTTTCTCTTTATGAATCCATCTCTTCCAGCCAATCTCCGTGGCTGGCAAACAGCTGGAGGGAACGAGTCGGCGGGCGAGTGACTCGGCAGATTCTCACTATCGTCCTGGGAAAGGGGGCAAAGACAAGGCCACTGACGCGGCCAGCAGGACCGGCCAGTACGGACTCGCTCAAGTTCCGGCGAAGGCGCCCCTCATCAACGGTTTGCCCTCCTCCGGCCATCGGAAGCAGCCCGCGACTGGCCGAGGCCACCTGTACCTGACGGCCAAAGGAGACGGCAACATCAACGGCTTCAACCGGAAGCCACAGCAGCTCCCCGTGCCCTCCGCTGCCCGGGGCCGCTCTCACCCCTCCAGAGCGAGCTCTCATCGCATTAGACGCCACTCTGACCCCACGCACAGACACCTGTTACACGTGAGTCACGTGCACACACGTCTGTCCCAATGCGTTCTGTACCGACGGGATAAAGTTGCTTTGTGTTTTTTTTTTCCCCTCTGTCAGATTCTTCCATCGTCATCTTCGCCGTTGTTGTTTGCAGTGATTGAATCTCACAGAAACCATGTGGTTAGCAAGAGGTGGTTTTCTCTGAGGTAATGGATGGTTGCATGAGTCACGTAGGACTCCAGTTGTCCTCAGGGTGACGAGGCTTAAGGAATGAATAAAGAGCGGCATCGCCCTTGTGTTTGATCATTACATGATGAGTGGCCCACAGATGTGCAGAGGGGCTGGATGTTAAAGGGGTGAGGACAGGAGGTGAGTGGACTGAAACTTTAAAAGGTGCTTAATCATCAGTCCTGGGACGTACGCCAGGCTTCTCCCTCAGCGATGAGCAGCAGACAAACAGGGTGTGTGTGTGTCCTGGGCTTGTTGTCTACGGATTTCCACAAACGTCTGTCTGTCTGTGGAAGGCATAGAGTGTGTATTGTCCCAGGAAGGGCACTGCTGAGTTTGGGATGACCGGAACATATTTTCTATTTATTGCTCGTACACGGCTTTGGATAAAAGAGTCTGCTAAATTACTTATTCAGTTTGAATTAAAAGGCAGGTTGCGATCTGTAGCTGTCGGCGAGGACAGGGCAGCGCGCCTTTAATCTGCAGACCGAGATGATCTCGCGTCTTCTGCGACCTCAGATAATGTACAGCAGTGGCAGACTAGTGAGGCGAACCACTGGCCAAAATAATTTGATAATCAAAACTTGAATGTCGTGGACTTGGAGACACGTGGACCGGCAAACATTCAAAGGTTGACAGTCATTCCGGTTGGTTTCTGTTTATCAGCTACAAAGCTACAAAACTTCAGCTGGATGAATCTATTGCTCAACACCCCTCTGACATGGCAGGCAGGCATTGTGAGACCTCTCTACAGAGGCCGCCATATCTTTTTACGTTTTTTTAAAATATATTTGGAGGCTGAGGCAAGGGGTGTTCAGCTGTTACATGCAACGTCACCACTAGATATCAGTAACCCTTACACACTGAGCGTACCAAGTGACAGTACCTACCGTATATTGGAACTGTTGGAAGTGGACTCCTGATAAGGAATAATTCTCAAGCAGCTCCAGAGAATGAACACAACTAATGACGATGGACAAGCAACACAACTGGAAAAACTGTAAGACAACACATTTCTCTAAATATAGCTGGAAGTCATTGAGCGTCTGAGTGCAGTGTCAACATGAAAAGCTTCTGAGAGGTTTAATAACACACTGTCACCTGCTGCCAAGCCCACTGTCACCTTAGATCATCCTCTGCTATGCTTCACATTTCACTGCTCTTTCCCTCAATCGCAGAATGTGCACGAACATGCTAAAGCCTTTGTCAGCCTGGAGAGAAACCAAGGGAGGAAGGGAGGTTCATGGGAGCGATAAGAGGGGAAGAGGAGGAGGTGAGAGGGAATGTTGAAAACAAAGATCTGAGGGGAGAAAGCCAAAAACAACACGTGTGAGCTGTGAAAAAGGCAAAGCAGGAGAATTCAGAAGAAGGAAGGGACGAGAGGAGGGAGTGGGAGTCTTGGAGAGTCCCTCAGTGTGTCTGCTTATCGCTCTCACACTGGCGATGATGAGTCACTGGTGAAGTTGCTTACATAACGGACCCCTCTCTCTCTCTCTCTCTCTCTCTCTCTTTCCTGCTTTCAAACTCCTTCCCCTTCACTAAGCAGGTAACACTCACTTTCACATCGGTTGGCCAGTAATGGCAGATGAGCAGGGCACTTCCATTTTTAAAGAAGCTGAGGGCTCGGTGTCTGATCCCGGCGCTCAGGCTCCCCACTGACCGTGCGCTATTCTTAGTGTCGCGCTCCATCAACCCTCACCTCTGGCTTGGCAGTTTGTACAGAGAGTTGCAGCTTCCCACCAACTGTGGATGAAATAATGCGCATTAGTGTGAATAATGGCGTGCTTATGTAAGAGCAAAAAAACCCACCCTCAGATGCAACAGAGGAGGGTTAAACGCTGGTACATCATGACACCAGTTAGCATTTTTACATAATGCTGATATTTAAACTGAAGCCTCGGAATCGGCTGCATAGTAAAGGTGAAACAGTCTGTGAATCGATTTATTTATTGATTTATATTATATTAATAGAGGACTCAGCAAGAGCTGTTCAAGAATCTTTTCTCAGCCAGAGGAGCCACAACCTTGAAAATAACTCTGGAATTTCCAATCACACCCCGAGCTCTCGATAGTCATCGGACAGCAGACGCAGCCATGTTGATCTCACGGGGCTGTCGGTGAAGTCAGTGAGTCAGGATTCAAACCAAAACAAACAATCTTTGTGATTCAGTGCACGCCTCTAATCTCGATTGAGACCAACGCCAATATTGAGGAGATGCGTGGCAACGTGTCATTTCCAGCAGAGATCCAGCCCACAGTGTGTGTCTTCTTATCATCACATCAACATTTTGTCCACTTCCAAATGATGTTTTTATTAAATGAGAATACTCAGTGGGGAACATATATTTGTGACATGGGAGGGATTTTGGATCAGGAACATTGTGAGGAACATTCTTTCACTTAAACTGAAATGTCATATTTGTCAGGATTTATTCATATCATTATTTCTTTTATCCCAGGTTGATTTATTGGTGTGATGTTGAACACTTTGGATTATATGAGGTTGCTGGGTGAGAGCTCTCATTAGCAGCAACATTAATATTCTGTTCAGCAGATTATTTATCGCAGCAGGAAACTCAAACTCAGAACCCAGTCCCTGAAAGTAGCATCATTTCAATTTTGAAACAAAATCCCAGACACATTATACACATTTAGATTTCTCAGTCTTCAGCCTCATCTACTGTACAATCTCAAATCATTAGACACGCGTAAACACAGCTCATCACAAAATCACCTTTGCTCTGGGCCAATCAGCTGTTCTGGGTCGCGTCCCCTCAGCAGGCAGTTCCTTCCTTTGCCGTTCTGTGGGAACATCCCCTGACTCTCCCCTGTGTGACATGAAGCCGCCGTGTCTTCGGGACATTTCTAACTGCAGCCCAACTGTATATTTGCTTCCACCTCACAGCACATCCTTTGACAGGAGACACTCTGAGACTTAGGGCGCTGGCTGCATCCTAATTATGGCTCTTTGTGTTTCTCTTGAGTCACAGTGTGAATGCGGTGCGGCTTAATGGTGAGAGAGCTGAGGGATCCATGGGATACACTGGGAACCCCAGGCCCAGGGGCCAGCATTATTGCTGCCAGTAGCATTAGAGTGCTACGGTGCGGAAAACAGCAGCGAGCATCTGTGGACGTCACTGAGGAGATATAACGATTCCCCCTCTCTGTGAGGATGACAATAACAACTCCTCGTGTGTGTGGGTTTGTTTGTTCAGAAGAGTAAATAGGAATTAAAGTTCTCACGAAAAAAAAACAGGTCTTAAAGTAATGAAGTCGTTGGGGATTAAAACTTCATGTGGTGTCATTAACGGCTGCCAGACACACCTCAGTGTCACTCCCTGCTGTCGCTGGCTGAACCAGGCCTGACTCACCGTCTGCTGAGTTCAAGCCAATCACTGTTTGTTACCGTCGGCTTTAAAAGAAGAAAAGCAAGTTTGATTCAGGATTTCAGGAGAAATTCATGAAAAGAGAATATCTCATGACATTTTAATTGACAGGTTTTGGTTTTGGATATCAAGAAGGTTCTTGGTTTGAGTCCCACTTCTGTTGAGGTCTTTTCTTGATTTTATTTTTATTTTTTTAATGTAAACGTGCCGTGACTCATAAAGGTTGGGAAACACTGGACTAGAGACTGTAAATTGACTGTAGTTGAGAATGTCTGTCTCTGTATGTTGGTTCTGCAACACACTGGGACCTTGACCAGCTCAGATCGGCTCCCTCCATCAGAATGAGTGAGCTGTGTGCCTCCTGTTTTCTCTTAAATTATGTGTCATGCGAATATGATGATGATGATGATGATGATTTTGAATCCATCCCGTTCCAGAGTAAGAAGATGAGCAGTGAAACGCCACCCACCATCTCCATGGCTCTGCTGAACCCCCAGATGTCCTCAGCCTCTGCAGACAGTAAAAACTCCTCCACGCAGCAGCTTTCCATCAGTGTGTGAGTTACTGTTTCACACCAGATGACGTGTGGTCAAGGATAAAGGATCCTACACACGAGAAATAACACAAGTGCACGTTATCATACATTGTAGAGTCGCGTCTTTCGTGTGTCCCCCCTCAGGTGTGCTGTCCTTTACTCCTACAAACCACGACGGCCAGAGGAGCTGGAGCTGAGGAAAGGAGAGATGGTGGGGGTGTATGGAAAGTTCAAAGAGGGCTGGCTGCGAGGGTTGTCGCTCAGGACGGGCAAAGTGGGGATTTTACCCAGCAACTACATCTCACCTGTGCTTAGGTGAGACACGGTGGGAGCTCAGGGACATTTGGATTCAGACTGTGATTTAGATGACAGCACGCATCAGTCATCCATAGAATACTGCAGAGGCTGGAGCTTGGGTCACACTTTCCGATTTTGCTTTTCCTCGCCGCAGAACATCAGCCAGACTCCTGGAGACCAAAGCAGCTACTGCGCCCTCGCAGTACAACACGGTAGGCGGCAGGAAGCCGACTTCTGCCAAGAATCCTGCTGTGGTGCTTGCTCTTGACAGGGTGAACGCTGATGGAGCCACAGGACAGGTTCCATCTGTGCCGAATGGAGCGCAGCACGCAGCTGGAAAACCGTCCTTCTATGGCCGCTCCCAAGGTTGGGACACTGTGAGGCGAATCTTTAACCCGCATAGAAGTGAGTGTTGAACAGCCCATATTGACTTTTCATTTCTTGATTCTGTCAGTACGCTCCTAAAGAAATGCACTTTTCATGTGTTTTTCTTTCAGGTTCAAACCACTTCTCCCATATGTCCACTTTGAATGTCATGTCCAACTCGCAGCACTTTGCACAAGTTCAAGCGTCCGGCTACTCGCCTGCCATGCAGAGGAAGAAAAGCAGCAGCTTCCTGTCCAGACCCATGGGCTGGATGACTGAGCCAGCATCGCCCTCTGCTGGTGCCGTCCTGAAGGACAGGGACTTCCTGTCTTCACATGAGGCAACAGCTCAGCATGAAAAACAGCCCACCAGTGGGCCTCACTCAATTCTAGTCAGACATGACTCCAACAAGAACAATCTAGAGAAGGTAATGTCATCCTGCCGATCCGTGTGCAGCCTTGAGCGCTTACTCTTCGTTTGATGAAATAAATGTCTTAAATCTTCATGTTCCTAGCCTGCAAAGTCGGTGCGCTTCATCACAGACAAAGACCCCCCTGCTCCAAGGCTCCGAACCTCCTCCTGGTCCTCAGGAAGTCAGGTCCCCACCAACTCCCGGCCGGGCCCCCCTCCATTAGAGGTTTGGGCCCCATCGCTCACCCTTGGAAGAGACGGACCAGGGATCATCCTAAAGGAAGGAAAAGCTCCCGTTCTCCGAAAGGGCCTTGACTCAGCCATGTCAGACCTGAATTCAAATCCACAAAAACCATTGTCGTCGGCTCAGTTCAGCCCCAGCAGGTGGGATGGCCCGTGACGTTAGGCAGACACACAAAGTAGACTTGATGATTGAAGATTTTAAGATAGCTGTTTATTCAGTGAACTTTTTTTTTTTGCTTTTCTTCAGACACAGAGTAACCACAACGCATTTGGCCCAGACGGAGTCAGAGTCCACTCTGTTTCAAGGAGAGGTCGTCCTCGTCCACAGACCTCGACCGGACGGACGTGTCCTGGTTACCCAGGAGAGCAATGGGCAGACGGGACTCTTCCACAGTAGCGTTCTTCAAGCCCTGGAGAGGCTCAGCTGACTGTGTAGTACGACTGTTGCTGTAAATATTTCTATATTCCACGTGTTGAAGCTGCCAAACAACTTGAGCGACCCACTGAGGTTGAAAGGTTAAGGCTGCTAAATGACAATCCCACGACGGAGCTGTTTGTTTTTGTCCTAAGTACATATGAGAGTGTATGGCTCAATTTTCCAGAGGTATATTTTGTGCATGTTTGTGACACATGTACTATGCTTTTGCACAATGACTGTTCCTTGTTTGATACCCATGGTACATGCATTGGTGAGTGCCTTTGTCTAAACCCACACAGTAGACAATCTATATTTAAAAATATTTAGAGAGGTAAAATATCTGTAATGCTAGAATAAACTCCCAGAACATCAGCAGTTCAGCGTTTTACTTCAGGTGTTGTTGTTGTTGGTTTGATTGGTGACTGCCATCCTCATCATAGTTGCATTGCCATTCATTTTATTTTGTTGTTCTTTTATTGAAAAATCAGCTTTGTTACACATTTGTATGAGAATATTGGCACAGATCAGGATCAGTGCAAGGTTCTAAAACATCTACATCGATTCAGAAAACAACAGCAGTGTAATTACAGATTCTGTCTTCACAAAGTGAAACTGAACATCTATAATGAAGGAAGGCAGTGTTTGATTGACAGCTGATCTCTGCGTGGAACAGAAACTTTGAGAAACCAACATGGAGACATAAGAAGTTGAAGATTTAAACAGAATCCAAATCACTGCCGTTCCAGACTATTTGAGTTCACACAACTTAGCTGTAGATCCATCACAGTAAACCCAAATTCCAGCATAGAGAGGCTGAGTGAATGTGGTCTGGACTCCGTGGAGGAGAGTTATGGTACACGCAGTGAGGGGTGGTTGTGTAGGAACTGGATGGGATCCTCTGTGTGTGAGAGCTGCTCCAGTTCATCGCGGCCTCCTGTTGAAGCAGCTCCACATGTCTCTGTCTGTCCTGGAGTCTCTGGTGGATTGTTTGTCTCCTCAGCCTGAGCTCTCTCTGCCTCATCCTCATTTCTGCTGCAGCTGACACGGTGTCGTGGTCTTTATGTCCACCCACAGAGCAGAGGTAACAGATACGCTGCTGATCAGTGCAGCAGAACACCTTCATCTCCTCATGGTGTTGAGAGCAGATGCTCTCCTGGAGCTTCTTGGAGGGCTCCACTAGCTTGTGCTTCGTAAATGCAGGTGACTGTATGTGAGGCCAGATGTGACGTTTACAAGAAGAGGCCAAACAAACCAAACAGGACTTGAGAGCGTTCCGTTTTCTCCCAGTGCAGACGTCACAGGCCACATCTCACATCAGGTTGAGCATAGCAGTGACCAGCAGGAGCACCTTGGAGTCCAGTCTTCTTCAGCTCTTCCACTAAATGAGCTAACAGGGTGTTTTTTCTCAGGACAGGCCTCAGTATGAAGGCCTGTCCACACCGAGGACAGCTGCAGATTTCCCCCTGGTCCTCATAGTCCCAGTGGGTTTGAATACAGCTCATACAGTAGCTGTGTCCACAACCAATGGTCACTGGATCCTTCAGTAGATCCAGACAGATCGGACAAGAGAAGCTTTCTCCGTCCAGCTTAATTCCTTGCAGCGCCATTTCACCTGGTGCCAGGGACTGTAGAATAGTTTGACAAAGAGAGGAGGTGAGGAAATATCGGGACTGGGAGCAGCTGTTACAGATGGAACCACTTCAGTCCACTTTTCTCCATTTGTTTTTTGCTGACTTCAGGTGTACAAATTAATCATTTGCTTTAAATAACATACACATACAAAGATCCTCCTCCTTTGATCCTTTGATCACTGTACAAAGGAGTACATTCCATTGTCCTCTCAAAGCATCAAAGCAAAGCTCCCAGTTTATTGTCCAGTATTTCAAAAAATAAAAAATAAAAATGAATAAAAATAAAAACATTATGAAGAAATAATTTCCAAAAGAGAAAATTCCTGCATTTTAAACATTCTACAGATTTAAATGAATACACAGAATACAAGTAAGCTGATGATAAAGGTGACATAAGAGGTTGTTCCATTTGTTCTTTAGGCACATGTTGCCTGGAAAAAGAAAGACGTAGACAAATCATTCATTTTTTATTTTTAATTCATTTTTAATTTAAACTGAACTCATTATTTATGACGTGGAATAAGGTTTGTCACTTGGGTAAATAGCAGTTTTGAAATTGGATTGCAGCAATCAGACACAACACTCGAATGTATTAGTAACAATAATTCAACTAGTACTCATAATACTACCAATAATAATATGAATATACTACAGTCATCATGTGCACCAGAGCTAGCCCGGATCAATGTGCGCATGCGCAGACGAGCACAGCGCTAACGACAAGCTAACGGCGGTGCGCCTCACATGTAACGGATCGTGCGCTGGCATGTGCATTTTTCGGATAAGCTAGCGTCCAATGAACGAAGCCTGACGAACACAGCGCCTGTTATAGTCTCCCCTGAGCGGTCTCACCATGGCGGTAAGTCGCCGGGCCTGTTCGCCTGTTTTTGCCTTGTTTTGTTTGGGACCGAGGTTCCTCCCTTCACTCACCCCACCCTCCTCTCTGATGTGATGCTAACCGGTTAGCATCGTTAGCTTTGCTGCCTCCGTCCTTTCGCACAGGGTGGAAACAGATGGGTTGTTCTCTCACCTCAAGCCATGTCACGTCGTGATGACGATGTGCAGTTTTGACAGAGCACGTTTTCCGTATTAGCCCCTGTGCTAGTTGACATTCACCGTTGCGTTCGCCTGCCTAGCAACACATCCAATGGCAACATTCGATTAGCTAAACCCGGGAGCTAAAGGCTGAACACAGACATACACTTGCTTTCTATCTCTTTACTGTTGAGAGGACACTCCTTTAAAATGCTCGCCCTAGCTCCCTGCCCTAACCATAACAACTAAATACCTAACCTTCTAACCAAACCCTAACCCCCAAGCAGCCTATGAATGAGTGAACCTCATCCAAAATGTCCTCACAATGACGGTCAGACTGTCAGTGTACTGTCTCTACACATCAGATGTTATTTCCTCTCCGCAGAGTAACAAGCAGGAGGTCAGTGATAAGGTCAAGGTGGTGGTGAGGTGTCGTCCCCTCAACCAGAAAGAGAAGGTGATGGGCCACAAACAGGTCGTCATGGTGGACGAGATGCGTGGGACCATCACAGTCAACAAGCTGGAGAATCTTCAAGAGCCCCCCAAGACCTTCACCTTTGACACTGTGTTTGGACCAGACAGCAAACAGCTGGATGTGTACAATCTCACAGCCCGCCCCATCATCAACTCAGTATTGGAGGGTTACAACGGTACGTTAAGAGAAAACATATTTATATCAATAAAACGTTCCTGTAAAACCAGGATCCTCTCAGTAATCACCGCTGGACACTGTTGCACCCCCATGCAGACCTGGTATCTACCCTGGTGAGAGCTAAGTGCAGGTCTGAACTAATGAAAATGTTTCCTGAGATCATTCAGACCACATTGGAAGGTGGTGGTCACAGGAGACCACCAGGTGTAAGCAGACAAAATGAATGCTGTCCACGTGCTGTCTCAAGACTGATGTTAATTCCAGTTCTCAACAGCAATTCATAGCAATTTTCATATTCCACACTAGCTCAGGTGGATCAATCTTCCATTCTTTGTTCATTTCAGGGACCATTTTTGCATATGGGCAAACTGGCACAGGAAAAACCTTCACCATGGAGGGAGTGAGAGCAGTGCCTGAGCTAAGAGGGATTATTCCAAACTCTTTTGCCCATATTTTCGGACACATTGCCAAGGCTGAGGGGGACACCAGGTAAGAGAGGGATCCTTCAGCAAGTCAAGCAATTCTTTTGGTCTACTCAAAAATCTGCATGACCCCCTTTAGATAAATACCAAATTAATTTCGGGATTTGGTGTAGAGTGAATATTTGTACCATGCACGTTACTACTGACATACTGCCGTTTTAAATTAATATTATTGAGTACTATAATAATATTGTAAACCCACACAGAATGGCAGGGTAGGTTGTCATATTCAAATGTACTCTTGTGGGGGAGCTCCTGAGCTTCATTTCTGTCTGTGACACTCTGAAAGTTTAGGTCAGGTATTTTCCTGACTACATTGATTATGTGAGATATGCTTTTGTTTCTTAATCTCAGTCGATATTATCAGAATAAACCCCCCTCATGTTAAGAGTGAGAGAGTGCGACTATTCACAAAGAGGTTATTTTCCCATTTGCATTTTTCCATTTACCTGACATTTTTTACACATTTTATGTCCACAGGTTTTTGGTTCGTGTTTCATATCTGGAGATTTACAACGAGGAAGTGAGGGACTTGCTGGGCAAGGATCAGATGCAGAGGCTCGAGGTTAAAGGAAATATCTTTTAAGCCAGAACATACAGCTCATTATTTGATAATATAACTGTCTAGGAGGTTCTCTCATAAAGGCCATGACAGATTTTTCCAATACATGACAAATAGCAAAAGGTCACTTGAGTATATGAATATGAAAGAATTATTTGATGTTGATCACAGTTCCATTTTCTAATTAAAGGTGAAAGAAAGGCCAGATGTCGGTGTGTACATCAAAGATCTATCTGGTTATGTTGTAAACAATGCTGACGACATGGACAGGATTATGACACTGGGACACAAGAACCGTAAGTTGAAAGACATGGAGATGGAATTAGACACCCGTAAAATCTAACGTGTTATTTTTTAATGACATGTGAACCTGCGTAGTATGTCATTGAATTGCAACAAGCAGCAGCATACTTGCAAATGGAAATATAGATGGATATTAAATAGGTCTACACAATGTTCCATTATAAACAATATTCAGGAAGATCTGGCTTATTAACATCATACATTAAAACATTAATATAATTGAAATATGATTATTGATCAGTTAAGATAATTCAGGCACTGCGCTTATGTGTGAAAACCTACACATGCTGTTTGTCAGAAATGGCCTAGATGGGAATTTTGGCATGTGGCAACTTGGCAACCGTCATATGTCTGGACTCTATTTTACTGATATGAGTCATGATGACACCTTTCTCTGTTATTTCCCTACGTTCAGGGTCTGTTGGTGCCACAAACATGAACGAACACAGCTCCCGTTCTCATGCTATCTTCACCATCACCATTGAGTGCAGTGAGAAGGGTGTCGATGGAAACCAGCATGTGCGCATGGGAAAACTTCACCTGGTTGACCTGGCGGTATGTGTCTGCAGTCAGACATTTCTCAGCAAAATTATTATCTCCGATAATATATATGCTTTATCCTGCCTCCTTCATCCAGCCACAGGCTATTAATCCACCACCCCCTTCTCGCAGGGTTCAGAAAGACAGGGAAAGACTGGAGCTACGGGTCAGCGTTTAAAGGAAGCAACAAAGATCAATCTGTCCCTCTCCACACTGGGTAACGTCATCTCTGCCCTGGTGGATGGCAAGAGCACACACGTCCCCTACAGGAACTCCAAACTGACCCGTTTACTGCAGGATTCACTCGGAGGAAACTCAAAGACCATGATGGTACAAGTGAAAGTTTCAAAACAAGCCAGTTCTAAGCATTAAGCCATGCCACCATTTAAATCTCATACATTTCCTCACCAGTGTGCAAATATAGGCCCTGCTGACTATAACTACGATGAGACCATCAGTACCCTGCGCTATGCTAATAGGGCTAAAAACATCAAGAACAAAGCCAGGATCAATGAAGATCCCAAGGACGCGCTGCTCCGTCAGTTTCAGAAGGAGATTGAGGAGCTGAAGAAGAAGCTAGAGGAAGGTAATCATGCTGTTTGGATCACAGCTGTTCTTTTGCTGTAGCACATTTGAATTTTAAATGTTCACCCAGCAATACCAAGATACCACAAGGAAGACATTTGTGTTTTCGATAGTTTTGTTATTATTGTGTCATCGAGAGATGGTCTAACCCAAATGCAAAGCCACCTCAGCAGACAGCAGATCAGAAAAAAATCATCTAAAAGCATTTCTGATGTTTTGATTAACTATTTTATTTTAGACTGCAAGAAAGAAAAAAATGAATTTGATTTCACTTTAAAGAATGCTGCTTAAATGTTACTTGTGTGGTTGTAGGTGAAGAAATCTCCGGCTCTGAGGGGAGTGGATCAGATGAGATGGATGAAGGGGATGACGAAGGAGGGGAAGCAGCAGTTGGATGCAGGAGAAGAAGAGGTATAAATGTGTTGAGCATCGACTGTGTACGAAGGTGGACGACATGACTTGATGTATCTTCATCCCTTATCAAAATAGTCATCCTGTCATGAAAGGTTGTCAGATGCAGTACGGAAATGCATATGTCATTTCCAAGCAGTGGTTGTTGACTGAGGTTATCAGTCTTATCTTAACACCTTTCTAGGAATTCCCCTAGTGTCTCTTTTCACCGTTTTCATGTTCGTATAGTAGCTGTAAAAAAGTAGACAGCAGACATCAGGGTGCACTGTGCCTCCTCTGCTCTACCAACCACCTGCACACAAACCAAAGCCCCACTCACACCTGGAACTCATGAAACACCAGCTCTTCCATAGAGGAAAATACATGATTTAAAAAAAAAAACATTCCAAACAGTGGCACAGATTCCTTAATTCATTGAAAATTGAATTGAAAATAAGCAGATCCAGCTTACATCTGCAGCCTCTGTGCCATGAAGATGCAGTTCCCCTTCACAATGCTTCCTATTCAAAAGGGTTGTTCTTTTATTCGATCAACTCTGTTCACTGTCACTTCTCTCAAAGCGTTTCATGATATTAGGGATTTCTGAGTTCGACCTTGCTTTGTCTCTTTCCTTCCTCTCATGCAGTGCTGCGCTCGAGAGAGTCTTTCAAGATTGTTCTGTAACGTGTTGCTCTCTGTGTGTCTCTCCCTCCTCCTGGTGCAAATGCCGCCTGTCTGACTTGCTATACACTTAAATCAAGAAGAAAGAGGTTGGTGCGAGAACCTACATGGTCCTTCTGTCTCAGCTCTCATTAGCCATCGAGCCATTTCAATGACCCCGACTAATCGGACCGCACACTGTTAACAGCCTTCTGTCTCACGCTATGTGACGGTCACTGCCATGGGACTACTATCATATAATTCACAGAACTCCTTTCAATAAGACATTTCGCTTAATGGTTCAGTGTGTAGAATTTGGTGATATATATAGAGGTGATTTTTTTTGTTGTCGCACCTGAATACCCCTCACCTCACCCTGCCCTTCCAAACATGAAAGATGATCTGTGGTAGCCTTCAGCTGCCACACAACCCCAAAGGTGTTCAGTTAGTATGTTTAGTTAATTTTCCTCTGCAGAGAGGACCCTCTTCTGATGTAAATAGGAAGTATCGAAATATAAAAAGTTGGATGAAGAGCACTAGTGAAAGCATCTTGAGGGTTAGTTCATATTCAGTTTCTTTCACCTAAATCTTACACACTGATCCTTCCAACTAACTAATGTAGCTGGCTCTAACTGGCACTCACTGTTAGAACCAATGTTCCTGCAAGAAAACCCCCAAAATGATACTAATACTAGTTAACGTGCTTTTTGTGTGCCGGCATGTGCTTGGCATGAGAAGACACAATGAAACCAGCCTGTGAGTAAAAGACACTGTGGATTCCCCCGTGTGTCTCTCTGAAGGCAGGAAGAAGGTTTCCCCGGACAAGATGGTGGAGATGCAGGCAAAGATCGAAGAGGAGAGAAAAGCCCTGGAGGCCAAGCTGGACATGGAGGAGGAGGAGAGAAACAAGGCAAGGGCAGAGCTGGAGAAGAGGGAGAAGGACCTGCTCAAAGCCCAGTGAGTGTCTGTTTGAAAGTCTTGAATGTAGTCTATGCAGTATAACCATTACAATGCCCTTTACTGTAAGCAGACCTTGCAATAAAGGAATGACCTTATTCAAGTATATTATTATAGTTTTAGTAGTTATCGCAGATACGGTACCTTTCATTCCTGATTGACCTGGAACCCTTAGGCAGGAGCACCACCTTCTGCTGGAGAAACTGTCGGCTTTGGAGAAGAAGGTGATTGTGGGTGGGGTGGACCTCCTGGCCAAGGCCGAGGAGCAGGAGAAGCTCTTGCAGGAGTCCAACAATGAGCTTGAAGAACGTCGCAGGAGGGCGGAGCAGCTGCGGAGGGAGCTGGAAGAGAAAGAGGTCAGGAACATCCTAACTGATCATCATCCAAAATCAAAACATTATGAGGAATGATTATTTGCTTTGTGCTGCTCAGAAGTATTATTTTGCTTTGTGGAACTTTCTTTCTTAAAAAAAAAAAAAAATTAAAAAAAGCAAAAAGGGCGTTCTTCTAAATAATCATTGCTCCCTCTTAAAACAGCAAGAACGCCTGGACATTGAAGAGAAATACACAAGTCTGCAGGAGGAGGCTCAAGGAAAGACCAAGAAACTGAAGAAAGTCTGGACCATGTTGATGGCTGCTAAATCCGAAGTGAGTGTCAGGGCTGGGTGGTGTGGTCTGGTGACAGATCTGCATCCAGGACTTTGCCAGACAGATTTTCCTGTTGTTAACATTTTCTAAACTCAGCCCCTTATCATTCTGTCTGTTAGATGGCCGATCTACAACAGGAAAATCACAGAGAGATCGAAGGCCTCCTGGAGAATATCCGCCAGTTAAGCCGAGAGCTCCGGCTTGAGATGCTCATTATAGACAACTTTATTCCCCAGGAGTACCAGGTGGGTGGCTGGGGGGGGGGTGTGTATTTTTGTTTTTGACATATTTGACAGATTTACACTTTGAAACTGTGGTAGATAATTTGCACGTTCAAACTTTTTTTGTGTGTTTTCCTGTGCAGGAGATGATCGAGAATTACGTGCACTGGAATGAAGACATTGGAGAGTGGCAGCTGGTGAGCTCACTGCAGTCTGGTGCTGAGTTAAGGGTTATCTGTCTAATATGCGATAATAATAATAATACTCACCATCATCATATGTGTGTGTGATCAATACCCTCAGAAATGTGTGGCATTCACTGGCAACAACATGAGAAAACAGACTCCTGCTCCAGACAAAAAAGAAAAAGATGTGAGTACCAGAAGATGAGCTTTGTCTCTTTTCGTCATTTGCCGCGTATTGTTCACTTCTCTCTTCTTCTGTCTGTGTCCTCTGCAGCCGTTTGAGGTGGACCTGTCCCACGTGTACTTGGCCTACACAGAGGAGAGCATGCGGCAGTCACTGATGAAGCTAGAGAGGCCCAGGACCTCTAAAAGTGGCAAGAGTGGTCGACCCAAGACTGGACGAAAGTAATATACCTTACAAACAAATTGATGCGCCATGCACTTTCTCAGGGCTCAGGCACCAGAGTGCATATAAAGATGGACGCAGCTCTACTTTCTCCCACTATCAACAATACCCGGGATAAGAACGCTGTGAGATCTCACGCCGGAAACGTCCGTCCCAGTTCAAGTCAAACATATTCATTTTATCAAATAACTTATTTAAACCAAATTCAGACGTGTTGGCTTCAGTAGTTTTGTCCCCCTTTACGTGCAGTCTTTGGTCGGTATTCGTCAACTAGCTCACCACAAGTATAGATGCAAATCCTGTTTGTGTAAGTTTTATTAAGAGACTGGTTTATTTGCACCTTTCCAGACTCCACCTCATGAAGTAGTTGAAATAATGACATTTCTTCACATCAGAGCATTCTTTACTTTTCTGACATCACAGCTCAATCTTTGCCCTGCATGGCGTTCTGATGTCTTGTGAGGGTGTATTCATGCGTACATCCGTTAGATTACTTATTCTATGAGCAAACAGAAAATGGTTGTGGCTACCTAGTCCCTCAATTTTAGCCTGTAGATAACTAGCGTTGTCATGATGATCTGCTATTATCACGATGTGCGGTTATTCTGAGAAATGCAAGCGCCGAAACATTGCTGAAGTTCTTGATTACACTTATCTCGCGCTTGTCACCCAACAGGAAAAGATCTGCAAAGCCAGACGCTCTACTTGAATCCCTTCTGCAGTGAAGCTGAAGAGGAAGGCCGCCTGCTCTGCAACTGTCATGTTACATCATTTGTCTCAAGAAGTTACTGTTGAACATGATTTTAAAGATAATCTGAATGCACTGCATATCTGAGAAGACTGAAGTTGTTGTTGTTGTTGTTGTTAGTGGTCAGATTGTTGTTGGAGGTGCAATAACAATAGAGGTAAGGACCAGTTATTTATATAATAATGTGAGACTTCTTCGAGGATACCCAACATCTTAGTGTCACCTGTTTGAAAGGTCTTTATTTATGCAAGCACCACTGTCTTCACAGGGGAAAGCCTCTGGAGCTATATTTAACTTGCAATAGTTCAAAGTTGTTAAGAAGTGACCAACTGAAAGCAGCTACAGCTTTGTCCGAATGCTGGAAAATATAAAATGTGCACATAGCTTCTGCCTTGTTCTCAGACTTGCTCACATTGTGTGATGATCACTACACAGATAAAGTCTTAATTTCCTTGAAAAAAACCACTGGTTACATGACTCACAGAAGTTCATTTTGATTCTGAATCGATGACAACATTATCATGGGAGGAAAGACAGAGAACGTGTTGATTCAGCAAGAACACACGCACACACAGATGAATTTGAATTTAAGGTCAGAAGCATTAGGGAGTGCATGGCTGCTTGCTCGTCTATCGTTGCCTAATTGAAACTAGTCACAATATGATTTTCTGATGTCACAACGCTCTGTGTTTTATTGAAATAACTCATGAATACTGTATCCCTTAGTATAGTACTTTAATTTTATGTTCTGCACTGGAGGCAAACTGACTTTTATTTTGTACCATTATGTATGCCAGATGTTTACACCCACCAAACCCCTTGATATTTTAGGGATTAAATTATTTTACATGTTGGATCTCACACTCTTGTTGAATCCTTCTTTTTTCCTGTTTGAAATCATTGAACGTCACAATATCATGATACATGTACCGCTGAATTACATTGAAGATAATGAAGTGTCTCATTAATAGTCAAGTAGAAACTCTTGAATTAAATATCATGGTCTTTAAAGCCCTGATTCCTCTGATTGCTTATTGTCAATGACACTTTTATTCCTAGACAATGAATCAAGCTAGTGAGCAGTGCTTTAGCTCAAGTCAAATGCTGTCCAGGTTTAAATGAGACGCAGTGAACTGATCAGCTGGTAGGATTCATTGTTTTTTGTGTCTGCCGTCACTGTAGCACAACCAGACTGAGAAGTGTCCACACGTTCAGTGCAATGCATATATAATATGTAAAGTATGATACATATATGGAAAAATAAGAGACTGAGGTAGTCCAACTAGTTTATATATAATAGCCGATCAAAATCCTTGCCTACTAACAATTTGTTTTCCATATAGGCTCAAAATGAGTCACCATAATAAATGATTAACTTTGGGAAGCACCTACTGTTAATGTGGCGATGCCCTGACTAATATCAGTCGTAGTAAAACAAATGTCATCCTGGGTTTAGCTGAGTTCCTGTCGGGAGGTTTCTTGTCTTTTCCAACTCTCTGAACAGTCTGTCGTCCCAGTAGAACTCAGCAGAGTACTATTATTTAAAACACTGTAAATGACTGAGTATTTAACAAGAGCTTTACTTTGCAAGTTTCCACAGTTTTCTGTCTAAATAGTTAATCAGCACATGCCTGAGCTAAGAGACATCCTCAGTTCAGAATCTGGACCCTTGTTCAATGTGTAAGAAATCTTTAAAAATCAATTTTGTTTGATAATGATATCCATAATTGTGTATTGCTTTATGTTTATATTTCAAATGTATTTGCTGTGTTTTAGGAAATATGTGTGTGTGTGTGTGTGTGTGTGTGTGTTTGTGTTTGAACTGAAATAGGCTGTGGAAAAACAAATCACGAAACCTCAACCACGAACTGCTGCTGTGTGATAATTTATTACAAATTTAAATTAAAATAATTTATTACAAATTTAAATTAAAATAATTTATTACAAATTAAAAAGTATATAATAAATAAAAAATAAATTATGCATATAACATAATATTACAGAGAATAAGGGACGGAGGCAAAGACTTCAGAGGTGTGGAGAGCGCAGAGGGGCACAATGCTTGGTTGCGTTCACAACATTCTTCAGGATTTGCTCAGTGCTACAGTCCAGATGACAGGTGACATTCGTCTGAAAAGAAACAGGTGTTTAGGTTCAAGTGCAAGACTGTCCTCACTGAGTACACAACTAAATTGAATCTTTGGTTTGGTTTGGCCTGGTTCAGTCAACTCCTCTTTACCTTTTTGTTGTACTCCTGCAAGACATCATGAAGTTCTTTGGTCTCGTTCACATCTTTCAGAGACTTCTCGGCCAAGCAGAACACCTCCGTCTGTAGACACGCGCACAGTTAGCAGCAGCATCTCACATCTGCTAAGACAGATGCTCTTTACAATAGTTGTAAAAACATACGTACCGGACACCCGGGGCCATTGTCGCCTTTAAAGCACACATATTTGCGTGGCAACTGTTAATGAGGAAAAGATATATTTAAAAAAAAAACTCAATTAAACAGTCAACAAAACTCATTTATTTTTCTGACTTGTATAGATTTCTCACCTTTTGTTTGATCAGGTTTGAGGCCTTTTCCTGGATCTTACGCAGCAGGTCCTTTTTGATATTGACCTCACGCTGATGTCTTGGTAATGGGGACACCGCCACCATCATCATGATGAGTACGCAACTTTGGATACTGAAGTTCTTCATGTTTGTCAGATTGACTCTGATTGAGCAGAAAAGCTAAGTCACCTACAAACTCTCACTGATGGATGCTGCTTATATTGTCCTCGCTGACACTGTCAACTGTCACACGTCAGAGGTGGAGGACACCAAATAAGGGTGAGGAAGATGTGTATCTCTCCTACTATCAAATGTTCCACAAGGTGCATTTGCAGATCTATATTTATCGATAAGAAAGTGGTTTCAAGGTCATTCCAGGCTAGTTGCACTGCGGGTTAATGTATGACGTTTCTTCCTGAACATGACCTTATATGAAAATGACCAAATCCTCTGATATCATGTTGACCATCTCACCGCATCAATACGAAATCATGGTATTCCGTCTCGGTTTCATCACTCATCACTTATCTCATCATATGCCCACGTTTCAACATTATGACTTTAAAGGAAAAAAAACACACACACACAAGCAACTGATGCAACAGAGAGACAGAGACCTGTAGCCCCTGTTGGTCTGACTGACATGGTTAGCAACACCCATCACGGTGTGGAGACACATGGGAAATAATGTTGAGTCAAGGTTTGGAACTTTATATCACACATTACGAGGTGGAACATGAGACAGGGAAAAATTATTCTCTTGACGTGACTCAGCCAATAGCATAGCTTCCTAGAGAGAGCCGGGATTCCAAAAATTAGAAATATTACCAAAAAAGATTGACCAGTGAACCTTTGGACCTTCTTAGTGCAAGGCTGGTGACCATTGCTGTTATTTCAAAGTCACAACAAATGCAGCATTTTTGTTTGTCTGACGCTAAAAACCAGAGACACACTTCTGATTTGTTTCAGTTAATGTCTTAGCGCACAAGCACATCACATCACATCACATTTTATGATTCCTATTTCTGCTGCAGTGATTACTAGATGTTGACAGACCTTGAAGGACGGCGCCATCTTCAGGCTGTCATCTCCAGCTCCTAGGACTCACTGGCCAGGAGACTGGGGACAGTTATTGAAGTTATTAGGTGAAACTTCAGAGGACACTTTGTGTGTGAACCCTGTGTGGAGTCCAGAGAGGGGGGGGGAGCGGTGTGGGAGGAGGGGGGGGGGGGGGGGGGGGGGGGGGGGGGGGGGGGGGGGGGATCTGTCTATTTGAGCACAAGTCAGTAATTTTGGTGTTAACAGAACATCTGATCATTTGGAATTGTTGTCAAGTGTATTTATGCATATAGTGGTACAGTCCAAGGCTGGTTGTATGAAAAGTTTAATCAGATTTAAATACAGTGTGTTGCTCTCTGTTTTACCTCTCTGCCTCCCTCAGGTGTCCTTAAGCAAATACTGCATGTGGTCCCCCCCACTGAGTCATTAGCCATTCCCAGGGTAGCTTGCTTGTCTTTTTCTGGGGAGAAGGGCTATAGGCAAGAGACCCTGGGCTTTTCATATCGCACTCAGGTAACCAATATCTAAACACACTAAGAAGAACGTGTGTGGTGCTCACAGCAAATGATTCACTCCAGATTTATCAAGAGTTTGTCCACATAGAGCAGAGTCAAACCTTCCCTGTTAATTCATTCATTAAAAAAAAAAAGTCATGTGACAGTTATTGTGGCGATATCGACTGATTTGGAAGAAGAAAAAGAGACAATGTGCATTATGACTTTGAATGCACGTTTTGTTTCTAAAAGTGGCGCATTGTTGCAGTTGATGTTGTGTGCGTGCGCGCGCGTGTGTCTTATTTCAGCTGCGATCAGGGGAAACAAAACATCGCGCCGTTCACCACATCAACAAATGAATGAAATGGAAATGGAGCCAGCAGCCTGCTCCTTCCCAGGGAACACGAGTCCCTCGGTGGGCCGACGAATCGCCGGGCTCCGGCGGGGCCGGACCAGCCTGAGTGGCAGCCCCGTCTGCAGCGCTCAGCCAATGGGAACACGCACAAGATTTAGGCTAGATGCGCCATTTTACCGCGTTCACAGCCATCCGGCAAGATGGTCCCCTCGCTTTGTCTGCCCTGACCGGAGTTGTTTCGGCGACTGGCGGCTGCTCTCGCCTCCGCATCACCGCGAGCCTGCGAAATCCCCCCGGGCCGTTGGACGGACTTAACCCAAACAACGCGCTTCTCCGGCGGTCGAGAAATGACGACAGCGAGGAGCAGGTAGGGGCGCAGATGGATGTGTTTGTTTGGACGAGCCGCTGTTGCGGTGTTCCCTGTGCCGCTGGAGAGGAGCCGGGCCATGAGTGCTCGTCGCTAGCAGGCTAGGCTAGCCGAGTTGTAGCTGTTAGCCGACTAGCTGCGTAGCCGGCAACAGTCAACTTCCCACGCACGCACGCACGCACGCACGCACACACGCAGCTGCACGCGTGCACACAGTGGGGTGTTTTTCACTGCGATTAAATCCCAACGACGCGCTTTAGCGTCCACATGCCGTGACCTGGTCTGTTGTTGTTGTGCTGCTACTTGTGGCTAGTGCTAGGAAGTGCCAGGCTGCGGCTGCATCCTTGAGTCAGGGAAGGCCCGTGCATGCACCCCCCACCCCCCCCTCCGTTGCATCACATGCACGCATGCACTGGAGCCCGCACTGCAAAGTTGCCACGGCAACGTGCAGCATTGAGGAGAAGTAGAGTCGGTGAACGGTGACAGCTAAGCCGGCTAACGTTAGCTAGCCTCATCCTGTGGTCGGAGCAGAGGAATGCTGCGCCGAGGGGGAAGAGGAGAGATGCAGATGTGTCAGCTGCCTGCTGCACCGCTGGGCTCTTTCTGTCGTAAAGGGGTTTATTTTTTTTGGACCATTTCAGGCCTGGTAGCTGCTGGCAGCTCCTCGCGATCTAATCAGCACACCGTGATGACGCAAAACACCCAAACAGCGGCGCCTCTGTCTCAGGGGCAATGTGCCGCTAATGGATCCACTCCGCGAACATCTGCACAACAACCCCGATGCTGTGAGCTACCTTGGATTTGCGATCACAGCATGCGGTGGTACCTTTTGTTGTGGGACGAAAAACGAATAGCACGACCTTTGTTTGTTAGCTCTGACATCGCTCTCAGAGATATGAAAGGTTGGCGATAACTTTTTTCTATTTATATTCATTTCCAAGCCCAGTTTCCCGCCCAGTGTGACCAGCAAAGCTTGGACAGTGAGTTCCCTCCTTCTGTGAAAGGTGTGTTGTGCTGAACACTGTGGAAGCAAACAGCACAGCCTTGACTCTTACACCAGAGTTTCATAACAACCCTGGGAGAAGGTGTCCTTGAATTTAAGAAGTAAATCCAAGGCACTTGTTATGGAAATACAGAAATGAGAAAAGAGCTTTATCAGGTACACAGACAGTGTAAACTGTTGTATGGTGACGGTTCACGTATTTCAGACATCCTGAGACAAAGGCACATTGTGTTGTTCTCATTCGATAACACATTTGTCTCTTTACAGGTAATATGAGTTTGGATTCTCCTGATTCAAACCTAGACCCAATGGCAGAGAAAGCAGAAGAGGTAAAACATGCGTGTTTACATTGGTGTTGACTCATGTGAACTGCCTGTTCTGTTATCATGGCACTAACACGCATCTCAAATCCCTGTCAGCCTGGTAGCTCAGGGGAAACGATGAAGCCCTCCTCCTCCTCCTCCTCCCACAGCAAGAGGTGAGGAGCAGAATGAGGCAGTCATTGAATTTGTTTGTAGTTACGTGCTGTGGAAAAGAGAATGTCTCCGCTTCAAGTGTTTACAACGTCCTTGTGCTCACACGTCACAGGAAGCCCACCGCTGCCGCCAAGCACACTGGACTGCACGAATCAGCCACCTCAGCTGAGAGTGACAACGACGGCAGCGCCTCTGACAATCTTTCTGACAGCAACGCAGGCGGCGCATCTAAAGGTATGAACTATGGCGGCACTCTACCTACAGCAGTGGCTGTCGAGGCTGGATTATCGTCACACTGGTTCATGTGTCTCTCTTCAGGCACTTTAGTGATGAGACCAGCTGGAAACGACAGCAAAGGTGCCATGAAGCTCAGAGTCGATTTTAAACAGAAACCTGCAGGTACGTTTAACTTGTGTTTGAGCATGTGTAGCACATGGGGGGGGGGGGATGAGAGTTAAAGCAATCAGTTTCTTTGGTCCTTATTGCAGAGGATACCCTGCAGAAGAACGTCAGCTGCACTGCCTGTGGGAAACAAGTAAACCAGTTTCAACGCAACTCTGTGTATGAGCATCCCGCACTTAAAGTACTTATTTGCAAGGTAAGAATCTCCAAGTACACATTTGAAATGCTCATAGCGAGTTCAGTGAAATGACCTCTGTGTTTTCATAATGACATATTTCCTCTTCTTCCAGTCATGCTTCAAGTATTACACAAGTGATGACATCAGCCGAGACGCCGATGGGATGGATGAGCAGTGCAGGTGAGAACTTTAACGCAACAGCAACAAAACTTTTGCTGGGCATCTCTAAAATCCATAACATGTTTTGCCCAGGACAAGCACGATCAATGCGCTCAGCGCTTTCCAGTGTAGAATAGAAGCCACTGTAAAAAGGATGACCCTAAAACGTTTTGGCTCTTCCTTCCAAGGTGGTGTGCTGAAGGAGGCAAGCTCATCTGCTGTGACTACTGCAACAATGCCTTCTGCAAGAAATGCATATTGCGCAACCTGGGCAGGAGGGAGCTGTCAACCATTACTGATGAGAACTCCAAGTGGCACTGCTATGTCTGCAGGCCGGAGCCGCTACAGGACCTTGTCTCCAAATGCCACAGTATCTTGGAAACACAAGAACTTAAGCAGCGAAAGCCAGATAAGACAGAGGAGCGTGAGAGCAAGCGACAGAAGACTAAGCCAGTTAAAGAGCACAAAGCAGTTGTCAATGGAAAAGAACACAACGAAGGCTCAGGGACCATGACGTTTTCCTACAAAAAACTGCAGGTGCCCAAAGAACTTATAAAGAAAGTAAAAAGGCTTGTTGAAACTACAACTGGTCTCAACAATACGTTCATCCAGTTCATACAGCAGGAAGTGGAGGAGCAAGAAGATAAGTCAATGAGGTGTCGGCATTTGAAAGCCTTCAAGGCCGTGCTGGGGGATTTGAAGAAAGCCCACAGTGCTTTGGAGGCCGCTTTGGAACCGGAGTTCAAAAGCATGGAGTTGCAGAACGGTAACGACGGGCAACACGTCGTGAGAAAGACCAAGACTGCGCTGCCTCCTGTAGACGTTGATGCTGTGGATACTGTGCCGATCGCTGTTGATGGCGTTGACGCAGCCGATAAGAAGGAGTTGGATGAAGAGCCCGTTGATGAGCCCGTCAAGGAGACCGTCGAGGAGCCCGATGAAGATCCGGGTGAGGTCCCCGTCGAGAAGCCTGATGAGGAGCCAGACGAGGCGCAGCCTAACGAGCCGGAGATGGACAGGGATAAAGCGTCAAGTGGGCCTGAAATGAAAGACGTCCAGACGGAAATTGACAGAACCAAAAAGATAATAAAATCAGAAGTATGTGATGGCGACCTGGTGTCAGCTGGTGAAATGTCCTTGGATCACGACATCATGTCTGTGCCACCTTCGGTTCCTGAAGAGCTTTTTCAGATGGTGGAGAGTCTCGCGGATTCCAACATGCTCTCACAGAGCAACACGGGTGCGGTCACACACACTGACGATGCAAAGTCAAATAAAAACTCAACGGACTCTCAAAGCATCCACCCCAAGGTTAAGAACCTTATAGTCAAGCTCACTCCTGTCCCGGTGGTGAGAACATGTGTTTCGAGGTTATCCAGGTCCAAAAATAAGGACAAGGGTGAGGGTGGGGAGAGTGAGGGAGCGTGCAAAGAGGAAAGCAAGGAGAAGTGTGAAACCTCTGGTGATGCCGTAGGTGAGACAGGCAACCCACCTTCCAGCCGCCGCTCCAGCAGATTGAAGACCACCCCTTTGAGGAAGCAGGCCGAGAACAAGGACCAGGTCAAATCCTCTGAGTCAGAGTCAGAGGAAGAAAGTAAATCCTCTAAGAAATCCACAAATGTCAAAAAAGAGGACAGGAAGCACACCAAGAGCAAGGAGAAGAACGCTGCAGATTCTGACTCGGATGAAGTTCCACCCATACTGCTCGAAAAGGCGGCAGAAAGTCACAGCACAGATGAAGAAGAAGGAAGTAAGAGTGCTAAAAAGCGCTTATTCAAACTAAACAACACATCCACACTGGATTTAGACAAGGCCTCAAAACGCAAGAGAAAGTCTGAAAGCTCCGAGTCGGATGCGGAGAGGAGAAGTAAGAAGACTTCAAAGAAGAAGAAGCAAAACAGCTCCAACTCCAACTCTGACTCTGAGATCAAGAGTACAGACACAGCGAAGAGGAGATCCAGCCGCGTGAAGAAACAAGAGGAGACAAAGCAGGATGACAAAAACTCCCCCGAGAGGAAGGCAGGAAGCCGCAAAAGGTCTTATGAGAAGAAGCGCAAAGGACGGAGCCCTAGGTCGGCCTCGAAGCTGCAGTCCTCCTCCAGTGAGGAGGAGGAGGAGGAGGAGCAGCGGGCTGAAGGCGACTCGGGAGAAGACAGCGACGAGCAGAAGATCAAGCCCATCGTGGAGGAGAACCTGGTGGGAGGCAGTGGTCCCTTCCATCAGTCCTCAGGTAATTCTGTTCCACGGATCCTTGAAAAGTCTTCAAGGCGTTGACTTAATGAATCTAAAATAAGGCCTCATTGTCATAAAACAGTGATCCTGTGATAAGTAGGATTTTATGATGAAGATCTTAAGCTGAGGGCTGAGTAAGGTCAAGTTGACTAGTAAGCATTGTGCTAAGCTAGCCTGGCTCTGAATGTGTCTCCTGGCTCCTCTGACGCGCTGCCAAGAACATGATCTCTTGAGTTGGTTTCATTTTCAAAAATCTGTTAAATTCACTTCCTGAAGTTTTGCCTGGCAAAAGCAATTTTAAACTGCACCTTGGAAACTCTTCCAATAACACTGTATTCTCTCTTTTGTGAAGAAGATGAGGGAGAAGATAAAGTCTTTCAGATTGAAGAAGATGACGACGATGACCCTGAAAACAGGTATAAATTCAAATGTCCAGATGGTTGTTGACTGGGTGGTTCGAGCACACTTACACCTGGTTCCCACTGAAGACTGTTGTGTCACGCAGCACCTCCTGAGGCCTCGAGTTTATCCTAGAACCTCCAAGTAGAGCTCAGCCTTTTCTGTCTCTGTTTCACTGCACATTTGTTCATGACAGATTGATTGTTGCCGAAGCTGTCATCAAAAGGTTTGTCCAGCAGAGTGCGCTCTGACTCTGTTTTCAGTGTGTGTGTGCACGTGTGTCAAAGATCGAACAGTGTTTCTGTTTCCAGCTCATCAAGGCAGCCACGAATCTCTTTTGTGTTGGTGTATTCCCTGTGTATGGCTCCGCCTTTTCTGCCTGAGATTTGTGTACTTTTGTTGTTGTTTTGGACCGGATTGGTCTGAAGTTAAGCTTTTGTCTGAAAGCAGATATCATTTACAAGCTCCATGGAGAATTTCACACTTATAGAATATTATTGTTTTAAGCCCTTTATTTTACCACATATTATAAATAATGAGTAGTAAATTTGTATATTAATATATGATATTAAATATTACTTGATGTACGATAGTGTGATACATCAGCATTTGTGTAGGGCCTGCATGGCACGCTTTACCTCGACTGCTCGCACTGGATTAATGTTCTTCTCCTGCGTCTGCGTTCTTTCTTTTCTTCTGCAGGATTGCAAAGAAAATGCTCCTTGCCCAAATCAAATCCAACTACTCTTCAGGAGCAGAGAGCTCCTCTGAGAATGAAGGAGAGGATAAGGAAGAAAAGCCCAAACAAGTTAAGAAAAAGGAGGAGGAGGAGGAGGAAGAGGATGAGGATAAAGAAGATGAAGACGATGAGCAGCAGGGTAGCATACATTTGTTGATTATAACAAGTTATTCCCAAATAAACCTGTTGTACTGTGCGTTGACCTAAAGGGTCTGTTTCTGTCTTTGGAGAAGATTCAGGTTCGGATGTCGACGTGAAGAAGCACAACCGACGCCACAAATTGCTTCGTCATAAACTGTCGCTGAGTGAAGGGGAATCAGGAGAGGAGAAAGCTTCCAGTAAAGAGAAGAGCAAGGGCGGCAAGAAGAAGTCAGGCCGAAAAGGTTCATTTAGATTTCCCTCAACTCCGAACTTGTCTAATTCTACGGGTGCCAGTAACATTGAGGTGTGACAAACCAAATGACTGTTGCTTTCTTGTCCTCTTTTCGTCCGTCAGTGGACAGCGATGACTCTGAAGACTCAGACTTCGGGAAGGCACAGTCGAGCGACGAGTCCGCGATGAGCGAGGAGGTTAGCGAATCAGAAAACAGCGGAAAACGCAGAAAAACAAGGTGAGAAATGGTCACCATGGCAATCGCCACCGCCCGCCGATGTAAAGTGATCTCCTGCTCACGCTTCGAGGAATTCTACTGCGTTTGTAGAGCTGCCAAGAAGAAGGATGATGAGAAACGGAGAAGCTACATGCAGAAGAAGAAGCGACGCAGAATCAAAGTTCAGGACTCCTCATCCAGCAACGAGAAGGTGCTTAAGATGCAGTACACTTAATATTCTTAATGTTTCTTCTATTCATGGTACGGTTTGTCGGGTGGAGGCGATGGACCAGGTCATGCATGACACACACGTTTATTTATTTTCCACACAGAGCGGGGAGGAAGGCGGTGGAGAGGGTGAAGGCGGAGACGACGAGGACGGACCGAAAGGACGCAAAAAGATCCGCAAAATTTTGAAAGACGATAAGCTGCGGACAGAAACAAGAGACGCCCTGAAAGAAGAAGAGGAGAGGAGGAAACGCATCGCTGAGAGGGAAGCACTCAGGGAGAAACTTCGAGAGGTAAGAAGAAAAAGTCCTGATGTCAATCTGAAGAACAGACTGTTCAAGGCCCTGAGCTGTTCAATTCATTAGATTCGGGTAATCCCCTGATTGAACTGCATGCGAGGTAGAAATGTTCAATGTTCATCCGGTGCCCTGATACAATTTCAGGAATTTCCCCAAGGAAATTGGTTCTTAGAAGAAGGAATGCATAGCACTGTCTCCTGAACATTTATCTGCAGTTATTGCGATAATCAATCCATTGCATGAGATAAGGAACCTCCTATCATGCGCCACTTTCTCAAATGAGATGATCACAATTTAGAGATGTCATCTGGGGTTTTGGATATTGGGGTTGTTCAGTTGTTTGATATGTTTGGATCATGTTGTTTCGAAACAAACGTTGGGCTAAGCAGCTGCGGGGATTGCACTCTTTTATTTATTGTATTTGTAGAAGGTGCAGCTTGGGCATGGATGACATCAGTATTGGACAGATCAGCCATTATTCACCCGTTATTCTTCTGAGCTCCTGTTTGCTCAAAAGATTTAGTTCTTTGTTACTACAAAGCTGCTTCTGTTGAATTCAAGTGAGTTTTATTTAGTTCTTCATAAAATCCCTCACCCACAAAACCTCCAAACACTGGGAGGCGTGTTTTATATATTATTCATAGCACTTGGACTTGACACGCACACTTTGATCCGCCTTCAGGTGATTGTAGTGGAGGAGTCCTCCCAGATCGCATGTCCCATCACAACCAAGCTGGTGCTGGATGAGGACGAGGAGACCAAGGAGCCACTGGTTCAGGTGCACAGGAACCTCGTCACAAAGCTCAAACCTCACCAGGTTGACGGTAAGGACAAGGTGAACAGGATTATGAGCATAGCCAGCCTTTCATATTTCACAGCAAGATGCTCCTGACTGATCCG
This sequence comes from Pseudorhombus dupliciocellatus, assembly GCA_016785235.1. Classification (NCBI taxonomy): domain Eukaryota; kingdom Metazoa; phylum Chordata; class Actinopteri; order Pleuronectiformes; family Paralichthyidae; genus Pseudorhombus; species Pseudorhombus dupliciocellatus. The sequence continues at coordinate 1,370,147 of JAFBJW010000129.1, read as the reverse complement.
ACCTTGTGTGGTTTCGTCGTGTTTCAGGGGTCCAGTTCATGTGGGACTGCTGCTGTGAATCCGTGAAGAAGATCGAGAAGTCTCCTGGCTCCGGCTGTATCCTCGCCCACTGTATGGGCCTGGGGAAAACTCTGCAGGTGAGGAGGAGACCATGCTGGTGGACAGCTGCGCTGAGTTGTGCTCTCACATCATGTCTGACTGCAATTCTTTGTTCCCCTGTAGGTGGTGACATTACTTCACACTTTGCTGCTTTGTGAGAAACTGGATTTCACCACAGCTCTGGTGGTTTGTCCCCTGAACACTGTCCTGAATTGGCTGAACGAGTTTGAGAAGTGGCAGAAAGGAATGAAAGATGAGGAGAGTTTAGAGGTAAATCCTTTTTTTTTTCTCGACACGTTTGAGTATGGTTTGTCTCTGTGTGTATGTGCATCTGTTCCCTGTCACTCTCCCGATTCATGGACCTTTCTTTGTTTCAACCCCTGCATATCTTTGATATTGATCTCTGCCGGGTTCAACAGGCGGTGGAGCTGGCCACAGTGAAGAGGCCCCAGGAGCGAGCGTATGCTCTGCAGAGATGGCAAGAAATGGGCGGCATCGTGATCATTGGCTACGAGATGTACAGAAACCTGACGCAGGGCAGGAACATCAAGAGCAAGAAGCTGAAAGAGATCTTTCAGAAGACACTGGTAGATCCAGGTACGCCGCTCTCACATTCAACTGCAACTTCATGTTAACGCTGATCCTAACCCATGTTTTTTTTGGCTCAAAATAATATTACAGTTGGCTACTGAAGAATATGAACTTATAAAAAATCCAAATAAACATTTATATACACCAAATGAATATACACTACATATTCAATGTTAAAGTAATGTTCTCTGCTCTTTTTATATCTTCAAACCTAAACCCAGATGGAGTGGTTTCACTATGAGTTGCAGAAAACAAAATATTGCTCTTCCTCTCATCTTAAGCGTATCTTTGTGTTCACTGAAACCAGGTCCAGACCTGGTGATCTGCGATGAAGGTCACGTCCTGAAGAACGAGGCATCAGCCGTGTCCAAAGCCATGAACTCTATCAGGACGAGGAGGAGGGTGGTGCTGACCGGAACACCTCTGCAAAACAATCTCATTGAATGTGAGAATACCTTGATATATTTGTACAAAGACGTCGTGGTTGCGTCATGAATGTACGTATGAGTGATCGCTGTCTCCTCGTCAGACCACTGCATGGTCAACTTCATCAAGGAAAACTTGCTCGGGTCAGTTAAGGAGTTCAGGAACCGCTTCATTAACCCCATCCAGAACGGCCAGTGTGCCGACTCCACGCCACACGATGTGCGCATCATGAAAAAGAGGGCTCACATCCTCTATGAGATGCTGGCTGGTTGTGTCCAGGTAGGTCAAAACTGTCTGAATGCACTCGACCTCTGTCCATCCACCTTCTCTTCGTCTCCTGAAGTGATTCCTGTCTCCCACAGAGGAAGGACTACACGGCGCTCACAAAGTTCCTGCCACCCAAACACGAGTATGTGCTGTCCATTAGAGTGACTCCCATCCAGTGCAAACTCTACAGATACTACCTGGAGCACTTCACAGGTGGGAAACCTGCTCTGATGGAGCTTTTTGTTTTCACTTTTTCTTGCACAGGAGCAAAGGATTATGAGACTGGCTGTGCCACTGGTCGGCTTAAACTATTCAGATCTTTTTGGGTGTTGAGAGCAGCAGAGCCTCTAGAGGCTGGCAACGGAGCTTTTACAGAATCAGGTCTGATTGCTTGGACAGGGATTTAGCCTAGATTAAGTCTTAAACTTAAACAAAATCCAATTGAAAGTGTTCTCTGGCCTGGTCTCTCACTTTCATGCTGTATTGTTAAGTCGTTTAGTGGACTTTCGTCTCCGAATGTGGCCCACAGTGGGTGTGTGTGTGTGTGTGTGTGTGTGCGTGCGTGTGTGTGTGTGTGTAGGAGTGGCAGCTGGCAGAGTGCCGCAGGCAGGGTTTAAGCCCAGTTTCCCACGTCTCCCTAATGAAGAGCCCTGGGAGAGAGGGAACAGAGGGTGGGTGGGTGGGTGGGTGGGGTGATAGGGGGAATGTGGGGGCATAAAGGAAGGGGAAAGACATTGTGAGGCAGGAGGGGCCAGAGGTTTTACACCAAAAGTGAAAACAAATAACAGGAGAACCAGTATGTTTGAAGAGGAGTGATGGGGGCGAGTGGGGGGGGGGGGCTGTGGCTCATTGGGGGGGTGGGGGGAGGGGGGGGGGGGGGGGGGGGGGGGGGGGGGGGCTGTGGCTCATTAGGCTGGTTTGTCCATGGGGCACAGTGCTGATGTTGTGACTGGCTCTGGACCTCAGACCACCAGTCATAGCTAATGTAAAACCCACGGTAGCTTCTGGCCCCTGGGGTCAGTGCAGGCTGCAAAGTAAACATTTCAACAGCTGTCACTGTCTTTATGATCAAGCTATAATCTGATTAAACAAACACCATGTCCACTCACTCTCTTCCCGACACTGACGTCTCTTTGGCTTTATCTGTTTTGCAAGCACAGTTATCATTTTACTGCAATTTGTCGAAAGAAACCAAGATCAAAAAGCTGCCTTATTGGCATACAGCTACAAATCAGTTGACTACAAATATTAAAGTAAATGAACTGCATGAATAAAGGAATGTGGGGGGAAAAGCATAAAAAGAATACCATTATTTATTTGTCTTGCTGTTTTGGTTTCTCGTCTTTAGCTGTGCTGTGTTTTCCCGCTCCTCTGATGAGCAAACACTCATTCATCTTCCTCCTTGCGTGCAGGTGTGGGGAATGCTTTGGAGGGGGGCCGTGGCCGTGCGGGAACAAAACTCTTCCAGGATTTCCAGATGCTCAGCAGAATCTGGACCCATCCGTGGTGCCTTCAGCTGGACTACATCAGCAAGGAAAACAGGGTAGGACCATAGAAGAGCAGACCACACCACACTAAACACTCAAACCTGGGAATAGAATCCACCATGAATCACGCACATGGTGGAGGAACAATAGAAATGCAGTGCTGACAGGTGAAGCAGCGGCGGAGAGCGGCACAGGTTGCCTCTTCTCCACAATTTCTCCCTTATGCATGAATTCTTGCTCCCCACAATGGAGCTGTGTTTGCTTGACCCACGTGTCCACACCGTGAACCCTCACACACACTCTCCTTTGCAGGGATTCTTTGACGAGGACAGCATGGACGAATTCATCGCTTCAGAAACCGAAGAATCCTCGATGAGCATGACCTCTGAGGACGAGAAGGCAAAAAAGTACGTTTGAAGTTTCCCTCTCTCTCTGTTTTTTCTTTTTTTGTATATTTGCGCAGGGATGACCTCATTTAACTGCCCTTCTCTATTGCATCTGTTACTCCTGCTGACCCCAACTCTTCCACTGTTCCTCCACCCTAATAGGAAAAAGAAGCAGGGGAAGGGAAAAAAGAAGGTCTCTGATGACTCCGACAGCGATGATGTGGAGGTCATCAAGGAGTGGAACAGCAGCTCTCGGGGAAGAAACGGAGAGGGCAGAAACAGAGCAGAGCCTGTGGAGGATCGTAAGTCTGCTGTATTCCACGGCATTAGGGGACATTATGAGCAGAGCCACATGTGGGAGATTCCTTTGTGAAACCATAATGCCACTCGCCACTTCTTTTCACATTCAGGATCCTCGCTGAGGCCAGAAGCTCAGCGTTCGTTACTAAAATAAGTTGGAGCCTGGGAGCCTGAAATTCAGGATTTGAGAGACTGAAGAGGAAACGGAGGACACTAGACTACACATTTCTTTCTATTGCATTAACATTCGTAGGATCATTAAAATTAGTGCATAGATTTTCTCAGTACTTGTACGTCGCCTTGTATAAAAGCATCTGCCAAATGACTTTTTGTTGCCTTATTGAATTATCTAAATATATGGGTAGAAAGGGAGGATTCAGTGGACGTTCTTGCTTTGGTAACAGTCATTTACTCTGGTTTCATGTGTGCAGTGGAGTCCAGTATTATGCTCGTGTCTTCGTCTCTTCCCGCCTGAACACTAACGTAACCTCGTGCATCCTGAACAGCTCGGCCCTCTGGCTCGTCACCCGGGAGTCCCTCTGCTGACTGGCACAAGGAGTTTGTCACCGAGGCGGATGCTGAGGTTATGGAGCACTCTGGAAAGATCACGCTCCTCTTCGATATCCTGCGAATGGCAGAGGAAGTGGAAGATAAAGTGTAAGTGTACCTGTTGGTGTGGGGTTCATCCCGGAGCGACAGGGGTGGGTGGCAGCCGGTATGAGCCTTTCAACACATCAGTATCAGCGTTTAGCAATTTGTAGAAATAATGCAGGAAAGATTTTATGTTGTTAATATTTATGTTTACTTTTAGAGTTGCGCTCGTATTTGCTTTCTTGGTCCTGGTGTGACTACAGCCCTTTTGTTTGTCCTCAGGTTGGTGTTCAGTCAGTCTCTCATCTCTCTGGACCTCATTGAGGATTTCCTTGAATTGTCCTGCAGAGCTAAAGATGAGGACAAAGTGTCTCCATACAAAGGTACAAGATGTCTGATAACAAGTGAAAATGATCAGCTTTCTCTGTATGCTAACGCTCCCAAAGCAGCTCCTGGTTTTCCAACTTACAGAAACGGGTACAGACCCAAATGAAATCAAATAAACGTATCTAGTCTGAGGATGCTGTTGTCTGGAACATTAACGTGGATTCCTTGAAATGCGTGTTTCACACATGCAGCATGGATTCTTGTAATGGTTGGTTTGCTTGTTACCCCTGAACACACACACACACACACCACTGCTGGTGTAAGGTCATGTTCCTAATTAAACTCCAGCAGCTGTTTTTACTTTCATTTTGAAAATGATTAGACCTTGACTTTTTATTCCACAAAAAATGTTTGCTCAAGGGTTTGTAATTTGTAATGAAAAGATCACAGTGCTGTAATTGGAAACATACTGAAATGTTGGTTATGAAGGCTGGTAAGGGGGGGGGGCAGCCATTTTGAAGGCTAAACACTACTGGCCTCCAACCAACACAGCCATCTATCTGCTGTCTGTTAATACCCAAACTAAGTCCTTTTGACAAGGAGAGGGCTCTTTGGATGGCGTGTTATTTTGAAGACTCTGTGATTTTGAAACGGCGACAGTGTTGTAACTGCAGCGTGTCTCTGAAGGTGAAGGCAAGTGGTTCAGGAACATAGACTACTATCGCCTGGATGGTTCCACTAACGCCACTACCAGAAAGAAGTGGGCCGAAGAGTTCAATGACACCAGCAACGTAAGGTAAGGTACAGGACAATATGTGCGAATGGAAAACTGCGATTGAATTTATCTTAATGCATGAAAGCTCAACAGATGATGAGGTCTCCCGCTCTTATGCTTTCCCAGAGGCCGTTTGTTCCTCATCTCGACGCGAGCCGGCTCGCTCGGCATCAACCTGGTGGCAGCCAACAGGGTCATCATCTTCGACGCCTCCTGGAACCCGTCCTATGACGTCCAGAGTATCTTCAGAGTCTACCGCTTTGGCCAGCTGAAGACCGTATACGTCTACAGGTTCCTTGCCCAGGTGAGCACGGTGGGCCGTCCCGTTTATGGATGTGGTGCTGACAGATCTGTGATGAGCAGGGAGTGTTTTCCAAGGTCTGGGTCCATCATCATCATAGGCCGTCCTCTCACTCCGTTGTCATATTTCAGGGAACAATGGAGGAGAAGATCTATGAGCGGCAGGTGACCAAGCAGTCCTTGTCATTCCGGGTTGTGGACCAGCAGCAGATAGAAAGACACTTTACGATGAACGAGCTGGCCGAGCTCTACACCTTTGAGCCGGATCTGCTGGATGATCCCTCAGGGAAGAAAAGCAAGAAGGCAACCCCCATGCTCCCTAAGGTAAACATGCATACGTGCATCAGAATGATTCTAATGCTGACCTGTGAATCTTTTTCCAAACTTAAATTGAGCTTAAATCACATGTGTAATTGGTCTTTGCCAAAGCGCTGACTGAGATTTCACAGGCTTCTTTAGACCGATCCCCAAAGGAAATGCAGAAAAGCAAGCTGAAACCTATTAACAGTAGTAAAAGAGTCTTTTATCCATCAACAAACATGGCACTGGATGCCTTTTTAAATGCCAAGCTTGTTTTTCCATAACTTGCACCAAGTAGTATGTTCTTTCTTTTGAAGTTTAGCACTTCAGTGATAAACTGTTATTTAGACACAATGCCAGCTTGTATCCTGCGTGACCTTTCCGGGATCTCTCTGTTTCTTCTCGTTTCCCCTTCGTGGCCCTGAACCCGCCTCTTCTCTGCGGTGCGCAGGTGCAGTGTCACTATTTGAGCCCCCTGCGGTTTAATAAGAACACGCATCCCTTACATGGGCCATCCAACCCCACACAGCTGCACTGATTTATCTGTTTACTGCTATTTACTAAATAGTCTTCTTATTGCAACATTGCTGCTGCCCTGTTATAAACCTGCTTGTTTTCATTCATTCCTAGCTGTCTTTTACTTCTCTGTTGATCCTTGAATTAGTTCCATCCTCTGCTGTTCCTTCCCTTTTTGCAGCGTGGGGGTTGCTACAGTTCACTTTAAGTGGTTTTACCTCTTTGTTTTGGTTTGACCCCGGTTACGACGCAGAAATGTGTAAACAGAATGGACAGGAGACGCTGTCTATGTAACAGTTGCTCTCTCACTGGACACTCCAGAGGCTTTTCAGTGCACCTCAATGGAACATCTGCTTTTTCGTTTACACGATCAGGAGATCTTTATCATGAGTATTAACAGGTAGCCGCACTCATTCGATCGTAGCTCAAGGAACGAGTTGCCCTGCTCAGAGTGCAGCCGAGCGCCGTTACAGATTTGAAGAGGAAAGATGTGTTCACCGAGCCCCGGCCCGTTAGCTGTGTATGATCTTTAATGAGTCCAGTGACATTTATGTGACACAGTCTTCAAGCTGGAGAGGCTGACAAGCTCTTTAACAAGCCGACCTGTTTTGGCCAGGGGGTTGACTATGATGTGGCAGCAGCACTGCAGTATTACGGAAGGAATTTGCCGTCTGGAATGATGTGAAGATGAGTCAGATGCCCTCCATTGCTTTGAGCCAACACTGCTCTGCACAAAGGGAGAGAATGATTCGATCTTCACACCGGTCAAGTTCCCAGCCACAGAGGGCATATCGGTGTGAACCGAACCGAGGTGCTGGTGGATATTTGTCATTGAAAAAGCGGAGTATTTTTGTGTCATGTAGAGGGAGCACTCAGCTGTTTTCTCTATCACTCCACCTGCCTCCTCTCCGGCGAAGCTTCTTATATCCCACCGCTGTCATTACTGTGCCTCCTTCACCTCGTATCTTATTTCCTCTCCCCTGCAACTTGTCTGTGCTCATGTCCCGGCTCCGTTCCCCTGTCCAGCATTACCCCATCCGGGCTTCTCTCAGCCATCTTCACAACCATCTGTTGCCCTGACTCAACACACTGCCTCTTAATGTTCAAAGCAAGCTCAGTAAAGTTGTTTTTCCTTTTCTCCCTCTGGCCTCCCGTGCTTGATGAAGGGTCATTATTTAAACCCCTCTCTTAAAGATGTCTCTGCGCTCTTCAGAGAAACTAATTGGAGACAAAGGCTCACTTCCCTCTAATGACAAAGAAGAACCATGCAACCCAGACATGAGATTGTGACTCTCCAGCCTCTTTTACTCATTTCCTGTTTGTCACTTGGATGCACAGTGTTGACATGTGTACAAACGACAGTGTGCATGTAAGCCAGGGGACATATTATTTTATGCAGCTCTGCAGAGCTCCCTGCAAATGTTGCCGCGTCGTGCACTGCCGGTCAAGGTGGCAGGCTGTGGGCGTATGGCGCTGTGTGTGCCCTCAGCAGGTGATGGCTGCAGTGTTCATTAGACCCTGTCAGGTACACCAAGGTTGCACTTGAACCTCAAGGAGCAAGAGCAGACCCGGGCAATAAGCCACACCATGTTTGTCTCATTAGGGGTAGGAAGTCACTTTTTACTTTGAAGGGGAATACCCCCACCCCCCCCTTAAATCCTCTTTCAGCATTCAGTCACTGGCGATCTGTGTGATCTTCCAGGCCTTCTACCCTGATACACGTGTTGTGGCCAACCCACCCTCAACCTCCCCTATTGTACTTAGGTAAAAGGTTTCTCACACTTCCCAGAATGCTCTTTGCCAGCTTTCAAAAGCCTGCCTGAGCTTGTTGCATTGCAGGTGGAAGGAGCACTAATGACAGTCACAGCGAGGCACCGAGCCATGGGCCTCATTTGCAGCGCTCGGCCTGTTGGGAGCACTGAGTGCGGGGATATAAGCGACTCTCCCTTGTATGATTCATCTGTGTGTGTGTGTGTGTGTGACATGGCCAGTGCACGACAAGCTACAGCCCGAAACATTTCACGGAGCATGCTTCTGATTGCACGTTTTGATCTGGAACCTTTGCCAATGCCAACCTTTGCCTAAGATGCTGATAAATTCCTTTTGAATTGTCATCTCTTTATTTATTCATTGGTTTTATTTTGATCATTCAAGTCCACTGTATGTATTATTTTGTCTAATGGTCTCTCCACTGTTATTTTTAACTAGCTTTGGTATTTCGGCGTTAATTAACTATTTCCTATTGTCGCCCTGTGGGGGTGCAACAGTCCAGTACATGGCTGGATTTTGACCTCAGATTAAGTTAGGATTTATTTATTTATTTTTATTCTACCCATCGTTCACTGTCTCCTTGGAGTCCTTCCTGTCCAGCCTGTCCAGGTCCAGCTGCCTGGACCTTGTAGTGAGTTTCATTAGAAACGCAGCCCCCCGCTGCTGCTCGCTGAGGCCTGTTTTTCTTGGAATGTGGAATGTTTATAGTCTTTGTTTTGTGACATGCACAATTTTGTTTTTTTGTCAACTAGCTGACATCTAGACCAAACCTGTGACTTGCATACCCCTGGAGGGTGTAAAGACAGCGGCGACCTGAGGCTGTAGGGACAGCTTCCTGATATCCTGCACTATGCCCCAGTGTCTGCACAGGAGCTGTGTTGACTGGGCCACTTCGTCTGCAGCTCGGGGACACAGAGTTTTGACAGGCTATGTTGAGATATTACAAATATCTTAGCCACTCTCATTTCTCCTGTCTCGGCCCCCTCTGTTGCTATGTTAACATACCTGTGTGATAACAGCATTTTCTAGCAGACACAGCCACTTGGAATTCTTTCAGAAAACGTGCCCTGCTGTATCGCTCACTTTTGCTTTATAAGCAAACATCTTTTGTCCCCAGCATATCTTCCTGATTTTACCATGTTGCATGTCCTGTTGTGTCCTGTTTAGTCTTCTGCTCTGCAGAGCTTTAATGTTGTGGCAGTGACAGGAATAAAAGTACAGCTATAGAGGCCTAGTTTAAGTGTGCTTAGCACGCTGAGGGACGCTTAGGTGCAGGAAATTGGGTTAACATGGTTGAGAATGTTCTCAGCTCAAGAAAGTATCTGATAACACGGCCAAAATCCTGCGTGCACACAACCCGCCGGGTGTTTAATTGCATCAGACCCTTTACAGTTCAGCGTCACCTCAAGTCCACTGGTAAAGTAAGCGTGTGCACCTGTGCCAAGTAGTAAAGCCTCCCAAATTTTTTTTTGGTTTTTTATCTTTGATGTGAGATCTGCTGAGGTTGAAAAGTGCTTTACATCATGGATGGACTCCTGGCAGGTTGGAGATTTACCTATGTACAAAAAATGAGGCTTTATAATCTAGAGACAGGAAAGGTTGTGGATGTTTGATTATACAACAGTTTGTTACCCATAATGCACTGCTCTGGACTTATTCTACAGTCACATCAGACTGAGCCTGAATGTGTTGATACAACTGGCTCATCCTCACACATTGCTTTCTCTCTCCATCATTCTCGGAGGAGTATTACAGATGGAGTTGTTGAATTTGCCTCTTCCAGTCTCTGAGCATCTGCCCACCCAGCATTCCTCGCTTTCCCTTCTCCGCTGCAGCAAAGCAACGGGCTTCACATAAGGATGACAATAGCCCAGGTCAGATTACCTACAATCATTAGTGCTGGCTCAAGACACACAGCGAGTGCAGCAGGACGGGAGATGGGCTGGACCACCCCTGAGCCATTACTGCTGGGGATTTCTAGGGTATCCCAGAATACAGTTGCTTCCAGTGGGAGTGTCTGTGCTGTCATTTGACCTGCAGGCTCACTGACCCCTCAACATGAATCCATCATCTATACTTAATTTAGAAATCGTCTTTCTTTAGCAAAGCCTGGCGTTTTTGAGCCGAGTGGAGCGACCGGGACATGGGCCACGGTGTGAGGTTCTGTTTATATCAGCAAACGGGGAGGAAGCTGCCGCTCTCACTTGGCTCGGGCCCGTTGGCTGTGGTTGCCATTGACTTAAAAATAATCCAGGCTCAATCAACGCAAAGCTGTGAAAAGTATTTTAGGAGTTGTCTTTTCGGGTGGAAGATTTAGTTTCAGCGTCATAGTTCGATGCCCCTGCGTCCAGAAAAGACTCAACCCAGAGAGGCTGAAGTTAATGTCTGCGTTGGCACCTCTGAGTCACATTGTCATACTATGCATGTTGAGTGTATACCAGTGCCAATATAACTGTCTGTGCTGGCCTCTACTCTGGCCTTCATTTGACCTTGAGCTCACCTACTTTGGTAGAACAAACAACGATGGATGTCTTTTATCCGAGTCAGGCCAACAGGCTCGCCGGAGCTTTTATGTCCTAATTAGAGAGCAAAGCAGCAGCTGAATAGCTGGCTGTGCCTCTGCTCTGAAATGTCTGCCTGTTCAGGGGTGGCCTGGTTTTGTCCTGATTGAGTGTGATGGCTAGGAAACATAAACATGTGTCAATAAGGAGCAGAATCCGATCCAGGACCCTGCACGGGTTGATAGATCGGTTGATAGATGCACGGCCGAGAAGCTCTTTGGCACCTATCTCTTCCAGCCACCTGAACTGTCGTTGTCTCGAGTTGTGGAGAACCTAAAAATAGGCTTCTTGTGTAGCTCTCTTGCAGCTCTGTTCCCCCATTCAGGGATCCAGTTTCACTCCGTCTGGCCTGGTGTTTATTTTCAGTTTATTCAATACAGCTTTGCAATCACTGCTTAATTTCACAGTGTGTTGTTTCTGTTTTGTAATTTTTTTTTCTCTTCCTTAATGACAGTGACATGATTTATTTTGTTTACAACTTCAAGCTTCTTGTCACCTTTTTTTCCAACGAGCAGTGCAGAGAACCTCTTGGTCCACGCGGAGGTTAATGATGCAACTTCTGTATGACGTTTGTTTCCAGAATGCAATGCTCTGGTTTAATGTAAAGCTAAGTCCAGACAAAGAAAAGCAAACGTGCTGCGGAGAGAGTAATTCAAACCATGTTTGTGTGAGTGGAGCCTGGCCCAGCTCTCTTAATTTTACTCAGGTATTGTTTTCATTAACAGTGTAGGCATGGAAACCAAAGGCACCCCCCTGTGACTTTATTTATTTCCTTTTTTCCCTATGTGTCCTTTTAATCAATTTATTGGCAAGTCCAATGTTGTTTTATTTGTTAGTCCAAGTGTTGCGTTGGATTCTATTTGTTTTACCTCACCTCCTGCCAACGGTCCACATGTGACCATTGAATGAAGGCTCAAAGTTTAAATTCTTACTGCCACATCCTGTACTGGAGCTCAACATTGGGTTCAAGATGTTGAGTTATCTCACCACAAAGTTCAGGTGGATCCCTAAGAATACTTTGAGCAGGACAAAGGATCAAACTAAAATTGGACAGGTTTAATTAAGGCAGATTATTTTCCTCTGTTCATACGTGTGGCTTTGTAATGTGTCTTAAGTCGTTTTTTCCAAAAGCGATTTGATTGTGATATATATCAATCAAATCAAAATCAGGATTTGAGCTGATTTTGTTTTTTCCTCAGGCAGGAAGTGTGTGTGTGTGTGTGTAGCCTACTCCAGCTCCCCTCCAGCGATGCTTCAAACCCACCACCATACTTTTAACAATCTTTTTCTCATCTCCCCCATGCAGGATCCCATTCTGGCTGAGATGCTGCAGAACAATAAGGACCAGATCGTGTGTTACCATGAGCACGACTCCCTGCTGGACCACAAGGAGGAGGAAGCCCTGAGCGAGGAGGACCGCAAGGCTGCCTGGGCTGAATACGAGGCAGAGAAGAAGGTAAGAGAGGAAAAACGCCACGCGAGAGACGTGCGTGCTGCACACTGTCATTTCCACCAGGTCCCAAATCACAGGCGCACGTACAGTGTTTATCCCCTCTGTCGATCATTCTCCACGTTATTGACATCAAAGTGCAAGGTGGGCGAAGTCTCGCTCGTCTGAGTTTGTGTTGGATCAGTATATTCCTTTCATCTGGTGGAGTAAGCGATGACAGTGACGGCCGTTTGGCCCACCATCGGTTTAGTGATCTGCTGTCCAAATAACTGAGGCTGTGCAAGTTTTGTCCAGTGCCACGTACTTCAGTCATAGATGTTGAGGGACTGTTTCCTGCATCTTTCCTCCATCCTCCCTTTCCTTTCTTATCGTGCAAATCAATGACCAATTAGTGGAGTTTATTTGAGGATGTATTGGGGGAGGGGGGGGGTGTCGATGCTGTAAACGAGCAGGAGCAGTTCTTCTCCCCTCGGTGTAATCCTAGATTCTAATTCACTCTAATGATTATTTTTCCAACACACACTCCCTCCTCTGCCCTCTGTGTGCTTTAAGCGGCTTTTCCCTCCCAGCTCCTCTGCTCCTCCAGAGAACAGAGGGTTCCCGTTTGCAGGGAGAACGACAGCGCTGAGGTCGACTGTGGGGATTTCAATTGCGTTCGCATCACTGCAGTCTGTCATACGCTGAAAGATGGAGAGGAGGCCACTTTTATCCTTGAGAAGCTGTTCAGCCTCACGCAGCGTGTCTTCTCACGACTGTAAGGTTCCTGTGGCCAGGAAACGTTGCATCTGAGGTCTGAAGAGCATCTGAGGATGCAGCTGAAGTCAGTGAGCGGCTGCTTGTCAAAGCCCAACGTCAAGTGTGTAGTCGATCATGTGGTTTGTGGTTGTTTTGAGGTTTTGTAGTGTTTAGGCCTGCACACCTGTCTCTGACCAGGTCCAACAACCCTTACTGGCCCCAACACACACACACACACACACACACACACACACACACACACACCCCTACATACCGGATGGCCAGATTACAGGGCACGGGACAACCATCTGCAGCAGAGGCTCAATTACACACAAACATTGGCATCCTGCTGGCCTTTACTGGGACAGGACTGTTTACATCAGGTCACTGCTCTCCTCTCTCTCTCTCTCTCTCTCTCTCTCTCTCTCTCTCTCCCTCTCCCTCACTCGCACACACACACTCCCACATTTCGTACAAGAGGAGCAGGCTGATATCAAACACCGTGTTTTTCCTGCAGGGTTGACGACTCTATAACAGTCCCTCCCATCATGCACTTGGTGACACCTGCTAACTGATATATATGAATCATCTATTTCTAATGCCCCCCCCATCTCTGTCTTTCATGTGTCAGGGTCTTTCTATGAGGACCAACTACCCGTCACAATACGCGCAGATGGACATGGGCTCTTCCAGCTTCTTCAACTACAACGTGGCGGCTTTGGCCTCCATGACCAACCAGCAGCTGGAGGTAAGTAATGAGCTCCACATGCCCCTCTCTTCCCTCCCTCCCCCACGGCATGGCGCCCCACATTCCTCAGACCCCGCTGCTAATTGTGACAACAGTCTACTAGCCAACAAGCCCAGTCTGCCCCAGTCCTCTCCCCAACGGTTGGTGATGCTGCATGTCTGGGCCAGCAGCTATTTATACATTGTGGTTCCTCTGACTGACAGAGGGCAGCGAGTCCAAGAGGCAATTTGTGTTATTCAATAAGTAATGAGTGTAAAAATACTGAGTGCTCATCCCATATTTTGTAATTGTGTTATTCAGGCTCAGCTTTTGCAAGCAGACGCACTCAGGCACTCTGGTTTGTTTTGAGCTTTAAGTGTAGCTTCATCTTGCTCCAACTTCACCCAAGAGGAGAGGGTGAGAGTGACAGTAACTTTCTCAGGCCATAAAAAAAAAAGGCTGCTCTGACACGAGGGTTTTTAGAAGCAGAAGGGTCTGTCTGCCACATCAGTTCCAGCTGTTTGCTGCAGCCGAGTGTAGTGCACCAAGCTGGAGCTTCTCCAGCCTCATAACTTCCTCGCTAATTAGTGAGGACAGAGTTGATCAATTACAGCCTGTTTGTGGTCCCTGTGTTTCGGGGTGCTGGTGTAGTAGTGAGATTATAAATGTAATGTTCGTACTTACTTTATTACAGCTCTGAAACCAGTGGCCTGTTGTGGCTGCTCGATTCACTGTTCAAGTTACTCATTTGACTCAAGGTTAAACTCAAAGGGTCCAGTCGGTTCCACCATGTAGCGAACACCAAACCTGTCATGTTTTCTCTTTCACGTCTTCAGGACCTGATCAACCAGGGCCGACAGAAAGTCATTGAGGTCACAAACGCACTGAAGACCTTTTCACGGGAATCGGTGGAGGACACCATCGCCAGACTGGTGAGAGTTAATAATGATCCTCAGAGCAAGAGTCTTCATGAGTCTGAACGAGACTCATGTGATGTTGCTGGCGTCTCTGTCCCCACAGTGGAAGGAGAACCCAGCGCTAACGGAGAGTCAGGTCCAGTCCATAGCTCTGGACCGTCAGGCCAATGTAGAGATGGAGATCAAGCGCAGGGAGGCCGTTTACAGGGATGTGCTCACCAGGCAGCAGACGGTAAGAGCCGGCTCTGATCTCCCACCAAGGCCCAACTGCCCCCTGATGTTCCCTAACAGAGCAGTAATCCAAACGCACTTATAATGCTGCCGTGCACGCACTGACACAGGTGGACGTTACCCTGCTTCACTAAAATGGAAAGAAAGAAAGAAAGTAATTGATTGTAGTAATTGATTCTTGTTAATGCGACTATTATTACCAAGTAGGTAACAATATTTATTCTTTCACCCTCCCAGACATAAATAGTAAATAATTCAATATCATTAAAGCTAAGTCTGTGAGTTTAAAGTTGTTTCGTGTGTCAGTAAATGAGCTTTCTGTCCCTGACCCCTCACAAGCTCGAGTTAACCTTGAGTACATCTGCGAGACACAGTTCTAATCAACATCAGACATCAGCTGTAGAGTTGTTGTTGTTAAGTCTGACTAAAAGTGAAAAAATGTTCCCCATCACTCAAAGTACTGTCCTGAGAAAAACAAACCTGCCTTAGCGTGACTCTCCAGCCTTTGTTGAGGAGCTGAGGAGGAATCTGCTTGATCACCAGCTGTTTGTAAATTCAGGTTTTATAGTAACTGGATTTTTTAAACCTTCTGGAATTTCCTGCCTTAACTTGATGACCTCGGTGGGTTTTTTTCCAACACATATTTTGTATATTCTCAGTGTTTTCGAGCTCATATTTAGGTCAACAATAAATGAATCATTCCGTTATTTCTTGTCGTCTTTGGCCAGATTCTTCTGATTTATTGTTTTTTGTTCTCCCCTGTCTTTACATGTGCTCAGGTCATGTGAGGTCTGCAGCTGGTGGTTATTTCTCTGCAAGAGTCATTCGTCGTTATTTGCAGTTAATTTAATTGTCTCTGTATTTTGTTTTTTTTTCGCTCCAGCTGATGATGTTCGTGCAGAAGCTCATCACCAACAGGAAGGTGCAGGAGCAACAGCTGGCCATGGCTAACCAGGCCATTGCTAACCAGGCTCTGGCTAACCAGGCCAGCTACCTGGCCCAGCAGAACGGCATGATGGGAGGCAGCGGGCTCAGCCAGATAGAACTGCTGCGGCTCTACCAGCAGTTCCACAACCTGGGCTCCCATCAAGGCATGGGCAAGAACCCTGGGCCCTCCAAGGGCCTGTAGGTCAGAGGGGCTCTTCCTCAGCAACCCACACCCCCATCCCCCCCACCCCGCCCACACAGCTAGCCAGCTCCCAGAGGCCCCGTCCAAGCGTGGCCCCGTAACTAACACACTGGGAGACGCTTCAGCGCTCATAGCAAAGCGGAGCGCCGAGCAGAGGGCGGAGTAGTTTTCAGACTCTGTCCTTTGTTCTGTAGTTCAGCGAGAGGAGATATGATGTATCAATGACTGACAGTGTGAAAGATCGGTTCGATAAACAAAATGTATATACCGCCTTAATGTTATTCAAGTTCTATATCTTCATTTTTCATGTATTTAAAGACAACTTTTACCCCCAATGCTTTTAAGCATTGTTCAGTTTCCCCCTTAAGAGGGTTTCCTTATCATTTAAACTCAGTTTTTTATACTGTTTTAAAAAGCCTAACTGAACTGAGTGGGACCAGTGTCGTTGGTGACAGGACTCCATAAATGTAAAGGGTTAGGGTTACATGATTATTAGCACCAGTAGATTCCTCCACCAATATCACCCACAGCTGTTGGTGCTGCAAAGTCCTGCTCTTCTTGGGAAATAGAGTCAACGACTGAGAAAAAAAAAGCATAAAAATGTTGGCCTTATTATATATTTGTTTCCTAAAAAAAAAGCTCTGTAAAGTTTTGAGATTTGTTGAGAACCTTTTTCTATTATGCTTTTAAGTGTTCATGTTAGTTGTCACTGAACATGGTAATGGAATGCTTCTGTTGTTCAAAACTGCCTGCCGGTTCCTGAGACCTTTTCGTAGCATCAGTCCCATCGTCACGTGTCGTCTAGCATAGCGCCGTGTGTCCTGTCCATCGTTCATGTTCCACTTGTGTTGATCCCGGGCTCGGGCGACTGATGGGGGCTCGCAAAGCGTAACCACTTTAGCCACAGGGCCCGAAACGTCTGTCAGAGTTCAAAACGTGCTCTGTCTGGCCAGACTGGACAGGAAGAAGCAAAGACTGGAAGCCTTCTTCTCTCTGGCTGACGAGTGCTGTCTGCTTTGTGAGAATCCATCCTCCTGGATACTGTAGTCTCCGCAGGCAGACACCAAGACTACCTGTACTCTTCTTTGGCACATTCTCGCTTCTAAATGCTTCAACTGGTATCGCTGTATAGCTGGAGACGCCTGTTTCTCAAGTCGGATCCTGCGTTCGCACAAGGTGTATTTCATAAGTGTTGAGAAGCTTTTTTTGCCCTCCTCTAAGAATGTTCTTATGTTGGAAGATACACCACGTTGATTTGCCATGCATTTGATCTGCTATTATCTTGATAAGTATTTAATATAACATTTAATAAAGTGACCAAAAGGATGAGCAACTCTCTAGTTATTTGTTTTGAAGTGCTCTGCATTCCATTGCACTGACTGAATTTATAGTGGGGAATGTTGGCATTTGGCTGTTGGTTGTTTTCCTTACTAACTTTTTATTACGCACCTGTATCATGACGTACCTGAAGCGCAACTGACGGCTGACCGCTGTGGATGTTTATTCAACGCGTGATGGTAAAAGCTTGGACCGTAGCGTTCGGTCGTCTTTGCTTTGTGTTCTAACTGTGAAGCCACATCAGGCAGCGAGCAGTGTTGCTGTTATGACTAGAGTGGCATGGAAACGGCTCACGTGTCACCAAATCGTCCTGCTTCCTGAGTGTCATTGTTCCTGGTGAGGAACTGCGTGTCCCCATGTACAAAAACAATCTGATATTTCCCCCGTTGGGTTCGTGCTCAAGGTTAAACAAGTCATAGCGCGTTGACTGATGAGCTGGTGGGCAGATTTATGTTGCCATTGTTTGGAGCCAGACTCCTCTCCTGTGCTCTCGGTGCCTATGCTACGCTCAGCTCTTTGTCTCCAGCCTCGTATCTACCACTCGCACACACACGAGAACGGTATGTTTCTCCTTGTTTTGGCACAAACACAAATAAATTCCGAAATTTAGAACTACTCCTGAGCGGCTGACGGATCCATCCCGACGTCCCAGGGTTTCACACCCTCTGTCCCTCGCTCTTCTCCCTTCAATCTTTCATCTATTTTCCCTCTCCCGGTATTGTTTTCATTTCTCAGTCTGCCAGGGTTTTCCCCTGCATGTCTTTGACTTTTCCATTCCCTCCCCCCAGGGGAGCTTGCTCTCACAGCTTACAGATATCTGCCAGTGGAGAAACATTACAACTATTGCAGATGTTGAAATGTTGATCCCATCCCCTCTTAGCCCCAGATTACCACCGCTCCACGTTTGCAGCGGCACGTCCCCGCCGCTTTCTCCGTGGAGCAGGCAGCTGTTTCTGTCCGTTGAGGTGGACCCGGCGTGGGCTGCAGCCGTGACGGGGTCTGTGAGGCCCCCGCCGCGAACAGCCAATCGCTGCCCTGAACCCAGGCTGATGTGTAAAGCCAATTAGGAGCGGAGGAGTCGGGATCCAGTTGCACAGGGAATCTGATTTTGTACGGTAGACGTGGGCCGATCGAGGAGGCCCGTGCACGTTGCGGGGTAAAGGGTGTGCGAGGGCAAATCGGCTCAGGGCGGCGCGGGTGTCGCAACTTTTCACACGTGGTCGCGTTACGTGAAAGACTTTAACGAGGGAAAAGGACTTTAAAGCGAATTAATTATCAGCTCCCTGCAAGAGGAGCAGTCAGGGTCTATCCTCTGTGGACCCTCAATGACACACAGTTCTGCCAGTCCGTCCAACTGATGTGTGGATATGGTCAGAGCTGCACCGCCAACATGGCGGGAAAGAAACGCAACATTCACATTGATATCTATATCTGGTTTTAATTGGTACATCAGATTTTAATCCAAGCAAAAATAGTCTGTCACAATGAGTTCTCCATAGCAGGACAATTTTATTGTCATGTTCAATGTAGTTCTTCATTTTTTATTTTTTTTTGTCGCTTTTTTTTTTTTTTTGAATTTTGAAGTAATTTCAGTAGAATCTAACCGTCCAGATAACTTCAAGTTCATTACAAAATAAAGTCTTTGCAATAAATAAATATATAGATTTATATTTATACTTTATAGGTAGAAAATAAATATTTTGTACATCTCATAAATAGGATCACCCATATGTACACCTCAGCTGCTTGCATTTTTAATAATGTTCCTGACACTCCGAACATTACAAGTCACAGAGCCCCCCCACCCCCCCCACCCCCCCTCATCTGTCATTCTTTTCAACCACAGTCAGAGAAGAAGTGCTTTTGTCCCGAGCTTCATCGTTTGTTCTGTGTACGACTCCTCCAAGACGCCGCCGCTCGACGCTTTATCTAAACGTGATGAATGCGGCCGTGAGACTGATGATTGCACGGGAGAGAGAGCGGGCGAGCGAGCGGGCGAGGGAGCGAGGGAGCGGGCCTGCAGCTGGGAGCTGGGGATGTGCAGTAAGTGCTCTTTTCATCTGTCACATTCATCAGAGATTTTACGTTCCCCGCTTTCATCTTTGATTTCTTTTTTTTGAGGACAACTCAGTAACAGTTTGTTCTCTTTAGTACCCGACTATCCAAACCTGTCCGTCTCTGCGTTTGTGGAATGTGCGCTCGCTCACATTTATTTCCTCTGCAGCTTTTTTAAAGTACCCCCCCCCCCATGACCCCTCACCAGCTTAGGGCTCTTCACTGCAGTATCTATGCATTTACCTCTAGAGAAATAAAAAGTGGTTATTTAGAAAACGTGGCACCTGATTGCCCCACAGCTGAGCAGTCATGTGGGCCACATTCCTCCCTGTGTCCTTAGTGGTTTTACTGGACAGCTTCGTGTCCTCGCCGCCGTCACGTGTCCACGACAGAGTCAAAAGAAGCAACATCCAGGAGCGGGCACAAAGTTTATGTCAGTGCCGCATGTGCTTGGTAGCGGGCTGAGGCGTCAACGCAGCGACCTCGGCACGAGCAGAGGCCGAACAGTTCTGTGCCGGGTCCAAAGCGTCCGCGACGCCCCCCCCGTCTTCTTGGCTTACTTCTGTTCCTCCTGGTGGAACCAGCTCTGGTCACCTGTACTGGAACAGGTCTCTGTACGCTTGCGGGATCTTTTCGATCTCCACCGGCCGGGGTAAGAAGTGGGTGAGTTTCTGGTGTTTCTTAGTCCTGCCGCCCTCCCTGGGCGAGCCGTCCTTGTTCAGGGCCACGTAGTAGAAGCGGCCCGTGTCCGTGTGCTTGTACAGAGTTGAAGCGTAGGTGTTGTACCAGTTCTCCTCAAACTGCTCCCTGAACACGCACTCTGCCGTCAGCTTCTTCTGCAGGGGAGAAAACAACACTGGGTGAGGCACCGAGCGGGGGAAAGGAACATTCGCGACGACACCGCGTTGAAGAGGAGATTGAGAAGGACGACGCGGCCGTCGTCGCCGGCGGACCCGTGAACTCTGCCGCTCGCCACTTAAAGCTGAAACGAAGCAGCAGAAGCTCGTCCAGACAGGAGCTCATTAAGACAAACGAGGGGAAGTCATTACAGACGGCTTTTCACTTCACGGCCCACACTCACTCCTCAGCCCTGTTCACCTCTCATTGTGCACGGACACGGTGCAGAGAGGCTCCTCACACACATACGCACACACTGAGCCTCGGCCTTCGCTGATGGCGCGGCAGGAGCGATGGCTGCGGGTTCAGCAGGTGACTGACTGTGAGAGAACAGAGCTCAGGCTCTGCTGCACTCAGCGGTATCACTGAGGCCCAGATGTGAATGGTGTCCCTAACGTCCCCGCCGACACGCACGAGTCGACCGTTTCTAAAATGTCTGGCTGATAAATGTTGGCCATCGTTGGATCTTTTTGCCTTCAGCTCCCTCGACGGTGTTTGTGCAAGAGCTTTGCTTTTTATTGCAGCAGTAATTTCGATGATTGGCTGTCAGGCTGTGCTTGGCTGCGGCTGTGTGGTGAAGCTGTTGTCTGTAAACACAGCCCCGAGGGCACATGACTGGGCCAGCTTCATCCGAATAGACTCGCACGCATGCGCACGGACCTCATGGGATCTAAGGCTCGGCCGCCTCCTCTCGGATTCAGACGCATCTCCATCGCTGCCTCTGTCAGTCAGGTGACTTAGTCAGGTGTGTGATTACCCCCCCCCCCCCCCCCCCCCCCCCCCCCCCCCCCCCCCGCCCCCCCCCGCCCTGTGTCATTCCCCCGCCCCCCCCCGCCCTCCTTGGCCCACCCAATCATAGCCTCCCCCCATGCAAGGTCAAAGGTCGAGGATGCCAGACTCTGATAGCAGTAACCATATCTGCACTTTCTAGCATAATGGCCGTGCTCTGTTGGAAGTATTCAGAGCCGAGGGGGGGGGGGTGAGCTCTGAGGGGCCCTCAGGTAAAATGCCCTGGGACACCTGATACAGGTAGCCCTCACATACTTCCCTCTCATTGTTTTTATCTCTTCCATGTCCCCTCTTTCTGTCCCCATATGAGAAAGTCAGCCAAACCCCAACACCCCCCAAACCCCCCCCCCCCCCCCCACCCCCCCTGAAAAACAGATGTTCTGTTGAATCCACAATCACTGTGGAAAAACACAAACTAATTCTTCTATATTTAACACGGCCGTCCAGCTGTGCACCGAGACGCCGTCTCCTCTGAACTCGGCGTGTGCACGCGTCCAAATGCTCCTGACTCCACTTCGGGGGGAAAATATGTAAATATTTCTGCATTTCTCTCAAACTAGATGAGGTCACTTTGCTCTCCTTCAGTCCTCTCGCTCACAGAGAGCTCCCATGCTGATGCTGTTGTCTGCGGCCTGGACGTTCACGCCAGTGTCTCGGCGTGATGAAGGGTAGCAGCGGGAGAGGAGGACATGTGACTCAGAGAGCGAGAGGGACGCGGACAGCTTGTTTTGACTCACGGCCGCTTTTCCCATCCACCACGAATGGGAACCTCGATAACAGCCGGCCCCTCAGATTGCTGGGCCAGTTGTGGATGAGCGGCTGCGTGCATGGCGTGCAAATGGAGGAGGGGTTGGTGGGCGGGTTGACTCACCGACCCATAGAGCTCTCCTTTCTCATTCATGCCGAGGTAGAGTCCAGCGTCCACCCCTCGGATGCTGACCAGACCCACTGCCAGGCTGATGAACTCCAGGATACCTGAGGTCAAACACACACACACACACACAGTCAGTCAGATATAGTTTCCTGTGGGTTTATCGTAGTACTGCTGCATCCCATCAGTGTCGGTCTGGATTATTTGCCCTCACAGGAAACCCGACGTCTTCCCTCTCGTTGAAGAATTGCACTTTTCAGGCCCACTATGTAACTCAATGTTGTCATCGATTACAACAGAAAAGACAAATGTGCGGTTTCTCGCTTTCTTTTCAAGTCTTGCTCAATTCATCGCGTCACTCTGTCATAATGGGCTGTGGTTGTCTATAAATGTGTTCATCCTGGCTCTGGGAATTCCGACTGGCCTCTAATACAGAGAGCGGAGCCGGAGCTGTGGGCACGGTTGTTTGCTGACTCACAGGAAGTCGGTGCAGAGGGGAACATGTATAGTTCAAAGACCAGGAAACAACCGGTGAAATTAAAAGCCAGGGGCTGCTGTGATGATGCAGAGGTTAGTCAGAGAGGATCCAGCTGGCTGCTGCCGACTGGCAGGGGCCACCTGGTCCCCATCTCCTCGACCTCATCCGATGCCAGAGGATGACACAGACGATCCCTCTAATTTTTTTGCGGGGCGAAGGAGTGTGTCTTCTTTCTTTCTTTCTTTCTTTTTTTTTTCTCCTTTTAATCAAAGCCACGTCGCTCCTCGCGGATCTGACAAAGACGCAAAGTGGAGCCAGAGCCAAGCACGCGCGGACCACCCATCCCTGCAAACCGGCGGTGGTCATGCTCTAATCTGGAGGCATTCCGCCTGCACCTGCGACGGGAGCGGGACATGTGCGCGTCTGCCCCCCCACCCCCTCGACCTTATGTGTTGCTCGCACCCTCGCCCCGTTTGCATCAGCGCGAGCACGCGCCGGAGACACCTGCGCCCCTCACGCACGCGGCTGCGGCTGCGGTCGCCAGGGGAAGGTGCGCGGCTCCAGGTGACGGTGACGCACGGAGCTGTATTCACGGGGGGGGGGGGGGGCTTTATCCGGGGGGGGGGGGGGGGGGGGCACGCCGCTTAATTAAAGTCAGCGCGAGATTGACAGCAGTGAGAATTATCTAAATTGATAGCGCAGGATATATTGCAGCTCGTAAATCAGCCCAAAAGTGCAATGAAATTCTGTAATAAGGATAATTGGCTCCCTCGGGATCACCGGAGGCCTCAGCTCGACCCTTTCCCTTCAGACACCTCTGTCAGTGACGGCCTGTAATAACAGCAATCACAGCGCTCATCACACGCCTTCACTTCACCCTCACAGCAGACGCAGAAGAAGAAGAGGAAGAAGGGAAAAGAGGAAGGTGCCGAGGTGCCTGGCCTCACCGAATCTGCTGTGGTCCTGCCGGGTCCCGTGCACGGTGCCGTTGGGGAATATCTCCAGCTGGAAGCCGGTCCTGCAGTAGAGCTGCCGCCGCCTCAGGATCCCCTTGAGGTGCCCGAAATCCGTCGGCGACCCCCGCTGCAGGCGGCCCTCGATCTGGCCCAGCTGCTCATTGAGCCCCACCGGCGGCTCCGCCATGGGCATATTCCCGAGCGCAGGAAAGCTTTGTAAATCCAAGTCGATCGTCCCCAGGAAGCTCCCGACCTCCGCCATGGTGTGCACAGCTGTCAGATTCAGCGACGGCATTTCAAAGGTTTCGGCGACACGAAGCGGGAGAAAAGTTTGACGCAAGTCCGGTCCATGCACGCGCGGAGCCGAAGGGCGACCCGGCGCGCTGCTGCTGCTGCTGCTGCTGCTCCAACCCGAACCCGAACCCGAAGCAGTCCTCTGAGGTTATTGATCGTCCTGTGCTTTAATCATCAGTTTGATATCTCTGGTCATCAGATGGAGGAGACTCTGATTATATACATACTCCCCACGCATTCTCACATTGGATGTTCCAACTCAAGCCACGCCTGGCTGGCATCCCTTCTTTACGCGCATCAGTTTCCCCTCACTTGAAACGCGTGGAGCCACTTCCAGTCCAACTTTGCTGGCGCTGCTCTCCGCAGATAGCACGGGATCCCAGTGCGGCTCCGCTCACGGCCGCTGCGCACGGTCAGTCCAGGGGCAGGGAGCTGTGCTGGCAGCGGCTTGTGGCGCATTACAAAGCGAGACCGGCGCAGACAACATCATTGGGAAGAGAGGAAGAAAAAAAAAAGACAAAACAAAAGCAGGCGAGAAGCGCAGTCTATCATAAAGTGTAACAAACCTCCGCACCGCAAAGGCGATCCATAGTTTAGTGTGGCTGGTTTATGGTCACACCACGCACGGGAAGGAGGCAAAAAAAATACAACAGGAAACCCGCAAAGTATCAGGTGAGCGTTTCCCTCCCAGCAAGATTATCTGAATAATCTGTGCGTAATCTCAGAGCAGAGCGGTCTCACGCACAAGTGCCCGTGCCAAGCACAGCGGCTGGACGCGTTCATGAGCGCATTCTCTCCACCTCCTCGCTGGAAGCAGGTGCTTCCTCGCCCCTCTGCGCAACGTTCGCAATGTGCTCCAGCGGAGCAGCGGCTGCGCCACTTGTACTCCTGGCAAGGGAGGAAAAAAAGAAGGAAAATCCAAATGTTGATGACGTGTAGAATCAAACCGGACTGCTGCTCAACTTCGGGGGGACTCCAGGAGAGCTTGGGTCCAACGATTGGTTTGATTTAAACGTTTTAAACATTCAACTCCAGGAAAATGTTCAACCTTCAAATCAACTGCTGCTCAGTAATCATGTCAGTGCATAAAACACGAGATGGAAATCTCCTGGAAACATCTGGACGTTTGAGTTATTTACAGAAGGTTTCATTTCTTTAATGTCGGCATTGGAAATGAATACTGTAGTTTATTAGTTGTGCACTGTAAAAGGTCAATAGTTTGTGTATTTTTTAGTTGGTTGAGAATGAGCATTTTTAGTATATTCTGATGTATTATGTGTTATCTACTGGTGGTAAATTAATAAACTAAACTATGATGTATCTGAGATTCTGGGTTCAGGGTTCAAGATTAAATAGTAAGAATAATTAGGAAAAAGTAAAAATATTTCACTGAGAAAAAGGAAAGCATCACACATTTTGCATGAAGGCCTTTAGGCAAACATTTTATTATTATTATTATTGTTGCACCATTTTCAGAAGTAAATACCTGTATATGTCAAATATGTGCACATGAGTGGAGTGAACGCTCCCTCCTCTCAGCTGAGGCCACGGTTCCTCCACTGATGTCCAACAGTTTGATGTTTCACGTGCACAATGAGCTGCAGCAGGAATAATGAATAATAGGTGTGATTTATGACTGAATGGGGATTTTGCATCTGGGTGCACAATGGTGGCAACAGGTCCCAACCTGTGCAGGGAAAAAAACAGAAAAGAGAGAGAGAGAGATGCAGCTGTTTGACTTTATTTCTGTGTGAGGACTGAAATGAAAAGACACTGCAGCAGTGTTTTAATTAGTTCACTGTTCTTGAGACATCAGTGACAGCGGGCCGAGGAGGGAGGGGCGGCCCCCGATCACTTCAATAACACACTTTAACTATTAGACGTGTTATTTTAGACCTCCCTTTAGCTGCGTGTGGAAACCCCCGTCCTGAGGGGGAGTTCTCACCTCAGTGCTGCTCATCACAGGCAGCAGCAGCTTCCCCAGTGCAGCAGCACGATTTATGGCCGTGTCTCACTTCCAGCGAATGGTGACGAATGGCGTGTTGAAGTGACCCAAAGTGTGTGCGATTGTTTTGATGTCAGTGTCAGTGCCTTGATGAATTTCCCGGCTCCTTGTTTTTTGGCTAATTCATCAACTTTTGTGGTGGCGGCGCGATCTATTTTGAAGCAGATGTGAGCGGCTCTCAGGGCTCCTCCGACTGGGATACAGTACGATTGACCCTCCAAAGCACGCGGGCCCTTTTTCTCACTGCTACTAATTATGCCACTATAAATCTTGCGGGTGTGTCATGGCTGCATTGAAGTCAGAGGAGGGACAGTGGCTTTCAGCTGGTGCGGGATGTGAAAGGTGGTGGGGGTGATGAATGCCCCGTGGGCCTCCGCTTGATGAATTGGGCAAGGGGTTGACGAGGAGTCAGCGATGGCCGGGCTTTGTGCGAACAGACACCGGGGCCTCGCCGCGGAGGAAGATGAAAGGAGGATTCGTCTCAGCTAAAGGCTGAAGGAAGGAGAGCGATTAAAGAAACGAGAGAAAGAAAGAGGGCGAGCAAGCAAAACAGTGATGGAAAATTAAAGGGGAAACACCCAACACCCCCACTTCATGGTCTGAGTTTTGCTCTCTGTCCCCTTCACACAAATCAACCTCATTGGCTGCTAAACGTGCGAATAAAAACCCTGAGAGTGTATTTATTTATTTATTTATGCATGTATTGTTGGGTATTACAGCTACATCTGTTGCTGGTCAGCCATATTTTATAGTTGACATGGCAGATTTATGGCTGTAGACACACACACACACACACACACACACACCAAAAAACAGAGTCAAAATGTTCCCATATGCTGAGAACCTGCAGAGGATTTAGACATGAAGATAATGACCTCGAGTGCACGACTGCAGCTTTGAAGTCGCTCTCCCATGAGCCACAGCCAGAGAGCCGAAATTGAAAATGAAGTTACACTTGCACTGGGAATTGGGAGCTAATCGGAGCCTCACCTGTTTATTTGGATTAGACCGACTTCACACGCGTCCTCTTCAGAGGGGCCGAGCCGGAGGGCCGCTCGGGCAAACGACGCCGCAGCCTGAGAGGTGTTGGTCTGGAGCTGAGCGTCTGCAGAGTCACTGGCGACGTTAAAGAAACAGGGAGACAGGGAGAGAGAAGGGGTTTGAACTCTCTGGGTGAGAGTTATACGAGAAGACTGAAGTGTCTGTCCAACCCTGAAGGAACCCACTGACCCACTGACCGATCGTATCTGGGGTGGTTCTTGTTCTGATCCAGCACTTTCTTCTACGTTTTGTGGAGGTCCGACACAACATGCTCAAAGGATGAGACACGTCTCACACCAGGGGCCGTACATGTCCGCCCTTCCCCTGCTGAGATATCGGGGCCTATCCCAGGATTCATTGCGCTTCCGTCACAAACAGATTTTCCAAAAGGTGATGGCGCCGACCGGTCAAAGCGACCGAACTCGATTGAACAGCTGAACGCTAACCGTGCTAAAATACCAAGGGGCTTTAAAACTCTCACGTCCCGTCCAACTGTGGCTTTGTTGCTAGGCGACAGCAGTCAGCGACGCCTGTCAGAGAAATCCCTGGTAGACCAGACGTCTCATTTCGGCCTCTGACTTTTCCGTGGCCCCCCCACAAAGGGGGGGGGGGGGGGGGGGGGGGGGCGGTCGTCCTCTGGGCCCAGGTATAGAGCAGCTCCCCTCCTGTTGTGGATGCTGTGTTTAGGAGCAGGCCCCCCCTGCTGCTCCTGATGGCTCAGACGTAATCATCAGATCTGGGATCAGGTTCCTCCGAACCCCTCTTAACCTCAGCCAGGGGAGGGCATGGAAAAAAAGAACTTGCTGAGTAAATATCAGTGGATATTAGCCATGGGGGATTGTGTCTTATGCCACATGGTTAACCGCGGCCACTTCAGGGGTCAGCGGCGTGCGTCTGCCTGCTGGGCCGAGCAGCACGACACAGAGCTGCAACCTTTGGAGCGAGAGCTGCAAGAGAGAGCGAGAGAGAGACGAGAAAGGATATCATCTGTTCTTATTTTACCTTTTGTCAAGCAGCATGTGGAAAATGATCTTCACTGTGAGTTATTTGCAGAGCTGGATTCCGTGTTATTTCATTCCCTAGCAGAGACATAACAGAGAGGGTCTCCTCTTTCACGCAGGTGGTCCTCCAGTCTTGTTCAAGGGCGCCGTGTGCGCTGGGGAGGGGGCGGGGGGTGCGTGGAGGGAGGGAGGGAGGGAGGCGTGGGGGGGGGCGACACAGACAGATGCATGCGAATTTAGGTAATGGTGTAACATTTCAGCGTCTGCTTTGCTTGGCCGCCACCATGTAAAGATAGTGTTAATTAATTTGTTTGCTTTGCTTTCAACCACTAACAAATGGAGGCCTGCATGGGTTTTTTTTTTCTGGAGAAAACCACTAGTATGCAAGGAACACAGTCTAAAACCAACATTTGTTGTACAAATTGCTCGCACATGTTCTTGGGAGAGGAAAAAGGATCCTTGTCATGACACTCCGGCGGAGATGTCCCGCTATTTTTTCTTGACTCGATGGGAAAACCTCGGTAGGAATATTTTAAGTCCGTCTCCAACATTCTGGTTTAGCAGTTAATTATCCGTACTCCAAACTTGTGGCTTCGCAGTTTTCATCAGACAGCTGACTTAAATATAAACTGGAACCCTCAACGCTGTTTCTCTCTGTGTAAACTTCCTACTTTCTCCAGGAGGCTGTGAACGCCCACGCTGATTCGTTAATACGCGGAGGTTTTCGGGGACGCTGGGCCCACGCCGGCCCGCTCCTGCTTCATGAATGAGCTCCGGCTACCCGAGCGATGTTCCACCTGTCCGTCGCCGCCGATGACTGAGGCGCGGCGTAATAACAGCATTAACAGCTCGGCTCGCTGTGCAGGCCTGCGGTCGGTCGTTAGCGAGCGTGTATGCGTGATCATGATCCCGTCTGATGAGGGGACGGGCCCTCAGAGCGAGACTATTATTCTTACGACAACACAGAGCAGGAATCTACCCTCAAACAGATGTTAGGAGCCCTTTGTAGAGCCTCTGGCTCGGGGCCCAACCCTACCTATCTGCACAGCTATTTACATGGCAATCCAGCTGCTCGGCCTCTCTCTCTCTCTCTCTCTGCCTCTATCTGTGCATTCCTGCTCTCCCCCCTTCTCTCCCCTCACTGTTTGAAATCAAATCCTCGCTCTCGCATAAACTTTGATCAATCAAACATACTAATTTGTTTAGCCGAGGAGACAGTGACATACCGACGCGGGCCCAGTTACGCCGACGTGAAAAAGGCCAGGCGTCCCGTATCTGAGAATATCTGAGTGCTGACGCAAGGCTTTTCCCCTGCACTTTATATTTAGTCATTCTGCCTCACAGAGCAACCAAATTTATCCCCGAAGGTTCGTACCTGCTGCTCTGACTTATTGCCCCCCCCCCCGGTCCAGATGTGGGAGGGGACGATTAATAATGATAACTGTTCCTGGGATCAGAGTTTGTATCTGCTCTCTCAACAATCTTAGGGCGAGAGGTAAAATGCTTTGCCCCTCTGTTTTTAGGTCATTTATAAGGTGAGTCATTTAACTCAGGCTAACTCATCAATAACCACGTTCTTTAAACATCGCCCACTGATGATATGAAAGGTAAAAAATAACTGGCTGTTTTCACATCATGGAGTCTCTCCCTGAATCAGTGCTTTCTTCACCAGGGATGCTGCTGCAGCAGGAGGCGTGGCCTAACGCTCTGATTGGATCAGTGGACTAATTCCGCTCTTCTTATTGGTAAGTTAAAAAAATATATTTTGTACATATGGAAAAAACACTGTAAGTTGAATATTGGCTGATATGTGGTCAGTTCAAAGTAAATGGGGATTGGTCTGTATTTATACACTTTTTGTATTGTTTCTAAGTAAATATATACACAACTGCTTCCCTGGCTGTGCACAGCTTCCCAGAAAAAAAGAGCATAAAAACAACTTTGAAGGGCGTTCGGCCTTTAAGTTGTTGTAACTTGGTCAAGTGTTAAAGGAACAGTCGTTTTCACGTAGCCACCAAATTGCCAAAATTATGAAAGGAGCGTTGACGTGAGGCCAAATGTTTCTGGCGTGTGGTGCACGCACAGAAAGCGTCCTAATGGCTCTATTTCTTTTTAATGCTCGGCGTAAATCTCACATGGGAAGAATAAAATAAAATATAAACCTTGGATGAGAAAAAGTCAGCAATTAGCTCATCATTTCTCTGCGGTCTCTGTGAACAGGGGCCAACTTGTGGCTGTTGGAACCAGGGAGAGAAGTGAGGACAGATTACTCGACCTCTTTAACGGCGGCTCTCCGACACGTCGCCGTGTTATTGTGTCGTTGTCCTTTAAACCCAGAGTTGTCCAGCTCGTTAGCGGGCAGCAGCAGCAGCATCCTAAAGCTGATAATTAGACAAACAACCTCCATTCGGAAGAAGTGAAGCTGGAGCTGGCGCCGCTCGTCAGTAGAGGGTGCTGATGTTTTCCCCTCTCGGAGCTGCAGCCAACATCTCAGATTGCCTCAGAACCGTGACATGTCACGCTATGACAAATGGAGATACATTAGTTAATTAAAGTGGAGTTCAGAGCGGGGTGACGTAGGTTGTCCTGTCTTTTTTTTCCTTTTTTTTTTTTTTTGCTGCTTTCATTCTCTAACATTCCTCCGTGTCACGACGCGAGCGCAGAGCCGGGTCCAAGTCGCTGACTCTCCTGGCGTGATTGGATGAGTTATTTCTCAGTTTGTGCAATCAAACCCCCCCCACCCCCCCCACCCCTGTTGTTGACTTAAGTGAACACCCAGATCTGGTATATTAGTGGAGGTAATGTACTGTCCACAGTGATTTCCAGTTCTGGGTGATCGCGTGGGCCTTTGCATGAGAATTCCTGCCGTTTGTTTACCAAACAGGATTAGCAGGAGTCACGTCTCTCGCGTGCTCATTGACATTAAACAGTTCCTCCACCAGAGATGTTTTAAATGACCTCAAGTGATTTTTGGCAAATGGTAAAACACCAAACAAAAATAATGGGGGCAGCGGGTTCACTGGTGATGATTTGTATTGGGAGGTAAAATGGAAAAGAAAGCACAAGAACCCACTGTTTTCACCCGAAGCCTTCGATGTCTCCGTCTTTGATGTTGTGGTTGTTAGGGCCGAGATGGTCTCCCCGCTGCCAGAAACAAGGCTGGAGGCTGAGACAGGTGCACCGCGTTCATCACATCCTGATGGAGGAGACCGAGGGCCAAGATGTTGTTCTCAACATATTGGAAGTGTTTGTTAACAGATGGAGACATGTGCTGGCAAACGTTCCCTCACTTTGTGCAGCGAGAGAGAGAGAGAGAGAGGGGATGGGGTGGAAAAGAAAATTTAATTTGCAACGGCACGAAAGACATCGACACATGAAGGAAGAGGAAGATAATGTCAGAGGAAGAGTTATTTGTTTTAATTTGCGTGTCTCGGAATTCAGGTGGAGGTAATAAATACACGTTAGGGAAAGTAGTAAAACCGCGTTGTTTCGAAATGTCAAACACGGAGTCGGAGAAGAGATGGTGGGGAAGTTGTTTACGAGCAGAAATCCACCCGAAATATTCCGCTGCAGATTCTGTGCGGCACCACAGGCAGGTTAAAGACTTTCCTGGAGGAAATCTTAAAAAAAAGAAAGAAAGAAACTGTCTCTCTTAATTTTCAAATATGTCTTTGTCACATGTGTTCCTCCCCTGTCTGTTGCTCTATCTGTGTTTGTATCACAGCTTTATTTCTCTTGTAAGGTCATGCAGCTACAGCTGGCATCAATATGGCAGGGCCTTTCCTTTTTTTTCTTTTTTTTTTTTCTTCTGTCTAGTCCAGCGCTGGAAAGTTATATTCATAGGGCTAATCAGTTTAAAAGATAATGAAAACAGAGATTGTTTACAGAGATTAGGTCCTTGGAAATGGAGTAATCAGTGCTTCGAAAAGGGCACTGACAGCGGCGGGCCGGATTACTGTCTGTAGGAACCCAGCGACGGCGCTCTAACCCTCCGTCTCCAACGGGCCCTGATGTCATCGCAGATAGAAGATAGAGTACCTTATCCCACACTCCTCTCCGTTCGCTCCTCTGAGCTGGAATGGAATTACTCAACGGTTAACAGACGGGGCACCTGTCAGCCAGATGTGTGCGAGTAATGAACAGAGTATAGGATGAAGTAAGCGTTTTGACAAAAATGTCCAGAGAAAAATTAATCATTGGCTTAATTTCTTCTCAGCCCCGTAGTTTAATATGCTGCGTGATTTATGCGGCAGTGGCTGCATCTCTGTGCGGAGGGACTGCGTGGCATCGCCTCACACTCACGTGAGCATGGGGATTCTAAACGTATCAAACTGCTCCGACGTTTACTGAGGGTGAGGTTTCATTTGTTGTTTGTTGGCCGAGCGATCGGGTCCCATTTTATTGATTGGACAGACCCGTGGGCCCCCGCTTTAATTGGGGAGGGGGCCATGAAAGTAATTATCAGTATCTCAGATCTCGTCCAGCGACAGGGGAACATATGTTTGGGATTTGGACGTGAACCAGGTTGCCCCCCGTCACCAGCCAAACACAGCTTGCATCCCTTCCCTAGCTGGGCGCTCAGTGCTCGAACAGAGGAGGTAACGTGTCTCCAACGTCTCCAGGAGCGAGGCTCTAATGTTCCAAGGCTCAACTTAACCCTTTCCTACAGAACAATCAGATATCGGAAACTCCATTCCTGCATCCGTGTGTTTCTTGATCATTTAGGAACAAATGGCTCTCTCCTCCCTCTGACTAACCACAAAGTCTTGAGGCGAGGGATCCTTCTGGAGAGGAGAGGATGGGTGTGAGTCTTTTGTCTCAGTCTGAGTCCACTCTTGGCCACAGCTTACTGAGGCAAACCCCCGGCCCTCCGCCTCTGACCAATGTCTCTGGTATCCTCCGCTCTGGCACCGGCACGTCCCGGGGGAATCTTTATTCTGATCAGAGCACCAGGGCAGAAACCTCTGATTTGGTCCCATAAAGTCAAATCAAACAGAGACACCGTGAGACAGATCACCATAAAAATGTTGTTTGTCTTCGGGGATCCTGCTTTCACTGATCTCCCTGTCCCATTTCCTCCGGCAGGATACTCGTCTCTGACTGTTTTCCCTCCGTCAGAGCTGCCGCTGTCACGTTGTCAGCCATGTTGAGGAGGTGATGTAAGGGTTTGCCGAGCCCTGCGTGTATCTCAGTGCTCTCCGGCCGTGTGATTGGGAGGGAGACCCTGACGGTGCGCTTGACAAACAGTCGGCTGATCCGTTTCCTTCCCAAAGGAGAATGACAGGGGGCTGCCTTTGCAGCGAGTGGCCCCACCGTGCGCCTATACGAGCTGAGAGATGGGTGGTCTGTCCATCAACGGCAGATTTGGGGTTAGGCCTGAGAAAAGCAGCTCACCCGTATCAGTTTCAAAGGGTGAAACCCAAAGCGCCGGCCACTCTGCCCGCCGCGGCCTTACGTGCACAAAGACACCTGTTGTTTGACTCTCATGCAAAGACTTCATCAATCTAGGTGTTTGCAGCCAAACAAACACAAATGCCATCTTGTGTTCAGTTATGTGGTGTTTCATGTGATTAAAAAAACAACAACTGTACGTTCTGTTTTGCACTCAGCCAGTCGGAGTGATTGGATGCCAGAAACACTGATTACACACAATTTTTAACATCAGGCCTCGGGCCCTGTGCTGTTTTGAAGCTATTTGAACCAGATATGATTTTCCGTTTACTCCCAGTCTGCAACATGAACGAGACAGCGACGCGGCGCTCGGCTGCAGGTGGCTCGTGGTAAGGAAGTAAATTTTCCGAGCAAGATGAACTCTGAGCCGTTCCGGAGAGGAACTCCCACAGAAAGGAACCTCACAAAGGACAAGCCGAGGACGAGCCAAAGTTTAAAGGATGACAACAACTTAATGAGATGCACCAGCTGGATACATTTTTCCATCTGAAACGATTTGGTCTCGACCAGTTTTGTTTTCTTAAAACAGAGCAAAGTGTTTGGGAACAAACTGAACTCATATTTGGATAAATTTGAATTTATTTTAGAATGTAATAGCATGAAATGCAAATCATGTTAAAGCGTTTTTCGACATCTGGTCTCTAGTTTTTTTTAAAAATCAGGTATTTGTTCTTCTTCCATTAAAAATTAAAAAGGTATTTTAAGTCATAAATGTGTACACCTCTTCAACAAAGTATTTGAGACATAACTCTGAAATCTCAAGCGTGAGGAGAAAATGAAAAAGTGAAATATCTGAGAATGTTGCATTTTAATGTTATTTAACGCGGAGTAACCTTGATTTCACTCCTGCTGGCTGCCTGTCTGCTGCTATTTAATCCAGTAGTGGACAATTATAAGAGACTGATGATTGCTGAGGAAAGATGGGATTGGTTTCCAGTTAAATCTTTCCAGTAGAGGGGAGACAGATATGAATAGCTGTGGTAATTTGATGAGGCGCTGCCTCTCTTTGGGATAACACACTGAGAGGAGGCTTTGTTTACGTGCCAAAAGGATTTATGGAATCAAACAGAAGTTTTCATTTCCTTGTTTGAGTCGACGTGCACGGGATTAGCGGGGGAAAAATGTGGGCAAAGGCAAAAAGCAGTTATCAGACACACCGTGGTGAAACAAAGGCTCTTTGGTTACCTGCTGGTTACCTTCTGATTTTCCATCTCACTTTGAACAGTGTCTCTGTGGTGCACCTCTGAGTACACACATCATCAAATTAAAAAGTTCATTCGTCTAAAACTTCCTGCAGAAAGTTTGATTCAAGTCAATTTATTTGCAAGAAAGCAAAGAAAACAAGAAATCACGACGTACAGAGACATAGAAAGTAAAACTTCTGACATAAAAACTTGCATCGCATCATGAACTTTGGGTTGTACATGTTCTCGACTGTCACTATGCCGACACTTGTCCTGCAGGCTGTGTGGTACATTTGATGACACGAAAAAAAACACCCCGGTGGCTGTTTGCTGAATTATTAATGAACCACGCCTCCACCGTGTTAGTGGATGGGGCATGGACCATATCAAATACATTTTACTCAAAGAGTTTGTCTGTCATAGCTAGGCTGTTCATGTCACGTGGACATAAGTGCATGTGTGAGTTCACATGTCATGATTGACGGCTGACACCGACTCGTGATTGGTTGAGCAGGTGTTGTCAGTGCTGCCTCAGCTTTGTCTTGTGCCGCTATTGGGATTAAAGGTCTCCACCTCCTTAAATTAGGACTTGATAATAATGTTATTATTTGATTTGTTTGTGCGGCTGGAGCTTCAGTAAGAGCTGTATTTAACGCTTCATGTCGCAGGATAGTCGTTTTCCTTTGCTTAGTCTAAGCTAAGATAAGCAGCTCCTGGCTTCAGCAACATAGAGAGAGAGAGAGAGAGGTTTCAAAAAATATCCTTTAATTCTCAGTATTTGCAAAATAGTTTGAGTACTAAAGTGCAACTTGACAGATGTGTGATTCTAGTCGGCAAATATCTGGGACTATTAAGTACTGGATGGCTGATTTAAACAGCTCTGCCCTCTTGGCCCCCTCTCTGTGGTTAAAGGACTCGTGTTCACATCTTTAGTCTATTTTACAACCCGGAGCTGGAAGCCAACGCTCTCTCTCGCTGCCCTATGTGGTTTCAGGCGGCACAGTTTCAAATCCGTCAGTGGGAAAAGACAGCAGCCGCTTTCTTTGAACGCGTATTCACACTCTAATTTAAGGCACAGAGATGAGGTACGATCTCTGCTTTTTGTGCGCTTGTGTGCATGTGTGCGCGTTTGTTTTTCGTCCAAACATGAAAAGGACGATCCAGTCCACAAGTGGTTTGGTCTTTCTCCGCCCTTTTCAACATTCTAACAGTGTGACAACATCTCCCCTAAATCACCCCCTGATATCATCAGCTTCCTTTTACGCGTCCAAAAAAGTTCGAGCAAATCAATAGCGCGACGTACACCACGACATGAGACTCATCGCCGGCCAAAAACAGCCCCTTCACGGACAAATCGTGGATCAATTGTCAGGGTATTGTGTGTATTTTCGGCTTTGAACACGCAGCTATGGCTTTTGCGTGTGAGGCACAAGTGAGGTTATTAATTATCACAGTCTCTCAGCTCTAGTAAAGGCAGCAGCTGCGTTTGGTGGAGGACATGCAGGCTGCATATGAGAGGGACAGAAATAGAGCTCTGCACTCCGCAGTGATTTGTTCCTCACAAACCGTTTCAGGGACTGAAGGTTCAGAATGAAACCGATGCACCTGTGGCATTGGTATTCTCCTTTTTTCCTACATTGTCTCCCAAGCTGAACTCGAGGAGACTGAATGAAGATGGACGACGCAGCTCCACCTCCTCCCACTAACCAGTAATTAAGACAAAATCTCACTGATATGAACTCTGCCGAATTGTCACAAAATCTTGCTTAGGGCCACCAAATTCTAGGGCCGGCCCTGCCACCGACCGTCGTGTTTGACAAATGCGATGCTATCGCTGCAGCGTTTTCATCATAAACTCCTGCTCACCAGATGACATGTCACCTACCTTAACGCTGTGGGTCAGTGAGTCCCGTTGCACTTTAAATCTTGTGTTTTTTAGGATTGGAAAGAGTTCAACTCTTCAGACGTCGACATCCGATCTTATCACAGTTCTGTGCACGCAGAAGAATCCAAAGCTCGACAGGAGAGGGGGTTTTCAGTTTGCACTAAAGAGTGTGTGCAGCAGGGGAAATAGGCCCGGTGGTCTCGGTTTTTTGGTAATAAGTTCATTTCCTTCTGCTGAATGCAGTATCAGTACAGCGGAGCAGAACACACACGGCGGCAGCTTCTTCGGAATATATGAGTATAACCTTTGAAGCGACTTGTGACAGTAGTTCATATATCTGGCAATGGTTTTGTCAGGTGGACAGACGTCCATAAACACATTCCACAGGTCCAGACATAAGCCATTTTCCAGAGAAGGGGGAGAGTATTTG
Source organism: Pseudorhombus dupliciocellatus (assembly GCA_016785235.1). Classification (NCBI taxonomy): domain Eukaryota; kingdom Metazoa; phylum Chordata; class Actinopteri; order Pleuronectiformes; family Paralichthyidae; genus Pseudorhombus; species Pseudorhombus dupliciocellatus. The sequence goes on along the minus strand of JAFBJW010000129.1, from coordinate 1,333,587 downwards.
GTGTTAGAATCACAAGCTTGTTTAGGTTTTGCCAAGCGATCTCTGCATTATGAAACTTTACATCTCTGACCCCGGGGTCTGGAAATGCCCACGTGGACACATGGCTTTTTCATTGTCCTCACAAAGTCTGTCTGTTGTCTGAATCCTCTGCCTGCGTCTCAATCAGAGACTCTGACGCTGCTCTGCGGATGCACCTGGCCCATAAGGTTTCACTCATACGTCCTCCACCTCGGAATATTAAAATGCTGACAAAAAGTTAAACCGAGGGCCGCGGCCATCTTCTAGCACACTGCGCTGTGGAGCAATATTGGGCGCTGTCGTCCCGACGGGTGACCTGCGGGATTTCAAAACAGAACAGTCGTTAATAGAGGCTGTTATTCTCGCAGGTGATGAATGCCGGGTTATTGGAACCGGGATGAGGCGTACGGGGTCCGAAGGTGGCTCTGACTGTTGCTCTCTGTCTCTGCTCCTGTGCAGGGGCACAGACTCAGCGCACATCGGCCCAGTCATGAGCCTAACAGATGTGGCTGCGTCTCTGTTCCTCGTCCAGGCTGCCATGGCAGCCGTTCAGTTATTCTCTGTCAGAGGTTCAGCGTGGGGAGTACAGGTTCTGGCTTTTTCTGTGCCCTCCCCTGTGTCTTATTCTGTCAGCATGGCTGGACACTGGATAACAACAGCCAGCAGCTGACGATGTCCAGGACTGATAAAGGGTGTCTGCTTTCATTAAGGAAGACTCTATTAGCCAGTGGTGTGAATTTAACATTGGTTCTTCAAGGCCTAGCCTCAAATAAATGAAGGGTTATCTATAGCTCTTTAATTGGAACCACCTTGCCTCTCTCTCTCTCTCTCTCCCTTCCATCCCTCCCCGCCTCTCCAGTGAGTGATTTCATGACTTTTGTCCGTTGGCGTCACAAGAAACAGATGTGAACGAGATTCCTGCTGGTTTCTGTTTTTGATCGAAAACCTGGTAGATGGTTGGATTGATGACATTTTGTTTGCCTGTGAACATGTTCTTCATTGGATTTATGGAGTGTCTCTCCGCTTTCAAAACACCTGCTGCGCCGGGGCAGATGTCAAAGCAAAGTTGATACTCTCACGTCGCCAACACGAGCGAGCCAGCCCAAAAACAAACAAGGGGAAAACGTGCAAAATGGAAAAAATGACTTCTGGTCGACATGCAATTTGTGAAGATGTTTTGATCCTCTCAAAGCAGATCAATGTGTGGCACAGAAGATAGCATTCAAGTATCATCTAGACAAGTAAACAGGGACAACACTGAAGCTTCACTACAGTGGAAGAATGTGAGGTTATTACTCGGTGCAACATCTTTTTAACGAGGCAAAGTGGAGGCGATCAGGTGATGAGGTGTTTCAAAAGTGAACAATATGTCTGAGAACACAGGTCTTTAGGAAGATAGAGAACCTGCTCTGATAGCGTTTGGCAGCTCCTTCCACTATTGGGTAACCCCAAATGAGAACAGCGTGGCCTGTAATTGCCGTATTTGCAGGGAAGGACGTGCCAAACAACATTCCTTGACGGATCCAGCCGATGCAACAGATAGAGAGCAGAGATAGCTGGTCATCAAACATGACACCCAGGTTTCTCGAGACCTTGATCGGAGCAGGAGATGAAGAGAAGAGGCAGTGGGATCACTCAGAGTTCATTAGGAGGCGATGTTCCCTCGTCCGTGTGGATGTCTGCAGCAAGATTCACACCAAGACCAGTGGGTCAGAAATGACACGTGCACCTGGGTGTCGTCTGCGTGGAGAAGCCCGTGAGGACCTTATCATGGAGGCACTTTATTCTGTGTTAGGCCCTTGTTAGACAGATGAAACAATACGTCACGATTTCCTTTGATTTTAACCTCAACGACATAATTACTGTGGCACAATGAGAGCAATACTAGCATTTAATTAATTGCAGTTGAACTTGTCAAGGATGAAAACAATTAATATTGGATGTGAGTGTTTTCTCTGATTTATGTTTAACCTGTGGTTAACCTGATAATTCTTCGAGCGGCTCTGGAAACTAGAGCGATCCTCTGTTTTCCCCCCTGGCTTCACAGGCCTTGTCACTTCACATTAGCGCTAACAGTCAGCTGCACCCCGGCCCGCTCGCTCTGGCAATCAGCTCGGGAGTGAAACACCTGCTCGCGTTCGGCACTTTCCATGGAATAACGGAGTAATTCCATCAGGAATTGATTGGGATGGGGAAGAAAGGGGGAAAAGGGAAAACAAATATGCACATACACATACAATAGACTCGGCTGGAAAGAATGCCACTGTTTGTTTTCTCAAGCTGAGGAGAGACCTCTTTTTTTTTCACAACATCTCGGAGGTTTTGAGATATGAGATGGTGAGCATGCACCATTTCAAAGTGAATTACACCCTCCATTCCCAGAGTGTTGGAAAAAAGGGAAGCGCTGTAGCTGCTTTCCACGGGTATCTGTCTTAATGTCTGTGAAACAAAGTCAAAGTTCACACTTCAGCACTAGATTCAGATTCTTTTTAAAGCCACTCGCTGTTTGAGACTCATACGGATCCCAGAACTTTAAATCAAAAACGGTCCATCGACAAGCAGAGCAAATTATACATGAAGCCTCTCAGCTCCTCTCACAACTTTATGTCTTTGTGGTATTTCCTGGATCATCCTCTGAGCTGTTTTTGGAGGACATGAGTCCTGTTTAATTCCTCCCAAAGCCCAAAGAACTCCCTCCTTCTTCAGACACGTTTACGATCCAGCAGGATTTGTTCTGTTCCTCAGACACTAACTGTTTTTCATCGGTGGTATCTTTATTGACACGCAAATATACACACACACACACACACACACACACACACGTGGGTATACTGCCCAGGGAACGTTTCATCCATGTTGCGTCTCAAACCTGTGGGATTCTCACTCTGGCGTCCTCGTTTCGTCCATTACACACTCCAAATAGCTCCTTCCAGAGAGGAGGACGAGTGTTGGTGTTCTTGCCAGGGTTTCAACATGCTGCAAGGGAGGCATGCTATCAAAGCGCTGGGGAGGATTTGGAGAGTGGAGAAGCGCACCTCTTGGGCTCTGGAGATGCACAACTCTTCACACATCCATCATTCCGCAAGAGCACCATTATAACGTCGTCCTTCCCCGAGCAGAAGCTTCTCGCACAAGCTGGATCTCTCTCTCTCTCTCTTTCTCTCTCTCTCTCTCTCTCTCTCCCTCCTGAACATGCGATCGGAATTCCTTCCCTCCTCTCATAACCTTGTCCTTGGGCGTGTTGGTTGCAGTTAGATGAATTGAACTTCAGGGCGAACAACAGCCTCTAGTGGTTTGCCAGAAAACACAATTTGACATTTGACTGAAAAGTTGAAACGAGCTCCGTGCCTTTTCAGCAGTTACACGAAGAAAAGAGATGCTCCAGTGCATTGTGACGCCTCCGTTTTCTGCTGCGCTAGATCAGGCCCTGAGATAAAATCGACCTTTTCTGGAGGTGAAATGTAGATTATCTGACGGAAAACGACGTGAGCTGGAACTTTCCGTCTGATCGTGCAACGTGTTCCTCCTGCGCTTACTAGATGTTTACTTTGTCTCCTCTACCTGCTAAGACATGAGATATTGTCTCAGGAGCTGTCTCTCCTGAGCCTGCACACACACACACACACACACACACACGTGCACAAACAATTTCCCCCTGTGTTGATGGGTGAGCGAGAAAAACATTCCTCAGTCAGGAGGTGGAGGTGCCCTGAAGGACTGTGTGTGTGTGTGTGTGAGACAGAGAAGGACAGAGAGCAAATCAGAGAGAGAGAGAGAGAGAGAGAGAGAGAGAGAGAGCGAAGACAGACAAAGAAGTCATTTCATTTCACGGTTTCCCTTCCGACAAGAAAGTGGACAAAACCAGTTGTAATCCCTGTTGCATTGCAGGAGACGCAGTCACACGTTCACCCGCAAAATGTCACACACACACGCACACGACGACACGTGGTGCAGCGCGACGGCCAGGTGAATGACATCAGGAGTTGGGTATTACTCCAGGTGATGCCCTGTCATCTGCAGGGTGTTGCCGTTGTACGTGAAGCTATGCGGCGTTCTGTGGCGGCGCAGGCCAAACAGCCGAGAAATGAGCACGTTGTCAAGGCAATATCCAGCAGGTTCCCTCACGCCTGTGACTGGCGGTGGGAGTCTTTGTGAAAACCTCGCCGCTGTTTCTGTACTTAAACACCTGTGACACATGATATGAGCAAAGCCTGGGAAAAGCACGGTTGTGGTTCCCTTGGGTCGGGGGGAACAAGGGCGAGGATGTGTGAGGCCTGAAGACGTGCGTGCTCCTGGGGTGTCTGCCATGCGGCCCCGTGTGTGGAGCCCAGGGCTGCCGGGGACTCCGGTGTGTGTGTTCAGCTGGGCCTGAAGGATGTTTTTATAAGGGAGGCGATTGCACACACACACACACACACACAGGTGCTCATAGCTTTAGCTGTGATGGCGCAGGGTTAGGTGGTGCACCATGCGTCACTGTGCAATATGTTCGGTATGCGGCGCATAGGTCGGCCTCAGTGCAGTGGCGGGGCCCCGTCTGATGTCTGCTCCACGGCGACCAGCCTCGTGGCCTTTCTCCTCCCCGCTGTCAGTCTGTCAGAGGCCTCGCTCTCCAATGTGGAGGGTTGATCTGCCCCAGCCAGGCCTCCGAGGGACCTCCACTCACACGTCTCCCACAGGAAGCAGCAGCAGCAGCAGCAGGAGGAGGAGGAGGAGGAGGCCTGGCGCTCGCAGTCAGTTCAGTGTAGTTACAGTAACCGTCTGGCTATTCCCTGCCTGGAGGAATAAATAAATAAATAAAAGGAACTCCACTTCATAACATTTTAATTGGCTTTGGAGGCTTAGCGGTGGCTCGCCTGCGGTTAGCGCGGTCGGGCAAGTATGGAGTGCACAGCAGCGAGTGGATGTTTTAAACTCTCAAACGCACAAGCGCTCCCTGAGACACACACACACACACACTCAGCAGCTCCGCTCTCTGTCTCTCCTCAGACCAGGAGTGCTGCACCACAGAGGTTGGCATTTCCTTTGACAAAACCACTTGTCAAAATGCGAACCATTCATTACACTGTGTTAGAGTTACTGCACGGAGCAGCAAACATCGATGTGAACCCACCAAAGGCCCAAACTCAGCCTCCAAACAAGGCACATCACACTGTAAACACACTGAGCTTGTTTCTGTCCAACCTCCTGTTCCGCTGCCCGCGTGTGTGTGTGTGTGTGCCGACTGCTTGTTTTGATATGTTTTGACTTGAGGCTTTTGCGGTGTGTGTGTGTGTGTGTGTGTGTGTGTGTGTGTGGTTCCCTTGCTGCTCCGAGCTGCGGTGGATCAGATCCTGTCAGCATGAAGCCTGCAAGTGGCATCTGATGATTTCATTACCTGCAGGAGCTTATGGGAGACGTGTGTGTGTGTGTGTGTGTGTGTGTGCACTCCTCGTGTTTGGCTATAGCAGGGATTAAGCGGTGTTTCAGAGTGGCCCCTCCGTTCAGATGAGATGATATGGAGGTATGTACGAGAGGATGTCTGTGTTTCTCCTGCGTGGAGCTTCCCTCCGACTCCGACTGATAGAAAAGTCTCCAATTAGAGTCTGAGCCCATGTCACACATCTGCTGATCCCATCCACCCGGCTCCAGGAGTTTCCTACCTATTTATGAGAAAGCCATCCATCCGCCTTCACGCCTCCTAATCCCCCAGCCTCCATTATTCCTGGGAAATCCACTGTCGCCATAGAAATAAGGAGCGAGAAACAGAAAAACAACACAACAGACAGGGGAGGTGAAGAAAAAAAAACATAATGGGGGAAAGTGTCGAGGAAGAAAACAGGGAGTGCGACAGGAAACAATTGAGAAAATCCTCCAAAGCCGTGGCAAAAAAAATGTATACAGAAAGAAAAGAAAAACGAAAAGAGAAAGGAATCAGCCATGAAAGTGTCAATGTGGAGCTTGTGACGCATCGTCGGCGCAGGGTTTGCCTGCTCAGGCGAATGGGTCTCAGGGGCTCTTTATTTTTGAAGCTTGACTGCAATTTGGATAAGAGAGCCAGAGGTCCCAGGGAAGGAGCCGCCAACCCTGACAAGCTGCTGGAGGAGCCGTGCACAGGGTCACTGAGCGAACCCCACACACACACACACACACACACACAGACGCAGGCACCTTGTACACGTGCACACACCCCTGCGTGCATGCAACTTCATCAGTGGGTTATTGTCTTCTTTCCACCGCTGCTGCCAGCCTCTCCACTTGTTTCTGTCTTCTTCAGTCTCCTCCTCCACCTTAAAACAAAGTAAGACACTCACTGATTACCCTGACAAGAAATGTCTCAGATCATCTGTAGCCATGGAAACACAAAATAATAGGAAAAGCACAAGGCGGGGAAGAAAAAAATATTTGAACCCCGTGAGACAACAAAAATCTATCGTCCAATTATTATCCCGTTCAAGTGCGTTCAGATAAGACAGATTAATTTCCTCCATACTGGTCCATACATGTGCTAATTTGACAGACTGCTGCTTGATGTATTGTAATAAGGACAGCCAGGGTGAGACAGAGGAGCCTGACATCGCTGTTTTGATCGGGAGATTCCAGTTTAGCTGCAAAGGTTAAGCCTGCAGAGCGCTGGCCGCTGACTGGTTGATGGGATTAGAGAATACATAATTGTTTGCCAGTCACATGTGTCATAAAAAGAGACGCCAAGCCCTTTGTAATGAGGATTATGTGTCTTTTCCATGGATTCGTTTCCCCACTCTGTCACATTATCGTGCGCTTGGTGAGCTGTGACGGCCTGTGCATCTCTCCCATCCCGACTGTCTGTGTCCCACCGCACACGGGCCAACTACCTTGACTTTCCACTGTGCGCTCGAAGACTTTTACGGGTCATTGTGGACACAGGGCACCACCGGCCAAAACCTGTAAAACTAGACAAGCATGTTTCATTGCACTACAAGGTGTGAACGAACAGAGTGCTGGTGTCTGGAAGTGAATCCTCAGACCTCGGCTAACCTCAGCAGATAGTCGCTCCAGTCACAAGTGGTTTATGAAACCTGATGTTTTGGTGTTGGTGGAGGTCATTGACGTAGTCTCCTTTGAAAGGCCTGCGTGAAGCTGTTTATTGTTCAGTGTATTAATTGACTTTGAGTGCTCCCACGGGCACAGTGAAGTCAAATGAAACCACCGCAGTCGTATAAATCCTTCATCGTGAGGTGAATACAAAGGGACAAAAAAGAAACCGCAGGTTCAAGCTGTTTTCTTTTTGGGGTTGTGTGTGTGTGTGTGTGTGTGTGTGTGTGTGAGTGAGGAAAGAGCAAGTGAAAGAAGACGGAGAGAGAATGAATTAGTGTGTTTCCATGAAAACTTTGTACATGCCGATGATCATAGTCACATTCTGTTTTTTAAAAAAAGATGGGGGGGCAGCACGGTGGTGCAGTGCTTGCGTGTTTGTGAGTTCAGAAAGTCCTGGGTTCCGTTCCCGGGCCAAGCCAGCAGGGCCTTTCTGTGTGGAGTGGTCTGTCTCTGTCTCAGCCCTGTGATGAACCGGACTTGTCCAGGGTGAACCCCGCCTCTCACCCAGTGACAGCTGGGATTGGCTCCCGTGGTTGAACATGAATGGATGAATGGATGAATGGAGATTCATGTTGGGATGAGATGAAGGAGGAGGACCAGAAGGTTGGTAGTTTGATTCCCGGCACCTCCAGTTGGAATTCAGAGTTAACGTGCTGACTGAATGTGTGTGTGTGTGTGTGTGTGTGTGTGTGTGTGTGTACTGTAAAAACACCATCCACTTACAATTTTAAAACACACTTGACAAGTTGCCATTTTATTGAGAGGAAACATTATGTCCTGCGCTGAACAGCAAACGTCATAAAATGAAATGAACATGGCAGTAGTGTTGGGGCTTCACGGCCTGTTGTGGTATCACCCGCCACTCTAACGTCTGAGTTCACGTTTCTTCTCGGCAGGCGTGCAGTTAAATTGTGGGAACCGGTGGAGAGAGCGAGTCCACGCGGCCCATCAAGCTGTCTGAGGCCTGCTGCTGGACAGACCAGAGCTGCGGCAGTCATGGAAAAGAAAAGTGTGTCACTGATCTCTGAACGGCGATGACAGTCGACACAGCTGGTTCCCTGAACGATCCTTTAACCGTTGTCAACTGGAAATGACTCAAATCTGTGATGCTTGCTGTAATGTCATTTTAAACTCTTCCTAAAGTTCATGCCTCAGACTGTGGAGGCTGGACTTGAAGCCACTGTGATCAACAAGGCTTCACATGACTCTGTGTAATGTAAGAGAAACTGAAGAGATCACGCCCCAAAGATGTGTCCCCTGACTCCACAGTTCTCCTCAGCTCCGAGGCAGGGGTGACTTGTGCAGATAGGCATTCACCGTCTCAGCGTGTGAGTCAGCTGTTTACTGCACCAGCAATAAAATAAAGAGCGGACAACGACGGTAGTGATAAATCATCCTTTCATTCCTGTCCCACTGCCTTCATCATTCAGATTATAATTATCACTGTTATTATATTACTCTAAATCAGTGATTCTCAAACTGGGGGTCCGCGGACCCCTAGTGGTCCGTGATAGAATTGCAAGGGGTCCATGAAAAAAATAGAAAAAGATCCCATGACGTGTCCACTTAAAGTGCTTATTTGTGATAGTGATAGTGTTTGTATTTCCCGCCAGAGACTGTCAGACGTCCCGGACTCATCTGGAAGCACAGGGGAGATGTGTTTTCTGTTTCAGGGCAGAAGTCAGGAGGGGTTTTTTCTTCGACCCTTTTAGAAGTGTGAAGCCTGTTTCACCTCTGATCAGTCAGCACCACTGACGTGAGGTGAGACCTCTGCTCTGTTACACCTGCAGTTACATCAGTGGTGATGTCACTGGGTCCTGAGGTTCACCTGCAGCAGGCTGGAGCCTTGAGGGGCCGCTGGGTTTTCTCTTTAAGGATTCATTTGTAATGCTGTCTTTGATTTCCTTGACGGTTCGGACAGTATCTGCACGAGAATCCTCCGCGTGTGTGCACTTCTCCAACACCCTGAAAAATGTACAATGGCTCTCCGCACTGCCCACCACTCCATTACCAGCCGCGTCGCTTGACTCAGACCAATGTGCAAAACATCTGTGGAAAAGGCCTCATGCCTTCCCTTTAATAGAGTGTCCCCTTAGAAATGTTTTTCCTACTCTCCTCATTTTTATCAGAAGTATAGAAATACCCACCCATTCCTGTCATGTAAGATTGGGACCCCTCCAACTATGACATGATGGAGCTCATCTGGATCGAGTTAGGGTGGGGCACCCTGTGGAGATAGAGTCGACGGCAGTGTCATAACTGAATCGATAAAGGCCTGCGAGGATGTGTGGGCTCCTGGCGCGCAACAAACACCCGCTTCGGTGGGACGCCTGCCGCTGTGTTCACGGGAAGTCGCTGTACCATGACGCTGCACCATTTTGCTTTTAGAGAGCGTCTGCCTCTCCCCTCCACCCCCGCCCCTGCATCTGTTTCTGGTATGTTACTTGTGAACCACATGTTGCAAACATTTCAGCACCATTTATGTGCTTTCTGTTGCCACTCGGGCCGTAAAGCACGGATTGTGCTGGCAGGAAGCAGCAGATTGGGTCGGTAAACCACTCTCTCCCATCATTGCGTCTTTCACAACTAATTGAGTATCTTTATTTCTTATGTGAGCATTAATGAACATAGAAAACGGACCAAAGACAAAAGAGAGAAACTCCACTCTTCCGTGTTCACACAGCAAACATGTTCCCTGGTCTAATCCACCAAAGCCAGTAGAAACAGCTCATGAGCCATGTGCCGCGGCTCGTGTGCTAAGGCAATTCACTTTAATTGGTTGCACATTACAGAAGCAAAATCTCTGATGAGAGTCCCTGTGAAGTCGTATCAAGTAATGAGGAGCAACAGAGATTGGTAAACAGAATATTAGTGGGGGATAAGAGCGGAGCAGTGATCAAAAGGAGCAGAGTGGATGCGGTCATGGCGCGGCAAGTGACAGTGAGATTGAAACGCACTTTTCCATGAAATGTGACAAATATAATCATGTCAGGGATGAAGCGATGTGGTAACCCTAAACCTGGCTGAGGTAAATGGAAAAAGGTTGTTTTGTTAACCTGCTCTGCTCCGTGCTGCCACGAGAAATACACACATGGTAACGTAGTATGTGGTATACAGAGGATACCAGTGTTTGTTGGTCTTCAATTAGGTTTGTAGGCTTTGCTGTGAGGAGAAGAGACCTCGGTTGGAGATTTTCTACAAAGTGAAGAATCTGTATGATGTTATATATTATTAATGCAGATATATTCTGCTTAATTCAGGCTCCTCGTTTTAATTGGTCTATATCTGAAAGGGTTTGAATGCTCTAATGATCAGAACGCTTGTTGCAGCTCCTCTCTTCAGCCTCCGTCTCAAACACTTTAGGTCCCTCCCCACTCTGTCCTGATTGGTCAGCTGCTTCCAGGACATGCCAGCACCTGCCTCCTGTTTCTAGAATAGGCATCATTTCTCACTCTATCTCTCCAAAGTCCTGGAGCAAATGTTAGTTTGGTGCTGATTAATCTAAAGATGAAGAGTTTCATGATTTAAGAGAACTATGAACTCTGGTCCTCTGATCTGATGTAAAATGTATGACTTTATTCTCAAAACTGGCAGATTTCATTTTTCCAAAATGTCCCGCCATATCCCTCAAACTGAATGTAGCAGGAAAATGGGGGGGGGGGTACCTGCATCAGGTGTCCAGTGAAGGCCGAAAGAAGAAGAAAGCTGTCAGTGTCAGTGATTCATTGGTCAGTCTTTTCCTGGCTCAGACACCGTTCTTTCCACTTGTCCCAGCGCTGCATCTGTAAATCACATGAGGGAATTCATCATGAAAAAAAAATGTCATGGTCCATAATCTCCCGATCCCGATCACTCGGAGCAGAGCTGAATTTGCATAATGAAAGGTGATCTGTGAGACACCTTCTACTCCCAGCGTTTCATCCTCCTCCCTCTGCCGCTCTGTTTGCTCTCCAAACCCCCAGGAGGATATTTAGGGCAGACTTTAGTCCTTGTAACCATTTATGCAAGAACGTGTCACAGCATAGTTGAAATAGGTGATACAAGTCGTGTTTGATTATGTAAGATATGTTCTAATTAGAGCCATCAGGCTCGTTTTCCAGACCTTCTTGAGCACGTCAAACGCTCGGTCCAGGACCCATCAGGTCGGTTCTCCCAGCCGCTCTTTGATGCCAGCGCACAGCAATCAGATTAATTGGCCATGGCAACACTGATGAAACATTTCAGAAGGAGAGAGAGGAGAAAAACACAGGCTTGGAAAACTGAATCAATATCATTAATCACAGGCAGGAATCTGCTATTAATGGTGTCTGTTTTCTATTAGGGGCCGAACACAGACGTTAGGCGTGCGCAGGGACGGGGGTTATCTGGGCGGTGCTGCAACCCCAGCTGTCCTCGCCATGACCAGACACAAAAGTTCACGGCAGAGTGCGGAGCGGAGTTCACAGCGCCCTCTGTCACCCACGAAAAACAAAGAGCAGCGTCTCGGTCTGTCAAGGTTGCAGCGGTTCCAAAGCTGCAGGTGCAACACCTTTCATGTCTCTGATTCAATATTTCATTGCTCTACTTGATGTATCAGGGGAAGCTGTGGATGTTATGTCCGTCTCCTTCTAATTTAGACACAGCACAAGCGTCGCCTTTGAAGGGCAGACGGTGTCTCAGCGTCTATCAGTTTCAAAACATGAATTGTCATCCTTCCCTGGAGCAAGGTTGTCTGGACAGCTGTCACCGCTGCTCTTCTCTTCTTGACTTCCACTGACTCAGTTACAGCAGCAGCAAAGTGTAAACCCAACACAGATGTTACAGCCATCAAACATCAGACATCTTTTAGCTTTGATTTTGGGCTCCACCGTCTCCTGAGATAAGCTACAGGCTCTGAGGCTGATAAACGGCTCTTTAAGCATTGAGATAATAATAATTAGCACTCGTCTTTTACATACCAGACATTAACATCCAAATAATTATGAAACTATTGATAACAGCACCTTTACTATCATTTCACAGCATTAACTTGAGATTGAGGATTTACACCTTAGCCCTGTTTTAAAATGTTTAATGAATGTCATCAAACTAAACCTTTTTTGTCATTGATTTGATTGAGAGACGCCTGTTTCATGTTGTGTGTTGAAAAGCGATTCTAAATAAAGACACACTGGGTCTTGCATGAGAGCATAACGACATGAGCATGAAAGCTCTGCTGAGCGCTGCTCTGAGCCAGGTAACTTGAAAGGCCCTTTCACAAGCCGTTAAGACTTTACGAGAGCGCTCCAGAAAGGAGGCCTGGCCTCCAGTGACACATATGGACCATAGTGGCGGTCCCATCAGCAGCCATTTATCCACCAGTAAAAGCGCCCTGTTTAACCAGAGAGAACTATGAGAGAACTACTACGAGTGGAAAGTTTGCTATGCTAATGTGCTGAGAGACGGCCGGGAGACGGGTGTTTGGTTGCAGAGGATAAATAGTTAGGCTGCTGTCCCGGCTCGTAGCTTCAGTGCCGGTGCACTGAGGCAGTGCGTGCGTGTTACTTGCCAGAGGGAGGGGCGAGCGAGTGAGGTACACGGGAGCAGTATGAAGCGTACCCCTCCTCCCTCTCGGCCACTCTCTTTCCCACTCCTCCCTTTGCAATCCCCGACTTTGATGTAGCGCTGCGGCTGATGCCATATTTTTCTTGGCTACTGAATCCAAATGGAAAATACAATGTAACAAAGTTCTCGACGCTGCCCAAGTGCATAGATTTCACTTTTGATGTGACATTAAAGGATGGAAGAACTATTTGGAGGTGACACTGGCCCTCTAATTCCCCCCTAATCCCTAACCCAACACAGAGCTCTTTTGCCAATGAGAAGTCTCTTCCACACTCCATTTGACGCTCGAGCGCTCCTTTGTATGTAGGCAGTGACATCATCACTGCAGGACGCGTCCATTATCAGACACCTGATGACATGTGGGCAACTTGTATTTGTCGTCATGGAGACAGAAACACTGCCATATATATAGAAGTGTTGCTGTATATAATGCATATCTCTATCTGCAGAGTCACGTCCCCCTGGCAGTGGGATTTGGGGATTTTTTACGTGGATAATCTCTCAAACTCTATCTTTAAAAAATCAGCTGTCTATGAACAGAGGCAGAACTGCAGTAGTACCAGTCGCATTAGTCTAAGTTTACCCCAAGCCAGACATTCAACAGTTGCTCATAATATTAATTTCACATGACTGTCCAAGAGAAACATGTTTCCACCCGTCCAGTTAGCGTTTCCCATCGATGAATCATGCACACATTTGTGTTTGCGCTCTATCGACTTCTGTTGTCGAGTTTGCAGAAGTCTCTAGAACGGTATCGTAGGTGTTGGGCTATTTCCAGGTGTAGACGGCTCGCTCTCTGTGGGAGTAAGCGTATCTGTGTCTGGGAACAATGGGATTTCACCGACTGGAGGAGGATTTACAGTCACGCTGAGAAACAAAGGACCCCAACTAAGGTTCTGCTTGGACCCACGAGATCTCTTTCCAGGCAGCTGTCAGCCTGGCTGGTGGCTCCTGACAGCAGTGGGACTGAAACACTGGAGCCAGCACAGGGGAGAGAAAGTCATCTGCCAGGGTTTACATGACACTGCCAATGGAAAGATGTGTTTAAAATACATCAGTGGAAAGAGCTTCAATGAAACCAGCTTTCCCCTGCTGATAAAAGAAGCTGTTGACAAAAAAATCTCTTTGCACTTACTGAAAGAATGGGATTAACCGACTTTCTCATTCATTAGCATTCCTGAGCCAATGTAAGTCAATTACTGATTAAATTAATTCCAACAACAGCAATCATTCATGCTCTGATACACCTTTTCATCTTTACACAGTTGTAGCTGGGCCGGCGGCCGGGTGGTATGGCTTGATAAACCACTTTCATCTCGACTTAGATACGTCAAGAGCCACCTGATAAATCGTCGTGAAGTTTATTCTCAGATGGCAAACGGATCTGCAGCACTTTAGGCAACCTTCCTGAGGCCTGAACAGAATGGGTGTGTCTCCAGGTGCAGTGGCCTTTTGAGGACTGTGATACATGTCTTATCCACTAACATGGAGAAGGGGGGCGGGGGTTAGGACCCAACCACCGATTGCGTGACAGACTGCAATTTGATTTGTTTGATTGAAGGAACCCATCTACCTGAATGCACTTGCCTTTGTGTTCCAGGGCAGAAAAAGTCCCAGCAGTCAAAAGTTGCACTAAATGAATCCAAGTTGTTGTTTGTATTGGCAACAGGCGTGTTTTTGTTAGTGTCTGTTTACATGATCACAACTGATTACACAATGTCAGCCCTCGGGTGTCAGGCATCATCGTACAAATTGGGATTACATTTCATTACAGGACTAACGGCTTGTGAGACACATAGTTTATGTATTAATTTCTATTTTTGTAAGCACTGTCAGCTAATGAAATGCTTTTGCTGGCACATGTCTGTCTGTCTGTCTGTGTGCACTTCAAAGGCCTGTAGGTATCCGTCCAGGTTTCTTGGGGGTGCAGACAAGGTCAACAACATGTGCTCTGACTTCCACCCAGACCCCTGCGGCTCCAGACTGCATCTGTTACATTCCTCGCAACACAGAGCACAACCCGGTCACCCCGTTTGTTTTGCTAACCTGGAGCACGAAAACACATTAGTGCCTACATCAGGGGGCTTCGAATGCAAAGGTAGGGATTCCACAGTGCGGTTTACAACCAACTCAGTGACTGTGCAACAGTGGGCCGCCTCTGGCTGCCTCACTAACACAATAAGCCCCTTTCCATCCCCGTACCTAGACGCTGTGTTTACCATCCCGTCTGCTCCCCGCTCTCATTACTGCTCAGCCTTTTTCTCCATCTCTCTCCCACCCACATTTCATCTCCCCCTATTCTATTCATCCCACTCCTGCAGTCTGCCCCTGTGTATTAAACTGGAGCATGGAAACAGACTCCCTTAAGTACCTGCTCTGGAATCTCCTCTGCGATGATAACTCCAGACCCTTTCCACGCAGAACTGGGAAAACAGTCAACCCAAACTTGAATTTTCAGAGGGAAAGAAGAAAAAAAAAAAACACCCAAGCCATTAAAATGTTTTTGCAACATTTTGAAATGTAAATTACTGTCACTGATGGGGTCACCTCTTCACTCAAGGCATTCGTCAGAATATTTATGAGCATGTAATCTTGGAAAGCGTTCATTTGTGTATGGTTCAAATGGGGGTGCTCATAAATTACCGTAAGCTGCCGTAGCAGGAGACAGATGAGCTGTTGTCACCCAGATTTTCTTTATGCCACATTACTGCTCTGTCAGACCTCAGGTCTTTGCATGATCTGGCTTTGATAGAGCTGCACACATCTGGTCACAGAGTTTTTGGTGCTGACACTTTTCCCTCCCAACAACCAAAGCGTTCCCCTGAGGGGAAACGTGCAACAATGCAAAATAAAGAACAGCTACAAAATACGATCATTGCCTGGTGCCACCTGGATTTCCCATTATTGCCTTTTAAACAGTAAGCAGTCGATCTTCAAAGTTTATTTATGCTTAAATAAGTGCACGTTGTTAATTCTGAGAGCCAGTGACTGATATATGGCGGTCATTAAATGTGTGTACATAGTGGTGTGCAATCACCAGCGTGAGTGACAGATGCCGAAGGCGGAAGGAGAGGCCGCCGCGGTTGCATCAGCGGGACTGGATCATCGGAACCAAATGAAGCCTTCCACCGTCTACCTCGGCCTATTCCCTGCTGCGCCATCAGTGAGTAATCTGTTTTCTGAGGCAGTATGGGAAAAAGGAATGTTCGCATGTTTGTGCTCTGGGTATTGCTGTTATGCGTTCCCGCTACTCGCTCTATCTCGATAAAAAGTTGGAGAGAAAATAATGGTGTTTCTCCATGACCGACTTTAATCCGTCACCTGCAGCCAAACGGCCTAATGCGTGGGGAGGCTGCACTCGTTGCTCCATTTTCCCTCTGTGCGTCTCTCTGTACCTTGTGTTGTGTCTTTGTTGCATGGAAAGAGTGCGCAGATAAGCGTCCTTCGGGGACACTGGAGGCTGGAGTACAATACAAGGCAAACAGCATCTAATCCTATGAAATGATCGAGTTTCCAGCTGCCATCCATGTCCACTGCTGCACACCGTCTCACCGGCAGCGCTTAACAAAATAACACTTATTGATACATGGGGTGATGAAAATGAGTTTATTGAGTAAGACGACTGTCTTTTGTCCTCCCCACGTCTGATTAGACAAGGCTCAGCGCTGGATCAGATTTTCCACAAGGTGTTTTCAGTGGAAAAGAGGTGGTTCGGTTTAGACAGAGCCCAGAGTTTCAGCTTTCAAAGCGGCTCTTGAACGCGGCAAAGCTGCTACGAGCACCCTTTGATGTCCCACCCCAAATATTATGATGTGGTCAGACACAATGCAGGACTTGATCACTTAGCAAAATGCAATTAGTCTGGCGGATGACAAGTGCAGAGGCGGAGAACAATGACACCGATGAAACACGTTTTCAGACGAGATCCTGTTGGACTCAGGGCAATGAAAAGAGCTCCGCGCAGGTTTCCATTGTGATTCAGGAATCGCCCACGAGTGCATGACTCGCACACGGCGTAATGAAATGCCTTTAATGAAACGCACACACAGTCCTCCTCCGTGGCGTGGCCATTGAAATTTCCATGATTGCTGAAGACACACAGGTCTCCACCCTTGAGCAGATTTATTTTCACACATGCTGGGTGAGGTGTCTGCAATTCCTCCCCGCCCTGTCATTGTTTGTTCTGCTGTTAAATGTGAATGTGAGCAGAAGCCAGGCAGAAATATAAAGCCTCATTTAAGGGCTTCTCCTGCTCCGCCGAGTGCCGCTCGCTGATGTCACACTGGCCAGCAGCTTTCCAGACGTCTGCAGTCCGCCGTGTCCATCAGTGGGGTGAGAACCAGACCTCGAGGCTCTGTATTCGTCCTCACACTCAGACCGTTTGGCTGCATGATGTTAAAAATGCAGGAAAGGCATGCATAATTCTCCCTGGTTCCAGTATTACTGATTCATACATGCATATTGCACCAGGAGAGGTTTCTCGTTACTTTCTTGGTGCAGTGCATTGGTGTTAATATGTTAATGATAGAATACATTAAGTCCTTTTCTGCATTGTGTTAAGTTTAATTGCAAATGACGTGTGGGACTTTGTCCTGTAAAGTCATCGCCGGGTTTTCTTGCACTGGTCTGTCTCTCTAATTACTCCTGTGCTTGTGTCTGATTTTTGCACAAAATACCTTTTGTCTAAATGCTGGCAGCTCGGTGCAGTGACTCTGTGATCACCTGGACACGCACCAATAGAAATATGTTGCGCTGAATGCAGACTTTCCAATATGTGCTCCATATTGACTTGAAACGGATGTACACAGGATGAATTCCCTGTCCAGACACTGAAGCATGCAGGGAATGAAATAGAAATCCTATCAAAGTCGACGTTGCATCATTGCGCTGTGTTGCAAAAAATAGATGCAGAAAAACAAGCAATATCTCCACTCCCTTTTCCCCCCAAACACACACCTCTCCAAATGAATCACCCTCCCAAGTGCTTAGCATCATCAGCATTCCCCGAACCAACCGTGACTGCGGAGCACAATTGCCTGACACGAGAGTCTCAGGGGTCAAATGAAATGCACACTCAAAGTGCCACTTCATCTTCAAGGCATAACAGTGAGCTGCAGGCCGAGTGCAAACTCAAATTACACTGGACTGTATCTGCCATTGTGCTCCTTAAACGGCCTGCATGGTGGCGCATTGTAAACTCGGTTACTTTTGCACTTTTCTGCAGCCACGCATGACTTCTCCTCAGACGGGCTCTGCTCCAGCCCCACTGTCTGTTTGCAGACTACCACCAGGGCGGCATGGAATGCCTCCAACACTCTAGACTTACACACACACACACACACACACACACCTCTGAGACAAGGAGTCTGCCTCGACCTGCTGATATGAGCTGTTTGTGTTTTATTTTTACACGGGGTAAATGTTTTGATTAAAAGGCCGTTACTATTTTGCTAGTCACAATGGCTTTGTAGTGGAGGGGGTTTGCTGCCGTGCTGATGGATGGATGGCCGCTCCCTGCCTCCAGTGAGCGGTTGAATGAGAGAGGAGCTGTCATCGCCTGGTTGCCGACACTGAGGCCTGAAGAGAGGGGAAGGAAGAGGAGGGGAGGGGGGGCAAAGAGAGCAGGAGCTGGATGGAGAGTCAGCGGCTGACGATGTGAGGTGGGAGAAGGTGTCAAGGGAAGGAGTAGGCCAGCAGCCCGAGGGGAGAGAACATGTGTGATGGAGGAGAGGAGGTCAGCGTTAGGTGCTGATCACCTCACACCCCTGTCCCCGAAGACAGTCTGCATTACGTAAAGAGGAGCGGGGGTGTGTGATGGACAGGCCTGCTGGGCTGTCCCAGTCCACGGTTAAATGCTTGAGCGACTCGCCGGTCCCTCGACATGATGAAAGGTTTCACAGTTTTCGGTAATGGGGAGACGATTGCGCTGGTTTCGACGCAATGTGCTGGACGGCCACGTCAGAGGACGACGCCGTGCCAGAAATCTGCAGAACAAATGCAGGGAACTTGTGAAACAGTATCTCTCTGAAGAGTTGGGGGGAGAAATTGACGCGTTTCATCATAAATGAGTTGGTGTTTAGCAGAGATGAGAGAATGAGGTCCTGCTGGAATAAGATCAGTGTCTCTCTTTTGTTCCTCTTACCCAGAAAGGAGAGTTGAGACAAATGAGAACGCTTGGTGTTCAACACTCATTAAGTGCAAGTATCAAAATGAGCCTTTGGTTTTATTCTGTTTAAATTTAAGACTCAAAGCGGATTAGATGATTGTTTGTGGCGGAAAGGCCTCACGTCGTTGGCTTTTACAGTGTCACACTGCCTCCTCCTGGTGCCCTCTGCACAGTGCCAGAGCTGAACACAGACACAAGAACTCAGAGAACTCACAGCTCCCTCATGAACCCCATTTGAATTCACGAGACACAGATTCTTAGTTGCCAGTTCAAAGACAGGCAACCATTCACTCCTAGGGCCAATCTAGAGCCCAGAGTACCTAGAGGAAACCCATGCAAGCACGGGGAGAACATATTCCACACAGAAAGACCCTGCTGGCACGGCCCGGGAATCGAACCCGGGACCTTCTTATTGTGAGGCACTCGTCTAAATATGATCCGTCAAATTATTCTCTGGGATATAATGTGCAGATGATGTACCTATGCAGTACCATCCCAACTTTGTGAGAACGCTCCTCCATGTAACCCACAGCAGACAGTGGCATCAGTTGGTCCTCGAGTATCACTAGCTGTTCAGAGGAGGTCGTATGGAGACGAGGGGGGGCCACAACCGGATAAACTAACTATTGAAAAGGCTGGTGGAACCCGACACCCTGCCGGCAAGAACACACAATCTTTTTTGCTGCCTCCGCTGCGATGTGAGCTGATGCATGGAGCCCCTGCGGCCTCCACCTCAGACCTCGAAGGTGTGACAGAGAGCCATTGTGCAAAAATCAGTGAGAGCTTCAGCTTCCCTCTCTGACCAGACGCCTCACCCTGAGTTTGACTGGGAGCAGGAGCAGAGGATCCTGGACATGCTAACAGAGCTCTGCACGTCTGCTGGACAAAGGTCACTTGAACCTTACAGAATGAGAGTGATGAACATCGCAGAGAATGTCTTCACATTTAGAACAACCTCCGCAATGAACCGATTGGATGTCGGTGGCCAAGGTCACAGTGGGAAAGCTACAAGGGAATGTCCTCACATCTTTGCCTCTTGAACACGAAGTCTCAAGAACGTCTGGGGGGAAATTCTTTCAAATTTAGCACAAATGTTTACTCTGAGAGATGAACTGATTAGGTCTGGGTGGTCAA
The DNA here is from genome assembly GCA_016785235.1 of Pseudorhombus dupliciocellatus. NCBI lineage: Eukaryota > Metazoa > Chordata > Actinopteri > Pleuronectiformes > Paralichthyidae > Pseudorhombus > Pseudorhombus dupliciocellatus. The sequence goes on along the minus strand of JAFBJW010000129.1, from coordinate 1,313,630 downwards.
ATGTCAGTGTCGCAGCAGCCGTGCAAAACATCTTTTTGACTTTTTTGACTTCATTTCTGAAGTCTACCGATATATGTCTAATGTCAAAGGTGACAGTGTCCTCATATGAGTCTCGAAATTGTTTACAATTTCTGTGATGTATTTCTAATTTTAAATAATGAACAAATGTCAGTAATGACGTTATTGATACTGCTTCTGTTGTTGTGCACATCTTCGCTGGTGTGCAGCTTGGTCATGTAATGTTCTGTTATGTCAAAGTGCTGAATTGGTCACTTGTGTGGTAATTACTCTCTCTTCTTTTCCTCTTTAAATTCTATTTCCCTGTGGCGTATCGAGTGACTGTTTGTTGCTGCGCAGCCATGACCCTATAGAGTCTGCAGGGTTTAATTGAATCCACTCAAGTCTGAACGATTTTGTCAGCAATCTGTGCGAGTTGAGGAGGTCCGCGATGCACGTCTGTGCTAAATTATCACATTAAACCCAAATGCAAAACAAGCCCAGATGATGTCATTGACTGAGCGACAGGGTGAACTTTATTCTTTATGTTGAAGAGCTGATTAACTGCAGCAGCGTCCCGGGCTCACTTTAAAAGAATTCTGATCCAATTTAGCTCTTGGGAGGTCAACACAATTATGCAACGTCTTGTTTGTGCGTGTGGCCTGCAGAGGCTGTGTAGGGAAATATGCAGCTGCTCGTGTAACCTACACATCAAGCGCATGAGTAAACAAGAGCTCTTCAGCGAAAAGCAGCTCGGTTAAAATTAAATCAATCTCTGGTTCAGGTCCAGTTGGTGACCTATGTCATCTCTTATTCATACTGAATCAATATCATACATATCTTGCACTGGAATGAACCAAGGTTATGTGACAAGGCTTGTGGCTGTTTTTCTGCATTTTCAAATCCCTTACCTGTGGTGGTTTTTGTCTTTCACTGCCTTTGTGTTTTCCCTGCGAAGTTTCGTTGTCACCTGTTTCACGCTACGAGTTATTCCTGCTGTTCTTGTTGAATTTGCATCTAATTTGCTACTTTCTAAGAGGACTGACATCCCTTGAGTGCATTTGAAAAAGACAGTTTCCCAAACCTTGAAGTGTAATGTAATGATAAGTGTGTTTCCTCTGGGCTGGACCATGTAGAATGAATGTGACTATAGCCTCACTTGGGCAGGCTGAAGCTCTCACCATTCATTGTAGGGTTTGTGTTTCAATCCCTTGCTGCCCCTGACATGGATGTCTCATTTCTTTCACCCCTCAATTTAGATTTTAAAAGCTCTTCCTTCCTTTTCTGACTTTTTATTCTCTAGCGTGTTGCTCTTAATGATGACTTTATATTTTTACTTTTGGCCCTGAGTTCACTAACATACCTCAAAAAACTTCAAACTGACCTGAAACAATGCTGTTGTAAAAATGATGAGGAGTGGGAAGTGGCGTTTTGCATTTGTACAGTAACTGACATCTAGAATCACACCTTGATCCTTGAATTGATTAAACTTTGATTTTTAATTTAATAATTGTGATGACATTGTCAATGAACCAAACTCTGTCAACTATGTCAATACTTGATAAATAATACAATAATCATGTTTAGAGTAATAACCCCTAACATTAACTACGACAGACACACGGCCACGTTGAAAAAAATAGACTTTGAGAATAAAGTTGTAAAGTAGATTTATTCCTCTTTAATATTTTATTATTATAATAATAATAATAATAATAATAATCCTCTTCCTGTACACTGTATTTAAATCCCCTCCTCTCCCACCAGGAGGGCGGGTCTGTTTGCTGTCAGAGCGGTGAATCGCTCCCAGAGGCGGCAGATGGATGAATCCCAGGCCGGGCAATCGATCGCAGATGCGCGCGGCGGTGAGATGGAACATGGCTCTGTCCAGAGGTCTGCGGTGCTGTCAGAGGGTCTTCTCCTGGATCCCCGTGCTCATCATCACCTCCGTGGTGCTGTGGTCGTACTACGCCTACGTGTTTGAGCTCTGCCTGTGTGAGTGTGCGACGCTGCGGCTGTTTCTCGCCGCTGTTGCGGTTTGCCTGTGCGGACGCCACATCTTGCCGCACAGCGGTGTTGACATCCAGCTGCGCTGTGGACAGGAGCTAGCTAAGAAGGCGGAAGTGCAGTCTTGGACGTGTGCTCGCCTTTGCTTTATCTTGAGCTTTAGCCTTGTAAAAGGGACCCGGTCTCCCCCACTGGCATGTCAGCGTCGGCTGCCTGTTCACAGACAAGCCGGTTGTTTGCTTTCTGAGCCTTTAAATCCGGCTAGTCTTGTTAGCAACTTAAGGTTCTTCCTCTTTTGAATCAAGCTGTTGTTAGCACAGGCGCATAGCTGCGCTGTTTCCAGTGTCTGAAATGAGCCCTGTGCCCTTACCTTGTCGTGTGCTTGGTTTCTTACAGTTACATTAACCAACACAGTGGAAAAAGGTGAGGAACTCTTTACCTGTGCTTCAAGTTTAAAAGGAAGTGACGTTTTATGTGACGCATGTGTGCATGGTTGTGACTGGTGTTGTGCTCCTTGCAGTGCTCTATCTACTGGTGTTTCACGTGTGCTTCGTGATGTTCTCCTGGACCTACTGGATGTCCATCTTCACCCCTCCTGCTTCACCATGCAAAAAGGTAGCCTGGTCTAGATTCTGTTTCGCTGTGGTACAGTGAGTGTGTGTTGTGTGTTGTTTGTCGTGCTGAATATTTGCCGCTTTTAGTTCCAGCTCTCATACTCGGACAAGCAACGATACGAGATGGAGGAGAGGCCGGACGCTCAGAAGCAAATCCTGGTTGAAATAGCTAAGAAACTTCCCATCTTCACTCGAGCGCAATCCGGAGGTAGACTATCTCGTCTATGTCATTCACTTTACTGTCATATCTCTCCACCACTGGGGTCACAGGGCAGGGGCATTAGCCCCAGCAAGTCGGAGAGAACAATTAGCTTTGTGTGAGTGTGTGCCCCTGAGCATCCCCATCCAGAGCAATCAGTCAATGTACCTCTGTCATTAGTGCTGATTGCTAAAACCAAGATTGAGGCTGCAGGAAGTAAGTGGAGGGTAAACCCAGCTCAAATGTCATTCTTTCAACTGACCATCCTCTCGTCTCCAGCTATCAGGTTCTGCGACCGCTGCCAGGTACTGAAGCCTGACCGCTGTCACCACTGCTCGGTCTGTGAAACGTAAGTCGCCCTCTGCTCCCCAGTCCACTCTCTGAGAGAGATTACCCCAGGCAATGAGATATTTGTTGGCCAGGAACCGGTGGGATCATTAGAAGGTGTTGCTTTGCTCACATGTGGTCTCTGAGAAAGACTGTTCCTGCCATCAATCAGAGGGGTTTGCCAGAAAAGATGGATGGACATTATATGGTATTTATAATGTGTATACGTTTAAACCAGAGTTGAATGTTTTTCCATTATAGATGTGTTCTGAAGATGGACCACCACTGTCCCTGGTGAGTTAGAACTGAGCCAGAGAACGGGACTTGTTATATTGCTCTGTATGGAACTGATATTGTGATAGTTATTTAGCCTCAGCCTTAGTTGGGATAATTGTTTGTATTCAACTTTCTCTTTCTTGCAGGGTGAACAACTGCGTGGGCTTTTCCAACTACAAGTTTTTCCTGCTTTTCCTCTCCTACTCCATGGTGTACTGTGTATTCATTGCAGCGACGGTCTTTCAGTATTTCCTCAAATTCTGGGGGGTGAGTGTCATAAGTCTCATGCTCTGCATCAGATAAAGCAGTCACATGACACATTGTGGTTGTTCGTGTCGGCGTGATGGGACTTGCTCAAGAACGGGCAGCAGCTTCATGCTCTGTCAGTTACACCGGTGTCTCTCTTCTAGGGGGACTTGCCAAACAGGTCAGCAAAGTTCCACGTCCTCTTCCTCATGTTTGTGGCACTCATGTTTTTCGTCAGTCTCATGTTCCTCTTTGGCTACCACTGTTGGCTGGTGGCCAAGAACAGATCGACTCTAGGTGAGGGTTTTTACATAGTCACCTGAGATAACGGCATTAGATCCTGCTAAGTAAGATGTTCGCAGGCAAATAATTTGCTTATAAAAGCAGATGAGCTGAGAGCTGAAGCATAAATAAGCAGAATGTGACCCAAGGTTGTTTCTCCTTTTCCTAGAGGCGTTCTCAGCTCCAGTTTTTGTCAACGGGCCAGACAGAAACGGTTTTAATGTCAGCATACGGAAAAACCTGCAGCAGGTATTTGGGGAGGATCGAAGGCTGTGGTTCATCCCGGTCTTCACAAGGTGAGCTAAGATTCATAATCGCCCGACAGTTGAACAGTGAACTAAATGTAGAGGTGTTGGTCATCTAGCTCACCTCCATATTCTTTTGCACCATGTAAATGGCAGCCAAGGAAATGGCCACTACTTCCCCTTGAAGAATCGGAGTTCCGAGTCCCAGAATCCCCTATTAGCAAATGAGGACATGTGGGAGGAGTCAGACGATGGCTCGGAGGAAGTAAGCTTGGGTGAGTCACTTTGCCATATCGAATTCTTCCGCACTCTTGTTTTAATACCTATAATGCAAATACTTGCTGAACACACATGATTAAACATTCAAGTCACAAAAGGTGATATCAACAAAGACCGCAGAGGGGTCATAGATATATATTTTTGTCCTACATAGTGTCAAATGTATTGAAATAAAATAATTCTCCTCATTTACCACTAGTTAGATTTGAACAGTTTGAACAAAGTAATAATTCTGAAAAACATCATTAAATGTGCTGTCCAACAGTTTGCCTTGTTCAGACTCCAACGATAACATTCTGCTGCCACCTGGTGGTGAACTACTAAATGAGCCCAATCTGACAGGAAATAATCACTTACATGCTGAAACTTCTTTATTCCAGTTGAGGACCAAGACCCCTCTGTTACCATAGAGATGGAGGAGTAGCTATTCAGCAAAAGGACGCTTTACACTGGTATGGAGCATGTAGATATACAGCATATTGTGCGCTGCACCACATGGTAAATGCATTCAAATGATGACGGATACACAACACTGGAGACAACAAAAATCTGACGAGGTCCAAATGAGCGGATTAAACTGTCACTGGTACCCTGGTTATTTAACAAAATGAAGAACAGAGGAACTCACTGGATGGAAACCCATCAGTTTGATTCAGAGAGAAATCACATCTGGTCAAATATTACCTCGCATACAAGAAGGCATCTGCTGACCATCATAGGCTGCATACTTGCCTTTGTTCATCTCAAGGCTCCGGCCTCTGTTAATTAGGAAGCTTCTGGTCGACACTGTGATGTTTTATAAACCCCCTGTTTCAGTGTTGGGCTGAGTTTACCGTGTTGTACCGTAGAGTTGGATCCGTGCAGGGACCTTGATTCTCCAGAGGTCTGTTGTTGTGACCTAGCTGTCATATCTAAACCAGTTTGGGTTTTGCAGAATAAGATGTTAATTGATAATCTTTTCAATGAACATAAACATATTACAGCACCTGACCTAACCTGCGCCTTATAACTATTTTTTATTCCTGTGTTTTGGGAGTTTCTCTTCTCCTGAGAATGTATCCAGCTTCCTGCTCGTTAGTACCGTTGTGCCATTTTAGGCACAGATTTTCAAAATACACGTTTTAATAATGGAGTTGTGATTGCCCATTGCCATTGTGTGATTACAGCAGTGATGGGAATTAAACCACACATAGCTTCTGTCTGTTGCTATAGTTGGCAGCTACTGCTTTCTATACATGAGTGTTGTTAAGAACACGATGTTCACCACTAAATCCTGGCTAGAAAAAGTACCGAATACTTATGTTGAAGTCGACGATAAACATACAGATGTTTTAAAAATCTTGTAACACTTGAGGGGGGAAAGTAAAGTGGAAATATAGGATATGAATGCTCCTGTTTTCGTTATTTCTTAATTCTGATCTTTTTAAACATGCAGTTTACTGTACTAGAAGTAGTCACTGACGCTCATCCACTGGCTGGCAGGAGTCAGTGATCTTCTGCAATATGGAGCTCTGTTTTCTTTTTTACTCCCTGTGTTTATGTAGTTGGAGTATTTAATACCGTTGTATCAGACATTCTCATCAAGGCCGCTGGGCTCATGGACATAGTCACTACTCGGTTGACAACCATTTTAATGTCCAGCCTTTATAGAACCTTGATGCCGTTTGATTTTTAATCTCTAACTGTGCTGGGTAAGCCAAATGAAATGCTGCTCATGTCTGAGAAATACATCGAGTAAAACTGTTTGTCACTCTGTGCATGTGTAAAAACATTAGGATGTGGCTGTTGAGTGCTTTATGTCGTCTTGTGTCTATTTATTGTACTAATGTTCAGGTTTTTATTTTCTTGTTGATTCTGAACTGCTGCTGGCGGTGTCTGTTTATTTTGCTCTATCAAATGATACTTCTAAAACAGTGTGCTTTTTTTCTGATAGTATGATATTTATTAAAAGATGATGATGATGATGACATTATTTCCATAATGGAGACGTCAGTATTGCTTAAGCACACGCGGTCCCTCTTGTCTTTGGAGTAAGTGAATGTGGTACCTCCCCCTTTAAACCCCTGAATCGCCACAAAGACTGACACTGATTCCTTTTCTCTTCCGTTAACAAATATAAATTCTTTATTGATCCATCACTTGTTGTAACATGCAAAATAAAATGCTCCAAAGTGAATTGTATTATATTGTTGTTGTATACACCGCAGTAAAACAAACATAATAAATACAATCAATATCAAGTTTGTAACAACCAGGGAACTTAGGAGATCACGTTGCAGTATTTGGCACAACAAGGAGAACATGGGGAATATTGAAATAAGTGTCAAAACCGGTCGCTGACCGTGTTCCTCACGTTTAGTCGGTGCCAAAATACCGCTGCCCAAAATGTGTCGGAGCCACTGGATGAACCTCTGTGGTCAAAATGGTGATGTCTGGGAACTCCTGGATTATAGATTTGGCTCCTAAAGGAACAATAAAACACAATGAGATGGAGTTTTCAAACCATATGTAAGAATGAGTCAGTTTTTCATTGAAATGCAGTTAAGAAATGTTTCCTGTCAGGATTTCATACTGCACTGCCTGATGATAAAACTCATAATGGATGCCATGGTGACATTATTTTCTCAACATGCAAACACTGCAGTGACCACTAGGAGGCTTCTGACAGATGCAAATGTGAACACCTCTATTGTTTGACCCCAGTAAATCTGTGGGATTTAATAACATTAACTGACTTCATCCTCTTGAGAGAATGAAAGGACTTAGATGTTGTATAGTTACATGAACATCACATTTCAATATGGCATTAAAGTGGAAAGTTGGTCTTGGTGCCAGTGACGGAAAGGTCAGGGCTTCAAAATCCCCCTCTGGGAAACTGAATATCCATGTTAAAGGTCATTGTAATCTGGTCTATAGATAACAGAGAGACAACGAACAAGTATGTAATGTTACATTAAAGGAGGACAAGGGTACTTAGTATCTCATCCATGGGTAACTTCCTATCTCCATATTAAAGATCCTAAAAAATCAATTTGAGCTATATTTTTTCCCTGGACCTGAAAAAAAAGATTCTGTACCCAATGAAAGATAATGAGCATAAATAAAAGTGAGGTGTCAGCTGATGAGCTGCAGTGTGTTTACCATGAGGTGTAGAGAAGAGGCTGAGGAGGATAATGTGTCTGGGCTGAACTCCGTGCTCTATCAACACCCTCACTGCTTCGATCACCGTGTTCCCTGTACCTGCAGACACAGAAAATTCAAGATACCACACGTGAGTCACATTCCACCTTTAGTACTTCATAACTTATTACCTGCACACGAATAACAAATATCCTTTAATGAAAAAGATGAAAATTTTAAATTTATGTTAGCATCAGAAAAAGACACAGCTGTGTGCTGCCTGAGCTGCCCATGAGTCTGGGCCCTTGGCAGGCTTTCATTTCTGTCCTTGTTAGCACACGTCATGGTAACCTGCCATTATAAAACACACCTTCAAACTGGCATGGTTGCAATCATATTCTTTCAGACACCGAGAGCAGAAAAATACAGCTTTTTGACACTGGGAAGCCAGGGCTATTAAGATACTATTTTTGTTGGCTCTTATTATGCTATTCAGCAGCTTGGTGGCTATCTACCAGGCAGTGTATAATTTCCCCCATGAGAGCTATAATTATCAGAACATTGTGAATGGACCTCTGTGATGTGGAAATGCAGAGACGGTGAGAAGGTCAACTCAACGGAGATTTCTCAAAATGAATAAATACATGGAAATGTTTGCACAAAAATAGACCTCTCTTGACATTTCCAGGCAACTGAAGGAGGTAGACTGGAGTCATCTGCAGGATAAACTGAGCGCAACCGTCTGTTACTTACTGAGGATGGGGTACATGAGCAGCACCTTTCTTCTGAACACATCTGGTGGGAACTTGGCATAGTAGACCTTGGCTTTCTGTGTCTCTTCGTCGCTCTGGATGAGGATCTTGCCGATGCGGATGGAGCGGCAGCAGTCCCGGAGACCCTGCTCCATGGCCTCACCTGCAGGCAGACACAGTGAAAACTGGGATCACAGTGTGGGCCATTTCAATATGTGTTGTTTGGATCCGACCAAGAGTGAAGGGATTATTTGTATGCTCAATACCAGCTGGATGGAATCAGGGCCATAGATATTTATATTATCCTGATGCCACTGTTGTTAGGACTTGAAAAGGAAACAATACATGCAGGTATTTTTTTTATATTCTGGGAACTATGGTCTCTAACGATGTTGAACCAAACTCGTGGCAGCTGGAGGACTAACACCTCAGCACATGGGGCGTCCTATTAACCAGCTGAGTTATGGGATGCTGGTGCTAGTGTTTCAGCTCGTGTCATGTTACCATTGTCGGGATTTCACATTGATTTGGAAGCTGCGCAGCAGCTAACGCATCACAGGGCCTGCATATTTAATGAGTTTGCCTCTCCGATTGTAAATCATTGTGAAGTTGATTTAGCCGACGGAGTCTGTAAACAGATAAGATAATCCTTCATTAGTTCCACTGAGGGCTTATTTGGCATGGAGTAAAAATAGAAACTGAGTAAAGATAAAAAAAAATCAGTAAACATAATAGAAACCAAATGAATAATAATGCAAATGATATATGCATTTAGGAACAAATTCAGAGTAAGTTATGTGAAACTGTGATACCTGATTGAGCATGGGTAGTTGGTTAGATAGTTAGTTAAATCTGAGTCAGTTTGTTGTGTAGTTTCAGATGAAATACAAACATGTTATTTGTGAATCTATTTTATATACTGATATGTACTTATTCATTGACACCTGGACAGTTGCAACATTGGCCCCAATGATCGTTATGTGCACACACTGATATAGAGCGGTGTGGAGCTCGGCTGGAAAAACTGAAATAAATCTGCATTACTGACATATGTGCGGTAATTGTCAGTGCTCACAATTGCCTAGTCTAGTCCTGTGATTGAGTGCAGAGCCGAATGTACAGCATGACTATACAGTTATCTCAAATGCATGGAGACAGACTTTATTATACCCTTATATCAGAAAAGGTTGAACTCACCACTCCTCATTATGCTAACTCCACAGTTGCCTCTTTCAAACTTGACACCTTCGTACTTGTACCCTGAGGGGAAAGTGCAGATGGAACATTCACAAATGTAGCAGTTCTGAACAAGAACCTGATGAAGGGTCAGAAACCGGCATTTATGGATCCATTAACGTCATTGCAGTCAGTCTGCTCTGTCAAGAATGGTCGAGAAGAACCGGACTCAGAGTCCAACCTTCAGCTTGTTGTTAGAGAGACATCCTCACCTGTAGGCGTGGTCACAGTGCACTCTGAGTAGGGGAGCTGATTCAAGCCCTCTTCAACTACTAGTCTGATCTGTTGAGAAAGAGCGAGAGGCATATTATAACTGTACTAATACATATTTGCACTGTGTAGTAAGTCTTGATCTTACCAGACGGTCAGCACAAAACACAAAATCTCCTCTGCTGGTTGTCCTGAAAGGCAATAATTGGCATGGTAATATCAAAGAAAATGGCAGGGGTGTTGGACTGATATGTATGAGTGTGTGCAACTCTGTGCAGATCCAGTTAAAAATCCAGATACGATTAATTTCAATGTTTCATCAGCAGAGTGTTGGCCCTGGCTGGAGGTTTGCACTCTACTGAGGGCTAGCAGTCAGAGTGCATTTACAGCTGTGACTGTATCACAGTGCTGTTTAGGTAGTTCTCTAGTTTACCATTCACCCTGTTTCAGGTCAATGTATGTCTTGCTCTTACAGCTAAATAGCGAAGCCCACCACACGTTAACGTCCAATAAAAAATTCAGCCAGATGAATAAATGCTGCAGCTTCCACTGGGAACCAAGTGAACAGTGCTGTTTGTCTGCACAGTGGGAGCTGATAGTAAAGTAGGTGTTAATGTTAATCAGTCAAGTGCCCCAAATTATCGGTGCTGCTGAATCATTAGGCAGCCATGACTCATCAGAGCTATCATCATGGTGAGGCTGGTGCATCATGACTTCACCCACACACGTTTAGGAAGAGGAGACATTCCGCTGTACAGTTACATGAGATCTGGCTAAATGACCGTAAAGTGTGATTAAACTTGAATGTTTCCTTCAATGTTAACTGTGTTTCGTTGTTAAACTACAAATAATTGTAGATTTTATAACTCAGTTTGCTTTTGTGACTCACTGAGGGAAGTAAACCGGTTTTATTTTATCTTCCGCTTCTCCATCATATTCATATCTTTATTGTGGACAGCACAAACTCACTGATAAGAGTCTCATCTCTACAAGGAGCACCTTCAGGATTGGACTTCAAGGTTCTGAATAGAAGGTGACCCTTCCCTTCTTGTGGTCTCGGTGTGAAGCACGGGGACTCACTTGTCTCTGATTATTGTCTGTAGTTCTCGGATCTGGTCGTTGAGAGGGAGCAGCTTGAGCTGGGGTCCCAGGTTTTCCTGACTGTGCAGTGTGGTGCCATCGCTGGGCTCGGAGCTGCTCAGCACCGCGGGGACATTGTTGTTGTTGTTGCTGTGAGCGAACCGGACCTGCTTCACCGGTTGGTCCTTCCCACTGTTGACACTGTTCATCGGCTGGTTGTGGCACGGCATCCTGGAAAGGAGATCGGCGAGGCTGTAAGGGCCCAGACAGCGTTGCCTGACCGAGCGACCCACTTCCAGAAACGAGCAGCCGCACAACGTGTTCAGCCGTTAGCTTTGACCCTTGTTTTAAAGTGGGGTGTATCCGGCTCAGGCTTACGGGACACGGACACTGGCCACTAGGAGCACACGCACTAACCTCCAGACAACCAGCGACGTCGTGTTTAAACCAAACCAGCGCTTTGCTAGCCCCCTGAAGCGGAGCTGCTAGTAGCCTGCTAGCCTTGAAAGTGACAGCCAGTTGCTGACGGCCCGGATGTGACGTAGCCAGCGTGTTCGCTTTAGCGCCTTCCCCTTCGTCCAACATGGCGCCGATGTTGGCATCGCTGAAATGCGGCTTGCACTTCCAAAGACGAAAACTAGCGCTTCTCCTTCGACAGACGAGCTCGTACCACGTTTGGAATAAAAGCGGCAGCGTGAACGGGACCGAGCCCAAGCACCACAGCGGCTGCGCGGTGAGTGGACGGCCGCCTCGAGGAGGGGTTGCCCGGAGAGGACACGGTGTTTTTTTTTGGGGGGGGGCGGCACAGTCACCACGCAAGGGCAGAGATGGCAAAGTGGTGGAAACTAACTTTGAGAGAAGTTGTGTGTCGTGGTCCTGTCACTGTCTGTCGTCTGTTCGCATGAGCGGTCGGTGAACGTGAGGACATGTCAGTGGCGTTAGCTGCGGCTGCTAGCATGTCACCTAGCTACCACTCGCACCCGGCACTGGCTTGTGGGACAGCTTCAGCGACAGGGGTCCGACGCCATAACGTAACTTTAGGCCTCATGTCAGGTGCCTGTGGTTCGGGTCAGCGTTCCTGGCGGAGTGTACCTTGTTCATGTGAGTGGTCCCAGTCACGTGTGGACCGAGGGGGGGTCAGTCATGTTGGATAAGTGACTGACACAGAGCAGCCGCTGTTACTGCCGCTCTAACCCGTCACGAGATCACTGTCCCGTATCGATTGTTCATCAAACACTCATTTGTTGTTTCTAGGCAAATTTAGTCCAAACGTATAAGTCTCCGTCCCCTGTTTGCTGAACTTGTTTCAAAGGTTGTGATGACTGTTCTCATTGAGCCAAGTGAATAGTGCAATTGATGATTAGGAATTTGATTATTATGAATTTATGAATTTATGTCATTTTATTGCTCAGGTGAAGGCCGATTGAGGGAATGGGTAATTTGATATATGTAGGAGTTACTACACTTGATTATTTGTAAACAAAAGGACATGTGCAGACACATTAAGCATTGGCTGTGTTTTTGCAGCTTTTCAACAGAAGTAGTTGCTGTGCAGGTTAAGTCTTGGTTCTGCATGCTTATCTCTAACTGTCCATGGTTTATTATCAAGCTGCAGCTGCTTGGAGTTGTTTTTATCCTTCGTTAACAGCGACAAAGATGAAATCGATTTTTTTCAGAGCTTCACGTAATATGTCAACAAACACAAACTTTGAAATATTTGAATTTTTTGAATCTGTCAATTTTTTTTTTTTTTACATTTTATTGCTCTTATTGAAGGTGGTTTAAAGTTAATTTTGTTGGTCACATACTCAGACTCTTACTCAACTTCTGCTCAGCTCATGTTTGTGCAGTACGTTGCTAACCTTTGCATAAACTTTGTATAAACTTTGAACTCTGACTTTGGTGACATTTATCTCTAATGTCGTCTTCAAACACTCAGAGAAGAAACAGTGTATTTTGTTTGCATCTGAATCAAATGTCCTTATTGTGTATTTGACCTCTTTAGTATATAATTTGTTATAGTACTGATCATCCCATTGTTTTTTTACATTAGAGCAATACCTCTGCCAAGACCACTGTTAAAATCATGCTGCCCTCAATAGCACAACAATAATAAAACCTTAATATATCAGTTTGTTTCATCGTTATTCAGTCATTATTTCCTAGGAAATTGTTGAAAAAGTAAAAAAATGCAGTTTCTCAATGTTAAAACCCAGATTCCCCCTCCAACATGAAGTCGGTTCTTTCTTTGCCCATCTCCCACTCAATCACCAAGTGTCATGAAATTCTGTTCAGAAAAACAAAGACAAGGGAGAACAATAACTTTCCTGGCAGAGGTAAAACATTAATTGCAGTAGAAACTTTAGTTAAATGAGCCGTCTCTTGTGTGTTCCAGCTGAGTTCCCCCCCACACTTACGAACAGTGACATGGAACACAAACAGAAATGGAAACAGTCGTCGGATTTTGGAGGCAGCAAAAGTAAGTATTTGTGAGGATGATTGTAAAATAGTGTTTGTTTAAATCCAACCAAGAATAACACAGTGTGTTGTTTGCACAGCTTTTGCAGGTGACGGAGAAACGGACATGTTGGCACGGAAATGCAGGGGGAAGGCTGAATGCTGATCCGAAAAATGTGGTGAGAACTAAACTTCTTTTAGGATCAGATTATTGAAAATGCCTGCTCTTAATAATTTTTCTGCATATGCACACCAAATTGAGAGCACATAAAGTATATACTGGACATAATGCAGCAGACATGACAGGGGATTTGAGGTACTTGTCTAAAAATGTCAAAAATGCTGCAAAACGTTATGCTCGGGATTCCAAAGCTCAAAGAGGCGTGTCTCCATGTTGAGCAATCCTGTGTTTTTCAGTTCTGGGTTTAGGGAGTTTTTTCTGCTGAAGTAAATTTGTAAGACATCTAAGGCTGATATATGTCTGTGTATCGTATATATTAATAAATTCTCTGAAGTTTTAGAAACTACTCACACTTAACTATCCAGTCGTTTTCTTTTGATTACATAATAAGATCTGGACAAAATTTTCTTTAAAGTGCCATCAGACTTAAAATAAACTGTCACCGAGTTAGATTTGTTTTATTCATTAACTGGCCTTCAAAACATATAGAACACAAACCCTCAGTGGTTCACTCAGCTGTTAATGTTTATCTTCTCTTTGCTCTGGGATGCTCAGCTTGATTGCCTGTGGTTAAAAGCAGGTGTTGGGCACAGTTTCACAATTATTTAATAAAAGGTGCTGCCTTATCGCAGTGCTGTAACATAATGCCACCATATTGCGTGGAGTAATTACTGAATATCCGTTGGCCTGTGCAGAGTCCCCATGGCAGGTGTGTGGTAGAGTTTGGGTAAACAGCCATGTTGGCACCAGTGGGCTCTCAACCTCAGCTGAGATGACAGCTCCGGTGTCTCTCAGGACTTGTAGTGTCAGACTGGATACCCGTGTCCACCTGGAGTCTGCTGTCGTAGCTTCTCCAGGATCCCCCCCAGGGAATCTCGTTGACATTTGATGTACCAGGTGTCTGCCCAGAGAGCCATGTTTAGGTCATCGTCACACTGTCACGCTGAACACAAAATGCAAGTTAGCTGTGATAATTAGTGAACATAAAGAAGGTTAGGAAGTGAACATTAGAGTAAAGAGCCTCCTGATATCTGCCTCACGTCAGCAGTGAGTTGAAGGAGAACTCGGAGGACTATCATCAGAGGAGATACTAGTGTTTTGTTTTCCTCTCCACAGCTGAAGGAGGTGAATTCAGGCCAGATCCTGTCAGCGATGTTCTCCTATGTGTGGCCCAAGGACAGACCTGACCTGCGGGCGCGCGTTGCCATTTCTCTAGGCCTGCTCGTTGGAACCAAGGTAAGGGTGTCGGCAGCAGCATGGGTTTAAGAGATGTACTTTCCTTCTTACCTCTTTGTTAGTTTCCGTTGTAGTGCATGAATGTCCTCCAGTCAGTGCTAAGTAGTTTATTTATCTATACCCCACAGTTGAAGATTGAAGACGGTCCAGTCACTTAACATTGAAGATGACCTTGTTTATATTCAGCCTGTTTTAACACTTCTGCCGTTTTACCTTCACACTGACAAAATAATTATACCCCCATAATGTCTCCATTTTCAGATACAACTTGGCAAAACAGAAACATTTTGTTGGACTCCAATTTTCTTCTCTTTTTTCTTTGAGCTACATCATAACAGCTAATACCAAAGGAATACTACAAATACACATAACACAATTATAGCACTGATCTAACAGATGTAGAATTAATACTAAAGCAGAAAGAAATACCTGCTCACATCTGTGCTCATGACATTGACGACGGTCGATGGTGTTGACAGTGTTACAGAAATGTGGACAATGTGCGAAATGATCGTCAACAGTGCAGTTATTATCTCTTTGTGATGTGATGCATAATGGAAGACGTTTTCATGAATTTCTCTGAAGTGATGTCTTGCAGTCAGGTAAACAACACACAGTCATAATGAGAATAATAGATTGCGTAAGTGGCTGACAGGAAATAAATTCACTGCCCTCCCGTTCTTCAGTCTAGGTCAGGTGCACTTTGTAATTGATCCTTAAAGCAGTAAATGTATTGACACGATTCTTGCTGTTTTGAGGTTGTACTCTCGTGGCTTATCAGAATTGTTGTTATTCTTGTTTCACCTGTAATGGTGGCGTGTATAAAAAAACAATAGAACTTTATTTAACGGAAATTCCAACCACAGTTGATTGCGTCGCATTTCCTCAAGCAGCATGACTGCTCACCATAATTACTGTTTTAAAATACACTGTGCATTAGAAACAGATTTTTTTAAATAATGAACTCCCAGCATCAATCATGCACGATGTGTCTCCTCTTCCTTTGTTGATGGTCTGAAATTTACACCCTGGAAAACAATCACACCCTCGCAGCTCCTAAATAAGCATGTCCTGCTGCCCTCAGCATGGCTCCCTCTAGTGTATTTCCACTATTTCCTGCTCGGGTAAGACTCAATTTCTCCAGTTTGCCTGTTTGAGACGAAGCCACCAGCAGCGTACAGGCAATTTTTAAATCGGCTAAATAATTACGTGGTTTGCAGCGCATCACCCCTCCCTGCTCCACATTATCAGTGACATTTTCATTCCAAATAACTAATTATGTAGATGCTCCTGTTTTGTTGGCCTGAAACGTTGCCCTCTCTGTCGCTGTGCCATGCTATAGGATGGAGCTAATTCATGGCAGCTTGAGCCTCTTCTCCATTAATCTGTGGCGTTGAGCATGTTGGTGTGTTAGTGGTAAAAAATGTTTTGTCATCCTCGGTTGTCTTGGTAGCAAAGTGGCAGAAGTTTGTATTTTTTTTTCTTGAAGGTTTCCTATTGTTTGTCCATTGAATAGCACCTATGAGTATAGAGCAGGGTCCCTGGAGATGCTGCCTGTGTAGTTCTGGTACCTGGTGCATTATGTGCTGCCTTTTTATACAGTACTACAGTCAAGGTCGATATGGTTTCCTTGAACCCTTGTTTTTATCTAATTATTTCAACTGTTTTTGTCTGAATTATATCCTGCACAATTTAACTGGGATAATGGAACAAAAAGAAAAGTTCTCCCGCGTGGAAGGGGTTGAGAGGTTCAGGCGAAATGGGTTTCAGATGAAAATGCTTTGGTGTGCTGCTGTGTTCTGTGGCTGCCCTAATGCAGTGCAGACCGCCTATCCTGAGTCACACAGCTGTCCCCGTGCTTTTAATTAGCCCTAATAACCATTTCAATTCCATTAGCAGGAAGCACCAGCAGAGCCAGTCAGGGAGACTCGGCACTTGCACAGCATACCATACATTTAGGCAGCGAGTCCTACACAACCTACTCAGGTGCATTCAGGAATCTGTTTGAATGCACTCACGATGATAAACTATAGGCCCTAATGGCAAAACATGGCTGTGGGTGATATTTAGCATAAGTATGTAATGGGCTATTTGGAACTGTTGGCCCTCTCTCTTTTGTTTTTCCTCGTCCTCTCATCTGAACTTGTCCTGCTTCCCTCTCTGCCTCCCCAGATCACCAATGTGACGGTGCCCTTCATGTTTAAGTATGCAGTGGACGAGCTTAACCAGATGTCGGGACACATGCTGAACCTGAATGACGCGCCAAGCACAGTGGCTACCATGGCAACGGCCGTGCTGATTGGCTGTGAGTCCCAGACTTGTGTTGCACTGGCAGGTGCCGCGCTCATCAGAGGGGGACCGTGGGACGGCCTGTTATCTACAGGATGACCTTTCCCAACACATTCATATCAATGCCACCCTGCAATCCCTGCCTCCCCCTCACATTATTTACATTATGTGCTCTGCTCAGTCTGAGTTCACTTCTATTAATCCTCATGGCCCTCTCTTGAATGCTGATGCTCCTCAGGCAAACAGAGCTGGCTACATTTTCAAAGCAGTGGGGAAGACATTACTAATATCCTTTTGGAAGTGGCAGAGAGGCCAGGGATATTTCTTTCACTTCTTCCCTTCAGAGTGACTCCCTTTCAAGGCTGAGATGCGGAGTGTCAATGATTAGAGGATTTTTTTTTTCCCCCCTCCGAGTTGCTGATGAAAAGCAAAAATAAAAAATTATATTGTGAACCTGACACCCTCTGCAAGTCACTCTGGCCTTGAGTGAGATCAGCTTGGATGCAATGCACACTTATTTTAATGAGCCCATTTAGGTCTTGCACGCTAATGCTGTGTGTCGAATAACTGGAGCACATGAACAGGACCCAGACAGGACAAATGATGATGACTAGAAAGAATGAAAGGGATGCCTTTAAAGAAAGAAAATGCAATTTATTTGTGGCCTGGTACTTTAAACTGATTGATTCCGAGGGTAATTCTGATTATTACGTGGTTGTAAAGTGCTTATCCTACCTTGTTAGATATGGACACATTGTTCATTAGATTAGCAATACTAATTAACACCATATGACCCTGACGCCTGGTCCTCAGCCGAAAAGTCGTGTATCGGTGAAGTCACCCCAAAAAGGCCGTGTGTCACTGAAACACAGGCTAAAATTAATTCCTGACAGCCATGCTCGCCATCTGCTGATGTAACAGTTTGAAAAGTGAAAGGAAAGAAATAAGAGTAATTCTACAGATTTTTATTAAGTTGGTGTTATCATTTAATTGAAATTCCCATGTTGAAGATAATACGATAATAAAAAACCACTTCATGGGAACGCTGCGTTGAGTGCATCCACCCTCATCGCTGCTGATCAGCCAGGGAACGTGTGTTGACGCAGACACTGGTGAAATCAAGCCTATTCATTGACAGCTCATTGTCACATCTTTTCATGGCGCTCTTACGAACTCCTCCCACCCTTGTAGTATTCTGCTAAAACATGCTGTTGCCTGCTCTCTGCCTCTCACACACTCAGCAACATGCACATGGATTTTCTGCCTCAGTCTGCAGTGTGCTGGTCTGCCACAGTGGCGAGGCTTCAGACAGCATCCTGCTCTGTAATTATGGAGGCTTGGAGAGGCTGCTGCTGCTGTAGCACTGCAGGGCTTGCAGACCTGAGATGACGTGGAAAACCTGGCAACGTCACCTCAAATATCCTCTCACTGTTAGAGCCTGGGACAAACCTCAGCCCGCTCCTGTCTTAACTAACATATTACAGGACCGTGGAGATTTAGGTCAGATGCTTTGTTTGGTGCTCCATAGCAGTCGTGTCCGTTTGGGATGGGGGATACATTGTCACCAGATAGCACCCAGCCGCGCTGCTTTTCCCAGCTGTCGTGCTAATATCCCGTTCTCCTCTGCTGTCCCAGATGGCGCGTCACGGGCTTGTGCGGCCCTCTTCAACGAGCTGAGGAACACTGTGTTCGGCAAGGTGGCCCAGAGCTCCATCCGACGCATCGCCAAGAACGTCTTCCTCCACTTGCACAATCTGGATCTGGGTTTCCATCTCAGCAGACAGACAGGAGCGCTTTCCAAGGCCATCGACCGCGGCACGAGAGGCATCTCCTTCGTCCTCAGTGCGCTCGTCTTCAACCTCGGGCCCACGGTGTTCGAGATGGGCCTCGTCAGTGCCATCCTGGTGAGCTGCAGTGTGAAATTGACCCACAGATGTCTGCAGTCATTTGCTCTGGTCATCAAGTTATTGTAGGATGCTACCCAGACACTACTTACCATTTCCTGCCTCTTCCTTTTGGCTCTTACCACTTCAGTCGTTCGACAGATAGAACCGGACCGTCCATTACCTTGACACTCTTTAAAGGAAATTAATGTCTGGAAATTAATTATGGGAATATCCTCTCATTTGCATTCTAAATGGAATATGCATCCCCATGAACTTTTGGTGGCAACACGGAGCCCATTAGTGCCAATGATGAATCCCGAAGCTTTGTAGCAGCTTAATGTCCTCCTGCAGCGTGTGCCCCAAACAGATGCCCCCTCCTTGGCCAGCCCTGCAAGAATAGCTCTTCTATAGTTCCCTGCTATTATTCCACTCAGGGCCGTAATGTCAGCTTGCCTGTAATGAGGCCAGACTCCATTGCCCAAATAGCTAAAGCATTAGCACGATTACTTCTCGTCGCGTCTCGTCCATTTGTAACACTCAATTTCATAGTGGAATGATCAAAAACTGCGCGCTCTCAGAATACCTTGTGATGCCAGCAATGGAGCCTGCTGGTCTGATGCTGCCGCTCCAAGTTTGATCACGAAGCCGTTGAGTCACAGCTTGTAAAATATGCTTTGTCTGAACTGTGCTTTTCTCTTCTGTAGTATTACAAGTGTGGTGGGCAGTTTGCAGCCGTGGCCTTGGGTACCTTGTCATCGTACACCCTGTTCACCATTCTCGTCACTCAGTGGAGGTAACAATCAGGATCTTTGCACTTTCCTGTCACTTGCTGCAATTTGGAAAGTCAAAGTTCAGCTCCTCATACACTTGGGTTCATGTTTGAAAATCTCCATGTGATGATAAATAAAAAAACCTCCTGAAGGGTTGTCAGTGTTTAAGCTGACTCGGTTCTGCAGGAAAATTGCAAGGTTGAAGTGCCTGTCAAGTGCCTGAATTCAATGATACTCTCAAATGTCAGAGCATGAAATTTAACTCACAAATTGAGCTCCTACAATGCTACTTAGAAAACTGCAAACAGCTCATGACTGAATTCTCAAAAACAACTCATTTAATTTATTCATTTAATAACTGTGACAAGTCCTCTCTAGCCTTTTTTTTAAAGGACCCCTGTTCTTCATACTATCCTGAAACGCGCCTAGCTTTTAAATGTATTTTACTCAATAGTTTACTTCGGTTTATTCAGTTCTGCTCCCGAAGTCTGTCTGGGCCTGTGTCAGTGCTGCCCATAGAGTCACTGTACGGATGGCAATAAACTGTACTGCTAAGTGTTCTGAGTTGTCGTCTAGACTAGAGGAGTGCTATATAAATACAGACCATTACCTTGACAGCTGTGTACCTTTTTCAACATCCCTCTGCGTTCCCCATTGAAGCTGCCTCATCCTCCTTGAAGAATGTTTATCATGAGCAAGATGTGATGTGTTCATGTGTCTCTGCACGCAGGACTCGCTTCCGGATAGAGATGAACAAAGCTGACAACGAAGCAGGCAATGCAGCTATAGACTCCCTTCTTAACTATGAGACTGTGAAGGTGAGATCCAACCCCCTCACCACGTGTACACACACACACACACACACACACACACACACACTCCTCTCAAGCCAGCCCTTCTACCTCCTCGCGGCTTGTAATTAGCCAAAAACACTGAGATGAAGAACCATTTACATGTCTGTGTTCATGGTATTTAACTGCCATGATTATTAATCAAAGGAAAGCTCGATCACAAAACCTTTTTGACCCTTTTAAAGATTTCACAGGCACATGCTGTCACATGGCACAAACAAGGCATTCAGTTTTAAACTTCTCTGAGTGACAGGCAGGGCTGAGACGGTAGAAAGTCACAGCCAACTCTTCTGTTGCTTTAGTTAAATGTGGTTATTGGTTTTGTCTGAACAAAGTCAGAAGCATGGTTGAAATACTGCCCTTCTGCTTACATAATCTGGGTTACTGATTTACTCACAGAGCACAAACAGGGCAGTTAATCTTCGAAAAATTAAGATCATCAAAATATTTGCTCATTTATTCTGTTGTTTACATTTACTTTGCTCATTTTCTCTCCCGTTCATTTCCTCCTTCTCAGTGGGAAAGTGTCCATCTGTCATTCATTGCTCAAAAACAATGAGACATTTATCAACATGGACAGACGACTGTCTGGGATATTTTCTGTTCAGACAGTGACACAAACTGTTTCTGTTGACCTGAAAAATCATGTTTTTTGGATTTAAAATGTCTGCCGAGGGTTTGCTGTGCTAGGAAATCCTAAATCTTAACCATCTACTCTTTAGAAGTCTCTTTCGAGGTAAGCCTCATTGTAGAGGAAACATAATCAGCATCCAGTTTGGGCTGCTTTGTTTATCGCTCCAGATATATTTTGGTATCTGTGCTGTTTTCTTTTACATCCTGTTTTCCTTAACGTTTTTGTTCTGTGCTATTTTGTGTCATCTGTGTCAATGCGGCCGGATTTAGCATCACTCTGAGCTGTGAGTGTGCATATGTAATTAGATCTCCGCCCACTCAGAAATCCGTTCCACTTTCACAAAGGGCTGTAAGAGAACCTGAACACTGTGCCTTGCACCGCTTCAGTTCGTTCTCCGTGTACTTTCCCTCCCTTCTCCATCTCTCGCTCTGGTTCCCTGCATTTCCCCACATGCAAATCAGGGACGAGTCGGTAGCAGTGCAGCATCACTGCCGTTAGCTAGAGAAGCAAATCGCCCACTTAACGAGCAGAGAAACAATAGTGCAAACTAAACAAACAGCAATATTAGGTAATTGGCAGTAGAGTTGAGGAGGTTGGTTGTTATGATCATGCTGCGGTTTTTATGGGCTGAATTTAAAATATGTGCTTGTGGCTGATTCATGAGGGTTAAATGTCTTAATCAAAATAAGTGTTTGATGTGCTCTGCGGGTAGACGTGTCCACACTGCCACAGATCCTGCTGCAGTGATTATTTGTGTTGTTTTTGCTCTTCTTATTTTTGTGATCATTATATCTGCCTAATATCATATAAACCTCTCTTTTGCCATGAGCAGCTTCAGATCTGCAGCCTGCTCAGTAATGCAGGCTCTGGGTTTTGTTTCATCGCCCTCTACGTCCTTTAAGATCAGTGAGGAGGAGATGAAGATACAGAGACATGAGAAAGTGCTTTATAGGCCAACTGAGACCCAGACTACACCCAAAGGGGTCACTGAGAACAAATGCGGCCTTGAGGCAGGCTGTGCTTAAGTGTCCATCTGCCTGACACTGCTCTCCATGCTTCCTTAACCTTTAACCTTAACTATATTTTGTATCTCTCCCTCTTTCTCTCCTTTTATAAATCCTTCTGCGCTCCTCGTGCCCTGTGCTCCCCGCTCTCCTCCGTCCCTCCATGTTTCTCAACTCTGCTGCAGTACTTCAACAACGAGAAATACGAAGCTGAACGATACGATAGTTTCCTGAAGATTTACGAGTCGTCCTCTTTAAAAACCACATCCACGCTCGCCATGCTCAACTTTGGCCAGAGTGCCATCTTCAGCATCGGCCTCACTTCCATCATGATGCTGGCCAGCAAAGGCATCGCAGCAGGTGAGTGGGTTTGGGGTCATTTTGGGAAAACGGTCCATTAACATTTGCAAACATTTGATTCCATCCATGTTTTACACATCACCGGATCGGACGTTACCTCTTCATGGCCAGTTTCTGCATCTACGGGACG
The DNA here is from genome assembly GCA_016785235.1 of Pseudorhombus dupliciocellatus. Classification (NCBI taxonomy): domain Eukaryota; kingdom Metazoa; phylum Chordata; class Actinopteri; order Pleuronectiformes; family Paralichthyidae; genus Pseudorhombus; species Pseudorhombus dupliciocellatus. The sequence goes on along the minus strand of JAFBJW010000129.1, from coordinate 1,290,962 downwards.
AAATGTGCATTAGGGAGGAAATAAACAGCAATAAAATAGATTTTAAGTTGTTATATTTTTTCAATAACTTGAAGAAAGAGGGTCGGTCGTGCAGCCACTCTGTAAGTTGCTCTGTCGCTGTCATGCAGGTACGATGACCGTGGGAGACCTGGTGATGGTGAATGGTCTGCTCTTCCAGCTCTCGCTCCCTCTCAACTTCCTGGGCACAGTCTACAGAGAGACCAGACAGGCTCTGATAGACATGAACACTCTTTTCACTCTGCTCAGCGTTGACACCAGGATCAAGGTACGGTCTCAGCCTCACATGCCCTAATCCACACCGTGGCAGGGGTTCACGAAATGTTTCATGTCCCTTCTTTTCTTCCTCTAACAACACACAGACCAGGGGAAAAGAACCCGTACATACTGGACACTGAATGTTGGAGTTATTCTTCCAGTTACAGGGACTTGATAACTGCATGTGTTTTAAAGAAATTATAGGTTGTAGTCACCCTAGTAATTACATGCCTGATGTGACTCCGGTGCTTCCTCATCGATTGCCACGTGTAGTGAACTTGCTGCATTAGAGATGTAATTAAGATATTCTGGAAATTACAAATTGCAGAGGAGCTGTGAGTGGCACTTTGAAGTTTTGCTTCATCAGTAGAATGTTCAGTTGGTGCACTTTTTCATGCTTTCTTGAGAGAACAGTGACAGTGAAGTTAATCACAGGGAGGTCTTGCAAATATTTGTACACAAGGTTGTTTTATTTGCGTGGCTTTATTTTATCTCTCCACTCGTTGATGATCCAACAGGAAGTGAAAGCCTTACTGTGGAGCTCTATTAAAAGGAGCGATCTTTGGGAACAAATAATTTAATGTGCACTTTTCTTCTAGTTAGGTCCATGTCCCATACTCTAACATGGAGGATTTATGAAATGTACTGCCGCTTGCCAGCAGGGGGCAAACAGGAAGTTTTAAATTCCCTTTCAGGTGCAGACTTGTTGATACAACCTCAAGTCCTCTGGAAAATATGTTTTAGTCAGACCTATGAAATGAGTGTTTCTGTCTCGGTTGACATTGTGAGTCTTAATTTAATTTCATTCATCTTTTTTGAAGATAACAACACATCTTGTGCCAGAAAGCACACACTAATGTGCACCTGCTGCATAACAGTGTAAATGTCATTGGAATTACAGTCAGGAAAACACATCTGTCCAGTTACTCTTTAGCATTTTATTTTTCATCAGTAATTCTCCCCTCTATTGTGATTTCCTGTGGAATGGCGCTGCCCAGCAGGCCATTACTGTCTGAATGCTTTGGTTATTTTTGTGGAACACGTGTGCCTATTATGTAGATTTCAAATAATTGAATGGAGGTTTTTTTTCATCTGTCTATACTAAAGGACTGTGAGTTTCCCCATTAATTGGCTAAGATGAATAATGGGTGATTGTGTTGCTGTTAGGTAGAATAGAGTCGGAGCAGAACAGGATTCTACTCTCTGGGTAAGACTGTGATGTATTCACTGCTGACCTTGGCTATATCTCACCACTGTAGCTCGGCTCGGTATGTTCCCAAAGTTTTCAAGCCTATTGATCCGTCAGTCACTGTGAGGGTTCAGATGGTCTTTTGAAACAACCTCTTGAATATGATGTGAATGTCTTTGCTTTAAACAGCCGGTGTAGGCTCTGTGCTTCACTATTATCCCTCTTTACAAGGTGTTGGAGTAGCATTGCATCATGCTGGGCCTTCTCTGCCACTGGCTGTTCAGTATCAATCTCCTCTGTTTCTGTTTCATCTGTGTGATGGTGTGCTCCAGGAGAGGGATCTCGCCCCAGCCATAGCCGTCACACCGCAGGAGGCCACCATCCGATTTGAAGACGTATATTTTGAATACCTGGAGGGACAGAAAGTGTTGAACGGAGTGACCTTTGACGTGCCTGCTGGGAAGAAGGTGGCCATCGTCGGAGGCAGTGGTTCTGGGTAGGTAGAGCTTCATAGAGATCCGCTGACAGTTAAACCTTTAGCCAGTGTGTCATCTCATTTGTATGTGCAGTCAGTCGTATCATCAGCTATCATCAGTAGACTGTGGGGGTACGGCTCACAGGCAGATTGGTGCTGACGATTGATTCCACGTCTGCTTGCAGGAAGAGCACCATTGTGCGCCTGTTGTTCCGCTTCTATGAACCCCAGCAGGGGAACATCTACATAGCGGGACAGAATATCCGAGACGTCAGCCTTGACAGCCTGAGGAAGGCTTTGGGGGTTGTACCGCAGGTATGAGCCACACAAATGCAATCAAATCATTGATTTGATAATAATTTATTCTAATCATATTGATTGTCTTTGTTCACCACAAATTAAATTTACATTTGAGAGTAATTATGTATGATTGTACACTACAAAGTGGCAGCTTAGAACATGTAACATTAACCGCTAACAGCAGCTTTAGAAATAAACTGAATTCCATTAAGTTTTCACTGCAGTGAGCTCGGAGGCTGATCCGAACAGATGGTACACAAACAGTATTTTTGTCATTTGTGTTCCGTCTCTTCCTCCCTCCTGCCCTGGTCTCAGTAACTGCAGTCCTCTGTTTCTGTCGCTGCTGCAATAAAAACGTTCTCTGAAGCCTAGTTTTTTTTTTTTCCCCACTCCCTCTCTAACTGCGTTGTTGTCAGGACGCCGTTCTGTTCCACAACACCATCTTCTACAACCTGCACTACGGCAACATCAACGCTACGCCAGAGGACGTCTATCAAGTGGCACGCCTAGCAGGCATCCATGACGCTGTCCTCCGGATGCCCCATGGCTATGACACCCAGGTTGGGGAGCGGGGCCTCAAGCTGTCAGGTTTGCTGCACCATTTTTACTACTGTTAGGAATATGGCCTCTCAGTACAGGCAGCTGAAAGAGCTGTGTGTTTTGAGTCGGTAGCTGGTAAAAAAAAAAAAAAAAAAATACTGCTGTCATCTACAATTATTATTATTGCTTATTATATTCATGAAATATTGATTTATCACGTCAGTGCAGTCATTCCTGATTGATTCTGAGGAGTTAGAGAACGTTTTAAAGCCACCACAAGTAAATGACTAATTATGGACTGGATGATTTAGTTTGAGTTTGCTTCGTCGATGAGTTTCTCTTGTCCTGCCTCGCTTTACTGTAAAATGCTTAAACATTTTCTTATTTTAATAATCTGATTTATCTGCTCATTGTGATATGACAGAAATGTTCCAGCACACAATACTGTATCTTATTTTTGACTGTACATAATGTCATGACTCAGTGGGAGGGTTAATCTCTAGCAGCACTTTCCATTGTCTTGTGGTGCATGAAGTTGTCATGTTTCCCTGCAGTTATATTTATCCTGATTTGATATGCGGAGATAACACAAGACTGCGTGGTATTTGGCTCCTAGCATCACTCTGCAACTCATTTAGCCCATGTAAACACACTGTGAGCACTTTCACTCAACATTCAAGACGCAATTACTGGCAGCGCAGATTTCTGTCTGTGAAGTGACAGAGTTAGCGAGCGAGTGAACGGACAAAATAAAGACGTGAACAACTTCTCATTAATTCGGCCGCTGTACGTGACAGCTGCCACTGAGTTTGTGAGACGGCGGGAGGAGGTGTTCGGGGAGGTGGGCAGTCTGGGCTGTTAGGCTCCTCGCTTCCTTCATTGTTGTTCTCCGCTGGCAGCAACATTCATCTGCTGAACGCTGCTTACTTTCAAGAGGCCTCACACAGCTCCTGTGCAATAAGGGCTGAGTCAAGCTTTTGCATCCTGCTGTTTTTTTCTTCACAGTTAAATTATAGTGGCTTCGACCACTTTGAAGCCAGTAGCGTTAGGGTTGTCAAAGTATCGGCTGCAAATTTAAAGTGTGTATCCGACGGGTACCGGGACCTGTTGTATATTGACGTCTTTAAAACTCCAGCCTGCTTTGCTGTTATTGAGGATGTCTGTCTGGTTGTTTCAGGAGGGGAGAAGCAACGTGTCGCCATCGCCCGCGCGATTCTGAAGAATCCCCCCATCCTCCTGTATGATGAAGCAACATCTTCCCTCGACTCTATCACAGAAGAGGTGGGCCTGACTGTTGCACATGACACGTACAGTTTGACACCACAGAGCACACGCCCACTCACTCACCTGCTCTAGGTACCCCCCCGACTCGACCCGCGCACACACACACACACACACTCCTTTGCCACCTGCCTCTGTTTCCTGTGACTTAATCTCGAGCCCTGCGTAAATGTTACATTTAATGAGAAAGTTCAGCGTTTCCTCACTGAACTTCACGAGAAAGAGCAGGGCAGTCGACGTTTTAAAATTACCATATGTAAACACGGGGTAGAAAAACATATGAAGGCGGATGTTGCCGAGCAACTTTGTATTGACTCAGCCGCTTCTTCAAATCAAAGTTTGAGAGTTCATTTCATATATATCCTGTCATTCATGCACCTTTTCTTTTTTGTTCTTTTGGCAGAGCAACATTATTGCAAACCTGGCGAGATATTTTCCTTTGAATTAAGGGATACTGTTGTTAGCCAAGTGATTAGTTTATTTATCTTGGGTCTTGCAGAACATCCTGAACTCAATGAAGGAGATGGTGAGGGACAGGACATCAGTGTTCATCGCCCACAGGCTCTCCACAATTGTAGACGCAGATGAGATTATAGTGCTCAACGAGGTAAGAGCTCCTCCGTTTGTTTTTTGACTTGATCTTGTACCTTTCCCTGATTAACATTTCTCGCTGTAACGTCAATTTTACAAAAGCAAATTAAACAAAGGTTCAGAGTTTCCGAGTAAAAGCACGCTCGGTGTTAATTGCAAGTCCAATTAGAGGATTTTGCAGAGAAGCGAGAGATGACGGACTGCACTCCCGACCTTCGGTACACTGGATACGGCAGCAACAAGTAGCCTCACTTTTTGCCTCTCATTTATTTTCAGTTACCTTTCTTCAGTGTGCGTGATGAGAACATGCTTTGTTTAGCTTTTCTCATTAACTCCAACAACTACAGGGCACGGTCAGTTGAAGTGAATGTATTATTTTCTCCATAAGGGCTCATTAAAGCAGTCAGACTCTACTGGCTGTTTTGGTCAGATGGCGTGTCTTGTTTTTCTCGGTGACTAATAATGTATGGGCCGGCTTCCCAGGCGCTGATGAGGCATTATCCAGGGCTAAACATGGCTTTCGCTCGAGATTCGCCATTCAAATAGCTCGGTTACACAGTTTTTACACGGACGTGTTAAACTCAGACGAGAGGTGCCATAGCGACAAAGATTTCAAATCATGTGGAGACAATGAATCTCTGTGGTGTGTCAGACAAACCCCCAGGTGAAGAGGGAAACGCTCGGCGTGTTAGGCCTTAAAGATTCTTTAACACTCAGAGAGATGGAGTGAAGTCACTTATCATCTAGAAGTCAGGGGGTAATGTGAAATGTAACAGCGGTGAAGTGACATTTCCACCAGTGCCGGAGTCAGATGGAATGAAACGAGGAGAGCTTTCTTTTGAACCGTGGTGAGTGAGCATGTACTGTTCCATGTTTCTAGAGTCAGATGGCTGGGATCAGAGGGGTCGCGGCGAGGAGGCATGTTTGCGTGTGATGTCGCCATGCCGTTTGCTGGTGTCACCAGCAGAGGACTGCCTGGGGTGCTCATTAAAATAACGAGCGGAAGCAGTCACGTGCCTGTCTTGGGTGCACTAAAGATGATGCCAACACCTCTGCATGCTCATGGGAGGTGGGGGACGAGGGCGCCTTCGTTTGTGTTCCACAGTGTGGGTGGGGTGTGTGTTTGTTGCGTGTGGTCGCACGCATGTGTCTGTGAGAACGTGTTTTTGTGAGAGAAATGCAACAGCTGTTGGGGAGGCGGCAAGCATTCTAGGTGGGGGGGGGCAACGCTCTGCAGAGAATGTGGTCAGAAAGATATGCTAACTGTAGGACAGTTCACGCAGTCAGCCATTTTTCTGCTAATTTGTCTCTGCCTTCCCCGGTGCTTCTCCTCACGCTCCTTGTTTCCTCTGCCAGGGTAAAGTGGCAGAGCGCGGCACCCACCTCTCCCTCCTCGGCACCCCCGGCAGCTTGTACGCAGACCTGTGGAACACCCAGAACAGCAAAATCCTGAACGGCGGCAAGACGTCGCTGGAGCCGAAGGCTGAGCGCCTGTCCCAGAAGGAGGAGGAGAGGAGAAAATTGCAGGAGGAGATCCTCAACAATGTGAAGGGCTGTGGGAACTGCTCCTGTTGAGAGAAGCTGCCACCTCCGTGTCTCTTCGTCCCTCACAGATGGCCTATGCTGGAATCCCTGGTCTGTGTGGTATCATGTGAAGGGGGGGGGGGGTTATGTCCCTGCTACCCACTCCCAACTCCAGCCAAGCCTCCACCCATGTGACCATCCCTTCCCCTCCTCATGTGAGTAAAGGCCACTGCTCGCCAAAGTGAAGGAGGAGGAGGAGGAGGAGGAGGAGCAGCAGAGAACAAGTGTGTTTAGCACTGGCTGGTGTCCAGACAATGAGCTTTTATGCCAGTTGCCTCTGACGCCAAGCATAAGAGACCTTGTACATCACATACGTGTGTGTGTAAGACATCTGCTAGTCAACATGGCTGCCCCCCCCCTCCCCCCCTTCATTTTTGACATCAGGTTTATTGACATGTTCCATCACGCTGGAAACGGACGAGAGTACATCCAGTGATGTACATATGCCTTGATTTGTATTAATTACATTTTTAAATTATTTTCAAAATAAATATAACCTATAGTTTTCTTTTTATATTGAAGACGTGTGTGTATATATATTTAGAAGTGTGCAGAAGAACCAGCCTGTCAGAATGACACAGTGTCATGGAGCTGATGGCTCAGTATCGTCACAATGCACGTCGCCCATGATATCGTTCTAAAAATACCAAATTTGGCAGATAATCAAGTCTTCCAGACAAATCCCATCATCATGTGGATGTTTGGACTTGTGAACATGCAAAGCAGCTCCCCAGTGAATTGGCAATATGTCACAGTCACATTCATGTAAATATACCACTCAGAAAAACAAGTGGAAGCTCTAATAAATCATGAATGGTTTTCACTACACTGGAGCCACATTAAGAGGCAACGACTCCAAAGCCTCCTCTGGGAACATTCCACAGTCGTGTCATTTAGCCTTGGCAGACGGGCCGCCTCTGAAGACAAGTTATGTTGCAGATTTTAACTGTGCTAACACAGCGTTCTGGATTATCTCGTCGCAATACAAAGACTTCTTGTTGAAGGTAAAATGTAAATGTTAATATTTAAACACTGGGAATACACATTTGTCCTCATTTTCTGAGGGCTCGTTCGGCACAATTTGTTAGCATCCTCGCGATGCTGTTGTATCTGAACGTGTTTATTTGCGACTCGCACGGTAAACACGATGTACAACCTGTGTCATTGTGTTGTCGGCCGTGAGTTGAGACTCATCAATAAATGTTGGCATTTGGCTAAATAACACAATTTCCACATGGTTTCATCCTGAACAGGGTCGATTTCATGATATAATGAGTCAGTTGGATTAAACATAAGATGTCACACCATTGACAACAAGGAAGCCTTAATGCCAGTCATTGAATTAGAACAGTGCTTCCTAACAATGGGCCTAGAACAGTGATGAACAAACTACAAATATAGATTTATGCCATTGCCAGTCACTGACATTTATCTTTGCTTGTTTATTCTTGAAGCAACAGTGAATGTGCTTCTATTTTTCTTACCAAAATTTAGGTGAGAAATGTTCAGTATTAGGCTTATTACTTATTAGAAAGAATGAAGGCAAAATAAATCTGCACTAACATGTTGTTCTCCCATCAGGTTCAACTCTGAATCCTCCCTCCAAGTTCTCAGGTAAAAAGACGCTAAGATAAAAGCCTTCCTAGTATGAAATGTTTCATCTGATATGAGCTGAATGTCCCTTTTATCTTAACAGCTCATACATGTCTGAACTGCAGTAAATTGGCTTTTTGGTTTTGGTTTTTTTTGGGTCATTAGTCCAAAACGTTGAGAAACACTGGTTGACCATTGAAACCATTGATGACCAGTGCAGCCCAGCCTGGCTGTAGTAGATGTGCTGGGTTTGTGCGTGGTTCTCCTCTGGGACCAGGCACATTAGGTGGCGCTCCCTGCGGGAGTATACTTGAAACCGACGATGACAAAAATCACTGAGATAAGGTGACGGAGCGGACCCTGCTGCGCGGCGGCGTTCGCTGTGGGCCTCCACCGGCAGCACCTCCTGAGGAAGTCACGCTTCACAGATGAAAGCTGACTTTGATGGGGGTCTGCTCAAAAGCAGGAATTGAGTGACGCCTGGTTGGAAGGGTCTGCTTTCATGCATCAGATGAGTCGATGTTGATGGCTTCTGTCTAATCTAACCTATGTAGAGATTATGAGACTATTCATTAGTGACTCCCATCAATGTATAGCTGCAGCCCCTCACAGGTTATTCTCTAATTATTCATCGAGCAGAATTCTCTCTGATCTGCTCGGCTTCAGAGAAAGAGAGAGTTGGAAATCACAAAGAATTATTCTTATTTTTTTGTTATTCCTCTTTGCTGAGGCGAAGCTTTGTGCGAGTGTTATACGGTCAAGGACACAACGGTAGTTCTGAAGTTGCTGAGCCGTCTGTGACCGATTGGAGAGTGTTTGCTTTTGGGCTATTTATGTTTTTTTGTTTTTTTTTTTGTAAACTGAATCACAAAATCTGTTGTTTATTGACCCCCTAGCTGTTCTCCATGACGTGCATGTGCTAAGTGCTACTGTGAGAGGTTTCTCAGCTTGTCCTCCGGAGGTAATAACGAAGCTATCTCCCTGTTTACCATGCAGCATTCTGCAGGCGCGAAGGAGGACACGCACACAAAGGCGTCCAATAATGTCCTTAATATGGACGGCAGCGGCAGTCGGCCGCTAATGTAAAGCACAAAGTTCTTCTGAAGCGTGGATTTTCAAAGCGCGTTCTGCTCGTGTGCAGATGGGATGACGTCAGCCGCTCCCTCTGTCTGAACGCTCCCCCGAAAAACTCTGCAGCTCCTGGTGAGGAGAGAGGGTTGTAGCTTCTGTGGCCTGCTGCAGGAGTCCGCCACACTCTCTTTTCATCATGCAGAGGAGACTCAGGGCGATTCTAACCCCCCCCACCACCACCACTCCCCCTCCACCCGCACCAGACAATCAGCTCACTCCCATTCCACTACAATAGAACTGGTGTGTGGCCAAGGGCGTCTACGCCCTGATAAATATGCATCGATGCCTCGGAGAAGATGTAGTTATTTCCACCGTTTTGTGTGGGAGTGTAAATTTATGTACGTAATCCCTGTGTACTATATCAACGCTGCTGGTCTAAATGAGAGTGAATATTTGTGCACACGCACCACTAATGCTTGCAAAGTCAATAAATGCAGAAATAGTTGGTGGTAGCGACTCTGCGGCGTGCTGCAGGATGCTGAGCAGCGTCTGGATCATCCGGGCTGCACGTGTGCTTTGTGATGTCTCCCCGCTGCAGATACTACGTTTTAAAATCAGGCCAACGCGCTTGTTCCTTCTCAGAGCCGCGTGAATCCATTGAGGTGTTGAAACAGCTCTGACCCCGTCCAGCTGCGGATCTCTGCAGGTGTCCTCAGGCACAGAGACGCCTGGATCGGACCTGTAAGTCCTGCGGGTTCCAAGATGTCAGGAACCCGCCCAGGAGGATCAGACGTGTATTTCCATCGCATCTCACAGATGCTCTGTAAGATTTAGATCTGTGTTTTCTGGAGACAAAGTCCAGGCTTCCTCCAGCTACTGCTGGGCATCAGGAGCATGACTGCCAGTGGTTAGGGATTCATCCACATGAATACCTGTGTTCCGCTGCAGAACATTACCCACAGCATCACATAGTGCGCCTAGTGTCACGTGGTTTCAGGAGAAAGTGTGAATCCTCAGAGGTCCCAGGCCTCTTCCTGTCGTTGCAGCAGTGCTGACAGCCTCCCGCCCATCAGGCCGCTTCCATCAGTGGAAGGGGACAGCCGGGCCGCTCCGTCCGGTCTGTCAGCGCCTGTGCTCAGCAAGCTGCGATGCATTGTGTGTTCTGACAGCCTTCTATCATAGCCAGCGTTTACTTTTTTCAAAGCTGTGTGATCTCGCTCTTTGGGATTGGATCACACGGGCAGCCTTTGATCGCCCTTGTGCATAAATTAAACTCTGGAACCCACAACCCCTTGGACTTGTATCAGCTTCTGAACACTGGCACGGTTCTCTCGCCATCAAGTCTTGCTGATTCTTTTTTTTTTCCTGCTTCCCACACATCAACTTGAAAATCAGATTATTCACCTGCTGAACAATGTACAGCACGCCACCATTCCACTGACATAATCAGCGGTATTCACCTTTAAGAGGTTTTAATGTCGCCGCTGATTCATCTTAGAACATTAGAACGTCATGGTTCCACGTGCAGTGTTGAATGGAACCTGTAGGAGCTCCAGATCAGAGCAGCCAGGCTTGGAGTGGTGATGTCATCAGGTCGACTGACAGTGACTGAAACTGTGAATGTTTCAAATTTCAGGCTGTGAATCCGACAATATTCCAAAAAGATCGAACTGGGTGCCCTCAGAGTCACACTTGGCTTTCTCCATTATTCAGTGTGAACAGAGCACATCACTGGTTTGTGCCCTGATGACATCATCATCATTCCCGTCTGTTGTGTTGCTTTAAATCATGTTTTATAGAAATTAGTCACAATATATTTTAGAATCATGCATTTACTTTAAACCTAAATGCCTAAAATAATATCTTGACCTGTTTTGAACTAATCTGTACTTCTTTCTAATTTAAATGATTTAGAAAAGAATTTGGAAATATACTTGTAGCATAGCATTTTTTATTTCTCTGTGTGTTCACTGTGAACGATGCTTCAGAAATTCCAGGACTGATCATAACACTTTAAAGCCAGATCAAACACCTGAGGGCGAGCGGCTGCTGAGGAGGATTTGTGTTCCTGCTCTCCGCCGGCGTTAAAGATGTTTTGATGGGCTCACATGAATCAGTGTGAACCTGCGTGTGCGTGTCTCGGGTCAGCGTTTGGAATCGGCCTCTCCACGTCTCACACGGAGCAGACAAATCAAACCAAATGGCCCCTTCTCAGGCAGTTTGTTCAGGCACAGTGACGCGAACGCAGAGATGGATGCGCGCCGGTTCCCACTGTCATAATCTTATTGGAGATTCCACAGTGACTGTCAGACCTGGTGAGCATCAGAGCGTGAAATTTCAACATTTACATTCTGCTCTTCACCTGCGCTGCCTTTAATTTTACATGGTCTTGAATGCCAGAGTCGACTCCTGTGGGCTCTTTTTTTTTTTTTTCTTATTTTTTATTCAGTAACTTTGAAAAATGTATTTGATCATAATCTAAAACATTGCATCACTCTCTGTCAGACAGTGCATGTTCCTGTCCCCCTATACCGTGCACGTCTTCCACCTTAACTCTGCATTTTCACAATCGCGAATTGGACAACCTTAAAATCAGGGAGGGCAAAATTACTGTATGCAACATGTTTAGAGAACATATCGTTCACTTTGTCAGCGATGTGACGATGTGAGCTTTTGTTTTGTTTTCATGTAACATTTAGAAGAACAAACATAATCCGGCCCACCAGGAAATTCCCCAAAACAATTCCAGCCTGTCACACTGCCAGCTGTCGACAGCTGTTTCAGAGCTGCCTTAAGAGAAACTGTTGGAGAAGCATTTCTCTGAAATGCAGAATTACAATCGATTAATCATCTGTTGATCACTGCACATAACAGGATTCTTTTTTCAAATCAAATGTTTAATCAATAGGGAATTCATCTATATTATCTAAATTGTTTTTATTTGTGGTCAACTAATCAGTTCACCCACTGATTTGGACTTGATGTCTCGAGTTGAAGCAAATCTACAGATGACAGAAATGAATTTGCTTTTGTAATCAGTGACGATCCATGCTCCCCCTTGTCGTACATGATAGTGTTTGTCGAGTCTGTGGATGAGCAAAGAAGCAATCCCCATTTGTCACCGTGAGCTTTGCGATGAATCGTTTTAATCGTCACTATTTCACGACATTTAAACGAATCAAGATAATTAGCAAATATTGAAAAACAACATTGACTGTGCATCTCAGAAACTGAAGCTCCGTGTTTGTTTAAATACATACTAACCTTTTATTAGTTTATTACAATCATTATTGATATTCACTTATACGAGTCCGTGTGTTGACATTTGGAGCTGATCCAGGAGCAGGGTCAGAGGTCACCGGCCCTATCGCTGAAATATGATTCAGTCGCAACAGCAACAAACAAAAACTGCAAACAAGTCGCCCTCGAACAAGAAAAGCTTTCTCAAAACAGATTCAGTTTTGATTCTGAGCGGAAATGATTGAATCAGGAAACTGGGCACTGATGTCCGATACAATGGGCCCCTCTGTCTCTGGTGGCCCCCTGGGTCAAACATCCTGCTGGCTGTAGTTTTTGGGCAGATCACCCAGACGCTTTCAGACGGTTTTCTCAGTCCTGGTGAGGGAGCCAGAGACAGAGACCCGGGTCTGTCCGAGTGTTGTGAGTGGGCCTATCATCCAGCACAGGCTTACATGAGTAGCCTATTCATTATTCATGTCATTGCAGTTGCCCTGTTATGATACAGTCCTATTTGGAGAGCACCACCTGATTTGCTCAGCGCGTCCGTCAAAGCAGTGCGTGGCCCTGCGTCGGGCTGGCTGCGCGCGCTCATAGGTCGGACCGAGAAGAATCGGAGGGGGAGCAGGCGGAGAAGTACGCGCCTCCGAGACTGCGCGCTGCAAAGGAGGGGGAGAGGTCCAGCTGCAAAAAAAAAAAAAAAAAAAAAAAGGAAAATACGCCGTGACAATGGCAACATCAAGCCGCTCGTAAAGAGGCTGGCGACCAGGGGAAGGGGCGCCGCGCGTCGGGAGTGTTGGAGGAGAGGCGACGGCCCCTGTTTGTCCACAGAGAAGCGGCGTCGTTAGGACATGCTGGCTGCCGCTCCTGCTGCCGCTCCTGCCGCCGCCGCCGCTGCGCTGTAGCACGTTTCCTGGAATACCGATTCTACCGTCATTGTACATGGAGCGGCGAGGGAGAGGAGAGTCGCGCTGTCTCCATCATTGAGAGGCGCGTCCACCTGCTATCACCGGAGGAGGTGGTGGAGGAGGTGGAGGAGGAGGAGGCCCGGGCTGCTGCTGCTGCTGCCGCCGCTGCCGCTGCCGCCGCTGCTGCTGCTGGGGAGGGTGGGTGGGGGGACCATGCAGGGGAAGTACTCGCATTTCGGGGGAAAGACGCATCTCTGAGCCGGTGGAGAGAAGGATCCCATTGCGACGCGGGGGGAAAAAAAAACGCAGCTCGGGCGCATCCGCTGTGGAGGTAGGCAGAGCAAACGATATTATGCCGCTGTTAGACACCACATAGGCTCTGCACATGACAGCCTGCTTTATGTATTTATACACACACACGCGCGCGCGCGCGCGCTGATTTATGTGTCTGCATCGCCTGGTTTTGGATGCGATCGGACATTTTATTTCATTCTAAGGGACGCGCGCAGCAAGCATGCGGTGCTGTGGTGGGACAGCTGTCCTCTTGCTCCATCCATCACCCGCTCCCTGCGAAAATACCCCCCCCCCCACTCGTTTTTAAGCGGTGACCTTATTCGCTTTAGGCTCACTAAGGCAAAGCAACACGCGCACGCACATGCCACGTGCGGTCGTTCGCGTTGGAGCCAGCTCCCTCGCGCTGTGTGTGTGTGTGTGTGTGTGTGTGTTTTGGAGACAAACAGTGATGGCCTGCGGACGTCATTTTGAATCTACGTTATGCATCCCGAGCAGTGCTGCCCCCGAAATGAATAAGGAATGGAGCAAAAAGAAGGGGGGGGGGGGGGGTGTGGGGGGGGGGGGGGGGGGGGGTGTAATCTATAGTCCACACCGATGAATGATTCATGAATGGGCTCTTGAAACCCAATGGGATAACACATCATCTTACAGCTAGGCCCCTCCGCTGTGATGTGGCGGATAAATCATTCATAGGCGATTTAGGGGCGCACGTTCTCCAGCCAAATTGGCCTAAACGCCGCGACGCACAGGTGCACCAGGGCGTGCGTGAATGCCTGCACTGTGGGGTCAGTGGATCAGTGGCTGAGCGCGTGCGCGTGTGAGGACGCCTCCTGACGGATGTTTACTGGATGTCCCAGCCGCTGTGGTGGGGGTGCTAGCGTCAACTTGTTCACTTTGCTTTTTACACGACTAGAATTGGATTTCAGTTTTTTGAACTGGTGGGAAATGTGCCCGGCAGATGTTTATTGGAATCGCTCTCAAGACTGGGGGGGTTCAAATAAGATCTGCACGATGTGCACGGCCAGCGGTCATTGACCCGACACCGTTTGACTTTGACTTTTAAGCGTCTCCGGCCTCTTTGACCTGTTGTCTTTGACTACCCAGCATGCACCACGTACTTGTTGTCAAGATGACCCGTTCGGGGGCCCGGCTACGAGCCGCTGCTCTCGTGCCTGTTGCTGCCCTGTCTCTGGCTAATGTGAGGACAGCAGTGGAAACCAGATGGAAGGCCATGCATTGAGCCTAGAAGACGGCCAAATTGAGCTGACACGTTGATGTGGGTGTCATTGTCACGTGTGACGGCACACAGTGCGCCATTAGGCCCCGGGCTACGTGACGTGCGGACGGGGCGAGTGGCCCCCCCCTCTTGTTTTTTAGATCACAGATGCAGAAACTAACAGGAGCTTTTGTTTCCAACTGGGGCCACGCAGGAGCGTCCCCGCAGCGTTCGCCACGCACGTCTCCTCCCGATCAGTCTCGGCGCCCTCGCTCGAGTGTCGTCCCGTGCTCAGTTCAAATTGGGTGAGAAATTGAGCCCAATGATACATTTCAGCGCCGTGGCTCAGTTCCACGGGAGCGAGGACGGCGCTGGCAGGTTTTCTGAAAATGTGTTTAAAATGCTATCTGAGCGTGATGTTGCAGCAATAAAACCAGCAGCTTGTGTACATAGTCTCTTATCTGCCCCTGCCCATGTGTACACTGTGGCTTCTCCTCTGTTTCAGCCCGAGGCGCACGTCGGGCCTCGACTTCCACGTCTGCCGAACGGTTGAGAGTCTCAATTATACACAATGCTCTGATCAATCACCCCTTTTTTCCCGTCCAGTGGTCATGTTATTCTGATGTGGGTGATCAATGTTTTACACATTGAGCAGTTACAGCGTGTGGCAGATTGTAGTTCAGCGTTGTGAACGTTGTGAAGAACGTCTTGTTAGGCACACTGAAAAGGACTTTTCTTGCCTACATGGAGCCCCGCTGTGTTTTATGTCTGGAGTGCTGCAGTTTTCCCTGCTCATTGTGTTGCAATACAGGACGGGAGCACCTTTACTCTGTTGCCGTCTGTGAGGAAACACGCTGAGCCCGTCAGGGCCGACGACGCGTTGAAGCACCGCGTTTATGCCAGGCCGCTGCTGCGTCGACCCCCGGCCCCGCGTCTGGGCCGTGACGTGCCGGATGTGGCCCAGCGGAGGCAGTGTTTTGCCGCGCCTCTGCTGCCGAGGCCTGTAATTAAAGGCAGAGGTAAGACCAGGGGAGAAGGCTGGGGCTCTGATTGCTTTTCATGGCCGCGAGGAGAGAGCTGCAGCGTGTCCTGAGGGACCGAGGCGCTGCTGAGCTCTTTGCTGTCTCTGCCCCCCCCCCCCCCCTTTCTGGCTCTCCCCCCCCCCCCCCCCCCAGACGGGAGCTGTTCCAGGAAGACACACACATTTGTACTCATACGCCACTGGCATACTCATGCGCGCACACGTAAACCTACTCAGACACATCCTGCTGCACACACACACACACACACACAAAATCATATCGGTAGCTAACAGGCAAACTGTGTTAATCTACTTTAAAGAATGCCCCGCTTAAGAAATATGTGTCAGTTCGAGGCGTGAGGCAAAACTGTCACAGCGCAGTCATGTAATGAATTAAAAAAACAGTGCAATCGGAGACATTAAGGGCCTCTGCCTGGATTGGCTGCTGGTCGGCATCGACGGAGCAGAGGCTGCCTGTGGTTGCCTTGGACCAGTGCTCTGCAGGGGGAGCTGTGCCCCCCCCCCCCCCCCCCCCCCCCGGGGGGGGGGGGGGCCCCCCCCCCCCCCCCCCTCAGCAGCAGCCAAAGGGTTGAGGGCTGCTCTGCACTCTGAGGGCCTGGCAAACATGGACATGCTCACATATAGGATCTGGGTGGGCCTCAGTGTTCCTCTGTGTGTGTGTGTGTGTGTGTGTGTCTTTTTCGGTGGATTCATTCATAACAGCTGACTGGTTAAAGTACACTGAGGGTTTTTAAACCATCACGTCCCTTACAACTGCTATCAGAGAGGACCCCGTGGAAGACAGAAGCAGGAGCACTGTGAGGATCGCAGGTTGAAATAAATGGAGGGCGAGGGAGGGAGGGAGGGAGAAGCAGTTGGATGCTATTTGAATGCCAAGTCCAGCCTCGTTTCTGCTTTTTGTTTTGCTGCGGCGTGTTCATGAATTAGTTCTGCCAGGATGATTAAAGTAATGCATCAGGATTCCTGCCATTAACAAATACAAGTCCAATTAAAGTGGGGGTCTATTAAACCACTACTTGATCTCCACATGTAGGCTGGTGGCCACTGGGACCAGGAGCACGCGGGCCTGACGTCCGCAGCTCATTTCCTGCTCCCCCTTCAGACCCTCATATTGCAGATGGATAGATAATGTGAAATTTCCCCTGTTGTGATCACACTCCCCCAAGCCCCCTTCTGTTTGAACTCGTGGGACTCCTGCGGCGGCTAGCGAGACGAGATGCTTGGAAATTTGCGAAGGAGCCGACGGAGGCGGGACTTGGTGCCGCGGACACAGGTGCGCTGACGTGAATGGTGTGAAAGTGGAACGTTCACAAGGTGACTGGGGAGGGAGGACGCTATATGACGGGGCTGGATTTTAATTGGTTTCACACACTGCGCTCCCATGTATTGTTCCCTTTGTAACGGCACACACAGTGGCAATAACCGCTCTGATTTTGGTTATATAATAACACTAATAGATTCATTGCCCCTTGTCTAATTTGAACATTTTTTTTTTTTCTTTTTCTCCATGTTGGCGCTTGGCTAGCCGCATCCCCGCGTCACGCCGGACGTGAGTAGCGGCGAGGTCCTGAATGCTGAAATAATAAGCCACCTTCATTAGCCTTATCTTTGATTTGGTGCATGTGAAATGGGGGGAGGGATGGAGAAAAAAGCGGGTTGATGATGAGGAAAGGAAGAAAAACACAGGGTTGGTTGGACTGCGAGGAAGGAAAAAACAAGAGACGCTGCAGAGGAGAGGGGGGTTGAACATGGTGGGAAGATTAGAGGAAGGCTTGGAGGGACGGAGAGAGAGAGAGAGAGAGAAGGGACAGAAAAAAGGGAGAGACATAGTTACGAGTGGTGGTGGGGGTTCAGGGTGCGTCCTCCCAGCACAGCCAGCTGGAACAAACAAACGGCCGTGAGACAGACAGTGTTGTTTCTAATAGGAGAGAAGCTGGCTGTGCCCTGGATGTTTCTCTGCACCTTTCATTTTCTAAATGCCGTTTTGTCTGTTCACCACTTAACAAGCCACCAGTGCCTCAGAAAGGAGACGTGCTTTATTTGCTGCTGTACATAATTACCAGCCATTCACGACAGGCTCGTTTGCTACTCTAAACAACGTCGCCAATTCATGTACAAAGAAGAGACAGGCTATATTTTGCTGTAAATCTTGAGGTTTCAAGATGCATCACAAGCGCTTCGGCCTGAGGTTTGTTGTTGTTTACACAAATATTGTAACTTTGGCTCAAACCAAAACAATACCGATGGGGGGGGGTCACACTGGGATGGATAATCAGGCTGTGTTGCGACCGATACACACTCTTCGTCATACATCGCTTGAGGGATTAGTGGAGACAGGTAAAGTTAATATGAGCACGTTAAAGCCTAACAAAGGGCAACATTCTGTTTCTTTCTTTGGATTTGTCAGCTTTACGAAGTCTATGGCAAAAGTGGAGTCGATCATTTGACGATCATTTTCATGACGGAGGGCTCTGTGTTCTATCTGCAGTCTCACTGGAATGAGATTCCATCGTGTGTTGCAGTTGATGGAGGGAGCCCAGTGACAGAGGCAGACGCAGTAGTTCCCCTGTCAGATACAGCGAGCTGACAGATAGCACTTTACTTTCTATTTACTGTCGCACGCCAGAGGCGAGACGTAATCCACGCGTGGCACATCTAAGCAGAAGTCAAATGAAAAATGTTTTTGAATATCTTAACACAGAGGACGTGAAGTGAATTGCATACATGAATTTCAAGTTGGCTTTGACCCTGATGTGTTGGATGATGTTGCTGATGACACAACAGCATGACTGCTATTCTGCTACGGGTAATAATTATAATCATTCACAGCTAGTGGTCCTCGTCACAGGAGTGGGGCACAATGGAAATAATAATTAGGACTTCTTGTTTCAGATGCACTGCACCAGAGTGGATCGAGTGTGTGCCGTCGCTCTCCGACTTCTAGGATGTACAGCTGTGTGTGTGTTAGCTCCGCCACGCTGATCATTTCTGCTCTCTCTGGGTATTTTCAGCTTTCTGTTTTTTTTTCCCTTCATCACCCCCCCCCCCCCCCTCTGTTTTTTTTTCCCTCCCCCCCCCCCCCCCCACACACACACACACACACACACACACACATGAATATATTTAACACCATGACAGTGACCCAGTCCCTGCTGTCATTTAACAAGTCACTAATTGTAGCATGAAGGACCAGGATGGAGGCTTTCTCTTTTTATTCTGAGCTCGTCCCTGACAGCAACAATCAGCGACACACACACCGAAGCCCTGACGGACGTTTTATTTTTTTTTGCAGCTGCCCACATAACTGCTCTTCTAACCCATTTCCCCATGTCGTCATTTAATGACACTGAAGCCCGCACGCGCCCCAGGTGAGCCGGGAGGAGTCGTGCGTGCACCTGAGCGTGGCCTCGGCGGAGGCACAGGCAGTGTTGTGCACCAACACAAAAGATTTATTTATTTTAGTAATTTGAATGTTTATTGGATTTTCAGTGTTGCTGATACAGGCAGTGGTTCTGGTGAAGACATCATGAGCTGGCAGGGGATTGTCCCATCATGCATGTTCCCTTTCAGGCTGTTGATTGAAAGACACGGTCTCCCCCATGGCATCGATCCGCTCTTTCAGGTCTGCTGACGCAACACTTCTCCAGCATCTTAACGTAATTCTGGAGGCTGTAACCAATAACACGCTGTTCCTGTTGACACGTGTTTATCATTTGAGGTCTTCACAGGTGCCTTTTGATTAAACTGCTGCAGTTGTGCTGCGGTGCTGGAACAACAGAGATATTCCATCTACGGAAGCTGTTTGACCTCTCTTACCTTTTCTTGTGCTCAGTAATGTGTTCACCACAGAGTGCAGCTCCTGATTCCTTGATTGAGAAAACAATTTACTGTACTACTAGTACTACGATAACAATTCATTTAGTTAATGTTTGATGCAGAATTCTGGTGCTTGCATTGTCTTTGATTTGTTTGATAGCAAACCCTAAATGATGAGCAGTTTTTGATCATTTTAAATCAGGGATGACATTTTACTGACCTCAGTTATTTAAGAAGAACGTTATTGTCAGATTATTAATCAATGACGTCAGGCATCTTTGTTGAAATGCAGTAGTGAAGTTTGGAATTAGAACCAGAAATCTCCAAATTACTACGGAGTCTCAGTCTGACATGATGAGGATGTGTTAATGGATTCTGAACCAGATTCAAATCCAGATTCACACAGGACTGGACAGGCTCTTACTTCTTCTGGTGACCAACCGGAATAAGCATCACGTCGTTATAAGGGTCGAGGAATCGCACCTATTATTTAGCATTAAAAGCTCCTGACTGGGTGCTGTCTGTGTGTTAGCGTCTGTAGAGTCCAGTCCTCCCTGCTGTCCCGTTCTGTTCCCGCCACTATACGAGCATGTATGCAGGTATTTCTCCTTTTATATTCAAATGAGCGTGTATATAACCTGCTCCTTTGAGACGCTGCGTGTACAGTATGCTTATGTATGAGTGGGCCTTTTTGCCTTCTGTGCTCACTATTTGGGGATTTGCTTGTGGTTTATTTATGCAGGTAAACTCCGCTGAGAGGGACTCCTTGTCGGGGGAGCGCTCGTGCACGGCCTGCATGCATACGTAATAGCCATGTGATCTAATGGGCTTAAAACTGGCTATCAAAGATGTATGCTGCTGCAGAGCCCGTGCTCCAGCGATGAGGCCCCTTGAGGCGCGACGCGTGTTTGCTTGTACATGTGAATGGCGTGTGTGAGCGGCGCCCAGCGCGTGGGGAGGGGCCTCTACCTGGACTTAGTGACCTGCCAGGACGTTAGCAAACACCCGTCTGCCAAGCGCCTGGAAATATGGGTGTGCACGTACGCACGGGCACATTCTTTCTGACTCGAGCCTCCCTGCGGGCATTAATAGCTTGTCTTTGCATATGTGCACAAGTCGGCCCCATATAATAAAACCCTTATTTTTCTCTCATCTCCGACTGAGCAGAAATGATAAAGAGTTATTTGGGTAACACCAAATACCTACAAGGAACAGATATTCAGAGGACAAAGGCTCCATTGTCGAGAGAGGAGTACAAAATTTTGTAGCAATTTACACTTTGACTCCATCTCTGGGGGCTTTAGGAAATGTTAATTTAAGTTCCCATTATAAAATGTATTTAAGTCAGACTAAGAATTAATTCCATTATTCCAGGAGGCAGCTGGGGCTTCGGTCTCCGTCGAGACGCCTTGCTGCTCCCTCCTGAGACCTGTGGGTTTTCCCATCACTTTTAAAATCAATTACCTTCCTGCCTCCCTCGCCTCTCCAACTCTCACTAAGTACTCTCCTCATATTCTTCATTAGAAAAGCCACCACTTCACCTATAGCTCACCGTGAACAGCTCAACTGGAACGCTGTGTTTTTAAGTGTCCGTGGCACAGTGGAGTGCCCCGCTCTGATTCACTGTGTCTTACACGGCTGCCATATAGCTGTGGGCTTTTTCGCAGATTGTGCCCAGCCAACTTTTCCACAGTATCCAGACATCGACGCTGCCGCGGATAAAAATAGGAGCGCAATCTGCGGTTGGGTAAGACCTGTTAGCCCGACGTGACACTAAAGCCACAACAAAGACCCTGCTGTACTGCTGCCGAGGAGCGGCTGCAGCCCTCGGGGGAGATGGCGTTATTCTCCCTCGTGCGCCATCTCACAAACATCTCACCGCGCTAACTGAGGGGAACGAGCATAGATGGGCTTGACGGCTGCTTCCTATTTTAGTCATCGGCAGGTAGGCGGATGAGTTGAACTGCGGAGGATCTCTGTGCAGCGAAGTCTTCGTCTAATTAGTTTGTCTAATTATGTCTTTGTGCTGGAAATTTCTCAAATTAGTAGTATCGTGCAGAATGTGAGCATGCTCATTATGGTTGTCATGAGAATTGTTGCGGTGGTAGGAGAGGAGAGAGGGAGTGGGGTGTCACTGGAACCAGCAGCGCTCCGCGGCCCAAATACACACATCCTGTAACGCGGCCTGGGGCCGCAGTGGAGGGCCCGCCTCTTCCTCCCTGTGCAGGAGTACCCGTGTTTGTGACAGACGACAAAAGGTCCCCTTTGATTCCCGCTCCTTGTGTGTCGGGTGCAGCCGTGTCACAGCATCAGGCGTGTACAAGCCTCACGCAGAGACACTTTTTGATTTTCCCTCCTTGTGAGGTGCATCAGGGATGAAACACCCTCCTCCTCCTCCTCCTCCTCCTCCTCCTCCTCCTCCCCGCCGTCACCCACGACTTTGAGCTGGACACCAAGTCTCCTGCATCTGCTGCCAGCAACCTGACCATTTCCTGCCCTGCTCTTCATGGGCTTCTCCCCTTTCTTTCCCCCTCTCCCCCCTCCTCATTCCTTCCCTATTATCCCCACCCCTCTCTCTCTCTCTCTCTCCCCCACCCTCCTTCCCTCACTCCTGGGCCTACAGTAATTGGTATTCCGAGTGGCAGCTGGGATCCATACAAACACAGCAGACAGAGAGACAGAGAGACAGAGAGAGAGAGAGAGAGAGAAGCAGTGTGTGTCTGAGTGAGTGTGTGTGTGAGAGAGAGAGAGAGACAGAAAGCCAGCAAGTCAATACGCTGGTTCATTAGAGCACTGAGTCACAGTGGCCGCTGCCTCGTTTGTTTGTGTTTGTCCAATACTCTGTCTTAAGCAGAGCCCACCGCCTCTGTCTGCTCACGCTGGCAAAGCCGACAGCAACACACCCCAGGTCGCCTGGTCGCCTCTGATATGAGCCTGGGAATATTTGGACATGCCCGATTATGAAATAATTGCAAAATCAATGGTTGCGGATTTCGTTCTCATGGTTCTTACCGAAGTCCAAGTTGACGCAGAGAGCGGCGTGCTGTACATGGGATCCGATAGCTGTGATTGAGTTATTTCCATGACTGATATTTCTGACTTGGACGAGCTGAGGTGTTGATGAGACATGGGGCCGACAAAAAATAGCAGGTCTGATGATGGCAGCGGATGTAAAGAAAACAGGACAGTTCTCCGAAATGGAATTCAGAGAGAGGAAAAAAAACATGAGAGGCTCCATTAGGAAACAAAAATAGGATTCTCCAGTTATTGAAAATATGAAAGTGGATGTTCCAAAAAAGTGCTCGCCGGTCATGGCGAGCTGAGAGCAGACCACTTGTCAGGATATTGAAAGGGAGAGAGAGGGAGGCACAGAGGTGACGAGAGAGGTCTGAAATGACCTGTTTCTCTCTTCATGGCCTGTTTATTTTGGAGGAAATAGTGATATGACCGTGGCTGGATGTCTGGCTCCAGGGCCCTGGCGGTGCACGGTGACCTCTCATTACCACAGCTTGAAGGAGCGTGAAACAGAGGAGATCACTCCAAAGGGCAGCTGTGGAGATGCGCCTAACCTTTGAAACCATGGGAATACGTCAACCGTACAAATAACTCATTAACCTTATCCATTTAAATGGAAAGCTCCTACTTTTATCCCACACCCCAATCTTTTCTGCGGTATTAGATTTGTTTAATTGGCCATTGCACGCGATGGAAGTGGCAGGGCCCTCTGCAGCGTGGCGTGGCGAAGGCGAGGGCCAAGCTCACAGTGGAGCGTTTGGGATTTGGTCCCCTTTGGCCCAGACACTTAACAAAGGCGGCGTGAGACCCCCGGGGGGGGGGAATAAAAAGCCTCGTGGAAGTGATAGTATGTGTGCATGTGTGTGGGTCTGTTGTTTAGGAAGTGTCCTCCGGCTCTGCACAGAAGCATAGGAGGCCATTGATTGGAGGAGCTCAATAGCTCAGGCCTTTTAATCACCTCGCGCCGAGGCTGCATTGTCCCACAGGCAGGGGGATATACGCTGCTAATACCCCTGTGCATATGCACACAGCCACCGGCTCTCAGGCTCCTGCAGCCCCTCGCAGGCCCACACGGCCACTAATCAATAGGCCTGATTACCTGCAGGGAGCCGCGCCGAGCTTTGTTCTCGTTCCCTCCCAAACATCCTGCCAACTCCTTCCTCCCCCTGACGCCGGGACGCGGCGCGGTGACCCGCCGCACTCACGCCGGGATCGAACCCCGGGTGTCAAACGACTGCGTCTGAAATAATTGTGCCGTTCTGACCCAGTTGTACGGAACATTTACACATCAGGCTGCTAAAAATGGAGACTCTCGCTCCCTCCTCCCTCCTCCCGGCCTCAGTGTGCCTCTGCCCGCCTGGCTGTCATATCTCTTTATGCTGTACATTGTGTTACAGGGTTTGTGACTGATAGCCTGCCAATTTCAGCTGTGGCACATCATAGAGGCTAACCCCCCCACCCCACCCCCCCACCCGGCATTAAAGCCGTGACAGTGTGCTCCTTTGACTGCTCTCACTGATCCCATAGCCCATGATTAAGTGCTTCCCTGGGAGGCTGCGTTTTACTTATTCTTGGCAAAATAAACTCCAGTGGCCGACTCAGGAGACGTTCAGGAGACGGCCCAGGAACCGGCTCCCCGGGGACGTGAATCGCTGCTCGCTCTCATCAGAGATTCTGAAGCCATTTCTCCCTCCATCTGCGCAGCCTATCAATAAGCTCGTAAAGCTGCCTTTCAAAAACTAATAACATGAATGACTTAAAGGGAAAACAAATATCAAAGGGAGGTGCTGTGTTAGCCAGCAGATTGTGGGGGGGGGGGCCTCGTCATTATTACGTCCCTCATATGAAAACACGCTGTCCTCACTCTCCCTCTGACTGACACCGCTCTCCCTTCCCCGAGCCTTCACTCTCTCTCTCCATCTCTTTCTCCCTTTTTTTCCTGTGCATCCCCTTTCTTCTCCTTCTGTCCTCTGCTACCCCCCCCCTCCATCCGCCCCGCCTGCCCCTGTCCTTTGGTTTTGAAGCCAAGTAAAGGAGTCGCCTTCTGAAGCAACGGGGAAATAATTTGTGGCTCCGAGAACAAAGGGACGTCTTTATTGTCGGAGTAATGGAATGGCTCTTCTGATGCGGATGAAAACATGACTTGGTTTTAGAGGCTCATTTCGGAAAAAACAACAAAGTAACGACAAAAGATTATGATTTAAAGAGGGGGGGGGAAAGAAATGGTGGAGAAACAATTGATCTAATCCCAGTGTAATCACTATTCGATTTAAAGTTAAAACTAGTCCCTGGCTGGTTATTGCGTATGACTTTATCATGGCTCCTGCACGTTGGCGAGCGGTCTGCGACAAGTTTGCATCCGAATTGCAACGACTGCAAATTTGAGGCTACAGTGCTTCTTCTTCTTTTTTTAAAGCTCCATGTGCGATCCATTATGGTCACGTATTGACGGAAAATTCTTCAAAGCCCTCGACAGACCTCCATGCCCACTTATTGAGCCGTTATCAATGAGCTGCTTTTGTTTTGGCTCGAGAGGCTGTGGATGTGTTAGCAGGACATTTACTGTGCCGGCTGGGCTCTGGCGGCCAGACTCTCTCGCTCCTCAGTCTCCTCAAAGGACATTTTGTGCTCTTTGACGTCTCAAAGTGCACATCTCTGCCGGCTCCTTTTTGCACAAAGTTGTTTTGTCTCGTCACCGTAGTAAAGAGCTGCCGTCGCTCCCTGCTCTACATCAGATTAGTCAGGAGTCAAGATGCCAAATTGAAAAGACAAAGAAACTTTTCCAAGTGAAATGGTTTCAGAACGTCCCTCCATTAATCCGTTGAATACATCAGTGGGTGACCTGTCAGTGGAACATGAAAGCACCTGATTAAATCGTCTCACCCATTAAAACAAGAAGAAAGGGAAAAAGTAGAGTGTATTGCGGGTGGGCTCTTCAGAGAACGGCGGAGGCATTTCTCATTGAAGAGAGAGACAAGTGGGGTTTGTGGACACTTGTGGAAGAACTGGACCCACTGGCTGAGGAGTTGGATTGACCCAGCGCTCCCAGTCTTCCTCCCTCCACGACCTCGTCAGGGTCATGGAGAAATGGCTGAAAGCATTTTCAGACTTAACAGATCTTGACCGGAACGCGTCTTCCTGCTGTCTTAGCTCAGACCTGCAGTGAACTGTGGGCTGCGTTTCTGACACGAGACGGATGTCCAACTCAAAATGAGACATCAGTAGAAACATCTCAGGTGCCTTGTCTTGAGTTCATGTCTGAAAATATCTCGAGAGACTTAAACCTGAAACAAATCTGCACCTAAGTGTGGACAAGAGACGGCGGTGGTGATTTGCTGGTGCAGCCCACAGTTTGGGGAGGGGTGGCTGTCTCGACCTCTGCCCTCACTGACAGGTCTCGCTGTTGCTAGGTGTATTTTTGAACTTTGGAGAGACGCAGGCCACCTGTTTCATCGTGGCTTCAGTCATTAAACAAAGCTACACGGCGCTAATTGCCATCTGGCTGTTGTGTCCGTGTTTCAGGGCGACAACGTGTTAACTCCACCTAATTAATATGTAGCAGAGTCCCGACGTGATCTGTGAGGTGCACGTGTTCCTGTTTCCTCCGACAATGACAGGGTTATTTAAAAAAAACAAAGAAAGAATATTATGTTTAGCTGACAGCAGAGGTCGCGGTGCGGCACCTTTTTACACATCCCATTTGAAATAGAAAAAACGCGACAAAACGAAGGTGCAAGCGTCGAATGAATGACCAAGCTCCACGTTATCGGTGAAACAGTGAACTGTGAACAAAAAAAAATGCTTTATCCAAGACAATCGCACATAATGAAATGTTCTCAAAGTGCGATACTAGCTGCGGGGCTCGCAGTATAACCAGGGAAAGATGCATCGGTGATAACTATAATGCATCTGCAGCATTATCTACAGACCAGATCCCTTCTTGAAACATTTGTGGTTCGGCGACTGATGTTCAATGAGCCTCCCCAGATGATCTGAGCTACTGTGATTTATTTATTTTTATGAAACAACTCTAAATTAAATGCCTATCAGACAAATGTGGAAGCAGCAAATTTGATGCCGCAGGATAATCCGTGCACCTGCGTGAGTGGCAGTGACGTTAGCGTCCTCTCTGCTCGCCACCGGTCCTCCTCCTCCTCCTCCTCCTCTCTTCTTCTGTAAATTATGTTTCTGTAATTCACGTTCACCGCGGCCCCTAAAGGATGCTAATGATCACGTCTCACTAACGACCCGCTTGCAGGAAAGTCTCCACTTTGCAATTTAGAAAATTCATTATCACTGAGAACAAGGCCAGTTTCCTCAGTTCGTTCATGAAATGTTTCATGCGAGGAGACGCGTGGTCCTGTATTTGAATTTTAAAAAAAAAACAAAAAACTGGAAAAACTAGAATAACTTAAAACTCCCAGGGAATGGGCGCCGCAACGACGCTGCTCCTGTCCTGGAAGGTCCTGGAGGAGCATTCAGACGCGTCCGTCCTCCATCCCAGCTGTCGTGTGTCCACATCGCTCTTTCGCCGTCTCTGAGCTTGACGAGCGAGGACGTGAGATGGGATGTTGTCTGTGTGTAAAGGCATTCATCTCAGGCCCACAGGTAATAAACACCATTTGATGGTCATTAGGAAACAGGTCTATTCCAGAGGTTACAGTGTCTAGCAGTTAACCTTCTCCTCCGTGATGTATAGAAGCGTTTTTTTTGTGGTGGGGGGAGGGGAGGGGAGGGTAGAGGAACATCCTCACCTAGCCTGGAATGTCCCCTTCAGCAGCAGCTTCTGAATCGTTGTGCAATCATTGGGCAACCTTTTGTTTCCCTCCCCCTAATGCTCCTGCACCAGCACCGGCACCCCCACCCCTCCCTCCATCATTCCCTTCCTCCCCCTTTTGTCCCTCCCCCCTGTCGTCAGAAATGTGCCCTGCATAAGTGGAGGCAGCTGCTTAAGTGCTGAGAGAGGGAGGAGAAGGGGAGAGTGGAAGTGGAGGGAGCGAGGTGAGGGCCAAGCGGAGAGAAAGAGAGAGTCTGACTCACAGTTTTGCTCTCCCTCCCTGAATGCTGCAGCATCTACTCCTCCCATTCCACTCAAGGTCTCTCGCTCTTTTCTCTCTCCTTTCACACACATGCACACTCGTGCATGAGCACACATTGGCTGGATGTAGTGTTTTCCTTCAGCTTTCTGGGTAGATTAAAAAAAAAAGATCATTTTCTATTGTGCTGCCGTGGCGCGTTATTGACTGGCGAGACTTTATTGTCTGTCTTGTTTTTTTGTTGTGATGAAATGTTAATGCGAGCCCTCGTAATTAGGGTGGCCGCGTTGGATGCGGCAGCCGCCCTTATCTCTGTTGCGATTCAGCGGCGGCGACGCTATACGCCGGGATACTGACGCAATAACATACAGTTAGAGCGCCGACAATTGTCTCTGTCAATAAAATGTCAGAGGAAACGTCTCCGGAGCTCGAGGGCAATTTGGCGACGTTTTGTACCTGTGTCTTTAGTGCTCTTGTGGCGGTGGGCTTCATGGCTAAAAGCACACTCCCCTGTAGTGGAATTACATGGCGGCGGCGATGCCGGCAAAAGCCCAGGGCTTTTATCAGCTGTCATTCACCGGAGAAGCTGGATACAGGCATCAAGGCCGGCTCTACTTGGAACAGGACAAAAGCCTAATGCTGGACTGTAACTGTCAGGGAAAAAATGGCACTGAGCAAGGTCAGAGAGGCACTGTGATGAAGTCTGTGTGCTGCAACAATGACACAACTCCACTGTGGCCTTGATTTGAATCAACAAATGCACTTTGGACAAAAATGCTGATCTTACGTCCATGTCCCCTCAGTTGGTTCATAATGTTGTTTCATACATTTGACATCACATGCATCTCAGTCTACTTATTTAGAGCCGTAGGACGTCTTGCGTTGGGAGCCTTAGGCTGTAATTAATGCATCCCCACTGTACCAAGTTTAAAAAAAACACGGTTGACAAAAATGTAATAACACAGTCACCATTAATTCAGTGTTTATTCTGTAGTGATCTTTTTACAGAGAAACATCTTTCAGACATTATTATTCCATCGTCTCTCTACTAATTAAAGACTCGAGTCTACTAGTGCTGCTAGGTTGACTTTTCTATTGTACCCATTGTTTACATCTCACGTATTCTCGCCCATGGGAGGGGGATTTCATGTGTTCATCCTCTGTGGATGATATTTCTGTTTTTGGTCCCATTTTATTAAACCAGGGGCCCTGATCCAAGCCAGAGGCCAATGTACGTGTTTATTCTATTCTATTCTTTTCTATTTGCAAGATACTCTATTGGCATCATTAACATTACATTCAGGGCATCAGATTTAAATGAAGACAGTGTTTAGATTCAGTGTTCAGTTC
Organism: Pseudorhombus dupliciocellatus; assembly: GCA_016785235.1. Classification (NCBI taxonomy): domain Eukaryota; kingdom Metazoa; phylum Chordata; class Actinopteri; order Pleuronectiformes; family Paralichthyidae; genus Pseudorhombus; species Pseudorhombus dupliciocellatus. Next base: position 1,262,148 of record JAFBJW010000129.1, on the reverse strand, counting down.
ATTTTTTAAAGGACTTTAGTTTCTCTTTTCTTTTGTTCTCTTGAATATTAATGATAAGACTCAGGCCTAAAGGTCAGTGTGGGCTGAGAGGTTCCTGCACCAGATCGCGAAGACGGAACATTCATGAAGCAGATGGAGAAAAATAAATGTAACATTTTAGAAGCTGAGCCCTGTGACATACTGTCATACACCCCTAAAGTACACGTATATTTTTACCTGTAGGTCGGGGGGGTAGTTGGAAGAACACACCAAAACCCCATAAATGAAATGTTCAATCACATCGGCTCTTAATGCTCATATGTGAGCGTGAACTCCAGGTACCAGTGGGTGTGGCCTGAACGTGTTGGTGACCAGAGATGACTGCGGGGGTGGGGGGGGTGAATACATTGTTAGCTTGGAATAAATTAGCAAGGCCGGCTCGATAATGGCCAATCAAATCAGCTCCTCTTAACCCATTCAAAGGCAGCCGATTATTTAGGCTGGACTCTCCTGTGACCCACAATGCAGCAGGACAGACGGATGCGCGCCTGTCATCTCGTTCATTAGCTGTTGCAGCTCCTCTTCCTCATGTTCATACAGATAATGCACAGCCCTCACTTCAATTTGCTTTTTATTTTAAATATGTTTTTGTGATCCTAGGGTTTATATAAGACGTGTTCATAATGCCATGAACATTTTGAACCATATATGAACAAACAGTAAAAGAATAGCAGCACGGTCAGAAATCCAAGTTCATGCCAGACCAGCTGCCAGTACTCCTCACACGTCCACGTCTCTCTCTGCTCGGGGGTGTTCGTACATGGTGATGGGGTGTTCCAGCTGGAGGTAACTGGTCAGAGCTCATCGCTGACCCGTGATGGTGTGAGTCTAAATAGTGACGCTGACAGGCTGCAAAGATCTTTCTGGATCAACGTGTGATCAGGCTTGTATTCCTCTCTCTGTGTTTTGGGTCGTTTCTCTCTCTCTCTCTCTCTCACACGCCCCCAATTTTGTCCACATTGCGATGGACTCGTGCCCAGGCTTTGATTTAAAATATAATTTGGCATTTTGGAATCCAACCTGTGGCAGAATTGAGACGCCTTGGACGGCGTTATGAGGCTGCGTGCTCAGGACACTGATGCAGTCGTTAATTTCAATTTGTCAAGTCTGAGGGAAGCTTCTTCAGGATCAAACACACCAGTCACATGGTATTTATACTAGAACCCAGGTGCTTCAATATAATGTGTCTGTTTCAGATTTAACGCCATATTAAATGAATGGTACCTTAACAAGTGACGGGGGTATTTTCCACGGTTTGATCGGATCGCTCTCTGAAGTTATTCGCCAGGATTTGAATCAGTTGTCCTAGTTTATAAACCTGCTTGTGAGGTGACTGTGGAAGTTTTGATCTCAGTAAGTTCAAGTAAATCCTGTTTTTATGTTTTTCTCGTTTTTGATGTCTGTCAGTGAGCCGGCGCCGCACAAGAAGAGGTGAACGTCTGCTCTCAGGTTTTCTGGCAGATAACTCATAAATAAAATGGAAAGGGGGGGGGGTTAATAAAACAAAATTAGCAAAGGCAAATCACTTAACAGTTCTAATTTGAAAAAGGACTTGCTGACAGCAAAGTTTCGGCATGGAGATGATTTTATTTAACAGCTTTCGTACTTTTTATCACCAGAGAGAGAGAGAGAGAGAGAGAGAGGGAGGGAGAGAGTAAATGCCAGGGCTGAATATATTTAGAATCTGTACTCACATGCACATTATGACATGATTGACGAAAATAAGATCAGAGAAATTGTTCAATTAACGCCTTGAAATAAAGAGACAGAAAAAGACGCGTTATTATTGTTTACGTCCCTCCCGTGTATCGGCACCGATCTATAGCAAAGCGGGTTTGAACTACATGCGCAGAATTATTGCTCTGACAGAGGATGACAAAGCTCTACACGCGGTGACAGTAATTTACAAGATTGACAAGTAATCTGGGTTAATCGTGTTATTCCTGCCTTAATTTGACTAACATGAGCCTGGATAACAGTTGAGGTAATTGTGGTATCTCTTTAATCTGGTTATAATGATAATGGAAGGAGGCTGAGGAGGTGCAATTATACCTGCTACCCTACATTTTAACATTAGAAATAATCAGAGAGAAAGAAAAAAAAAACGTGGTAACAACAGAAAAGCCAGCTGGAAGTGCACTCAGAAGGACTAATGACAAATGATGTGAGGAAAAATGTGAGCCGTCTCCTTGACTTTCTTTACCCAGGGTGCATTTCTCTTTTAAGGGCTCATCAGCAGCACCGCTGTTATGTTGCAGGACCTCTGTTATTTGGGCTATGGAAGTCTGTTACTGGGGGAGCGTCTGTGAATGGCTGCCCTGGGCATTGAGCAATACGAGGCTCAGAGTGAGCTGCAGCAAGCAGCAACACTCTTATTCAGCCCTTGGCCTGTGCTCCAGAACATTGTGTGTACATCTGTAATCTTACCTACCCCCTGGGCTCAGAGAAGACCCCCCACCCCCTCCACCTTCTCCTCCTTCTTCTTCTTCTTCTTCTTCTTCTCTCTCTCTCTGCGCCATCACGACCATGCTCTCATTTTCTCCCAGCCCTCGTGTCCATATTCTTTCTCTCCCTCTCATCATCGCGTCAATCCCTTTTTCTCTTACACAAAGATATAGTCAAGCAAACACGCCCACGCACGTTCTCACATTGACACCCATACACAAACACACCAAGGGCCTTGAAGATACATCCATGTGTGAAGATCACAGCCGTAATGCGTTGCAGCCGCTACAGGCAGCTCACTTTTTCTATTAATTAAAATGAGACATGATGTAAATAAAATACAAAAAAAGTCTCCATTTTGGGGTCATGTGCGAGGCCTATGCTCATTTCTCCACACACATTTATAAGAAAATATATATATATATGTAGAAAAAGCAGCGGTTTTCATCTGAAATGGAACTGGAGTTGCGAGTGTTTAAATATACATGAAGGAGAGGGCGACATGAATGCGATCCTGTCCTGGATGGTGAGCAGATATGAGCTGTGTCATGTGTCTGCGCCTTCGACGGCTCCGTGCGGGACTTTCATCAGCCTCTGCCTCTGTCACTGAGACGTTCCTCGCTCCCTCCCTGCTCCCAGCTCCACTTTACACACTGTAATAAGGCATTCATACTCTCTCTCTCTCTCTCTCTCTCGCTCTCTCTCTCTGTTGCCTCAACTGTTTTGCCGCACCACTACATTGCAGTTCAAGTGTAAAAGCCTGCATGTGTCAATGAATGCGAAAGTGTGCAGCTCTTTGTTGCGCACTGGTGCCTGTGTGTGTGTGTGTGTGTGTGTATCATACACATATATGTATTATTCACCATCGGCCTTTTAAGCATTAAAAGCAGATTTCATTTCCATTCCTTGCCTCCTCTGACCTGACGGCAGCACCAGCCCATCGAGCAGGACGGCTCGTGCACTGACATGTTGTGATAATCCATGTGGTACCTTGTCGATCTCTCGTTACTACGTGCGGCTCTTCCCGTGGGGATTAGACGCGGTTGTCATACGCCCCTTCGCGAGATCGTGCTCCCGCCTGAAGTTTAATACATCTTTATTGTCTTTATTGTTTCGGCCATCAATCATCCTTTGACGCAATTACTGTACCGTTCCTGTTTTTCTTTCCTTTCAGCATATCTGACTGTTCACAATTTGTCCCGTTTCTACGTGTTTACTTCGATTCTAAAACACATATCTGAAGCCCCACTGAGTTCAAAACAACAGGACTGCATTTTTCTTCCATGTCTTTTTCTTTTCTCTGACAGCAGCAGCTTTCACAATTGAATTTGAATGCCATGCTTTTAGCACAGGGGTTGTTTGATTATCCACAGACAGGGAGCCGTGCTGGATTCCATTCCTTTCATCATGCTTTAACCAGTGTGAGCTGGCTCCCCTGTCGTATTTTATGAGAGGTGATTTCTGTGCCTCTCCTTTATGTAGATGATTTTGGCTGCCGCTCCCCAGTCCAGTCTTCGAGACGTGGATATTGGTTTTGACAGGAGTGCTAACCCTGCTACCTTGGCTCTCACCAAGCTGTCTTCCTGACTGCTGCACGGGGCTGGATGTTCCGGGCCATATGCTAATACGAATTACGTTTAGTGAAAGGGAGGATGCAGCTACAGGTGTTTTCACAATGATGCTGCATGACACAAATATTACACTGTGCTGGAAACTGACCCTTCAAATGGTTCCCGTGGCCGAGGCTTTATGTGCTGCCACTGACACGTATATGGGGTTTGTGTGCAGTGATGCTTGTGGTTAATACCCACGTCAGACGACAGGTGTCCAATACATTCTTCCAAATATGTGAATTACAGGTTGGTGAGCGTCTCAATGGAATCGTGGCTGTCATTGACATGATTGGCTCCTTAAAGTGATGCATGTTTTCACACTCTCTGTGTGCTTATTTAAATTACGTACATACACATCTCCCTCATGTGATTACACATGAGACAGCAATGCACGGGAATAATGAGCAATGCTACCGGGCCCTTTCTGCTCTAGGTCCAGCCCTGCCAGTGCACAGGCACGTTCAAAGGCACATATATATATATATATATATATATTATTTTAACAAAAAACTGTCCACAGAAGAATGAGCTCAAACACTCAGACAAGCATGGGTCAAGGGATCGAGACAACATCAACAAATACCACAGAAGAAGACTGGGGCCTGTGATTGTAGCGGAGTGAGGCTAAATTTAGCTGCCAACTGGTAATTAGACCGGGCATAGCGCTGCCTCGGCGCCATCGTTGTTTCTGGTGCGCACTTATTACACAAAGCAATGGTGCGCATCTGTCGTCGTGGTGTGTTATACACGCGTGCACGAATATCTAAAATCTTTGAGACACATTCATGAAAATCTTTGTTTTATTGACTAACGCCTGGTCTGTGTGGACCAGGTGTAAATCCACTGAACTGCTGAAGAATGGGCTGCATTCACACAGGAGGCCGATCATGTTGCTGCTGATGCCGGAGCTTGAACTATGAAGTCAGTCGTGTGGTAATCACGTCTCCCTTTCGCTCTCCCTCGCTTCTGTTTCACTGACTAAGTCGAGGGCTTTGCATGATTGCCTGGATGAGTGTTCCCCCTTAACGCTGCATTGCTATTGTCCACTTGTCCCTCCTTCATCTGTGTAATTGTATGCACCAAGTTTCATCTGCAAATCCCAGCTACTGGCAGGTTGTCTGCTCCTGCCGAGCCGAGCGCTCTGGAAAGCCGTCGGCTGAGGGCTGTTGTTTTTTTTTCTTAATCTGGCAAACATCACGAACGATGACACAAAGAGGAGCTAGGTAGGTCGGGCTTCTCCCTGCCTCTCCCGCTGAAGAGATAGGGAGGAAAAAAAAAAAAAAAGGCAGGCGGCATTTGTCTCTCCCCTCTCTCTCTCTCTCTCTCCGTTCTGAAACAGATAGAGTAGCCGTGTAGAATAAAGGAGATGCTTCTCCCTCTATCGCACTCCATCAGCATTATTTAGCAGACCTGCCAGTTGCTTTGTACAGCACCTCTCCCTGCCAAGTAGGCGACTGGCGGACGACCAGGGGCGAGTGACAACAGGCTACAGTGGAAAGCAAGGAGGGCTGTGTGGACGAGCCAAGTCTGTTCATTCCCCGCGGCCGCTGAGTGAGGCACAGAACTCTATCTGCTCTCACCGCGGAGAGCACTTTATGCTACACTGGAAATGATCATAAACCTGGCCTATCTTTTCTAATCAGAGTAGTAATGCCACAGAGTGCAGTGTTGTAACATTAATGGCTTTATAATGATTGTGGATACCCATATCCCTTAACCCTGCAGTAAAAGGGATTATGTTAACCACGAGAACGTTGCGTGTGTTGTACGCAGGCTACCGTCCCCGACTGTTAATAAATACATGTTGTGTTTGTCGTAGCAGCCGCACTTCCATCAACCCTCCTCGTTGAACCTATGGAAACATCAGCACTCGGCGCTCGGAAGCAGAAAAGTGATTTTTTTTTTTTTCTGCTGTGTGTCACAGATGGTGGGAAAGCCTTTGTAATGCTAATATAATATCACACTGTGTCGGCCGAGCTCCGCAGTTTGCTCTGTGCACCAAGCAGCCAGGCTGTGGAGTGATTTACCCAGTATGGAGAGAAAAAGACCTCCCTCGGTTCACAGTGAAAAGGCTGCGTGGTTGGCGGGTCCCGCCGCTTGGCCTGCTGTGACTGGGCCTGCCTCGACTGCATTGATTCTGTGCTGCGTCCAGTGCTGCGTCCCGTTAATTAACTCTGTCTCAGAGCGTTCGTCCGCCGTGCGGGCTCAGGGAAAGGGACATTACTGAGAGGATAAGGGAAGCACACAGAGGATTATTATTCACAAGTCAAGGCAAAGGCGCCGCGGAAGAAGAAAGATAATCTGCGTTTCGTGCAGTTTTCATATCCGCATAAATGCTCTCATTCTCCCGTGGATAGCAGGTGTTGGCTGGAAAGAGGCACCTGAATACCTAATATTGTGCCTCTTAACACCACTGTTATGCCACCTCCCAACACACGAGCCAATGGCAGGCCACTTCCTCCGCCGCGAACCAATGACTTGGTTCCTCCTGCCGTGGAAGCGAGTGAGCTGCCAGAGGGGTGGAGCCAGGGACATTGATGTCTTTCTCTGGCTGCGCCACGTCACATTGTTGTCTATTCGATTTCCAGCCCTCGTCGCTGGTATTTGAATCACAAGGGGGAGTGTTTCATATCCTTGCTGGGAGAAGAAGGGGGATCTTGTCTATCTGAAAGAGCATGCTGGATTAAGGGGGTTATTTCCCCAGAGGGGGGGATATGAGAGTGAGTGTCACTCAGACAGCACTCACTCTCACACTGCCTCTGCCTCTGCATGTTGCCAGGGAGCCCCAGCTTTGACTTCTTCTCCTTTCCTCCCCTTTCTCTCCTTCATCGAGTAATCCTTGTTTTGTTTTTTTCCCCTTCTCTCTCTCTTGTACTTTCTCTCCCTCTCCTCTTCCTCTCGTCTCTTGTACATCTCGTCACACTTCCTCCCCTCTTCCCCTGCTGGTTAAACGCCGCCCTACAGGGGATGGAGAATTGCTTGGTTCGAAGTATGGTTGTTATTCCAATCACACCTCTGATGCAGCGAGGGTCCAGTAAAATACAGAATAATTGGCAGGTTCCTGCAGCTACAGCCAGCCATTCTATTCTAATATGTAATTGTGTGTGTGTGTGTGTGTGTGTAGCTGTGATGAGAAGTGGTAACTGCGGGTGCAGCATTCAGAGGTCATTCCATTAATTACTAGCTCTTGTGTTACGTGCATGTTCTCACATTCTGTTTGTCAGTGGCTGCAGCCATGTTGTGTACGTGCTGACAAAACGGAGCACAAATCGCTGCTGATGTAATAATCGAACCCGCGTTTTCACTGTTTCATCGCGCACCACCCCACTCTCACTTGGCCGCGGCGTCTGCACGTTTATTTTTCTCATCCCGCTCAATATTTAACAAGCCTCTGCGTCATAACTCACGCACAGTATTTGTGTGTGTGTGCGTGTTGATGTGGCGATTGCGTATGGCGATGGTTGCGAACGGAGCAGGTGTTTGGAGAACACAAACCTAATTAGCTGAGGGTCACCGGGGTTCAGAGGGCAGAGGGCAGAGGTCGCGTGTGTTCACCCCTCTGGGTCCCTCACTGATACGACTGGGGGGGGGTGACCACTGATACACATCAATGGAGTCAAGCAGGGCAGCTAATCAAGCATGTGGGGTGTGGAGCCGGTGGAAAAAAAACAGTGCTATCTGCTGGCAAACACATTGAGACGCGGACTTAATGGTACGTGTCTCCCATAGGTGCACTGCTCTATTGATTAGCCATTGATGGCCGTTGTAGCCACCACTGATATTGAGTGTGATTTCACTGTTTTTTTTTTTTTCTTGTCTCAGCCGTTATTGGCTGGCACCATAGCGACCATCATCACTTCTTCTTCTGTGCCCTTTCCCTGTGATCCAGCTTCACCTTAAAGGGCTTCTCATTTTGATGGACTCTGACTTTAAGTTTCTCCCCAAACAGAACAAGGCAGCACACACGCACACGCACACACACACACGATATTGAACACAAACACACGCCCGCAGGGACTTTCTGATAACTGCTAAAGACACAACCGGAGCCCAGTTGTTCCTCCACATGCTCATTTAAAGTGAGGAGCACATGGACTCACACATTCTGAGAGAAGGAAAAGCGATGCCCCTGAAAATTGCATAAATGTCAATTATTCTGGAGCTTATGCAAGAGAGGTAGAACAAAGTGGTGGTAATAAAAAATATCGATCGCTTCAACACATAATGTGTGTGACAGGCATTGACTGAGTGCCTTGACGGGCGTGTAGACCTGCAGGACATTGTGACACTGTATTCACCCCCCCCACCCCCCCACCCCCCATCCAGATTTAGATTCAGCAAAGCAAAAATTGCATAAATGTCAATTATTCTGGAGCTTATGCAAGAGAGGTAGAACAAAGTGGTGGTAATAAAAAATATCGATCGCTTCAACACATAATGTGTGTGACAGGCATTGACTGAGTGCCTTGACGGGCGTGTAGACCTGCAGGACATTGTGACACTGTATTCACCCCCCATCCAGATTTAGATTCAGCAAAGCAAACGAAGCGTGGCGCTAATAAATGCACCTGTTGGAATTATGATAATTACGTATCTGATGGCTGAGGCTGACCTTTCTTCAGTGCTGCAGTCGAGATTATTTCATGCGCGTGACGCGTGTACGTGTGAGTGGCTTTGTGCGTATCAGGCGGCACTTGCACTTGTAGAGTTGGTCATGATCGGTAGTTTTGGCTCCGTGTGTCTGGGGGGTGGATGCATCTTCTGTATTTATCCGCACTTACTCATACATCAGCATCTTTTTAACTGTACTGAGTGGGAGCACTGTGTGTGTGTGTGTGTGTGTGTGTGTGCATGAGCTTGTGTGCAGAGGCTCATTAAATACGCAATCGTTTCATAAGACGAACCCTTCATGAGCAGTGGACGGACCAAACATAGATTTGCTCAAATGAGCAAATGAATCCGTAATATGAAAGTTTATAGCCTGTGTGTGTGTGGGTGTGTGTGTGTGTGTGGGTGTGTGTTTTTGTGTTCAAATAATGGATGAACCTACAGTGCATTTCCAATATCGCCGATCAAATAATTTAGCTCTGCGCGCCTCTCCCAGATGTCCTCATGCTCTGGGTGTTCTCGGCTTGTTATAGCAACCTCAGGCGAGTTAAGATGTATTTTTGTTAATGTCATCACATTCGCTGGGTGCTGCCGTGTACTTTCATGTTCCATGAGAAGATTTCCGTACACGGGAGCAGGGTATAGCCACGTGTTAGCGAGGAAGCCATTGCTTCTGTCTCATTAGTGGCAGTGCTGGGGCCCTGAGCTGCTTCTCGTGCTCCATTGGGACGGCTGATGAGGCCTGACTATGTGACCTTTAACAACCTAATCAACTTTTAACACCTCGCCTACTGCCTGCCTTATTGCCATTCTTCTCTCTGCCATTCACCGGCAGGGCCCCATCCCCATCTGGAATTTTATTTATTTCCTTTCATTTGGGCAGGAGCCTTGTTTTGACTGATCATCTGTGCAGGTATGAATGAAGCAGCATTGTAAACACATGCTGCAGCAGCAGCAGCAGCCTCTGGAGGCACATAGTGATGTATTGTAATCGTCTCTGTCTCTCTCCTCGTTCTTGACCTTCCCTCCGCTTAGTTCTCTCCTCTTATCTCTCTCTGTCCTCTTCTCCTCGCTGCTGAAGAGCTCGGCCTGCGCCGTGATAAACAGAGACGCAGCTATCAGTTAGCATACAGCAATTTAAAAGTCAGATGTAATGCCGTGTGTTTCTGCACCGGGCAAGAAAACTACACGAATGGATTATTCATTACGTATTGCACCCTCTTGTATTATGTATTTATAGCCCTGTAAATAACCAGCTTAGTGCTCCTGTAAAGACATGTATGTAAAGATAACTTCAGAATTACTAATCCATCTTTTTATTTCAGGATGATAAACTCTAATGACAAACATTACCGTCTTCTCTATCTGGACGGCTGCAGCAGTCGAGTGTGAGTTGATAAATTATGGAAATGCACTGCAGGGGCATCTTTTATAATCTTTCGTACGTTTTATGTTTAAAGCACTGGTGTCAAGTCACTGCAAAGGAAATTAAATGACGTAATGAACAGCCAACAAAACACCCAAAACTGAATTTGGGGGATTCAAAAAAAAAAACCCCAAAAGTGGATAGGGTATATATATTCATAATGATGCAATTACACCGACACCTGCAAAATAGGGCTATAAAATCAAATGCAGCGTCATGTAATTGTTGCTCTTTTCCATTAATACTGTCATCATGAAGAGCGAGCACCGAATTTGTAATTTCATTCAACTTGTTCAATAATCTCCAGTCCAACCCAATTATGTCCTTAAAAAATATTCCATGTGTGGTTTTAGTCGTGTCTCTTGATTCTGCGCTGGAGACTGAGTTGCAATTTGTTTGCTGCCAGTTTATGTTATGACATTTAATGATAATAATTTTAGACCTTGGGGAATAATGATTTTTAGTTTGAACTCTACAAAGTTCACTTCATATTTTTCAAGTGTCTGACTGAGCAAACAAGCTATTTGTCATTTAATTTAATTTCCCAATTTGATCTTCATCCTGCTTCGACCAAGCAACAGTGAGGACTTAACAACCACACGCTTGATAATAAGCTTGGCATAGAACGGCTGCTTCTTTTGTCTTAATGGTCGCATAGGGATCATTTTTCCATATTGATGTCCTGGAGAATCCTTGAGCTTGAAGGTTTCTTCTTGATCTTGGTTGCAGCCTTCAGAGAATAAGGAGGAAATTTTGATATTTTTTTTTCCTCTTATTACATGACCAGAATTCTCCATCTGCATCGTGTGTGAGTCACATGAAACCAGCATTGATCCAGTTCATATCAATATTCAAAGCCTATTGAAAAGCACCACGCATGAGTTGGTGAAATGCTCCTTTAATTCGGCGTTAAACTGAGACCATTTCAGGAGATTTATGCTGAAAGATAAATGAAAGGAGGTGAGTGTCGTCTCTGAAGCCACACACTGAGCTGATTAAATCCTGAGAGGAGTGTCACTCACGTACTATATCTTAGCAGCACCATGATCCCCATGAAGAGCACAACGCTAATAGGCCGAGCAGCCTCCTGAGAAAAAGACTCTGATAGACGAGGCTGGCACCTTCACTCTGCGGCAGACGTGAGGTCCGGGAGGTAACAGCGGTTCCACTTGTTCCGGTCTGGATCTGCAGGTTGTGCTGATAACGACCCGGCTCTATAATCCCGGCACATACCGAATCTTAACCTATTAGATGCTTCCGGGGCTCTTCAGCCGACTGTGATTGGCGATGATTATCTCAAGCAGATTCCATATCTCTGCCATCGCGGGGCCATGTCGGGATTTCAGGTGTGGAAGTTTGATCAAACACAGCAGCAAACATCTGGCAGAGAAGGCGAGCTGCACCGGGGGCACATGTAGAAGGCTCCGTTGAATTAAGATCGACAGATAAGGATGTCTTTCTCTTGTCATATAGGTCAGAGACAAAATCATTGAGATTTGTCTTCAGCTCGGATTGACCTGAAGTCATCTACACGACGAGGCCGTGCAGCTTTGTGTTGAGAAACGAAAACGTAGACATGATTCATGAAAAACTTAAGAAACTGGTTTGTTATTCTCTTCTTCATTTATAGCACGCTGGTATTATTTCTGTAATGTTGTTTTTGGATTGCAAAGAAGTTTAAGATTCTTAAAATCACATGCTACAATCATGTGTGTATGTTGAAATGGGTCCTTGATTGTGTTGCCTCAGCTGCAGGGAAATGTACAATGTCGGTTCATTTATTTTGTATTTATTTTTTTAATCATGTACTCGACTTACCCAGCACCAAACAGCAGCAGTCGGCGAATAGATGGTGGATGTACAGGGCTGGATTCAGTGTCTAATCTTTACCCGATTCATCACATTTCAACAGAAAGGGAGCAGCTGGTCTGGAACCAAGAACCATTTAGGTCAGGAGCTGGGACGGATGTCACTAATAAGACCAGCTAAAACTGTAGGAGCTTCTTTTTTTTTTTTTTTTTTAAGATAATTAAAATTGTTCAAAATCATGATCTAGATACATAGAAGCCAATGTAGCCTTGCAAAAAATCCAGATGTAAAATTTTGCACTGCTAAAAAAATGTTTTAACTATTGTTGTTGTGCTAAGTGCTAGCATCATATTTTCACACAGTGTTTAAAAACTATTTACAGGTGAAGAACAAAACTTAACAAAAAGAGCGAAGAGTGGAAAAGTTCCTCAGTTCGACACAGGCGTGACATTAAATAAACACGAAGCACGTTCAGTATCTGCACAAGATATTCGATATGCAACATGTAACGACAATAAGGCAACAAACAAGAAATAAGCATTGGTCTAATCGGTGGTTCCTCTGCCCTCAAGTGGCCAAAACTATGAAGACAGGTGAGCAGAGGTCAGGCTGATGGATCCAAGTCGTTTAGCAGGCGCTTTTATCCAAAACGACGTAGAAGCAATAATACTTGGAACCTGTCATGTGACTTCTCAAGATATAGCATGTTTACATGTATCCAGCAGACCTAGCTGTTACTGCTTCTGTGAGTCAGAAGAGGGGAGGGGGACAAGTGTTGACCTGCCCTGATCTGATGAGCTGTCAGTCTTTATGTTTGTGAGAGAGAATCGACGGTTAATGTCGCTCCTGCAGCAGCGGGAGCACGGAGACGTAAAAGCAGAATCTCAACAATTAGTCGCTGACGGGGACGGAGAAACAAATGAAGTGGCGTGATGGATCTGTGGCCTGATCTCAAGACGGCAGAGGTCTATTCTGGGGAGCGCCCCCCTCCATTTTAGTACGGTCCTTAAATGGGTGTTGGAGAAACGAGCCTTCTCACAGAGACCTGTGTACAATGTGCTTGACATAATCTTGTGCTAAACGGATCTCAGACCTTCATATTCACGGCGTTTCCTCCCAGATATGGAAGCTCATTCCAGCATATATGTGCTCTTCGAAGCTCTGCTGCGTGATATTTATAATTAGCACTGCAGCGTCCATTCAAAACGTGCCTCTGTGGAATGGGTCTGTTTTCTGGCTCGTTGTTTTGCTGCCGGCAGCCTTTGCGAAACATCTTCACCCAGTGCTTCCTCAGGTTCTGTGAAATACAGCTGTGATGCAAAGGTTGCGTCATTGCTCAGGGGAAAGCGGACGGCCAAGCTGCAGCTAGTCCCGGTTAGCGGGAGCAGTGAAACACACATGGCGGTTCAGAGGAAAAAAAACATCCAAGTTGCAACCACGTGAACTTTGGGGAATGTCGCACAATTGGGTCCAAAGTCTCTCTGGAGTTTGCCTTGAACGCCGCAGCAGGAGATTCTCAACGAATAGTTCAGGTGAGCGGCGGCGGCGGCGGCTGCAGAGACAGCACAGCGACACTGACATCAGCCCTTTTCTCTTGTCATCGCTGACTTCACCCTGAGATATTTATATTCTCTGTGGCTTTTTCATTTTTGCGTCGTGTATGTCAGAGAAGTCTTTGACATTTACTCCCTGTGAATTCCAACATGCACAGCACGAGCAGAGGAGGCCACGTTCGCTTGGTACCGCAGACTGGAGACACGTTGCCCTGCCCCCGCCCATCGACTGCAATGTGTCTTTCAAATTTGATTCCTAGTATTTATAACATTGCTGGGCACCTGTGCATGTGTGCTTCTCTGTCCCGTGCTGCCTCACAAGCAGGACAGTGTGTCTCGGGCAGATTTACCAAGTCTATCTGCAGCCAAGCGGCGAAGCTGCTCTGAAACCCGACACCTGTGCTGAAAAGCGAGAGTCGCCATTTCAGCGCTGTCTGTTTGGACCAGTGTTCCCTGTGGCGCTGTGCCCTCTTCTAGAGTTCGTCTGCTGGGGATCTTGTCCCTGGTCCCTGACTGTCTCCCTATGTTGACACAATGAGCCTTTTGTACCTGCGTATGCCGCTGCTGTGAGACTTAGTTGCTTAGTATTTTCAACCATTGTGCGCGATCCCACTCCAGCCGTCCCTCCTGTCGCCGCTTCACTGGAGAGAAATACAATCGAATCGAAGAGAAATGCAGTGAAACGAGGAGCAGGGAAGAGGCTTGCAGGAATTTGATTGTGGCGCTGATAAGTTCCATATAGCGCGAGTAAACATGTTCTTATCTTGTTATCCAGCTTGCACATTAACGCATGGTGTGTGGAGGAGGGTTTAAAAGGATAAATCAAATCCTAATCACTTTGTTTGGCTTTTCCCGCTCTCTGCTCTTTGTCTCTGTTTCTGTGTCGCCCCGTGCAAAGAACCCGGCACGCACGCAAGAACAATAGAGGGGTCAGAGGGAGAGGCCATTTGCCTACACCTGCTGAGTGCACCGTGATTACGTGCCCTAATGTGTGGTGTTTAAAGAGCGGTTTCCTGCAGCAGAGTTAAATGGTGGTGCCCTCTGCGAAGTATTAATGATGTGGATGGATGAATCAGATCGGCGCAAACCCGTTGATGGCAGCCGCGGCGCTCTCTTAAAGCTGCACCCAGACATCAGGCTTAACCGCTTGGCAAATTGGACATGCTTGTTGGCTGTAGCTCCAATTTATGTGCACTCTCTATTGCAGTAAGTCCATCTTCATTATTGAAATGGCCTCTCGTCAGGTCTTGACAGTGGTGGAGATGCTGAGGGGAGGGGGGAAGCGTACAGGAGAAACGTGAATAATGTGGAAAATAAACACACATTTGAGGCGCTGCAGCTGGAGCTGGAGCTGTGTGATTGTATGTGCAGCTTTTGCCAGCGAATGCTGATGCTGTGGATCCGCAGCCTTGGGGCTTTGTCTAACACACATGCAATTGGGTATAAACACACTCACACACACACACACACACGCAGAGACCTTGCTGCACATCCACAAGCAGCTCTGGGCGCTGAGCTCTGGCAGGACCTCTGTAGCCTGACCAGCATCCCAGCTGTGTGTTGTGTCACTGCCACTCGGGTGACACACTGCTCAGTGGCTACAGCCTATTTTTAATGGGCTGCTGCTGTGCCTGTTATTTCTCCGAGTCCTTGGGATTGTTGCATCGATGAGGCCGGCGCTCAGCTCATCTGGGTCAGCCAGTTCAGGAGGAGGTATCCAATTCCAGGTTATGCTTTGTCAAAATAGATGTCTTTATTGCCAGATGCAGACTTACGGGGTTCCTCAGTCTGCTGAAACGGTCCAACGTGACCTCAAAACCCATCGCTCAGTCAGGCTGCGGCTTCAGGAGTAATAGCGCCTCTCTGTGAGCAGAAGAGCAGGCTCCAGCGGGGTCTTGCCTACAGGGTCCCTGTACCTGCTGCACACATGAGCAGATGTGATGGCTCATGAGGTAATTACCCACTGAGCCAGTGTGTCTGCAACTATAAGCTGAAGCAGGGGCTCCCTTCAGGTCGCTCCCCCGCTCAGGTCAGCAAGCAGCTAATGACATTTAGAAACAATAGGATGAAAGAGACGGCACTTGTTTATAGTCGCAGCCGCACACTACCTTTGTCTTATTGTCTGCCGTCCGTCTTAATCTCCCAGCAACCCCTTTCTCACCACAAGGAGATCATGTTATTAGATCCCCTCCCCTGGCTCATTTGTCATCCTGCAGCACCACTCCTTCAGAAAAGGACTGCAGCAGCCGAAAGAAAGAAAACAATACAAGCGGGCGGGAGGCCACGGCATCAAATCTTCATCATTTACTGGCCCGTGGTCGCTCGTAGCATCGTTATTCTTTCAGGAATCACGCTTGTTTAATATGCCTTGCCTTCCCCGTTCACCCCCCCCCTCCCAGTTTCAGCAGGCTGACAAACTTCAACCCCTCTCCCCTCTCTCTCAGCCCTTTTAACGCACTGCTTTGTATTACATTGTACCCAGAGCACTGCATCCTGCCACATATGCACTCCATCACATCCACCCCCACTACAGTAAAACTATTGTTAGTGTTCACAGTTTGCTGTCACCGCCTCAGTCACATCTCTTTAATCTCTCTTCTTTGAGCCGGCTTGGTTTTCATGCTGCCGAGGCGCACAGGAGGGAGGGAGTCGGCTAATTACAATAAACAAATATGCTCAGAGCTGCCTATGTAAGGTTGGCATAGGTTAACAACTCTATAAATGTTAAATGAAGCTTAAAATAGGAGAGTATGGCATACAGTTGCCATAGCGATCTGGGCTGTGATTCTTTGTGTACTCTCTTGGTTGACAAAGTTTAACTTAATTTTAGACCCAGATCTGTGATAGAGAGGAGAAATGAGTGATTGTTATATTGTGCCACTGGGGCTTCTTTGATGGCTCTGTCACGTCTGGAGCTTCTTCTTCTTCTTCTTCTTTTACTGCGACTGTGTGTTTGTCTGTGCCTGGCGTCGTGTCTTTGTTGTAGTGAAATAACTCTGTTAACGTTGTTCTGGATTTGACATGTGGAAGTCACCCATTAACGATTCCCTTCGTGCTCACGTCTCTTTTCTCTCTCTCTTTTCTCTCTCTCTCTCTCTCTCTCTTTCTCTCGCCCTCTCCCCCCGTCTCCTCTCTCTCTCTCTCTCTCTCTGGCTCTCTCTTTCAACAGGTGGGACAGTCAAAATGATGCGTAGGAGGTGCAGCGTACAGTCGTATTGATGGATGTGTTAACAGACAGCAGTCTCACATTGATTGTGAAGACTTCAGAACCAGAGAATGCAAACGTATTGGAGAACACAGGTGAAAACACTCTTCCTCATATGTGTCAATGTGTTTGATGTTAAATCTGTATATATTCCGCCACTGAGAGCGAAAAGCTAATGTTTCTTTTCTTTTTTTCTGAAAATGTGCTTTGAGAGTCAGTTGTTGACCTAAGAAACATTTTCTTCAACCGTTCTTTAGAATAAATGAAAGCTGTAAACAAGTTTGAAAAGTTTGAAACTGCAATTTGAAGTAGGTGTTGAATTTGCTTTTCTCTCTCAGGTTTAAAGCTCTTCGACACGATACAGGCCATGGTGAAACACATGCTGTCTTTTTTTTTTTACAAACATTGGATGAAGCCTCTCTCGCTTTTGTTAATCCCCTCTCCTCTCACATCTCAGAAATCTACCTTTTAGCATACAAACGGTGAAATGAATTCTTTCCCATACGCCCGCTCATGTTTATTAAGCGCTGACAAATTAGTGTTTCAATTAAAGATAAGATTTATAAAACCAGGGAGGTTAACTTGTTACAGCAGCAGACAGAATCAAAATGAGGTTGACAAGAAACACGAGTAAAGTCAAAAATATTGACATATATGTTTTTAAATAATAAAAAAGTGCAGTATTAGTGGCATTATATTGAAATAGACTTGTACATATGTACTGCATATATATTCATATATGATTTGTATATAGACAGGTATGAAATACAAAATCAATATTGAGTATAATATTGCCTCATATATTTGGGAATAACTGCAGTGAAGAGTACGAGGTAGTACTATCAATATATAAAGGATAAAGACCATTTATCCAGATGTATTTGAGCTAAGTTGTGGAAGCTGCCGTCTGTGAAAGCTCAGTATGCGTCTTAAAATCTCCATGATGTCAGTTAAAGTTCCTCACTGTTGCTGTGCATTTCCCAAGAGTCATTCAACCACCGCCTGCTGCCCCCCATAGTTTACCTCTGCCAAGCAACACTGGTGCTTATGTGAGGGTTATCTCTGTGTTTCAGCTCTGGTCAGGCTCAGTGGGGACTGACTGGTTCCCACTGTGAGAATCACACAGATTATCCACCTGCACTAGTCTGGTCCTGGAGAGACAGTGAGAGAGAAAGAGAGGGGTTGGGGGTTGGGGGGGGGGGAGCAGAAGAAAAGAAAAACGGTGAACACAGCGTCATTGAGCAGGAATAGGGCAGCTCTCTGAGGAGGATGGCCATGAATCATGCTGCAGTTACTCACCACTTATTATGAACGCCCTGTACAGGCTGGATTGATTCTGCCCCCCCCACCAACACTGCCGCCGCGGCCATTCACAAATTGCCATGCAGTGAAGAGGGAGCAAAAGGTAGCAAGCGGCTTCTGTGGCCGGCCCACCAGCTGGATGAATGCACGCACTGGGTGGCTGAGCTGCAGTATGGCCAGCTCGGCATTTTGCCACTGGAAAAGCTTCCGTGTAACTGGGATGAGGAGCAGGGCGGCTGCGAGGGAAGGAGATAGTGACCAGAAAAGGAGAGGAAGAGAGGATGGCGAGGGGATGGTGGCGTGAGGAAAGAGAAAGAGTCACCTGTTTGTTATTTGCATTGTACTATATATAACACTATTTGAGCTTTTTTTATTCTTTCCGCCGAACGGCAAGGCAGCATGGATGGTATCTGATTAAGACTTCCTTGTTTCTATAGCGATGACACGAAACCATTTGACTATATGTGCATAAGTGCACGTGTGGCTGCGGGTGCATGTGTGGCGTCTGACACACTAATAGATAAGGCCACAGATGCCAACTTGTCTCTCTCCTCATGTCCATGACCATGTCCCCCTGCATGGGCTCGCCTCCCAGCAGGCGGCGCCTGGCGCAGGGCAGCTCCAGCTCCCTCCAGGTGGGCGGAGCCCTGAGCATCATGGCTGCAGAGAGGGGGGGGGGGGGGGGGGGGTCACCGNNNNGGGGGGGGGGGGGGGGGGGGGGGGGGGGGGGGGGGGGGGGGGGGGGGTGATAGCTCCGAGTGCTAACTGGTCTGGTCTGGGCTAGCTTGGCTGTGCTCGGGCCGTCTAGCATGGCTGGACTTGGCAGAGCTGGGGATCAGCAGATCACCACCACCTGCCAGCAGCTGGGGTCCGTCCATATGTTCACTGGTGGACGTCCACGCCAGCGTGCAGGAGCTGTCTCACGTCCAGGCTCGCTTTGTGTTCAAGAAGCACTTCCTCTGATTACACATATGTAAAACCTGAATCATGTAGGAGTCGATCAGTCAGTCAGTCAAATGTTATTTGTACATCTCACATTCACACACGTGCACTTCCTCACAGACCTTTACAGGGGGCGTCCTCTGCCTGTGAGGCCTGTTTTCTGTTTAATAGTGCATGAGCTGATTTTTCTGTATGCTCAGATATTGAAATCTGGCAGCAGGGAGAGTTTTGGACCTTAATCTTGTTTACGTTTGCCACCATAGATGCAGCAGTGACATTACGCTGCACTGTATCAGTTAATATGAGGCTGCCGGTCCCCCTTTGACCTCTAATGTCAAACTCAATTTGTCAGCTACAGTCATCGCTATAAAAGCTCGTGTGGCTGTGTGTGTGTGTGTGTGTGTGTGTGTGCTTGTGTACCTGTCTGACTGACTGATCTGTGGCACATTCTGAACAGCTGAAGAGCTAATGGTCCAGCTGGAGACAGATGGCCTCTCGATAACACTATACCCCCCAGCCAATACTCACACTCTATCTGACACACACACACACACACACACACGGCAGAAAAATGTAATGCACGCACACATGGGACAGGATAGATTGTTAATCCATTATAAACCCTGAGGAAACACATTTCTCAATATGAGTTTAATGTTTCACAGCAATTTTGTACAATCTTTTGGCAACATTAGGAGGCAGCTTAGATTCCACGCAGACGTGGGGGAGAACGGAGGTTCACGTTTGCAATTTGGGTTATTTCTCTTACTCCATCTATGTCGTAGAGTTAATGAAAGAGAACTTATAATTTCTTGATATTTGTCTGATGTGGGTACTGGTAGATTTAACGTACTCCATCGAGTACTGCAGCCAGACGGTGCAGTGTAGCAGGTGAGGTGCCCAATGAGGAGTGGGATATCTGTGAGTGTGTCATGCTTTTGCTCTGAGGTCCTTTTGGCTCGCAGGCTGAGCCGAACCGATGGCGACACGTTGCTGCTGTAACAGTTTCCTGAGAGGAGGAGGGAAGGCTGTTTTCATTAGGGATGACAGTAGCAAAGTTCTCTGCTTTCTGTAGGCGTTCTGGTTGCACCGCTGCGTCTTCAGGCCGCAAAGCCCACAGAGACACGCTCTCTGAAATTTAATTACCTCGTCAAATCACTCTGGAGTCACAGCCATGTTCGGAGATCTGCTCACCACCAATACAGCCATGTTAAACCCTGTTGTTTTTAGCTGTCCTTCCCTTAAGGATCACTGCCGCAGCGACGATTAGACCGATTCATTCTGAAATGGGGGAGACGTTGCTAGTTAACCTCGGTGAACATATCAACTGCTGTGGTTTGTTTTTCAGTGTTTTTTTTTCCCTGGCATGGTTTTAAAGAATGCACGTGAGGCAGCAGCTTGGGACTGTAGCGGGAGGCAGGTGTAGATGATATTGGTTATACAGTCTCCAACATATGGGCCTGTCGTGTCCCATGTGTACGTACCTGCCTCCTCTGCTGTCTTCTAATTATGCAGAGCAAACAAAGCTACCTGCCTGCCGCAAGCCCACTTCTGTGGGTTCTGATTGTTGCGCATCACGTGCACGTCTTGGACTGATTAAAACGGCGCCACGGTCGACCTCTCTTTCGGCCGTCACCACTCGTTGCTGGAAATCTGCGTAGATTTGTGGCAGTTTGTTGCTTAAGGGAACAGTTGCATCTGTGTCTGTACAGATGAGGAGCTAAAAAGAGGGGGAGGTAAAACAATATGACTGCATTACTTTAATCTCCCATACTGCTCTTGTGTTGGTGAGGAAAAACACACAATGCCGCAGTGCTTCATCTAACGGACGTGTCTTTACTAACATTATTATAGCTAGACTTAAAAACTTTTCCAACTCTCTGCATGAATAGGAACTTTGTTGAACACAACATTCTAAACATTAACAACTATTATGTATTGAAATATCTGTTACATAACTGAATGCGGCAGGAGATCACGCACAATAATGAGAAAAACTCCGGAGGGACGCTGGCGATGCCCCGATCACCAAAATCTCTCACATGTTTTCCAAGTCATCATTTTCTTCAGCATCTCCTGTAGAGAAATAAGTTTTTTTTCCATAGTATTTGTGTCTGTATCATTTTAGAAATGTCACCAACGCTCCCTGCTTGCTGTGAATTATCTGGACAGTATTCTGCCATCTTTTACATTCAGCCCCTCTGAATAACGGCTGAAAGCAGCTTTACTTTGCCTCTTAGCTCGTGATAAAGCAAATTATATTGAATGTTACTGAACGTCTTGCAGCTCTTTATCACTTTCACATGTTAACAGGATGTGTGAGATTAAATTCATGGATAATTTCCCCTCTTTTTACGTGTGGTCTGTAATTATATAGCACTTTCCTAGACTTAGACGGCCACTCAACATTCTATTCAACGCGGTTTTGTTATCAACCCTTTCGCATACGTCACACAGTGCTGGCACAGGTGTCGGGGCCAGGGAGCGAGGGCTCGAGTCGTCTAATTTAGCCTGAGTTGACGACCTGCTCTATGTGCTGAGCCATAGCTAATTTGGGATGAATTTATAATGGCTGTGTTAGCTCTTGCCCAGTCTTGACTTTTACAATCAAACTGTAATGGGTAAGAAGTTGTCATTACCCAATTTGACATTGCTAATACCTCTTTCCAATCTAATACCAAAACTGACTTATTAGTGTTTAAAGCTGGCAACCTGGCTCTGGGGGGTTAATTTACTTTAATTGCATTTCAGCAGCCTGGGAGAAATGTCAGTGTAACTACAGGACAAAAACAATGTCATTTAACTTCTGACATATGGTTCACAGACTTGCAGGAATTGAAAGCTTTTCTTTTCCTCCCCCCCACAGGAGTATGTGAGCAGAGTGGGGATCTGAGTCTGTGCGGACTCGTTGATGCCGCTCTCCCGCCATCCTCACCCCGACCTGCCGCCGAGACGTCACAGCGGGCCTGTCCACCGCACCAGAGGACCGCTCCGACACCGCCAGCCCTGCCCCTGCCCATTGGCACCGACCCCTCTCTTGGCCTGACGGCAGCCCCCTGTCCTTCCACCGATGCCTCGCCCACTGTAGTCGCACAAATTCACCACCCTCCCCCTCCCACTTCCCTTCCCACCCCGGCTGTAAACTCCTGGGGCTCAGTCGGAGACACCCAGAAGACTCCGCTTCCACTGCCCATTGCCCTGCCGCTGTCAGCCACAATGATGGAGCCCGGCACTGTGTCTGCCCTGACAGAGGAGTGTCTTCTGCAGCCTTCACGCACCTGCCTTGGCTGCTTCATTGAAACTTGTGATGCTACTGACCCCAATTCCATCCCGAACCCACCGCTTGACCCTAACACTAACCCAGACACAGAGACTGGGCTGAGTGTAAGGATAGGGGATGTAAGCCGAGAGGATTTCTCTGACATTAACAACATCAGCATCCAGTGCCTGAGTCACGCAGGAGAGACAGTGAGTCACTATGGTGAACAGCTCCTCTCTGACCAGCTACTAAGCTTTCCTCTGCCGAAAGCCCCAGGTGAGGGCAAGAGGGTGGACGGAAACAAAACAACAGAGGACTGTGATGATGCAGAGGATGATGCAACAGCTAAGAACTTGTACGAGGGGCTGTTACTGGACAAAGTGAGCGGAGAGGAGGTTCTGTTGGCTAATGCCGGCCAGGACTGGGGCTACTTTGAGTCCTTCATCAGCGAGAGCAAGATGGAACTGCTGGACCTCTGTTCTAAGAATGAACTGTCAGTCAACCTCTTCTCCGAGGAAGATGTCGACAACCTCTTCGATGATGAAGACGATGATTCAACTTTAAGCAGTGATGTGTGTTCGCTGAAGATTCGTTATGAGTCTTTCCAGGACAACATGAGGGAGAAAACAAACGTGCTCCAGGAGGAGACGCAGTTCAACTTCTTCCCCAGTGTCCTGGCTAACTGTGCCAAGAAAGAGGAAGGAGTGGGCGTCCTGAGGAGGAGTGCTGAGGAGCTGCAGCCCAAAACTGATGAGCTCATCCTGGAGACCGGACAGGAAAGAAAAGCTGGGGACTGCAGCGGTAGGAGCCCTCTTGATGGCTCCCAAGGCTCGCCCATGTCTACTCCCAAAGTTAATTACTTAATGGACTTCAATTCGACGGAGGAGTCGGGAGAATTCAGCGATGACAGCTCCTGCACGGGCTCCTCCTCAGACACGCTGCAGGAGGGCAAATTCAAAAAGGGCCACTCGAAGAGATTCCTCAGTCCCTCCAACCCATTAAACTATGGCTTACGCTCCAAGAGGAAGGTTAGATACAGCGATGATTACTTATACGATGTTGACTCGCTCGAGAGTGAGAAGAATGCTGAGAAAAAGGAAAAAGCTCCCGCGGGTCAGAAAGAGGAGGAGGATGTGGACTGGTGCCCCAAAAAACGACGGAAATCCTGTCGTAAGGAGCCTCCCGTTGTCATCAAGTACATCATCATCAACAGGTTTAAAGGAGAGAGACTCATGTCGGTGAAACTGGGAAAGTTAGACCCTTTGGATGCCACTGTGAGCCTAAACACAATCACAGTAAGCAAATATGAGAAACTGGCTCCTCTGAAGGATTTCTGGCAAGAGAGGCAAAGAGAGAGACAGGAACAGCTTAAGCTGGCTGCCAGAGATAAAAAGCAACGCAGTTTTCATCTAAATGGACGCCATCATCGCCCTTTTAATTCTAGTCATCCCAAAAGGAAATACAAGATTGCAAACAGGCTTAAGGTTCAGAGGATTCACGCTGTGGAACAATCAGCAACAGCACAGGGCTCCGCTCTCTCAGATCAGGGCCAGGGAGGTGTCACTAAAGAGGAGGCCGCCCCCATGGTAGGGGGAATAATAGGAGCTCCAGGCCTCCCGGTCACATTAGACACGAGCTCCATCACGCACACAGTCACGGCCAAGAGCCGCTCCCAGGAGAGGGAGGAGAGAGAGGGGAGGAGACTGGGAGGAAATAAAACAGTCAGGATAAGGAAATTCAAAAGCGAGGCAAGGCTGAGGAGCAAGAAAATAAAAGAGGCAGAAGGAGAGGAGGGGAGGAGTGTGACAAATGGAACTGATGCCTGTGTAGCTGCAGCACAGACTGAGAACCCAACCGCTGGGTCAGAAGAGGCAGGCGTTAGCTCAACTACAGGCAAACACCATTTTTCTGACAATACCACCCCTGCTGACACATCTGAGGAGAAATTCTCCTTTGTTACATCCACCTGCTCTCCTGATAAAGCTCCCTCCTCAGAGGAGGTGGAGGCGGGTGTCCCTGTCATCCCGGGAGGCTACCTGCAGACCCTGTTAGATGCTACAGACTCCTCTGGCGGAGCAGCTATCTCCTATTTCCCCCAGCAGTCCTCTAGGCAACAGTATCCTCTGGGGCTATCCCTAGAAGAGAAACAGTTTTCTTCTCTGCAGCTCGCTCAGAGCTGCGTCCTCTCGCCTCCTTCTGAGTCCGAGCTCCAGCAGTCCCCCCAGAACTGCCCCAGCTTTCCCCAGATGTGGCACCAGCAGCTCTGCGCAGGTCACAGCCAGAGCTTTGGGCCCGAGACCCCTGAGACTCCCATCTTACCCAACAGCTTTGCGGGTGCTGTGCCCCTGAACGACAGCCTGCCAGTGTCTAACTACAGCCAGCTGAGCCCTGAGGCGGACAGGCTGCTTTATGACAAGAGCTACCTGACTGAGGCTGGGCTGCAGCCCGGGGCAGATGTGCAAGTGTGTCAGTCTGCCTGTGTGGATGGCCAGGTGCAATACCAGAGAGGGTCCTTGTGCACAGACAATGGTAGGCTCGTCAGCTATGACTCAGTGGGCTCTCTGTCAGCCTCCTCTAGCAATTACAGCTCCCTCAGCCTCAAGTCTTGCGAGCGAGAGGGTGAGGAGGAGGGCAGGGACAGCTTCTTAGCTCATTGCAGTCCAAAAGTGGTGATTCAGCAGAGTGTGGATGCCCTCACCCCACTGAGGGAGTCCTCAGACCTACTGGATATCTCCAACTTTACCCCCGACAAATTTAGACACTCATCCCTGTCAGAACTGTCCCCTCCCGAGACCCCCAACCTGTCCCCGCAGGTGGTGGGGCGTGAGATGAAGATAGCCGGGAATGTTGGAGAATACCAGGACGTTAATGACATGACCATGGACTGCAATAGGGAAGTAAAGTGGAACTGTGACGCCATTCAGCAACAAGAGCACACAGCCAATGCATACACGGTGGAAGACAGCCAGTTCCCACTGCACAACTTCAACAATCAGAATGTGTTATGTTTAGATAAAAAGGAGCTGGGTGTTACAGAATTTGATGAACAGACTGGTGAGATGCTGCCTGGAGCGAAAAGCATAAAGTCTAAGAGGAAAGGCAACTGCAAACAGACAGCTGCGGGACAGAGCCCAAAGAAAGTCCGGGCACCCAGAGCCCCAAAGTCAGAAAAGGTTAAGACGCCCAAACAGAACTCACGCTCCACTAAAAAGATAAAGGCCATGTTAGAGGGGAAGGCAGCAAAGAACCAGGCAGGTGGTTGTGCCACAGGCCTGACTGACAGTAGCACCACTGGGGACTGGTCTGGCACCGGCTGGTCAGAGAGCAACAATCTGGTGGGGGATGACCAGAGAGAATTCGAGGAGCCCTCCAATATCCTATCCAACATTGTCTCTGGCATGGCCGAGGTCCAGAGGTTCATGATGGCCTCCATTGAGCCACTGTGGAATCCCATGTCGGAGGCCTGCATGCCCTCTGAGGCCAACAGTCTCAACCTAAAGACCCTCAAAATCTTGGCAGGCACAGAGGCGGACCTGAAGAAAAAAGGAGCTGTGCTCACAGGGGCTGGGAGAGGAAGAAAGGCTGGGGGGAAGGGAGGCAAAAACCAGGCCAAATTCAACCCCTCTCATCCCTTGTTCCCTCAGCTAGCACTGGGCTGTAACATGTTCGATAAACCCAACTTTATTAACCCCGGGCCTGCGCACAAAAAGCTGTACCGCCACAAGACCAGTGCAAAGTTCCCGCGGATTGAGACACTGAAGGGGAAGCGAGGTGAGAGAGACCCAAATAAGGACATAGCACTGATCACCTCTTTTGAGAAACTGAGGTAATATTTTGTTATCAGCTGCTGTTGCACCCCCCCCCCCCCCCCCCCCCGCGCCCCCACCCCACCCCCCACTACCTGCTCAGCCCTCCCTCCCAAGCATACCTACACTGACGCTATGCCAGAGCTGCATGAGTACTACGTTCCCCCTGACTACCCCCAATTCCTTTTAACCCCCCCGAAGATGAAATTAATATCTGCATGAAAAACTTCTTGTACTTTGCAAACTACCTATTGAGTGATTGTGTCAAGCTTGATTGAGATTTGAAACGACCATGGCTGCATTTTTCTTGCTTTTGTTGTTTCTGCTTTGTTTGTTCTTCTTATAGTCGTTTTTGTTTTATTTTTGTCTGAAAAAAAAAAAGAGAATAAGCCTTGAAAACAGTTCTGTCGCCTTTTTGAGGAATTTTGTTTTTGTATTTTTCTCAGCAGAACTAGCTTCCCTGAATTATGTATTTATTCCCCCCTTTTCCCTAAAGATGTAGCTATATACACAAATGCATTGAGTGACATCTACGCACCCCTCCTCATCTGTTTTTGTATGCAGAATATGGATGTCCTGTTGTTGCTGTCCTTCATACACTGCCTGGCTCATTTCAAGAGGGAAACCTACAGTTAATGAGCCGTGTTTAAACCCAAGACATCTTGAAAACACAAGATGGGACCATTTTGTATTGACGACATATCAGACAATGTTTTTTTTCCCTCAAAGTTGGAATGACTCCCCATTTTTTCCTTTGATTCTTTTTCTTCTGGGGTTTAGAGGAACTGGTTATCTAAATTAACATTTTTACGCCTTGCAAATTCATAAAAGCTCCACCCTCAGAGTATTTTTGTCAATGTTGTTGTACAGGGACATGCAATATTTGCAAAAAAAGATGATTATAATCTTAAAATCAATGTGCCAAAAGTAACAATGCTGTGTAAATGACCTCTTATATATGTGTGAATATTGGCTGTTCCTCTTTTCTATCCATTGGAATATTGGCTGCTCGGGTTGGAGACTCCTTACAGAGACTTGCCACTACAGGAATTCTTTATTTGGGACTTTTCTCTCTCCGATGAAAGGCACCAACAGCTGGCAGTGGTACACCACCACTCACTAAACCAAATCAGAAAGACTCTGAATTCTCCTCGTTTCCCCCACTTTGTTTGCCAAATTCAATTTACCTCAACATCGCCTGGCACTGAGAAGCAACAAAAGAGAGGCAAAGGGGAGATGTGCTCTGAAGGCTACAGTAGGAGGAAGACGATGAAAAAAGAAATGTTCAAATGAGCTTTCTCCGGACCAAGGAGAGGGTAGTGCAGATGTTTGAGGGTAAGCAAGGAAATTATTTGTCATTTGTCAGAGGCAGCGCCTCACTGAAAACCTATTTTGTACTGGAAATTCAAGGTGGTTTATTACTCATTGAGATTCTGATGCACGCATCAGTCATGAATGGATATTACATTGTTGCAGTTAAATTTAATGTGAATGTGAAAGCAGTTTTCAGTACAAATGGAATCAGTAATCTTGTAAATGAAGGAAAGCATGTCTTTAGCTCCACTTGGAAATCTTACTTCTATCTTACCTGAAACGGTAATGTAAACGGTAATTTTTCTTGGCATTCTCATGTTATTTATTTCTTAACGCTGCCATACTCAATATGTTGTTTCTCCAGTTATTTTGGACCATTTTATCTCATAATGTCTAAGTTCAATTTAATTATGATGGTACTTTTTCCTTTCTGTCTAATCATAATTAGTAATTTGCCAGAAAATATTTTCCAAATCAAGGCCATATAAGTGTATAAATTGAAAATAAAAAATATCTGCACGATCCGATCCAGTGTATTCCAACGCAGTTAATATGAATGACTCGTGGGTCGTTCGCCTCCACGCTGCCCAGAAAGAAATCAAACATAAAACAGAGTTCTCAATCATGTTTAATCTGCTGTAAAGGTGTTTTGATAAAATAAATACATTCACCTGGTTATACAATTAAATACTTAATAGGCTTATATTTTATCTTCTAAAGTGATGCATTATTTAAAAAACAAAGCAGTGTAACATGAGCCTGCACAGAGACATGCAGGCTAATTGAAGCGTCATTTAAAGACAGGCCTTGTCACACTGGATATGCTATTTCTGACGCGCACGTGATGGTAACTGATTGCCTGCATGCGGCAGGATTCATAATCAATCTCTCTCTGTCTCTTCTTTCTCTCTTCTCTGCCATGATCCTTTGTTTCTTTTCTCCAGTGTATCAGGGTTAGGACCAAGACAAGCTGCTGATGGGAAGCTCCATGGGCTGCACGCCCATTTAGTCTGCCTTCTCTCATTTCTGCCTATTGTCAAATTGAATGTACTTCTCTGAGTTCATAGTTTTTTCTTTTTGTTTGTTTTCAAAACGTGCCACTGTTGAGCTGCCTCATGTTAATGGTGCTAAGAAAGCTGACAATTCGTTTTCGTTCTTTCCTTTTCTCTCTCTTTTTTTTGTCTTTGTTTTTTTTTTGTTTTGTTTTCCCAGAGTTAACAAAAAAGAAATGCAAAATAGATTAGGTACCTAACCCTCTTTATGAATGTATATTATACCGTTATGTTTGATGTATTCACTTCATGATTCTTTGACAATGATTGGAATTACTTTTGCTCTTTTCATTAAAAGATTACCGAGCTTTATATATACTGTCTAGAGTTGTTACCAGAAGGAATCTTAATGAACTCTTGACACTACAAAATCTTGTATATTTTTTGTGTGCCAATTTGTAACATATTTTGTAAGTGTATATTTTTCTTAGAAAGTGCTGTGAAGTATTTGTGTGTGTGAGTAACCTTTTATGCGCCTCTGTGGGCAGTGGAAAGGATATACAATGACAAGTTTCTGGTTTTAAAAACCAAAATATGAAAGTATCAACAGAAAACTAGAAATATTTACATTTTTGTTGGGAGTTTTGTAATAAGACCATGATCTTGTTGTGAGAGTGTTGTGTTACTGTGCAAAACACAAATAAGCAAAGAAAAAAAAACATGAAAACTCTGAAAAAAATATAATTTGTGAACAATTTGCTGTTTTATAGATTTTCATGTAAATTATTTGAGTATTATTTTGTTTTTTGTTTTGTTGTAACTGTTGCAAAGGTTTTAAATATTTGTGATCAAGCCTGTATGGTGATAATGTAATATTGGTAACTTGCTGAGTTTTGTAATAATGTTTATGGAGTAAATATACAAATTAAAATAAGATTTTGAATGCTGCTTTCTGAAGAGAGTTGGGTTGTGTTTTTTACCGCCCACGACTTGCTGTAGGCACTAACTACGGCATAACATCTCCATACTATTAGCTTCTATAAAAACAAATGTATCCAGCAAAATGCTAAATTAAAATTACAAACAGCCATCTGAAATGTCTGGAGTGAGGTGTAAGCGGCGCATCATACCCTCCCTCCACCACTTTAATAGGAACAGGGAAGAATATAATCTGCTGTATTCAGTGCTTGGTCTTTTCACAAAACGTGTAAACATAAATACAACCAACAATTCCAATTAGCCTGTCCCTATTTGTTACACCAGAAGACTCTTCGACGGAAGGCATTTTATTTTCTGCACAAGTCTGGCTTTGGCTCATGTTATTTTAATGTCATATCTAATTAGCACTCAGGGCCCGGCATTGCTGGAGTGACTGCTCATCCATAACTCTGAGCTGTGCTGCAGTGGTCCACACTGCAACTCATTCTGGCATGCTTAATTGGAGCTGGAGATACTGTCTTAGACCATAAACAGATCCTGTGATGTATGCCTCCAAATTTGTCAGGTGGTATTAGCATTGTTTTTGTTCCTCAGTCACCCATAGCAGATAAGGCAGCGGGCAAATTATAAGACGGATCGTCTGCTGCGATGGATGAGTTGCACCTGCGGTTATTATGTTTGTTTCGAGTTGTGTCCGTGTGTGCGTTCACGGTGCATTAAGAGTCACAGGCAACTCTCTCAGTAGAGCAGTTGTTTGTACATTTCTTTTTTTTCTGATTACTGAGAACGTTTTAAAGCAAAACTTAAATAGAATCAGTACATCTATATGTGTGCAGAGCTTTGTAAAGTAGGGACATAGCTACTTATCGAGTCAAATCACGAGAAACTAACACAATTACTCAAACACAATTTGTTTGCCGGCTTATTCCAAGAAAAACATGTATTTACATACAAAGCTTTTCAGGCAAATGTGATGTGTAAGACGCAGTGTTATTGAACTGCAGTAATCCTCGATAAATCCTTAGAACAATAGCTTTAAGGCGGTACTGAGGTTTTCAACCTCTGCCCATTAGCCTCTTGTTGTTTCACTGAAAGGTTTTTTTTTTCTATTTCCGGGTGTTAATTAAATTGGAGAATTAAGACATTCTCATGAAAACATGGCTGTGATTGCTGT
This sequence comes from Pseudorhombus dupliciocellatus, assembly GCA_016785235.1. Classification (NCBI taxonomy): domain Eukaryota; kingdom Metazoa; phylum Chordata; class Actinopteri; order Pleuronectiformes; family Paralichthyidae; genus Pseudorhombus; species Pseudorhombus dupliciocellatus. The sequence goes on along the minus strand of JAFBJW010000129.1, from coordinate 1,231,722 downwards.
AACTGTGGGTGCAGGTTTGGTTTAAAAAAATGGCCTGGGGAGCAGATGCCCCCCGCCGGCAGCTCTGGGGTCAGGACTGTGTCTCTGCTGATGTGCTGATGCATCAATACTGTCCTACCTCCGCCCACTCACACTTCCAGGGCCTGCTAACCGCCTGTGGGGATTCTACCTATAAAAATCTATACTTCCAATATTTGTGTTCATTTTATTTAGGAGTTATGATACAATTTTGGAATTCTACAAGTTGGATGTTTTGACCTAGTTTGTATTGAACATTTGTTTATGTGTGAGAATATTGCTCAAATAGCACAACTTATTTCTGGAAAATTTCTATCCATTGTTGAGACTAATGCAAGTTGAACTTAGCATTCGTTCACACATAGTGTTTTTCATTGCAAACTAATGTTACTTCTTGATTTTACTAGAGATTTGCAGGTGTGTCATTTTATTTTATACATCTTAGGATGATATCCCAAAATTCTGGCAAATATTTGGGTGTTAATCAAAAATGTACCTCACTCATTTGATTTTTTTGTTTGTATTTTGTTTTTGTTCTGTTCTCACCATACACACAGAACAAGGTGCTTTAATTGAAGTGCTTCTCTTCTGAAGACACAGAGGCAGAAAGTGATTCAGATGATAATGCCCTGGTGTGAGAATGTGAGAGCAAATAAATCATTTACGATGGGGACATAGTCTTAATTTGAGTGTAGCTAATACGAACACTGAGTATCAGATATTTCCTCCATGGTGTTATTATAGTTTTATTTCATCCAATTTGACCATACTTGACTATAAATGGTCCAAACCTGTATAAAAAATACTACTTTGATAATGATACAATTGGCTTCTTTATAATATGGACATAGATGCTGCAGTTTATGTTGTGTCATAAATCATCGGATGCTACTGAATACCAGGGCAGAGTAAGACAGATGGCATTGTTTAACCATGGACCGATGATATATGTTGGGCATTTAAGGACACTGTTGTTTACAGATATTTGTCTTCCAGCCTGATACTGCAGAAGGTAGGCGTATTTATATTTTCCACCGCACAGTGGCGCTACAGCTGAGCAGAGCTGCTCCTTCCAAAACAAACATCCCTTTCTTTCTGACGCTGTTCTGATTGTGAAGTCAGGCTTTGACGCCCTGCGTAATGTCTGTCAGGTGAACACAATGCCGTAGCTTGGCCCGCCCCCTTCGCTGTGATTGGCTGGTGCTCGGACACCTCTGCCTCAATTCGCCCGGCGGGATTGGTGCCGTGCCCGTGTCTGCCTGCCAGACAGAACCCGGGGGGAAGCTGCGTTGAGGACTACGTCGGTTTCCGGAAGATCATTGTAGCTCTTCGAAAAGAAAGAAAATGGAATCCTGAAATCGCAGCAAGCTCAACACACGAGTGTTTTCCGCAGAGTGGCAGAGGAACGACTGGGCTGAACGAGCACATCCGAACCTCCGTGAACAGGTTAGTGTATCGGTGACAGAGGTGTATTCACCCTGATGGCCTTTATTTTCATCCGCTAGCTACTTTTAGCTATTTCCTCTGCTAACGCACTGGCGTTAAGTTAGCCTGCGGTGGTGCTAACTGGTTTGTGCTTTTAATGACACCCTCGTGTTCTATTGTGGCCGTTCGGTGATGCTATCATGACATCAGCCGTATTTGGGGTAAACCGTGTTAACGTCAAAGGTAATGTTACGGGGCAATCTCCCCCAGGAGTAACTTGCGAAGCTAGCGTTAGCTAATGTTTGGTATCTCGTTGGTAGTGAACGAGGATACCGAGTAGGCTAGGAGCTAACTCTCTGTAGCCGACTGTAAGCCTTCCACATTTGGGTTTGTTTGGCCATTTATGTAGCCTGTTTAAAGACGCGCATCACCTGGATTGTGGGAGATATTACCACGAGAATAGGTCTCGTGTACCGTCAGCCATATTCAGAGATAACAGTTGCGGCAGCCGTGTACGATGCTAACGTCCTACTAGCTAACGCAGGCTATGCTAAATGATGCCATTTTGTTTTTATCCCGACTTTGACCAATACTGCTTCCCGAAGCGATACTGAAACAGACTCTGTATAGAGTATTGCCTTTAATCGTGGCTATTAAACAGCAACATGTTTTATTACGATAAGGAAAGTCCTCTGAATGTTGCTGTAAACACAGCGTCTCAGACACCCAGGGTTACACATTGGAAGTGACTGTGAGTATCGGTTTCCATATTAAAAAGTTGTATTTCTCATTCTGTGGAATGTGCTGCTGGGGCTTGATTATTATTATTTGGTTATGATTTCCCTTCACAACCAAGTCAGTGATATTATATCATCCATTGCTGATATCCAATTGTTTTTGTTTCTGATGCAGCAGCTGGATCTCGCTGAAGATTGGAGAACGTCCCTCAACCTCCCTCCCTTCTGAGTCAATGGAGGGGTCTGACGGCTCCGAGCAGGGAGGCAGTGACCAGTCGGAGTCACAGCGCAGAAGGCAGCTGGACCGCCTGGACAGAGAGGAGGCCTTCTATCAGTTTGTCAACAATCTCAGTGATGAGGACTATCGTCTCATGAGAGACAACAATCTCCTAGGAACCCCAGGTAATAAGCATTTCACACATAAGCATCCATGTCGACAAAGTAAATGTAGGCTTAGGGGTGACATTGCTTTAATCAGTGAAGTAGGAAGGTGTTGCGATTCAGGGTGAATTCAAATGAAACTAAGTCAGGTTACAGATTCCTGACAGAATGTTTCAGCAGCTGTCCCGCCAAGTAGTTTCACTCATATTTCAGTTTCATTAAACAGATAAATCCTCATCATTTTTTCTTCCCCTTTTCTGTATTAGTCCAAAGTTCAGAATTTCGATTGTTTGTTGGTGCTTTATCACAAAGTTTTATTATACTGGGTAAAACAAAGGTTTTTCATTGGGTTATTACTTATTAAAGGTTTTTATTTGAACTCTGTCTGGTAGGTTCTCTTTCAGGGTCATCTAACTTTCCTAACAAGTGGGCTAGAGTTATGAAATTTGTGCTGCACAAGTGTACTTTGTGCTCTGAAAATCAAATTAAATTATTATCATTTTTGATAAATTCATTATTTTCCTTTCATATTCTCACTATTTATACATGCATAGTAGAATGAGAAGTTACAACCAATAAATAAAAATACTTAGGTATAATAATAATTTATCATAAATCATAGATACCAATACATTTATATTTGTCACTGCTAAAATGCAAAAGTCTGCGGACTACTCAGGACACCCAATCCGTTTCTGTCCCAGGACAGTGGGAGGGAGAAAGTAAGTTTGGAACGTCCTTTAGCGGCGCACCCTGCGAGGAGAGGGCATTGAATGGACAGTGGCATGTCCTGGTAAGTCTGGTGGTTTTCAGTATTGTACTGTTGATGTGTTTCAAAACAACCAAACAGATCTATTCGCCAGCATATCGCAGAAATTAAACAATGGCTCATTTTTTGAGACATTTGAAATCTTTTATTTACTATAGTTCCCCTGTCTTCTAGATATGTAGCTGAGTAGTTGAAACCCATGGAAGTAGGAAGGAAGTACCGCTGTCAATTCTCGCCAGCCACCTGCATTGTCTTTTTCTCTGGTGGTCAGACTTCTGAAGAGGAATTACACATGCTGGATGTCTTTTTCTTTCTTTAATACCAGACTGTCTTGTAATGTTTCTTAAAGGAGAGGTAACGGAGGATGAGCTTTTGAATAGACTGCAGCAAATCAAAGATGGTCCAGAGCAGCAGAATAACAACGCCCCTAGTACTGAAACAGGAGAAGAGCCAGTCGGTAAGTTTGCCATTTTTCTTTTTTGACTGTGAGAGTGACCGTCACGATCTGATTTCTCACTTGATATTTCTGCTGTTTCAGTACAACCAGAAACCTCGGAGGATCCCGCCGGCGGAGATAGTCTCCTGGACTGGCTGAACACAGTGAGACGCACGGGCAATACAACCAGAACTGGACATCGTGGAAACCAGTCATGGCGAGCAGTAAGCCAGACCAACCCAAACAGCGGCGACTTTCGTTTCAGCCTCGAAATCAGCGTGAACCGCAACCTGGCTGAACAGCAGGCAGCCACTGAAGGCGAGCAAGAGCCTCCAGAGGGTCAAGAAGTAGTGGCAGCTGCTGAGCCTCAGGTCCCCATGGACACAGAAGTGGTGGAAGAACCAGTTGTAGAGGAGCTGGCTGTTATAGTGGAACCAGAGCCTGAGCTGGAAGAGGTTGTTTCACAAGAGATTTTACAAGAATCTCCCAGATCACCGCCTGCCTTGCCAGTACAACCCCCTCTTTCTCCCTTTCCACGGCGAGGTCAAAGGAGACCCCGTAGCCGCAGTCCAGAACCACGCAGGACAAGGGCGCGCACAGCCAGGAGCCGTTCCCCTCTGAGCTTGGACCAGCTGGATGGTCTCCCCAATCCACGTCCGGTCCTCAACTCTCACGTCCCTGTCCTGGCCACCAGTTCTCCCCCTCTGCCTCACGTAGAGGGCAGTTCACGGACTCGACAACATGTTCTTTCCAGGCAAAGCACGGCTGACAATGATGTCCAGCCATATAGACCAAGTGCAGAACCTGTCCCAGAGGTCCAAAATGTTGAACCTCAGGAAGGAGAGGCTCCTGGGGGGGAGGGTGGCGCAGCAGGACGGCGCCCACCTACCATCATGCTGGATCTCCAGGTGCGTCGCGTGCGTCCGGGCGAATATCGGCAAAGAGACAGCATTGCCAGTCGTACCCGCTCACGCTCCCAGAACTCAAACAACACATTTCTTTATGAGAGTGAGCGCGGCGGATTCCGTAGGACTTTCTCACGCTCTGAGCGTGCTGGTGTGAGGACCTACGTGAGCACCATCCGCATCCCTATTCGAAGAATCTCTGATGCAGGTTTGGGAGAGGCTACCTCGATGGCTCTCCAGTCTATGATTAGGCAGATTATGACTGGTTTCGGTGAACTTGGCTACCTCATGGATTCAGACTCTGACTCTTCAGATTCAAACCGTGGCGCCAGCACACCTGCGGATCTGGGTGAAACCCTCAACAACCCAGAAGCTACTCCTGCTGCTGTTTTGGCTCCCGCTGCTGATGTTGACGAGCCGCCTGCAGCTGCTGCGGTCAGGGCAAGGACAGTTGAGCCTGATATGGCAGAGGGACTCGCCGCGGTGCCGCCGCCAGCGTCCGGCGGCAGGGCTCGACCTCGACCGGCCATCAGCTTAGAGGAGCCGAGCTCGCTGCCCTTCCTGCGGCTCGCCCACTTCTTCCTCCTGAATGATGATGACGAGGATCAGCCGCAGGGGCTGACGAAAGAGCAGATCGACAACCTCTCCATGCGCAACTTTGGCGAGAACGATGCCTTGAAAACTTGCAGTGTCTGCATAACAGAGTATGCAGAAGGTAACAAGCTCCGTAAACTCCCCTGCTCTCACGAGTATCATGTGCACTGCATCGACCGCTGGCTCTCTGAAAACTCAACTTGCCCCATCTGCCGCAGGGCTGTCCTGGTGTCGGCCAACCGAGAGAGTGTGGTGTAGCTCCCAGCAGACTGCAGGCCTTTTGCCTCATCCTAAATTATCTAAATAGCCCATGTTCATGAGAGGCTCTTGAGGAAATGTGTCTCCACATGTATTTCCTTCATGCCATTTGTGAGTTTGATCATAATGCAGTTGCAGGTTTGATACGGGGCACTCTGCGTCATGACATCGGGACACTTTCGCTCTCTAGTAAGACTATTATTAATGCAGTCACAAGCAATGCATGCTGTTGGAATCGACCTGTAGTGACCAAGCAGTGTTTTGCACTGCGCCAAACCATGTGCACAAGCAGATGTGTATCAAATAAAGACTCCCCTGGTTTTAAATGCTGCACACCGGCAGGTAGTTCACGCACTTCAAATCCTTTTGTATTAGCTCCTAAATAGCGCCTTTATATACCATAAATTGGGTATTGGTACAAATCATAGTTAGACCAGTTCAAAGTATTAGCTGTAAATACGCTTGTATAAATAATTTTGAATCATACTTTGTATCATTGAATTGGTTTTGGAATGTAAATGACGTCATGAAGATTAGGAGAGTGTCGGCCGCAGTTACTCAACCACAACTTCTAAATTTGGTGATACCGGTGTACACACCAGAACCGTTTAGAGAGGGTGCAGGACAGGAATTGGTTTGACATCTACAGTGTGACTTCTTCTCTCTTTCTGTTTTTCGCTCACCTGAAGGAAACTAATATTTTGGGAGTGGCTTATATCACGAAAATTCTGTGTGACTTGTATTGATAAAAAAAACTTTGTGTGATAATAAAGGGATCGTTAACCTCAGCTAGATTACTGTTGCAAAGCACAAGTTTAATTTGGAATCACCACATATTCCTGACCATTAAAATGATCGTATTGATGGTATTCATTCATGCCCGATAGGTACAGCTCTATGTTGGTAGTAAATCCTAGATTTGAAATCACCTTGTTGGCGCCCCCCATCTCAAAGATATAGTGACAGGCATGACATGTGAGATATTTAAGTATAGCTGCAATAGCTTGTTTGCCCCGTGTGTAAATGGACCTTTACTTTTTAAACTTAAATGATTTTACAGTCATGCCAACATCCATTCACTTTTCTAGATCTTAATTTTGCCACAGACAGGGATCATCTTAATGAGTGTTTTGGTGATTCCACAGCTTTTGTTTTTTTAATCTGAAATGTAGACCTCTCTCCTCGACTCCTCAGCCTTGTACAGGTGACGAGCGATTAATGATTAATTAATTATTTTAAGTTTCAGATGTCTGTCTGTCTTATTCCATCGGAAAGTCAGGACGCTCGGCTCATGGTCTTTTCCCTCTGCCTCATGAGCAGATGCTCCATATCAGTGTGCAATACATACAAGAGTGAAAGTGGTGAATTACCAAGGATGATATAAATGTATGCTATTTTAAAAGAAAACTTGCTAATGGCTTAAAATCTTAAATGAGGACTTATTACGTTTTTAAAATGTGTTGAAGTTCATTTTATTTCATGTAGAAGTTCTTGTAGGTTTTGATAGCACTGTTGAACAGGAACACTGGCTGAAGGAGGAAAAGTGCATCACTATTAATGCCACCCTGTCATGTTTCTCGTTTCACTGTTTGATGTCTGTTCCACGATTATTGCCTCCCATGTCGGGACAAAGTTTGAAGGCAAGACATTGTCACTGTTCAAAACCATTAATATGTAAATGAAATGTATGTTCCCCTCAGGCCATGCTTTAGCTCTGGCCTTGTTCTGTGACCCACCCAGCGCAGTATGTTACCTGGGTGTTTAAAAGACACTAACCGCTGAATTAAAGTTGTTATGCTACAAACTTTCCGTCACGCATCCTGTCCTCTTACTGGATATTTGCCGCATCCGGATTATTTGCATTTGCTTCTGCTGTCTAAATTTAACATGTTTATTTTCCCACCAGCTAATATTTAGAATCCTTAATGACATTACACGTTTGGATCATAAGCACAACTGTGTGAAGAGCAATAGAATACGTGGTGTCGGTGTTAGCAGCTGAGAGGCCTGGGGAGAATGCTGTTATGATGATTTGAATGTATTCTGACAGTCGGTCCGACAGTGCTGTGTTTGCAGGGTGCACGCTCACGGCTCCAGCACGCGCTCAGGTCCAAGTTCACCGCGGCACAAACCAGGAAGCGCGGCGGTGAGCTCCGGGCTGAAGATGACTCTCCGGGCTGTGGCCAGCCGTCTGTCGCTCTTTCACCGGAACCGTGTCACGGTAAATAAAACCAACAGGTGCTCCCTTCACCACCAGTTTCTCTTTCCTCCAGCTCGAGTCCGTCCGGACTGAAACTAACAACTAACCCGCATCCACAGGAACCGAAACCAGCTGAACCGTCCGCTCGTTTGCCCTCCTGTGTTTCCTTCACATTTCGTTTGTGCAGAAAACGTCCGCTCCGTTCTGCGTCAGCGCAAAATGCTGTTATTTCAGGCGCTCGGAGCCTGCAGTACCACCACCTCGCCACACGGCGGTGCTGCTGACAGCTGTGGTTTTTTTTGTTGGTTGGAGGATGGAATGACCTCCTCTCTTCTTTCAGGTTGCGTCCTTTCAAACAGCAGGAGGCGTGAAATTTAAGAGAACCTGTCCAGTTCAGCTGAGCCACCTGGATCACCTGGTGCTCACCGTGAAAAGCGTCCCCCACACCGTCGACTTCTACACCTCTGTCCTCGGCATGGAGGTCATCACTTTCAAGGTGTGACATCACACGTGCATTGAGAATGCAAAGCTTTTATGTTTAATGGAGAACAATGATTTCACATCAAGTTACTGGTCCATAACTGACCCGTGAACCAAAGCCCAGAGACTGCCTTGAAATTAATTGAGGGTTTGTAAAACACAAACAAAGTCTATGTAGAGGAAAACCATAAAAGTATTATATTGTTATAACTGCTGGACATTGGACAAAACCTTAAATTAACACGTAGATAATGTTAAGATAACACAGGCATTATTTACACAGCCAATGGAAATGTACATGTGTTCTGAATGTGATTAAAAACTGTCCACTAGGTGGCAGGCTTTGATTAAAATTCTCTGCATCTGAAGGGCAACCGTAAGGCTCTGGGGTTTGGGCAGCAGAAGTTCAACCTGCACCAGCTGGGCCAGGAGTTCGAGCCCAAAGCCAGACATCCAACCTCGGGCTCTGCGGACCTGTGCCTCATCACCAACACCCCTCTGGCTGCAGTAGCGGCACATCTGAAGGTACTTCACCCACTAACCACACCACTGTTAAGACTATGAGGAAGCAAAGACCAGATCCACCTGGCGTCTGCGTCTGTGTTTCTGCTCTGCAGGATTGTGGAGTGGAGATAGAGGAGGGTCCGGTGGGGAGGAGTGGCGCCATGGGGCCCATCACCTCGCTCTACTTCAGAGATCCAGACCACAACCTCATTGAAGTGTCCAACTACAACCAGGCAACACCAGAGGGGTCTTCGTGAGACCATGAACTAACTCCCCTTCCAACAAGCTGTACAGGTGCACACAATCCCTGAGGCCAGTTGACTATGCAGACACACAGTCACAGTTGTATTTTTATATTTAAAGATATACTGTAGTCCTGTACTTTTTCACATCACATCATTTTTGACCCTAAAAATTCAATAAACGACAGAAGGAGCAAACAAAACGTTTCACATAAATAAACTGCTGTCATTTTGTGTGATTCAACAAATTGTGGTTGAGCTTTCTGGTGTGTGCTGGATTTTAAAAACAAAATATTTTATATTATTTTGTTTTCTTATAACCAACAAAAGGAAGAAGAACTATTGTGCAATTTACCTAACCTCAGTTCCCATTTCTTTGCACATACAGAGGAAAATCATCCTGTTAAATGAGTCGATTGGTTAAATAACGATTTTCCAAATTAATCTAAGAGAGTAATAATAATACCTAGTTTTTTCCTGCTTGTGCTGTGGTTGAACTACAAAGTCAGTCTCTGTTTTGAAACGTACACGCTCACCTATCTATTTCACGTACAATGCTCACTCATAAAAATAGATTTGTGTCACGGAGGAATTGCCAGGACAAAAAGAAACGTTTCCAAGAAGTTATTTGCATAAAGGTGGAGGCAGCTCGGCCTTTGTTTTCTTTGCCTCTCCTGCAATTTATTGGTGGTGGGAAAGAGTTGATTGAGTATGATACAACATATATAAATTATTCACTATCTGCATGACAGAAGAGCTGCCTTCATTCTTTCTTTCCTCTTTCCTTGTTTTTTCAGTAAGTCCTATATCCGCACTGGAAATCTACTCTCATAATAATCTATTAACTTCATGGTTTTATTGTAAAAACGTTTCCTTATGATAAAGCACAGTGAAACAGGGATTGTTTATACAGGTCCTCCTCATGTGAAGGTGTTGCCCTGCTATTAAAGTGTTCCATTCTTTCCTTATTGCCTGAAATTTTAAGTTTGTTCATTTTTATTATTTTTTTTCCAAAAACGAGACTTCCTCTTCCTCGTGTACAACTCTGATATGTGTCTCCATCAATAGTGTAAATGTCCCTTGTTAAATGAGTCAAGGTCAAACTGCACTGATGGGCACGTGATATTAACCCAGTGCTGTCTTTCCTTCTATGCCACGTCTATAATGCTGATGCCTTTGGGCTGCTGACACTGAGGGTATCCGGGCCATCACAGGACTGACATGTAGCAAGAACACTTGAGAATCTGCAGTGAGCCTAAGATGACAGGAAGAGCATGCAGGCCACAGTGAAAGGCCCCAGCCCAGCGTCAGGTTCGGTGCGATGTTTTCTTTATTTAACAGGGCAAGTCCACATCTTTGGAAAGTGGACGGATCCTCGTTCATCGGCGCTCGTCCGTATCTGGAAAATAAATTGGACCAGAGGTGATTTTGACTCACTCATCTGTGTAAGCTGAAATCAATACGGCTTCGGGGCTGAACACTAAGCACAGCGCAGGCTCGTTTGTTAATATGAACTGGAACAGAACCTGTTGAGCTGAAACAGACGCTTATCTTCACTCTCACGTTAGCTCTGAATGTCCAACAGAGCGTTGCCGTCTCTAAAGTTCACATTCGGCCTCGAGTGCAAAGCGTTGTTTCGTGCATACTTTTACAGGCTTTTTCAAGTTCATTTCAACCTGTACTGCATCCTACTGTAAGTACACAGAGAACAGTTTGATTAAGGTTAAGCTGAAGTGGCCGGCAGATGAGGAAACGACGGCATCAGTGTTTTCCCAGCTCCGCGCCTCATTTGTGACTCTTTTTGTTTGTGTGCGCTCTTCATGTGCATAGCAGTTACTCGTTAACTTTTCACACTCACGCACTGGATATATTTCCTGTGAGTTCAGCTGAGGCAACTGTTGTCTCCACTGACATGGGTGTGTTTGATTTATTACCAGTGACCCGCCTGCTGGTCAGTATAGTCACAGAATTCTCTCCCCAGTTAAATTATTAATGTTTACTGGGGCAGATGGGGGATTCCTTTCTGTTTTCAAACCAAAGAGAAAAGATGTTTTTTTTTTTATCAAACAAATTCCCAGACAGTGTCGGAGTTTTATTTCGTTTTATTGTAAGAAAACAGACACATAACATTTGTGCATCAGAACATCTGAAAGACAAAGGAAAATGAAATGAACATTGTAACAATCCGTCATTTGGCACAAAAATACAGTACTAATGTGAAGTATGTATAACATATACTTTTTATAAATCAGATCATCATTTTTACAACTCATTATATGGATTTCTTAACAAAGTAAAAAGAACACAATTCAATTATTCAGCAATAAAAATTAGATCAATATATTATCAGGTTTCAGTGTTATTCAGCGCTCGTAATAGAGAACGATTACTGCCCCAGATCTGATAGAACACAACGTTTGGAATGCTTTAGATGATGATGAAGCTGCAGCATTTCATCTCACTGATTATAATGAATGTATTAATGCACACTGATTTGGATTTCTCATTGCAGCTGTGACAGAAGAGCCCAGCAGCTGCTGATCCTGTCCAGCTCCTCCACCACATCAATCAGCCGCTCCACCTGCTCTGACGGCAGCACCACCCCCGCGTTGTTTCTGAACTTCTTGGCCAAGCTCTCGTCGCTCAGCGGGTTGCGCCAGTGGCCGTAGAAGGTGTCGCACCGTCCACTCAGGACGTCTCCCCCCGCCAGCGTCACCTGCACTTCGCCATACATGCGGTTGAAATTGGCCGGGTTGTCTTCGGGATGCTCCATGTCGACGCGGCTCAGCAGAGCTAGCAGCTCAGGGCGGCTCCTGGCGGCGGGCGAGAAGGACTGCACGGTCACCTCGCCGTCAAGCAGGGCACTGCAGGCGTTGAACTGGAAGGAGTGGCGTGCCTCGTGCTCAGACTCGGGAAGAGGCCTGTTGATGTACTTTGATTTCGGGACCCTGAGATGGATGTTCTGGATCTGAGCTGGGGACACGGTGCCGGGACCGACTCCTACGAGGAGCTTATGGACCGAGGCCGCGGCATCGACCACCCAGTGCATCCCCAGGTGGGCGGGGAAGCGCTTGAAGCCCATGTCCTGCTCCTCTAGCAGGAACGTATGGCCACCATCTTCAGGTGATTCTAAAGCCTGGGGCACGTAGTCTTCATAAAAAGCGTTGAAGCCGGCCACGCCTGTCACGGCGTCAAGGACCAGGGGACTGGCCTCTAGGCCTCTGGAAGCCAGCAGAGCGGCCTCCATCCCCAGACGGGCGGCGTTACCGATGTGTAGGGGCTTGGACTGCGTGGCGGCGTTGGCCATCGGGGCTCCAGACAGAGAAGCAGCTATGGCCAAGGCGTGACTGCACTGGGTGTCGCTCAGAGACAAGAGGCGGGCGCAGGCAGCGGCGCTCCCCATTGTCCCGACCACGGTGGGAGGGTGGAACCTGGGCAGGGGAAAGACAGAGAGGAGAGACTTGGGTCAGTTGTTTTGGAACCGGGTGGCGCTCGACATCATTACGGTTGCAGCAGAGTTCCTGTTTGGAAAACGAGGGTTGGAGTCATTTCAGTGCCTGATGAATGTGCAGAAGTGAAGTGGCTCATGTGAAAATCTCCCCTCCGCGTTGATAACTGTGCAAACACAGCCCTCAGAGCCTCAGCTGTTCCTCAGATAAACATGAAAACACGCCCGTCACAGCTCATTGCTGCAATTATGAGGCTGGTGAACTGAATATGGATTTCTGTGGACGCCTGTTCTCCATGGAACAAGATGAGTGCAACACCTGCTGCTGTTAGGGCCTGTGGTGTGAGGCGCTCACCTCTTGGGGATGTTCTGAGCCTCACTGGAGAACCTCAGCAGCCGCCCCTGGATCTCGATGCCGACATTGAAAGCCAGCAGGAAGTCCAGGCCGCTGGGTTTGTTGTTAGACGGCATCATGTCGCTGAGCGCCAACACGGCGGGGAGGACGGCTCCAGAGGGGTGAGTGGCGGGGTGCCACGTGTCATCAAAGTCCATGGAGTGAGTCTGAGACGGAGAGATTCGAAGTAGTCATTAGCTTTTAACCCTTTTCACAGAGGCTGAGAGGCCAGTGAGATATTTCCATCCATCCTTTAGGAAACAGTCTGCTCTTCTGGGGTCAACAGGGACAAATCCATTCTGCCTATTTCTACTCACCGCCACTCCATTTACAAAAGCTGCCAGTGTCGGGGAGAGTTTGGCTCCCGGGCGTCCGTACACGAAGCTGATGTCATCGGGAGCGTACATGTACTGAGTGGAAAACACGGAGACAGGTAAACAGGGAATCTTTGCAAGGGTATTTTTAATACAATATTTGACCATCGTCACACACGGTGAACTTTTTAAACACTCTTTAAATAACTCATCACTTTCCAATGAGCACAGGGTGAATGCGCTTCTTTGTTAGTCATCTGTCAGTCTGGAACGTTTGTGGGAAAAAGGTCATTGGGCATCAAATCCTGTGTGTTCCCGAGATATATTAATTCCTTAATCTCATCTGTCCACACGCTGACTGAGGCGGGTTATTTATGTAAGGCTGGGCGTTTTATCCGTCTGTCTCATATCTGATCTTCCCCCCTTTTTTTTCCCCCTCTTTCTCTCCGCCTCACCTGGCAGTGCTGCAGCGCCAAGTCAAACACGTCCGTCGTGCTGCCAATCAGGCCGACCCCGATGCTGTCCAGCACCATCCTTTTGCTGCGGTGGAGCACGACGGGGGGCAAGTGATCGGACTTAATGTTGCTGATGAACTTCCCAAAGCTGGCTGTGACCGTGTCCTCGGCGGCTGGGTTCTTCAAAACTGCAGCGAGGAGAGACAAAGATCAAATATCTGGGAAAGAGAAATGTTTACTTTCATACAGTTAAAACTTTTTTAGTTGTTTTTTTTTAAATCAAGTGTAGGTGAGTGTCCAATGTTTACCTCTGAATGCGGACTGATGCAGTCCTCTGGCAGCCAGCGCTGGTCTAACAGTTTTCTGCCGGACAAAAAAAAAAAGAAACAACTTTTCGAGTTAAGCAGCATTTGCTTTATTGTGACACAGCGTTTCTCTGTGTATCAGGTCACAGCGTTAACAGGCTGCATTGATTTCCTCATCAGATCTCATTTTCTGTTTCTTTTTCAAGAAGCTGCAGGGGGCAGGTGCAGGAGCTCAGGGCTCCGTCAAACCCTCGTTCTGACAAAAACTGGGTGTTTGGACCTTATTTCCCATCAGGCAGAAAGGATGAATGCTTACCTGAAGTGTGGAGATCATGGCTGAAGTCAGCTGTTTCTCGATGCAGTAGTTTTGCAGTCGACAGGTTGTTGAGGATGCTCTTGGCTGATGGTTGGGCTGCTGCCTTATATAGTCCAGGACAAACAATCCCCTTTGATACCAGGTTGCTCGGAAAAGGGAAGGGCCCAAATTTTCATTGAAAAAAACTTATCAGGAACTTCCAAAGTGGTCATGGATGTAATCTTCATCTTCATCATCGTTATTGTCACCAGCATCACCACCCTCGTGCGGGGAATTGGAGGGAGTGTTGATTTATTGCTGAAGGTGAAGGAAGCAGCGATGTCACCTCTCAGGTTGCAGGACTGAGTGGGGGAATTTCTCCGGAACTCCTCCTCCTCCTCCTCCTCAAAGGAAAACCTTCTTTATAAACCTGAGCGTGTCAGAAGAAATCAACACCCGGCCCGCGTGAGGATCTTCAGCAGGTCAGTCTGTATCTCCATTCACTTTATATCATAATAATCATCATAATATCATGGTGGTGTTTGCTTTACAGTGACTGAATTACAAATATAATAATATTGAAATTCTAAATTATTATTTACTAGAGCATGTCGTACTTCACTTTGAGACAGACCTTTATTGATACCCTCTGCTTTTCTTCAGTGGAGCAGAGAAGTAATTGAATTACAGTTGCTCTCTGTTACCTCTGTTCGTATCCGTGGAACAGCATTTGATTTTTTAAATTATTCAACCTGTGTGCCATGCTGTCAGTGGCAGATCAAGCAGTTTCATCCATGCTGCACATTCCTGATTCATTTAAATCATCCCTTGTTTCCTTTTAGCTCTGTAACTTTGAGCATATCCACACGTCATTGACCTAATTGTTTCTTCTATAGTCACATTATGTTCTTAAAAAAAGATTCCAACATAAATATCCTCAACAAACTGTATTTTTCTTAGTCAATGACGACATTGATTCAGTGGCTCTTTGGCCCCAGAATAATTAGCATTCAATGGCACTAGAAAAACGACTCTTGATTCCTTTCAGCTCTTTATCTCTCTGTTTATAATTTGCAGGATTTATTGCCTTCATTTAATAAACGCTGTGATATTATCTTGGCAATTAAACTGCACCAATAAATGGAAGAATTCTGTTTCTCTTGTGGGTCATGTGTGCATTCGGGGTTTTAACTTTTTTTATATTTATGGAGAAGCCACAGTGTATAGTGCACATTCATGGACCTGTTTTCTGTGGCGTGTGCTTCATTCTTTCAGTGAAACTGCATTGTGACAGCCAAGACACGATGGCATCAGCAGACGGCTTTCCTGCCAGTTTCTATGGCGAACCAGGGGTGATGGGGATTTTAACCAATGGGATCAGTGCATTCCTCGTCCTTCTGCAGAACTTCCATACAGCCCACACTGGCAGTGCACCAGTGGGAGTGGAAAACATCCTTGCAGGTTGGGCCCATAGAAAATCTGACAAGATAATAAGATCAAATATGACTCTTGGATTCATTGCAATCTCTTGGTTTTCATAGGGGTCCATCTCATCCTGATTGGTGGAATTTGCCAGTTGGTGGCTGGACTGCTGTCCTTCAGAAAATATGACCATCTCAGTGGCACTTCCTTCATTGGCTATGCTGCTCTCTGGAGCAGTTATGGGGCCACTCGAATCTACTTTGGCGCCTTAAGCGAACCTCCCTCATTCTCGATTGAATATCCAAATATGAATATGTCTCAGCCCACTGTGACGAGCAACGTGACTCTGAATGCCACCACAGAGGTCGTCCGTTTAGGCCAGTCCATGAATGAATCAGCGATCGCTGGCCTCGTCCCCTTTGTCCTTCTGTCCTTCATCCTCGCCTTCTGCTCTGCCACAGTCAACTACATTATGCCTTTTGTTTTCGGGGCCATCACAGCCACTTTGATTTTTGAAGCAGTAGCTCTGGCTTCCGGTTTCTGGGCTCTTGTGGTCTCTGGGATTCTAGAGTTGCTCATTCTCCTTTTTGCCATCTACGGTGCAGCTGCGCTGCTCATGAAAGGACTGACTCAGCGTCTAGTGCTCAGAGGTTTTGGTACCCCTCTGTTCAATGTTCTCCTGCTAGGGACCGGCAACTCTGCACGTGCCCAGAGCATTGGTCAAGAGAAGAAGAAAAACACAAAATACGCAGAACCCATGGGCTTGGGTTTCTTCTGTGACACTGTAGCCTCCTTCGTCTTTGCTTTCTACAGTTTTGGGTATGTGGAGGCGTTTGGCTTAGGAGCCGTTTGGGTCTCAATCATCACAGTGGCCCAGCTCTTCTCAAGCTACTATGCCCATCTGCGTCAAGACTGCTATTACACAACCAAGTTTGGCCTTCACGCCACCTACTGGCTGATCAAGGCTTGGGGTGAATTTGTGGTATCTGTTCTGCTTGATGAGGACAGTATACTGGTGTCAGGGAGGGCGGCCATGGTGGGAGACTGGTTCTTTGTGGTGTCAGGCTTGGTGCTCTGCGTAGGGAGCCTGAGCATGGATACCCTGGAGCTGATCCACAACATGCTCTTTGTCCTGCTCACAATCTCAACAATTCCCCAGATACCTCCCCATGCTTACTACATTTTCTTTGGTGTAGCTTGCTCCCTGTTCACTGCACTGTCCCTATACGGTACCTTCACCCGTCTCGTCAACACAATCGCAGAGAAGGCTCTCATCCCTGTAGGCCCGCAGCCCATCTCCAGTGAGCGGCTCCAGAAAGTGTTCACATGTGGCAGATATAAACAGGACAGACAGGAGGCCCTTCCCCTCACAGACCAGGCCTCAGACGCCCTCTTCTATATTTTGAACGGCGTCACAGCTCTCTCAGCTCTCCATACAAGGGTGTCAAGCTCGAATCCCTCTTTCCTCAATCTGACGGTCCCTTGGGTGCTCATCCCTGGAGCCATCCTCCAGATCTATGTCAGCCGGCTGCAAGTTACGGGAGGTGGCCGCTTTGGATCTGTGATTTCGTCCAGCTACGTCATTGTATGGGCAACATGGTGCTGGTTTAGGTTTGCAGGTATGTTTTTAAAAACAGAATGTGTTGGGCAGTTACCCAAAGAATGAAATTACACAAAAACATTTTTTTTTTCAGGCGGCCTCCTCCAACTTCCTACAGAAGCTTCCTATGCTTTCACAGCAGGAGCCATAGCCTTCCTGGTCATTAACGGTTTCCTCATGCTGATTGGTAAACGCAATCGCATTTAATGAAGAAATGAAGATTATTATTATTATTATTATTATTAGTGCTATATAACCGTTTGTTCCTCCCTCCCTTGTTTTTAATCAGCTGCCTACAGGAACGTGGTTTTGCTTCTTTTAACAACCGTCATGGAGGTTGTGCTGGTCTGTTTCCTGCTGTCCACACTGTACCGGCTGCCATACCAACTGGAAAGTAAGCATCACTTTATACTGAACATCAGTAAACCGTATGTGTGGCAAAGACACAGTTAGACCAATGTTCAGACCGTTGTTCTTTCAGTCGCCATGCTTGCACTCGTCTCCATCATCTGCATATACGGAGCTCTGGCATCACTGGTCAACTGCATGTTCTTCAGGAGACTGCTGCCTATGGGCCCTGCCTGCTTACAGGTAATTTATCAGAAGCTTATTTCCCGCATCTGAATCTGAAGTGACATTCATCCTGTCCATTTTCTGTTTCAGGAGACAGTGAAGGAGGACACTTCTCCGGAGTTACCCTGTCCTGTTGCTAATTCACGAATCACCAGCGGTCTCCTGAAGATCGCCGCCCTTCTGGACGAGGGCAGAGTCTGCGGCATTCCCACAGACACTGTCTACGCCCTGGCTGCCTCCTGCAAGAATCCTCAGGCCATTGAGAAAATCTACAGCATTAAAGTAAGGATAAAACGACAGACATGGGTCATTAGTTAGTTCCCCATTGTGAGCTTCATGTCAACAACCTGTTTTCTGCGCCCTGCTCCAGGACAGGCCGGCAGAGAAGCCCATCTGTATCTGCATCTCTAGCGTGGAGCAGCTGAGGGCAGCCAAGCCTCCCTTCAGTCCTCTGCTCTGGGAGTTTATGAGGAACGTGTATCCTGGAGGCATCAGTTGCATCGTCAGCAAAGGAGACTGGCTGTACAAACTAGGTAAACTGGCAGCTTAAGCTGTAGCCTCTGTAACTCCACCGGTGGTAAATGATGGCAGTCCCCACTAATCCCCTTACTTTCATGTTGTCCTCATGTAGGAGTGGGACCGGCTTATGACCGCGTCGGCACCAATGAGAGCATCATGATCCGCGTCCCAGACCACACTGTGACCGTCCACCTGTGTGACCTCACCGGCCCCCTTGCCATTACCTCAGCCAATCCGAGTGGAGAAGCAGACAGCACCCACCACAGCATGGTCATCAAGTAAGTGGCTTTCAACGGAGCGCACGCGCATCAGGTCATGTTTTATTGAGCAGAGATTTGGTTGAATTTTAGAGGAAATGTTTTTTTTCTCCTTTTGGTAACCCCGCCCTCCGCTGCCTTTGGTTTTGCTGCAGTCGACTTGGAAACAAGATCAACGGAGTTCTGTGTGATGGGGACTCGAATGAAGTTGTTGCTTCTACTATTGTTAACTGCCTGAGAATTGATGAAGGTACAATGCAAAAAAAAAAATCCAATTCAATCCAATCTCTCTTTAACTGTTGGAAAAACAATGACTAACTGGAGCTTGTGCCACTTCTTCCACAGGGACCATCAGCATTGTGAGGGAAGGCTGTGTTCCTGCAGTTAAAGTTCATCAGATCTTTGAAAGAGTCAAATCCACGATGGTGTGAGCTTCCCAGTCCTCAGCGCTCCCCTGACCCACGGATCCACACGAGAACCTTTGTCCATTGAACAACCTCAGGAGCACTTCACTGAAAACACGAGAATCATTTCAGTGACATCGTTACATCGTAGTTATCTTTCTCAGCAAATCATTTATTTCACATGAAGACTCTCAGCTGATAAACAGTGACGGAAATGTCTCAGATTTCTGTAAATCAAATTAAAAAATGAATTAGGGAAATAACTCTTCAGTGATTTCTTTAATCATTCAATGATCCTGTAAATAATTATTTATGAGGAAAAGGTCAAGGACAAGGTCACTGTGTATTTTTATATTGTGTATTATATTGTATTTCATTGTACTTCACTGTGTACTGTTCTGAAAAATGGAATGAAATAAAGAGTGAATTTAACGGAACTTGTAGATCTTTTTTTATTTATTTTTATTTTTTTTTAATTTTTTTTTTTTTACCATTTTTAAAGATAATTTCTGCTTGTATGCACTGGCTGCATGTTAAAGATGCCAGGAGACAAATAAGGAAAGAACATTAGAAAATAGAAGTTTTAATTTTCAAATTAACATTATAACTTCTGTGTACAAAAAAAAAAAAAAAACTGGTTCAACCAAACAAACATGTTTCCATTAGCACAATAATAAATGGGTCCTCTGTGTACAAGAAAAAACTGACTCAAAAATGACTTTTGCCAAAAACATTCCTGGTTTAAGATGATGATTTTCATTATACTTTGGCCAACAAAAGAGTGATTTATTTTTTTTGACATGTTCATTTAGCACTTTTTATTCACGTTATAACAAATCAATCAATCAGGTGTCAAAAAATGTCAAAGTCCATTGTTTATGCCTCTCTGAATTAGTTTCCCAACTCTTTTGGGCGGCTATTTCCTTTTGCAGGGTTTGTTGGTGTCCAGTTTCTTGTGACGCCTCTTATCTTTTGTTGGGTGAGTTATGTTATTTTCTGTGGTTCATGAACAAATCTAAGCAACATTCCAGCCTGAAATTCCCTTACAAGATCTTTGATGATTTTGCCAGGCCCTATGTCATTGGAAAAGAATGATCGAGAGAGCAAGCAGTTCTTTTATCAAATAATCAAAGCCCCTGTCATCCCTGGACTCACTTGGGTTCATTTGCCCCGATAGGTGACTGAAAGGCTGAGGCGTCTACAGTATTACAGTGAGAAAATATTGTTATCAACATTCATTCCAAAGTTGCTCAAACATAAACTGAAAGGTACCTGTGGAACTCCCTGTTTAGAAAACAAATATTCAGACCAGGAAACTGGTACTTTTACTCAGTAACTTATAACCAGGAAACAGAAAACTTACTGTAAAACCACCTCTTCATAATCATCATTTTGAAGGCAGTAATTCTGCTGAGTCAGCGTTTGTTAGAGATACCACTCATAGTAAGAATGCTCCAATAGATAATATAGATATTAGGGTTATATCAAATCTGCAAATAAACTAAAGTCACGACATCACTGGGCTCTATCAGAACTGGTTGAATTTACCCTGATAAGTGATTGAAAAGCTGAGGCGTCTACAATTTAACAGAGAGAAAATATTCTTATCAATATTCAGCCCAAAGCAGCGCAAAGGTAAAACGGAATCCATGCAATGTTTAGAAAACAAAAACATTTATGAACCCTGGAATATGATGCTTTAACATATTAACTCAAAACCAGGAAACGTCCTCAATTTTTAGAGAAATGCTACTACGAGGACAGTAAAAGGAAAGAAAAAACAAAACTTTAAACGTGAGATAATACCCAACAATGCAACAAAACCAATACAATTACATTAATAATTATTAAAAATAACAACATGAGATCAATAGAATAAAATGTAAAGCTTTGGAAAATGATAAACTAATGATAAACATGTTTTTTTAAACCAAGGCAGTAATTCTGTTGATCTAACATTGAGTTTGTTAGAGATACCTCCAAAAAGATAATATATTAGATATTAGAGTCATATCACATTAGCAAATAAACTAAAGTCACGACATCACTGGACTATCAGATTTGGTTTCATTTGCTCTGATAAGTGATTGAAAGGCTGAGGCGTCTACAGTATTACAGTGAGAAAATATTGTTATCAGTATTGGCTCCAAAGCAGCGCAAAGGTAAAAGTGAAAGATATCTTTGGAACTCCTCTGTTTACAAAACAATTAGGAGGAACCCAGGAAAGTGATGCGTTAACTTGTTAACTCAAAAACAGGAAGTGCTCTGAAATTGTGAGAGTAGTTCTCACTGCAACTTATTTAAAATTTGCAAATTAAACATCACGTTTCAGTGAGAACAGATTTGAGTTGTCAGATCCAGGGAGTTCTTTGTGATGGGGACAGGGATGGAACAATGAAAAAATACTGTCATTATTATTATATTACATTTTTATCATATATCTGTATCTATAAACCAATCCATCTATAATTCAAAAAATGCAGTTGTGTTAAATACTGAAACCAAACTTAACAAAATCTCTTATGTGACTTATATCAGCGAGATGGAGGACGAAATTTTTGGTCCTTCAATAAAAAACTCCAAAAGATCTGCAGAAACTAAATAGCTTCAGCCGTCTGCCTTTGATAAATTACAACAATAGCAATAATTCATTCCGACAACAACCATTCACACCAATGAACTTGACATGTCTTTGGACAGTAGGACAAAACCCACGCAGACACAGGGAGAACATGCACACTCCACACAGAAAGGCCCTGCTAAGATTACGTTACAACAACAACGACAACGCAATGAGACTCACTCTTTTCATTGGAAAAAAGTGAGTCCTGTTCAATGGACTGCGGATTATTTTCCATGGTGGATGATTTGTGAACAAAGCTGAGCAATGATTTTCACAAGAATTCCCTCGCACAAACTCTGATGATGTCGACAGGCCCTTGTTTCACGTGTCTGAGGACCTGATACACGAAACTGATGCTTTCATGTTCAGTGGTCAAATTCAACCTGACGTTTGTGTCTGTTTACGTGTCACTCTTACATAAGTGTGAATGCCCACACGTGCACATGTTATGATCTCAGGTGTCACTCTGCTGGATAAGCTATTTCAGTGGCAGTTAGCGTGCAAACAACTGGGATCAGTCAGTTACTCAATCTTTGTTTGCATGAGGGCGCTACCTGACACTGTGCCAGGAAAGTGCAGTATTTGGGGAAGGATTCTTCACCTGAGGAGGTTTTAGGTTTCCTCATGTCAAACAGTCCAGCAGCATCTGTTTACACTTTCTTTACGGGGTTATCAGCTGTCCTTACCGCACCCTTATTTCTCTGGTCACTGAGGCCAGTTTTGAACTGAGACCTTTTTTAGTGAAACACAATAATTAATCCTTTTTCCCATCAGCAGCGGGTTTCTGCACGTCACACACACACACAGCTCACCTTTCCACCTTTACCTGGAAATACGTAGTTGAGAAGATGGATCTTTATCATGCTTGGATTCTGAAGGTCAATCTCCATGAACTCACAAAAGCAGAAACTGGAGAAAATCTAAACCCTTATTCATGTGTTAAATCTAAATCTGAATGACAAGACTACCATATTAATTCAATACGGTAGTCTTTTTCCTACGATAAGATGTGACGTGACCATGTCTTACTTTTAATAAAGCATGCATTTTATTGTCTCCTGGAGCAAAAGGGCTGAGCAGAATACCGGAATTTAAAAACCCAAACTGACTCATCATCATTATTCACTGCATCTTTTCTTCCGTGTTCTAACAATCATTATCAGTGTACAGTCACTGAATGACATTTTTATACCGACCTGTAAGGTTGTCTCATTTTAAATATCAAACTCATTTAGTTATTTACTGGTGGAATCCAAGTGTAATTTTAATTTTCTGGTGTTCCTGATGATGCTCATGTAAGCAAGGTCAACTGGCTTTTTGACGTTTATAAGGATGAAACATTTTATGAATAAACATATTTGAACACCTGTCAAATTCTCATCAAAGTGTTTCACTGAAAAACAACGTTGGCTGTGTTTTATATGTAATA
Source organism: Pseudorhombus dupliciocellatus (assembly GCA_016785235.1). NCBI lineage: Eukaryota > Metazoa > Chordata > Actinopteri > Pleuronectiformes > Paralichthyidae > Pseudorhombus > Pseudorhombus dupliciocellatus. The sequence goes on along the minus strand of JAFBJW010000129.1, from coordinate 1,208,735 downwards.
ATGACACATTCATTTATATGAATGAATGTTTATAATTATGTTTGGGTTGATCGATGCTGGGAATTATTTTTGATAAACCAAATCTGAACTGTCCTGCTATAGCAGGTGCAACACAAAAGCATTATTATTATTATTATTATTATTACCAATAATACCGAAAATAACACAGAAAGTAAAACTATGATGATCAAATATTGTTTTTGAAATTAATATTATTTTGTATTATTAAGAAATATTTTTATTCAAGTACAGTTTAACTACAATCCACAATATATACCATACTTTATGGGCCTGTTTTCATATTCTACACAGTCATGCGTGTGTGAAGTAGTCTTACACATAGTGTACGTTACAGCGAGTGTTTGATATGGTTTCATATATTTATTACCAAGTCATTTATTAATAGATTCATTAATGTGATCATGAAATATAACCAGTGCATTGATATTCTTTAATATACAATGTTTACAATATATTATATTCAAAGTACGAAAGTGTAGACCTTATACTGTACAAAAACATATTCATTTCACATAAATAGAAGAAGGTTCCTGTATTAAAGAAAAAAAAAAGAAGATACTTTCACTTGTAATGTATCGATCTTTAAGAAGTGCAGTGATTGTCTTCTTCTTATAAGCGAGTTGACAAATCTGGGCTTTGCTGAGGTGTGAGCGTGGATGGAGTGGAGTTAGTAGATCCCATTCCTGATTCTATGGTGTCTCCAGAATTGGGTTCATTGTGTATGTCTACTGGATCTAGCTCGTCATCAAAAGCTGGATTGGTGTGCCCCTGTCTGTATCTCTTCTGAACCTCCTCAAAGATCTGAAGAACCTGAGGAACCAGGCCAACAGGACACGTTAGCGCAGGCTGATAAAGTGACATTGTTCAGAACAATGTGTATATATTACCTGGGACTTAGGGATGAGACCCACTCTGAAGAAACCAATTTGCCCTGTTTCAATCTTAGTGCAGTCAACCACAGTAGACGCAATGTTCTCTGGGGAGGGGCCGTCACACAGAACACCGTCCACCTGACCAAGAACACACACATTTATTTCAGAAACAGACACAAACACAAGTGCATTTAAAAACCCTAAATGACAACCCTCACCTTGTCCAACAGTTTGGCATAAACCTGGTTGTGGTGCGTTGTGTCTGCCTCCCCTGTGGGGTTGGCTGAGGTAACTGCAATGGGCCCCACCTGCAAAAAAAACCAAAAGGAGTTGCATTGTCTTAAAGCTTTGCTGGTGATGTTTACAGAGACACATATTGTGCCCCCCAGACGCAGCCTCACCAGGCTAATGAGGTGGGTGGCCACAGAGCAGTCCGGGTTTCTGATGGCGATGCTCTGTGGCGTCCCGATGTGTTTGGCCGCATCCCCCAAGCCAAAAGTGTCCATCCAGGGACCTGTGGGAGACAATGAACTGGCATGATGCTCAGAATAGACCCACCAGGCACCTGCACGCGGCATCTTACGCTCACCAGAGCCTTACCTCTGGGTATCACCATGCTGATGGACGAGGGCCACGCTGCCTCCATGAAGTCCAGCAGCAGAGGGTTCAGCAGGTGTCGCACCGGCTCCAGCTGCTTGATGGAGGAGATCCACATGGACATGGGTCGGTCTTCTGCCTGCTTCTTCACTCTGGAGTTGAAGGCAGCAATTACAGACTCATGAGAAAAGGATCAATGAATGAATGCGGCTAACGGAAAACTCATCGATGCTCAAACTCACTTGTAAGCTTTAACAACTGCATCAGGCCTGTTGCACGCCGCCACCAGCACGTACACGGTGTCAGTGGGCATTCCACATATGCCCCCATTTTTCATGATTTCTGCAAAAATAACACAGAGAAAAAAGAATGACATTAAGTACATAACAAATGTTTGATATAGAAATGAGTGTCTCTCCCATCTCACCTGCAATCTGCTGGACGGACGAGGCCTTGCGGGCTGGTACATGTGGGCAGACATTAGCCCCTCCTCCCATGCCGCTCACTTTGATTAACGGTTTCCCTAAAGGGATCTGAGGGCTCTGGAAGGTGCTGTTGAAGATGTGGCTCAGGAAGCAATAGAAACTGACGAGACCAAAGATGATGGTGACGCCGATGTCGTAACCATAGGGCAGAGCGCCCACTGCATCCAGCAGGAAGCTGATGAGGATGAGCTGGAAGGTGAAGGTGTAGACGAACCAGGCGATGTTCAGAAACAGCGCCGCAGCTGTCACCAAGCAGTTAAACAGCATGAAGGTAATGATCCCGACGGCCACGTTAAAGCCTCTGACGTCACCGTACAGGCCGCCGTAGCGTGTCAACCCCCACACGCTCCACATCATCCCGTAGAGAATAAAAACCGTGCTCTCAAAGGTCTTACCTCGAGCAAAAGCTACTGAGCCACAGAGCAGCTGCACCGCCCCGCCAGCCACAACCACCCAGGGCAGAATCAGCACAGACAGGGGACCGTTGTCCCCTACTGTGGCTGTGATAGCAAAAGTAGCCAGTACGCTGCAGGCGTAGCCTAACACCTCTGCATCTGCAAATTTGGAGTAGCCCAGGTAAGGGGTGTGCAGTTCTTTGTCCTGTGCTCTGAGAGTCAGGCCCGAGATCCTGTTTACAAAAGCCTTGAAATGACCTTGACCTGTGGGGATCAGGGTCTTGGAGACCATGTTGAACACGGAGATTAAAATCATGAAGCCAGTGGCTACAAATATAGCCGCTTGTACACCCTGAGTGCCTCCTTGGTTGAAGCCCTGGGGCTGGGCTGCGATTGCGATGCAATAAGCTGCAAAGAATAACTGGTAGAGCCCCTCCAGCAAACTCTTCTGACAGCTGAACAGAGCCAGGACGAAGAACAGCACAGAGAAGACGACGGGGAAGGGGACAGGGGAGTAAGGCTGGATGGTATAGAACGATAAGAGAGCAGTGTAGCCCTCCGCAAACCTCAGCAGGGCCGTGAAGCCATAGAAAGTGGCAGCCAGCGTGTCCATGCCTCGGTAAAAGAGGACACACATGCCGAGCTGGAAGACTCCGGCCGTCCACAGCCAGGGGACGTGACCGACAAAGAGCCGGGGGACCACACCTAACAGAGGACAGGCTAGCACACAGGCTGACAGCAGGTTCATGACCAAACCCACTGACGTTGCGTCGCCACACTTCTGGTTCTGCTCTGTTTTCAGCTCAGATTTTCCCTTCAGCTTTATTCCTGGAGGCTCCACTTTCCCCTGAGTGATAGTGGACAGCAGTCGGCCCACACCAAAGTAAACGCCCACCCAACAGACGAGGAGGTAGTTGGCCGCCGTGGCAGACTGACCGAAGCCTGCCGCCGACAGGCCGGCGATTTGATGGGCGCACGCTAAACTGATGCTGATGGCTATGAGAGACAGAACTGCTTTCTTTACTAAGAGGGCGACGCTGCCGATGATGAGCAGAGCTAAGGTGAACGCTGCCAGACCAGGAACCAGAGCGGCCCTGAGCTGCGTCGGGTGCACGACTCCCTGCCCCGCCAGGATGTAGACCAGCCCCGAGCCACACCACAGGGCAGAGACAGTGAGACACAGAGACGAAAAGAGCTGGGCGTGGGACCGACTGCGACAGATTCCTGAGAGAAGAAGAGCAAACAGAGCAGAGGGATAATTTTAAACCAAAGCAATAACAGGAATGAACAAGCCAGACAACAAACGCTTCTTAAGACTGAGTCACGTACCTGCATAAGCTACGAGGGCGGCGATGATGAGGAGCAGAACCCCCAGTGCAGTGAAGGGGATGAGGTTTGTTCCCGGTGAGCTGGCATAGTCGTTCACCAAGAGCAGGAGGGAACCTGGAGTTTAGAACAGAACGTCTCTATCATCTCTGCTGACACCTGCTGGTGATACACAGCTAAAGTAACTCTAGCTCCAACTTGTTTGTCTGGACATTTTCATACAGATGAAGATATTTTCTACAGATGTTTTCAAGCGTAGCTTTGTTAAATTATTCAGGTTTTATATTTTATATCTAATCACTATCTTGTTTTGATTTGGATGACACTTGTTGCTTATGACAGTACAGTTTGATATTTAAAACTTCAGCAGGGAGCTGGATTGCAGCTCTTTGGTCAAAATGCTTTAAAAAATAAATAAATAAAATAAAGAGAGAAGTCCTACCTCCAGAGATACTGAGGATGCCCACGGACAAATGCAATGTGCGTCTGTCAGTCATGTCTGTGTCTGTGAGGCTGCCCCCTGCAGCTGAACTTTATACAGCACAGACAGTGACGTCAGAAGAAAAGGGCTGGGAATTACCACACACACACACACACACACACACCCACTGCACACAGTATAAATCCATGCCTGTGTTTTTAACTTAGTTGGCCTCAGTTGAACTTGTATAAGGAAATACACTGCTGAATATTAACACACATCTTTCTTTTCCATTTTATCCAGTAAAAAAAATAAAATACATTTACTGATGCAGCTTGTGTGTGATTCATATATTTATCTATGTGCTTCGTGATATGGAAATTAGAACATGTATATGTTAATACGATAACTTAAATCTCACTAATGGATTTTCCAGGAAACCTATCCACTTGAATAAAAGTCATTTCAAACTATTGCACATTATTTACATATATTAATTTTTGTAAACAGTTTCATACAAACCTCATTTAAATGTTTTCAAGAATTGAAAGTTAATAGTAAATAATGATATTAATAGTGATGTTAACTTTTACAATATAGCGAGAAATCAAACTGCAAAATTAGTGTGATGTCAGTGTAACTAAAACATAAAAACATAGCCCACTAAAGCAGTGAATAATATTATGTGAAAGCTGAACAGAGCGAGATAAAATAATGCATTAGCCTTAAGAGTCCCACCTTGATGAGAACTAATCAAACATTTCTATCTAAACTGGTTGGGTGTTTGCATTTCATTCCCAACCAGACAGCTCTGAATGTGAGCTAGTTATTAATTAACCGCGTGCAAACAGGTCAGTGTGGCGTTACCACGTCAGCTCCATTGTTCGCCAACTGATAAGAGTGACTCAGCGTTTTCCTCCTCAAAGCAGCCATTAGGAACCCGTACAGTTCCTGTTCCCAGTAAGGAGCATGATGTCAGCCTGTCGGCGAGGGCGGGGCCAGCAGATGGGACTATAAAGAGCGTTTCAAATGTCAGGCAGCACATCACTCCTGAACAGCTCCCGTGCACACAGCAAGACCTGCGGCCTACACAAGGTGAGAGGAATCGCACTTCTGCCACCTGAACTCATCTCATCTGAACCCCACCGCTGCTCTCTAGTACTATTTTACCAACAAAATGTTTTTCAATATATCCATAAATGTGACATTATATTCTTTTACTTTGCATGTTTGAGGGAAACTGTCAAATGCTAAATCATTTTTGGATCCCAAAGCGATCAATAAATGTTGAGTAAAACATGTATTGCTCTTTCTTTCCTGTAACTGCACTTTACTAATGTCAACAGTGTTGCCTGGCAACAGCCAGCAGCTCCTCCCTCACCTGCCTCTGTGCATTTGTGATGATAATAGGAATCATGGCAAAGCGCGTCGCAGTCATTCTCTCAGGATGTGGCGTCTACGACGGCACCGAGGTCCACGAGGCCGCCGCTGTTCTCGTCCACCTGAGTCGGGAGGGAGCAAAGGTAAGTGCAGGAAAAGAAGCGATTGACAGTGAAGCTGTTGAGTGTTTCATTTAAAGTACAGGGTCCAATCTTCCAGTCCAAGAGCAGCGTCATGACATGTTGCACACGTTGGTGTTTGCCTCCAGGTGCAGATGTTCGCTCCAGATATAGATCAGATGCACGTGGTAAATCACTGCGAGGGGAAACCCACGGATGAGAAAAGAAACGTCCTGCAGGAAAGTGCCCGTATCGCCAGGGGGGAAGTGATCGATCTGGCCAAGTTACAAGTGGCAGACTTCGACGCGGCCATCATCCCAGGTCTGCCTGCCGTGAAATGAGCACCACACAATGAATTATTTGACTTCCTTTTCGGTTATTTCTCTGTTCAGGGGGCTTCGGTGTGGCCAAGAACCTGAGCGACTGGGCGGTGAAGAATAAGAACTGCACCGTGCAGCCACTTCTGGAGAAGCTGATCAAGGCTTTCCACAAGGCCGGCAAGCCCCTGGGTATGTGCTGCATCTCCCCCGTCCTCGCTGCCAAAATCCTGCCAGGCTGCGAGCTGACTGTGGGACAGGACAAAGAGTGTGAGAAGTGAGTGGAACACGTCCTCACCATCAGATTAGAGTCGAGAGATGTCTGACCGTTCCTCCGTTCTGCCCTCAGGTGGCCTTACGCTCAGACCGCCAGGGTTTTGAAGGAGATGGGCTGCAAACACGTGAACAAGGACGTGGATGAAGCTCACGTTGATGTCAAAAACAAGCTGGTCACCACCTCTGCCTTCATGTGCAATGCTCCCTATCACAAAGTGCATGATGGGATAGGTGCCTTAGTCAAAGAGACACTGAAACTGGCTTGAGAAGTCTCTAATCGCACTCTGCTCATCTGGTTTTTATGCACCTAAAATTGTATTTGCACTAGTTTATCTCTGAGCATTCGTACTTTTTGCTTTTTTTTTATTATGTTGTTGTATTGAAGTTCTCAATAAAGCAACTAGATAAATTACAATATTGCAATCAATGTCTTTACTAAAATAAAGCAATGGGAATCACAAATAATATACGAATAAATACTATGGCCTACACACTCATAGAAAGCATGAGGGAGTGCCACCTCACAATCTCTGAAACTATGGCTTTGAGTAGGTAGTTTGCAAATTCCCATGTTCTATAAACTTTTACTCCATCTTTCACTCAGAAAATGTCAAGTCCTGTCTGCACTTTCAAGAAAGACCATGAATCTGACTTTGCCTTTATGCTCCTAAATCAGCTCCTCCACAAGGATCAATATCAGAGCCCGTTAAAAGATTCAAGGGAAACAGCACAGCCCATCAAAGATGATTTTCCATGAATAATAACTAACATGGAGTGGAACAGAGTTTATCAGGAAAAGATAACCCATCCCATTTAAAGAGCTCAGTTGGATTTTACGATAGAAAAAGATGCAGTTTGTGGTTCTGGCTGTTTGAAAGATTTCACTGTGATTTCCACATCTGTGTTTTTGTCTCACCGTGACTGATGTGTTCACTTGTGGATATGAAGAGTTTTACTATTTCATTTCCTGAACTGTAGCTACAAACAATAAACATCATTTTTCAAAACTTTATTGAGTAAAGTGACGAATAATATCAGTGTATGAGAACTGGGAAAAACAGTAGTGAACAAACTAACAGTGTTGGGTTACTTTAGCATTTAGTTTAAAAGCTCTATGATAGATATGCACGCACCCTATAATATGGAACATACTTTGTTATAGAAATCCTACAAAACCAGCACACAGTGATATCAGCTTGTGGAGCGTGAAGTCGTTTCTCTTCAGGTGCAGTCGTTGAAATGATTGAAGTGATCTTCCCCACACGCCAGCAGTGTGGCGTGGAACTTCCTGGGACGATCGGAATCCTGACAGACACACAGTGAGTCAGGGTCAGTTCAGGGTGACGCTACGGAGACATGAGAGGAGGGGCTGTCCCCGTTTATCTCACCTCGGTGGGGTAAGCACAGGTGGGGACGTAGCGGATCACGAACCCACAGCGCCTCCCCTGGGATGTGTTGGCGTCACTGGCATGGACCAGGAGCCCGTCATGGATCTTTTAAACCAAAATCCTAATTAATCCAACTTCAGTTTGAGTGTCATCTTTAGCAAAAAGAAAGAGCAACTCACAGACATCTGTCCGGCCAGCAGAGGGCAAAGCACAGCTTCGTCCACCTGCACCAGCCCCTCTGGGATCTCCTGGTTGACGGACAGCAAGTTCCCGGGGCGGGTGGCCAGGTGATGGGGCAACATGCCGGAGCGGTGGCTGCCTACAGGGGCAGTCAGTAGAAAAGCAGGTTGTTGAAAAGAAATCTAATAGACAAATAATATACTTCATAGTGAGGTCTCAGTAGGACAGAGGCTGAAGGGTCTCAAGAAGAGATACCTGGGATGACCTGAAGGGCGCCGTTTTCCTTCAGCGAGTCGTCCAAAGCGAGCCACACGGAGAGAACAGGGCCGCCGGCGATGCCCCAGTACCTGCACGCAGTCACACTCAGACAACGCAGGGCAAGACAGAACCTTGAAGAGTTCTCTGTCGGGACCACAGTCTACCTCATATCCTGATGCCACGCCACGTAAGGAAGCACGCTCTCCCCGTCGCTCCCCTCAGGTTGGGTTCCTCCTCCGTCTGCTGCTTTCTGTGTTGGGTATTTGCAGATGAAGCGGGAGTCCAGCAGGATGACGTCAGGGCCCAGGACGGCTTTGACAACTTGCAGGATGCGAGGGTGTTTGGTCAGGCTCCTCACCCACGGATACCGAAGGTGAATGTTGTGGAGGCTGTACTGGGTGTACGCCTCGCCTGCAGTCACGCACACACACACACACATTGAACATCTAACTCCTGACAAATAGTGTGAATCCCCCCCTTTGAATAACTCAGACCCTGACCCGCTGATTCTCACCAAATTCGGCCTCCAGCTGAGCGAACTGGTGTCTGGCCTCTCTCAGCTCTGTGAGGCTCAGCACTGGCAGAGCAGAGAGGAAGCCCTGCTGGTTGTAGAGCTCCTGCAGCTGTGTGGATGGAGTCATCTCTGCTGGTGTAGGGACGGTCTGTTGCTGGAGGTTGAGGGAGGGCGAGAACACAGACGGAGCGTGAAGTTTAAATTTGGGGAAACTGGACAAGTCTACTTGTTTACGGACACACCAAAATGAGGCACGGCACACCCAATGGGCTGATGGGAAAAAAAGTACAGAGTCCTCTGTGACCATTATAAAGCTGTGACTTCACCGCAGGACACAGTTCAACCAAGTTTATCAAGAGTCTGTTTGTTGAACTGTAATTTACTGTTGGTTAAACACACGCCCAGGAGAGACATGTTATAAGGCAAATAATTAATAAAAAATAATTTAATCTTCATGATACAAAAGACTAAAACTATAAAGTGTAACTTTTTAAATTTAATAAATGAGTACAATTACCTTCTAAGTTTACAATTAAAAATTAAAAATTGCCAGAATAAAAAAAGCAGCATCCTGTGCAGGTGCCACTACATTGAATAATTCTTTAAATATTCTTTCAGGTTGAACTTTTTTCTGACATTTAGTAAGTAGCGCATACTTCAGTGTATCTCCATACCTGTCTGCTCCTCAGGCTTCTCTTCCTCTGGACTCTGGATCGTGTCATGCCCTTATATACAGCACACAGCATCACCGGGAAAGTCACATCTCAGCATCATAGCACACGTGAGTGGAAATCAACGATTTCATCTGCGCGGTTCTGCAGAAGAGGTGTGGCTGTATCCACTCAGGAAACTTAAAACCTGTTGTAGTCAGACCTGTATACTGGCCTTGGTTTCTGGTGCTGCCCTTTTGTGATGAATTGGCATTTACTGTTCCTTTCACAGTTATTCATTATTCCATCAGATTATGTTTCCCAGTCGTCACAGCCCTGGATTTAATTTGTTCTCTTCCTTGTCAGGAGCTGGCTGGAGGAATGACGACTGATCACAGGACAAGGACAGTGTTTCATACTGAGTGTGATGAGTGTGTGAACATAGCTGAGAGAAATTCCTAATGCTCGCTTTTCAATCTGAACAACGCCATCGTCGTCTTCCCCCCTTTAAGGATTTACTTCTCCAATAATCACCGTCACTTTCCTAGATATAAAAATGTCATTGTTACCATTCCTGTTCGCTTCTGTTTCTGTTTCTTTGCAATGCTTTACTTGTCGGATAGATCCAGTTATTTTAAAACAATAGTTTTAAAGATTAGATAAGATTAAATGAAAAAGAAAAACGTGAGCCAAGGATGCTGAGAAAGGCGATCAAGGAAAACGCCCTGTCAGCTGTTTGAATTGAATTGTTTTGTCAGTCCAGTTACAAAGAAACAGCTTCCTTATTATGAGCCAAACATAAACACAGCAGCCCAGAGGTGATTCACTCGTCATTATTTTTCTGTCTGATTTCCTGGGGACAACACATCTGATTTCCCACCGAGATACAAATACCATAAATAAAGAGATAGAAGCGAGTCGCTTCCTCCTGTTGGAGCAACATCACTTCATATTTAATGATACTGGCCTGCAATTCATTCACTAAATATTTGAATTTAATAATAAAAATAATTACACAATTATTTGATTGAAATGTGACTTAGGAGAAGATTCGATAAAAGAATACAAATATAGGATATAAAACCTCTAATAGCTAGTCGCATAACATTTATATAAACTATTATGAATATGTATAAAATCTGATTATACTTGTGGTGTGTATTTATTGCAGCACCTCTGTAACTTCACGAGAGATCTAAGCTCCTGACGGTCAGGTGCTGAGTGACGTGTCTCCCTCTGAGCCTCAGTCTGACTCTTTGTGTCTGCCTGGGTTCCTGGGACAGGAGGGGTGGTGCTGTTTTCTTTTCTCTGCGCTTTGCGGCCTCTTGTCTCCTCCCGGTGGCTGCTGAGCATTATTGCAGCGGTGGACGAGCACGGGGTCCCTGTTCGGAGCTGCTTTCTTCATCAGCAGCCTCTGCAGCATCTGTTTGTCAGAGCGCTCCCGGCGGAAGTCGTCCTCATAGACCTTGAGCTGTGGTGTCAGAAGGCCATCATGAGACACGGGACAGACAACCAGATGATACTAAACACTTGTGTTTATCAAGGGAGTTCGGTGAGATCGTCTGATGAAGAGTGTGGTATTTTCTTGAGGTAACGGACGCGTGTCATTTAGGTTCAGGTGTTGGTGTGTGTTCAGACATTTAAAACGCTACCTGCTCTTGCAGCAGAGCCACCTGTTGGCTCATCTCCTCCCTCCTCTTCCTCCGCTGGTGGTTCTTATGCTCCGTCTGCCGACACAAGACAACAGCAGGGCAGCGAGCCAGCATCAGAGCTGCACCTCGCGACCTTCTCCTCGAGCTGTGAGCACATTTCACAGCCGCCACTTGGTGGGGCAGTTCACCTTGTGATTTAAGTCTCCCTCTCAACACTAAGCAAATCTTCCCCTGGCAACAGAGGCCTGACATCAGTTCTGCTCTCGTCACATCAGAAATGGGAACATTTAGTGATGCTGCGCGGAAGAGAGGCGCTCACCTGACATCTCAGTGCCCCCAGCTGTTCCTTCAGATCGTGCACTTCTTGCTGGGTGTCTCCCAACGGGGTACCTCTGCTCGTGTTTTTTCTCTGCCACCCTTCCTCTGAGCCGGAGGAGGAGGAGGAGGAGGAGGATGAAGGTTTGTATCCAGAAACGATGCTGGGCGACAAGTCCGGGCCTCTTGGCGGCTCAGTGGTGGGCGACAACACAGCAGCACTGAAGCCGCCCTGTAGTCAAAACAGAAGACACGGTGGTGAGCGACAGAAATGAAATGAGCAAACTGGTCACGTCCGATACCTCTTTGACATGTGAGCAGGTTCTCTGTGGAGGCTGCGTCCTGCTCTCCAGCAGCCTGATGTATTCCTGCAGCTCCTGGTTCTTCCTCAGCTCCTGCATCAGAGCCTGCTCGTAGTATTCCTTGGCACTCTGGAACCCCAAGTGGAACGTCACACGTGTAAACATGTTCTGCTCCACAGTCTAAAGAGTGTGTTTACCTGCTGGTGTTCCACTTTGAGCAGCAGGGCACTGTTGAGATGTTTCACTGCAGTGTTCTCCAGCGCCAAAGCCTCCAGACTGTGCTGCAGACCCAGAGTGGCGCTGCGGTACACCTGGTCCCAGTCCGCATTCAGCTTCATCAGCTGTAACATCATCATCATCACTGCCATCATCTACTGTCCATAAAGATGGACGACATGGACGACAGCCACAACCATCTCTGTCGCCACCTGGTGGTTGGTTTCAGTCGAGCCTTCCTCTCCCATGTAATGGAGAATAATGGCTCATATATATATGATTCCTAAAGATGGTTCCTGTCATTGCTGGTGGTTCTTAACACTGATGTATGTTCAAGTGTTCATTTCTGTACTGGCAGTGATATTTTGGCTTCATTACTGGATGGTAGGAGGAAGAGGAGATGAGCCTTCAATCTCTCTCTCTCTCTCTCTCTCTCTCTATTTATATACATGGGGCTGAGAGGATGATGGTGGTGATGACCACAGCAGTCGTTGAGAGCACCCTTCATTACATCATTAGCATCAGGGTGTGAATTGAGGCCAGTGAGGTAGAACACGCCAGAATCCCAAAATACATGACAGTTTACATCGGCTGAGCCAATCGTCCTCGCTCACCTGGCCTTTAATGAAGCAGCATCTAATTGTATGAAAGTGTTACTGTAATGATGATTCTTCACAGCTTAGCAGCAGCTTCACACGACGCCCACGCTCCTCCTCTGGCATTCACCGAGAACAAAATGTAATTGCCAGGTTGTACCTCTTTGTTGACTCTGCGGAGCTCGGTGTTCTTGTTGAGCAGCATCAGCTTCTCCTGGTCAGCGGAGGTGACTGTCATACTCTCAGTGATCAGAGTCACCTGCTCCTCTGTGGACAGCAGCCCGTCCCCCGTGGGACTGACGTCCTCGGTGCTGCCCGCCCACACACACACACACAGGAAATATGCCAGAAATAAAGTCATGATGATGAACATTAGAAGAGGATATCCAATCTAAGCAAACACATGTATGCACAAAAGAACGTCAGGGCACTTCCAAACACCCACTCGCACAGAGTGCACTTAGAGAGAATTGAATCAGAGTTATTATGCACGCCCACGCACACACATGCATGAAGTAAAATGATGCACTCAAGACACTCAGACACACACACACACTGAGCGAGAGAGAGAGAGAGAGAGCGAGAGGTGAATTTCTCCACATCTGTTCTCCTGGACAATAAAAACAATGTTTATTATCCAGTGCGTTCACATGTCGATGGCCTCTGGAAACACTGTGGGTGATGATCCCTGGAAAACACTGATGTCTTTTAGTGTAAAACAGTAAAAAAAAAAACCCATTTGCTTCCTTTCCACCAGCTGCCCTGTTGTGAGGTCTTGTCCAGAAGGAAAAGCTCGAGTCAAAGTACAAACGTAAAGGTCTGCTTCATGTTTTTTACGGTAGTTTCATATCCAACCTCACCAGAGAGCCAAAAAAGAAATGGTGAATACATGAAAGGAAACTGAAACCCAGAGTCAAAATATTCGTCTAAATCTACATCCCGAAACATCTGTCCTCCCTCCGGGTGAAATAAGGCAGGAACAGGCTGTTTATGTCCACTAATGAGCGAGTCATCTGAAGAGTGGGATGAAGGCAGAAGCTGGAGTGAAATGGAGCCTAATTTTAGTGGCCAGAGTGAGCACAGAACGCTTGTGTCCAGCACCCTGGTTTGGCAGGTACCTAGTGTGTATTCAGCCATCGCACAGGGACCACACCATCCCCACAGCCTCACTGATCCAGAGCCTTTTCTCTCTCGTGCTTCTGTGACAGCTGATGTGAACCAGTTTCTCAGAGTTTTCAATCGTCCGCTGTCTTGGAAGGACACCAAAATGCCACCGCTTCCCGCAGCAATATGCTAATTCAGTGCCATGGCGTATGATAAAGACAGACTCTGACAAACATCCATCTATCTATCTGGAGCTGAAGAAGCGCTGCAGTCGGTTATTTGGAGGCCGACACTAATCGTGTGTAGGTAGAGAGGTCTTGATATTTACAGTGTTCCTCCCAACACTCCAAATGTTTTACTGTTAGTCATCTGCCAATAGAAGAAATGAGAACGCACAATAGATGCCGTTTTCATGAAAAAGCATCAGCGTTGTGAAATAATGACCGTAAGCCTACATCTGTGTGACCTCACTGGAAACTCCGCAGCTGCTCTTGATTCCTCCTCTCATGTAACTTCTTCATGGGGTCGTGCTGAGAACAGGCTCTCAAATACACTTCCTTCCTCAGAACTTGATGACTGATAATAATCTAAAAGATGCTGTATGGTATTTATATCGCAGTATCCTGTGTGTGACATTATTACTCCCATACTACTTGTACACATTCTTATTTCTGGTCAATAATACTGAGAGACCTGTAAATTCGACGATGAGGAGGAGGGTCTCTCACAGTAAACTGTTATACATGAAGTGTGTGTCCGTGGATGTGAGCGTACGTACCGCGCTGCTCCAGCAGACTGCCGGCTCGGGCTGAAGCTGCTGTCAGTCACTGCTGAGGGATCCTCCGTTTCTGCTGCCGCCGCCACAGCCGCCAAAGATGACAGCGATGAAGAGGACGACAACGACAGCACGTCTCCGTCCATGGCTGCTGGGACGTTCAAATCGTCATGAGGGCTGAAAGAAAATGACAGTGCCGTCGGACAGTCCGAGCAAAGTTTCTTTTTAGAAGTCCTCGGCTGTGAGCGCGTGGTGGAAAGGAAATAGCGTCATCAGTTCCAATATGAAGCAAAAAGAGGAAGTGGTCGAGACCAGGGGCCACGTGATGTGAGGTTTAGATAAAAGGAAGCGTCGCAGCCAAACGGTTTCTGCTTTACATTAAATATGAGTGTGTGTGTGTGTGTGTGTGTGAGAGCGTTAGAGACGGTTCGCAGGGCTGCTCCGTCGTATAGTTCAGTTCAGGATGGAGCTGAGAGGTGGAGGATGAGACGATATGTATCATTTCTGCCTGATTCCATATTTGCAGGACATGTAATTGGGAATAAAGGGAACACATTCATTTATTCATGACGAACAATGACAGGGTCAGGCTAATTGCGTTCACTCATTACTGGGACTGAGCCAAGTGGGCTTCAACAGGTTAATTAGCAAATCACATGCTCATTCCAGGGACAATCACGTAACTGAAAGGATTTTGGTTAATTATGTTCCTCTTAGTCGCATAAGATGTCTTTTACCAAGACTGAGAGAATTAATTAGTGCTACACAATGTCCTCCACTGTCTGAGTCTGATACACACAAGGCCACTTTGGGTAATACAACGCTGAGAAATACTGCAGCGAGCTCACAACAAAGATAAGGAGGCAGTGTATTAAAACACCTGATAGAGATCGGCTAAGTGAAAACAAATCTCCTGGATCGTTATCAGGAAAACTTGAAAACATCGTTATTTCTTTTTTTTATGAGGACAAAACATGATAATGTGTTTCAGTGGGGAAGAACTGAGATGTTTTAAGATGGCAACGTCTCTTTGTTGTTTGCTTTGATCTGGACTGAAATAGCTATCAATCGTTTGAAGCAGCTTTAATTAGGAAATTCTTATCAATTTGCCCTCGTCGTCATATTTACTCTCTTTTTGGATCCTTTGTTTGGTCTCGCCCAGCTCCGGACTTAAATATCCGGCTCCCACGATGCTCAGCAGCTAATCTCGAACTGTGTTTGTGTAGCATGGCGCAGCGCAGGTTGTGTTTCCAGATGCTGCATAACGATATCAGCTCAGGAAGTGGTGTGAGTGCAGCTAAACAAAGTTGTGTCTGAAGCTCTATAACTCAGAGACTTGCAGAGTCAACCTGGACCACAGTGTTGGTTCATATATGAATGGAACCTGGTTGTAGGAGCCATACATGTTTTTTTTCTGGTTTGGGGGCAAAATAAGGACGATTATTGTTTTGTTGGTTTTGAGATGAGTGCGTTATAATTTATTATGATACGCTGGTTGATGGCTCACAATTGTTTCTTCATTATACTTAATTTTGTACATAGGATTTATTTGAGTACATTTGGCTTGTTGACAAAGTGACAGTAGTACCTGAACTTAGAAAAGATAGAGTAATGGAAACAGATTTATGAGAAAAAAATAAATCCAAGATTTAAAATGGAGTTGCCGTGATAACCAGAGGGCTGAGTCACAGTCAGCCATGAGACCAAAGCAGGGGAGTCAACAAAATGTGTCAGTGCTGCCCAGTGGCTCTGACTTGCTCCAGTGGTTCTGTCCACATGCCGGGGCCATCTATCACGGGCCCTGGTCGTAGTATTGCTGTGCCAGGGAGAGGCTTTGCTGGGAGGCCCGGCGATGAAGTAGAGATGCGGTGCCTTTATTGACCCAACTTTCTTGGTCTCTTGTCAAAGCCAAGGACAGATGAGCTGCTGCTCCACGGGGAGATTGATTTTCGGTCCAGCGGGAGGTTGAGGAAAGGAATAGAGAGGCTCCTGCAGAGCGAGGTCAATGCGGTGCCTGTATGAAAATACAGAAAAACTTCACCCGATCGAAGGAAATGTCTGAGAATATGGACCAAATACAGCTGTCCAGCACTCGGTCGCAGCTGCTTCACCTGTGTCGTCTCCAGCTGCTGCAGCAGATTGGGCGACTCAAATTCTCTGACTGAATTTACTCCAGGTTCAGTGACAATGTTTCTACCAAAGATGGAGGACAGGGCGGCTCCCAAGGTGCAGCTGATTCCTGCTAACTAACAGGGCAGTGCAGGCAGCCTCCACTGAACACACACGTGGTTGTGTGTGTGTGTGTGTGTGTGTGTTGGCAGGACCTCACCCGCTTGTTTTCATCCCCTGATCCCTTCTCTGCTCCAGATGCTAATGATGGAAGCATAATCTCTGAATGCAGCGGGAGGAAGTGGAGACAGGTTGTACATCTTCAAATATGGAAGTGAGCCTCTGGAGGATTTTTATCAAAACTAAAAAGTGCATTATTCTGTCAGCTGCTGGTTTTACCACAACAGGAAGTGACACTCATGCAAGGCAGCAATGTGCACACACGCATACGATTACATAACATAGCTCTGTAGAAGTGCTGCATTCCCGTTCTGAGGTCAGTGCAGCGGAATCTATTATATTTAACCTCTGTAACGAGCAAATCAAATCATGTTTGCAAGTATACACGTCTATTCCAGAATGATTCACAAAGAGCAGGTCTGTATGACAATGCCACATAAATTATATTTCAAACACATAAATATTAAAGGCAATTTGTGTGGCTCACGACTGCAAGACGCAATGACTAAGAGAGACGAGGCATAAATCATTTGAAGAAGGATGTGTTAGCATGCAGAGCGGAGCAGCTGAAGGTCATTCTAAATGCAGAAGCTGTCAATAATATAAAAGGCTCTTTAATTAAGCCACTGATGGCATGCTCAGCCTTCCCCTGGTGATAATACCAGATTGAAAAGATGTATTTGTGAACGCTGTTGTCTAAAGGCACGAGGCAAACTGCAGCAGCTTTGAATTCTCCTGAGTCAGGTCAGGTATCTGGAATGCTTTCATCTTTTAAATTTGATATGAAAAACAACACGAGAAAAAGTGCTTTATATAGATTTATTTATATAAGAAAAAAATCAACGAAAACAAATATTTCCAAACTTTGAGGACATTTATAAAATGTAAAAATATATAATTTGTATAGAAACACACAGGCACAGTGTGAGTGGAGCACAGCTGGCTCAGTCAGTGTTTGACGTATTCTATGGATCTCGCCATAAAGGAGCAAAGCGGGGGCGACCCCTTCTTCCTGGACGGGAGTCAGAATAATTTGTGGCTTTAATTCGCCTTGGGCTCCTCTTCCTCTTCTTTCCATAGTTGTCCCTCGCCGACCAGCCGGGGTGGAGCTGGCTGTGGGTCTCCCTCAGCCTCGCAGACTCCTCATAATATTTCTGCTGCTCCCTGTGTGACAGCGCCCGCCACATCTGCCCGATGACAGTGTTGACGGCGGCGCAGTCAGAGTTGCGGAGCTCTTTTGCAACCTTCGGTGTCTGCTCCTTCCTGTAGAGCATGAAGGCATTGGGGGGCTTCTTCACGTACGCGCCGTCGTCATCCTGCATGCTCACACGCGCCCTCCTTTGTGAACTGCGGGTGTTCGCCGTAGGAAGAACTTTATCTGCCAGAGTCCCGTAGATCATGTTCCCATCAAACGATCCAATCGGCCTGAGCCTCACCTCCAGGTGTGTCTCTCCAGGCTGTGGCTGGCTGTCCACGGGGCTGCTGGGACGCAGGAAGCTCTGCTGCTCTTCCACGAGAGGAGTCATCATGTCTGCAAAGTGAACTTCCATCAGCTGCTCCACAGTGAGACTCGTAGTCTCCAGGGAGGTGTATTCATCGGCCGTCTTCACCAGGGGGGACCAGTCACGCACCGGGACGGCCTGCGGCGCAGGGCTGCTACAGAACACGTCTGCAAGAGCACAGGCCTCAGCCAGTCCACAGCCAGTGTCCGTGTTCTGCTGATCGCTGTGCACCTGAAGGTTTAGCTGCATCATCTTCTGCCGTATCGTTTCAGATGGGAGCGCAGAAATGTCAAGGTTCTCTCCAGAAGTGTCTGTGCCTCTCTCTGAGCTTCAGGGTGAAATGACCCAGCGGCAGTTACAAGTCCCAACTGCTCACATTGACTTTGATCCTTAGATGCATTGATCCTAACTGCCATTAAACATTGAAACCATCTGGCCGCCAATCAAACCAACAACAACAATCTATATTTTTCCCTTTCTTTCAGTAAACGGAACAACAACCAACTGTTTAAGCTCACACAGGCTCACCTATGGTATGTCTGTATTAACACACCCATCAGGAGGCTCCCTCTGGTTTGTGTCAAATCTGTTCTCCTCCATCACATTCATGTTTTTTGCCCTCTTCAAACTTTATTTTGAATAAAGCAATATGTTTTAACGATATAAATAGACTCAGTTCAGATTAACTGGATCCACACAGCACCACATATAAAGTGTGACACTGAACACATGAAACGCAACAAGCTGACAGAGACACAAGCTGACCGGAAGTGAGTCGGGACTGGGCAGTTGATAAACACAGGGATGTGTTCTTATTCATCTTATAGAGTGATCTGTGATTCCTCTGTGGGGGCAAACGGGAGAATAAATAAACCTTCGTGGGATGAGGAGCAAGCAGGTCTTTAACTACTCAACGGTTACTGTTACCATGCCTACAAAACAACAACAACAACAACAACAACGGACCCGTCTAACTGCTGTTGTCTTTTCTCCATCATATACACACGCGCATACACTCTCTCTCTCTCTCTCTCTCTCTCTCGCTCTTCCTGCACTTACCCCGCCCCCTCGCTTCATCATCCAACAACATACCTGCCCATCAAACACACGTTCACAGACAGTCTGAAATCTCAGAACTTAGAGTTGCAGGGTCGCCACGATATGTATAAAAAAACTAAAACAGGAAGGGGGGGGTGAACAAAGTTGTAGACCCATAGAACCACAACACAGCAGTTTCATGATTTAAAGAGCAGACCAGAGACGTGATGAGACGTGAGGTGATCCTGACAGAGATCTGATCAATCTCTAGTTATACCGTATTGATATTTGTGGAATATTGTGAGACTGTCAATGATATAAAGGTCAGAAATGATTGTATATTTCTCCTAGAACATAAATAATAAATGCATCTTCCTCCTAAGTTTATTTGCAGTTGGTTTATCCGACTGCTCTGAGCCGTAGAGCAGACCAGTGGTGCAATAACTGTGAAAAACACATCAACAAACACACGCGTATACGACCGGCCTGTGACCGTCTGGATGTCTCCACCAGTCCGCCACAGCATTTGATTTTTAATGTCATTTCTTACACAAACCTTTTTTCCTCCCAGATGAAGACGTGCTTGTGTTTTCTGTTGCTTCTGGTTACATAAGTCAGGCGGCCTGTCCTCAGCTTGGTTTGAAAGTGACACTTCATTTGGCTCGTTATTCACAGACGCTCAACGTCCTCCATTAGCTGAGCTTTTAATGCTTCAATTAAGAAATAATAATAACAGCTGGCTCTGGCCTTTAACATGGGAGAGCTCGTTAGAGACGACCTGTGAGCACGGCTCTGCCCTCAGCCCTGCCTGGATTCTATTGTTCTGAAGTGAATCTAATCTGGTCAGTTTAAATCAGCAGCTTTAAATTCCACCTGCACCCTCTTCACTTACGTCTCTTGCTCTTTCCTCATTCATTCTACTCTCGTGTTCTCCTTTCATCTTCCTCCTGTCCTGTCTTCTTTCTCGTCTCCTCTGTGTCTCCATCAGGACTGGAGGACGTGAGCCAAGCACTTTGCATATCTGTCCCAGACCTCCCCTATTCATCAGCGGCACAAGAATTAAACAAGTGACAAAAAGATGAAGCGGCACCGCGCTCCTATTCCGCTGCTTACGCTGAATCACAATCACCGAGGAGGAAGACAGGAGAATGATGGTGCGACGCTGCCTGGGTCCTTTTCATGTCATTAGGAAAGGTGCAGAGCTGGAGTGGCCCTGCCTGTCACACTGACAAGCAGATGGAGAGGGAGGGGGACGCACAAGCATCTATCAACACAAAACCCTGCTGTGTGTGTGTGTGTGAATATTGCGCAGGTAAAGGTTGTGTGTAGGCGTGCGAGCGGCGAGGTTTGTAATATCACAGCAGGCTGCATCCAGAAAATTTCATTTTCCACATGTGCTTGCTCCCTTATCTTTGAGCAGGCTTAGAGCTGGAGACTGGATTGAACATTCAAAGCAGAGAATGTGAGAGCAAAGTATTTTTGCAAAGTGTGTGTGAATGTATTCGCTCCCAGTGCATCTACCCATCCATCATCTATACGCTTCAATGAACGTCAAATAATCATTAATGTCGCAAAATCTGACCCCAGATCTTGAGCATGACTCAGTGATTGTATGTGCACCTCCTCTGTGAAGTTCGTCGTGACAACACTGAGGCCCGTGACCTCTCCACCAAACTATGCATGGATCCTGTCGACCTCACTCTGGCCAGTGCAATGAGCAATAAACATTCTCATAACTTGCCTCAGCTCTGGAGAGCTAATCTTAGCGAACAGTGGTGTGAGGTCACAGAATGGTGACATGTCATATTTCCTGGTAATTGCATTACAATCGCTCTGCCGTGTGAATGAACTTACAGAGCAGCACATATTCGCTGAGACGACAGAACCTTCCGTTTGAAGCCATTTCCAAACAGTGTGCAGTCATTATGTGTAGGAACAAAGTAAATAGGAGCTCCATGACCTGTGAAATATGGATCTGGATGCTGCCCCCTTGCTTTAGTGCAGAGCTGTGCGCGCGTGTGTGTGTGTGTGTGTGTGTGTGTGTTGGCCAAAGCCATAGGAGCTGAGGTCTGTGGGGATTGAAGGGAGCTGTGAGCCATGGCCCTGGATCAGCCTGACAGAATCAATGGGATCAATTAACATATAGGGCCCGACTGAAAGCAAACACTATATCAAATTCGTCTATAATCCTCTGTGCTTCCTCAGTGTGCATGCACGCGTGTGTGTGGGTAGGCACATGTGAATATTTGAAGGGTCAGCATGTGATCATTTCCCCTCGCAGGCAAAAACCAGGCCCGAGCTGGTGAAATATAATCATGGCACAAATAAACCACTGACAAGCAACTTCCTAAACCCCACAGCCGACGTTATCAATCGAACCAGTGTGACATGATTGTGATTTACGCACCCTTTACGTCCGTTGACGCCATCCCTTTTGTTTTCAGTTGAGATACAGTTAGCAACGACCAAAACAAATAAACCAATGATTAAAGTTCCTGAAGACAACAGTGATGAATGTTCCCGAGCACCGGGAGGAAGAATTTAGTAGCTTCACTGGATTGGAGCTGGGAAAGTATTTCACCGATTTAATAAATAAATAAATAACACGCACGGGCAGAAACTGGATTAATATTCGAGTCTTATATTTCTAATTGGAGCCACTAATGAATTTACAAATGTGAGCGGTGAATAAAGCTGTAACTCAAACCCTGTGTGCATTAGCACATTTACAGCAACAGTAATCTGGAAATATTTGACTGGGTCTTGCTCCTGATTGGTGGAGTCCAGGCTGTGTGGCTACTGAGGCAGACACACACATCTACACACACCATGGAAAGTTAACACGCTTATACAACTCTATGCAAACATGGACACATGAATTAACACGTTCATCTACACACAAAAATCTGATTTTCATCATCCTATATTTAGAAATTGTGTTGCACCCACAGAAGTTAAGAAAGCTGCACAGCTCCCCGCGACATGTTTACGGCTCGTTAGAGATCATCCCGCCACCGTGCCACTGTGACACCAGACAGTTATACCATGCATGACCAAGCTGTATCGCGCTGTGGGTATATTGCGTTTCTTTGGTCTGCTGGTGTCTGCTGGAGCTGTCTCACTTGCTGTTGTTTTTTGGGTGGCTTCTTGGGATTCAACAGCGTTAATGACACATGTTAATGCTTCCTAGGGCAGTGACTCAACAGCATCTAGTTGAGGAGATTCTACATTTCCTCCAAATCCCTATTATCACTCCTCTGTAACCTTGATGAATTTATTAGGGAATATTTATGGCCATTATGCAGCTGTTTCACAGGCAGTGAGCAGTGCTTCCCCTAATGATTCAATTGACTTTGAGCTCGTCCAAATGAAACCCTGACTTTTCCATCGGGAGTAGATGTGTTGATGCGGCGTGTGCACGGAGATGTGAAAACAGTCATTTTGTGTGCACACGCCATGGGTCCTGCAAGGATTCAAGGTTGTTTTGGGTTGTTTTTTTTTGGAGGGCCACTGTTTTTTTTATTGTTGAGAATTTGTTTTCTGTGAGACAAATACGACTGTGGGTCTGTTATAGCAAATGGGTTCCAGACAGTTAGTTTCAGCCTTTGCCTGCTTCTCATTTACTCAAAGCCAATATGACCATTTATGTGTGTGGCTGGGAGGTGATAAATGACGGTGCGCCGCATAATAAATATGAAATCCCTGGATCATTAGCTGGATTAGATTGGAGGGAAAAGTGCATAATCAGCCCATGCACTGTAGTCATCGATATCTTTGCATCAGCGCATCCTTAAGAGAGGCAGAGGCAGAGACAGTCGGAGAGACAGAGAGCAGCCTGAAACCATTAATTCAGTAATGGCCAGAGAGCAGAATGACTCTCTATTTAGTGTTCAAATGGGTGCGGCTGCTGCTGCCACTGACAATGAGGCTGTTTCGCCTCAGAGCTCGAAGGGAAGGGAAAAGTTTCTTGTCAGAGGAATTACACAAAGACAGGAAGAGGGGGGAAAAACAGAGGAGATGAAGACATGTGCTGACATCACCTGATCCAGGGAGGCTCTCAGCTGAGGCCTCAGAGATGGTGTGGAAGTGGTGCGACGGAGCGCTGCAGCGGGCCATCCCTCCAGCTCGCTGACAGGCCAGTCGATGTGTTTAATCAAGCAGAGACACGCTATAGGGAAACAGGCCCTGCATCAAAGAAGTGCTGATACATCGATTCACCTCACCTCCAGCCATAACAGCTTATCTGCTCTCCCTGATCCCGGGCGGCCACGTGCACACACACTCGTCATGACACACACACACACAAACAGAGAGAGAGAGAGAGATGTTGAGGATGTGGGAAAGTCGCTGTGATCTTTAGAGCAGGGAAGAATTGATCCAGACTCTCTCTTCAATGCGACGCGTCCTAATTCCAAAGAATTGTTATTTATTTTGTCTTTCCTCAGACGTCATCATGAAATATGTAGGAATTATTTGATTTTTTTTTTTTTTTTTAAAGTTTCACAGCTAGGTGCGACGCTGCTATAAAGCTCCCCTCATCTGCTAATGCCCATCTAGATGCAAAAGCTCTTCGCCAAATCATAAAGATGAGGTACGAGCTCCTCAACACTTGGGCTGTGTCTCGCTTCCACTCCATCCTGCTGGGACGATAAAAATGTCTCTGTCTTTCACGGGACAGTAACTTTTCCAAAGCAGTAATGAAAGTATTGGAGTCGCTGCAGCATGTGAGGTTTACAGGATGAGACTGTAAAGAGAGACAACTCCTATAGGCATCATATCGTCCTCGTACTTTCACAGTTTCACTTCTTTCAGGATATTTCATTCTATCGTAACTCAGATTCTCTCCGGCTTCAATATTTCTGTACAGAGATGAAGCCCACTTATGAATTCTCTCATATGCTCAACGAGAATAACGGCAAAAAACAGCTTTCTTTGAGGATATGGTTTGGAGATTACATCTCCGCTTACATCATCCCTTCCCATCTGCTCCGTGTCCTCCCACTCCCGGAGAGACGGGGAGCTGACGGAGGCGCTGCTGCTTTCCTCTCTCGCTGCACTGCCCCCTCGTCCTGGCCCAGCATCGTTAGCTCACTGCAGGCCTAACTGGGCCCTGTCTAATAACTGCAGTCCCCCGGGTGTGCGCTAATGAATAGAGAATATAATTAATGCCACGGTGACGGATATTGGCTCACAGGCCCTGGGCAGAACCTGCTCAGCATTCGACTTCTGTCTCTCTCTCCAAGACCACAGCGTTATTAGCATTGTATATTTCACCCAACTTCCACCCATGATTGCTGCTCTCAAAAAGCTACAGATGTGTAAACTTCCATTTGTGGTATCTGATTGAGTGAAGCCCTGGAATTGCCAGGCATTACATTGGAATTACCCCTCTTGTAAACAATGCTGTGGCTGCCTGCTCCCCTCTTTCTGTTTGCAGGACCGGCTGTGAATTCTAAAGCGCGTCGGCACTTCTGTGTGTGACTGGCTGTGGGTGGATGAGCGAGTGAGTGTGTGTGGTGCCGGTGCTGCGTCAGCGCTGTGTGTCAAAGGGCCATTCAGGTGTATCCAACAAAAGACAGAAGTGAACAGCGAGCCGCTGTGCCCCTCGGCGAGCACACCTACAGGCATCCATCTCGCTGTCTGGCGCTCTGTCACGCCTCACAGGAAGACGCTGATGGATTCACCCTCGATCCTGCCCTTTCTCCTCCCTCTCGGAGCCTCTCCTCTCTGCCCTCCCGTCTCCATCTGTCTACCATCTGCCCAGTCCTCCCAAGTCCCTCGCCGCTCCCATGTTTCCTCACGTAGTCACTTTGATTTCACTCTGCTCCCACAGCAGCTTCATCTGCCTCCTCGCTCGTGCCTGACGCAGGAGTTCTCACAGTCAGGGTACAATAGCATCATCTCCGCGAGGAAGCCCAACAGGCTTTAGAATGGGAGACAGGCGAATTGATTTTGGAGCATTTTGACTCAGACTATTAAAATCTTAAATGTAGAATTCGCACCACCACCGCCCCCCAGTGGCAGATCAGGGCACCTCGCAGTGAAGATCACTTCCAATTTGCAGGGTGAGCTCTTAATGAGCCTCCAGCAGGGAGCAGAGGATAAGCAGAGCTGGAATATCAGGGAAGAGCTGCAGTAAGTGTGGGTTAAAAAAAAAATTATAATGAGGTGTCGCTCTGTTGCTTCAGCAGCGTTGAGACACAGTGTACGGGCTGGATTTGGATTTTGGCAGGATTACATGTGCACACTGAGAGGCAGCATGCTAATGACTGCGCTACAGATAGATGGACTAAATGACTGCGCACATGAACTTGTTAGCTTTTATACCTGCAGACTTGTGTGTCCTAGTGTGTGTGTGTGTGCAGGTGATTGCACGTGTCAGTGGTTGCCATGCTGCCATTTCTCTTTGACTGACACATCATTAATGAACACGCAGTCCCACGTATGTATCACTCTGACAGAGTAAAGCCAGGCTATTATGCTCGGACCATTATCAGGAGGCTAAGTGGATTAAATGAACTAAACCTGACGGACAAAGAGGAAACGCTGTGTTACATTTAGGACTTTGCGTGAGGCCTCGGCCCCTGCGTTGTGCTTCTGCGGGACACAAAGAATAATGGCTTTGTTGGAATAAAATGTAGATTGCCTCTCCCGTTTACCCGCGTGTCCCTGGCACAGAGGTGATGCCATAAAAGCTTCCATTTACCACCTTAACATCACAGCACACTCCACTCCACTGCTCTGACCTTGGCTGGGATTGCAGCAAAACCTCTTCCGTTATGCATTGGTCATCAGGACAGAAGAATTAAATGTCAACCGAGCCTGAGGGCAAAGATGCCAGGTATTGCACTGTATCGCACTGGAAGCTCTCCAACGTGACTGAAACTCACTGTTCCCTCAGCTCACACACACACACACACACACACACACACTCCCATGTCTCCATGGCTTCAAAGAGCATTACCCTGAAATTAACTTCCTGAAAACTAAGTCTAACCTTAACTTAAATTAATCATCACTCTAACCTTAAAACAAATCACATGAATCACATGACATTCG
Organism: Pseudorhombus dupliciocellatus; assembly: GCA_016785235.1. Classification (NCBI taxonomy): domain Eukaryota; kingdom Metazoa; phylum Chordata; class Actinopteri; order Pleuronectiformes; family Paralichthyidae; genus Pseudorhombus; species Pseudorhombus dupliciocellatus. Next base: position 1,182,688 of record JAFBJW010000129.1, on the reverse strand, counting down.
GCTTCATTTTATCCCAGTAAAGGTCTTCTCATAGGACTGTGCATTAAAGTCCCCTGGACATAAATAAAACCTGGACCACACACACAACGGAATTCTATGGCAGCTTAATTAAGTGAAAGAGAGAAAAGAACGTGGGCACACACACACACACACTGAGCAGACACAAAGTCTTCACAGAGCAGCAGAGACAGAGACAGCAGGATGGAGAGCGTTCACGTTCGGGGGGGAACTGGAGCATGTGGTGACAGCAGAGTGGGGAGAGTGTCCGGTGGGAGCCCCTGATGTGCAGCGGAGAGGAACAGCTTTGAGTCAAGGTTTCTCAGAGTCACAGGGGGAGGAACACAGCTCCAAAATGTTTTCGGATTCAAAAAGTGATTCACTATTTTTGTCGTAGCGAGCTGATCCCACGGCGCCACGCTCGAGCGCTGAACGCTCATGCACTTGAAACTGATTCCAGATTCAAATGTTGTCGCTATTGAGCAGAGGTTCTCTTTTTCCCCCGATGAGAGGAATAGTTCAGGCAACCTTCTCATGTTCGTCCCTTGGAATGTAAAAAAAACCCCAAAACCTCCACTTAGTGAAGTGAAAGACTGATACAGATATGAGACGTGACTTGCAATGATGAGGATCGTGTTAATTTGAATGCATGGATCTGGAAACTTTCCAGACTATTCAATACAACACATTTCGATAATAGACAATGTGAGTTGGGTCCATGTCCCTTCCACTGACATGGAGGAGGTGGGATTTACAACCTGCCATGATCAAGAAAAATACCTTATACATAACCTCCATTTATATTCAGGCTGCGACTCTGATCTGGATGGGTTTCATTTTGGTGGATTATCATCATCCAACATTACTAATTTATTTGACATTACCATCTTGTTTGACTCACAGGAAGTGTTGTGTTTTCATCTCATTTAGATGCCATGGCATCTTTTTCTCCTTCTTCTGCATGTCAATGTTTTTCCTTCATGAGTGGAGCAGGAAGATTAAAACGCCTCAGCAGCCTGATGAAGAGACACGCTCCCTTCAGTTTGTGATCTTTTAAAAAATTGGAGAAGACGTTGTTGACGTCTCAAATGAGATTAGAACTGACTATAATGCATGATATTGTTTCTGTCACCCAGAAACAGGGGAGGATGTATCACCTTTGTTTTCTCATAATAGCACCTTGACTTTTCATCCCATAAATCTTTCTCCTGCAGGTCTGGCCACTGCCTTAACCTGTGTCCGTGGGTCTTTGGGGATTCGTTGCAGGTCCTTTGCCAGGTGGTTTTCAAAATTCTCTGAATTTCTTCTAGGGTCCAGTGATTTAAAAAAAAAAAAAAAAAAATCAGGTCTCACTCAAGGGAGGAGAGGAAAACGTTTGGAACAATCAGCCTCAACCTCGTGGAAACTTGCCTCAACATTTCTAATAGATCACAGAAGTCAACAGCAATACCAGATGTCTATCTTCCACTTAAATAAACAGAAGCCAGTGAAAAGAAAGTGACTGTTTCAGACACACACACACAGGCACGCATGGGTCTCCAATTTGTGACTGTAAACACATTTAGGTCCCCTCAACAAAATGGGCCACACATGTTCGTAAATACACACACACACTTAAAGAGATTAGTATTCCACCTGCTATGTAACTGCCACAGCGCAGACACTGATTGCGACTGTAATCACACTGATGTTTACATCTGCCTCATGTCAGTTTCTTCCTTAATTTATAATAACTTACATCAACACGAAGATGTTGGCGCCACAACTTGAGCTTTCCTTCGCTGTGACGCTCCGCTGCACAAAGTGAAAGACGGTCAGACTGATGAGGGGGAGGGGTGGGGGGGGTGCAGCTGAAAGGAAGGGATTTTGGGGTGAAGTCAGACACGGAGGGAGAGCGGTGGGGAGATAAAAGTAGGGGAGATAGTTGCAGCGTCGATGCGCTGACACTGGAGGACTACAGTCTTCAAGATAAGAATTAACACAAAATTAGCACATATTATCATAATCCATTACTGTCTCCATTTCATTATGATTTCTGTCTGCCTGGCTCCGTCTCTCTTTTCTCATTAAGTCTCCAATCCTGTGTCATTGTGAGTCTTTGCTTCCGCAGTTAATTGAAGCCGCAAGGCAACAGCTCCGAATCTGCTCAATTAGTTTTGCCGCACAGGCCAGTAACAGTTACATGGTTAGTAATCACAGAGATAAAACTAGATGTAATATAAATATATTAAGACAAAATTAGCAAAGAGGGATAAACCTGGAGGAGTGGAATGATTACTGAAGAGAAACCGTGGCTGTTAGCGCGCTAAGAGGTGAGTCACAGGCTCTTATTGAGTAACTGATGGTGCTAATACAGTTCTACACTCCGCTGGTAAACACTGAGACCTGAGAACACGACCAGACTCCTGATGAAGGTACTGGGCTGGTGAGAGGCCGCCTGCATCCAGCTTTGTCTTCAAAATGTCTAGATATTGTCTACGTGCTCGAGTAGGATGATACAGAGTTATAATGATGATGGTGATGAAGATGACAATAAAAAAACAAATTAAAAATTAGACTGTTACTGCCAACAACAATGACGAGAACATTAGTTATAAATAAATATTCAATAATATGATTAAAGTAAAACTAAAAAGGAAAATGAGATCGTATTTTTGCTCCTTTCTGGGTACTTGTGATTAAAGTGGCTAAAGACTAATGAAACAAAGGTAAACAAAAAGAAACAAATACAGACGATTAACTGCAAACTTATATTCTTGAAATGTTATTTATTTAAATCGTTCAGCAGACCAGCTGTTAAGAAAGTAAATATGCTAAAATAAATATTATAATATTTCTGACTGTGGCTGCATATCTTATTCAATATTAACCAGTCATAATGGTTTCACCCTATATAATGAATAATGCTCAGTTCTAGCTTATATATTGACACAGGCCGATATCCATCTGCAGAAATGGAAACGGTGGCTGACTGACAGACACATTTCCACCTTCAGCTTCGACATTTTTTAATTAAGAAATGAAGTAGCATGTGTGTCACATTCCTCAGACGCAGAGAACCTCCGCTGAAGTCCCCGTCACACCCGCCATCCATCTGCCCCGCCCCTCGCAGCTATACTACTGCCGGGTAACGACGTCACGCTCCTGCTGCCTGGCAACGCCTCTTCACTGGAGGACCAAAAGTGCTTCATTGTTTTTCTGCCAATTACAGCTACAGCTGTCTCAAGGTCTCTGTGTCTGAGTGAGAGGGGGACACAGTCCTCTTCTGCTTTTCTGCCTGCATCTGTGTTTGTGTCTGTCTCCGTGTACGTGCGAGACAACACAGCGTCTCTGAGTGAAAGTAATACGCTGGACTCTGGGGCCGAGGAGGACGGCAGAGTACACAGGGTCCCCAATCTCCCCATTTAAGGGCACAATGGCCCCACAGCTCAGCTCTGTCTCCGGCCTCTCCTGGACTCTGTTGGGAGACTGGGAGACATTTATTTCAATCTCTGTGAAGGCACGAAAGGAAAGAGATGGAAAAAAGACAGTTTCATAAGAGGCGCAGAGCCGGTGGGGAAAAGTCCATCACTGTCCCAATTTAAGTGTCCTATCTCGTAACGCTACATCTGGCACGTGTCCTGCTTAGCTCCGACTTGGCCACAGATCAATAAAACGTCACCTATCACCTGAAGTATGGCCTCTCACACGCAGGCGTCGTCTCTTTGGAGAGACAGCCGGCAGGTGTATTTATCATACAGAGCTCCCTATAAAAGAAATTAGCAGTTTGGAGGCAATGTCCTCATCCGTCTTCTGGTCTCAGTGCCTGAAGGAAGTCTGTCAGGTGGCCCTGCATCATTTATGGCTGCAGCCTTCTGCTCGACTGCTTGGTCGACGTCCACATCAGTTGGTCATCACCATAGACGAGTGATCACCAAAGATGAGCACACTGCAGTTGGAAACTCTTCTTCCACAAGTATGGACGCAGGGAGACAACTCAGTCAAAAACAAAAAAATTACAATCAATGCCCAAACTGATTGAGACCAAAACAAATGGAATGTTTTTTTCTTGAGTATTTTTTGCTCAAAAACAAATCAACAAACTTACTGAGATTCTCACAGACAGGGGTGAAAACACCTATCTGTTAACTAGCCTCCTTTGTTAAAACAGACAAACGGCAAAAAATGGCACAAGAACAAATCTGTGTGCCTGAGGGTAACTGGCTGCCAGATACCCAGGGCAGGTGTTCCCTGAAATCCTACAACAACTAATATCCTACCAATTCATATTCACACACACACACACACACACACACACAGCAGGGGAGTGGGGGCAAAGAATCTATTGTACTTGAAACCATTTGGACCAGAGGAGATAAAATGAGGTCCAGGGAAAGGAAGACAAAGAAATCGACCACTCCATTTTTAAACCTTTATTATAAGAGTCACAGCCTCCCTTTAGCTCTCACGGCCTGTAAATTGGAGTGATGGTGAGAATGCACCTTATCTTCTCTCAGCACCCTGTCACTCTTTTGTGGGCGTTTCGGTCGGCCTCAAAGAGAAAGTGGCGCCTGTGATAATGGCGCTCGGTGTCAGACTTCTTTCACCTCCATTTAGAAGAGCATTATTACTCATTCATAGGTTCTGCAGCAACAGAGGAGAGGGTGCAGCACGTGTGGCTGCACAGTGATCACAGCGTAAGAGCATTAATGCGTCAGCGAGGCGAGCGGCGTTAATGTGCGATTTACAAAACAAGTGCAGAACATCAGGGAGATTAATGTCGAATTTAGAGTCGATGAAACAATTCCGCAAACTGGGAAAAAATGTACAGAAAAACATCTCGTTATACGTCTTAGCAAAGCTCGTTTTGTGGACGCTGAATTATGGGGTGCTGCGTTATCAGCGCACACCAGGAAAAACAGAAAATTGCAGCTATGTGTAAAAGTCTAACATGAACGTGCTCAAGCTGCAGGCGATGGGTCACACTCAGGCTCCACTGGATTTCCAAACCAAAGCAGAAACCTCCCACTCGGGTGGAGGCTTCACCGTCTCTATCCCAAACAACTCGCAGCACATTGTGCCATGATTAAAGGTCATTGTTTTCTGAGTTAATTGACTGAAGCTTTCCGCCAGAACAGTTTAATTTGCGCTCAGAGAGCTAATTACAAAGTGTGGGGGGGGGGGACAAAACAAAAACAAAAGCATTAGTGGCAAAAGTGGATGATAAGATTTATAACGGCTGTTCGTCACCAAATTCTGTGGCTGTTTTGTGTCGTATTAAAGCCCTGGAGTGATGCTTTGCTCGATTTGACTAAACTGTTTGGCAGAGCTGAGGCACGCCATCAGGGTGTGTGTGATCTACGATATCACTGTAGAGTGATTTTGGCCTTAATGGACTTGTGGGTTTAGTTAATGAAGAGTTTAAACAGCTGATTGATGGCGTGTTGTGTTGACTTTGATATCTCAGAAATGAGGCGCTTCTCCACCAAACTCTCCGGGGATGACGAGCATTTTGAAACACATGGAGAGATAGAGATCAAAGTTAAATAAAAACTCTGAGTCAGAGGGCGCCATTAAATCCTCCAGCAAGTTCAAGCTCTTATAATGAACCAAGACTTTATGTTTTTCTTTCACAGGCCTGATTTTATATTTGGGCCAAAGAAAGCAATTAATGAGCCGAGCTAAACCCCATAGACCTGATTTAGATGAGATCTGACCACGGAGGGTTGTCTTCTCCTCTTAGCACCGTGATGTACTACTGCATATAGAGTGGGAATTACTGGAGTACTGTTACTTACTCCGTGACTGCAGCAGCTTGTTTACTTGCGCTGCATACAGGAAACGTTTAAACTACGGGATTCATCAAACCTGAAGGAATGTTTTTATCCTTATGTGACACTTTAAAACATTTACTAGCTCCGATCGCCACCCTCCCTAAATGCTCCTCTTTAAGCTCGCAGCGACCAGACAACACATGTGAAGTCGATGATTGATCGTGGCTCTGTAGCATAAAACAACCTAAAAGCTTTCCGCTGATTTATGGGCGCAGTTAGAGGCAAAGCAACTTTTTAAGCTTCCATCAGAAAGTAATGTTGTGAGTAATGACATGTGCTGCTGCTGCTGCTGCTGCTGCCTTTGAGCACATGTTCTCCTCCATGTGAAATCACACACATATCAATACCTTCTCTCTCAGTGTCTGCTGTGGCCACAAGCCCCACATTGTGGCTTCAGGTGAGCCTTCATAGCTCGGTCCGTTCACCAATGGAGGGAGTGGGGTTAATGGTTAAACGCCGGGGGGAGGGGGGGGGGTCATCAACGGTCATTAATGTGGGGATAAAGCTCTGCTAGTTAACCTCGGTGAGCACATGTTCAGCGATCAGTGATGAGCGGTGAACCTGCAGGCAGAGACTCATCATGTCAGCCCATTACAGCAGCAGAGAACATCAGGTCTCCGTCCTTTCAGCCAAGGACAGGAGCATGAGGCTTCAATGGGCCGAAGCTGGACTTCTGCTGAGGCCTACAGATGGTGCCGTCAGGTCTGGCATCATCAACACGAAGCCGTGCACGCAGCCTGCCTCGTGTCACCAGTCCAGGCTCCTGGCAGCGGCGGCACAATTGTGCGGGGAGTTTGGATCCATTCACGCCAATCAATCACGTTTGAAAGACACAACACATTGAGGACGGTTTCAGACCATGTGCAACAATTTACTCTGATGGCTACTTCCATCTGCTGCTGTTTGTTCTAAAGCATTTGGAAGAACATTTGAAAATCTTGCCTCAGGCTCTGGCAAATTTGAACGGAGAGTTCTCCTTTGTTTTTTTTTTATCTCAAAGTTATATTTTCCAGAGTTTTAGCAATCAAAATAACAGTATCAGAAAAATAAAAACAATTAGTTGAAGCCACTCTTAGCCAGGAATAAACCATCGATGGTCAATCCTGACTCTCTCACATTGATGAAAAAAAATCCACAGTTTCATTTTGTGAAAGATAGCCTGACAAAGACGGAATTAAAAGACATTAGTTATCGCTGATTTCATTTGGAAACATTTCACTGTGTCAGCAGAGAGCGGAGACAGCATTTGATTTACCTCAACTCCAAAAGATCCAGATTAGCACAAATCTATATTCTCTCAGAACCAAACGTAGCACATGCACACACGCTAGCACGAGCACACACACACACCTGGCAGATGTCCCTCCATTTACACACCTGCTTATCTTTTCAGGGTGACAGAAACTGCACCATAAAGTGCAGCAGCACCTATTACATCTCCATTAAAAATATGTCCAATAAACAGTGAAGGTGATAAAGAAAGAAAATATTATTTTCAGACTATCGCCCAATAATTAGTCCGTTATTGTCTGAGCAGTGTTCCCACTGATGCCTTTAAACGTGACCACAGCGCCGCTCGTCACAGGAGAGGTCATAAAAGCCTGGGCGACCATTCGTCTTACAAACTATCTCACTGGGGCAAGTGTTCAGTGCTCGGCCAAGTGATGGAAACTCCCTCGTCTATGTGACCTTTCTCTTAAACTGATGTACAAACACTATAGATTGTGTCCTCCACGGTGATGGAAAGGCCGCGCTACGTCTCTGTGCCGGGGCTGAATTAGCACCTCCAGAAAAAATAGTGCCAGAGCAACGTATTTTATAGAAAGAAGGTTGAACTTTACATCTCGTCCACGTTCTCTTCATGTTGTTTTACTGTGGGAGAAACTGGTGCCCTTGGTTTCACCATCTCCAAGCTACGGCTGCTCATTTGTTTGCATTTGCTGATTTACCCTCATCGAACACTGAGTGACAGACAGACAGACACCATTTACCTGTCTTCTGCATTAAATTTAGATTATTTAAGTATATTTTGAGTGGATTTCCGTCTCTGTCACTGCAATGTGAGCCAGGCTGCGACATTACCTGCTCCCCACGGTGCCAGTGGGGGGCAGGGTGAAGGGATTGAGTCCACAGCGTTGCAGTTGAGCCAATAAAAGTGACAATAGCTTTGTTGAGCACCGGGGCAAATCTTCCTGATGTCAACTTAATAAGCACGCTACGGCAGCAATATAACTCAAGGTCGACATGTCATCCATCACGCCCAACACGCCAGCGGTGATGGGCGGGGCTCAAACAGGAGGCCCTTCCCTCTCCGGCTCAGGCTAAAGGTGAGATTCCAGCCAAGCATGCAGCAACCAAAAGGGCAATTCAATATTGTCATCAGGCTATTAAGCAATGACAAGCAAGGCAAGTAGCGTCTAAAAATAGACATGAAGCAATATCTCTCCTGACATCTGATCTCAGAGCAGCGCCATAAAGAAACGCATATATTGCCTTTTTGCATTCATTCTGTAATTGATCGTTTCCTGCCCCACAAGCTTGACTACCAGCCAGCTCCTCCACGTTTTCCACCTACGGCAAAGGAATTATGCTAATTCAAATAGCCTGTCTGTTAGCAGACACACACAAAACTACAAAACAGGTTGTTTTGAAGCTGGGTGGGATGAGAACAATGGAACTCTCTCAATTCATGTGCAGATCTGAACTGAGATCCCAGGGGACTGTTGTTGTCAGTCAAAAGAGCATGTGCCTCCCCCAGGGCCGCCATGTGGGTGGGACCACGGCCCCTGGACCAACACTGGGCCTTTTCAGCACAAGGGAAGAGCAGCAATGTTTGTGCTTCCACACCGAAGCCTGGGTGAGGAGCTGGTGAACTCATCTGAGATTCCAGAGAGGTGAGACTGTATTTACTCTGTTTGTTGCCAGATAAACAAACAAACCACACAGTGATTTATGATTCCAGTTTCCAGCTAGATTTGACCACCTTGATCAATATGGACAAGGAGGTCGGCTGAACAAATCATGGAGAAACCATGACTCAGTGAAACCTGACTTCAAACCGGTGTCCCGCTCCTCGACTCTCTGCCTGCCTGTGTGTTCAAGTCTCTATTCAGGGAACAATTTACATGAGAGGTAACGTAAGCTCCTTTTGTTTATCCAGCAATCGATCAGATGATTTAACAGTTGTGACTTTGGGGAGTTTAACAAGCCTGTCTCATTGTGTTAGCTGCTCTGGGGTGGTTTAGTGTCTGAGAGGCCTCTGGGTAATCAAACAGGACCAAAGAGTATTTCATTTTCTACCTGTAGCTACAAACTACCCCCGTCCTCAAACTGAGCCACAGTTGGAGTACTTTTACTATTAGTATTGGCAGATTGAGCCACTTCATTCCTCCATGTTAATGAGTGTCTGGGTGTTCTGACCCCCCCCCTGCCCTCAGCAGCACCATTATAAATAAATAAAGTAAGTTATGGATTTGATTATAAAATTCATGATGCCTTGAATCCCGTGGCACCCAAGATGAGGAGTGCATTACTTATCCGAACTGGAAATCCCTCACTTTTCCTCTGTCCTCCATCAATCAAGCCCGTCGGCCGTTTCTCCGTCCCAACAATAAGGCTAATTCCTCTGGGCCCCCGCCAGTCTGCGGCCATCGTATATTTTGCTGGTGTTTAATTAAACACTGTAGCCCTGATGTCACAGCTGCAGGGGTGTCAATCATGATACTTCACTGCATGAGACGGTCGAGGCGCTGGCGGCGTGCGAGGCCCATATGTGCTTCACTGTGTTCCTGACTCAATCAGCTCAAGCAGGGACATCTCCGTGGCCCCCACTGGCCCCATTTACACCCACCTGAGATCTGAATCTGTTTCCTCCCTCGGCCTTCCATCCCCAGGATTTCTGTATGAATACAGATGGCTTAAATCCAGTGCATTCAGAATGGGGGAAGGGGGGGGGGGTTGCATTTGGTCACGGCTTTGTGTCGTTGATAGCTCATCTGTTTCTGGGTGTCTGTCATCTGTCTGACTCGTTCTCTGAATCTCTGAGCCTGTGTCTCATTCGCTGCCAACTCGAGCTGCAATAAAACATTGTTTATCTCATGTGATCCTCTGTCACTCCAGCCTCAGCGCCGCAGCCACATTCCGTATCACTGGAGGGAACAACTTCAATATGCACCATTTGATTTACAGACAGCTTTGTCCTTTTTTTTTTGCACATAACTAAATATACAAATGTTTTTCAACCCAAGGTGCTTTACTTGTTATTTTGTGGGAACCTGACATGCAGCAAGTGGCGTGTGGCATTTTAGTCCTGACTCAAAGAGACAGAGGGCAGGCTGAAGTGCACAATTAAAACGGCACTTACGGGAAGAAAGTGCAGCATTTAGGAGGAAAATGAACTGCATTAAAATGTCGGCGAGAGAAAGAGAGAGTGAGAGAGGAAAAGGGGGATGTGGTTCAGGTTGCGAGCGCTGCCCACTCAGCGGCTGAGAGAGAGACTGAGACCATCAGTTCTCTCAGTCTAATTAAGCCGGACTTTAAATCCATCCGCACGCTGCACATGCTTCACACACGCCAATACAGAACTGTTCCACTTAGACACAAAAGCAAATCCAATCAAAAGTGTCTGACGAGTACAGTGCACCGTGTGCCCAGAAGCCTTTACACATTCATATTCATCCAGCCGGCTTGCAAAGCTAGCCCGCTGTGATTTAAGCTCCTCGACGGAAGAGAAACTTCCCCATATTCTTCAAAGCTTCCTCACTGACATTTACCAGAGATCCACTTTAAGGGAGTTTATCTGGGCATGCAAAACACCCCGAGTCAGCGTGTTTGCATAATGAATTACTTTGCATTTCAAATTCCATTTGAAAAGTAAATACTTTATTTAGACAAGGCGTCCCGGGGCTATTGATCATGAAATATTACAGAAGCGAAGAACGCGTGCATGTTACAGGATTCCTCAGTCTTTTGTCTCTGCTGTAAAACAACCACAGCTCTGTTACCGAGCGTCGCCACCTGTGAATTCATGCAGAATTCATCCAGAGGCCTTCAGCGCTCAGCCTTCCTCATATTTTTACAGCTTTTTACTTTATCCTGCACCACTGGGAGTTTGGTGAGGGGAGAGTTCTCACTTTTGCCCCCCTGGTGGTGCACAAGGCGCGCCTGGGCTCGTGCACGTCCTCCGACAGGAGCGCTACCAAAGGAATGAAGTGTAAATTACTACCCATGCATAGCAATGTAATGCAATTAGTGTGGTGGAGTGCATGACCCCACTGGGACAGATAAACCGGGACAAGCTCTTTTTGTCCGTCAGCCGTCTTGGTGCAATATTGATACCGTCAGAGCTGTCTCGGCCCATTGTTTTGGCTGACTGTGCCGCTGCAATAGTCAGGTTACACCGTTGTGGCTGGAGCTTTGTAAACAGGCTGTCCCCAGTGTGTCGGCTAACCTGTGTTAGTGTGTCAGTCAGTCTAATCAGATACCGGAGCCCTTTCCCTCGCCATCACGCTGAGCCAGGGGCTGATAGAGCCTGCTGTGTGATTGCTGGGGCTTTAATGCGCTTGTCAGTCACACAAGTCGTCGGTGTGCCAAGTCAAAGTCAAGCTGTCTTGTTTACTTTGTTGAGATTCATCGGCCTCTGACCGTTGTCTAGAGAGATTTTCATATTGACAATGCTTCACCCAACCAAACCAAGGTCAGAAGCCATTATTTCTTAAAGGCCGTTTCAGACACACACTTCTGAAGATCTCCAAAAAGGTGGAGACCCTCTCTTTCACATGTTAAAGATGCAGCAGAGGCGTAAACTGTAACTTTATCTTCTGATCTGTCGGGCGAGGAGTGGGGCTGCATGCAAGAGGCGTGAACATCGTTGCTGACATCTTCATCAGCGCCTTACATGCGCGACGCGTCCTTGCTGTACTTGGTGTCTGTCTCTGGCGTTCTCAGGATAACTTCAGTGCACGTCTTAGAGCAGCTGTAGGACCAGGGTTCAAGGAATCCAATTTCCCCATCGGTGCTACTCTTCTGGAAAACTATTCCCCAAATGTCCACGTTCAGCGTGATTCTGGAAACGGAGGCTTGCACAATGCTTGCCATTAATAAATCCTAGTTTCCTACTTTAATGTTTCCTGTCAGGTCACTTTTGTCCAAAGATATTTGCTCATTGTTCCGGCTGACTCCACCTGAAATGAAACAGTCTGTATCACTGTGCTGTGAACTTCCTCAACTTCCCACTGAAAAGCACTCGAGACATAGCAGCGATTGGTTGATGATTTCCTGTGGGCTTGTTGTAAATAACACTCAGCCCCCCCCCATCCTATAGTCTGGCCTTTTGTGAGTCTGGAGGGGGGATGAATAAAGCTGGTTCACTTTGAAAGATGAGGTCATTAGCTGAGATAATAGGACTTTGCTGTAACTATCTTCAAACTGGGATAACACGTCACATTTTAAAAAGCTGATCTGCAGAACCATAAGTCACAGGCCTCATTTTCCTGGTCAGATCTCCTCCCGTCATCACTGTAATTTCCATTCAAGGCCTAAATTTAACACCCCCACGGCCGCAGCTGTCTGAACCCCACAGCCTATGACAGGGTGAATGATATCTGCTTCCTGATGAAACATCAAATTATTTCTGCTTTGAGATAATGGCAAGGTTGGTCACGCACGGAAAGCTGGAACGTGTCAATGGAAAGGGTGTGTGTGTTGGGGGTGAAGTGCAGTTTGGATAGTGGTCTCTCCCTCTATATGTTTATGCCAAAGTGAAAGGTGTGATGGCAGAGATCATCATGCAGTGAGACAGATGTGAAAGCAACAGAGAAAGAGACACGGCTCAGCTGAATAAGTCAGCAGGGAGGAGAGCTGCGTTCACTCAGTGTGTGTGTGTGTGTGTGGTGCCCAGAACAACAAAACAAAGTTAATCATTCCATCCACATATTAAAAAACATGTTTCCGTGAGTGAATCATTAATCAACAATCTCGTATTTGTGACATGGATGGCTTGAATGACTGGATGGAGATCCGTTTGCTGTTAGGTCTGATGAACTCTGGCTGGTAATACAGGTGTGACTAACCTCCAGGCCCGGAACAGAACTAATGAAGGTTTGATTCAGTATGTGGGGCACTGATCCCAGAACAGAGGGAGAATCAGATTAGGCAAACAGTGGGTGTTGGTCTCTCAACGTGACCGCACAAAATCTGCTCAGGGTTTAAACGCTGTAGACACTGTGGACACTACAGGGAGACATGGGACTCTTCTCCTTCAGAATGAATAACCCAAACAGAAAGGCAGGACACCTGAAACTGCAGCGTTCCTGCTGCTAGCACCAGCTCAGCCGAGGATAAAGTTCAATGCAAGTGCACCTGCTGTGTGACAAGGTAAAGGTAGCCTCAGCTCAGCGACAGGCTTTTTATTTAATGGGGCTGAAGCTTTTTGTAGGTTTCAACTGCTTTGACGGAGAGTCCACATTTGAGACTGGGTCAGTGAACCTGTGCTCAGAGGACCCTATTTAATAAGGTGAGGTGCACGGCCTGCAGGGCAAATCCTTGAAAGTGGAAACACAAGTGTCCCTCACATATGAAGCGTAATGATCAGTGCAGGCTCTAGAAATAATAATAAATCAGAGAAACACAGAGGTGAGGGATGGACAGTGGCGGTTAGTAAGAAGGTTGTTGGCTTGAATCCTGGTCCAGATGAACGTGAAGTTTCTTGTGTCTAGCTGCATGTTTTTTATTTTCTAAATCATAATAATAATAATGGTTTTAAGAATGCACACAAACTGGACCCTAGATGGACATGAATGACTCCCCCACAGCCAGTGACAGTCAGAAGCATCACCCACGCACTCTGTGTACGGCCAGAAATACCCTCCCTCTTCCCCTCAATCTTCCCCTCGCAGCATGACCTCATTAAACTCTGAGCACGTCTCAGATGCTTGACCATGTCTGTTGCGTTGTCGCACACACACACACACACATCGCACACAGCACAAGGGCCGTTGTGAGAACTGAAAAAGACTGTGTGATGCTTGCACTCATCACCGATGCCACCCCTGTTCAGAGATTCACACAGTGACTGAGGCATAATGAGGCTGCACACACACACACACACACACCCAACTGCCATAATATTTTTATGTTAAGGATTCACTCTGCAGCAGGGCATCGTTTAAGCAGCAGAGGTGCAAAATTAGGGGAATGACCTCTGACTTCTACGACAACAGTAACTTGGGTCGTTTGACCAGTGAGAAGGTCAGCTCCACGCCAGAGACCAGGCGCCCAGGTGATGACCGCGCCGGGCCTGTGAAGGGCAGAGCCAACCGTTACGGCAAAAAGCAAAGCACAGCCGGGCAGAAAGGGCAGGGCGTGCCCTTGAGGAATCTGTGGATTCAGCTGCAGATGTAACGCGTTGGCTCTGATTACGGCGTGCTTCTGTGCCACGGCGCCGGTGAGGTCGGTTTGGTTCCTTTTGACAGGGCAAAGAGCAAATGATATCTTCCCTGGAAATAGAGCACTTGGTCCTCATCCAGGCAACGTGAGGAGTGAAGCTTCAGACAGTGTCGTCTTACTTTGTGTAACCTCAGATGACAAGAAACAAAACAACCAAAGGCACTTTTTTGGCTGAACTGACGGGGAACGGGGTCGGGGCCCTGCTCTGGGTTTGGGGGGGGTCACATGCTGATTCGTGCACAGTGATGGGAGTGCAGTCAGCGAGGTGAACAGCCACCAGCTCAGTAAGAGCCAGCAGCCCTGGCTCATCAGGCCCATTCATCTTGTCGCTGCTACTGGTCATCCTGGGCTGTGTGATGGATGACGTGACAGAGACGCAACACGACTTACATCCCACCATTCATCACCAGGCTGGTATTTACACGCCAGGAGAGCTGTTAACACGCGGAGAGATGGGGCGAGGAGGAGTTAACGCTCTGCTTTTAACCTTTTTCTTAAAACAATGCGCACGCTGGACCGAGGGGAAATATAGACCTGAGCAATATTACACTGACATATTTCATGAAGGTGTCACTTCACTGTCATAAATAAGAATTCCTCTTCACACTGACGGATTGATGATGGCTGAACATCTTATAGAATTTATTACATTCACAAGTTTGCTGTTAAAAGTACATGACACCTGTCATCAGGGCCTTTGTTTATTGGCCCAGTTATTCCCTATGACCCAGCTTTATTAATGTGTGTATACAAGGACCAAGGACAGATTTTTTTACCAAATTCAGTGTAACGGCAGTAGAGAACAGCGAAATGACTAACTACCAAATGTATACTGAACTCTGCCTTCCTGCCTAACATGGTTAAATCGCCATTGATGATTAAATGGCCACCGGCCACAATTCTCCCAGTGCTGCGGATGGTCGATGTGTTTGTTTGTGTGGCAGAGAGAGAGAGAGAGAGGGGGGGGGAGCGAGGCACAGTATCTTACTACTACTATGCCTACTATTTACATAGCAGCTCTTTCTGTATGATACTCACCTGCACACACGGGGGGGGGGGTATTATTTGAGGGTTATTAGGGATAAATGTTTTATTCTGTCCTTTTGCTTCAAAGGGAGCGGCCTCCCTCTTCACCGCCCTGTCCGCTGCTCACTGGCATGTGTTCATGAACGTGCATGCAAATGCACAGTGAAAAATAAATGGGATCCAGAAAAACAAGCATCGCTCTGGTTATTAGAACAGATGAAGGGATGTTTAGAATCAATTTGGAAGATTCACAGGCCCCTCCAGAAGGACAGTCGGCTGCCTCTGCCAATCTAAATGTAGATGAGGGCATCAATGAGAAGTTCTTGAACAAATCAGATTATTAAAGTTTTAACCTGCAGGAAATTTGATTTCCCTCTGTCCAATAACAAGCCCATTTATGGAGTTACTTTAGCAGAGCCACAACCTGCGATGAAAGGAGAACAACACAATATATCTGTGGTCTGGTTAAGTGTTATGAGCTATTCATGCTGTGGATGAACATCTCCTCTCCCACAACATGGCGGCTAATTAAAGGCGGCGATATTCATCCAACACTGGAGGGACTGGAGTGTTGATAACTAATCTCGCTTCATCAACTCTGGCTAATCCCTTGAGTTATAGGGACTCAATAGTCACACCGAGGTCAAACTGAATCCAATGAGGGGCAGGAGACGTCCCTGTAGCTTCATCCATTGTATTCCCATTAGCTGCTGCCCTCACGCAGGAAGTGACGTATTTACTGCCTGGTTTTCTCTCCATCACAGAATACGGAGTCGGGCTCCTTTACCCTCAAACTCTCTCTCATCTTCACTGGTGTCTTCTACTCGGGGCCACGCTCTGACTTCCTATATGAGCCTGTCAGTCACTGGACACTCTGGATTCTGCAGCGTCCCCTGGCTGCTGGGTTCACTGAATGCCTGCGGATTGAAAGCGACTCTCACCACTCGGCTCTTGTCGCTCCACATCCTTCACTGCCACGGCAGACGGGACGCGGCCGTCGGCAAAGATAAAGGGTCACATTGGAGACGGCGCACTCAGAAACACGCACCATTCCTCAAACTTTTGTCCGAACTTGTGCGCTTAAGAACGGCTGTTAAGAAAGTTAAAAGCGTTGCTGCACATCAAATTTCCCAGTTACCGATGAGAAATGACATCTTTATTGCCAGTGTCTGTTGCTCTCTCACTGTTTGTCTTCATCTGTCTCCCTGTCTCCATCGCCATCATTACCCCCGTATATCTCTCTACCTTTCTTTCTCTCTCTCCCTCTGCATTTCCTACAAAATCAATAACTTCTAATAGATTCAGGACATGATTGAGTATAGGCGTCACTTTTCCACAGGCTGGAAGGGAAGCGTATTAATCACTGAAAATGTCTTTTTATTATTTCGCATGGTAGAGCACTGTACAGAGCCTCCGGCAGAGGCAAGTGAAGTGTGTGTGTGTGCACGCATGTGTGTGTGTGTGCGTGTCAATAATATCCCAAGCACAACTTATGAAATATTTAAGGCATTGTTACTGTAAATACGCATTATTCTATGTGCAACAGAAACTGCATGTCAGCCTGAACTGGCTTTTTTATAAACAATCAATATTTCTGTGTACGATTGCTTTATTTGGGTTTTTTTTTTTACTAAGTGGATGAAAGTGCAGGCGGTGTGGAGGGTGGAGGTATTTATTCATGTGTGTATTTTCTATTTGTCACCCGTGCCACCTTGACGTGTCTCATACAAGAAAACACAGCGTTCAGGGCTCAGCTTGTTGTTTAACAGGCCCACGTCTTTCCTGGGCTATTCACCGGGGAAACTGCATTTTTGTGCCATTTATAAACTGTTCCTATAAGCCCTGTTTAGCAGAGCACAGGGAGCTCCCATTGCTAACTAATCCATAAAGGGCTGTCCTATAAAAGGGAGGAGTGTTATTTTCCAAGATAAATACACAGACAAGTTAAATGAATGAATACTTGAATATATAACTTTACTATTTAGTATCCAACCCAGCTGAACACTTTATACTTAGCTCTATATTTCTACTCACCCAGTCCACCATAATCACCACAGAATCAAATTAAACTATGGAGCCTTTTAAGATGCAGCTCTCACTCCCATTAGACTTTTAAAAAACTGTTCAAGAGGCTCACACCTTCCCACATTAAGCTGGATGCAGTTCCTTATTTATTTATTTATTTATTTATTTTTTACAAAATTCTTATTCTGTATTTTCCCTCTCTAAAAACATGTTTCCATCTTTTAATTTTCCCCCTGTGTAATGACGATGCAAGCTTGTCAAATCTGGTGTTTTTATATAAATGTTCATTAATATGCTCCATTCCCAGTTAATTTGCAAAAGCATGTAAAAAATAAACCGTATTTATTGAAAAGATGGATTTGCTGTAATGATTCATCACCAGCCTACACGTTTAAAGTTGATAGAAATCTAATATTTCACTGTTTAACTGTGATTTCCAGTTAGATAAACACTGTCTCTGTTAACACTCATCACAGTCAGGCGCCGTCAGCACACAACCAGGAGGGAAATTGTCATTTTGAAGGGATATTTTGTCGGCAGTGATGCCAGGGATCTTGTTTTGGAACCAAAAAGGCAGCTGGATACATTCCCCACATGGGGAAAGGGTTTCAGTGTCTAACTCAAGCATCTGACAGCAGCTTGAGTCTTTGATTACACAACTCTCTGTCTGCTCCCCAAAACATTAAATGTGAACCTGCAAAAAACACAACTGCAACATGCCCTTCCAAAGACCGCAGTCGGGATGACGCCAACAACACAAAGTCTCAAAATACGTATAAGTGTGAATTAAATTGCTGCAAATTGGCTTCTCTCTTGGCCAGAGCACATGGCAGATGCGAAGTCAGAGGATACTAACTGGTTCCTGCCAAGAGTGCCCATTATCTGCTGGGCGTGCACGCAGGGCACAAGGTTAAACTAACAGGCGCGCTCATCCCAGCTCAAGACTCTTTGAGAACAAACACACAAACACAGGCACAAATCATCGGCCGAGGCTGCAGCCCGGCAGCCTGCAGCCCGGCAGCCTGCTCCTGTTCCAATAGAGAAGGCGTCATTTTGATGGATTCCAGCGTCGGGGAAGTTTGTATTGGTGGCGCTCAAAGCCGTGCAGATGCATGTTTGCTCTCGGCTTGAGTGTGAGAGCGAAATCAAGAAAGTTGGATACAAGGAGATGCTGCCTGCATTTGAACAAGTTTATTAGATGAAGGAGCAAACCACGGCCGCTATGGGATGTCTTTCTCCGGGGTTCTGCCTAACTACCTTCCCTTTCTCGTACAGGCAGCACACGAGGGCACATAATGGAATACTTAATAGACTGTGAGCCGCTACTGTTGTCCCTGTCATCTCTCATAGCAGCCACTGCTCAGTCACAGGAAAAACCTCCTCGCTCTGATGAAGTGCTGCTGTCCCTCTGTTCACGTGTCCATTTGACTTTTTTGCATTTCACCTCTGTGTTTTTTTTTTTTTTAATATATTCAATCCCCACCTCATATCCCATTACTGTCAAAAGCCTCCTACGTGTCCCTCAGTGTCTCGTGTTCTCATTTTTCTCCCTGACAATGAGCGGGAAACGAAATGAGCCTCAGCCCGGCGCTCGGGAGGGAAGGGTGAAGATGAAGAGCAGCAGGTGAGACGCTGTGAGAGACAGAGACATGGAGGGGGACAAAAGAAGAAAGGGCAGAGGAGGGGCACAGAGGAGGGTGTCTGGTTTGAAAGGATTGTGAGAAAAGAAGCAGGAAGCAGAGGCGGCGAAGGAAAGGAAAACAGAAAAAATAGCAGAGCAGAGAGGAGGAGATATTTCAGATCCACCAGCCATCCATCAGTCACAAACACATCAGTGATCGTTAAGACAGATACAAATACTACATAGAGCTGGGTCTCAACCAAATGCTGAATATTGTATATATTGCCTCAATTTACAGTGAACTTAGTCGCACTTTGGCGACTCTGGAGGAAAAACTCCCTCATTAACAGGAAGAAACCTCCAGCTGAACCAGGCTCAATGTGGACGCTCATCCGCCTCGACCGGTTGGTGAGGAGGGGAAAAAGAGGGAGGAAATCAGGAAGTCAGTGTAACATACTCTGTTGTCAAGGAGACACAACTGTGTGTGTGTGTGTGTGTTTCAAACAAATCGTATTGTGGAACAAACTCAGGACAGTGCCTATAGTAAAAGAGTTAGTGAACAGATTTCTATGAGACTCTGAGGAGGGGGGGGGGGGCGAGGCAAAGAAAGATCCTTATGTCATGCATCGGTGCAGAGGGGATTATTTTACCCTCTTCCTTCCTCTTGTCCTTTTTTGCCATTTTCATTTACCAGGGAGTGATTCATGGGAATGTTAATGGTCAGGGCTGAAATCTGCAAGTGCATGTAATTATGTGCAGCGGGATTGAATTAAAGTGAGCGCTTGGGCCTCAGTGAAGGTAAAAAAAAACTCTGCTGAGAGTGAGACACAAACATTTAGCACCGGAGAGGCTGATATTCATCTCACCCAACATAAAAAACGCTCCCTAATGTGGTCCTTGAGTGTTCATTCTAGAGGGGGGGGGGCAGGGGGGAGAGCTTCAGGTGATTCCTGTCGTGCTGGGAGATAAATACAGCGCGGCCTCACTGCTCATATATTATCTGCTTCTCTCCCTGTGTGAGGACATTCATTTCTTTTCAGCCAATTGAGGAGTTTTATGCGGCCTCGGCTCGAGCTCCACCTCCGGGTTCTCTGCAGTCTATTAGCTCACGCAGGAACCTGCTTTAATCTCTCTCAGCTCAGCAGCACGCCATCGCCGCCCAAAAGCGCTCATCAACAAATGGTGAAGGGTATCTTCAGTCCTCATCGGCGATGGGGCGAAGCGCACACACATGCAGATGTTTCACCTTGAGATGCCTTTGGTTGACACATCACTGCAGCACAGTAAGAGGAGGATCACTCCGCCCGCTGTGTGTTTACATGTTTGCGTTCGCTCAGATCTTAAAGCGTTAATACCTGACGGTAACGGCTGGCTCTGCTATCAGCCCGCTGGCAGCGGGAGACATAGTTAACACAGGAAATCTCTTGTGCACACGCCAGCCTCCTCTGTGTTATCTCTGGCATTACCTCTGAGACACCGGCTATTACCGTACATCCAAGCAACATAAACAGAGCACGTGCAGCCTGAGGCGGAGGTGGGGGAGCATGTTCTCATGAGAGACGCGCTGCGTTATCTCTGTAATCGTCCTCGCCAGCGGGGCCCACGAAGACACAGCGATGGGTTTTATTCCCCCCCACAGTCAAAGTCTGCAACCCTGCTCCCCTCCGCCCCCCCCCCCCCCCCCCCCAGAGGTGTTCAATCAGACGTCATTATCTGAGTTATGAGGAAGTTGAGAAACATTAGAGGTCAAAGCAGCTGGTGGGAGGAAGCTTCGTTAGGGTCCTACAGCTTTTATCTGAAGGTGATGAAGCAACAGGGAGAAAAATGATGACTGAAGGTGTTTCTGTGAAGAGCTGGAGCGAACGGCTGATTACATGCTAATTGGTTTGTATTTGGGGCTTTTCTAGTCCTGATGACCACTCAAAGCTCTCTGATTAATGGATCAACTAAATCATCATTAAACAGTTTGAGGTCAGTCAAATAAAGAATGTCAAATCTTTTCTGTTTTTCATCTCATTTGAATAGCAGAGTTTTTGACTCCACCGCGTTTTCTGTTTGGAATCCAAAGCGTGTCTGTTTTATAGTCATCATTTATAATTGTAAATATCTTTTTTGTTGACTACTTTGCTGCTGTTACACCTTAATCTCCCAGTTTGGGATAAATAACGTATCTATCTATCTATCTTTGTACATTTATCCAATTAAACTGATCTTTTCAGTCAAATTAATGCAGATTTGTCCATTTCTGTAATTCAAGTTGATGCAGTGGTGCACCGCTGCCTCACAATGAGAAGGTCCTGGGTTCGATTCCCAGGCCGAGCCAGCAGGGCCTTGCATGTTCTCCCTGAGTCTGCGAGGGTTTCCTCCCACAGCTTTTCTCTTCATGCCAACATGGGCGATCCCACGTGGCCTTAAAGACGCATCAGGCAGGTTCCAAAGGACTGAATCGTAAATACAAGAGTTGGTGTGATCTTCTTAATCTCCCCTTCAGTTTAGCTCGCAGTGGTTTTGGATCCCGCTCCCAAATGACAACATCTTTGTACACAGATTAAGAAGATGAAAACAGAGAGAAGTATTACATTATGAAATAGTTCAAGGTTGTTTATAGAGTTGGTTATAATATCGGGATTTAAGAAGAGAGCAGGAAGTGGAGGGAAAGCAGATAACAAGAGAACAGACAGAGGAGTGGAATTAAAGTCAATGGGGGACAGTCACATGCAAAGATAAAGATTGGTATCTTCCTCTTGGATAATTGAATATGCTAGAAAAGTAGTTTTATCCCCAGAGGAGCCTGAAAGTAAAACATGTGATTACGGTGGAGGTGGAATAATGGAAAATAACTTCTGTAATTAAGCATTAGATTTAATTTGAACGGTATTATGGAGCATTCCCGTGTTTCCTAAAGTGGATTTGTGGGTTAATTGAAACAAACACCTATAATTATTGGCAAGGAATCATCTGGCTTCTCCTAAATGAAAGACTCCTTCCATCTATCCTCCAACACCTACGCTCAAATCCATTACGCATTGATTAGAAGAGGCTGCAGAGTAATGGGACAGCTGGCCAAATAAGCCCAAAAGGCACAGCAATCCATTAGCTGGTGCATTATTGTATTTCAACTCGGATGTTCGGAGCCAGAGCGCTGAGAGCGGTGCTGGGAAAAGAAACTAGTGACACTGTAAACTAGCAACTCACAGAGCAACATGTAATTGGTTGTAATTTTAATGCTTTTTATTTTGTCTGGGTCCTCAGAAATATGCCTGCAAAGTGTGTGCATGTGTGTGTGTGTTAATAGGTATTGTTATAATAATAATAATGACCCTCCTCGATGTTCCTCCTCCTGTGGTGTGACTGATGATGTTACTGCTGCTACTGCAGGATGCTAATCCTGTGATCATCAGTTTGGTGCGTGATTCAAACAGAAGACAGGTCGGAGGACAGGAGACGGGCAACAAATAATAGTCTCCCGTGTCAAAGTCTCATGCTTTGTTGGTGCGATCGCTCACCCACCCCCGAGGTGGTTTCACGTCTTCCACTATTTTGCTTGAGAGGAGTCTTGGTGAGGACTCTGAGTAGCTTTGAGAAAGATGTCACGGACTTTTAAAATGTGGTTTATTCTGCTCTGGGTGAGAGGGACAGTGTGCTGTCTGATCCCTCCACTATGGACCCCGTGTCTTGGATTAAGCTGCCAAGATTCTCCAAACAAAGCTGCTGCCTGCAGAAAGAAGAGAGGAGAGATAATGTGATAGGTCCTGGTCCCTGAGGTGTCACGGCTCCTCGCTGTTTTGTGTCTGTTGTGTTGTTCGTGAATATGAGTATTTCTGTCTCCGCGTCATTACTACACGACAGCTTTCTGGGTCCTCGCCCACAGCTGATGATGGCAAAATAATACAGACCTGTCTGTTTTTATATCTACTGGAATTTTGTTGGAAATATGTCACCTATTTGCAGTACGGAGCTAATAAGCGTAGAGTTGATCCAATTATTGGCGCAGCGATGTAAACAGCAGCGCTGGCAGGAAGACGGCAGCCAGCTCTGTCTCTGTCTTTAACCTAAACAAACACAGTGAGAACGAATACACACGGGGGAATACTACACATGAACACTACAGTATCGCTGCCTTATTTCCACCTGCAGCTGGTTTGCTTTGTTCCAAATTAACAGCTACCCTGAATAAGACACAATGAACCTGTGCTGAGTTTTATACACACAGCAAAGTTCTCTGTTTCAGCAGAGGGGATGTGCCCTAATGACCACGTGGCCAAACAGCCACCTTCCATTTTCCTTACACTATCAGGCAAGCGTGCGCCAGACGGAGCTGCCGGCTTTTATTACGTGAGATCATAAACAGGAGGGGTGAAGGTCGCAAAACCGTGCAGAGATGCAGACTGGGAACGATGCGTTGAAGAGCTCCACAGTGTAAGTAGCCATACTCTTCCAGGTCCACACAGCCATGCTGCTTCAGTTGCATGCTGGTCATGTTTCTATTTTTATAGCAGCGGGCTACTAGTTGAATTATTGAGACAGAACGTGACAGATATTTATATGTCTTTGTATGTGTCTCTGTCAGTTTCTGTCAGGAAATGTTTCCCTAACTTGACAGAAGCCACATAAACAGGAGCCGGCAGTTGACTACCTCAACAGATGAGCCACGGACTTCACTGTCACTTTGTTGTTTTCCTCTCTGCATAAATGAGCCGTCGCCTGGCTCCTCTGCGAGTGTGCATGACACAGGTATTTTCTGAAATGTAATTCCTTGTCTGGTGTTAATATATTGCTTTGTGGAAGCGCTGACTTTGCAAGCCTCAATGTATTGCCACCACTCACGGTCTGCATAAACGAGGACCCTTTATTGCCCATTCACCTCACCAGTTATTTCCTCGTATGGGCATTTTTCACCTCAGGCAGTGAGAATATGAAACACTCAAGAAGAAGCATTGGATTAACAATAACTCATGAAACTTAAAGGAGGGAACAGACTCCTGTTTGGGTAGGTGACGGAGGGGTTCTCCTTGGTGGCAATCTTTCAATAACTTCATAACGGGTTCATCCATTCATCCATTCATTTTCAACTGGGTCGTCCATCCTCCCTCACCTTCGTGCAGTGTCTCTGTCCCACGAGCAAACAAGAAGGGGAAGATTCCAACTCCATTTGTGGAGGGGAATCTGGAATGTTCCACTTACAAGCCAGTCCAGAGGGGTGTTTTAAATGAAGTACTATCATGGAAATACTATTATAACTGGTCATGGAAAAGAATATGATGTTTTTGTAACAGTCTGGGTCAACTGAAATAGGGAAAGGTATGTATAGCTACTGTATATATTTCAACGTGATGTGTGATGCAGAGGGTTTGGCTTGTGGGAACAGCTGAGGCTATAAAGCCAGAGACAAGAGGGGGGATTGAACCTTGGGCCTGGAGGCTGCATATGAGAGCCATGAGCCAATCTTCAATTTTTCCTCCTCATTATTTTTTGTTAGGACGGCTAACAAAAATCAATTGAAGCACAAGGTGACAAACACCAGTGGAGTCTCCTTCGTCCAACCAGGGGCTCAATACTACAGCCAGTGGCTCCTTCTTAACTTCATGTAGTTATATCACAGATTAGAAAGTAACTTTAAAGCTTGATTTAAATAAGCCTATCAAATCATGCCTTAACACTCGCTGATATGAATCATTTGGTATTCACGAGATTTACAATGAAACAGAGTGTGATGGGTCCTGGGTGCCCTTAAACAATATTTAACCTGCTGGGGGACTGTTCAGTTTCTCTGCTGGTCTTGGATTTAGTTTATGCTGATTGAGCTGCTTCCCTGTGACGCGTGTGCAGGGGTTAGCGCCCATGTATTTGCTACATGAGCGATAATTGCACGTGCATTTCTACATCATTGGTATTAATGGGTACATCACACACACGCACACAAAATAATTACATTATGCTGATCTAGAGTTGCAATCCCAATCACAGGAGGAGTTATCTATGTAATATTATTCTGCTGGCCTACGCACCTCATAAGGTTTCAATCAGGAACTTCACCTGTGCTCTGCAGCTAAAGTGAATTTTTAATTAACATCATAGGATATAATTATAATCTAACTCTGCAGGCAGCACATGTATCATGTGTCTTCAGGAGCCTTTGTTTGGTTTCATGCAGCGAGCAAGATATAAATTAATTACAATTAAGAAAATAATAATAATAATAAATAAATCATTTTTTAAATCAAATCTTTGTTTTGAATACAAATGTATTTTTTAAGAATGCTCACCAGAAGGAGTTTAATATCACAGGGAATTGAAAGAAACATTCATTAGCTTTGTAATGTGCCTGCACTTAGACAATAGCATATGTTTCAGAAGGATGCTGCTGAGGAGCAGCAGGAGAGCTTCATAAATGAATAAATAAACATTTTGACACTGTTGACTTATTCATGCTGAGCTTTCAGTTGCTGAAATCTACTCTGGATTTTCACATGCCACTGAGAATCCAATAGCTCCATGAAAAATGAATCCCTGTTTCTTTCCCCCTCTCTAAGAATAACAGAGTGAACGGAGGAAGAACACAGACGCTCGTATTTAAAAGGGTCATTCGCATTATTTTCCCTCTTTGTTATTTAAACAAGCTTTGGACTCGATACAGAATTTTTTGCATGCTCCACTGAATCATCGCATTGTTACTTCCTTCTTCCTCAAGCTGGCCGCAGCTCATGCGATGTTCACAGACCCAGCTAAAGCACTTTTAGACTTAATCTGCATCTGTTACATGCAACTTAAACAGGCATTGTTTATAATGTCATGCTGAATAAACACACGCACATTAGAGTCAGCCCCAGGGAAAGTGCTCTTACTTGTGTCATGTTTTTTTTTTTGAAGGGAAGGCTAATCACAGCTGCAAACACCGAGCTCCAGCGATGAGAACAAGGACGATACAGCAACACTGGTTTGGCTGTTTTTTGAGAGTCTGTCTTTGAGAAATTAGCTTTCTGCTGCTCTAACTAACATGAACCTGTGGCTTAGTTATGTATCCAACTTTCTCAACCAAATTATGTCCATTCAACAACACTCCCTTAGCCTCGGTGTCCCCTGAGCCTGACACCACCTAACCCTGAGTGCATGTTTAAAATAAATAATTAAATAAAAACCCTGACTTGAGTAATCGTAATTGCTTCACTTGACCCATAGAAAGAAATGGTAAGCGGTCCTCAGGGATTCCTCATAGACGTGCGTTCCATGCGGAGGGAAAGCAAAGCTTACAAGCTGACAGCAAAACAAAACATTAAAAAAAAACACACATAAACATAAAACTGAAGGAGGGTGGGAAACCTGATCGCCCAAGACTATCAATTTGATCGCCAAGGTCAAACGAGGGAAGAGGCAACGAGGCTGCCTCGCCGCTCCACATGCACCCTGAAATATAGAGAAGTTGAAGCGCTCTGACACACCACTGCTCCCAACTCAAAACAAACAAGCACGCACAATTATGAAAAAAACATCAAGTGGGAGAGCTCAACACAAACGGAAGTCTTGTCGAGAGACACTCGACAAAGTGATTCTCCCTCTAATCACAACAGGGAGGCTGCTACAGAGGAAGTCAGTGTTAAAATAAAAAGCTTTGCCTCAAGCGCTCTCGTTTTATTTTTCTTATTGCTGGCTCGTGTGAGTAGTTGCAATCAGAGGGAATGCCTGAGTAGCATGCATGTCCATAATAAACAAGCTTTTATATTTCAAACTTTCACATGGAATCATTTTGTGTTTTTAAATATTGTTTTATATTTGGACTAGAAATAAAAGGCTTTCAAAGCCGTATCTCACACTCTCACTCCAGAGCTTATAGAGATGCACTGAGAACAATCTGACCTTTCTGAAACGGGATGCACCGATCCTTGGAAGAGATCTTCAAATATCAGAGACGTCATCTGCATCTACAGGTACGCAGCGGCTCAACGTGCCTCAGAGATCGAAGGAAGAGCCACGGACAAAGGGAAGTTCTCTAAGAAGCAACGCGTGATACGGATGCAGAGTATTTATTTACATCCAGTAAATATTTGCTGACTTGATCAGTTTAAAAGTGGGTTATGGGTGTGATGATCTTACAAGTCTATGAGCAGCTCAATTAAAAAAAAATATATCTTGTGATCAGAGATGATGGGGCTCAAGAAAGTCTTCCTCAGAGTTTAAGGATAATTAAATGGAGCGCAGACAGGAGCAGCTCAGTGCTGCCCCCCTCGTCTCTGAGCGTCATGAGACGGAGACGGCATCGCCGGCCTAATGTGCCCAGAACCAGCTGCAGAGGAATAAAGAGCTGTCTGGATTCCAAGTGGACTCACTAATGAGCTGCTTTTAAAGACACCGGCCTGACACTGGCTAACAGGCTAAAGCTCCGGGGAACAACTCACACATGTAAACAGGCACAAACACACGCACACACACTCGGCTAATGAGAGGAGAGGAGGGAACAGGATGCGAGGTGACAGAAGGATAATTGTGTGAGTGGAGTGAATATACTTGGAGAAACAAAAGGCAGGGACAGTAAAAGGGGGCTAATGGCTGCTGAATTGGAACAGATGAAAATAAACCTCCTCCCACTCAGTCTGCCCCCCAGAAAACATCCCGACGCGTTGGCGCAGTACGACTCCACAGCTCTGGTGCTGCCCCTGAGACCTGCGAACATTACTCTGCTGAGGGCCGCTGACGATGGAGATGATGATAGGGAAATGAGACTGTTCAGACATCAAGGACGCTCACAGAGACGCAAACACAAACAAACAGTCCCTCAAACAGGCGGCGACATATATGGAGACCCAGGCACACACTCAAGGGCACAGTGATTCACTGGAAATGACATTGCTTTATAAGCCAAACCCTCCGTGGACTCAACGATCCCTCTGAGCTGCTGGGTGGGTTGCAGAGGAATTGAGCATTTGTTTGAACTGTGTTGCACATTAATCTTTATTTTTTATAGCAAACATTAAAGAATTAGGATCGTTTTACAATCATTTGCAGCATAACTGTATTTATTTACGCAGATTACATGACGGCTCTTCTCATTATGGAGAGTAATGGATGTATCACAATATAAATTAATATGGAGAAATGAATTCATATATATTGAATCATGCATAACTTCTTTAATTGCTTTTAATTAGAAAAACAACAGGGTAATATGAGACAGAGATCAGCTTCTCACCAGTAATGTTTTGATTAAAACACTGCAAACCAACAGGCGCCACCTCGCTAGTTTCTGACCAACGCAACGTTTGAATGGCGTCCCATCGGTGTCAGTGAGGCTCCTAGCCCCGCCTCTTAAAGACACAGACACCTGTATAGGAGGAGACGTCCTCCAGCCAAGCAAGGAGGCCGCTCAGGTAGAGAGGGATATATTGGTTTAATGAGGTAGCAGCCATAAACTTTTTTCCCCCTGCTATTTATTTAAATGTCTAACACCACATGGGGCCTGGTCTCAGTGGGCTGACAAGACAACACGCTGTGAAATAATCACACAGTCATGATGCATGTCAGGCTGTAGAGGAGTCTTAACTGCCATGTTTTTAATCCTCTCAAAACAAAAATATCCTCTCTAAAAACTGAGTCGCACTATAACTTGAGTGCACCCAACGCCACTCTACATACGGGGATGCGATATAACACAAGATTTATCCTCAGCAACACACATTAAAAGACACTAGGGATATCTTTTCTATATCTTTTCTATATCTGCCTGTCGCCAGTAAAAAGATCCTGAATCTGAAGTGAGCCCACGTCGACTTGTGTCTTCTCTCTAAATTACACTTAAGCAGTCACTTTGTAGTTAGTGCCACAGTAATTAGGATGGATGGAGGTTTCCTGACAAGGTCGGAGCTATGGAAATCTGCTTCTGCTCATTGGACAATTGAATTTGACATTGACGTGACATTTTTTTTTTTTCCACATTTCACTTTGGATGGTGAGGAAAAAAGAGATGAGGAGGAGGAGGAGGAGGTGATACATAAAGCCAGAGCACTGTTCTCAAATTAACATCGACCACTTGAGAATGCAAATTCAAGTGCTTTGAATTAAGGAACTCCTGTTTGAGCAGATCTCCACATTTCTTGGTCATTTCGCTGCACTTCCTCTTCGCTACTTAGACATTCGCTCATTTCATAGAATTGTTGTGACAGGCCGTTCTCCGCCTTGTCACAGCGATTTATTCCTAGACGACTAGATTGGTACCTCGGCATGGTTCAGTGACCTTGGATTAATGTCGCCGTAGTTAGCGCGGCATCCACCTCGTGGGGAATTCCACAGGGGCACTGATTCAAGGACTGAAACACTGTAATAAAGGTCAAGTGAAAGTACCATGTTGATGTGAGAGGAGCAAAGAGCAGAGCCCCGAGGTGAACACTGATGGTCCCAGTATCTGGCCCAAACAGATGGCTCCTTTAGATGGAATGAGGGTGTTGGAGGCTGACAAAGTGCGACAGGCGCTGCTTTCCCGCCAGAACCGGTTGTTTCTAGGGATGTCTTGGATTTGGATGAATCTGAACGTAGGGAATATAGGTTATAAGTCAATGTAATGCCTGCAGCTGGATCGCAGTGCTATTAAAACTGTAGACTGTAAAAATGACAAAGAGAATAGTTAAATTAAGGCCTAAGGAAAATCAAAATAGTAGATTAAAATGACATTCTACCAGCTTCTTAATTCGTTTTTTGTTTATTTATCACTTTCAAAACAGGAACTTGTGAGGTCGCTTGACCAAATGTTCAATAGATTGCAGAGTTAAACTGCATAAAGTGCCATAAACATCACGCTCCACTTCCTCCCACTACCCAGAAATCAAGCCAAAGTCTCTTGGAGACGAGCACTGCTGTGTTGTGCGTTTGGAGCCAGTTGGAGTCAGTTCTGCAGTCCCACTGAGACATATGCTCAGTCAAAAACACTGGGAAAACTGACGCTTCATAACAGCAGCCTAAAACGACAGAAGCCATCTTTGAGAAAAAACAAACTATTCGACATCTTCACCCATTCAGTTTCATCCGTGTCCCGTCAACTACCATGGAGGAGTCAGGGTTAATGACCTGAAGTGAAGACAGCCACTGCTCTTTGAAACCTCTGGCTAACTTGCATAAACCACTCTGCTGCTGATGTGCAGCCTGGGGGTGGCTGCCATGGAAACCTGCTTTGAAACTGTAAAATAGAGACTCACCTGGTGCTGGTAAGTGCAATCAGCCGTGCGTGCACTTGAAACCAACCACATGTCATATGTTGCAGCTTCCACTTTCTTAGACACATTGTCAGATGATTTGCATATTCTACCCAGCATGCACTCCATAACAGTCATTTCATATCATTTGGACTGAATTGCAAAAAGTTACATGGTGCTTGTGCGTCTCCGAGGAGTGAGACGGTCAGATGGTGAGATAACTGTGCTTCAGGCCCCTCCTGTGCCATTGTTGTGAAAGGCACTTCACTAGTTACAGTCCTCTGTGCTGAAAGTCTTGATTATTGTGGCTGTTTGGAAGGAACCACATGTTAACGCTCGGCTCCCTCAGAGTCATTATTCTTGCAGCAGCAGGGCCAAACCCAGAACTGCAAACATCTGTCCCTGACTGATTGACCACGTTACACCGTTGAATATTAAAATCAGTCCAGTGGTCGTTTCTCTTTCATAATGAATCTGCATGAATACTGCAGCTCATTCAAAATTTATCACAGCCTGAATGGAAAGTGGGAAATATCCCAGGAGCCAACAAACCACAAGTCCACACTCATGAAGGTTTTTACCAAGACGGATGGATGATGCAAGAAAAAATAAGGCAGAAAAGTATACTTTTCTTTGTTTGTACCAAAGGGCCATCAATAAATCTGGCATGTTTGATTGTCCCATTCAAGTTTTTTTTCTTCTTCCGAGTGAACAGACAAAGGATATGGTCCAAATAACAAACTGACAGAGAAGCGATTTGTTTTCCCTCTCGTAGGTCTGTGTGTTGATTATCTGAGAGTCCTATTATCGTCTATTGACAGGGTAGACAGTAACTGTTCAGATCATTGAACCATCAATAAACACTGAGCAGATGATTAGTTAAGACACAATATTACAAACTGAGCAGCTCATGACAACTATTTTATCCACAGTACAATATTCTGTTTCACAAAGAGAAACCAATTTATTTTAATCTGGATGTCTTTGAAATCACAACCTAAATGTGACCTTAAAGGTATTACAAATAAATAAAACATGAAACTGCTGCTGCCCATAGGGCCAACCAACGGAATCTAATATTCCTTATCTCAAACTAAAGACTGAGAAAAACGTGTATTTTCAAATACTGTTATATTACATTCATGGGGTACTACAGCCGGCGAAGCAACATGTTTACAATATTTATTCCTTCTGCTGTCAACAAGAGCCACGGCGTTGTGTTCCTGCGATTTCCTTTTTTATCGTCTTGGGACCATTTCATAAGACAATGATTTCTGAGCTCGTGACCTTATCCGTGACCAACTGTCGTTCCAAACTGAGCATCAAAGCTAAAAATCTGATGTGATGATCGGTGGCGAACTCTGTTATTTCCACTTTAGTCTGTCGTCAGCGAGGCTCCGCTATCAGGACCTGCTGCACTTACCTTTCATGAAAGTAACAATTAGACTCAAGCTGTGACCTTGAAAAGCCATTAATTTTGTTTCAAGAGATAGCAGCATAATTAAGTCATGATCTGGAGATACGAGCAGTTAACAAAAAAAGAAAAAAACTGTGGAACAATGGCTGTGTACAGGACTGCCGAGGTCACTCACATCAGGCTTCAAGACTTCACTGCCAGTAATCAACTTTTCTAAAGATTTTACAAAATAAAAAAAACAACATATTCCTCACAGGACTGTCTTTAATTTGTGATTCTACAGCTACAGCACCATCCCCACCCCTCATCCTTTCAGGTGGACTCAGTATCCAGAGTATGGCAGGGTCGTGTTGTGCAGACCTCTGCCAGATCCCAGGAGCCACCGGGTCTGTGCTAACATCCCTGCTTTGTGCCTGCCTCTCTGATGTGCAGCCCTCTAACTGGCTGAAGTCTCTGAAGCTATTTTTAGGTCCGTTCCCACGACACGAAAACAACCGCGTCCTTAATAAGCCCGGCCCAAGACCTATAGGAAGCCAAAGCTTGTATTTTCTGTGGACTAGACAGAATGGATCGACAGTGGCCTTGGCTACTTGCTTTATGGTTTAAGTGCAGCACACACACACACACACACACACACACACCAACACCAGAGCATGATTGTTCCCTCTGACATGTTGGGATTTGGTGGGAGACTATGAAGGCTTGGACGGTGCCCGGTGGGAAACACCCTGTCTGTGCACAGCTCACAGACTCTGTACAGACTCTGTATAGAGACACAGCACAAATGACTTGTTTTCCTTGCCTTAAAGAATAAAGGCTGATTGGGGAGTCTGTTGACAATGTCCTGAGAGACAGGGACGGTGGGACGGAGCACAACTCAAAGAGATCCCAGAGATCCCACAGCTTTAAGAAAGGCAGGGACATTATGAGCTTCCCCGTCCTCCCGTCTGTGGGTGAATTAATGAGAATTTCAATTAAATGTGAATTCATCAGTTACAGAGCACGTGCACACAGTTCGGTTTGTTAATGTGCCTTTAATGCTCAGTGGTGTGTTAACAAACCAGATTCCAATCACCGAATGTACGCACAACGGCTCCAACGCAACACTGTGTGTGTGTGTGTGTGTGTGTTAATGATGTTGTCATATCCTGTTTAGCTTATTCAATAATTCTAAATGTATTAAGGAATCAGCTGAATGCTGCAATGTCCAGGGACGTGCACAGAATGAACAGCTCTAGCATGGGGCAGAAAGCCTAGCTTCATGCAGTTACTGGGGCAATGCACACACACACACACACACACGTGACCATTTCAATTCAACTCAACTAATTCCCCCCTAAACTACTCGGACTAAATTATAATGGCTCAATTAGACCAATCGCAGCTGCAGTGGAAAACATTAAGAACAAAAGACACAAACACACTCAGAATGATTGTCCTCTGAATGTAATGTGCCTGTTAGCACGACATCTATTTGTGTCAGATAAAATAAATTCACGCGTCAACACCATTGTTTTATTTAATATCATATCATATTCGAATGACTTGCTTCTCTTTATTGCTCCCAAGAGAGAAATACAATAATAATCCAAGTAAAAATGCTGCATTTATGTTATGGCCGTTTTACCAGTGAACATGCCAACTTTGAAATAATTGATAATGTTATATACTGTTCTGTTACCACGAGGAATTACAGCTTCCAATGGCAGCTCCCGTCACACATCCAGGCCCATAAAGCACCGGGTGTAAGAGCGCTGCAGCTTGCCATTTAATACCACGAGAGCAAAACGAGAGGAAAATAAATGGGCCTTTTTCAAGCGCAGATGGACATTATATGAAAAGTGGTAAACATTTCAAAGCCCTGGCAACTCGTCTGTTGGTCCCTGTTGTTCCACCTCACACCCAGAATTCCTCTCTGTTTTTTTAGAGACTGCGTGTTGTCACTTCAGCCTCCACACAATCGACGCAGTCAGCAAGTCATTACTTGGAACAGCTGGGTGTCACAGCTCAGTCACGTCAGTTCAGCCTGAGGTCAATGTGGATATTAACCGTCTTATTTCTGTTTTCATTGCTCAGCCACTCGTGACCTCCAGCAGCGAGGCCTCCGTCGGGCCGTGCAGCCCCTGACCAGTATCATCACCATGCATGAGGATGAATGTGCAGCGACATGATGGAGTCATATCATCTGTGTTTGCAGTACTACTGTATACACGAGCTATAGGGCGTCATAAAGCGCTGGGATCAGCTCAGATCAGATCAGAGGGTTAATTGACTGTTAAGCCGCCGCGCTGCACACATCAAACACTTTCAAGTCTCGCGATCACGATTAGCATCAGCACCTTCTCCACGCAAGGCCCTGCTGGATCTTCTCTGGCACGATCAAAGCAGACAGAACCTCGGCTTTGTTGGGATTTATCGCGCGCATGTGTCTGAACCTGTGCATCAGAGCAGATCTGCCTCAGTGTGTGTGACACTGAACACATTCTCTGACGGCGGGTAGAGAACGACACAACACCTTCTTTTGACTCTTGAGCCGACACTTGAGACCGTGAAGCTGTTTAAATGCTCTTAGGATTCTTTGTGGCGAAAATGAAAGGACCAAACGACACGTGTTCATTTTTTTCCATGGTTGCTTGAAGGGATAGGTGACAGGAGAATGAGATTTCACTCATTATCGACTCACCGCTCTGTCGATGCAGGGGTGGGCCAAGTGATTGAGTCCACTGACACTTTTGAGGTTTCAGGAGTAAACAGCATTTTGTTCCGGACAAAACATAATCTATGATTTTGTCAAAAAAACATGCACATCTACATACATACAACTATTGTATTGCTACGGATGGAATTGAGAGACATAATAATAATGCACACAATGTCAACATTACACACTGTAAATTACTTAAATGTAATTTAGTTTAACACTGTTCAGTTCCCCATGTTCGTGTCTCATTTCCATGTAAATTATTACTAAATAATTGAAAAAGGTTGTGGCTGAATTCATCTGTGATAAATGCCAAGCTGTTATTATTCACCAGATTCACCTTTGTTTTGTTTTGTTCA
This sequence comes from Pseudorhombus dupliciocellatus, assembly GCA_016785235.1. Taxonomy (NCBI): domain Eukaryota; kingdom Metazoa; phylum Chordata; class Actinopteri; order Pleuronectiformes; family Paralichthyidae; genus Pseudorhombus; species Pseudorhombus dupliciocellatus. Next base: position 1,148,107 of record JAFBJW010000129.1, on the reverse strand, counting down.
TACCGCAAACATTTTTAAGAATGTATGAGTGAGGGGGAATTATCGTTCCTGTCCGACTCAAACCCTCCTCACTGCTGCAGCCATCTTGATGCACGCCACCTGTACACGGGCAGGTGTGCACGTTTGATTATTACCTGACCCTGCTCGCCATGCAAGGCTGCCCGTTCTGCTCCAGTTGAGCTGAGTTTCATTTAACCAATTAAGAAAAAGCCTAAAGAGCTAAAAGAAGAACTCAGCCTGCTTTTGGAAAGCATCAAACAAACAGACGTGACAGTGTCACATCTCAGTGAAACCGAAATGAAATCATACTGCTGGCAGGCTGCTGGTAGACTGCATAGTACATCAGATTATCTATACTGTACTTCTTTATTTACATTATGGTCAGAAAACCTCAAACAAGGCCAAACATCACTCACTTTCTGCCAGTTAATGTTCAATGTTTGGTTGAAGACTGGGATTTATCGTTGTCACCCCGGCAGTCCTTTGTCCCAGTCCTGGCAGCCATGGACATCCTCAAATTCATCTTTTAACTCATCATCCTCTGAGTCAGTGATTTCTTTTGTTAAATTTAGGTCGAAACCAAGTACCAGCCGATTAAGCACAGAATAATTTGACATGACGTATTTCAAAATAAAGGCAATTAAGAACAGAGAGTGAAATTCATTCACTCAGCCTGAAGTTGCTGGGGACTGAATCTATAACAGCTTGGAACCACAGAGACTCAGAATCAAAGATTATTTACCGGGCCGTCTGTGAGACAGAAGCATCCAGAACAACAGGCAACAGCTCAAAAGGTCGGTGCACGGACACAGGTCAAAAACACTAGAGTCAAAAAACTGGTGTATTGCTGGAATGCTTGAAACAGACAAGACGGACTGGCACTGAACTCGTGAAAGATGCAACCTAAATACACACAGGTGGGAGCAGAGGAGAGGGGCGTACACACGGGAGGAGTGGGAGGAGTCTGAAATGATTGGGACGTTAAAAACTGAGATAAACACTCCACAAAGGTCAGGATGTTACAGAATCTTTGAGAATGTGCACCAACTAAAGGTACCTGCATGCTCTGTTCCACACTGGCACTAAATCAGAATGTGTTTAGGTGCATGTTCAATGTGTCTGTGTTGGTACCTGGACATCCCAGCTGAGGGTCCCAGAGACAGCGAGGCTGCAGCCTGTAGCAAGCATTACATCAGCTCTCTCTTAGTCCCTGCGTCATCTGACTCGTCTGTTCTTCTTCAGCTCTTTGTTCTGTGAGGGCTCCAGGCCTCCGCTGCTCCTCCCTGTGATCCCATGCAGCTTCATCTCGCGTTGAATCTGCAGGATAGGAGCGCTGCCTGCCCATCCTCCAGGTGGATCATTCTGTCATGGCGAGGCTGCTCTTCCTTTGCCAGTGTTTGTTTCAGCCCTTACATGGTGGGATTCTCTCAGGCTTCGCGGCAGACAGGTCATTAGAGAGTCTTCTCTGACAGCAGAGGCAATTTAAGCGCAGAGTAAATCTGAAAAGAGAGAAAAGATGAGACATGCGGTGATGGATCAATTTCAGCGAAATTTACTCTCAGGTTAAATTAGCGGTGCAGAAGTTTTCCAGTCTCCTGAAGAAAGGTCTTTGATATAAAACTGGATCACATGGTCTGTTTTTTCACCACTGTCATTTACCAATATCTGTTTTTAATTAAACAGACATCACGACACATGGTGACTTGTGTTAGTAACATAGATTGTTTCCTATCTTCTCCCTAAATGAACCCAAACGCTTGGTTGCAGCAGCTTTCTTCTGTTAGAGGGTCAGTGTGGTTTTGACTATGCTAAAACCTCAAAGGTACCTCAAAGGCACTGACTGATGAGATGGAGGCCATAGACTATGGGGTGTCCTCAACGACCTTCATCTTTCGGGCCACGTGCCTTGGACAGGGTTTCAATGATTTAATGGAGACTGTCTTGATGCAGTATAGAGACACCAGGGAGGCTCTGAGGGTTCCCAATATGCAGACAGCCATCTGGCTGTGCAGCCTCTGTCAGCTGCCATTGGGCTTCAAAAGGCTGTTGACAAGTTACCAGAGGAGAAGCACGAAGGAGATGAACAGCACATGTCATTAAAATCGAATATCTAGAGGCTGAAATGTTGAAAAGAGGCGGCAATGTGCGCAGCCAGGCTGGGTCGGACGCCGTGGCTGCCAGGGCAGTGAGAGAGACAGTCAGTCACGTGGCCGCCATCAAGACCTGGGACATTTTCCCATCTCCAAGACACCTGGGGTCAAGAGTGCTGTGTCCAATCAAGGATAAGGGCAGGAGGTGCATGGTACACTTCCTGTCTCAGCAGCATTACACTGTCAGCAACCATCGGGGAGGGTTGAGCTCCAAACACCGACATCTTTCAGGCTAACATTTCCGATAAAAGCCCTGCATGGCGAGGCTACCTCATGGGCCGAAAATATATCGTTCAATTGCAGCAGAGAGAACAAAGTGGCAGTGGCACGGATGCTGTTGGTGCCTGCCTGGATAACAAATACAGGTCTGCTTGAATCACAATGCTTTTTTTAAAATAGATAACTCGGTCCAAATTGAATCAGGCTGTAGAGGATGAGCACTGGGATGTGTGGTTATCTTCAAGCAGCCCAGTGCCCTTTGCGGCCGATGATGTGTGTGATGGCTCCTCACTCTCAAATCAGAGGCTATAGATTTATCAAGGGCTGTTGGCTTCACATGGCTGCAGGGAATTAACTCAACGGTAACTGTTTCTTTACATGTATTAAATTTAATGAGCTGGATGAGGAGCTTTTCATTCAGCAGCTGTGGACTACAGGAACTGTAAGAATTGGTTTTCCATTCACGCTGCAGCTAGCAGTCGCAGTGTGTGATTAAAACCACCCGTTGTCTGTGGCTCAGGAGGTGCAGAGGGAGCGGACCGAACGGTCGGGGCTGTGATCGCCTGGTCCTCCAGCCTGCGTTCCCAAGTGTCCTCTGCAAGAAGACACAGGACCCCAACTGCCCATGACTGCTGTGCTGGGAATGGTGGGAGATAATGGTGTGTGACTGCATATGGGGGGGGGGGGGGCTGCACCCAGACCAGGTTGTCGCCTGTGCTCCGTGTACTGCTAGTTACAACATCACTCTGTTACTGCTGCACATTTGCTATCTCTAAAATGGAAAGTAGCCGTTCCACTATGCTTGGCTAAATTGAGAGAGCTCTTCAGATGATATCGTCTCTAAATGGGTGGACTCGAGGAATTCCACAAAATCATTTCATCATTGTTGATGACGATGCTTTAGAGGGTCAGCACAAATGGGAAAAAGGGTCCTTAGCAGCACTGGCGCTTCAGAGCCGTGCCCTCTAAAGCCACGCGTCCGCTGCTGCAGCAGCACATCTGTATGTGGCAGAGAAGGTGCTATGTGCTTAGCAATGCATTTGTAATCCAGAGTTCTGCCAGGGGTGCAGGAGGGGGGAGGAATTCCCATCTGTTAGTCCTCTGCCAACATCCAGCGTAGCGCTAACCGTCTTCCTCATGCATAATTACCTCCACACACCCTTCACGAGGCTGACTCCTGATTTCGTAGCAGATTACAGAGTCAGATTAACACGCCTGAGCAGGAAGCATTTCCTCAGCAGCAGACCCCCAGGTCTGTCAGTGCGGTTTCTTTTCGGGGGGGTGGTCACATTTCGACCTTTCTTTGGGATAAATCACAAATGGCACATTGGGAACTAATGACTTTCTTCAAGTCCGTGAATTCCTTTTCATGTTTTCAGTCCTTTCTGCAAGTTCTTTTGGGCTGTGATCGGTGATGCACTTATTTCTGAGAGAATCAGTAAGATGAAGGACAAAGACAGAGTGGGTGCAGTTTGTTGTTCTCTGGAGCAGAGCAACAAAGTCGTCTCATTCCAGTCACATAAGGCTGCAAGCATGGCTGCCTGCAGGCCCCTGCACCCTGGCCTGTGCCTGTCTGTCTAGACTTATTCAGCTTGTATAGATGCTGAGAAATATTCGATGGCCTTTTCCGTCGGGGTGAAAAGGGAAACATGTTCGTGTTCTGCTCTTTTTACATGCGTTCTGCTCTGAGGTGGCTTAATTCAAAGTCAGACACAGAGAGCAGAGATTGCAGCCGAGACAAAGGTAGAAAGGGGATGCAAAGACTTATCTAACAAAGAAAAAAGAGGGAGAGACAAGATGAAGAGGGCTGTTAGTATGCTCCTCTTGTGCTTTGTAAATGTCCCTGCTTTTTTTTTTATCTGATGGGAAAATGTCGGCGCCTTACATTTCTCTCTCCCTCTCTCAATTTCGCCTTTCTTCTTATCTCCACATCTTCGTCCTCACCATTTTATCAATTTCTGCCGCTCTCTTTAATTCTGGAGGCAGCCACAGCAGAACAGACGGCAGGCATGCTTCGAGAACAAAACAGAGCCTGCTGTCAGTGAAAGTGAGACTCAACATTTCACTACTTGTCTTTCCCATTTTCTCGTTTCTTTCAACCCCCCCCCCCATGGAGGGGCCTTCATATTTATCCTCCCCTCTCTCCCCTGCCCTCCTCTGGGGATCCTCTGCAGTGCCGCGGCGTGATACATCATTCCCCTGAGTGTTCGGGGAGCCAGGTAGGCTGGCAAGGCTGTAGGTTCTTGGGGCTGTTGATATTCAGATATCTGGAGAGAGGAGCCTCTGCTGTTACTGGGAGCTTCCTCTCCTCTCTCTCTCTCTCTCTGTGTGTGTGTGTGTGTGACTGGATAAATGTGCATGTGTTAAGTTCTCAGAAATTCCAAGCATGCTCATTAGCACAGGAGGGACCTAGTGGAGTGTCTCTGCACAGTGTGAACATGCAGAGGACCAACAAGGAACATGCCAACACACACACGTAAGGATCAACTCATTCACTGATTGACTGGTGCCGATAGATGGAGCAGAAGGAAACCTTCCCTATAGCCTCCCTCGCCCACCCCACACCTCTCTCTCTCTCTCTCAGCCCCTCAGCAGCATCACCAGTGAGAGAAGAGACAGAGTGGAGTCAGCACTGACAAGCAAGCGCCCACCAAACACACACGCACACGCACGCGCGCTCACACGACTGAACAAGGTGAAAATAGGAGGCGCGCACAGGCTCCGGCTGAAGCATGTCCACTGGCTGCAGGCAGACATGTAGGAGGAGGAGGAGGAGGTGCTCTGCTTGTCGTTCCATGTCCGCTTCAGTTTTCTAAGCACCTCCCATCCCCCCTGCACGCTCGCTCCCTGGCTCTGCGGTTGCCGAGGGGCTGGCTGGAATGACCTGGGAGAGCGGGAGACGCAAGGAGATGCGCTAGACCAAGTCGGGAGGACTCTCTGATCCCTGATCCCCTGTTTTTCCCGGGGCTGGCAGACACGAGGCAGACCACTGATCTGCTCCACAGATGCGTGCCCATATAGGAGGGCATGGCTGTGCAGACCGAGGGTCTCCATGAGCCACAGTGAGGAGGACCACCACAGAGACGCACAGGTAAGACGCAGCGCAGCTGGATCTCCATCCCTGCCCCTCAGCACAGACACGCATTAATCAGCCATCGGTCCCCTTTCACGTTACTTTGCAGCCTCCACTCTCATGTGCACTCACCCAGTGGTTTGATTAGTACATGAGGGTCTTGCAGTGCGCGTCTTGTTTGTGCTTGTCGGCCGTGCTGCTGTGCTGCATGGCTATTGATTAGGAGAAGAGACGGCTCGGTGGATGTGCACAGTGGCAGCATGATAATGGAATATGTCTCCTGGAGGGCATGGTCCAATATCCATCAGATGTCTGGGGAATGTCAGAGGACAGGAAGAGGGAGCAGGACAGAAAGTGAGGCAGGGGACACGAACTGAAAGGGCATTTCCTTCTGTTTATGTCACTGTCTTAATGTTATGTTGGGTTCTGCAGTTTTTTTTTTTTTTTTGTTTTTTTTTTGGGGGGGGGGGGGGGGGGGGTGGGGGGGGTTACTGTTTGGCTTTGCTGTTTTCCTCCTCTATATTCCTCCCAGCCTCCACCTGGCCAGCTTTCTAATGAAAGGCTGGTTTTCTTGGTGCGACAGGGTTGCAGAGGGGGGCTCGTGGGGGGGTTTGCTGAGAGGGTCCACGGGTGCTGGTGGGGTCTCATGCCAAACCAAGCAGAATGTCGACGCCTGGGGACAGTGAGGGGGAAACTGCGTAATTAGACTGAACAGTTGGACACAGAGAACGAATGTTGAACCTCTGACAAGTTCATACAGAGGATGTGAGGGGAAGGGAGCACTGGCTGTGATTTAATATAGAAGCTTTTAAGACTTTTGTGCGGCCTGAAGAGAAAAAAGGCTAGTTTACAACCCCAACTGCAAATGGAAGATCCCCCCCCCCCCCCCCCCCCCCCCCCCCCCCCCCCCCCCCCCCCCCCCCCCCCCCCCATGACGCCGGATAGAACCCCCCCCCCCCCCCCCCACCAGCCCAGCTCTAATACTCTCAAGCCTTATTGCATGTCTCTAAAATGGTTATGGTGCTACTTTGGTTCTGTGGATGTCGATGGGACAGCAGCAGCAGCAGCAGCAAAGTGCATTTTAGAGATTGGTCCAGGGTGGGTGTGCCTGCTCCGAGGCGCCTGTGGCTGAGAGAGATGAACTGTCCGGTGCCGTTGTGTGGAGCATACATCACCGGACGCCGGGCCTTGGACCCAGGAGGAATCAGCAGAAAGAGCGCCATTACTTAGATGACTAGGCTTCTTTGATCTCATCAAGTGTCTGTGCAAGTTATGGAGACACCGGCCGGGAGCTAATGGAGATCAGGAGGCAGGTGGATGAGGAGGGGAGCACTCTCCTCCGTGCTGTGATTAATTCCAGAGGCAGGACGTTCAGAATGTGCCAGCAAATATCAATACTCCCCAACATACAGCGAGCTTCAGGAGTGGGTGGAGGGCTGATTTACAGATTGATTTTTAAAAGCCTACATCTATTGAGATGCCACTCAGTGAGGGAGGGGTGTGATGGTTTGATGCTGATTGGGCCTCGTATGGGTAGGTTGATTGTGAGCTTATAAACACAGGCGGAAGAAAAGTTGTCAGCTGACTTAAGAATTGGTATTTTATGGTTGATATTCTGATTTCTTGTGATGGCTCTATACATGTTGTTTTCGTGCTCAGCGGCTGCTTCATCTTCCCTTCCACCTCTGCTTAGTCATTAGAGAAAGCAGAACAAGCAGAACAAGCCCAAGGTTGTGTGCTAGAGAGAAATAATAACACTAACACAGCCTTCGCACAAGCACACAGACACACACACATGTCCTTCATACAGTGGCTCATCCAGACATGCTGCACAACACGACTACTACCGACAAATCCTGAGCCTGGACATGCTTTCAAAATCCAATCAGCATCCAAGCGCCACTAGGTCCGGTGCACGTGTGAGCAGAGGCAGAGCCGGGCATCTCTGTGGAGGCAATATGGAACAAACGTTTTAAAAGGCAGAGCGGTTTACTCGCCAGAAACCGCAAATCACACTAATCACAACGGACTGCATTTAAACGAGGGGAAACAACACGGATTATTTCAGCCTCACAACCACAATGCTGGTTGTGAGGCAGGAGCGAGACACATGAATGCTCCCCGAGATCCACATGGACGCACACACTCACGCCTAACTGCGAGTCCCCGGTTTGAGTTCATTTTAAATCTGAACACGGATCTCCCATCATGGGTTTGTTAAGCTAAATGATTCCTGGCCACCTCTTAAAGCTCCGCTGGATTTCAAACACATTATGAGTTAAAGGAGCGCTGTGCTTTTGTTTTCTATTTAAATCGTGGAAAAAAACCAAAACCAAGATTGAACTGACCCTGGACTGTGTGTGTGTGTGTGTGTGTGTGTAACCACACTGAGTCTGATGTTTAACTATAATGAGCAAAGGCATGTGAGGTTTATCCCCCTGAGCAGTTTAAAATGAAACAATATCCCTGTGCATACTAAATGACGTCCGTCCAGGATGGAGCTCTGCAGCTGAAATCAAAAATGCAGCGGTGGAGTTACTTGAGGGCAACCTAACCGACGCTGGCTGTCTTAGTCTTAATGAGTGTGTGAGTGAGTCGGAGCCAAGGTATCGTTCATGTGTTTTTAATGGAGTTCACTGATGTGCAGCGGCCCAGCACTCGTTACTAGAATTTACCTGTAATTAAATTCATTTTTATTTTCAGTCTCTTTGTGACACCTGTTGATGCTAATGAAAAGATAATAACAGAAGTTATTTAGATAGATAGATACCTATCACTCTTAGACATCACACACTAAGGACAGAAGAGAAGTCACTCAGAAAACTGTGAAATAAATCTCTCTCTCTCTCTCTTTCATTTGCTCACTCACTCTCTCTACTGGTCTCCCCTGACAACCAGCTGTTTGTGCTGCTGTATCCAAGGGCCCATGTGGCCGAGCCGGAGCCCACACCTCAGATGGGGGAAAAGAAAAAGGAAATAAATAAATAAAAGGACCCCTGTAATAAAGTAACAGTGTTACTGGGGCGATAAATATCGGAGTAACCATGTGCATATTAATTGGTCTGTTGTGCCAGCGCCCATTTCTGGGAGTCACGCTCCTGCTCCGAGGACGAGCGGCGCAGTGTGAAGTCGTTACTTCACTTGGCCTGAATCCCAAACTGCCAACAAGGGGAAAAGAAAAAACAACACGTGCGGCAAAAAATTCAACTTGAGTGTGTGTGCGTGTCAAGACAAGAGGGCTCCTTGCAGCCTGGTTTAGTCAATGTGGCCAAAAGTTACACCAAGGTAAAAAAAAACGAATTAATATGTTCAAATATTACCTTATTGTTTATTTGATATTAAAGGACAACTATGAAGAGTGAAGACTGTGGTTTTAAACCATTCTTTATGACCAATACTTGATATCTTTACATATTCTATTACCATTAGTGGAAATGATCTAGCAAGTATTATGGATACTGTTAAACATGCAGTATTACACCTGTTCAACAGCCTGCTTGTCTGCATTCTCAGGGGTCATGTGATCGTGGTTGTGGTCTGTTCAGAGCAAAATGAGTTTATTTCTAAACAACACAAGCGACTGCAGTGCTGGGGTAGAGGCCTCAGGTCCTTGCTTCCTGTCACGTCCGGTGTGAGTAACACATCACTGAGTGTAACGGCACCAGACACCAAGACACTGGCTCTTCACGCCTCTGGGGAGTTATTATAGTGACACTCACTTTATCGTTTGGCGCAATATTTAGGCTCCGGGATAAAAATGCTAGAATACATGATTCACATAAAAAGCAGCGAGGCTTTGTGCTCACATATAATAGATCTGGCAGCCGCTGCTCCTTCAACTCCTGCTGCCATAAAGGACAGACCTGGCCCTAGGTTCTGTTTATGGGGGGATGAAAATGTCCTGAACGAGTCGGTTATCAAGAGAGAATGACAACAATGACAGTGTCAGTGAAGGGTTGAAGAATTATCAGTCCAATAATTATCTTTGAATGCTGACATAGATCCACTTGGGTTAGCGTTAAAATAAGTGCTTGGGATGGACATGAGTATTAGTGAAGTGTAAGAGGACGTTCTCCTTTGTGCTGACTCTCCACCACTTTCATTTTCAACGTATTTCTCCGTCAGGACGCTGAGCAATATGAAACCAAAGTCACATTCCTTCTGTGTGTACATGCAGCAGATTCTGGAAGCCAATAGGTTCAGGAGGGAATGTGGTGATGCTTTTAAGAAACAGCAGTGACTCTTAGTGTGAAGGACACGGTTGTTTACTTGACCTCTCGTCACTCACACGTAAACTTCAGATGTTTTCAGGGCAGATATGACTGATGCTGTTGTCTGTCTGTGAAGACGGCCTCTGTCTTGTTCCTTATCAAATCCTACCTTTGGTTTTTCGGAGCGATGCATACTGCAGCACTCTACACGAACTGTTAGCGCGCGCGAAGGGAAATGCTTGAATGAATTAACATAAAAACTCATGGAACAAAATCCCACTCCAGCTTCAAAAGCACTCAGGCCAAAAATGGAGGCTTCACATCCACAGCGCAGTCACAGTCGTAGCTGAAAATGCTCGGGGTCATGAATCATTTGGGAGATGTGTGCATTCTCTGGGGAGAGTATTTGCATTCCTTCTGACAGTCACACACACAATCATACTTTTGCAAGCTTAACACAAACACAGAGGGAAAGTTAAATCATTACTGCAAGGATCATGTTGATGACTTTTTTTGGTTTCACCGGGTACAAACATCGCCGAGGGCCGTAAAGCTTGTTACATTATTAACTGTGCTTTTGTGCTGCCTTTTTCTGTCACAGTGACTTTCCACAGGCTGCTAAAAAGAATCCATATAATGCCGTGGTTGGGAATCTGTGTCTGTCTTCCGCAGGGGGACAGATGACTGCAGTGTTTCCTGCAGGTTCAGTCCACGTCGCCGCTCTTTCTTCTCAGGTTGTTATTTTATCAGCTTTGCCTTCGTAGAGTTCATAGTCAACAGCAACAGAATTGGAAACGTGGTGAAGATGTGAAGCTGTGCCATAAACAACAACCACAAACAAACAAACAAAAAAAAGAAAATTCCATTTTGCATGCGAAGACAGTTTTAGAAAAATAGCCAGAGGGGCGAGCTGCATACTCAGGGAGAAGTGGTGGGCAGAGAGGAGTTAAACCGGCCTGAAGAGCCATCAGGAATCTTTCTCCTGGAAATCTAGAATTGACTAAATCTTTCAGCGAGTCGGTCTTTCACCATAGAAACAGGAAACGTATTTGAAAACAGATATATTTACTTAATATTTCAAAAGAATTTAATGGATTTCTCCCTCTCTCTCTCGCTCTGTCTCTTTCTCTCTTCTCCACACCAACACCCTCCACACCAACCCCCCCCCCCCCCCTTCCTTCACTGACCCTGTTGCGTTGTTGTTTCTTCTTCATCATCGTCTTGTTGAGTTCTGTGCAGTGTTGACACAGCCCATGAAGAGGGAACAGTGATGTTCATCTCAGCAGTTTCAATGACTACACTGTATTTCCCTTTCTAGAATATACACATTTGCAAAGTTTTCACTTTGCAATGGTTTTTAAAACCTGCCCAAAAACTGTGATATCAAATTCTCGAGTAAGAACCAACCATATAAATATTGAATAATTAATCACTGGCAGAACTTTGTATCTCAACAAAATACTTGATTTTTTTTTTTTTTTTTTACTTCATATAATTCCTGGATCCAGATGCACAGTCTCTGGACAGCAGATGTATTTTTCATGTAGACAGGGTATATGGAGTCGAGTAGAAGTTCATGTGATTATTGTACTGCGCTGTATAAAAAGAGAAAGATAAAATGTGGTGCTACAGCCTGGAACAGTAACTAAACGCTGCAGTCTTAGTTTAAGATGGTTCTCATGGCACAGACAATAAGATAATTTCACTTTTTAATTTATTCACCCTATATCAGTATTGCTTTTTTCTAGTCCACGGCTATCTTATCTTATCGCATCACAAAGATGAGATCAATGCTCCCCATAAATCACTGTCCATCATCTCATATACCTGGGACAGACCAGGGGCCCCAGCATAATATGCAGAAATTGAAAAGAGTCTGATCAAGATAAAAAAGCAATATCTTTTTTTCATTCCTATGCAATCAGAGACACAGAGTGGGAGCAGAAAAGAGATGAGAATAAAGAAGTGGGGCTGAAGATGATTAATGATCTTTATTATTTCAATCTGTAAAAAAAAAAGAAAAAATCTATCTCACTAAGTAGGCTATGTTTTAAAAAACAAATGCTTGACTTCTCTACATTTAAAGTCAGAACTGTTAGAGCGTAAAAACAAACATCACACGCTGAAGCTGAGGACGGCGGCGCGTGAAAAGAGCAAAGCAGAAGCCGCTGATTCAATGCGCCACCCACTCACCACGTCACGTGTCCCAAATCAAACACACCTGCCTCGCTGGGTCTGACGAAACTCTGAATAACTGACTAACTGACAGTGGACCGTTGAGCTGTGACACACAGGAGAGCACCACCTGTCTGTTGTTTTGATAAAGTTGCGACCGCAGAGCTCATTCAGCTCACTCACAAACATTTTCATCATTTCCGATGAGAAGTCAGAGGCAGAGAAGCTCGTGGCTTTGCAGTGCACAGGTTGAAATTAAATTGTGCACTTCCTGTGCATCCTCGTCATTTTCTGGATATATGAGCAGGCTTGAGGCAGCGTAAGCACCCAGCTTTATTAAACGCTAAGGGATCAGGAAACATACAGCGGAGGGAAACAACATGGTTGATATTTGGACCCGCTTCAAACACAAATCGGCACAGAGCGGTATTGTCAGGCGGAAGCCCCGAGGCTGCAACGACTCTGCAAAGAAAAACGCCAACCTGAAGAGACACAAAGGTGACCTCACGTCAGGATGTTAAATAACATGGCTTTGTTTTGAAAGTCCTATAAATACCAAGTACTACAGGCCCTGCTGCACCATCTACGGCCACATCTCTTCTACTACTGCATGACCTATTAGAAAATCAATTAGCGTTGATACCAGTGTGCGACTGTCTATTAGCAAAGCATCCATTGTATCCATTGGCTGAATTGAGTCAATCTTAAACCTCAGCCACAGCGAGTGCAGCTCCTTCACGTCCCTGTGCATCGCACCCTGCTGCTCCACTGACGAGGCATCAACCTGAAGAACGGGAATCAAACCCAAGACTTTCTGTGTGGATAAGTTGCTCGACGCTGCCAGGCTTTGAGTTCATGAGTCAGAGGTCTTTGCTCAAAAGACGAAACTGATCCACTTATATAAACAGTCACGAGCATCGAGGCGAGCAGAGGCGTATCACAGCACATAGTTGCTCTATTTTTAACAACTCAAAGCATTTCTTATTCACAAACTCAAACCATTTATGAACATATAAAACGGCCTGCTAAGCTCAATCCCATCTTCACCCTCAGAGAGGATTTCAAGCCGGTGCATTTCTTTGATTTTTGAGCAAATAATAAATAAAACAGAAATGTTGAAATGGTACAGTGATGTGAATATACACATGAAAGACAGCTCTGGTTCCTATCATAAGAATCAAACTGATTGTGTTGGTAGTATCAAGTATAATATAATAAACAGTGCATTTCTGGTCAAATATGAGCTCGTTCGAAAGATGAGCCAATGAGAGGGAAACAGGGAATCCATCCTGGTGCACGTGTGTTGCTGGAGTGAGTATTTCTGAGAACTCATCTCAATCAAGTAATTAGTATTTCTAAGGAGATCTGACGGCATGTGATGTTGTTGTTTGATATGGAAGCAGCTCGCACCCTAAAGCCGCGCAAACCAAACAGAGAGATTCACTTCAAAGGTGCAGGAATGAGACGCTTGATGACACAGTGTCTGTGTTTGCACGTGCCACACGTACTGACAGATATTAACAGTTATGACATTACATTTCCTTTAACATGCTCGTTCCGTGGTAAACAAGCTTTGTTCTCGCATACCTAAAACAAACAAGGCCACGCTATGATTTCTGCACCACATTAAGAGTCGTTACAGGTTCTTAACCTTATTTGTGTAACAGCTGAATTGAATCCACTCGATCCACCCCCCCAAACATGTCTGAATGTTTCCATCAAGATCCACTTGGAATGGGACCGGTTCTTCCACCAGGTTCATGGAAATCTGGCCGCTCTTTTTTTGTAATCCTGCAGCTAACAGCAACAACACACAGCAGATGATGACATAATCTCCTCGGTGGAGGTAATTAGTTGTGTGTAAACCTAATTTCTGATTGAGCGGGTTGGTGTGGTGGTACATGCGACGCAGAGAGACACACACGTGTGGAATGAATGAATGAATGTTGGCATTAGACAGAGCAGGAGGTAGGGCAGCGTCAATAAATAGGCCTTAAATAAGACCCTGAAAGACTCTGCTGTCAAGAAAATCACTAATTCATTCACTCTATCGTGTCACTGTCTCAGCACGTTTCTGTGACACATTACCCTTTTGTTGAGCTGCCCTAGCCCCCCCCCCCCACTCTGGAGATAATATCTGCCAGATTCAAAAGTAGTGGATAAGAATGCAACGTGTCATAAGCTGTTAGTGAGTCAACTGGAATCTTAAACCACCTTTCCAGTGGCACGTAGCTCATGAGATAAATCACTGCGCTATCGGCTTTGACTGAACTGCTGCGAACTACACACAGTTTTATTCATCCACAGACTGTTCCAGGCATCAAAGCTTTCAGCCCACAGGTCTGTAAGCATGAACGTATGCTGTGTGTGCGAGTGCTCAGATGGAGCAGCCCACGAGGAGTTATTACTAAAGCGAGACTCCCAGCCCCCTCTCGTGCACATGAATATGCACGCACACAACACACAGTCACTCAGACCTCCGCACAAAGCTGCAGCCCCGACACCATGATTGTGTGGGGGTACATTCATTCTCTTCACAGAAGACTAATTTGAAATTTTAATGGATTCCGACTCTTTGAGGAAAATGGAGAAGTGGCTCCGCTGAATGCTTCCAACCCCTCACCCCTCCCAACTCGAACTTTCTAAAAAACCCAGAGGGAAGGGCGCAGCTCAATATGAACATTTAATGTAATTGGCCTGGCTAAATGTGGTATTATGCAGAACATGTCCTCACATAAGAAGCACTCTGCCATGCACCAGTGTCTGATTTAATGAGGATGCACGTGGGTCAGCCTCATGCCAGGCTGTCGCAGGTATCCATCAAGAGTCTTTCAAACACCTTGAAATACTTCACTTGTCAAATGATTGACGACTCAATAGGTTAGAACTCATTTGATATGTTTAGGTTTCTATATATAAACAGAAGAAGGAGTGAGTGGGTCGGGGAAATCTATGTGAATTATAACCAACAGGAGAGAGAACAGTATTTGTGTGTGTGTAATACATCAATGCAGCCTTCCCCCCGCAGCTGAAGCTGAGACATCGTTATGATCTCGACTGATTTGTTGCATCAGCTGTAAACTGAATGAAATGAATATACGATAAAGCACCCACAGCTCTCTGGGTCCGCGAACACACAGGCGATGAAGAGTGTGACCAGGAGGAGGATCCTGTTGTTTGAAATAATCAAACAAGCTTCATTAAAAGAAGAAGAGACAGAGTATATTACAGCCAGCGCTTGCAATCGATGCCACGATGAGTCTCGTTCAGCCTGCGACAGCATCTTTCATGAACAATATTTTGAAACAACTATCAAGAGAAGAACGCCAATAACAAGTTGAATGTTGCGGCTTTAACCCGGGGCCGCGTCACTCTGCATTAGTCACATTCAAAGGCTGTCTTCCAGAGCTACAGTCTAATTAGTAGAAATTCCCTCTTCGCGTCCCCCAGTGTTCCGTCGCTGCGCTGCAGTGGAAGGATAAAAACACAAAAAGGGTGTTTTGTTCTAAAAAGACTGACTGAAGGTTTCCACGCGAAGACGGCCCCTTGATTTGACGCAATCAGGCTGCAGCACCTACAACTGAGAGTGTATTAAAAATAAAAAGAGGTGTGTGTGTCCCTTTCCTCTATATCCACTTTCAGGCTTCTTCAAGTCTGACCTTCCTGGTGTGTGTCTCCATACGAGTGGACAAATACTTCCAATCCAATACTCAGTGTTAATAATACACTAATCACTTTATGCTGATGTCCTAAGTGCTATCAGCTCCATCAGGAATCGAGTGTTCAGCACACACACGGACTCCCAGAGTGAGCCGTGCAGGAATCAGTGTCATCCTCCTCTGATCCCTCCTCGCTCCTGACATGAGCTGATGCTTCCTGCCCTGCTGGGGGCCTTTCCGCTTGTCGTACTGACTTGCGTGTAAACATAAACAGAACCACCATTGCTCTTGTCCAGGAATTTTTACAGCCTCTTGCAGAAAGTGGCTTGCACAGCCAAGCGCGGCCGCTGAGATGAAGCTCTCATCTGGTTAATTAATGGACTGCAGGTAATATGGGCGGCCCCGTCCTCGGCAGCAGTGGAGTGCATTGGAGAAGGATCAGCCCGTAATGGAGGGCACTTAGACCACCTGCCGGGCCGTGATTAAAGTTTTGTCTGACCAGAACAGGCCCATCCCAGATGGGAGGCTGAATTGTCGTGCAGCCATGAGCCCACAGGTTGTAACACAGCCTCCACTCGTGTCTGTGATCAAACAGAAACACAAGAATCGACCCGAGCGCTGTAAAAGACCATGTCGAGGATAATCTCCGTGTAGATGATGAAGTATATTTCCATGAGGAGTGCAGTCGTGATGAATGTGCTTGGCCCAGCAGATTTTCATCCAGCGACTGTCTCCAAGGTGCAAAGTCCGGATTCGGACAAATCCTTTGTTAATGGCCTGTCATTCCCTTTGGGAGCCAACACTATTTCTGTAAATCACTGTCCTCAGTACATGTGCTCTTTACAGATGACAACAAATGCCGCACGGCAAATACAGAACATGCTAATAAAGGCAATATTCATGCACAGGCCTATCGTGGCTCCTTTTCAGAGTTTGCTGCAGCGACACACAGGAGGATGCTGCATCTAATTTAGTCTGAATACATTCAGCGGTGTCGTACAACTGCTGAGTCGCAGGTTTCCGGTTCTTTCCAAGGAAACGATGCCAAAAAGAATCAATGTGAGTGTCAGTAAACACGCTGTACCAATCTGTGTTGCTGCGAAGCCTTTTTGGAAGGATTACAAATGAAAATTGTCCATAAATATGTCTTCAGTCATCATCTGAGGGTGGAAAATGCACGGGGCCGCGTGTTTGGGAGCTTCTCCACACTCCACATGCTGATATAAATTCACTGAGGCCCCCCCCCCGATAGTCAGAGTGATGTGTCAGCTTTAGTTGGCCATCTTTGTCTCACTCTGCGCTGCATTCAAATCTGATTGATAAACACTTTTATGTGTTTTTGTGCCTGCCAGCGAACTGGGACAATATGCTAATTTCACCCCAGTTTGTCTGGCACTTACGCCGTCTCTGCTGGCAGCATCTCTTAAAAAAAGTTGACTGCTTGAATTTTTACTGATAAGATATTGAGGATCATTTTAAAGATTGAGTTTGCCAACAGTTTGTTCCCTACGGGGAAGCAGAACATGTCCAGGAGTCTTGGAAGCCGTTTACTATTTCCAAAACTAAATTGTAAACTTTGGAGTATACGACAGGGCTGCATGTCTGTGTCATTTTTCAAAACCGCTGAAGAAAAACAAATATGAAAGCAACATATACTGTCTTGAATGGCAATAGATAAATCATGGGAAGTGCAGTCATGTTTCTGTTCCCTCCTCAGTCAGGATGAACGTCCTAATAAGCGTTAGTGTCAGTGAACCATCGATCCTGATAGGTATCAATGACCGACCACACCCTCCAGTCATTACAGCGACCCAGTCAGTAACTCAGCATTATTCCAGCTGATGGCAAAATGGATGACAACGTGCGGATATGAAGCCTATAAAACATAATGGGACAATGATAACAGTTGACAGTTGTCTTATCTCACGTCTCAGGCTCAGCAACACAGAAGCATTAACTGTGTGTGCATTAAAAGGGTTCTTATTATTCTGTCGGTGCATAACAACTTGATTATATTCGCCACAGAACAGGTAGCTTGATGATTTATATGAGCTTCATTACCACATCATTGATTTGATTTGATTTTTAGGGTTTCACTCAGCTGAACAGAAATGCCCTTCCCCTCCGAGACAATAAAGAAAAGGTGGTGGATGATGCAGATGTTGGCTCGAGGTGCTGAGGGGAAAGCGCAAACTGGAAGGAAATTTTCCAATTTGGAGGAAACCACCTTGACGGTTGTTTCGGAAATTGGTGCAATTGTGTGAGGGCAGCTCTTTGAACGGCCGCCGCCCGAAAATACAGCTCACACCGTCCATCTGGCGATGATGATATTTGAATATTAGCAGCCACGTTTTATGTCTCTGTCCTAAAACAAGTGAACATGTGAAACAAGCGTGAAGTAATGTCTTATTTCATGGTCCCAAATGTGAGGCTGGATATCTTTTTAACTGCATAATGTCGGCCGGTTTTGTTTCAAAGCCACGGAATGCCATAGAGTTGATGACTTCACATATCTTCCGTGGCTATTCTTGCCAAATGCCTCACTGGGCAAAGGTGCAGCTCTCAGCTAAAGGCTCTAATCTCTCCCACACCTGGTCAGTGTGGCCGAGGCCAATAACTTTCTCGCTATCAGGCTCATCAGTCTGGCAGACAGCAAATCAGCTTGGCTCCAGCAGGAGCCCCAGAGCCGAGCCGCATGTCACATGCAGAAATGATCCCTCAACCCTTCCTGCAGGCTTTCCCCGCAGTCACAGACTCACTGTTTGTGGCTGCAGACGATCGGGTATATTCTCAAAAAGTACATTTCCCTTTTTTTTTCCTGTGGTGATGTGCAAAAATGTCATTTTGATCATTTAGGATGCTGGGAGAGATAACAAGCCCACTTTCCATCGAGAGGGAACGCTTTCAGCTTTTATGAAAAAGTGGAGTAATTATTTTGAATGCTGCTCCTCTGGTAATCTTTGTCAGAGCGACTGACACACATTCCTTGTGTTTCTGCTCCATGCCGGATTCTGAAGAGTATTTGTTATCACTGTGTGCGTACGTGTGCACGTGCGCGCGTGAGTTAAGTGGATTGCTCTCCGAGCCGGATGCTGGAGCCTGCTATGACAAAAGCTTAGAGCCACACACAGACAGATGTTCCTCTTCAGATAGCGATCTGGGCACGGAACATGGCTGCAAGAACAAAGCTGCCTCCTGTGATTACGCTCCCTCTGCAGCCTGTACCTGGGGACTGCTCCATGCAGGGTGCAGCGGAGACCCAGCTGATTGGAGTCACACAGAGTTAAATGATTAATGCATTTATGACAGTTTCTATTTTTATATCTGCCACTGAGGCTGTTTGAAGTTTAGGGAGAGAGGAATCCAAGCAGACCGAGCGGCTTATTTTCCTTGTTTTTTCTTGCGATTTCAAAGCCTGCTGAGATAAGAGAGAGAGAGTGAGAGTCTTGAGTGAGAGTGTGTGTGTGTGTGTGTGTGTGTGGGGGGGGGGTGCTGGCAGACAAGAGGTCTATTTTTTGCAAAGCATAAACTTCACAGTGTTTAATCTTCACCTTCCCTAAATCAGGTGATTACCAAAGGCAAGAACAAGGATGTGACTGAACCCCGCAGAAGACACAAGGCGCACTTGTCCCGAGTGACACTACAGTTTGGAAAGCGTGCACGCAGACGGTGTTCCCCCGTGCGCTCGCTGACTGCTGCAGGGTGTCAGCGGGCGAGAGATGCTTCCCCTAAAGCTAGAGGAAAAAGGGGTGAGGGCCTGCACGTTCTGTCAGGCTGCAGCTGATGAGCTGGCTGCCACACAGCGGCGCACGGAGGAGGCGGAGTTACTGTGACGAGCCACCCCAGGTGCTGGGAGGGAGGCTCCATTTGAGACAAAAATGGTTCAAATGTCATCAAGAGGAAAATACAATGGAGATGGAGATTCATTTCCAAGCCAGTGCTCAGATGTATTGATCCATCGTGACAGAGAGTGAAATAAATGGTAGGAGATGGAGTTTGTCTTGACTGGGAATTACTTTTTTTTCCCTGGGATTTCATTCAGAGAATAGTTTGTATTCCAGAGCCAGACACTGCACATGATCCAGCTGTATGAAATGATTGCGAGCTTGCAGGAGGAAATAGTTGGACGCACAGCCGCTGTCCATGTCCATTACAGTGCAGTGCATCAGGGGAGGGTCTCTGAGAAACGCTAAGTGTTTGTGATTCAGCCAAGGTTCCACCAGACAGGATTTATCACCACTGAAGGAGCTGTTGGATTTGTTTTGGTAAAAACGGAAGTAATACTTTAAAATAAAATCGAAAAATCTGAGCTGCTGTTTGACATTTTAAAGGGCAGAGGAGAGGGAGATTTTTTTTTTCCTTTTCCTTTTGCCTATATTTTTTCATAGACATTTTATATGTTTATCAAGGGAAGCTGCCTATTATATATAAACGTTATTTTCAAACCAGCTCTTGTAGAAGAGGCTTTTTCCAGTGGTGAATTAAAGTAACCAGCTCTATTTTAGTATTACGTAGTACTAAATGCGACCTGTATTTTTCAAGTATTTCCATTTTTTTGTGAATTAATAACAATGTTTTAATTAATGTTAGAACAAATTATCATCTATTGAAGGGAGGAGTCATAAATACAAATGTAATGTGCGCTGACGATGAAGGCGGGGTTAAGGCGTTGCTGGTGAACGACTCATCTGGCGACACACGTCGTTATCGCTCTCATCCAGTAACTGACAGAACGGCGCCCAGAGGTTCTTCCAGTCATCATCCATGTTTGCAGGTCTACATGTTAGCCACCAGCGCTGTAAAGTCAAGTGTTTCAGGCTCGGAAACGTACACACATCTGACAGCCGGAGATTTGCAGTCACACGAAAGGGCAACTCTGACGTACTCGTGCAAAATGTTCTTTCTCTCCGGTTCTGCGGCCATGAATCGATGCTCATCTCAGCCTTCACCATTTCCAGGGCGGAGGACAATTCCACGAGGGCCAATATTACCCAACTGCTTCCCCCTCGGTGTGTGTGTGTGTGTGTGTGTTGTGTGCTGTTCAAACGAGAGGTGAGCTTAACTGGTCCAATGCAGGTGCTCTTAATGATCCTGGTTTTTATGGGGCTACGTAGAGCACGATGTTTAAGATGCGTGACAGGACTGCTGAGCAGGCAGAAGGCTGTGGTGCACAGCGCCACCCCTACACCAGCTCCTTACCTAATCACAGCCCTCGTGAGTTCTTCCCAGCAAATTTATGGCTCCTGCAGAATGCGGGCTGAGCTGCTTTGCATATTACCCATCAGCCCCTGGAGACAGCGCTATAGATCATAGGTTTGCTCAATGGCTTGTAACTGGATGAACTACACAGGTGAAAACAAGAGAAGCCACTAATTTAAAGTTTCTGGAGTGAATATGGAGATGAGACTGTTTTCAATTCTACGGGGACTTTATCAAATCAGTGTGAACACGACGAGGGAATGTAAATAGATGTCAGAATCAGCGCAGATTAGGATGTGGGTTACATATTACACAGCCTCAGCAGAGTAACTTCTTGTTCATGTCATTAATTCAAGGGTTTCTTCTCCGACTTTCCCCCTGATTAAACTCATATCCATTTTTCCAGCAAAATATTTCCCTTTGTCATAAAGGCCGTGTTTATTCATCTGCTGAGGGGAGGCGTGTGTGTGTGTGTGTTGGCATGTTCCTTGTTTGTACTCTGCACATCCTGCATGTTTACACTGTGCAGATACACTCCACTCAGTCCTTTCTATGCTAATGAGCATGCTTGGAATTACCGCCTGAGAACTTTACAGCCTGGCATCGACACACATGCACATGCAGTCACACAGAGAGGAGAGGAAGCTCTCAGTAACAGAAGAGAGTCCTCTCCAGGTATCTGAATATCTGCAGCAAGCAGTTAAACTCACACAAAGACGGCGGCCTCAGGCATCAGACGTCATCCCGTGTCCTGTCAGCTATCTCCAATGGTTTAGGCTCTCTCAGGCCACAACTCTACATTTTAAATAGAACACAGCACCATTTGAGTCATCAGGGCCTCTCAGTGCGTCAGCATGTGAAGAGCTCTTCAGAGTTAGTCACTAAATTGAAACAATTTCCTGAAATGGAAAATTTCAGGAATGTTTGAAGACTTCTTGTGTCGGGCAGCATGGTAGTGCAGTGGTTAGCACAGCTGCAGCACAATAACAAGGTGCTGGGTTCGATTGCCATGTCTGTGTGGGTTTCCCCCATGTCTCCAGTCTAAATGGACATAACTGTCCCCACTCTGTATACTGTTTTACTTGTGTAAACACGGATGAACGTGACTTGTGGCGTGAGGTTTCACTCCAGAGCCAGAAGCTGAAATAGCATCGCTGCTTGTTTGACAACATTAAATCGATTCAAGCAGAGTTTCTCTCTCTCTCTCTGGGTTTTTCAGCGATCTTGGCATTTGAGGTCCTAAGAGTCCTCGCACAGTGTCTCCGTGACCCTCTCTGTGTAATAGCTCTCACTGGAAGACGAGCAGGCGAGATGGCCTCCAGCCCTTCAACCTGTTATGATGCAATGCTTTTACCACTTTCCCCTGAGATTGGACTTTTAGAGGGTTCAGTGCTGGGTCTCTGAAGTACAGAGTTGTAGGTTATGTGACAGAGTTGTAATTGGCTACTCAAGACAACACTGTGGGGCTGTACAGTATGTCAGTGGACACTTGTTCTCTGCACGCTGAGGGTTTTTAGATTTAAACTGCATGATTTATACATAAATGAGAGTGCAGTTAAAGTAGATGGATGGTCTCATATTGGTTGGATAACCACCAAATGGAGGAGTCCTGTTATGCATCAGTTCAGAAGGACACTGGACGGGATACAGCTGATGAGCTTTAGCAGCTAGCAAAACGCATCCAACGCATCTGTGGTCATGGCCAATAACAGACAAGAAGCGAAATGCAGAATAAACACAAGGATAGTTCCAATAGACAGTACCCAGATGCAAAGGGCAAAAATGGTCAAAAATCTCAGTGTGGTCTCAGTCTCATACAGTAGTTCAGTACCACATGAACAACAGGAAGTGAGATGAGATGAGTGGGTGGTTGAAGACACAAAGCACTCAGTTATTCAAATAAAAAAATAGAAAACATTTACTGACTGTACTGAATACTTCACAGAGCGCCCCTGGACAATATTCTATATTTAACTGTTGAGTGCTTGAATGTAACGCTGGGCCGACGCTGCTTTACAGACCAAAACAAACCTCTATCATTTTAAAAATCAATACAAGCAATAACTGCAGTTGTTCTTAATGGGAACATGACTGATAATGCACTTTTCCAGAGAACACAAACTATTTGATGATGTAATGGCTTTCCAAAGTACATAATGTTTTTGGAACGTCATCCTAAAAAGTGCCTGTATTCTCTCTTCTCGAAGTATAATTTTTGTACTGCAGGTGTGCTGGATGGTGCTTGATGCCATTATAAGCTTAGAGGCTCCTTTTGCCAAGTACTTGCCCTGATGAAGGTTAAAGAACAAAAAGTTTGGCTTCTTTATCTGGTCAATATTTGGCCCTTGGAGTGTAGAGTCTTTTGAAAGATTTAAAGGGAATTCAGTTTGCCACCTTAACAAAAGTGGCGGATTCACAAGAGACAGATTAAGCAAAGAACTGACTTTTAGTCCTTTAGTCCTAAAGCCCCAGAGAAACATGCACATGCAAAGTCCCCACTGCAAGAGGATAAGGCTTTTCACTCTTTCTAAGCCCCTGCACCTCCAGTTCAAAACACAGACTTTCAGTCTGAAAACCTCTGTGTTATTGGAAAATTGCAATTACTTACAATTGAGATGGAGTACTCCTCTGCCAAGGAGGTTATGTTTTGATGCATGTAGGGATATAAATAATTGGGTGAATGACCATAAAACCAGAAATGGATCAGAAATGGACCTATACTGTAAAAGAAAGGTCCAAACATTGGTTCAAATCCTCTGCTGTGCTTGACACACACACACACACACACACACATTATTGCATAAGAGCTTCAACAGCCTTTCAAGCAACTTGCAGGTACAACTGCAGCTGAAACCATAAGGTAAGGTCTTTAGAATGCAGCAATGGGGCAAAAACCAAGAGCTCTCTTATGTAATCATGGGAAGTGTAAAAACATTTTTTTTGGTGGCCACAGTTTACATAATTGATGAGAAACACTGCAGTGACATGACGAGACAGCTCTTACTTCCACCAAGGCTAATGCCCAGAGCACCTTTTAATTAGTGATGCTTTAGTTCATAGGAGGTACGGAGAAGAATGCCCACATTATCCTTGAAGCCTTCAAGTTATTATGTCAAGTAGTGATTGTAGGTAATAACCTAAAATACATAAACATAAACACAAATATAATCATTTATCTGTATCTATACGCAAATGATATTTTAATCTTTTACATAGTAAATAATAATATAATGAAAATATCCAATGATAGTAAACAGTTCTCATTCAATCAACAATTTCTATCATATTTCCAATCCATTAGAATTAATGTTATCCTATTTCACCATGCTCACCATATTCACAAATGTTATAGCATCAAATAACTCAGAATCATTACCCCTCATAACCGCACTGAAGCACACTTGACGCTGGCGACTCTAAAGAAAACTACATTTCCCAGCATGCCCTGCGTCAAAAACCAGGAAGTCAATCGCCGGCTCAAATCCGCCGCAGCAAAGTTTTACCAACATCGTCCCGCTCGCAAACAAACGCGGACGAACTTAACGCGGCGATGGCGGACAGGTGAGTGACAGGCTCCGCCTCCGCGTCACCTGTGACTTCAACTTCCTCCCTCGTCATGGGCGCGTGACGCGGCCGCGTTTACCGCCGGCAGCTCAAACCCAAACACACGAGCTCCATGGATGTAGAACAACCCAGATGAAAGCCACAAACAGGCAGGCAAGCATTGGCAGCTGGTCAGGGGACATTCACAGCACAAACAAAAGCTTTCTTACCCGGTGGGGGGGGGGGACACGCTACACACACAACACGTGAGTGCTGACAGGTTAACCCTTTGGCCACCGATGTGCCGCACACATGCGCCAACCCCGCCCCCTGAAATGGCACCGCCCATGGAAAGCCAACACCCCCTCACCCCCTCACAGTCGATGCATTAATCTCTCTATAAATACGAAGAGTTTGTATCTATTACAAATCTAAATAAATATGTGCCCAAAGTCAAGCAAGTACCTGGTGTCCCACGACTGCGGCCAGTTCTACTTCATCTCCGAGATGTGCGGGGAATAACAATCTGGTAATCATCCAACAAACCCCATCAGCAGAGATGCTCTCACAGACACAAGACCACATCATTTTTCAGAGAAAAAGAGTCCATTAATTAGTTGCCCACCTTCCTATTCACTGTTCTCCTGTAGGCCCATTTTGCCTCTGTGTTCATTAGGTAATCACGTATGATTGTCCTGCGGTGTCAACATCAAGCTGCAGAGTAAATCATCATAATGAGCTTAGTAAGGTCTGTGCAAGTGGCCCTCGGGGGGGAATAGCAGTAGCTCCTGGACGACAGAGGCAGAGGAAGAACCAAGTCATTGCTGTTTTACAATTAAGTCTCGAGGGTTTGAACTCACGACTTGAGCACTAAACTTTGAGTTTCAAGTTGTGAACGAGTCGTATCCAACCAATGATACTTAACAGCAGATTAATAGGACATTAAATCTCCAGAAATGTCTGGTTTTATAAAACCTGTCTGCTGCACTTGGCTGCTTTTCCTTTTAATCATGTCCTCAGACATTTAAATGTTAATACATATTTTTAGTTTAAGGTTTAAAATGTTCCTCGCACCAAAGAAGCATAAAGGTGTCACTCTCAGCTCTGGGCAGTCGACACAGATCAGTTGATTTGACATAATAAACCGTCCGAGTAACTTTAGATGCCTTGTAAACAGGGCAGTCTGCAACTGGGTCCAGTTTAATGATAGGCTGCCTGTTGGAGGCTTTATATACAAAATGAAGGAGTTGGACTGCCACTGCCTCTTGGGTAATGACTCAGTCTTATTAAAGGCGAATGAAACGTTTTCATTTGTTGTGCCAGTCGGTGTAACAAGCTTATTATCACCTGATGAAGTATCCTGACATCTTTAGCAAACACATGCCTATTTTAAACCTCCAGCTTATACACAGCAGCCGATCCCTCTCCACGTATACCACCTAGTTCTTTGTCGTCCTTGAGATGAAGCTGATGAGTGCTGGGGGAATGAAACAAAACAAAACACTTCAAGCGACATCAAACCAAAACAAGCTTCGGGTTCTCGGATGCTGTGTAAAGCAGAGAGTTCCATCACTGTGGCCACCAGCTCAACATTCACAATAAATATAAAATCAAATATTTAACTGCCACTTCCGGGGGTTAATTATTTATGTAGACATAAATCTGTGTAAAAATAGGCCCAAAAATCCACTGACTCCAATAGAGGAAGTATTCATCCAATCACCCAGGCAAATGAACAATGGCCCAAAAGTTCTTGGGTTATTCTATTTCAATTTTCTGTTACTGATATGATAAGACTTTACAACAAAAGCACTCTGCAAATATTTTAATGACTTGCAGTTAAAATCCAAATGACATATTCAGGAGAGCAGAATGCAATAACTGTGCTTTATTTTGTAAGATGCAGTTACTTGGCCGTCACGCTGAAATAACTAATTAAACTTCAGCGATATGAGCGGCTTTATGTCTTCTTCATTACTACCCCATTATTTTACATAAACTGCTGCCGAAGGAAAGCAAATGCAGATGCAAGGTTCACACGCTCGGTCTTCAAGAGATTTACACGGACCCTTGTGGTGCGCGCAGACCCGCCAGTGAGTAAAGAAACAGGCTGCAGAGAACAAAGACCCCTGAGGACCAACCGTCTTAATTAGCGAATACGTCTCCATCCAAAGGGAAGCATGCCTCAGCAGAGACCAGGGAGGGAAAAGGCCAACCCGCTGCTTCCCATTTAAAGCTTAACCCGGTTAGGAGCCAGCGTGAACATCTGACAGAGAGGTGATCAAAGGCAGAACACACGAATCAGCGTGTACGCAGATAGCAGAAAGTTACGGGCTGCCGTTAAATTGGAAGCATTTACGCTCGACAAACAGCTGGACCACTGAGATGTCACTAAGCCTGGACACTTCAGCAGCTTTATTATGGAAATCCAAACTCAAATAGCTTTCAATTTCTCTCTCCCTTCACGCGAAATCCAGAGGTTCCATCGGCCACTGCCATGTGTAATCTCACAGAGAGCGAAAACACCTGCTCTTATAACCCTAGGGCCTTTCAAGGATGCATATTGACAACACAGGAACCTGGAGCATTACAGTCCTCCCGCATGACAGTCGACTTCATTATGAGCTTTTAGCTGACACCCTACCTCAGCCTTCCCCGCTGAGTCACCGCCGCTAATGCAGAAAATGAAATGGCACAGAGGTTTGTTCCATATACGTGAATTTTTTAAGTATACTTTTCTTCTTTGACCGTCCTTTCAGGGCTTCCATTAGTGAGGAGATGCAGAGAGTGACAGTTGAAGAAAGAACATCGGGGGAAGCAGGGAGGAGGAATAGGTCATGTGCTTAGTTCCAAAGGGAACTTGAAGGCCTGGTGGTTTTAAAAAATTGAATAAAGTTGGTTTTCTTTGGAGCTTAATTCTGCAATAAAATCAATCAATAATGATGACGAGATGTTTGCTTTTTATTGATATATATGTACATAACCTTAGTATATCCTCAATTCGCTTCATATGGGGGATGGGTTAACGTGCTTCCTTTTATTTTGACAATTTTTTGCTGAATTTCCTTTAAGTACATTTGAGAACATCCATATTAATAGGTATTTAAAACTGGAAACGTTTTACCAGCTACAAGATCATTTGGCACCATAAATCATTCTGATTTGGAGCAAACATGGCCATCAAATAAACCACTGTAAAGTCAAATTATCTATCATATGGACTTTGTTGTTCTATTAATAAAATATTATTTCTCACTTTAATGGTTTCAATATATTTGCTTTTAATATAAATTTAGATTTACAAACTTTTTTTCTTCTGCAACCACAATGTTCCAGTCGCTGTCCATGGTGCTGAAATCTCTTCAGGACCCAGTTTAGGAAACGCTGCTGATTGACACCTGGAGCTGTCTTTGGTTTGGATGTGTTTATGCACAGTGTCTGTGTCTGTGTCGACTGAGGCTGAGTAATGACACACCAGGGCCACACATTATGATCAGTCCACCTCACGCCTCCTCTTCTATGTTTCTTTCATTGGTTCGGGCAACAGATGGTTGCTAAATGTACCTGCGCTGAAGACGCATCTCATCATGTTACCATAGCAACACAGCAGATGCCAGTGCTATGGCGTCAATGAACGGGTGGCAATTAGAATATGTGACGTATTAAAGTGCTTAAATTATGCTTTTCGGGTTGTTCCCTGTCAATCATGTGCCGTATAGCGTGTGTGACATCGAGTGACATGTACCAAACCGACCCAGCAGCTAGTTTGCACAGGACAAACAAGAAGCGCTGCAGCGTGAGTCCGGGGGGGCGGGCAGGAGATGGGAGGGAGGTGACTGCAGAGAATAGTCTGAATGGGATGGGTAAAGGTGAACAAAGGGTCAGGCTCTGCTTAGAGAGTATACAAGTCAGATGATGCATGGCAGAAAGACAAAGGGGGAAACGTGGAGCCAGGGGAAGATGTGAGGGGGAAAAAAATCCAAAGAGCGTAATGAGCGTAATTTAGGTGAGTTGAAGATTATAGAGGGAAAGAGAGAAAAGAGGAGAGGACTGAGAAAACAGGAAACTTGAAACTCCACACTGAAAGGCTGCGATATCATCGTCTTGTTTAAATCTGTTTGTCCATATGCTAAAGAGTCAAGTTGTCCACATATATGTGTCTGCAACAGACAAAGGGGACTGATTCTTTGTCCATAAGGGAAAGTCTATGGATACAATCGTTATCGTTAACGACATTTCTAAACTTAGTTTCCACAACTCTAAATGACACCAGTGATGCAACTGGAGTGACGGTGTGTCTAGGAACCCTTATGTGGAAAATACAATAAATATAAATGTGCATGCCAGTGGGAGAGAGGCAAAAATATGTCATATTATCTGTGTGATGCAATGATGCTTCACCCGCGTCAACCTACCTGGAAGAAAGAACTGAGACGTGTACACTGAGTTCCACATTTCCGAAGTGTTGAACTTGTCAAAGACTCTGACATGCCGTCTGGATTTAATGACTTGGGATTTGATGGCGCACACAAAAGAATGAAGGAGGATTCAACCTTTCTTACTTTTCCCATGCGTTAAACCCGGTGAGAGTTGCAGTGATGAGTCTACAAAAAATCTGTAGCTTCACTTTCCACAGCTCCGGGACGTCTCGTGGGCTTTGTTCACCTGCCACATCACTCTGGTCGCTTTAAATTCATTATTTCAACCGCTGATCATTTTTCTCAGCTTCACTCTGTCTACCATTCTCTGCTTGAGTCAGAACTCTGGATGAATTAAAGGCTTGAATGACACTTGAATATAATTGAAAAGTGGAAGTGAGAATTGTTACCCGCCCTCCGACTCTGTATTTCCACTCTTTTGTCTGGCTCTGTGTTCGCGTGAGTTCCCTTTAACTCCAGCAGCAAAAAAAAAAAAGCCACAGCCCGTCTGCACACAAACAGATCTGCATCGGTTAAAGGGACTCAAATGTGTCGAGGGCACGAGCAGCCAGGTTCTGATATGTGCCAGCTTATAAAATATTTACCCTGAATACTATTCCAGAAGCCACCTCGGGGCCTTGTTGGTGCTAATTAATATCCTCCCACTTTTAATGTCACATCAGATTCTTGTCTTGGAGTCTATATACAGAGTTTTTAAAACCCTCCTGGGTCAGTTGTGAGAAGCAGTGTTGGAGCATCATGTCTGAGTTCTCCAGGTTCCAGTCAAACACTTTCTGACTCCTCTTTGTGAAACCTGTCATCTGTACCGATACCAAATGTGGATGTAATTGAGCCCATTAAAGAAGGAACACTGTGCTCATTTCACACGGCCTGTCCTTAGAAAAGTGTGATGAAATATTAAATTGCATCATGTTTCAGTGGTTGGAAGGTCATTAGTTACTTCAGCAGCAGGAGACGTGCACTTTAAATCAGTTGGAGTGCGCTCGTACGACCAAAACAAGTTACAACGATTCCTCAAGCAGGCATTGAGGTAAACAACAACTAACGTACAGCAACGACAGTGTAACCCAGTGGTAGACACACACATATTAATACTTCAAGTATATGGACCTTGACACAGTATTAAATGCCAGACCCCCATCATCGCGTTCGTAATTTCAGTCAGGAATTTACAACCGCTGCAAAGTCATAAAGTTTCAGTCACTCTGTCACCTTAGACATTAAAGGTTTAGCTTACCAAAAAGTTTAAATTGACACATTATAGCCTCTCTAGGCAGTTGGAGGGGCGGGTGAAGCTTTGGAGACCACAACGAGGCCTTAGAGGGGTTAGAGGTGTAAGGAGACATCGCAGGAGGTTGAGGAAAACAGTTGTGATTACACAGGTGGAGACCTGTTATGCTTATACTGTTCTCATGTCCTTGGTGCCAGTTTGAAACACATCCGAGCTGACACCCCGCTGGGTCCAATTCAGGATTTGATGGTTAATTAAAACTATTACTGGATAAATTCCTTAAATAAAGGATTTATCTCATATTTCTAATAACTTGCATAGCCATAAAGGACATAATATTGAAAGGCTTGTTAAACTTCAAAACGGTTTCTGATGAATGGGAGGGCTGCTCCATGTCTTCCTCCTCAGATATGTTCTGGGTTCCAGCTCTGTGGCTCAGAAATAACCTCAAAGAATCACAGAACACAGAATGTTTCGCCTCACGACATGAGCGCATTAGATCCTGTTGGATCATCGTTATGTCATAAAGGCTGTTGACAGCTGAGACTAACAGTGTACATCACACTTATCCCATAGGTTACGGCTGTGCATATCTAAAGAGATTAGTAGTTTGACAAAATGCCGGAATGTGATGATGTGTGCAAGTTTCCATTAGAGCTGCCACATAAAAACGAATTATGGACATATGATATTTTAGCTACTTATGCAGCTCCAGGTGCATTAACCTGCACAAGGCAGTAACTGGGCAACAGGCCAGATAAATGTGGGTTTAAAACCTAAAGTGCATAGATGGATCTTGATTCACTGACCTCTTTGTTTTCACCTTCAAAGATGAAACTGGGTGTTTTGATTTTGAGAAGAATTGTGACTTTTGATGGTGACAGGAGCAGCGAAGGGAAGGCACAAACTCAAACGCTGAACAGGAAGACAAAGTGCAGCCTGGGGCGACGCCGGCGTGGTGGGGATGGATCAGGACGGCGTTGGGGATGGAGCTAGGAGGAGGGAGAGTTTAAAGCTGGAGAGACGTGAAAGCAACGAGAACCAAGCGAGCTCAGTGTCAGAAGAGACGGTGAGCATAGATAATGAGCACGTGGAAATGTGTGAGGATGAGCACACAATAATGTCAGCAGTCGAACACAAAGGTAACGGTTTTTCATGTCCTGCATTAATGTAATGGAATGTTGAAAAAAAAAAGTTTGCTTTGAAAGCCTGAAAGTGAACACGCGGCCTGATCAGCGTGAGCTTCATCCGAGTGAGCGCTCTTGTTCAACAGCGCGTCTGTGATCTCAGCTGCAATTAGAGCAAACACAACGGCAGTGGCAGCGAAAGAGAGAGGCAGCTCGACAGCTGAGCGTGCACAGATATGACTTGTTTATTTTGCAAAACAGAAGATGTAACGTTGACTCAAACACCATTTACACTGTGGTTCTATCATCTGTACACGCCGAGGCTTTGGTTGTTTCAGTCAAATGTGAGTTGTGTTGAACTGGTTGGTTGAGGAGCTGGAGGTCATTCTGAATTAAAACAAGAGTCCTGTGCGATGTTGCGGTCCTCTGGGGGGCTGTTGTATTACAGTAACAACCTAAACCATGTTCAGCCCTGCAGAACATCGATGAACGCAGTGAATTTCTCTGTTGTCGCTGCCGCTCCGGCTCTTTAAGCTGCCAATCTCCATGTCTCATTTCAAGTCGACAGAATCAGAGAGCAGCGTGCACCTGTTCCCACCACCTCACATCATAAACCGGCGAGCGTGACAACCTTCAACTCTCCATTTGTGCTTTTTGTTCCTCTCAACAGGTACACACTCCACCGACCAGACGCCTGAGTGTGTGTGTGTGTGTGTGTGTGTGTGCACGTGAGCGGACGTTACTGGGAGATCGCTCCTCGGAAAAAGAACCTGCTGTCGCCCAGTCAGCGCTCAGAGATCGTGAGTAACTCCGCCGTCTTTCATGAAGCGAGGCTGAACGAGGATCATTGTATTAATATCGCACCGTGAGAGCGTTTACATAATGGAAGAGCTCAACCTAGTTCAAAGCTGAACTTAACGATCGCACTGAACGGGAATCACATGTTTTAAGCTTTCCGCTTCAGTTTGATCTCACAAAAGCATATTATAGGAATCTTAAAAGGATTAAATGCTAAATCCTCTATCAATGTAAGCCATTGGCAAACATGAGAGTTTGTTTTTTTTTCTCTATTACCTCTCTGTTGCTGACTGATCATTTTTCTTTACTAAGCTATTCAAAATGAGCCATGCTTCATTTTCCCAGGGCTCTAGCCCACTAAGTCTTTTCTTCACCGCCGAGCCACGTGGCTGGAATCCTGTCAGAGGTTATGAACGCGGCTTCAGCGGGAAGCCTCCGTTGACGCTGCAGTAAAAGTGCGATCTGAAACACGGCCACTGTGTGTGTGTGTGTGTGTGAAGGTCCTCTGCAGCTTTTCGCTCACATCTGCACTTCTGCATCGATCCCATGCCAGTGAGTGAACACTCTGCAGAGCGCTGGTGTGAGGTGGTGGCTTGTCTATTACAGTCAGGTAAATCAGCCCGTGGCAGATGCCATAACAGGATGTGTGTGTGAGCCAGTTTAATAATGCTGCAGAGCAAATGACTGCAGTCAGTACAGTAATCACGTTTGCTGCAGTCATAAGCAATTGTGTGGAAAAGTACTGTGTACACTAAATATACGGTTTTGCCTGTTTTGTGTTTTGGAATAAACTGTGATCATACGTCCCAGGAAAAGCGGAAGCATTGATTATTCACTGTAGTGTTAACGAAAAACAATTTGCTTAATTAGCATAAGAAACACAATGTTCCCAACATCAAAAACAAGTTGTTTACCCCAAAAGCGCTTCCGGATAATAATGAACTCGTGAGCCCGTTATTGTCTCAGAGAGGTAGCCACTTGCACTGAATCACTGCAACATGTTTCATCCCCCCGCTTTTCAACAGAATAATACGTCAGAGAGGACTGAGCTCCGCTGTGTGTTTCAGCGGCTCGTTGTGCCGCATGCTGAGCTCATTCTGACAACATCTTTTGGGGGGTGTTAATAACCCGAGGAGGACTCTCAGGACACGCGAGGAATCCGAAAAATGTGCATCCCCATCGCAACATGTTTGGATTTATGTGTAGAAACTGCTGCAGAGTGCATTTTAATCAGCACATAGACGGTGGCGTTTCAAACATTCCTCAATACATCATGCGGCGCACCAGCTAGCAGCTAACTTTATGGTCGTAGCGCCAGGATATACTCTGTATATCTCTGGAGCTGCAGCGCGCTAACAATGACAGTGCTAACCATAGACTGTAAATCAAGATGGAGGACACGACAGCCCCCAAAAATACAGCTCAAGTGCCTTTATCGCCCCTGGTGGTTGGCTGCAGTATAGCACATAAATCCCACCTTCTTAATGTCAGCAGATGAGACATGGGCCACACGAAAACAGGAACATGTGAGATCTTTTTCTCATTTTTAGATCCAAAAATGACAAATGAAATTTAGTTAAAGTAAAAATGGTTGGCATTCAGCTGAGACTGAAACATGCAGAGGGACATAGTTTACATAGATGGACATAGTTTAGCGGACAGACCAAACGTCTCATTTAAATGCCACTGTTGCATCACAGCTGCATATTGCTGGGATGAACTCCTGAGCATCTCAACA
Organism: Pseudorhombus dupliciocellatus; assembly: GCA_016785235.1. NCBI lineage: Eukaryota > Metazoa > Chordata > Actinopteri > Pleuronectiformes > Paralichthyidae > Pseudorhombus > Pseudorhombus dupliciocellatus. The sequence continues at coordinate 1,114,545 of JAFBJW010000129.1, read as the reverse complement.
CAAGCACAGAGGAGACGAGAGAGCAACCTTCATCACATCAGAGACACGGACAAGCTGTACAGCACGGGGAAGGACACAGGAGCTGGTGTCTAGGGAATAGACAAGAAAGGTGCAGGGGGAATAAACGGATCTGCCACAGGGACGTACACAGCTACTCAAGCATCTGAAAGGTTTGGCTCTCACAGGAAAGGAGAGGGGAGCATCTCTATATTCACGGTATACACTACGCATAATGCTTTTGCCGGAGGATTCCTAAGTGATCTGTTACCCGGCCGTTAATGACGTCTGAGTGCACACTGGTGGAGGAGACGAACAGCTCAGGCTGACAGTTTATGAAGTGATTAATCCTGAGGTACAGATAAGCTGCCACTACATCATCAGAAGCACTTTGCAGACACCTAATGATATGCTAATGTAGCTAAGCTGGAATTTATCAGAATCTTACACTTTTTGCGTCTCATTTCTGCTCAAATAGTTCGTAGGCTGGAGCTGATTCTGGGATAAATGTGGGATTAACCAGCAGGATTTAGCAGCATGAGAAACTAACAGGAGCTAACCAGCAGGACACAGAGACATTGAACTGCTCACACCGGCCAGAGGCGGTTTAGAGACGCCGAAGCTCCGAGGCTGGAGGGTTTCATCAAAGGTTGAAGATGTACTTCAGCACAGTGCAGCCCTTTAACATGAAGTCTCAGCCTCAAATGGCAAACCCCTTAAGAGGTGTCTTCTGCTCTTTTTGTGACGTTTCCAATATGGGAGCTGACCTGATTCGATGGCTCTTGATCAAATTGACTGAGGAACAGTCTGCTGCTTGACTTTATGCTGTGGAGATTCCCCTGTCTAACGAGCAGAGCCCTGCTGGGGGACCAGGGTGCGTTGCCTCTTTGCTCGGGCTCCAGACAGTCCTGTTCAAAGGCCTAAGAGTCGACATCAGACAGCAGATCAGAGACCAGGCTGGACTTCCAGCAGCATTTACCAGTTCCTCAGCCTCTGGTAGACTCAGGAGGTAGAGCAGGTTTCCTTTAGCTCAGCGGTTTGCTAAACGGTGTTTAAGTCTTTAATGTCTTTAGATGGACTCATGTAACTTACACACACCCTCTGACAGTGACAGGAACACTAAGAACAGATCATTTTTATCACCGTCTGAGCTGTTGTGTTTGAATTTAATCCACAAATCTGTCTCTTCCAAGAACAGTTGACACAGCTATTCAATGTATTAGTTTCTTTATTTAATAATTTTATTTAATAACTACTTTTCACAAAATAGTGATTTCACAAAATCCTTGTGTGTCTCTTCTAGAGGCAACTAACTCAGCTGAGCCTGTGTCGGCATGTCGACACGTAGAAGACCAGCTGCTGTCAGTCACCACAGGCAAAATGGTGAATTGCAATCAGTCACTTGCAGGTGGATGCTGGCGTCTTTCAAGTCTATGTTCCTCTCAGAGCGAGGGTTAGATACGAGAGGTTGGATGCGATGTCACCTCTTTCATGTGTCTTGGAAGTGTTCATCAGTGTGTGTGTGTGTGTGTGTGAGTGTGTGAGATCATTGTCAGTCCCATCAACACGGCACTGTCACAACACTGTCTGGCAATGAGCGGCTCTGTCACACTGGGTGACACAGCACTCTAATTAATCACAGCGAGGGAACACTAATGAATTCATTATGTATTCTCAGAGTTTCATCTCGACATCCAAGTTTCCCACTCAACCAAAGATTGATACAGAAATACGCGCTAAAGGCTCAAAGGAGCATTGGTGATGGGTCGGACGAGAGAAATATATCTCTCAACTGGAAGTGGTCAATGAAAGGTATTAGTCCATCTGTTGAAGGGTTTAAATCATTCAGCTCCTTTTGCTATTCACTCTTTTGTTTGAATGGGTCCAAGAACGCACAGAGTCAACGTTTGTGTCCAGAGAGTATTCAGAAAGACAGCGTGTCCAGATCCTCAGCTTCATCATAAAAACATAAAAACACTGAGAATCCATTTTGTTTGTCAAATCCCTTTACATTCAGGCCTATGGCTCGTTAATGGCCGAGCACAGTTTTACATAAATTATGGGTCACCCAAAACTCCTAATAAATGATCACAGCTAGTAATAAATTCTGATCTACTCACAGATTAGAGCGGCAGATGATAAAAGATGCTGTAAACATAGTTAACAATGACAATTAAATAAAAGCCTGGCCAGAAATATGTTTATAGATCCAATCAGTCGGGTATTTCTCAAGGGTTCGCAAATCCAGAAATCCTGTTTAAAATACAACTTGTTAAATATTTCACTGTTACAACCAATGAGCAGTATTCCCAACCGAAGGGCCGTAATTAAAATGCTACTTTATTTTCCCTCTAAATGATCTCCATGGAACAGTCTTTGAGTCGTTATGCATGAATCAGGTTTATTATAAGATGTTGGTGCTGCTGCTCTTTAAGTAAAACGTGTTGAATGTTGTGTGTGTTTAAAAGTTGATCACAGTTCTCATGAGGCTACACTTGATTCGACTGAACTCGTCTGAAGTAAGGCCTCAACCACAAACACACAAATATGAATAAACAGATGAGAATGCATACATATAGAACCGGAGAGAGAGAGAGAGAGAGAGAGGAGCAGCGAAGAGACAAACAAAATGTCAGGGGTGAGACGTGTGTCGCAGAATACAAAGAGGCTAAAGCTTCTGGATCGAGAGACATGTACGCTGAGGTGGGAGCAGACGAACGTGTCCTTCAGGATGATACTTGCCTGGCAGGCCACACTCAGGGAGAAGGAATGTGAACAAAGGAGAAGTCAGAGGGAAAATGAAGCTGAAACTGTGATTTATACTAAAGAAGAAAAGAAGTCAGCTTGACTGGTTTGCAGGGAAACACAGACAGTGATAAAAAAAGAAGATATATATATATTGAATGTCATTGCAGCTGGGAACATGTCATGACGACAAAGACTCTTGGATGAAGTTAACGTCCCTCAGTGGAGTTTGTGTGTGACAGCGTAAAACAGACTGGAGTTGTGATGTGACGCGAGGCGCTGGGACCCCAGACTTCCAGAGGATTTGTGAAGCCTTGTAGCTGCTGTGGACACAAGGACTCTTTCTCTTTGGAAACCAAACACCACCCAGCAAGACATTGTGTGTGTGTGTGTGTGTGTGTGGTGTTATGCAGTTGTTTTGGCTAGAAGCAGCCCAGCCCTTCATACAGAGCAATATTCCCTGCCACCCTAAATCAATCATGCTATTATTTCTTGACTATATATGACGGTAAGATGAGCGACGCTGTAGCTAACGGCCTTCCACTCTCGCTGTTGTCTCACTGTGTGCATCAGCATGAATACATCTCGGCATATGGCGAGAGAACAGGCTCAATAAAAGATTTGTTCAAGCTTTGTACAAATTCTATAACCAAGCAATAAATGACATTTGGCATTTAAGCCAAACATGGAACAGCTGCCTTCCAGGTATGAAAGAGAGAGAGAGAGAGAGAGAGAGAGTCTTATTTAAATACAGACAAGGATAATGTGGATTACTCCTAACTTCTCTCGGTTCCTCAGCCCCAGGCTTACAGCTGCTGCACAGTGGAGACTATACCTCGCCTGCTCCACAGGTTGCTATGGCGATAACTGACCTGACAACTATGTAAATCAAAGCCTGCTGGTTTAGAGCAAATGTGAGAAGCAATTATTGAATAGAAAAAAAAAACCCACAGTTCTGGAACGAATCCCAGCTGAGAGTATAGAGTACAACCTTCACGTTTTATTTCTGGACTGAGGAAAAACAAGCACTCGCTCTCACGTTCACATCGACAGATGAGAGAGAGCCTCCGATCAATGTGCGCGCGCCGTGTTTGTGCACGTGTGAGTTGTGAGGACTTTCTGGAGCATGAAATAAGCTTTCGTAGGAACAGTGAAGAGGAGAGTGGCTGCTTCCTCCTAATTGAGCCGTCGTGAATCTGAATCTGAAAATCGTAAATGTCACCTCAGAGCTTGTAGCTGCCATTCCCGTTCTTCCTCTTGGTCGTGGCGCCGAGCTGCAAAATGTCAGCGTGCAGTTTGAGTAAGTAATGCAACACTTGGTCATAGTGTTAATACGATTCCGTGGGTGGGGGTTGGTGGCTGAGAATGAAATCTTCTCCCGTGTGTCGGAGTGAGTATTTGCATAAATGGTGATGGCTTATGAAACATATACAATACACTGGCTCCCATTTGCATTAACCTGTAAAATGATGCACTATTTATTCATTTGTGATGAACACGTGGATCGAGATAGAGAAGGATGGAGGAGAGGATGAGCTGGGAAGGATGCATGACAGATGCTGTTAGCACTGAGGGGAGGATGGAGACTTAAGCAGGAGGAGAAATGATAGACTGTCAAAACAGAACATTTCTCTGAGTTTCTCAGGAAAAAAGATTCTCAATCCTCCTCCTCCTCCTCCTCCGCTCCTGCCTCTGCGTTGTCTGCCTCTATATCACACCCAAGGGTGTGTGATGTGTGTATTTGTGTGCTCGCTCATGTCCTTGATGTGCTGTGGACTGCGATGAGCTGCGAGGAGGCAGCTCCGTGATAAGAAACATATCGGCGCTCAGCACCTGCCTGCCTGCCACCTGACTGACTGACTGACTGTGCAAGCCAATCGCATGAGTTCCTCTTTGTCAGGGCAAAAAAAAAAAATTCAAAATAAAGTGCAGACAACAGCTCGGCTCTGCAAAAAAATACATTTTGCTGTGCATATGCTGGCTGCAGGAACTGACCAAATCAAAGCTTGGGGTTGAGGAAGAACTGTATTTGTCTTTGGTTTGATTTAAATGTGATGAAAAGAAGTGGCTGATAAAGGAACGATAGAATCTGAACCTCACAGCACACAATTCAGCTCCAGTTCTATGGCTGATTTTTAATAGTCCTGTCAGTAGACACAGTAAATATTTTGTGTCTTTTCTATAAGCACCCGACCTAATTCATTCCTCGCAGCAGAGCGGATCATTTCCATAACACAATCTGACGTTTGTTTGTTTCAGAGGCTCAAAAGTCTGACTCCGACATTACAACGACATATTTTTTAACTTTTCATTTAGTTTAATTCTCGACGCATCTTGACTGCCACCCCCCCGTCCAAACAGCGTAAACAGTCGTAGCAACGTCAACACAACGTCTCAGTGCCCGTGTCACAACATCGCCACTCTGCAATCAACTGTGCCTCCTGAAATCCACACGCGTGGCTGAGCAGCAGCTTTCACGCTGGAGAGGAGATTGTTTTTAAAGCCGAAAATTGCAACTGTAGAGCAGTTTGCGTAAATAACTGAATAAATGAGGAGCTCCAACACATCTCGTTCTTCTTGGAGAGGAACTTGAAAGAAGCCCATTCCCCTGCACGGCGGTTTCCGGTGCATGCTAATAGAATCTAATTGCAGTCAAAAGACAAATGTTAGTGGGGTCCTGTGCAAACGGGGATTTATTAAGACGTGAGTAAAATCAGGGCGTTTCGCTCGGTGCAGCTGAAGGAGAACAACTGCGCTGTCAGGCTGCAGCCTCCCTGCTTCAGCAGTGTTTAAGGTGACGTGACATGCATGGCGATGTTCTGCAGAGCTGGAAACACTAGAGCCACGTACATTAGATTGCACCTACAGCCTGGAGTGGATAATTGGAAGGAAACCTCAATGTATCTCTCCGGTTCTGAACCTTATCAATATTTTAGATTATCTACAGATGACAAGAAAATACATTTTAGTTTGATTTCCTCTGAGTACAGAAAGCTAAATAATACTCCTGGATCTCAAATTGCGACCAAATGACAAGCTAACACAAAGAGGCCAAAGTCTGTGTCCCTAACGTGCTCGTGTTTCTCCCGTTCGTGGCGACACAAGGGCTCCCTGCGGCGCTCGGCGCTCTGTGCACAACAGAGACGACGTAACCGATTGATCTCTTCAGAATGGTCCTGCAGAGGGTCCGCTATTACAGACCACCTGCAATCTCGTCGATTATCTCCACATGCACATCGATTATCACGTGGCTCCGTCCCCTCTCATGCTCAGTTATCACCGGCTGCTGATACCAGGATGCATTATTGATCGCAGCCCATTAACGGGGTTTTAAGGTGCATGGTTGCGGCCTGACTCTAACGCTCAGCAGGCCGCCCTCGCTCGCGTCTGAGCGTCCTATTACAGGTGCATTTCACGCTGGGCTCCTTCTCAAAACATAATTTATGGAAGTTAAGCTGCAGAATTTAAGAATCCATCTACTGTGGTGGAAATTTAGCCTGAGTCTTTGGGGTCATTGAATAGAGCTCTGAAGACGGTTCCACAGCCAGCGCTCAAACCATCAAGGTTTTTCTACAGTTGAGTGAGAAAGCAAAAACTGTGAGAGACAAAGACAAGGCCGTTCTCTAAGCAAGAGGACATGAGATAGGCCACCACCTCTGCCGGTGTGCACCAACAGGACACAGACACTGGTAGGACATGTGAAAGAGCACAATTTCCACCACACTACAAACAAAGCAGAAGTTTTGCTGTCAGTTTTGGCTTTGGGCCATTCCGTCTCACCTTCTTGAGCAACAGACAAACATTTGTCGGCGAAACGATGAACACATTGCGTCCGCAGGGGAGCAGTCACGCCCACTGGAAGCTGGGACTTCGGTCTGAGAGAGGTTCGCTGCCATATAAAGGAACTGATATCTCAAGTGTTGAACTTGCGCTAGCAAGCAAATTAGACATGACAATGACCGACACGGAAACTGGATGCAGCAGTGAGCTCCGCTTCAGTGCAACCTTCTCTTCGATCCGTGCTCCAGCAGTCCACGCGTCCCTCCCTCCTCTCCTCTGCCCAGGGAGCCTTAAATGGATTAAAGCACTAAGAGCAGCCAAGCACATTTTCATTTCCTCCACAGTGAGGTTGAGAGCGGCAGACAGCAGACAGCATATGATGGAGCGTTACCAAGTCCCTGGACCATCTCCCCAGATCAAAGACGTGCGATTCAAATCTTTTAGAGATGATACAGTCGTCCTCTTCGAGCAGCGGAGGGACATTTGCATTGTCTACCCCTATTAATATGACTCGAGGTGGCATATTTAATGTGAACAGCAATGGAACGGGTGGATTTAAATGTATAAAACATGGATATCACAAAGTGGAATTCACCATAACTCTGGTGTCACGGGGGCGTGTAGGAGACGGGAAAAAGAGAGGACCCAAACTGATATCTACCAAAGAGAGTCCTCTAATAACAAAGCCAAAAATACAAAGTACAAACAAAAGATTTTGATTTAAAAAAAAAAAACACCAGGAGGGCAAGAAAACTCTGACATGGAGCGAGAGCAGGAGTGACATCAATGCCGCTAACTGACCAGGATCAAAGGAAACACCGACACGAAATACTAAACCGGCTGATCGCCTACGAGACACAGGTGATAACGACAAGGAACAGGAAGTCAACAGAAAACACTTACTGGGGACCAGACACCACAAAATAAGACGTGACATACCTTAACAAGAACAGGAAGTGAAGGAAGATGAGGAAATAGTCTACAAAATAAAACATGAGGCATGACTAATACAACAAATAAAACACGAGGCATGACTAGGAGTAAATAAAAAGGAGAAACATGGCATGACCTTAAAACATAGCCGTGACACATGGCATCACAGTTTGAAAACAATCAATCAACAATCGCTGCACAGAAAACGACTTTGGTCTCAGCAAAGAATTGAGAAAAGTAGGGGGAGCAGCTGATTGTTATTCTCAGCACAGCCACTAAAACATACCAACGCTGAACATTCAGTCAGTGAGGGCGAGATAGGGAGAGAGAAATAGATGGAGAAATGCTCCAGACGCTCTCAGACCCAGACAGAAGGGAAGCTGGGTTCAGCCTCGGTATGAACCTGAGGTGTGGAACCTTCTGACAGACAAACACAACACGCCAAGCAAAAGGATCAAAGCTCTCGCTTAAATCCGTCAAGTACAATCTTCTTCAGATCCTGTGGATTTCCAACATGTGCTCAGCGGCAGCGACGACAGACTGAGCAGCTACACGTGAGCGAGTGATGCGGTGGCGGGGGCCGAGCGGAGAGGTCACACGGGCGGGGTTAGTGGTTAATGAGCTGTGGCAGTGTTGTGTCTCCACCCTGTCATTATCACGCGTAAACGAAAGATATGGGCCGAGCCGTCGTCACAGCAAAGCTCATTTATGTTCTGCTGTGTGGAAACGTCCAGGCGAGAACGATGTTTGAATCAATATGACTGAAAGGCGGTCTGTGCAAATGTGTGCGAGACAGGAAATGGTTTTACATAACTGCATCTCATTCAGGGGCCCGGCTAGAGAACACGGGGAGGGTGTTGAGAGGAGTCCACTTGTCTATTGGTAGTCACAGAAGGGAGGAGTCGGGAGGTGGCGTGCGGGTGATCTCCCATGGGTGGCGGCCATAGGAAGAGGATGGTGGGGAGGGGAGGGGTCACTGTGCGTCGTTCCGCTGTCAGCCGAGTCGCTGCAGAGAGCCGACGAGCCACTGAGGGATGACAGGGAGGAGAGAGAGGGAGACCCTCGGCGGCTGTCATGGCCGCTCTGCCTCAGCGTTCGGCTGGTGTAACCGGCTGCAGGCAGCGGGGACCTCAGAGGCCAATTATGCTATTTCCACTATGTGTGTGAGAGCTCCAGTCAAAGCCAACTGTTATCTAATGGTCCCATTCACGGCCCTTTTGCAAGAAAAACACGGAGGGCTTGCATTGATTTTGTAAAGATCATGTGCATTAACCTTTGGGGGGTAACGCCGCACACTTGTCACGGTGGGGCAGGAGTGAGAGAGCGCTGCTGCGCAGGCCTGACTTTTCTCCTCTCTCCTGACTGATGAGTCAAACGTAGCCATGCGGAACCTTCCGAATGTGAGCGCACGGATTCAAATAACCAAAGAAGCTGCATCCCCTCACTAGCCCGGGAAGCTTAATGGAATATGACAGCTCATTCTTTTTTTTTTGCACTATTTCACTTTGGAAACGTTCTTCATCGGCTGCTTCGCTGCTCCATCTTTTATTATATATATTGTCGTCAAACTAATTCTCAGTGTGTTATAAATTTAAAATAGGCAAACACTCCATCATACTGTAACTGGGAGGTAGTGTACATTTACGTTACCAAACCCAATCATAATTTAGATTTTTATTTATTTTTTCGTTGTGTTTCTGCTGTATGTAGTGAACTGATGAGTGTGTCGTTTCATGGAGCTGTAAACTGGTCGTAAATGGAAGACGACTGGTGTTTGCCAAACCCCAGTGAGATGGTAAACCACACTTGGCTGATTTTACCTCCCTCGGTTGAAATCACTGTCAGCTGTACGGAAAACATTCTTGATTTTCTGTCCGGTGAACGACCTCGAGGCATAATTTACCACAAGGTTTTCGTGAGGTTGAAATGCTTCACTCCGCAGCTGCAAGGTGACTCTGAGTGCTGTATATTCATGAGTGCGGCGCAGAGGAATAAAAACAAGAACAATGCCCAGATCATTTTGGCTTCATATTTATGACCTCCACGGGGTGGCCCTGTCTCTGGACTGTGCTAATGCCTGCATCCTGCCCTCTGTAAACGTTTCCTTTATGGCCGGAGTCCAGTGAGAGAAAGTTGTAACAAGGTATTACATGGATGAGATGCATTTTTTAACCTCATCCGCCTTTTATCAAGCGAGCTCCGGCTCGGTGACCTGCAGGGACCGTCGGAGCTCAACATCTGTTTGGCTAACCTCCTCCACCCATCTCTCCTGCTTGACAGAGCCGGAGTCGTATAAACACAGCGCTCATCCATCACCCCTCGCTGTCCCTCCTTATCGCATCCGCCCTTCCGTCCAACTCTGTCTGTCTGTCTGTCCGTGAGCCAAAGAGGAGGCCGGGTTATTGATCTCAGCTAAATGAAGCAGGCTCAAGGTCCTTACGGCAAAGCTATGACCAACTAGCCGACTCTAGCTGAAGGAGAAAGCCAGTGCTCCACTCAGCTTTGTCACAGGGCGGCAAGGTCCGTGCCGAGGTGTCAGTGTTAATGGTGCAGCTGTCCTGAATTATGTTCTGAGTGTAAACCCAAGGCACCAAGAAGATGCAAGTCACTGGGCGTGATGGAGCCCAATGGTTCATTCAGTCTGTGTGGAATATATAATATTATAATTACATTACATTACAGGGTGGCTCATGTAACCTATAGCGATGAAATACATGACATTAAGTGCAGGCATTATCAAAAAAATATTTAAGAGTCAGGGCTAAACAATCAGTATTGTACTGCTGTTGTAACAGGATGAACCAAAATACCCCAGTAATTTAGATTAGAAATCATCAGGAGTAAATCTTATTTTATCAATCAAATGGAAGAAAAAAGGTTGAATTATTTTTCTAATTAATTTATAATATTTAAAAACAAATATATATATATATTTCATAAGCTCAAACTGGTGATATAATTATTTAAAAATTTGATTGCAGCTGATTTTTTGATCAGCAGTGAATCAATTAATCTTGTTGTTGTTATTTCTAGTGTATTTAAATTCTACAGCCCTATGCTTGACAGCAGCCAGTGGGGCTGATGCGTAAGACGAGTAACTGCAGAGCGGGTCAAAGAGGCGGGAGCAGAGCGAAGGCACCTCTTCACTGACGCCGCGGCATCGCTCCTCTTCAGCACGGAGGGCGTGGGGTTAAGTTTGCCTGCAGACTGTGCTCTCGGGGGGGTGGGATATTCATTTCCATGTTGAGGTCTGGATCATGTGCTGCAATGATAAATAATGTAAGAGCGAAGGAGAGGAGCTAAGCCCAAAACCGTCAGGTCAGCCCAGTCAGGTCACTGGAAAGAAGATGTTTCATCATATTAGAACTTCAGTAGGTCTCGAATCTAGATCTCCTCTCCCTCATCACATCTTCACTGTCAACATTAGGTCCGCAGCCAGAAGCCATGTTTTAAATTCTAGACCCACGGACACCTTGGTGAATTGCCAGGTCACGTGCGCTGGCTGAGTCATGTGTGCACGGCAGATCTAAATGAGTGTGAGACATCATGGTGGTGTTGTCCTCCGTGCCTGCATTTGTTGCCTTATGGAATTTGGAAAGGAAAGAGAAATTATCTGCCGTATTCTCCTCAAGGTTGTGAACTCTATTGCAAAAACAAAAACAAAAAAAAAGTAATTCCCTCCAAACTCAATTTGCTTCTTCAGACACGTCTTAACCTTTTACTCCCTCCGTCTCCCAGACAATAACACTGTGGAGAAACACACATAAACAAACTCTTTTGAACAAGGTCTCTCTTTTCTGACTGCAGTCGCGTTCCCTGAGTTCATTCCTATCCGGAATGTTTTTCAAGATATTCATGATGTTTTGCTTCCTCGTCCTCAGAGGGCTGCTGAATGGGGTTTCAGACCAGATGGGTTTATGAGGAGTTTAGTCTGATAAGTGGCTGAGTGGGAGTTATGACAAATGGAAACCAGGGAGAGGACAATGATGCAGCAGCTTACACTGTCCAACCCATTCCCACCATCCTACAGAGGAGGTGGTCAGTTATTCTCTCATGTCATGTTCCACTTTCCTTTTCTTCACTTCCAAAACAAAACATTCTGCAGTTCTACTTGAAACCTGAGATAATGTCTTTCAAAGTCTATTAATTTTCCTCCTGAATATAATAATATACATTATGTAGATATATTTTACCAAATCATGAAGTCCGTAGTTTAAAATAAACCCTGCAGCTTCGCAATCCTTCCAACAAAACTCTCAGAAGCATCCCCTGAGGTGGAAGTGTCCCAGGTTGGGAGTCATTGCAATAAAACATCTGTTCCGAGAGACGTTCAACGATGCACAAAAGCACATATTGAAAGAAGGCTGAAACCACAACAGACGCACATCTGACACTCCAACATTCCTCCCCTGACTCATCATCTATCCCATTCTTACCTTTAACGTCCGCAGCCGCGGTACTAGATAAATATAGGGGCTAACGCTCTGGCAGCAGGAGGGAAAGGTAAAGAGCCGACAGCTCAGTCAACTGTCTGTAAACATTCAGTGGAAGTTTTCCACACAAATTACAGCCTGAAGAGCCGGTGCACTCTCTCCTTGCTGCATCAATCACCCCTCAAGCTGTCGCTTTCACCCACAGCCACAATCTGTTTTCAAATAGGCAGCCAGCTTTGGCTGTTAGAGGGAAGGGGCTGGTGGGCGACAGACGGATAGACAGTAATAGGGAGGGGGGGGGGGGGGGGGGGGAGAGAGAGAGAGTACAGGTGGGCAACAACTTCAGAAAAAGAAAGTGAGAACCCAGTCAGCAGGCCTTGCTCGGTGGATGCCATCTGGCCCTACTGGGGAGGCCATTTGTGCAAAGAGAGGAGAGGATGCAGGCAGCGAGCACAGCCAGAGACAGGCAGCTGCACAAATCTTTTTGTCTGTATCTGTATTTCACACGACAGGAATGGCAATTGTGTGGACTCCGCAAGCTGCCAGCATGTCAAGTGAGGCGCACTGAGATGGAGTATGTATTGTTTACCTGGCAGCAGGGACGAGAGGGGGGGGCTGGAGATTGTTCCTGCAGGAGAGACAGAAACCGAGAGAGAGTGAGGAGAGACCTAGGTTACTGCTCCTGTAAAGAGACGAGCGTGTATGTGTGTGTGTGTGTGTGTGGTGTAAGAGAATGTTTCGCACAAGTTTAATTAAGAGCAACACTTGGTAATGATGAAGGACATGATGGGGGGGGGGGGTCTGCAAAATAAAGATTGAAAACAAACACATGCTGCTTCACATTTTAGTCAGAGGAACTGCCTGAGGGTTTCAATGATCGAGTCACGCACATAAAGCATTCAACGGAAAGTTTATCAGTGCAGAAGCGTGAGCCTGACTTTCATATTTCAGCCTCCGCTTTCCCCTCCCAACACACTGGACTGGGGCAGGGCAGCCTGCAGTGATTGGGAGGATTAGGCCCTGTGCCGATGGCCTCGTTTGATTGGCTCTCTCTGTGCAATGGCCTGTCCATCATCACAAGTTCCAACCCCTCCGCCCCCCCAAAAAAAAAAACGGTATTGACAATAAAGACAAAGAGTGAAGACAAACCATCCAGCAGTTTTCGAGAGGCCAGACATGTGACAAGCACATGCGTCTCGTCCATGACGGCTCACTTCACACTTCACTGGGGAGATTATTGTGTCGCCCGTTTCATAATCCTAACAGGATTTTTTTCAGATTCAAGGATTTGCTACATTTGATATCAAACGTTGGCAGCCTAAGCTCGAGGGCTGAACGACAACTGTGAGCAACTGAATGGAACATATGAGCAAGCAACGCCACTCTGAATAAATAGGCACGTACATTGAGCAGGAATTGAAACAAAGATCTCGCATCTTGTGGTTTGGGTTTTTTTTTTAGATTATGGATAAGAAAGACGTTTCTCTGGAGCAACAGTTTTCTCCTGCAGCTCCACAGATTCTCCTCAGGATGCAATCTGTCATGTTGTTAATGCGCTAAATGACGTGGGACATCTTCTGTTATCGCTGCTTTGTCGTTTCTATACACGTCTGTCATGTCAGACTCTGTTATTACTGATAAAAGTGGGGATGTGGCATTTAGTCACAGTTATGTAAAGGCTCGGAGAGAGTGGTGAGTCCTGTGTGCTGCCGTCTGAATGTGCGTCACAGACTTTGAAACCAATTTGAAACAACCTTTGTCATATACTGTATAGGGCGAGAATGGCGCCCAGTGGAGCCCCAACAGTCTCTTTAGAAAGCACATTTAAATTCACTTGATCCAGGAAATGTTTTTTGGATCTGCCCCAAATTACGTGTTCCACCTTCATCTCACTCTGATTTTAAAGTAATTTAAAGTAAAGTACAAATCTGGATCCACTTCCTGATCCAGATCCGCCCCAGGATTGGTCCCCCCCCCCCCAGATGAAACCTCTGTAAAGTTTACTGTCACTGCTGCCATAAACCTTCATAACACTAAATTGAATCCAGTTCAGTTAAGTTCACTGAGAGTACTTTTTTGATATGATTCAATCACAAACAGAGCAGCAGACGCACTCTGCAGTTTTAGATTGAATTCTCTAAGATCCAGAGCTGATGCCCGGTGGACATGAGCTCTCCCCCGTTCGCCTGTCTGTCAGCCAAAATTAAAAACTGCACTAGTCCTCGCCTATTATTTGGCAACTTGGGGCAACTCTCCAATAACATATACTCACTAATGAATGTCCACAAATTCCAATTAGTGCCGCACAGCTCCCAAGTTCCTGCAGCTGATTCTATCTCTGAATGAAAACTGAATATTTATCATGCAGGTCTTTTATCCGAAAGATTAACAATTAACGCAACAGTAAAATGTATGAAAAGTCCTCAAGCATCAACAGGGTAAGTAGCCAGATAATTCCCAGTGCCAAGTGTCGAACAAACTGCCAGTGGAACGGAATCCGTAATTCCTGTTGAAAGGAACAATTATGGATCTATATTTGAGAGGCGGCATCCGGAGGGCAACGAGACAACGCCTGCACTTGGGAACTGCCTAAACTCATTAAGTCTAGATCTTGTGGAATAATGTGGCATTCATTTTGCCTAAATGCATAAATGGTAATGACAAGTTAGCTGTTTATTCAACCCGCGACACAAAGTAGGGGTTTTTTTTCCCATTTTTCTGCAGTAATCTCCACCCATGCATTCAACTACATCTTAACACGGGACTTGAGACTTAAGATGACACTAATTAATTACTTATTAACCCTGGCAGCCGGGTCTGGCATTTGGGAAATGATTTACAGGTAAAAAAAAAATACCTTCGTATTGTGAGGCAGCAGTGCTAACCTACCCCAGACAGACCTGCACAGTATATCAAGTTCTTCAGCATCCGCATCATCTTGTATTAGCAGTAATTGTTCCAACAAGCACAGACAACATCCAGAGACCAATTCAGACGAACGGCTGGCGGCAGCAGCAGCAGCAGCAGCAAGTGTGCGCTGGACAGCTTTAAGCTTTTTACTATTTCTATTAACAACGACTAAGATGTCCTTCATCTTTGCTCTCAGGCTAAACTAATTTGTCCTCTTCTGCTGCAAATATCCCTCCATTGAGTTCCCGGAGAAGCTGCAGCAGCTGCGGGCTGTTTGTTCCCTTCACGTGTAATCCAATCCCTCAAAAACATTTATGGCTTTTCTTTTTATGGGTTTCACGTATTTAATCATCTGAGTACGGATGATGAGTAAAAGAACATTTGACCATGGTTTTTTTTGCTGGGTTTCATCCTCTCTATTGAATGTGACAGTCTGCCTGCTCCACTATAATACACCTCCACTCTGACCGAAGCAGGAAACCCAACTCCAGGAGGGTATCGGGACATATTAACGTGTCATTGAATAGCCTTTTTCCTTTGGATGAAACTCAGTGAAATGACCCAGAAGTATCTGGAAACCATGATAAGAGGCAGGATTCTCTAAATACTAAGCTTCACTGCTTACTTTCTTATCTCCTTCAGTGAAGGAACGAGTATGTCTGTATGTATGTATGTCACACAGTCTGTCTTTAAGGCTGCATCATTAGACGCAACACACCACTGTCGTTCCAGCCGAGCACGATGATGCTAATCTACAAACAACCGTGCGACTGTTTTCTGCTCGGTTGGTTGAGCTTCAAATGCATAAATGAAAATGTCATCTATTTCAAATCTAGCAGGCAGTAATGGTACAGAACAAGAACCCTAACCCTAAAACACTCTTCACTAATTCATTTCTACACCCTTCCTGTGTGTGATACACTTATACTGTGAACGGGTCTGAAACTTTTGGACCTGATCGCTTTTCTTTCTCTTTATTGTGATCTAATTCTTCCAAACAAATGAAATATAACCTGATTGCATTTACAGTCGCTCTCTTAATCCCAGTTTATCCCGTTGAGTCTTATTCTCATTCCCTGCAGCACATTTTAACATTAAATACTGCACGTACCAACCACAGATCTTCTAATTAACCCTTTGTATGGGATATTATATTAATTACTAAGCTGCACATAACGCAACAATCTTCATTCATATTTATTTTTTTCTATAGATTTACTATAAAACACGTTGTTAATGTGAGGTGTGTAGGTTCTTCCTAATATCTGATCTGGGTCTGAACAATGCGACGCTGTGGACCGCAGCGACCCTTCGAGCTAAAAATAAACCTGTCAGAATGCAGGCCTGGGAGAATAGTCGGCGAAAGGTTATTCTTCCCGGACCCTGAGGCCTGGTGAGCTGCAGCAGAGCAGGTATCTGCTGCCCTGACCCCCAGCGCCTCAGGAAGCGCTGGCATATGGCCACGGTGGCTGCAGGCTGATCGGAGAGCGCTTGGCTCTCTCCTCGTACCCTCGTAGTGGCCACATCACTATTCTCATCCACCCACTATCTCTCTGTCCACCCGAGCTCCGATGCGCTACCGAGAGCGGTAGCTATAGCAACAGGCAGGTCCACCGATGCCCTTGGGGATCATTTCTTGACAGAATTCCTTGGTGTCCTCGCTCAGTAAAAGGCCGGTCGCTCTGCTGAATGGCTGTTTATCTTTGCAGACATGTAAGCTTCAGTGTCCCCCGGCTGCCTTCATCATTCTGTTCCGTTGCTTCTCAACACTTACTTTGAATGCCAAAACTAGTGCTCTCCAAATTGAGCCAGGAATCTGTGTCCAAAGCCATAGGACAAAAACAAATAAAAGAGGATGTTTATTCTTCCAAAGATGGTGCACAAGTCCAGCTTGTAATTTGGTGCATGTACAAATGCACCGATCGGTCCAGCAGGCGCTTCGTTTCAGTGGCTGAGCTGCTGCGATTCCAGGTAGCATAACCATCACCTCATGAGCCTAGCTAATATTACACTGAACCCTTGTGACAAAGCTCCCGTAACACGGCTCTGCCTGAGGTAACATTAGCCCACAGTAAAAAACCTCCAACTGGAGTCGACGTGACACAAAAACGCCCGAAGCTCAGTGATTAAAAGTGTGTTTGAATTTCATGAGAAAGGATTGCGACACCGGTAGGAGTCTGGGCCTTGAGTGTTTTACTGTATTGAACTTGGGTTATGTTGTATTTATTATTTTATTCAACTATACCAACTAAGTTTTATATTTTAGCATTTATATTTTATTTATATTTATATTTTAGCAAAGACAAAAACAGTTCTTCTCACTGGCTGTTGTTTTTTTTTTTTAAATGTTTTTTAGGAAAAAAGAAGCGCTCAGTATCGATGTTTTGTGAAGAAAAAAAAAAACCTAGAAGATAAAAGTGCAGGCTCTTTATAGCGTCAATATTTCACCTTCACTGAGGTCGCAAATCCTGGCTCCTGTGAAATGGATAAGAGTTGCTGACACAAAGCAATCACGCACACACCTGATGAATTAGCGGCGGCTGGCAACACCTTGGAGATCAAACTGAATGCGTGTCCTTCCAGCAAACTGCAATGGGGGACAGATGGCGGAGAGAGAAAGACATTAGCGAGACAGACTGGTGGAGAATAACTGTGGAGAGGAGTGCACTTTCAACATCCACTGGGAGAATCAAAGGAGAAAATAATCACTCTTAATAAAAATTAAAAACATGAAATGGTGTTGAGAGGCAGAAGCAGCTGCTGGAGCTTCATTTGTCATGACTGTGCACCTTTGAATCAGACATGTAAGTCAGCTCAATACTGAGTTTGTTTCAAATCTTTTTAAGAGATTAGTGGAACTGAGATTCAAAGCACACACAGCGTAATGGATTTGTAGTCACGGGCTGCACTCAGTGTGAAGCCAATCTCCGATACATCAGCCTTCATCAGATACCATGACACAAGGTAGAGATCAGTAATGCATCGCTGGGATTGTAAATGAGCTGTGCGGCCCCATAAGCCACTCTAATCAGAAATAACAAGTGACAAGCATATGAATCTGAACTATTGACTAGCGTGACTCACGCTCCTGACGCTGACAGTTTGTCGATCTCGGTCTCTATTTACTCTCTATGGCGTATCCCTGCGTTACGGTCCTGTTCAACGGGCCCGTCTCTTTCTGTTTCAGCCGCTCCGCGCCACTAACATCGCAATCAGACTCGTCTTCAGCCGGGAATCACTCCGAGACCGCACACGCCATAAATCTCTGGCTCTCTTTCCCTCAAACAGTCATTTGCATCCATTATTTTAGTCACTTGTCCGCCACACACACACACACACACACTCACGCAGAGCTGTTCGCTGCCTCCCACACAGGCATGTGTGTGTTTCACAGCAGTAGCTCGGTCCACTCTGGCAGAGACCGGCAGAGACTCAGAGTCCTTGCTGTGGTAAACGCTCTGCATGTATTGAGTTACAGATCTTTGATAGCTGCACTTTGCCTGAGAACAAATGTCAGATGCTTCCAGTGGATATTGATACACATTTAAATGATTGCACTCCACTTTCTGCTTCACACTTTTTAGTTTTCGGGGTTTTTTTGTGTGGCAGCATTTAAAGGTGTGGTGGTTCTCAACCCATTTGGGGTCCTGGACCCTCTGCATATTTTGGATGGACCCTGAGGACCCCCCCTTATTAAAATACAATGAGCTACACTTGTGAAACAGATGGAGTTAGAGTCACCCTCTGTAGTTTAGCTAGATAAAGGTCTCAGTCACATTTGAATAAAATAACGGCATTTCTATAAATGTCACAGGCTCTTTTTTCAATGTCATTTATTTCTTTTAGGTCCGTGGACCCCCGGTTGAGAGTCTCTGGGCGTTTTCACTGTGATGCAAGCAGCTGAACGTGTTCCTCTGTGTGTGCAGGTGAATGACTGCAAATCAGAGTGAGGCCTTTGCAGTGCAACCCCGTCCCATGCTGCTCCCTCCTCTCAGGGGATGGCCAAGGTCCAGGATGGACATACGAATGCATGTGAAAGGTGCAAACGGCGCCGGGTGACATGACGCAATGTCTGATTTGTAAAAGATGTCGGTGGGGTGTTTGACATTTGTGTGTGTGTGTCTGCAGCTCTGCGATGTTAGAGGAGAGTCAAGATGGTATGGACAGTGGTACCCTGAGTCCTGCCTCAGCTCGACAGGTCACCATCCAGCGCCACTCAACTCAAGGCTTCGGCTTCATCGCAGGCAGCCAGAGGCCCGTCATTGTACGCTCCGTCTCTGCTGGTTAGTCAGTATGCATGTGTGTGTGTGTGTGTGTGTGTGTGTGTGTGTGTGTGTACATGGAACCTTGTCTCCTGCATAACCTCAATCATTCCATTTCACAGAACCATGTTTTAAGGTTAGATTAAAATGAAGGCAGGTAGAAATGTAATGCTTAAGGTTAGTGTGAGTCTCCAGGAAATTAATGTAATTCAATCTAGTGTGTGTGTGTGTGTGTCATACAGGAAGAGTGATGGCTCATTACATTAATCCTGTGATATAATGTCTCAAGTTAAATCTCTCTATCACACGTGTATGACTTGCTGCTGGCTGTGTGTGTGTGCGTGCGTGTGTGTGTGTGTGTGGTCTCACTTGCAGACGGCCCCTCCTTTGGCAAGCTCCTCCCCGGGGACCAGATCTTGGCCATTAACGAGGAGACGGTGAGCGACGCGCCCAGAGAGAGAGTCATAGACCTTGTAAGGTAACATCCTTTACTGTCCCAGGAGGGAGGGAGGTCAGGGGCAAGAGGGAGCGAGGTGGAACCAACTGTCTCTTTTTGCTGCTGATGAGTAACATGATCACAAATGTGTGGATGAGTCAGTCCCTTCCGCAGCGGAAGGATAGTGAGGAGATGGCAGATAGAAAGAGGAGAAGCTCTCTAAATGCCGCGCTGTCCACGGCGTTATCTAACCCACTCCACTGTCTTGTTGTCTCTCCACAGACGCTGCAAAGACACGATAGTTCTCACTGTGCTGCAGCCCCATCAGGTAGGATACGCTGGGCCCCTCCCACAGGATTTCTATTACTCGTCATCAGGTTTTAACGCGTCGACTGTGAATCACGCAGAGACGTCAAGTATTTTGTAACACTGACAGACACATATGGAGCGTATTAGCATTCATAGCCACGTCCACACAGCAGAGTCATTTCTTCTGCAGGTAGCACCACCGACGTGAGACCGTATTAAATAAAGATTTTTCTGTGCAGCCATCCATACAGAGGAAATAGCAATGTGCTCGGAATGTCTGACCTGGATATTTCTGGAAGACAAAGTGCTGATGTTTAGACATTTTTTATATTCAATCACTAGGATACGTGCAGCTATTCTGGAGGGATTTGTCTGTTTGATCAAGTGGCTAAGATTTTAATTGCTCTTCAGTAAACACGGCCATTTCTAAATATTTAAAGTTTCAGCAGGTGGGCATCGCGTCTGAAGCAGACTGGAGTTGTCGCATTGCAGCTGCATTAGTTGCTCAGTAGTCGCACACGTTAGCACAGGCAGTCACTGGGGCTTTTCTTTCATTTCTGCGTCTGGTCTTCCAAGCCCATTCAGAAGTTCCTCTCTCTTTGTCTCTTCTCATCCTCAGTCACCCAAGTCTGCCTTCATAAGCGCAGCCAAAAAGGCCCGTCTGCGAACCAACCCGCCTAAAGTGCGCTTTTCAGAGCAAGTGTCCATCAGCGACCCAGACTCAGTAAGTTCTCGACTCCTCTCATGCTGAGCATTACTTTTTTTGTGATCAGCAATCGCAGAGCTTTCAGGTCCTCTCTCTCTACCCTCTTGTTTCAGTCGGAG
Source organism: Pseudorhombus dupliciocellatus (assembly GCA_016785235.1). Taxonomy (NCBI): domain Eukaryota; kingdom Metazoa; phylum Chordata; class Actinopteri; order Pleuronectiformes; family Paralichthyidae; genus Pseudorhombus; species Pseudorhombus dupliciocellatus. Next base: position 1,093,915 of record JAFBJW010000129.1, on the reverse strand, counting down.
CTTCCCCGTGTTGTCTGTGTGTGCTCGGCAGAACTGCTTTTCTCTATGATGTGAATTATTGCAGGAACCACCTGAGCCTCTTTTCAAAGGCTTGCAGACGTTTTAAGGCGTAATATCAGCTGGAAATGTTTCTCTCAGGTTGATTTCTCACATCACTGCTTGGCATGACATGACAGAATCAATCTTGACGACAAATAGAACTTATCTGCTGCATGAAATATGTATGAGGATAGGGACGAGTCATTTAAATTTAAAGGGAAGGTAGTCTTTTTGAGTTGATTAGTTATTGAACCCCATTTCATGCTCCATTGAACACTGCTCTAGTTAAACATCAACCACCTACTCACACTCGATCATCTCATGGTTTACTTAGCAACTTTTTAATTAGAATATTTCACATAGAACTGTTCCAGTCGGTCGAGTCATGCACATGAACCAAGGTTTCGAGTGACAGGTAAACAGACTGAATAGCGCCAAGGGAGACCAACAGGGTTTGTGATGTCAAAAATCTAAGAAAACAATCACGTTAACTTGTGGGTGGGGACTATTAGTTGGAAAGGCTGCTCGACTGCAGGTGACAAACCTCTGGAATATATAATGTATAATTTTGGAGCAGGTATAATGACGGGATGGAATGGGACTACTAACGCTGTAGCGGCACTGTATTTCACTAAATGAAGTAAAACATTCATCACACCTCTCTCATCTCCAAGATGGATGCGGCCCCTAACACCTTGTGGTGAATCAAGGATCTGTCAATGTAAATAAACAGGCGGAATGAAGATGGCATGCAACAAAACAATCAATAAAGAATCAGTTGGGAAAGGGCATTTCATCATTTTATTCTCCATTCAGTATGTACTTAATGGAAGGTGATGAAGACTACAGGATTGCTCATCACAGGCCGCTGATTACCTGTAACAGGGTATCAAGCAACCGAGTCACGCTTGCGTTTCACCGCTGCTGAGGAGACCGACCCTTCTGGCCATGCAGAACGCCACAGGCTTTCCTTCAGTGGCCCTAAATCAAACCAGCGACGGCCGCCGGGTTCATTAAACGCAATCAACAGGAGGCCAGATGTGTTCTCTTCCTCCGTGTTCCTCGCTGTTTCTATGTCAAAACTGTGAATCTCATTAATGCTGATGCATGGGAGGGAGATGCTATAATTAGTCATGATCAGATATTCCAGCCATGTATAGCATGACACGTCGTTGCCTCATCAGTGTTGGCCCTCCAGCCTGGTGGGGGTTTTCTTGACGGAAAGCGAGAGGAGGAAAGCGACGAGGCACTGGGCTGGGATTCATCCCCGATAACAATTACATGCATCCAGCTCACGCTCACTAACAAAGGACAAAGGTAGCAGCGAACCACGGGGGGGTGGGGGGGGGGGTTGTTTTAGGTTCCTCATCTCTGCTGCATGCTGACTGTCAAAGTACGGAGAAAGATCTGTTGACTAATTACGCATGTAGGCCACTTCCTCTCCAAAGAAGAACAGCTTGTAGAGCTTTTCGAATACTTAAGTTCTTCTAAGGCAGACTGCTGGGCATCTGTTGTGAACAATGCAGCTGAATGCATTTTTTGAGATATACTGTTGCAATAAATTTACATCCCGTTACTGTCAGGGGTAATTTCTGCCTGCTGTTCTGACGAATTAAAAAAATGAGCATAAACGGGAAAAAAAGATGAACGTTTGGGGCTGAGAAACTACTTTCCACGCGTCACATTGAAACACCTCAGCTGTATCGTATTACGCAACATTCTCTGGACCTATATCAGAGAACTTGGTAATTGTTTTTGAAAACTTTTAGCAAGATAATGAAAAAGGAGAGAATCACACATTCTAGCAAGAAGCTAGCGTGAACTTTGCTTTGAGTAAAGGCAGTGACCTTAAATCGTGTCCTCACGCAGCTCTTTGCCAGGGCGTTCAATCCAATTTGTATTAGCACGACATACATATTATATGAACACAATGGAGCACTTGAATAAACCCTTCTTTGATCCTAATACAATCCATGGTGTCTGCGTCCCGAGGCACAGTTGTGCTCCTGTTCTTACAGTCCAGAGTTCAGTATCTTTCCATTCTTCTTTTCTCTCTCCTCCTTTCCCTTCCTTCTACTGCAACTATATAAAACAAAGCACAACTGACTGTGTTTGTATAATAATTCTTGATTATCCTTTAAGCCCATTATCACAGAGCCTTTAACTGAAGGTGTTTTCTCCCTCAATCTTTTTCAGACAATGCTCAAGGACGACTCCTTGCTACTCATACCAAATGTGTTGAAGGTGTTCCTGGAGAATGGACAGATTAAGTCCTTTACGTTTGACAGCCGAACCACTGTTAGGGTGCGTATTCTCTAAAGCTGTGCACATGGCAACCGCATCTAGAATCTGAAGCCTTGTTTATATGCATGAGTCCACAGGGGCAGGGCAATGACAGCATTGCTGTAATTATGTTGGCACAATTAATCGGGTTATTAATTAAACCCTCCTGGGACAAGCAGCAACTTTACTGTGGGTGGCACACAGCTCTCAGGGTCTGAGACCTGGTCATCAGAATTCAGCTGAAAAAGGCTCCAATCAGACATTTGTCCCTGTGAGTGATGTTGTTATTATATATTACTGATGTTCATCAGGTGGCCGGTACAGCACAGTATTTCCTCCCGAAGGAAAAGCAATGCTACCTGCTGCTGTACAAGTCAATCGTCTCATCACATAATTTCCCAACTTGATATGTTGACAGTGCTTTACCTGTTATTAGAACTCAAATATAAGATTCCAATGAATCGGAGCTATATCTCTAACTTGCTCTCTAACTCTCTAACTAAAGAGGAAGAGTATAAATATGCCACAATATTACTAAACAATTCTCTCGAATAGTGGTCAATATTAATTCATATTAACAGACAGACTATGCTTAACGAGAGAGATTATATTTTATTTTATTATATCTTATTGTATTTTTAGATCCTGTTTGATTCCAGTTATAGAACAACAGTTGAAATGAGTCAGACAGAGGTCATTGCTATCTCTACATCAGCCTCTACGATGAGTCTGACATCTCAGAGCCATCAAACAGATTCTCAATCTCTCCTCTTATAATGGGGGGGAGCAGCTCTTTAAAAGGAGAGATGGAGGAATCTCTCCCGTGTTAGCCTAATTAAACAGAGTTTCAGCATAATAAGAAGACACAGATCAATAAAACAATAACACAAAGGAAAAAGACAACAGCACAATAGGATGCCCATTAGACAGGCTGTCAACTGACGAAGCGTTGCCGCAGTATTTTTGACTACAATAAAGAGCATTCCGTGAATCCTTCAGAGGACGGTGGCTTCCCCGGGGTGTCTCTTAATGCAACCAAACAGGTCAATAATGTTAAAAATGCACAGCCCTGTTTTCTCAAGGGCAGGTGTTGCTTGACTTAAATTAGGGAGCACTAATTCAAATGTTTTTTAAGAGAGAAAACATTTTTTAGCCCACCAAACTGCAGAAACACATGACTAAAACAGAATACTTTGACTGTCAAAGCCTGTTTTCTATTAACAATGCATATAAATGATATCATTGTATCCTTGGGGAAGGCCCTCAACAACAGAAAAACACTGAATTATGCCTGGCTCACATTTCTCTGTGTTTTTGAAAAAGGAAAAACCTTAACATGATTCATAGACAAAGATCTGCACAAGAGTAAACGTTTGCCCGGCAAACTCTGACACACAATTGTTATTTTCTTAAAATGGATGCACTCGCCGTGCAGAACAGAGAACATCCACAGCAGCTCTCCGTTGCACATAATAACAAACATGATAACATCATGAAAAGCCTGAACAGGAAATATCACTTTGACAAATCACTCTGTAGAAACGAAGGTCAGAGTAGAAATAGCGTCCATACATTAAATGTATATTTTTGCCTTCATTATTTCAGTCTCTCACGTGTTTCCATCCCTCTCCTTCCAGGATGTGATCTCCTCGCTGCAGGACCGCCTCTCACTACGCTACATAGAGCACTTTGCCTTAGTGCTAGAGGCAGGTGGTCTGGAGCAGAATCAGAGGTTGCAGCTGCTGCAGGAGAACCAGCCTCTGACACATGTAAGACGCCGCGGAAACTGGGATATTAACTGGGATATAAATGCACTGTACGTTGGCTAATTTCAGAGATGCGGTTATTACCGAGCTGATACCGGTTTATTCCCACAGGTGGTGCATAGAACCTATTTCCAAGGGATGAAGTGTCTGTTCCGCATGTGCTTCTTCCCCAAGGACCCTGCAGACCTGTTGAGGAGGGACCCTGCTGCATTTGAGTACCTCTACATACAGGTGATCACTGGATTAAAAGGGATTTCAAAAGGATCTCTTCCAGTCTCATAACGTTGCTGGAGAGCTGCCCCCCAGCCAATGATTTCACATTGCTATGGGGAGCTGCTGTAATTCTACAATATATCATGGGTTGGGTTTGTTGGGTAACTTAAGAGGAATGCATAAGCCTAATGTCATGGGCGACTATTCAGAAGTCTAAAAGTTTTTCCTTTTGTTAATATTAGGACTTACACATCTGCTCTTTAACTGTGTTGTTTATCATCAGCTGTATAAAATAGCTTTTTGCTCACAGAATCGCAATGACGTTATCAAGGAGCGTTTTGGCATGGACTGGAAATCTGACATCACGTTACGTTTGGCGGCGCTCCACATCTACATCACTGTGTCCTCTGCACGGCCCAATCAGAAGATCTCCCTCAAGCATGTCGAGTAAGTCCAGATAACTCAAATCTGCTGCGATGGAAAACTGAAGACAAAATTGATGTATCTGCATTTCACCCCCCCCCATTAAGAATCCTGAAGAGCAAATCACTGCATCCCAGTGTCATCTGTTCATTCAGTAATATCTACATGATGAAAAATGAATCCTGATAACATTAAAACTCAAACTGTTCAGGATCATTTTCCTCATGTCATTATGGGACACGGAAATCTATCGCTTTGAGAAATTACATCCCTCCTGCAATTTGCTCGATTATTGTGCATCTAACCTCAGCGTAGCGAGTTGTTAGTTTCTGCCATCACATCTTCAGAGGCATAACAGATTCGTTGTCCTAGTAATAGACTTAGGTTGGCCATGTCGAAGTGGAAGTCATGCAGGGTGACCGCTAGGGACACCATGGCTTCCAGTGTCATGAAGAAAAAAACACGCCTCGGTGTCTTCCCTGCACTGCTGTGATGTTTTTCTTCTTTTCTTTGTATTGTACTCCCTCTGACTTTCCCTTTTCAATCTGTCACAGAAAAGAGTGGGGACTGGAGCCTTTTCTACCCCTTACTCTGCTACCAACAGTCAAGGAGAAGAATGTGTGCAAGACCTTGTCTCAGTTGCTGAAGACATACCAGCATCCACCACCATCAGGCAACAAGGTCTCCTCAGATAAAACATTTTATCATCATCTGACAATTCTTGTGGATGATTTAACAGTGTTGGTGATGATGTTTCTGCTTAATATCTAAATACTATGAAAATATATTGGTACAACTTGTCAATTTTGCATACTATTGATTACTTTTAGCATTTAACATTTCCCTTGTTTTTTTGAAGATTTGATTTAGTAAGGTAACAAATGGTTAGTCAGCGAGATAACCAGTCTGCTACCCTCAGAGGAGGAAGATGTAACTGTTGCGTAAGACTGTCCTCCCAACACATGTGGTTCAACAGTGCCCTCAGGAGGATGACATGGTGAGTGCTGAAATAGGATTCGCCGTTCAAAGATGATGAGTTTCTTTTTTTATCATTTTGTTGACAGGTCCCTCCTCTGCAAGGAAAGCTGCAATATATGCGTGTACTAAATGACCTCCCACCTTTTGGAGGAATACTGTTCCACACTGCCGGACTGGTAACACTTTTTTTTATATTTATTTACACAGTAATACACAAGTGTCTCTAATAGCTTTGCATGGGGTTGCAGCTTTTTTAAAAATACTCATTTCACAAAGAATCATCTAAACTGTGATAAGATGCAGTTTCGTGTTGCAGTTAAGAAAGTAAAAGCATATCAATGTAAACCTCCTATGTCTTTTAACAGGATGAGAAACAGTCAGCGACAACGCTACTGGTGGGTCCACGGCATGGCATCAGTCATGTAATTGACCTGAAAAACAACCTCACAACCGTTCTGGCGGAGTTCAGTAGGGTTGCCAAGATCCAACTGTACCGAGAGAGCCAGGGAGTGGCCCGTGTGGAGGTGACCATCCACGAAGCAAAGGTATTAAAACAGATGTGTTTCATAATGAACAGTAATACCATTTGATAGTAAGGAAAATGTCTATTTAGGCATCTCTTTAGAGCTACAGATTCCACTTTAACTCTACAAATGACAAAAATGAGTACAAAGCTGTTTTATATATTTTATTTCATCAGGTCATTGGAAAACGAGCGGGTGATGCTCATTTCCTGTCTCCTAACTCCCCTCCCTATCACTCCCTGCAGCCGCTGGTCCTGCTCATGGAGTGGCCTGATGCCAGTAACTTTGCTTGCCTCATCTCGGGCTACTACAAGTTGTTTGTAGACCCTAAACGGACCATCTACTTCCGGACACCTGGTCAGTCTCAGCTGACCAAGGCAGGTATGTTAGAAGTCTTTCAAACCTGTATTGGTGCATTTGGAATGATTAGGCACTATACTGTACTGTATATTAAATGCAAATAATTAGCTGAAAATGACATTGTAAAAATGCTTGACATATTTCTATTTCAGAATTCCATAAGACATGGCATGTTAGACCATATTTGGAAAATCCTCTTTATATTTTCTTGGATATTGATCGGCTTCCTCATTGCCTGTGTAGTAACCAGGTGTTCCTCGATCTACCATACCATGGCGCCCTCTGCTGTCTCTCATCTCCATCTCGACTCATTGGAATGGGATACTTCATCTCTCTTTTCCTCAACATTTGATTATGGACTGCCACAGTGACTTGAATTTTTTGATGTAACCATAGACATTTCGCTTTTCAAACATGAACAGATCCTCTGCCATCTGCTGTGTCAGCCTGTAGTCTACGTAAAAGAAGGATCATCATACCATCACATTCCACCACAATCTAACTTTCAAATCTCAAACAAACTCCAAAGTTCAACATCCATCTCTGAAGTAACAAATAACCCCCATGTGACCACCAGCTGTCGCCTCTGCTTTCCTATCTGGATCTTCTCTATACCCACTACTTCTTGATACCTCAAACTCTTCACTGCTCTGACAATTCTATCCTCAGATTACAGAAGCTCCCACCACGCCCACCCACGTTCCGGGGCAACCAGCTTGCCAAGTGGAAGCCGGCGAGGGGACGAGAGGGAAAGCTCGCACAGAGAGTCAGGGTCTTCAAGGGTCGTAGTTCCAGCAGAGCCTCAGCACCTAGGGCTGTGTCATGTCCACCTTCGAGAGCAACAACAATTTCAGGACATCCAACCACAGACTGAACTTGACATCAATGAGAACTTTATTTCTCAGGAGCCCCCCGGTCGGCCTCGCACCAAGTCAGATCCCACCCAGCAGAGTACAGAGGAAATAACTGGGGCTTTAGAAAGCCCGGCAGTGGAGAACGCAGGATTTAGAATCCGAGCCCAAACAATGGGTCAGTCGCAGAAAAGCTCACGATATTTCTGTGACTCCTGCAAAGCCAGGCTTAAGGCAGAGGGGCTGTCAGGAGCAGCGTACAGTAGCGGGAGCTCTGGAAAACACTGCTCCAGTGCTTGTGCCTCCAGAGAAGGAGGTGCTGTCGATCTCATGGCCCTTCCGCCCCCAGGTAATGAAGAAGAGGATGAGGAGGAGGTGGAAGATGCTGGAGGAGAGAAGTTGCAACCCCCGCAACCTGCTATTGCTGCCCCTCCACCTGGATTCAGGGACAACAGTTCTGATGAGGATGACCCAAAGAGAGCGAGGAAGGCTCGTGCCAGCCCAGCAGTCAACTCTGGGAAGCTAGCCCAAGCCAAGGAAGATGTGCCTGTGACTCTTATTGACAACGTGGCCACAAGAACAGTCCGAGATCATGCCCAGGAGCTTGATGATGCTCTGGTGTCAACATTACAAGCGCTAGAGGCTTTGGCAGCTTCTGAGGACTTCCCCCATCACCCTCAGCAGCCAACACAGACTGCAGGTCAACAACCTCAGTCATGCAACTGCCCACATCTCAGTCAAAGGACTACATGTAGCACAAATACTTTTACAATACTTTTAAATGCTGCTTTTTTAATCAATTAATATAATAGTCCATTTAGAGTATACATCACTGTATCAGCTGAAGTAAATATCTAAAAGAAATTATTCAAAATTTTATTTAAGCCTACATGTATAATAGTATGAGCTAGAAGTTTTGAACTATTGCTGGTCTTTATACACTTCTTAAATGCACCAACACTACAGTTCATTTCAATTGGGTGAGGCAAGCCCACTGATACATATAGCAAACTCTGAATACAGGTGTTAAATCCAATCTTAAATGACTGTTCCAAAATGATTTCTGCTGTTGTGTAATTAAGATGATTCCACTCAACTGCAAATGTCTGGTTAAAAATTACAGTAACACACTTGTATAAAATGTAATATCGGTATTGTTATTTATACTCATTATTCCTTCACCACCCTAACACTCTGTTGTTTTGTCTTCTTCCTTAGGGTTGATTGTATTAGCTGCCATTACACCTGAATCGTCGCTGGACTCAGGCCACGAGACAAACTCCTCAGAATTGACAGATGTTTCTGAGATGGTATCAGCTATGAAGCAAAACCAGAACCAGGCCTACCTGCTGGCTCACCATATTAACAAGGAACGCATACTCTGCCGTCGTGATTTCCCCCTGGCTATCCCTGGATGCACTGCAAAAACAATTGGCACGGGGGCCTTCTCTGTAGGTCAGATTCGTGCTGGGTGTCCAACCAAGCAAGTGATCCTCAGCAAGACTGTTCCCTTTAAAGTCAGTCCTAGTCAAGACTCAGCAATACTCAGTGTTGTGACAGAGCAAGGGGGGAATCCAGACACTACTCAGACTGAAAAGAAAGCAGAAATGATGGCAAACTCTGAGTCCACCAAAGCAAACACCCCTGACCCCCCTTCGAAGTCACCTGAAGAAGTCTCTGATGCTTCACTGACAGCTCAAGTTAGTAATGACCAGATGCTATCAAATTTATCTGGGGAGACACTGTGCCAAAATCCTTCCGAGGGTATAAAGGGGAAGAAAACAACACCTCTTAATACAGACGCTAGCAACAAAGCCTTACCAATCCTCTTGCCTGTGGACAGAACTGCCTCTGCCAAGATTTCCCCCACAATAATGTGCCAAGATGCCGAAACTGCCTCTAGCGAGACCACAAAGCCTTCAAGCTCTACAGAACTTCTACCAGTTGATGACCTTTTCTGCACATGCCCGGTGCAACAGGATCCAGGGCCACAACTAAGACTGAAAGACCCACAGGTACAAAAGGTAGTGGTATTTCAGTCCTCCTCCCCAACAGACGACGAACGCCTTCAAGCAAAAGGCCTCCAGCTGGCTAGCAGTAAAGAAAATGCAGTTAGAGCAGGAGCTGATCCCAGTTTGGCTAAACCCAGCCCTCAAATACAAACCAAGTACTCCCCTCGTCTGCCTGTTAAAGCTGTGAGAGAAGAAGCAGCTGAAAGCAAGACTGAGAGTTCCCAGGGCAAGTCACAACAGGAGTCACAGAAATGTACTATCAAATCCTTTCCTATTTTAGATGATCCAACAACACCGAGCCAATCTGTACAAATGGCATCCACTCTCCCAGCCAGAGACTCAAAGAAGCAAGGCAGTGGTAAGGGTAAGTCCCAACGCAGTGCCCCTTTCTTAAGTTTTAAAAACCTTCTTTCAGCCACATTCCCAGCAAGAATGCGAAGAGAAACAGATGAGCGAAGGGCCCAATTGCAGAAGGTCCGCCAGTATGAGTTGGAGTTTTTGGAGGAGCTGCTGAAACCCAAGTCATCCCAAGGAGAGTTTTTGCCCCAGGGATCCTCACCTGTGCCCTCAAGCACTCCTTGTGCCTGCCAGCTTCGCACCAGTCCTGTCCTGAAGGCACCAGGTATCTCCAGGGAGCAGAGACGCAGCTGCGACTGTAAGCGAATGTGTAGGGGCATGCGACTACCCGACACACCAGTGGGCTCAACAACAGAGACACAACAAAGAGGCAGAGAGAGAACTATCTCGAAGACCCCTCCGGCAGTTTCGAAAGCCCCTCACACCCAAGGTGCTACAAGGAGACCTCAGACCTTAGAGATCAAGACCACAAGAATACGCTCAACCAGCCTTGAGTCAAGAGAGCCAAGAGGAGAAGAGGGATCCTGCTTGCCCACCTGCAGTTCTCAAACAGATTGCATGGGAGCGCCACAATATCAGAAGCTCCAGAGGCGCTACAGCATTGGCGAACTGGATAATAGCACCAATGCACCTGTGTATGCTGAGGTGAAGCCCAAGGCTAAGAGTCTGGAGAAGGAGATGGAGAGAGTGAGGGCCACGGGGCTGAGGCTTCCCACTCCGGTAGAGCCAGTCCACACTCAGTCTCACCAGGCGGAGGGGAAGGGGAAGAAAGGTGTTTATTTTATTCAGGGAGAGGAGCTTCTGTGTGAAAGTAAAGAGGGGACTAATGAGGTGCTGCTGACCCTGCCCAGTGAAGACAGTGATGACAAGGATAAATGCTGCTCATTTTGTTTTTGCTACAGGAAGTGTGAGGCAGCAGATGAAAGTAGTGAGAAGGATGAGGTCTCGTACTCCATACCGCTTCAGGTTCTTCCAGGCATGGAGCTCGATTCACGTACCTTTCCTGTAGTAAGTAAAACACTGCAGGTCCTTAATGCAGAGGACTGCAGTGGGGAAGAGGAGGAGGAGGAAGAAGAAGAGCCACAAACACAGGAGATTGACCTTAGAGCCTGTGGTACACTAGAGGGGAGCCTGGCACGGGTACAGGCTCTACAAGGAAAAACATTCAGCTTACCCGATGGTTTTCTTAATGCACAATTGGATGCTAATGAGTTGCTCGCTATCCTGCGTCAGTGTGCTAACAGCCCACAAGCGGAGGGCGAGGCCCGTCTTCAGCCCTCACGAATTGCAGAGTACAAACAAGAGCTGGCCGTGCGCTTCAAAGAATTCAGAGCATCTTGTCGACGTGTGGCGAGTGTTGAAAAAAGTCCAACACGTATGCTTGCTGTTGTCTCAGCTAGCTTTCAAGTATTGTGTGAACTAACTCAAACCTTCATCAAATTGGTCAGAGGGGTTCGCTCAGAAGCCCAAAGGCTGCAGCTGTTGAGGAAAGTTGAGGAAGTAGCTATCAACTACACTTTGCTTCTGCGCGCAGCAGAGGAATCGATGGGACACTCGAGCAGCCTGCCAACAAAGACAGTGAGCCCTCAAGTTTCCTCGAACACCAATAACATGAGCTCCCTCACTCGACCCATTAAAACTCTACCTGCCCAGTAAAAATAAATCTGGCTGGGATGTAATCACAACAGTCGGGTTTGGAGACTGGCGACTCGATCCAAATTCATTATTCATTCATTGTTTACATTTTTTACAAGACGTGCAATGAATCACCCTCAGTAAATATTACAATGCAGCTGTTCCATCCCATGTTTACAGGCCCTGAGGTAGCCTTGTGGATCTTGTTTTGAAATATAAGGATACACCTAACTAATGCACAATGGAATAAGAACCCTATGACTGACTGGGTGACACAGGGCTAATCACCTCATATTAATATTCAAAATACACACAAGTCATTAAAGTATAATATTTTATATGTAATGTATATTTGGGTTGTGTCTACTTAGCAAATAATAAAGTTTTGTGAAAAAAAAAGGTTAAGAATATATTTGAAATGTACTGATTTAAGAGAACTATTACAGATCATCAGAAATAAATGTATGCACTGGACAAAAATATATCAGAGATCTCGTCAAGTAGCGAATTCTGTAAAATGCTTAGTCCAAAGCGTTGGTTGGTTAGATGGTGATGTGTTTGTTGAAATATCTAACTGTTGTAATACAAAACGGAGATCTCTGTTGGCTATGTTGACAGTGTCTGCAATACTGATACAAGAGTTAAAAATGAAAGCAACAGTCTTGGAGAATACCCACTGAGAGACAAGTCGGACATACAGTATTAAATTACACTGACTGGCAGAAGCCCATTCTCCCACTTTAACAGTGCAGGTATGTAACACGCCTGCTCAGGGCAGACAATGTAGCAGAGACCCAAATCACAGTCTTATCCTCTGTACAGTAATGAGTCTTGTTACCTCACTCAGCTGTAGAGAAGGATACCCACACCGTACACTGAAAATGCACAGAGTGTATTATTTACACCTTAAGTGATCACTCGCTCACATGCATCCCACATGTTGTGAATCATAGTTTTGAACATAGCCACCCACTTGCAAGTGAGAAAGAGTATCACTATAGTTTGCACAACCTCTGAAATTAGCTCTGAAGTTGAAATTTATGTATTTTACTGTTAGATACAGCATTGTTTTATTCACTCTGCTGCTGAAAAACTCACTGGAGTCCGCAACAACAGTTTAACACCATTCGTCTCCTCAAGGTTAAAGCTTCTACGTTTCCAAACACCCTTGTTTTATTCAGGTTTTCAGATACTATATAAACAGATTTGCTTTCTATGTGCTGTAATACATTGTGCAATCTAGCAACTATATAAGAAACACACAAAAGTAGTTTTCTATGTATTTTAATAAAACTAACACATCTGTTTCTTGTCTGAAATCTCCTTTGTGTCTCATCCTCTTGTTATTCCTCGATATTAATCACAGAGGCTTTATCGTGCTGGCTTAACACATTTAATGGACATGCTGTTGAGAGAAAGTGCTATGAAACCAACGTAATTGTGGCAACAGGGCTGCAATAAACTAAAGACACAAAATACACCAATTCCTTTCCTTGCAAATTAAATGTAGTTGTTGGTCAATCCTTTGGGATTTAGGTCAAACCTTTTTGAAATATTGTATATAATGTTATTTCACTGTTTGATGATTTGAAACAGATGGTGTGATACTCAATACCATACAGTCGTTATTAGTTCAAATATTATTAGTTAGCATCTTAATTAGGACAAATATTTTTCATTTTATACAGAGAATTGAATATGTAATCAGGATATCAGCTTTGTTGCACTTCTAAACTTGGTTTCAGTACCCATCTTCTGTGTTAAAAAAGTACTTTCTTCTAACAGTTTTTCCTTTGCGATTAATGTGTCACTTTCCATAACCATACCTGGTGTTTTCTCTTTCACTGTGCTGCATGTCGTCGCTTCCCCTCTGCCTCACCTCCTCCCCCCCCCCCCCCCCAACTTTCTGGGCCATGTACTTTAACCATCGAGGCTGATGAAACCGTGTGTTCAAAGAAATGTTTCTATTTCAACCAGACAAAGTGAAAGGCTGTGGTGGCAACATGTTAATGTTTTGCAGATGATTTTCAATATGGAAAATGTGTTATTCTACACTGTTATGTAAATAATCCGATAAAGAATATTTGAGAAACTAAGACGTACTTTTAAAAAAATTACTTGCAACATTAAGATTTATCCAACCTCTGTATTTTGTAAAAAGGACCAGATGAAACATGTCTGTAAGGTAATTATTTATAGTAGTAATGTAACATAGAAACTAATAGCAAATCATATATTTTAAAGAGTATATTATGAGTATAAAGCATGGGACATGTTTATTTTTATACACCAAAATGTCAGACAGCGTTTTCTCATCAGTACATGAACATTAACATTACAGTAAGAGTTCTCTGTGGTTGTCATTGTTCAGTTGCTTTGCAAAACTGTGTGGATTTGTCTGTGTTTCATTCAGATGATGAGTCCACCATGGCTTAATCCATTGTTTCTTTATGTGCACCTGTTCATTTCTGTTTTTATTTACTGTCAATGATCTTGTCGTCACTGTGGTCGTATGTCTGTGTACAAAGTTAACTCATGTTTTAAGAGCAATAAAGTATATTATATAAACTCTTTCAGAGAACTGGGGAATGGCATTGCATGTAGAGAACTGGTGGTAGCGACAGACAGTTGGAGCAAATGTCTTCCAAATCTGCAGCAGGAAGTTGCTGTGACCTCTGGCAGAAACTGACATGGCCTCAACAGGAAAAAGGTTCTGCGGTTTTGTGTTATTAACAGTAAAGATAAGTTGAGTCGGACTTGTTTGTATGAATGCTATTTGAAAAGGGACTGTATTTTACCCACCACCAGAGAACTTCTTTGTCCAAACAAATCAGACGACAACTAAGTGTCTGTGTCGCATGTCTTGTTAGGACAAGGCCGGGTGTGAATTAAAAGTGAAGTCATGAAGGCTGGATTCAATTTAGTAGCTCTGGTTTCAGCCCTGGTTTTACACATGTTGGCTCACTGTCATGGCTGACAAGGTGCAACGGAGATGACTTGGCAGTGTTTCACTCTTACCTCTGGGGGACACTGCAACAGCAGGGACATGTCTCTGCAGGGCCGGCCGCTGGCATAGACACTTCATACCGTTGTTTAGGGCCAGAACCACCAAAGAAGGGGCCACACGATCAGTGTGTGTGACTTGGTGGTTGCCCTAGGAGTGTTTTGGGGCCTCCACAATCCTAGGGCCGGCCCTGTGCCTCTGGGGGAGTTAGATTTGGGAGGAGCTGGGTTTCCATCCCTGGCAAAACAAACAAAATCAAACGGTCAGAGAAAATAAATAGAAAATAAAAACATGTTCGGAAAATATGCCTGCTTGTGTTTCGGATTTACTGTTTGTGCTCATCAGGCTGCCACGATGGCCCCGGCGCGCTCACGTGCTGCTCGCGGACAGATGCGTCTCCCTGGGCGGCATGACGTCACCGCGGCACGGACGTAAGGCTAAAAGCGTGCGCGCCGCTCCGGGAGGAGCGACAGCCTGCCGCACGCGTGACATGTGTGCTATAATGGTGGATAGGTAGAGAATCACGCTGTAGCGCCAGAGACAGCAGCGCCAACTGTTGAGCGAGTCCCCAGTCGCCGACGCCGACGCCTCGACCTCCTCCCGAACCGCAGCCGCCGCCGCCCCGGACCCGGACCCGGACCGACGCCCCGGACCGCGGACAAGATGCCGAATATCAAAATCTTCAGCGGCAGCTCTCACCCCGACCTGTCCCAGAAAATCGCCGACCGCCTGGGTCTCGAGCTGGGGAAGGTGGTCACGAAGAAATTCAGCAACCAGGAGACGTGGTGAGTTGTGACTGCGCCGTTTTAGTCGGAGGTGAACGCGCACTTCGCCCAGACGGGGTGTCTGTCGCGGTCCAGTCGCGGCGCAGTGTTGCCGGGTATTTGTAGTCCGCGCACGGCCGAGGAAGTCATGCTAGCTGCCGCTCTCACTCCGCTAATCTGCCCGGTGAACTGACGTCGCGACGCCGTGTCACCGTCTTCCCCGCGGTGGCCCAGCCTCCATTAGTCGAACCACACACACACACACACCGGCCATTGTTTACTCCGCCTCACCCATCTCACCTGACACGGTGTGCTCGCTTCTGGGCTCTCAGTGATGTTTGTGTCCCCCCCGGGCAGCGTGGAGATCGGAGAGAGCGTGCGTGGCGAGGATGTGTACATCGTGCAGAGTGGCTGTGGGGAGATCAACGATAATTTGATGGAGCTGCTCATCATGATCAACGCCTGCAAGATCGCCTCGGCCTCCAGGGTCACCGCTGTCATCCCCTGCTTCCCCTACGCCCGGCAGGACAAGAAGGACAAGGTGGGGGTGAGGGATATCTGTCTAATTACTTACTTGTCATGCCATTTGCCATCCAGCATCGTGACAAGAAGCCTGCACACATCATCCCATCACTCATTTGAGGCATCCTGCATGACTGGATGGGTTTGCATGTTCAGAAAAACCGGCTCTTGAAATGTGTCTTTAGTTTTAACTACACGTGATCTTTGCATGTTAGTGTTAATATTCCCGTAACAATAGTTGCTCAGTTTTTACTGTTTTCTCTATTGCACATTTATAAGTTAAAAAGTGAAAGCCTTAATGTGTTTAGCAAATAATGTTAAATGTTGAGAGACAGTTGTCATGAATGTAAATATTCTCACATTGAAATGTTGAGGTCTCAAGTCATTATATATGACTGACTTTTAGCACTGTCTCATTTGTGTTATTTTTAGATGCTAGCCGTGCGTTCCCACTTCACTTATTCCTTGTGACTGAAGGGATCTATTTTTATTGCAGAGCCGTGCTCCCATCTCTGCCAAGTTGGTGGCCAACATGCTGTCAGTGTCAGGCGCCGATCATATTATCACCATGGACTTGCATGCCTCACAGATACAGGTGGGTGACCCAGAAAGGGAGCTCAGCAGGTTTGGGTTATCCATTTTGTTTGTGTTCCAAACCAGAGTCTCCTTTATCTAAAGTTTACATGTCCCTACAGGGATATTCCTGTCAGCACAGTTGAAGTTCAGCGGTCTGAATAACTACTGACCTTTTTTTTCCCAGGGGTTCTTTGACATCCCAGTTGATAACTTGTATGCAGAGCCAGCAGTGCTGAAGTGGATCAAGGAGAATATCCCTGAATGGAAAAATTCTATCATCGTCTCACCTGATGCAGGAGGAGCCAAAAGGTACGTGTTCGAGGCCATGGACTGGAGGTGCCCCCCCCCCCCACTGCATCACTTTTCCACAACTTATCTAATTCACTGAAGGTCAAACTTGGGTTTGTTGACTGAACTTATCACCAACGGGGCTCGAATGTGACGTTTACTGTTTTGCACTCTTTGTTATCCTCACCAGCTGTAACTCACGGTCACATGTGTTTCGTCTTGCCAGGGTCACCTCAATAGCTGACAGGCTGAACGTGGACTTCGCTCTTATTCACAAGGAGAGGAAAAAAGCGAACGAGGTGGACCGCATGGTCCTCGTCGGAGATGTGACCGATCGGGTCGCCATTCTCGTGGACGACATGGCGGACACGTGTGGCACAGTCTGCCATGCTGCTGACAAGTAAGCACCAGCATCTAGTTATTTGTGGTCAAAAATATATGGGGAACTTGCAGGTTAACAAAGAGGTGGACTCCTGTAGACCGGGTGTCAAACTACCTAGACCTCTGTTCCATATGTCCTAGAACTTGGAGGCGTGTCATTATTGACTGTTTTTAACCCCCTCAGACTCATTTCTGCTGGTGCCACCAAAGTGTATGCCATCCTCACCCATGGCATCTTCTCTGGGCCGGCTATCTCGCGGATCAACAATGCCTGCTTTGAAGCTGTGGTTGTCACAAATACAATCCCTCAGGAGGAGAAGATGAAACACTGCCCCAAAATTCAGGTCAGGATAACACAGAGGCAGGGATGTGTCCTCTCACCGTGTTACTGTGTGTGTGTGTGTGTGTGTCACTGGGACTGGATGATGACTTGATGAATGTCACCTGTGTTGGCCTGTGAATTGTTGCAACAGAGAGGGTGAGGAGGGGCTGATATTTTCTGTATTTTCCTTTTATACAAAGACTTTCCTGAATACTGAAGTCCATCTGCAAAATAAAGGACTGTATTAAAAAGCATTCCAAGTAAAAGAGAAATAGACCCTTGAACTGCAGTAAGAGCTGCGCCAGACAGAACCCTGTACTCCCCTCTCAGTGGCTCATTTGGATTTTTGATTGTCACATTACAATATCTGCTCTGCAGAGAGTTTCAACGATTCTGTTGGCTGCTACAGTCGAGTCTGGTGTTCCAGTGGAATTTGAGATGCAGTAAGGGTGTGCCAGCGGGACCGAAGCTACAGTAGACTTTCTCTTTCAACTACACACTGGCCCCTGAAATAAAGAAAAAGTCGAACTGCAGCAAACAGCAAAGTTTCTCAAGTGTATTCCCAGCAATGGATTTCAGAGTACTTTCAGCATCAGGCTCAAATGGACAATCTGTGACAGATCCTGTTGGTTCAATTTGTTTGAGGGTACCAACCAGTGTGAAGGTGTTGGATACACTAGTATTGCATAACCTCTTCACTGGTGGAAATTAAACTGAATTACCCACATTAAAAGCAGTTGAGGAAAATGCAGCCTGCTCATTCCACTCTGTGACAGAGCTCCATTGTTTACTCCAAAACTATTACAAACACATCAGTGAGCCTGTGACGTGTTCCTTTATGATTGTGAAAATGGAAAATGCTGGGATCTGTTTTTATTTTAATATACAGTACAGTCCATATATAACGTCTGTGTCCTGTCAGTAGTCCAGTTTTCCTCACATGTCCCCATCTTCTCTGCCTCCAGGTCATTGACATCTCCATGATCCTTGCAGAGGCCATCCGTAGAACTCACAACGGCGAGTCTGTGTCGTACCTGTTCAGCCATGTCCCCTTGTAACAAATGCTGTCTGCTATAAACTCATTTCCTGTTACACCAAATAAGAGGGAGTTGCCCCAAACATAACCATTATCAAAGATGTTCAGCTAGCTAACCATAAAAAAGAAAAAAAATACAAAAAGGAATGAAGTGTTTCATCTGTTACTAATGCTGACCCCTCTCACTTGAGTTCCTTTGCCCTCTGAGGAGTGTCCCCTTGTGCCCAGGGCACCAGCGTATTTATTGTACTTGGATGAATGCGTTTATCCAGGACAAAGTTTGTCTGCTTTCATAACACGTCGCAGAGTTTCTTCTGACCATTTCCTCCTCTCAGGGAGTCCTTTCAGTCTGTTGTCAAAGAGCTTGTATCATTATTCCCGACAGGTCCCGGTGGTCAGGAGGAGCATCTGGCAGATGAAGCTGTTACAGTGCTTTTTTTTGTTACTATGAAAGAGTGTAGTTTTTCATGTTGCTAAGATAATAATGAAGTGAATGTGTACTGAACTAGTTTACAGTGCCACTGAAGCTCCACTCAACCAAGAGTGCCTCAACAGCCTGAAATGAAATTACTTTCACACTCCCTCAACTACAGATTTATCTTTATTTTGTCACTGGATGAGGAGTGGACATGTTTATTAACAGGCTGGAGAAGACGTCTGGGGATGTTTCTTTCAGCTCTTGAGGTGCCCTCAGTGAGTGGGGTCTCCCCAGTGTCCAGGATTTGTCCTTTCTGTAGTGAAGCTGTCAGGTTTTTAGCTTGGGGTCTCTGCGGGCTGGAGCTTCCTTCATAAATGTTCACCTGCTTTTTTTTCTCTCTCTTTCTCACTGTGTTTTTTAAGTCAGGAGGAAGGATTTGTCATTAATGCATAATATAGTGCATCTCATAAGTGTTTGTGTTCATTTTTTTCAGTAGGATGAATGCGCCAGATATCTGAGGGTGTGTTCTTAATAAAATTGAATATGCATAAAATCCTTAAATTGGTGTTTGTGTCTTGTGATGATCTCAAACTACAATCACTTATTTTTATAAATACATTTGAAAAAGCGGATCATTTAATCCAATGTGTGTTCCAAAGGCAGAAGAGGTGGTATTAAAATCTGTTTGTGATGTAAATGTAGCTTCATTACAGCAGATGAAATTAAAGTTAAATAAGCAGTGCACTGATAATCACAATAACGTAAAGGTTACTGAAAGAAAACAATTCCTATATCATGAGACATTTGAGCATGTAATAAAAAATAACCATAGTGGCATTGCATTCAATATGATGATGTTAATAAGGATGTAGGATTCAAAATAAATCAACCGGATTTATTTTTCACCGGTCACTGTAAGAGACACTGACCCTCCAGGAATTCACGTGTGGTCACGTACTGACACAGAAGTACCTCGTCACATACCACGGAAGGGGTGGGACTGTAAAAATCAGTAGAGCAAAACAACCAATCCCAGAGCAGTAGACGACAGTGTGGGTGGGTCTACAGCCATTTTGGACGGGGCGGGTCCTACGCGTGGTTGCTTGACTCAAACCGGCCCCAACCTGCCAGCTATCCGGAGCCGGTAACGGTAATCGAGCGTGTGTTCATCTGAAATCGCTTGTCCTCTGAGCAGCGCTTGACGAGAGACACCCCCCCCGCCTTCACACGCTCCAGGACAGGAAGGAGGAGATTTTACACGACGCTCCATCACACAGGCCTGGTGCTAGCACACTCGGTTAGTCCGTGTTTCTCCCTTTCATTTCCATTCATTTCATTGATTCCTATGTAAAGTGCCTTGAGATAACGTCTGTTATGATTTGGCGCTATATAAATAAATAAAATTGAATTGAATTGAATTTCTTGATATACCAGATGCTCTTTAATTTACTTTCATTTTTATACTATCTTCTGTTTCATTGTGAATGTCCTTCCTCTGTCAATACCAGCCGACTGATGCAATGTGTTTGTAAGTAAAAGGGATCTGCTGGTATATATTCAAGTCTCTGTGAAAGAGACTCTTCGTTTTATGTTATTATTATTAAACAAGCGTAATTTAACTTGGTCTGAATTTCAATATACATATGATCATCATTCATTTTAGAACAGAATAGAAAGTTTTGATTCCTTCCCCAGGGGGAACCCACATTTACAGTCGCTCACAAATTTACAATAGGAGAAGGAAATGTGCATAGGAATAAAACAAATTAAGTAAAATTACAAATTCCCTCTATATACGTAAATGTCAGTAGCATTATGGCTGTCATCCTGGGACACTGTCTATCATGTCTGATGTGATCTCTGTTCTCATTCCTACCCAAAGCCTCAGTATGCAACCAAGCCTTGAAGACGGAGAGGGCCCCTGGCTCTCCAAGTTTCATATCCAGTCCTACCTGAATGGAGGGATGTCCAGCTTGCTGGCCACCATCATTGTCTTCCCTGTCTACAAGACTGTTTACCGTCAACAAATCCACAACAGCCCCATTCACGAGGCAGCAGGACAGCTCCTCAAAGAGGGATATAGGACGCTCTTCAGGGGAGTGACCCCACCATTACTGATGAGAACCCTGACTGGCACGCTGCTCTTTGGGCTTCAGGACACTATCCTCTGCCAGCTGTCATCCCAAAGTGTCATCTCCACTTCTGCCCTGCCTGCTCTGGCTGGGTTTGGTGCCGGTCTGGTGGAAGCTGTGGTGTTCACCCCCTTTGAGCGGGTCCAAAATGTGTTGCAGAACGGCCAACACCATCACCATCTACCCACCCTGAAGAGCGTTCTCGGCAGGCTGAGTGCGCAGAGGGTGGCCAGTGGGTACTACAGAGCCTTCCTGCCCATTGCGGCCCGCAATGCTTTGGGCAGTTCCCTATACTTTGGTCTGAAGGGGCCCATATGTGCTGCTCTGGCCAGAGAACGGGTTCCTCCAATGGCTTCATCTTTCGTATCAGGGGCGCTGACCTCCATGACCATCAGCTTGGCACTGTACCCGCTCTCTGTGCTGGTGGCGAACATGCAGGCACAGGTGGGTGGAGAAGTGAAAGGGGTCATGGCTTGTTGGCGGCTGCTGTGGAAGTCTCGGAACCAAAGTGTGGCTCTGCTTTACAGAGGAGGCTCCCTTGTTATTTTAAGATCATGCATCACATGGGGAATCATATCAGCTATCTATGACAGACAGCAGAAGCACTCAAGCTAAGGAGACACACAGAAACTTTCAGAGTGATATCAAATTGCCATATTTAAATTGATATCAAATATCATATTACTGTAGCATGCTGCCTTGATTTCCCAAGACTACATTTTGTCTTTGTGCAGCTGCCTCATTCACTCAAGTCCGGCAAGAACTAGGGCGTGATTCTTCATCTCTTTCAAACCAGCACCACTGAATGCAGAAGCCAAAGTTAACGCCCCACTGCCAGGGCTTGTGTCCTCGAGATGGTGTGCCAGGATTTAATGTTAGCCAAAGCTGTTTGTGCAGTAAACCATATGGTGCTGGTCAATCACAGTTGCCTTGTATTTACATTTGTCTTAAAGTGGAACTCCATCCTAAACCCAGTCAGTGTACGCCATCAAATGTGAAAACATCCTCTGCAACTTCCGTCGAGGCATTAAAGGGTCTAGCACATGAGCATTACAGAGCAAAGGGACCCCCCCCCCCTCCTTTTCTCCATCCTTTGCTTTCTTAACTTTCATTCCTACATTTTGGGGACAAATTCATGTTAATGAATTCAAGGGACAAATATTTTTATGACTCAGGGGTCAGCACTGATACCTCACAGCATGGGGGTCCAGTATATCCCCACTATACATGCTGGAACATGTCTGGGACATGTCCCATCACCCCCTGCAATTAGACCAGGACCATGCATGGATGAAATATATTAAAGCTCATCGACAGGCTGTCTGTAAGTGTAATATGTACATACAAATATGTATGTATGTAAATGGACAAAGAAATGGTGTAACAAATAAACTACTGATGTGTCTCTGCTGTGCACTCTGTTCTGTGGGGGTGAGATGTGGTTATGCTCTTTGTCAGATGCGGTTATATTGTAATCAGTCCACTAGATGGTACTGTGTTAATAAAAAAGACATGAAATCATTCACTCCAACAACAGAGAGGCTGAGAGCTGGAGCCAGGGACGTGGGCGGACTGACTTTGCTCCATGAAGCAGCCCATAATATCTCTGGGATGACTTACAGCGATTGTGTCCAATGGCAACTGCTCTTCTGGGTTCAGGGAGCCAATGGGAGAGGGAGCAACGGTTTCCTCTCTGGTGTGCGGAAGGGCGTGTTGTCTCTATAAAAACAGTTGGCTTTGCTCAGACTGTACAGACACATCTTACCTGGAGAGGAAAATGTCGCAGCCCGCTAGTCAGACGGTAAATTGACGTTGATCTCTTTTTCCATTCATGCATTGAAACAGCTATCAGAGGGCGGTGGTTGTTGTGTAACATTCCTGGTCTGAACTATGCTGATACTTTTACTGAATGCTTCTTCCTCCTTTCTGTGGGCATGACCAGGGCACTGTATCTGCAGGTACTGAACTCCTTTGCATGCAAACACTCTTTGCGTGTCCAGGACATGCTCATTATAACACTGGTGTACAATGTGAAGGTGTGGACATAGTGATACTGCCTCTAAATGTCATTTCCCATCAAAATTAATGCAAGAAGAAACTGTGCAGTAAACAGGACTTTAGGATTTAGTCTATTCTGGTTGGAAAAGGTTTTTTTTAATATAAGAAATGCTCTGGTTGTTTGATATAAATTGAATCACTTCAATCACGATACGGAAATGTGAATAATGGTTACCAGTTGACCCTGCGGAACTGCGTACCAGAAAGAAATACGACACCACGTTAGAGCTGTTTGTTTCTTGTCGGCAAGTAGGTTGCAAAGTGCATGTTGTTTCTTGTGACTGCTTTCATAATTCCAGAGCTCGGACTGGTCCTGTCTTTTTTACTGAGGTGTGGCTTGATTGGTGTACCTGCATGGACAAGCACTGCAGATAACATCATCACTGATGAATCTAATGCCCTCTCAGTGAAAACTCATCTTTTTATTCTCTTCCTCCATCAGACCTGTCCCAAGACGGACGACGCAAAAGGCGAGCTCAATAAAGGTATCGCAGGCTTTCAAAAGGACAAACTAAAACATACTATCACGGACGAAAAAGTTTTTTCACCAACTAAGAAGGGTAAGTGTGTGTGTGTTTCTAACAAAAGTCAAATTCATTTGGCCCCTATTCAGGTTTTTACCTTCTCTGCAGCTAATCGTTGGACATAGTGAGCTGTGTCATGAAACTAAGCTGATGATTAACTGGAGGTACACACCTTGCGTGTGTGTTCCTTGTTTGTGTTGGCCTGACTGACACTGTTCATTTAACATGTAAGAGAAAGCCCAAACAGAGTGTGGAACTCAAAGAGTGTAGCAGGCTTGTAGCTGTGAAAAGATTCCACCGCAGCTTTATGGGAAATGGAGAAACCAGTTGTTTTGGGGATGAAAAGCTTTGATTTTGACAGTTCATTAAAAACGTCTATTTTTATGAACCTCTAATCTGCTGCAGCAGCTCCCAAATTATTTTTCCATTTTAAACATGGAATGCTGGAGGCACTCGACCTTTGACTGTAGCTTTTTTCGGAACGATAAATGGAAGTGATTGTTCAGATTAATACAATATTGCAATGATGGTGTGGTATAAATTTGTCCTGCTAACATCCAGACTCATGCTGATCCCCTCATATGTGTCTGCGCCTTGTGATCACACAGATATGGAAGAGGACAGGAAGGATGAACAAGCAAAGGTTGCGATAAAGTAGCCAAAACAAGCCTGCCAGGACTCCGCCTCTTCACGCCACCCCTTTACCTGTCCATACATGTGTCAGGCCTCTGCCCATCTGCCTCTGTTTTCTGCTGCAACGTTTGATCAGAAATGGTGTTCGGGTTTGGGAAATGATCTGTCTGTAATCCCAAAGGAAATTTAACGGCTGCATTTTTACTGCTTCTTTTCTTTTCACAGCTGAAAAAGTGCAGATAAACACATTAAAAACAAACACGAACAGCTATATGAATGGAAATCCATCTTTGTTAACAATTCCACACTTATACCGCTCAATCATGCCATTAAAAAAAAAGTTGATATTTTTGTTTTAATAAAAACATCAATGTTAAAATGTTTTGCTTGAGATTCATTTGTGTATACTTCATTAAAGCGTCCCGCACAGCATCATATTTTGTTCAGGAATTGGTCAGAAAATCACATATAATATAAAATATAACAGCTATGTTTCTAATGGACACAAGTGGAAAATAGAAATGAAAATAATTCTAAATAACACTTGCCCACACTCAGTTATTGCAGTTGTCATTTCTCTTTACAGTGCTCCATGTGCATACGTATAATATTGTCAGTGCAGCATGGAACTAAACAAAGACATTTCAAGAAACAGGTCTATGAATTAACGCTGAGTCTACCTTGCATAACATCCATCACGTTCCCAGGGCTGGAGCACAGGGGCATTCCAGCTGACACAGGGAAGGAGGTAACACCCTGGACAGGTTGCCAGCATATCACAGCACCAGCTTGCTGCTGGTGCTGTGATATGCTGCCAGAGGAAACCCATTGGTTTAATGTGTGTTTGCTATTTGCATCTATCAGTCCGCAATTTTGATCCCCATAAATGTTCTCATTCGTTCCATACAGTTGTGTCACACGTTTACTATTTATTATTTGAATTCTGACGCTCGGTTACCATATTATTTAAATGCTTGCTTTAAACACTTGTTTATGTATTTAAATACTCTTTTGGACTGCCATCTATTCATTATTTTACATACAATGCCTTCATTGTTCCCTGTTTCTACTCCTCTTTATTTTGTGGTTTGTGTTTCATGTATAATGACAGTAAAGACTCTCAGGACAAGGAAAATGCAAACGTACAGAATTACCCAGAGCCTGACACCTGTGATGCAAAAGGGCTAAACTACCTAAATGTACGGATTTGTAGTATTGGATGCCACAGGACTTGAGAAGAAGCACAAGTCACTAACACCCTCCTCATGCCCAGGAATCAGCGAACAGGGGATTCTTTCACTGCTCTCTGTGCTCAATAAATAAATAAAACAGACGTGGAGTTTGAATCAAAGTCTCAAGGTGTCAACGTCCAATTCTTCTTCTTCATGAGCATGCACAGTCTGTGGCTGCTCTCGAGCGATATATATATTTGATTTGAGTTTTTTCTAACTTGGTGGAATGAATCACCACCCAAAAGTCTCCTGGTTCGAGATTCACTACAGGTTCTGGCCTGCTGAAGAAAACGGAATAGGCGAGTTTTAGGTGATGCACATTCCAGACTGGCAACATGAAGGTTAATTAATGCTGACAAAGAGCTAATGGTAAAGACAGAGCCGTGCACTTCACAGTTCATTTGTTCCACGATTGCTCAAGTTAGAGCAGGCTGTGACTTTCCACCACAGGCCTGCTGAAACATGCTCACACGACAACGTGCAACTACTTGAAATGAAACGCTTAGAATTTTTATTCACCAAGATGAAGATGAGTTGGGCAGATATATTTTATAGTCACGGGGCAGATGGCAGTGGATGGGTGTTGCTTCCATTGTTCGCAGAAATCTTTCAGGCTCAGGCCTGCCTGTGTTCTGCAACAGGAAATGCTGCAGCACAAGAAGAGACGGGTCAGATGAGGACAAGGCTTAATGATAGGAAGTAGACAGTTAATGTCCTCTAAACAAACATGAAGCCAAGAGGCGAACGTCACATTCCCCAAATGTGACTGCAGGACCTCAGTTTCTATTCTCAGCTATAGCACTGACACTGAAACCATCATTTATTGCTCTGTTTTGTTCGGAACTCGAGCATTGCCTCAAGGAATGCATTATCAAAGTGAAACCATGCGACACGACCGGGTGCGTGTTCCCTGGCCCAGCTGTGGCATAATCCTCGTCTGACACATGTTTGAAATATCCATTTTACTTAGGGCACTGCATTCTTTTTTGCTTTCATACTTTTTTTTTTGGCACGTTTATGTCCATGATCGCACTGACAAGAGAACAGCGACACCCCGTGGCGACAATGGGAGCTAACCTCAGACAATAATAATAATAATAATAATGATTTGTTCTTTGAGTATTTCTCAAAACGATGTTACAGTGTGCCTCACTTCAAAAACACATAAGTAGAAACACAGAAGCAAAAAGATTATAAACATTGGTGTAGGAGAAGTGTATCAATCTCTCATTACGATGGTAAAAACTAGAACCAGGGAATGCAGTATACTACTACCAGCATTTGAGCTTTGATCCAAAGGAAGCAATTGACCTTGACTTCTATATTTTCACAGGTAGGGTGCATCAGAGTCTTGGAGGTGTTAATCCAAGACTGTACAGGGATGAAAGATCTGCAACGGGAGATGAGTTTACTCTGGGTTAAACCAGAGGCTTTCCACTTCATTTAATTAGCCTTAAAAGTTAACTTGTAAATCGATTCAAGTTTCACTGACACTTCCAGAACCTTAAATGACAATCCATGACACAGATCCCTGTCATGTAAAAAGACATCTCTCCAGTAGATGGGAGTGTTTGACTATTTGTGACTTCAACGGGAGAAAATTCTTATACATTTTTTTTTTCACATGACACTGATAATAAATCCAGCTAAGAGCAGCAGCAGATTCCCCAGCCAGATACACTCACAACTCACAACTTAGGAACCTCTGAAGAGATCAGGTGAGGGCACAAGCTGAAGGGAACGTTTTAGTTCAGCTGCAGAGGTCACATGTCTTTGTTTGCAGCACATCACCAATGACGTAGGCCCCATTGAGAAAACTCATTTGACGTCTTCATGGCCACTGAGAGTGTGACCCCTCTTTTAAACCTCAAATATTTGTTTATTTCTGATTTCTCCTCATGTTTAATCCGCTGTGTGAGTATGAGCGGACCCACTGGCCACGACTGCATCCTCTGGAGTATCTGCTGTGTTCTCACAGGGCTCAGTCATTACTGAATACCTCCTCAGCTCTAAATATGATGTTAATGATGCCCTTGTTTTCAAGAGTGTCCTACTGGACAAACAGTCCTTAGCACTTACCTACGTTGCCTTCTAACTCTCTGCTTGTGTTTGTACTTATCGCTGTTGTTGTTGGTTTGATTGGCGGGTGGCATCGTGTTGGTGGTTGCATTGTTGTCACCTACTTCATTCTCCAAATTATGTGTTACTCTTGTTGTTGCTTGTACTTATTTCTTGTAAGTCACTTTGGATAAAAGCAAAATGACTTTGAAGACTTTGCAGATTATCTCAAAGCAGCAGGAAAGAGAAACTCTTGCTCAGACATTTGTGTCCCCCCTGGCAGCAGCTCCATGGTGGAGTTTGGATTGGTTGTAATGGGGGGGGGGCTGGAGGGAGGAACCCCCACATCCTCTCACTCATCGCGGGCATCATGCAGAGGTGTTGCTGATGGGGGAGGTGGGTGAAACTCCTTCCAGATCCTTTCAGAGTGTCTGATAGCAGCATTGGGAGCTCCTGCTGCTGAGTCCAGTAACTCTTCTCCTCCATAGGGGGGCGCTAAGTGCCAATGACCCCCCCCCCCTCCCGTACAGAGGGGGAGGTGCTGCTGCTGCTGCTGCAGGTCTGTTCGCTCAGTGCGTGTGCGTGTAAACTCAACTCCATCAACAAGCTAATTAGCGGCGATGTGATCGGCGCTATCGGCGGCGCAGCGGCAGGAGAGCATGGACTAGCCGACCCCGGCAGCTCACATCCCCGCCGCCTTCCCCACACGCACCGGCTAATTATTAGCGGCTCCACTCATGCGGCCGCTGGAGCTCCGGGGACTTTGAGCTCGCTGGGACAACAGCGCTCACCGACCGGTACGACTCGCCCGGTAGCATATGCTAGCAGAGCTAATGCTATTGCACGGACACGCGCGCGCGTTTTGTTTTGTTTTGTTTTGAAAAATTAAACTCACATAGCAGCTGCTGCCGAGCTCCCGGGTCCGTGAAGCGATGCTCGGGCTCTTCTCGGGCTCTTCTCGGGGCTAGCCTGGTGCTGAGGTAGCCACCGAACGTCGCCATGTAAATACTGGAGCTGTGGCGCTGGAGCTTCCTGGTTAAAGCGAACGCGGTTGATCGAAGCCGAACATCTGTGTCCGTGCTCTGTTGTTGTTGGTTGCTGACCAGCTTGGAACAACACGGCGCGTGATGGGAAGGAATTTTTGATAAACAATCACCCTCACAAGATTTCTGGGTTATGGACAGATACATGATGTGATGAACAGTTTCAGCCTTTTGTCCTCAGGTGTTTGTAAATCCACCAACTTCCAGGTCTGGAGAACCCCCCCCCCCTGTTCTCAGCTGTGCTTTTGAATCTGTGTGTGGTTGATGGCGCTTCACTTCACATCAGATGTAATCTAGCATGTTTTCTGTGTTTGTTCATGATCCAGCTGCTCCTCATTTTGCCTTGTCCCCTAACAGAGCAGGAGCATGGTGGTCCCGGACAGTGCCAGTGTGGTCCCCCAGCCTGATTGTGGCAGCCCCGCTGGCCTCACGGAGAGCTCCAAGTCCAGCTGCTCCGAGGTGGCGGAGGGGAGCCCGGACCTGGCAGGGGAGGAGCTGGAGGAGGTCCGAAAGCTGCAGGAGCTGGTTCGTAGATTGGAGGTCCAAAATGAGACCCTGCGCACCAGGGGGAGCAATAAGGCCATCATTCACAGAGGTGCCAGCGGCAACATCAACGAGGGGCTGACCCGCCCGTGCCTCAGGTTGGAGCAGAGCTGTGAGCTGGGCGCCACAGACTTTGAGCTGTCACCCCCACAGGACAGCAACAGCAGCAGCGAGGAGATGTCGCCTCTACCTGTGACCAGCAGGCTGGTAGAAGAAGAGGAGGATGAGGAGGAGGAGGATCGGGGTCCATGCGGGGCGTTTCTCACCTTGACCTGCAGCAACGGAGCGGGGGATACACAAGGGCAAAGCCATACACCAGAGAGCCCCTCTCAGGAAAGTTATGAATCAGAGACACTTGCAGAAAGCGACTCAGGGGTGGACCAAACTGCACTGGATGAGGTGGATGTCCTGGATTTGGAGGACGAGTGTGCAGAAGTAGAGGATGAGGACAGCTGGTAGGTTTCATCGCCTACACTGTGTATCCCACAAATATTCTTGTTTCCTACAATATAGTGAAGTGACCCCTGGCTAGAGTCACTGCTGCACTGACGCAGACCTAAATGTAATATTCATTCATTTAAAATTTCCTGTTTAGATCTCACAAGATCCCCTTGAGCCAGATGAGTGGCTGGAGCCTTTAAATTTTGACCTCTGATTTCTCAGAGCATCACTCCCCTGGAGGGCAGTGACGATGCACTGAGGCATTAGGATATTTAGATTTAAAATTAGAGTCAACTCTGGGCTGAATCAGAAATAGCTTCCTCTCCCTATGCACAGACACGTGGTGTATTTAGCTTTACGGTGGAATACAAGGAGGTGATGTAGAGCACCAGTGATGGAGGAGAGTGAGAGAAAAGAAACCAAGGGGAAGTGAAGGATGCAAAACAAATGGCAGCCTGTTGGTTTGACCCATCTGCTCTAAGCAGCTCTCTTAATAATTATTACGTTGATAATAATAATGACGAAGTGGACCTGATATGCAAACCTTAAGCCTTGTTACATAATGTACTTGTATGTGAAGCAGCTCATCCCTGAATGCAGGTTTTAGAACTTATAAAAAAGTCACCGTTGACACCAAAGGGAACTTAACACTTCCTGTAATGTGGCCATTACGTGGTAATTACATCAACTACAAGGAACACACAGAGAAGGTT
This sequence comes from Pseudorhombus dupliciocellatus, assembly GCA_016785235.1. NCBI lineage: Eukaryota > Metazoa > Chordata > Actinopteri > Pleuronectiformes > Paralichthyidae > Pseudorhombus > Pseudorhombus dupliciocellatus. The sequence continues at coordinate 1,063,786 of JAFBJW010000129.1, read as the reverse complement.
AATTATTTATAATATCTATTCTAACTTTAACATAATCAGTCTGGCCATGTTTGTTTATGCTGTGGGCGTTGCATTGCCCTAAAACAGGCACCATATTGTGTCGGCTATTTAAGCAGCTCAGCCGGGACGCTTCAACAGCCAGACTATTCATGATTTATTTTTTCCAATTCCACATCATTAGCCGTACCATGTGCGCTTTGTGAGGTTATCATAGCCAAAGAAATTCTAGTAATCCCTCGCAACAACATAATCTGATCTGCTCTGGGCAGGATGCTGCCACATGGCTAAACTGCTTTGGGTGGGATTGCGCAGCATGTGATCCGAGGGCCTCCCCGTGTGATCAGACCGCGGCAGGCACAGAAACACTTGCTTTTTTGGATTCAAAGAAGTAGAAGTGTATAATTACATTATAAAATTGGAAAAAAGTGAAACTTGCAGTGTTTCCTCCCTTAGATCGTGTTCCTTCAAGGTCTGTTATAATGTGTGGGTGTAGCACTGGTGTTCTTGGATGTATGGTTAGATCTCCATGTCCTGTGTGAATGGCAAGAGCAGCATTCCAATCTGCAATCAAAAACACGGATCGTTATTCCTCATCAAACACAGGATTCGTGTCTGAAAGAGGCAGCTTCACCCACTCCCCCAAACACACAGAGAGTAGCTGTGTTTGTGTGACCTGAATATGTGCTCACTCCCTGTGGGAAATGGCCCCCTTTGTGTTTGGCCGATGGGAATATCATTTGGAGTTGATTGGTCCAGAACCGGTCACTCCGGGTCCTTCCGTGTTTGGAACTCAAAAGGATCAGCCCACGTGACGCGGCTCTTCAAAAGCACTGTGGTGAACTTAATGGCTGTTCGACAGTAGGCACGTTGCAGCCAAAGCATCACAAGGTTTTCAGATGATGATGATGAGGTTTGATGGTTCATAGGTGTGACAGAAGATTGTTGTCTTGTGGTGCACAGTAATGCAGTAGTGCAGGATAGCCAAGTGCATAAGATGCTTTCCCATACAGTTTAACTTTTTAACTGTCTGCCATCCTTGTACAAGGATGCATGCATGAGTTCATGAGTCTGACAGGAGGCTGGGGTCAAGGATGTTTAACACTGCATTACTTACTTCAAATATTTGCACACTCATTACGTCCCTGACTTCAAACAGCCTGATTGTGTGTTTGAGCGTGACTTTCCGCCTGTGCTTGGCCAAGTTTGTCACACATTGTGCAGAGCTAAGCACAGTGCACATATTCAGTGCCACATAGTGCATACTTTGCCCTCCTGTGGTTCACGCTAATCTTTCGTTTACACTGCACTTACCGACGCCTTTGACAAGCATGTTTAACAAGACAGCAAAGCAGCATTCTTTCTTCAGCTTTTAATGTACCATATTTTTTTGAATCATCTTTGTATTTGTAGTAATAATAAGTTTTCTTCTTGTCTACTTCCTCTTCTCAGGTTATACGTGTCTCCTAAAAAACAAGTAGCAGATCCAGGCCCAGAGTCTCCACTGAAATGGTGTCGGCAGGTTCTCGACCACCGCAGCCCAGAGACGGAGAAGGCTTGTCGGACCCTGATCAGCCGCTTGGATCAGAGTATGAGTTCACCATTTCTTTGAATTGGAACAGTTTGAATCTCTCAAAGTAATTATTTATCTGCATTTTAATTACTTTCTATGGAAACCCTGAGATGAGACGACTTTTTTTTTTTTATTGAAAGATGTTGCATGTTGCAGAAGTCCATGTCTGATCCAACAGGCCCTATTCATTATTCATCCTGCTCGCAGCTCCTGCCTCTCGCACAGTGCAAAAGCTGAACAACACAGTTATTCACACCAGGGCTGAGTGACTACATGAAGTCACAGGCTGGGTTGTATTACCTTCTCCCCCTCTGGGCCAGCTCTCCTTTTTTTAAAACAGTAGCACTGGGCCATGAAACTGCCAGTTGAGGTGCAGCTGGTTTCAGTGTAATTGTAGAAACTAAAGGGAATTCTTTTTACTTTGCAGAGAGAAATTTCATCTGTTTCTCTGCACAGTTCCTGTGTCAAATGGAGTAAACATTAAGATCCACTATTGAATTTAACTTGCCCTGGGAACCCTGATATGGCTTTAACAATATTCAGTGCTTATCTTAATATCATTTACCCTATTGAATCAGGTCTGGACATTCTCCAGAGTATCAGGGTCACTTGTTCACAACAAGGGGAAAATGTATGTAGTTCACACAGGACAGAACGTCTCCATATACACGTTTTGTTTACAGCACATCAGTACCAGCATCCTCCCACCAACATCTTCATCGACTTCTTATTTTCAGTTATGTGTCTGTCTCATGTTAAAAACGTCACAGTTCTAGAGACTGTCTGAGGCAACTGACTCTGACATGCGTTCTCACGTACAGCCCCTCCAGAAGGTCAGTAGATTGTCCCTAACTGTGTGATATTCCTCTCCTGTCCCCAGCTACGTCTCGATGGAGGAACATGTACAGCAGTCCGTCAGTGGAGGCAGGCTTGGCAGGATCAGGCCTGATCTCTCCTGGGTACCACAAATCAACTAACAAATCCCTACTAACCTGTGGCAGCTCAGGTATGGCATGAAATTAACACACTGTTGCGTATATTCTGCTCTACACAACAATCGGACTGACATCAGTTACTGTACGGGTGTAGGTCAGTTGATGCCACGTGTGTGGGGGCTCTCTCTGGGAATATGTGAAACATTTTTGCATGTTTAATGATATAACACATATTCTGGATGTTATGAATAACCATCTTCCAAAGGGAGCCATGTTGTTAATTTAAAACTGCAATCAGCAAAAAACAAATCAATATGAAATATTCTCAATATTCCAGTGAACATTTGGAGAATAATTCCTGCTAAACAGCAGCACATCCAGGGAGAATGTAAGTGCAGATGCTCTGAAAAGTGGTGAAGCTTCACACTGCAGTAGAGCAAGCCAATATTTGACTGTCACATTCTCCGGAGATGATCCTCATGTTTCATAGAAACACATAGAAACAGATACTTTGGGAGATGGCCTGGTGTGGTTTAAAGTATATGTGGGCTATACTTGTCTACTTGATGACAACACTGAAGTACTGCAGGTATGTGATGATTCTAACCTGTGTGAAGTGAGCTGTGCCGTGTTGGTGGTTCCTGCTGTGTTGTGGCGATTTGTGTGTCACCGTCACTTTGTTTTATCCCTCACGTTGCCTCACAACACCTGGCACTCTTTAATGTTGTTGAGAAAAGCCTGTGAGTAACACATCTTTGCATGGGCGTGTAAGTGCTTGGTTTGTGGGCAGAGGCCCAATCTATTCCCAGACTTCTTATATAACCAAGTGGCCCCAGATGATGCTGTCACTTCCTGTTTGTCACAAATTGTTGGGCCTGTGTCCGACAGACACGCCTGGCGGGGGGGGACGTTTGCACACAGCTTTCACTGGGCGTCATAATCATCGGCAGCCTGTCCTTTCCAGACTGATGCTGCTGTATTTGTTTTGCAGAGAGATGCCGTTTAAGATAAATTCACCTCTTATTTTCACAATGTTGGGCGGGTCTGTGCATCGCCTTATGCATTATACAGGCAGCCAGGGTGAGTGAGAGTGCACCTCAGACTCTTCACTGCCGGATCTTATCTGGCTTACCTGGCTTGAAAACTGAGGTTTTGACAGACATTTGAAAATTGGGTCACATCTAGTATTTTATTTTATTTATATTTTTTCCTGCAGACAATGATCTGTTCAAGTAAAACGCAGTAAAACTGAACCTGAGGCATCTTTCTTTGTTACCAGCAGAGAGGCGGGACACAGTGTTGCTGTCACTGACGTGTGAGATGCAGCTTGTAGTTACAGGCCTCCCACTGTGCTTACAGGTGTCACAAGCATGCAGTCGGCCCTGAGCTCCCAGTCGTCTATAGACAGTGAGCTCAGCACGTCCGATGACTCCATCTCCATGGGCTACAAGCTGCAGGATCTCACTGATGTCCAGATCATGGCTCGCCTACAGGAAGAGAGTGAGTGGAGGTGTTTCCAAACTCCAGAGAGTGGATGATGAAAGTGATGTCAGAGATTAAACTATGTTTCCCTTTTTAACTTTTACGATTGTCCTATCAGGTCTGAGGCAGGATTATGCTTCCAGCTCAGCGACTGCATCACGCCGCAGCTCCACTGCGTCTCTTCAGTCCCTGCGGCGGGCTGGCACCTACAGCGATCAAGAATTTGACACTTACAGCCTGGAAGACGAGGAGGATGAGTTCTGCTCCATTCCCCAGAGGCGGCATCACTTCACCCCCTCGCCCTTAGGCTCACCCCGGTGCCTGTCCCCCTCCACCTCCAACCACGGTCAGGAATACAGCAGCCGACTCGGGGCGCCGCGCTCAAGAACACCCAGGCGATCTCTCCAGGGCCCCAGTGCAGAGCTGCTTAAATTTGCCAAGAGCGAAGGTAGGGAATTCCTCGCAGTTGTTCACAGTAACCCAGGAAGATTAGAGCAACAATCCCCGGGATGCTGTCGTACCTAAGCCGCGACTGTGTGTTCTGTCGAAGTTGAATGTGTTGTGTATGTGTGGTTCCAGAGGAGTTGAGACACAGCATGCCTAATCTGGCCCCTCGCACCAGCCTACGTTCCCTGGAAGCAGTCAGAAACAGCCGCAGCATGGAGGCTAACCTCCAGAGCTCTGGCAACCGCATGTCCCACCTGACTCACTCCCCCTCCACAGGTAACCCTGTCCTCCTCACCGGGTCTGCACCACTCCACCTCTGTTTGTCTTGCCCTCTGTATACTGTCACTCTTTTCCTTACACATTACGTCCTCTTAACCTCTGCATGGACACAGGTAAGGTTTGCCCTGTTGGACAAGGTGAGTGTTGTTAAAGGTGGAAGTTGGGCTCGAGAGAGAATAATTTATACGCACTGTGGTCACTGCTTCTGCCATGAGGGTGACGTTCCATGTGTGCTCCATCTGATCTCTCTGCATCTGTAGTCTGTGGTGATGAAGTAGCAGGGTAATGCGATCTAACGCCCCTCTAGTTTTACTAGAACATTTATGGGGCTGTCGTATCTTATTGATAACATGGGACTGTGGGGGACACTGTTGATAGCCCATCAACACATCTCTAAAGCTTATAGCTCAGCAGGCAGAACGGATCTCTCCCAGCACAAAGTGCACCAGATTGATTTTAAATAATCGACTGATTTGGATTTTAACTACTGGATCATGTATTTTTCTTGACTGATAGCACATTAAACTGCTTCTCCCTTCTTCCACTGAAGGTATGGCTGGTAGTCGAATGCGTAGCAATGGCCAGTCTCCTCTCTCCCTGCGGACTCCAGTCAAAGCCGTCAGTCCAGTCGGCTCCATGGCAGCCAGCCGTCAACCTTCACGAGGCCTACCCGTCATCCAAGGGCCGCCTGCAGGAGGGGGCCGCAGGGTCCAGTCCCCGGGCTCAACCAATGGCAGAGCCTACATACCTGGGAGAGCCTCGACTGGGGCAGGGCGGTCTGCTGTGGGCCAAGGACAAGCTGCATCCACCAGGAGTAAACTAACACAGCCGACCAGAAGGTGAAATCCATATATTAAGGAATACAGAGAAGTAAATGGCAAAAAATACTCTGACTTAAACTAACACCCCTTTTTTTATAGGTCTATGGGTATGACAAGACTCTCAGATGACTCTTGGAAAGATGGCTGCTACTGAGTCTTATCGATGATGAAGGATGTTCACTGCTGCAGTCTTCACCTGACCTCTCCCCATGACCTCTCAGAATATAACAAACACAGCCACTGTGTCCGCACCGGTGTCGTCGTACATCCTGCCTGCATTCTGGACCCGAGAACTGGGCTGCACTGGATTCATGTTTGAAACTCAAACAATTTCTCTGGCATGAAACATTTGTCAACCCACACACACACACACGGAGGACGTGTAGGCACCAAAAAAGGCAACACATGCTTCCTCCACTTGTTATATGGACCAACTCTGAGCTTCCAGATGATTTGTTTGTGTCAATTTTACTTATTTTTCTATGGAAAACTTGAGAAACGGCTGGAATATAAAGGGTTTTAATTATTGTTCTGTAGATGTTATTGCTATGAAGACAATTCAAATGAAGATGACATTGGTTTGTTCATGTTTTTGTGAATTACTACTAAATGAAGGTGCTGAGTGTTGCATGCTTGGTTTTGGTTTTCCCTTAATACCACCAGCCTTTCTCATCGTCATGTAACTGCAATTTGACAAATCCTCCATGTGTCCCATGATGATCTGTATGGATAGTTTTAAATTATCATAAGTTTGTGTCGTATTTGTGTTTTGCTCTTTGCTAACACGGCAATGCAACTCCTCTGAACCACACTTTCCTCATGAATATTTAAAAAAAGAAGAAGAAAGCAATGTGTGCCAATGTGCATTTCAGCTGCAAAACTTTTTGATTCCAGAAGTAATACCGAGTCATTGAAGGTACTGTTAACGTTCTGTGTTTTCCAGGCATTTCTACTGCATATCTAGAGGTGTGTTTGCTTTTGGATACCACTGTAATAAAGATGTTTATGCACGAAGGCCGTGTGCCTTACACAGCTATGCACCCTCTTGCAGAGTGCCTCAGACAATTAGGAGCTGTATTTCAAATGAATAATAAAGTCTCCCCTGAACCTTTAAGAGCGTCTCTGGTTATTTTTAATCCATACGTGTCAAGACTTTGCCTGTTGATTGATGACACTACGCAGAGCATCCACCGAATGGGCAGCAGCACCTCCTGTTTATTTCCTGGCTGCGTGACCAAAGCGCTCATAAATAGGAGCAGGACGTTTCCCACCCCATGTGACAAAATGGCCTACAGGCCTCATCTGCGCAAACAAAGTGAGCGCGCAGTGTGCAATCACATCGCAATATTTTTTAATTTCCTTGCGTGACACCGCTGCAGCGCTGTGTCTTACAGCGGAGGATAAGCATGTGCCCGCAGAGTGGCTGGGTGCGTTAATGTAGCTCTGCTCTCCTATGCATGACGCAAATAGTAAAGGATCAGCGGTAAACGAGGCCACGCATTGTCTGCCCCCCGCCCTCCCTCTTGCTTGTCAGGAAGCAAGCTGATTGGCCGAGGCCTAGCAAAGAGTGGCCGGGGATCCAAAACTGCAGGCCGCACTTAGCTTACCGTCAAAAATAAACCAAAACAATAACAGACAAATCTGAGGAGGGGGACAAACGCCGATAGAGTCGGAAGACGACGTTATCAGGTAAAATTATTTTGAATCGATCGGAGGGGCATGCGGAATAAGACGCAAGGGCCCAGTCGGCCGCAGCGGGCCTCTTTCAGCCCTCTCGAAAACAACATGGAAGACGGTGCGGGACAAGCTGCGCCACCTAGCTTAGCAAGCTAGCTAGCCGGACGGACCGCGGATGTCGCGCAGGTTGCAGCGACACGCAGAAATAAACCCACGATGCATTTGTGCTTGTCACGTGCTGTGGTGGCTTTATCGGCGTGGCGACGTTTTGTGTTTAGGTGACTTTGAATTGTCAAATCACATCGGTTATCGCTTTTCATGAATTAGCCATTATGCTAAAACAAAATGGCGCTCAGCGCAACCGTCCTAGCCTGCTGGCTAGTTAGCTCCGGTGGGTGGAGGGCGGTAGCCGCCCTGGTCTGCATTGCATAACGTCTGCGGTACTTTCATTGGCGGCCATAAACTCGGAGCTTGTGTAGTTTTTTTGCGTTCGGAGGACAAGATTCTATTAGAAGAGACCTGAGGCAGGATATTGTAAAAAAGAGACTAAAACCAGGCACCCATACCATTACAACCGAGCACTGCAGACATAACATGTTTGGCTCATTATGAACCGTAATGTGGCGACAGTGCATTTCCTCCCATTAAAACAAGGAGGACCTGTCATCCAGGAGCCGCTGCATGTGAGCTCGTCCCCCCGCACACTGAGCGGGACAGTCCTTTGTCTCTGCTGGTCTCCAGCCATCAGGCTCAACCAGCTCCAGGTGTAAAGCTACAGGTCTGCAGGCTCAGCCCGCCTGCAGTACTGCAGAGAGGCAATGGATGGAGCCAGTGGCCAATAACACATGTGCCGCCCCCGCAGGGGCAGCGCATCATTTTAAAGTCTTCTGCATTTGACTCAGACAGAGGCCATTATTTATGTTAACACCAGTCCCTGATCATGTTCCTGCAACGTTTATGACGTTTGTTTTTAAATGCCATTGTGTGTTTGTGTCTATGCCACAGGGATTGATTACCTTGATGGAAGAAGGCACAGCAGATAACTGATTGGTTTTATTTTAAAGGTTTTGTCGTCAAATGTGAAGGTATGTATTCAGTGGGGTACTGTGACGTTGTCAGAAGTTGTATTAACTTTCATTATCAGTAACACGCACTAACAAAAGTGAGAGCAACCATGTAACACGTGTACACTGTAAATTTTCAGTCTTTTTCCGAGTAAAGACATGGATCAAGGAGGAGGGGTGTTGGAACTGCACACTCAGGAGCTAAAGATGCCCCACGCTATGATCATGCAAGACTTTGGTAGGTGGTCAAGTAGGGTACGGTGACAATGATTGTTTTGCCCAAAGCCCTCAATTTCAACTTGCAGAATGCAGTTCAACACAAATGCCCCCACCTGTGAAAAGAAATGTAAAGATAAAACCATATTAGAGACACTCCCTACATGTACTAATTGGCTTCATTTGGTCACATATTTTTGAATCTGCTGTCCAAATGTGATGTCATTAACTAGCTACATATTAAAGTTACAATAACATTACATGGTTAGTCTGACATCTTTATCATCTTTATAATTTTGTACGTTGAAGCAGGCTTTCATTCCTCCCTCTCTGTTTCTTGTGCTTACAGTTGCTGGCATGGGAGGTCTGGCTCACATCGATGGGGACCACATTGTGGTGTCTGTGCCAGAGGGTATGCTTCTCTCTGATGTGATGACAGATGAGGGCATCCTCCTGGAGCATGGGCTTGAGGTGGAAGGCCTGGAGACACAGGTTGTTGAAGACCTGGAGACAGAGGTGGTGGAAGGACTGGAGACTGAAGTGGTGGAGAGCTTACATGCAGATGTAGAAGGCTTGGAGGTTGAAGGCCTACAGACGCATGTTGTTGAGCTGGAGGCTCAGGTTGTCGACAGCCTTGAGGGGGAGGTGGAAGTCGAAGGTCTGGAAGCACAAGTGGTGGAGGGACTGGACACAGATGTAGATGTTGAATGTCTGGAAGCTCATGTTGTTGAAGGCCTCGAGGAGGAGGTGGAAGTGGAGGGTTTAGAGGCCGAGGTTGTGGAGGGTCTGGAAGTTGATGTGGAAAGTCTGCAGTCTCAAGGGGTTGAGGCCCATGAAATGAGCAGTGAAGACATGGTGTCCTCAGAACACAGTGTGATCATGCCTGACAATATCCTGGGCACAGAGGTTGCAATAGAGGAAGATCTGGACCCCCACCACCACCACCACCATCACGTCCTTACCTCAGGCCTCATCAGGGACTCAAATCACCACCACGATGACATGCCAGACCAGGTGTTTGTGGCAGAGCTTCTGTCTGAGCACCAGGGCAACACCCTGGACCACCAGCTTGTGTCTGAAGGCTTGATGGTAACAGAGTCCGGTTCAGAGACCATAATCCATGAACAGCTGCCAACTGAGGCTGTTCCCCTGCAGACAGATGAGGACGATGATGCAAGAAGCAGCTCTGAGGATTACCTCATGATCTCCTGTAAGACCCCTTTCTGCACGATAACAGCTTAGACTAATTAACGCTATTCTGTAATGTCTTATTGAATGATTGTTATCATGTAATTTCGGATAACACAATGTTTGGATTCTTCTCTGTCACTGTAGTGGATGAGGTGGGAGAGAAGTTGGACATAGGAGACACTCCCCTTGAGATCAGCACTGAGGTAATGGAAGACAAGGAATGCAAAGAGGAAGATGGCTCTGAGGTCATCAAAGTCTACATTTTTAAAGCTGAAGCAGACGACGATTTAGGCAAGTCGATTTCAAATTTACCAGATTGCTGGCAACTCATTATTTTTATGACAGATACTACCTGTAGATATGTTCCCATTCAAAATAAAATCTGTTTCCAGGTGGAACAGAGGTAATAACTGAGGATGATTACCAGAATGGCCATCCTGACCTGGAAGCTGCATCATCTGGCCGACTGGGAGTTGGCCGTGATAAGATGGTCTACATGGCAGTCAAGAACCACCTTAAAGAAGAAGAAGACGACGATGATGATGACAGTGATGAGGATGATGATGATGATGACATCAGTAGGTTCTTTTGTGAAATAGCTTTCTTTCCATTTGTGACAACAAAATGAAATTATCATAAAAATATATTTTTTAAAGGTCTCATAAGTGTACTGATATTGCCTTGTCATGTCTGCAGATAATACCATCGATCAGGTGAAGAACGGGGCAGCTACATCATTTCTGCAAATCCGAGAGGGACTGGGCACCAACCGTGTCCTTAAGCCCAAAGCTAAGAAAAAGAAGAAAGGAGAGATTCGACAATGTCAGACTGGTATGGACAGCTTCTGATAGTGATGTGTAACTTCATGCTGACAGAATTTTACACAGTTCTCTAAGCTACGTGTTGTTTCTTAACCTTCTCTTCCAGCTGTTATCATCGGACCAGATGGCATGCCTTTGACAGTCTACCCCTGTCACATATGTGGGAAGAAGTTTCGTTCACGCGGTTTCTTAAAATGCCACATGAAGAACCACCCGGACCACCTGCTAAAGAAAAAGTACCAGTGTACTGATTGCGACTTTACCACCAACAAGAAGGTCAGTTTCCACAACCATTTGGAGAGCCACAAGCTGCTGAGTCACAACAGTGAGCGCTCTCCTGAATACACTGAGTACGCACGCCGCTACCACGAATCCAGCCCCCTGGGCTCTGACAAGCTCATCGTCAAGGACCGGGAGCCCAAACTGCATCACTGCAAGTACTGCGACTATGAGACTGCAGAACAGGGCCTACTCAATCGTCACCTGCTCGCTGTGCACAGTAAGAACTTTGCACACGTTTGTGTCGAATGCGCCAAAGGCTTCCGCCATCCCTCAGAGCTGAAGAAACACATGCGGACCCATACAGGCGAGAAGCCGTACCTCTGTCCGCACTGCGATTTCCGCTGTGCAGACCAGTCCAATCTAAAGACTCACATTAAGAGCAAGCACGGTGCAGATCTGCCCTTCAAGTGCAGCCACTGCCCCCAGGCCTATGCCGACGCCCGAGAACTCCAGCGTCACATAGAGATGGTGCAAGGCCACAAGACCCACCAGTGCCCACACTGTGAGCACAAGAGCACCAACTCCAGTGACCTGAAACGACACATTATCTCCGTTCACACCAAGGACTTTCCACATCAGTGCGACGTGTGTGAGAAAGGCTTTCACAGGCCTTCTGAGCTGAAGAAGCACGCAGAGACACACAAGGGCAACAAGGTGCACCAGTGCAGGCATTGTAACTTCAACGCTCCCGATACCTTCACCCTGAGCCGCCATATTTTGTCCTTGCATACGAAGGACCTCCCTTTTAAGTGCAAGCGCTGCCGGCGAGGCTTCCGGCAGCCCGCCGAGCTGAAGAAGCACATGAAGACACACAGTGGTAGAAAGGTTTATCAGTGCCAGTATTGTGAGTATAACAGTACGGACGCTTCTGGCTTCAAACGTCACGTCATCTCCATTCACACCAAGGACTACCCCCACCGCTGCGACTACTGCACCAAGGGCTTTAGGAGGCCTTCAGAGAAGAGCCAGCACATAGCCAGGCATCACAAAGACATGATGATGTAATGTCATCACACACACGCACTCCTCTTTCCCAAATAAATCTGTGTCACACCCGGAGATTATTTTAGTGTATTATCAAATGACAGATGTAGGCTGTTGATGAAGACAACAACGTTATAATTGCCGTTTTGTGTTGAAATGGGTGTGAATCTCTTTCCCGAGAGGCGATGAGGGGGTGAAGTCTAAACAACACAGTGTGTACACTTAGTGGGGACAACTGTAAATTGTGTTTTGTTGCAGAAAATCACTTATGAACATATATTCAGGAGTTCAAATGTCTATATTTTTATACCCACTCGGCTGAAATGCTGCAAGATGACGACTTTGTCCTGTAAATCAGAAAGCGGTTCTCCATGAACGTCATGCCAGTTCATCAGACCATGTGGACTGAGTACAGGGGAAATTTGTCTCCACAGTGTCTATTTTCCTCATCACCTAGCTTTTACGCTGACATTTGTTTTCAGTTCCATCTGGCCTTCAATAGGCAGAGCCATTCGTGATTCATAAATTCAGTGACAAACATGCACATTGAATACAGACGTTTTATTAACAAACAACTGAACTTTTAATCATGTGGATTCTTTCACCAAGCCTGAACATTTGGGGTTGAATTAACCGAATCATGTACGATATAGGCTGTATTCTGTTAACTATGTCCTAAAAGATGAATCAGAGAATGTTCTGGTCTGAGGAGGAAAAAAGTTCAGTCAGTGTTTTAGTGTAATATCCCTTTAGTGTACACGACACATTTCTGACACAGAACTGCTTTTATCTGCTACCATGGGGCCAATGATCAACAGGCGTAACATCATGTGAACATCACAGGCGGATGGACTTTTCATCAGATGTCAGCCCCTGAAGTAGTGTTATAACAGCCACTGTAAGTTGTGACATCACCTTTGCCACAGATGTGAGCTCAGCTAACCATTTGATCGCAATCATGCCTTTCATCTGTCGGCGTTTATCTCTTAAGCACTGATGAACACAGCTAATCAAAAAGAAGTGATTTTTAACTCTCAAACATGCTGCACCAATACCATTCTCTCAGAGATTGTGTGTTTTGAGTCAGTAGAAAGCACTTTAATAATTACTGAATTTAATGATATGTATGGGGACTATACATACATATATATCTCCACATATATATGTATATACACATACACGGTGGGGTGCAGAAGTCTGTCACCACTGTGCGTAAACCCCACGTAATAAAAAGTACAGAGCTATGTGAGTGGGTAAAGGTAAAGATTGTTTTTTTGAGTATTGTCTTTAACAACGTGGGCACGAACTTTTACTGCATCAAAACTGACATGTCATCAAAGGCGGTGGGTGAAACCATTTATTCTTTTGTTATATGGATAAGTGATTGGGTTTTGTGTTTTGTTTGTGCTCACTAACAAGTTCCCCATACCCTAGTCCTACAGTCCCCAAATAACCCGACCCAGTCCCAAGCATCGGATTACTCCCTCAAAGTCAGTGGTCATCATATTGGCATTAGTCGTAAAGTATGCACATATGCTGTCTCCATGAAATTAATTGTGGTATATATTAAATATCCCTGCATTTCGTGTACCTTAGTCTATATTTTCTTTCAGTCTGATTGTGGATAAACTACTGGTGGGGAAGAACCAAAATAAACAATTATCTTTTTAAACTTTTTGTCCTTTGTCCTGCACGACACAATATTTATAGAAGACAAACAAGTGGTTTTTGAATGGTTTGTTTTAGGGGGAACGAGTCTCTGACATTGTTATATGGCATGAAAATACCCACATAAAACACATGGTTCAGTTCTTAAATCCATTTCAACCCACTGTAGGAAAATACCAGTGTGAAGTCCCACTGGGGCCGTGCTGCGGAAGGGTCAGGTTTTCACTTGTCACCTGTCATGAAAGATGTATGACGTCTCGTGCTGAAGGAAATGAGGCCGTGCAGGCAGGTTCACACGGGCACCAGCGCAGACACCTGAGAAAACAGATGCGGCAGCCTGTCCCGTTTCTGTTGATTCCATCCAGAGCACATCCCATAAATCACTTAATGGTGCTGTCGTCAGCACAAACCACCGAGGACGCAGAGATCAATACGCAGACCTCCAGGAGATAAGTCACCCCTCTTTTCTCCCCTTATGTTTTCAGTATGAGGAGTGGCTCAACTTGTTTCCCCCTCAACTGAAAGCATGTTTTTCCACTTCCTGTCAGAGTTGTGCTGAACTTCTCTTCCTCTCCCAAGAGTTGCAAGACTGGGCTTATGATCAGAGGAGCATCAAACACACACACACAGCCTCCAAAGGCCATCACTGTGATGAGAGTTGACAGACATACGCAGATAATCCAGCCATTGCAGAAGGTCAAACTAATTCATTAGATGCAGTCATTTTGCCCACGTTTCTGAGGATCAATGGTCTCTGCCGTGGATGTGATTAGAATGATGAAGCCGCCTGTTCAAATCTTGCTGATGCGCAGTGAGTGAAAAGCAGGGTCAGCCATACTTTTTAAAAAAAGAGAGTAATTAAACCATTTTAAATCAGTGACACTGGGTTGAGAGCCCAGCCAAATATTTACACGGTTCTGCATCAGAGCACATTATTGGGGATTTGAAGCTTTGGCCTGCTCGCCATTCTGCTGTTACGCAGCAGATTTCAGTCAAAGGAGAAACCAGTGCTGGGACTGTGTCAACAGTCCGTCTCACTGGAGGACAGCGCTGCCATATCACCTCCGGATCCATGGCCCACGTAACCAAAGTCATCCAAAGCACACTGGCGGAGACAAGGCTTTCTAATGCAGCCGGCCATCTGGAGGGGCCTCAGGGAAATCAGCTCCAGACCGCTCGGAGACGACTGAAACTGGCCGGCTGATTAGAAAGAGAGACGCCTGCGTGGTGGAGCTGACAGCAGGAAAGGACTCAGCGATAAACAGAAAGCATAAGTAGCAGCATACAAGTGTGCTGTCATTCCTTTAAGAAGTTGACTTGATGTGTGTTTATTACCATTCAGATGACTCAATATCAATATGTGCTCATTCATTTTCATTTTCATCACATTCACTTTGATGTACTGCATCCTTTAGCTCTTGTTTCCACCCTAATCTCCTACACTCGGCCAGTAACCACATCAGTGTCTCTGAGTCCAGAGACATGTTGAATGGATATTCACTAGATGTCACTGTTATCCCATCTTCTTTGGGAGGCTCGTCCACTGTGGGGGCTCCCAAAGAATAACAGCAATAAAATGAAAAGCCCTGGCAGCCTTTTGAATAAGACTACACATCAAGCTCCACGTCGAGAAATAATGAATGAGGGCTCGTTCACTTACCAGGTGTACTAATGAAGTATATTGTCTGGTGTCAAAGGGATATTTAAATGTAAAGTGTCCATCTGCGTTCACTGCATTCTGTTGCCTTTGACAATTTAGGATAATTAATGTTTCAATAAAACTTTGATCTCTTGAATTAAGAGCTGCCAGTTTCCAGCGCTCCCTCGGGGACTCAGGCTGTTTTGACCTGGCTCACAGCAGAGGCGCGTCACGGCGTGTGGGCGGTGCCTACCGGGATGAATAACGCCTCATCCCCGGCTGCAGCAGAGTTAGTCTGACACGAGAGAGTGAGGGGAGCAGTCGTGCACGCACTGACACAGCACCAAGTGATGGAGAGGTCCGAGGTGTTTTTATTCACCTTCCTCGTCTCGCACTACGTGTGGAAGATCCTCTTCGTCACGTGGCTCTTCACCAACGGGACCCCCACGGAACGCACCAACTATGGATTGTCTAATTGAAGTTGGCCCACCACCGGATCTCGTTTGCGCCAGGACCACGGAGCGACGCTAGAGAGAGAGAGAGAGAGAGTTATGGACACTTGCGCAGAGCGAGCAATTCCTGATCTCAGAGCTGGAGCCAGAAGAGGGATTTCATCCAGAGCAGAGCGCGTCTGTCTGCGCGTAAAGGACATGGACTCCACGGCTGCTTCCAGCGCAGATGGAGCTCCCTGCGCTGTGTTTCACTAAGGATGATTGGAGGCTGTAGTTAGATTCGAGAGCGCTTGTGTGAGTGTCCGCTGCCTCCCGGATCTGCTGTGACCGTGGTGGACAGATCCGTCTCCACAGGAGATCCACCGCGTCTGCTCCTTGACAGGCAACAGGCCTGAGGCGTCACTGTGCCAGGGTCGGTCTTAAAACTTTCCCTGCAACCAAGAGAGTTTGTTAAAGCTGCACCTGAGTGCACCTGTGTGGCAGCAGCGAGCGATGGCTTTACCAGATAGTAGCATATCTGTGGAGGAGCTGCCCTTCCCAGAGATTATAGAGCTTAATGTTGGAGGCCAGGTGTACATCACCCGCTACTCCACCCTCACAAGTGTGCCAGACTCTCTGCTGTGGGAGATGTTCAGTCGGAAGTCAGCCAAAGGTCTGGCCAGGGACACCAAGGGGCGCTTCTTTGTGGATCGCGATGGTTTCCTTTTCCGTTACATCTTGGATTACATGCGGGACCAGCAGCTGGTCCTTCCCGACCACTTCCCCGAACGCGGCCGCCTGCAGAGGGAGGCTGAGTTCTTCAACCTGCCGGAGCTTGTCAAGCTGCTGGTGCCCAAAATCAGCAAGCAGAACTCACTGGGCGACGAGGGATGCCAGAGCGACCCCGAGGACTCCTCACCCGGGATAGACACAGCCCGCAACCTCAGCTCCCTGGGCGCCGCAGCGGCCGCGTGCGCCAGCCTGGTGCCGGGTGCCATGGATGGGAAACGTTCCGGGTTCATCACCATTGGCTACAGGGGCTCGTACACTCTGGGCCGCGACAGCCACACCGATGCGAAGTTCCGCAGGGTGGCACGAATCATGGTGTGCGGGAAGACCTCCTTGGCCAAAGAGGTCTTTGGGGAGACGCTTAACGAGAGTCGTGACCCTGACCGCCCCCCTGAGCGCTACACGTCCCGCTACTATCTCAAGTTCACCTTTCTGGAGCAGGCCTTTGACAAGCTGGCCGACGCCGGCTTCCACATGGTGGCCTGTAACTCGACAGGAACCTGCGCCTTTGCCCACGAGCAGACGGACGACAAGATCTGGACCAGCTACACTGAATATGTGTTCTACCGTGAGTGAGACTATATCGGCTTTGTTCCCCCGGCCCTCCACCCTCCAAGTGCCCCTCTTCCCTTAGCCTCTCTGCGGCGGCCCCTGCACCAGTAGATGTGTTGCCCCTCCATCTCTCTCTGCAGCATCCAGCTTTTACCCCATGAACAGTGCGCAGCTGTGGCCCTGACTCGTCTCTCTGCTGGTCCGATCTGCAGCCCTCCCTCCTCAACCCCAAAACCCCCACCTCATCCTCAGGTCCAGCTCTTGCCTTCGCCTAAGCCGTCGCTCCATCTAGTTGTAGCCCCCCGCCCCCCGCCCCCCCCTCAAGTCCTGAACCTCGGCCTCGTCCTGCAGAGACTGATACCTGCTATGTACTGTCTCCCCTTTGTACTCTATACATTGCATCTGCCTCGGTGAAGCACAATATTCGACCCCAGAGCTAATTCTGTTGAAGGAGCAGCCCGGTGTGTCTGTGTGACGACTGAAGCCAGTCATAATGGGCATCAGGGAAAGGGCTTCAAAGAGATTGGCCGTGATGTACAGTGCTGTACTTTGCCTGCTTACTCGAGCAGATTGGACTCTCTCCTGCTCCTCTGAACTAAATTACCAAATAATTGGACTTCTTATCAGCCTTGAGGGATGCGAGCAGCCCCAGCATTAGAAAAGAAGTGCAGCACAAAATCTAATTTCGTTCAGTTTTTATTAAATATGTCCAGTACCATGTGGATAGGAACGTGCCATATACAGTAGGTAGTTTTTTCCCAGTCCGCAAATGAAGGATTGGATGGGGAATTATATACTACAGCCACACACAGACGGGGGGCAGCGGGGGCGGGGGGGGGGGGGGGGGGGGGGGGGGGGGGGGGGGGCTTGATTTTGAGGTGTGTTGTAGGTGTGTGTGGAATGTCTTTTTCACAAAACAACCTTTGGTTTGAAGGAGAGAAAAAACTTGTGGGTCTCGTAGAAAGAAAAAATTGAGGGACAAAGTGTGTGCATCGATCACACCACAGTATTTGAATGAGCCGCACGGGACGGGAGGCGTTGAGTCACTCACAGCCCGCCGCTCTTTGACATTTCTTTGCTCCATTAGACATTTAAGAGCATTTTTGGTGAAGCGCCTCTCGGGAGAGGATCCCACCACGGCTACGTCTTGTTTGCATAAAAAAAAAACAAAAACAAAACTGTGCTTGTCACTTTAGTGGACCATGTCTCTGAATGTTCTGTAAACAACAATGTTATTCTTAATATTGGGTTCAGTATTAGTTGGAGCTGTTGCTTATTTGATGACAACGCTCAGTCAACGTAAGCGAATACCCAGGAGAGGAGGGCGGGATTACGCCGCGGCTCAGCCAAAGCCCAATGTTTTCCCACCACTGTAGCAAAGGGCAACGCTGGGGCAGATTTCTAATGAGCAGGTTCAGTCGATGAAGGAGCAAGTTGAGAGACAAGTCTTTTCCAGGTTCAGCCTCAGGACTGGTCTGCAACATCATATATACCTCAGACTCAAAGACAAACTGAAGGAAAAGATCCAGGTGACGCAGACACAGGAAGCAAATGTAGAAGCTGGAATTGGATTTTTTTTTTTAAATTTTAGAAAGCAAAGTGACTTCTGAGTTGGAGGAGCAGCCATCAGGGCAGTGTGCGGTTTCAGCGGAACGTAGATGTATTCTGAAATGTCTAGCAACGGCAATGTTGTGTTTCGGTGTGATGACGTGCTGTTGTTGACGTCTGAGTCAATTTGTGAGTCCTGCAGCAGTGTGTCACTGCGGGCGTAGACAACACTGAAATCAAAGTGTTCAGCAAAAAAAAAAAAAGAAAAGAAAAGAAAAGAAAATTGATTTGTCAAATAAAAGATGTTTTCTTCCTATTTGGGTTGTTTATGTTCGTTCATGACATCGCCACAGCCTCGAATGACATTCCACATAAACTGTGAGGGAAGTGGGTCATTTACTGCACTTTGAAATTTTCATTTTCAGTGACAATGCAAGTCAACCACGAGAGAACCCAATCCAACATTCCATCACCATTTCCCATTAAAGTAAATGTCCCTGCACTTGAACTCTGGTTTATATTCTACGCTCAACACTCTGCCCTCAGGCACCATGGCTCCTCTTCCCCCCCATCTGGTTGTCCACATTTTCCGTCCTCATCCTGGACTTGTGTGGAGAAGTTGATCAGAAAACAGGGCCAGGAAACCAGGACATGCGTAGATAACAAGCTCCTTTAAAGCAGGTTCCAAAAACCTCTTCCCTGTTGCCAATAATTGACCTAATTATTCTTCACATAACAAATCTCCACGCAGTGCTGGACATGAAAATTCAGGGCGGGGGAGTTACGGTTGTGAAGGCTCCACGCAGCGCAATCATTTGCCCATTTTTAAAAGATTAGAGATGATTCTTGTCTGCTGTCAATAAAAAGGCCCCTCGGGGAAAAGAAGAGGAAAGTGGGCTGTGTGTTTTATCGAGACCAGCCAGGTGTGTGTCCATGGTGGTGATGTGGCTGAGGTGGTCAACGTGTCGTTTTAGAAACTCTGTCTTGTATAAGCTTTTGTTCCCTGGTGATGATCACATGTTCATTACCTGCTCTCTGTCTGCCCTGGATCAGAGCGTCGCTGATGAGCTCCACAGAAAATGTTCAAATATTTACATGGCTCCTTTCCTGGAAAACAGAGGATTTGTGTTGCGGTCAGGAATGCAGGCGCTACACTGCCTGCAGTAACACACACACACACACATGCAGTCAAAAGCATTCCTCTTGTCGCTTTCCCTCGGTGCAGCACCGCATCACGCGGAGCGCCAAGGTCAGTCATTAGCACGGGCGCGGAGAGACGTGTGAAATTTCAGGCATCGGTGTCCCGCACCGCTCTCCGTCCCCGTCTCCGCGAGTTGCCTTGAGACTCGACATTCCACAGTGGATGTGCGAGCAGTGTTGACACTGAGGCGCGGAGGAGCGGCAGCGGCGAGGTCGACAGGCCACAGGCTGTGATGACACGCTGCTGCTTTTCTTTTTCTTTTTGTTGCAACACTCGTCGACAGTCGTGAAACTTGCAGCTGAAAGGTGGAGCGCGCCTGCTCCTGTTTGCACGTCTCTCTGTTCCAATAAAACATATTTTACGGTGAAATGCTGCCTCTCATGTCTTGTGGAAAAAATATAGATTGCTTCTGACAGACACAACAGCTCACGATCAATTATTTAAGATATATTTTCTATCCCTACTGCAGTATCTGACGCTATGACAGCTCCTCAGGACCTGCTCTCGTTCATTTTTGAACTTTTGCCACATACCCTGAGAGTACAAGCCTGTTCCCTGCAGCCCGAGGCAGTGACGTGACCCATGTCGTGTTCCCCTGCTGCTACTGCCACCGCAGGCGGCCTTTCATGGCAGCGTGCCTCGGCCCCGCTCGGCTTTTCACTCTCCAGCATGACCCCTTTGTCTTGTAGATGACTTTTCCTGTTTGGAAAAAGAAAAGAGAATAGAAGCGGATTTACGTCAAGGGAAGAAAAAAAAAGAGGGGGGGGGGACTGGAAAATGGGGCCAGGAAGTGAGGAGATAACCTGGGACAAACGGAGAGAGTGTTTGAGTGCTGAAGGATTCGATGTGCTCGTCTCATCTCTCCTCTGAGGTTCTGGAATCACGCTCAGCTCTGTGTTCCTCTGTCGGCTCCGTCAGCACTGAGAGCGAGATTCAGTTCCACCATCGATCCACAGCTCAGCGTGGTCCGGATCATACAGTACACCGGTTCATAGTAGGATGGGGGTGGGGGGGGCACCAGCATGTGTGTTATAGAGCCACAGCGTCTCGTTTTCTCCACACTTTACAGTACTCGATCAGATTTAGTCTTCGAGCTGTTGTCAAGGTTTTACCCTCCACATCCGGCCGCCGCCATCTGTGGCGCCCTCAACTTGTTCATGTTTTGGCGACGTTTTCTTTTTCCGCTCATGTGAATGTTTGCAGAGCAGGTGGGGAGGGGGGGGCCTGCCTGTCTCACAAATACGCTGAGCATGCAGTTGGCATCTCTGAACACAGATGGACACGTGCACAGGGGGAGGGAAGTCGGCAGGAGGAAGATGCGCTACGGCCCTCCTGCACGGCGCTAATGACTCGTGAGGTCTTTGCTCCGATCGCCCCCAGTTCGCTCGTCGTTACGATTGGTTAAAAATGCATTAGCGGGCAAACGAGCAATTTGCCGCCCTCCTCCTCCTCTCTTGACAGCGCTAACCTGGAGAGGGCCGCGCTAATAAGGAAACGCTGCTAATTACCTGGGAGCAGCGGCAGCCAATCAGAGGAGAGAGCATTCAGAGAGCGTATCAAAAGAATGCGTTATGTGTTCGCCCACGCCATCATGTCAGCCCACACACACGCAGCACAGTAGCGGCGGCTCGCGGCGGCTTCGTCTTATTGTGAGTTGGGTTATTTATAGTGAGCCAGGCATTGAGCCAGATGTGTAACTTCATGGCTCCGCTCTATCCTCCAGCATGGGTACACATGATGTGCTGCCTCTTCCTCCTCCTCCTCCTCCTCTTGAGCAGCTGTCTCAAAACATATTGAGCCCCCCCCCCACAAACTCCTGCTGGACTTAATCATGCAAGGTCAGTGGGTGTTCCCACCCCAGAGGACGGCCAAACGGGGGCTTTGAAACAGAATAAGATCCAGCGGCCGGGAAAGTTGGAGCAGATTAGGACACAGGGCCGTGTTTTTATCTTCCATCTCTTTCTTATTCCGCTTTACTTCACAACCTTTTTTTTCCCCCAGTAGTTTTGCAAAGCCCCAAGACACAGACAGAATAACGGAGAACTGGGGATGTGTGGAGACACAGAGCAAAAGCAGGATGGGAATGAGGGAGCATGAAATTAGCTAGAGAGTGAGTCAGAGAGTCGGAGGCAAGTTGTAGGATTAAAAAATGGAGAGTAACAAAAGAGAGGAGAACTCAAGTGGCAGCGGCCCTCAGCACAGCAGAACAGAGATTGTAAATATGCGGCGAGGAGCGAGGGGGGGGAGCGGCAGCAGCTGGAGAGGAAAACGGACTGGCTGTGCGGTAGATTGGGTAAAGTGAGCAGGAAGCTGTGGCAATAACTGACAAGAGGCGACTGTTAGAAATGTTTCTCCTTAAAAGCAGAAGAGTCTCCGTCCAAAGGAAAGAACGAAGAAGAAGTTTTGTTCCCTATTTAAACCGATGTCCCGCTCACGTCCCATGTGACGGGTTTCATCTGCAGCGGCGTGCTACAACAGATGACACAGACACCAGTGTAAAAGTTGTGTGTTGCTAATCAACAATTTACTGTGGCCCTTGAAAGACGTTAATTGACATTGAAATGAAAAAATGTCCCTAGCCCTGATAATTAAAACCACATTAAAGAGAATTTTGTAAACAACTTTGTAATATCATGAGAACAAAGTAGTTATCTAATGTTCTGTCTGACTCTTTCTTCACAATAGACCCAGTTTGTGAAAGGTTTTTATTTTTTATGATAAAGTGCTGCTGTTGAGCCAAACAATGAGGTTATCTTAATGTTTGTAAAGCATCGTCTCAGCACACAGCCCTCATGTTAATGCAGTTATATAATGATTAATCCTTCATTATATTCTGCCTTAATTATTTATAAAATAAAGACTAGATGCTTGAGAATAAAGTTAATGCTCAGCTAATAAGCTGCACATTGTAAATAGATGGATTGATTTAACATATTTAACCCCGTTCATCCACAGACAGGATGATGAAACATAGAAACGTGTCCGTGCAGGTGAGGGGGTTGGGACGACGGCTCATCAGTGCTGGTGACTGAGCCTCAGGTTTAAAAGGCAGCAGCTGAGCTTTCCAGAGAGGACACTGGGGACCGAGACAGTCATGGAGACACACGCAGATAGGCACAAACAAAGCTCGCAGAGGGACAGAGGGGACAGACACTGAGCTGCCAAGCTAGTTGCCTGAGTGTTTCTTGGTTTGAATGAAGGGGGTTAAAACATGGCGTGGGTTGTGGTGGGAGCCTGTGGCCTGGTCTGCTCACATACAGTTTACATTCCAGTCAGTCAGTCTCTGACAGATACAAATCTGCCTGACAACATGCACCGTATGATTTGAATATTGACTCTAAGTGATGTGTGAGCACGAGGGCTGTGTCAGGCCTGGGAGCAGCCTGAGTGTTAAATGGGACTCTTGGTGCTGCTGGGCAGAGTGAGATTCACCTCGGCCATCTGGGGACTTGGGCTCTAATCTGCTCCTCTAATTATCAGTAATCTGAACACTCAGGCGTGTCCTTGGTGCCGCAGTCGTCAGGGCACGTCTCAGCCCCGGCTCGCACCGGCCTGGGGACGAGAAGCAGGTGGGGGGGTGCCAGGACGGGCTCGAGGGTGCTTGCAGTCTGGTTACAGGCTGTGGAAGGTGTTTAACGCCGGGGGGAGATAAAAAGGAAAAGAAACACTCGACCTCTAACACTTCTATGGGCTGGGTGTTGTTTGTAGAGCTATGGTACAGAATTAAGGTGGAAAACTTTGTGTTCATCCCACCTGATTTATGTGCAATTAAGAAAAAATAAAACTGATAAATCTTCATTACTGTCTGTGTGTAGCTTTCAAGTTTCATTCATTCATCAAGTTGGAGTGATGGAGTGGCCTTAATCGGTGTATTACTCTCATGTGTGAACTCACACCTTTTCTATAATGCTTAACAGCAACAGCAACAACAACAACAACATTGTGCTTTTTCTTTGACAACAACCTGCTTAAGAAGAAGTGACTCTGTGAATGATGGAGCTCAGCAGCAGCACTTGCCAAGTGTGAAGCCGATTAGATCAGCGGTTCTCCACGTAGAGACAGAGACAGACGCACACGTTTGAGGAATTAATAGATCGATGCTTTGGAAAACATTGACTCAGGCATCAGTGCTTGACCCACAATCTTCAAACGCCTCCCTCCCTCCCTCCCTCCCTCTCGTTCTTCTCACCCTTTCATCCTCTCTTTGCTTTTCTTACTTGGCTGCAACTCCGGCTGTTTCTTCAGCGTCACTTCCACTGACAGCTTTGTAATTGCTCAGAGGCTCGTGAGCGCTCTCCGCTGATTCCGACTGTCTTTAATACGCCGGCGTGCACAGTTCAGTCAGAGGAAGACGGTCGTGTCAACATGTCTGATTACGCCCCCGTATGTATTCACTGTGGCAGCAATCAAAGAGGAGAGGAGTGGTGGTGAGGCCCAGCCTGTCATTAGGCTCCGTACCGAT
The DNA here is from genome assembly GCA_016785235.1 of Pseudorhombus dupliciocellatus. Taxonomy (NCBI): domain Eukaryota; kingdom Metazoa; phylum Chordata; class Actinopteri; order Pleuronectiformes; family Paralichthyidae; genus Pseudorhombus; species Pseudorhombus dupliciocellatus. The sequence goes on along the minus strand of JAFBJW010000129.1, from coordinate 1,039,727 downwards.
CATTTCACGAAGCAGATGTTGGATATCGGAGCTGAATGCTTGGTAATTAGATATAAAACATGCTGTAATTGCCAAACTCATGGAGCGTGAGCCGAAGCCATATGCACAACTTCACACCCGGGGAGACAGGCTTCCTCTTTAGCCTGACAGACATCGCTATGCATTCGTTTAGCTCCGGCTTCCGCACGTTACTGTGCTGTTACCATGGCGATAATGCAGTCCTCTCGTTTGCCCGTCTCCCCTCAGCACCTGGGAGTGGACACGGGGACTTTTAGATAAGGCCCCCATTGGATGATTCATCCGTCATGTTCGAGGTCATTTGGAAGCGGCGGATACTTTCAGGTTTAATTTCCTCTTTGCTCCACATCTCCTGGAAATATAAACTATAGTGGTTGTTAATCAGAGCTAATTAAAGGGACAGAAATCATGTTTGAGGAAAACATTTTTGACCTGTAAACTTTGACTTCTTACAAAGCGTGGAGGAGACATTTTGAGACAGAGTGGTGCTAAACCCTGGCAACAGGGATACATTAGGGTTGCTAATAGCAGTAATGATGGCGACGGAGAGACGTGTCACACTGAACAGATGGGAGAGAGAGAGCGGGGCAGATACAGAGAGGAGACAGTGTGTGAGAAAGTGCTTTGGCTTTTGCATAGATCCCTGGAGAAGTGGCCCAGGGAAAAAGGGTTGAGTGCACTCTTTCGCTGTTCTCCTCCATAAGGCTTAGTGCCGGAGGAAAGCATGGAGCCCATCCCCCAGTGGATTATTCCTCTGACACTGCTAAGCCCCCGTACTCCCACATCCATGCAGACACATGTATTCACTATGAGAGACAGTGAATGCAGCACACACACACACACACACACACGGAGGAGCGCATGTTTTTGCCACCCCTCCTTCCTGTCGCCTACATCCTCTGTCTTTATCTGTGCTTCTTTCAAATGTCAATACAGGACTCTCTCTCACTCACACACACGCACACACACACCTACTGAATAGATATGCATATGCTTTCTTGCACAAACACACAAGGTGATTCTGGGTTTCTCCTTCTCCTCTGTGCGCTTTTTGTCACACACATGCACGGCCGTATTCAGGTATTCCCAAAGCCAAGGCAGTGGGAGAATATTCTGTGCCGCCTCCATTTGACACAAGCAGCTTTTCCCGTTACATAAGACGGGTTACCGTGACGATGAGCCCTGTTGAAGGAAAGAGCGCAGGCCCTCGCCGTTCTTTGTATGTCAGCGCACGTGTGTGTCTGGGTTGTGTATCTCCCGTGAACATATTGCACCTGCAACAGCACGAGAGGCGGCGAGAGCAGAGAGGAGCTCTTCCTGTGCGTTTCCGTGCGCGGCAGCGGCTTGTACTTCGCTGCAAGAGCCTGAGTGCATGTGATTAATATTGTGTGACTTTGCCTCCATTGGTGAGCAGCACGCACGCAGGGCTGTCGTTGGTATTTAGTGCCTCCAGGTCCCCTCTCGTGTGAATTAACGTTTATTTATTGAGTATTTCCTCTTTTTCCGAAAGTGCACGAGAATAAAACAAATAAATAAATAAAAATCTTTGCAATATGCTGCAGATTTGCACCATTTCCTGTCGAGGCCTTTTTGAAATTGCAGTTCGCTGATTACGGAAGCAACGTGAGGAAATGAAGCAACAAAGATTTTGGATTGGTTGTGGTTTAGAATTTTAGATTTGTGCAACAAGGAAGTCCCGCCCCCACCCACAACCAAAAAAAGATACGTATTGGAAATTCAGCGGCTTCGAGTTCGTTGTGTGTAGCGAAGACCAAAGGAGAGTGGGCGGTTGAATAGAACGCCCACTCGTTTCTAAAAAACAGTGTTCGTAAAGGGGGGGGGGGTCGAGTTCAAAAGGCGGCTGATGGGCCTTCAAATACAGAGAGGTGCAGAATGTGCATGCGCCGCCTATTCGGAGAAGTGGCACGGCGGCAGCCTCCCCTGTCCTCACACGGGGTTGAGATGGAGAAATCAGCTCCGTAAATAACGGCCTGACGGGCTCCTCGCTCAGCCGCTCTCCCAACGCAAACAAGAGCGAGGAGCAATTCTGCATTTGTGTGAAACTCCTTATCGCTCATTTCCTTCCCCCTCCCACGGAGCCTCCTTTTCTCTGCTCCGACGAGCTCCCGTGCCAGCATGTGTTTACTTTTGTGCTCCTAGAGACAAAGACCGTGAGGCTTAAAGCCGAGGTGCTTGCGGCTATGCCAGCCACATGCTACTGACACACTGTGATAGGGACAAAACAAATGGAATGCAGTTTGTTTCCCCTGTTTCGGAGAAGACACCAGATGCCTGACTACAAGGCTGTGTCTGAATTCACCTGCTTATTCTCTAACCCCTGAAGACTCCTCTACAGAGCAGAACACAGAGAGCGCTGCACCAGTTTATTGCTTGATGTTGCAGGATTTTAACACAATTATTAACTTAAATATATGAATTCTTTTTGTTGATTGACTAAATGTGCACATGAACTTGTGAGCCTCACCTTGGGCTGTCATGCACTGCTCTGTTTTTATTAGATATTTTCCTTTGTGTCGTCTCGGTCATAAAATAACAAAGTACACCTTTGGAGATGAGGGACATGGAACAGACACATTTAAATCCATCACCCTCACAGTAAATCATTCTGTTCTGTCTCTCTCCTCTCGTCTCTTTTTCTTCTTGTTAAAACAGCCAGAGCAATGCATGATGGTATATTTGGCTTGGTTACTCACCATTAGTTGTATTTAGTATTTAATATCATAACTAATTCAGTACTGAACCCGAGGGCTGAATCAAAGTTCATCGTTAATCCATCTGTACAGAAAATGAACCAACTCATCGATTAATTTTTGTTTTGTTGCAGGTGCTTTTTCAGCCAGTTCCAAGACGGTGACCTCTGACCCCCCGACTGTCCCTGCTGCTGAGTCAGTGAGCCACAGCAGTGCCGGTCGAACTAAAAGCCTCCCAGAGGCCGGCAGCATCACGGCGCTGAACATAAGGAAGCCGCTGCACCTGGGCTCTCCTCCTCCTCCTCTGACCCCTCCCCTTCCTCCGCCTCCTCTGCCTCAGCCTCCTGTTCCTGCAGCGGACAGCCCGGACCCCCCGCCTCTGGCCCCGCCTCTGGCCCCGCCTCCGCCCCAGCCGTCGTCCAAACCTTCCACTCCTCCTCCCGCTTCCCTGACGCCGCCTCCCGCCGAGAGCCCCCAGCGTCCGAGCACCCTCCACCTAAAGACACTGCCGCGGCCCTCAGCGCGAGAGAACGGCGGCCCGGCGCTTCAGGTGGACGAGGAGGAAGAGGAGAGGAAGCTGCTGGAGGAGGATCTGAGGAAATGCATCGACGACTTCAGAAAGATCCGCCTGCCCCGGGTGTTTCCCGACCGCAAGAGGCACTGGCAAACAGACTTGCTGAAGAAGTACAACGCGTAGAGGGCCGCGTGACGAACGGACCTGACGAACCGTGAGCTTTGTTCTCACAGCAGGTCCACTTAAACCTCTAATGTGGTAGTGTTTGCATGTCAACGGAACAAAACTGATTAGTGCTTATAGGCTGAGCGAGTCCAGCAATCACGCACCAGCGAGATTAAAACACTTCCCATCATAGCAAACACCTCCCCTTACATTTGTTTCCCTTTTCACTCGGTCCAAGGGTCACACATGTGAAGTCATTGATTAGAAATGTCTGCCCCTGTCTCTGTATCGTGTCCGCTTGTCAGACAACTTGACAACTGTGAGCTTAGTGTGGAAGTTGGAGGCCCTTGACCTTGCTGGTGCAAAAATAAAAGAAGAAGAAAAGTAAAATATCCGCTTCTTATCATGTATGTCCCCATTTCGCCTCATTAATATCAAGCCTGTGAGCCAAAGGGCTGTGCAGCTGCCGCCGCCGTATTATCTCCACGTCAGGAATCAGAAAGAGAACGTGGCGCACCAGGAAGTGAAGTGAGTAATTACAGGCGGCCATAATGTGGAATAATAATGACAGTAATGACTACAGGAACCAACGCGCAGCGCCATTTGTTCCTCCAGCCGTGTGTGTGTGCTTTCCTTGTTGGAGGATATCTGAGATAAGTCGCAGTGAAATGAAAAACTAATTGGTATTTATCTTTGTTACCATGCAAACTAATTTCCACAGACCAACGGCAGCAAGACGTTCAGTAAGAACAATTTGTGACAGATGGAGGAAAAGTTTGCCACTAAGCTTGTCTGCGTGAATGAGGCAGGAAACAGTTTGTGTAGCTCACATCTTGGTTAGTTTAGCTTAGCATAAAGCTATCACATCGAGATTCACAGTGTTCATCAATGAGCGTCAGAGGGGCCCGTTACTTTACAAACAGGCCGAACGCGGTATTAATCTCCACGTGTAACTGGAATGAAAGTGAAATATGATTAAAGAATTCAATAATATTCCCATGTTTAAATATTAAAATCCCATTAGGTTTATGTTAATTCATAGTTCTTGAGGTTTCCTCGTGGGTGCTGATATTTCCCACTTTAATCAATTCCTCCACGTACACGGACCATCAACACAGCTGTCATGATCAAAGACCTGGGCGACCGCAGATCAAGTTAAAGAAACTAAAGCAATATCCTGAAAAGACATCATTCAATTACATAACAGTAACACATAGTTGTGTTAAGTCGTGCAGCTGGCTACCCCCCCCCCCCCATTCTCTAAAGTTACTCGCCACAGTGACTCTATGCTAATTACTGTGACTGTCTCTCCAGCAGCTTCCTGTCTCCACGAGTAAAAACAACAGAAGCAGGGAAAAAAGGATGCTGTCAAACTGCTGTTTCCACTTGGTTCAAACACACGCGACATTTAGGCTTCGGATCAAGCAGTTCAATAACAAGCGTCGCAGGGCTCACGGTGTTTTCTTATCTGAACAACCAAAGTCCAAAGCTGTTGGTTTTGCACAGCACCTGGAGTCACCACGATGCTGACTTATCCCGGTTTTTCCATCAGCGCCTCAGTTCCGATGCAGCTCAGCTCTCCTATTATTGAGGCTAAGACGTTAATCCTGGAGCGTTGGCTGAGAGGGAAGTTTTATCTTGTTAAACATCAGACAAATAGAGTAGTTTTATCAGGCACACTGGCAACCACTAAGGAGCAATAAAGATATCCTCTTGCTCTGAGTAGAGGATTAACAACAGATTAGGATTTGTCACAGTCTCTCAACAGCAGGCCGCTCCTCTCGCAGGCGGCAAAACAGCGGCAATTCCTGCCGACTCCACCCTTCAACACCCAGGCCGTTTCCAACTGGCTGCTGATTGCTGAGAAATCCATAGAAAAGATTCCACTCTGCAACTCATTACAGTATTGCCTCATCAGCGCCTTCCTTCGAATTTCTCATCTTTCTGGCGAGCGCTGGCGGCGGCCGCCGGCCTCGCAGACGTGTCACCACAGTGCGCCTGAGCTAGGGATGCATGAAGAGGACTGAAACAACACGATTTAAAATTCTTGTCAGACAAAACAGATGTCCCCACCCAGAACCAGGGCGCTGGATTTACATTTGGGCCTCTCGGTAAGAATCAGTCCACTTCTCAATTCTCTTTCACCCTTTGTTTTTTTTTTTTCTGTGGAACCCTCTGAAGCTGGCCTTTTGACTTATTATGGATGCACTGTGAGGATCTGAGCTCTGAAGTTGATAGGCTCAGCCTGGCAACAAAGGGAATACTTAGGCTTTGAAACCGAGAGGTAGCGAAGTCCTGGTGGGACCAGAGAAACATTCTTTGACAGAATATCGGAGCAGATCAAACCTATGAATCATTGCGTTGGTGATAATAAGTGGACAGAGGCGGAGCTAATGAGGGGTTCTTTCTTTAAAGTTTTTAATTTTTCAGCCCCCAAGGTTAAAAGAGAACCTTAGACTTAAATATTCAGTGACAGAGCCAAGACGCTGAGTGGTTTCCTGTATCCCAAAAATGTCACCTTTAGAGCCGCACATGATTAGAGGAAAAGGATCCACTGATCAATACATCATAATGAGTAAAGGGAATCCAACCACGGGGGCTGAAAATGAAAGTCAGACGTCCTCTGTTTCGAGGCAGCGCCCTGCACTGACCAGAGCAGCCTTGGGCAAGAACACATCGAGTCGGAGGAAGCGCCGCCGACGTCCTGAGCCCGGTCTTCCATCTTCCCTTCACAAAAGTATCCCTTCTTTGCCTTTCTGCTGACGCACAGGTTGCCTCGCATTTGCATGAAAGAGCACCTTGCAGATTTATTTCGAATGGTGAGCAATATATTAGCATCTCATTTCTTCGGGCCATGAGTTATCTCTGGTGCAGTCGGTCCTCCTGACAATTAAAGCTTAGCTGAAATTTATCCTTGAGAAAAAAATAAAAAGAATCAGCGCTGCAGTGGGGGTCATGGGATATTTTAGTGTCTCTCCAGTCACGAAGAGTTTCACACTTTCAGATAAAGTTTGTGCGTGTGTGCTGATGAAACCTGGCTTAAAGGGAGATAAGAGAACCCAGGTGTAATTGTTCAGAGTTCATCTTTCTGTTACACACAGCTGCTAACTGATAATACTACGTCCGTACCTTTCTTATGACCTGTGGTTTGGTCTGACATCAATCAACACAAAAACGGGTATTTACTAGTTATAGCTGGAGAAACTCCACTACCACTAACTCAACACTCCAGTAACCGTTTGTTTTCACCTGTTCCCTTGTTTGTTTGTTTGTTTGTCTGTGAGCAGGATTATGTAGAAACCACTAAACAGATTAGCACTACACTTAGAGGAAGGACACGTATGGGTCAAGAAGGACTGGTATACGTTGTGTTTGGGACCCAGCTCAGGGGGACATTTGCACTATTTCCTCAGGCATAATTAATGGATCAGATAGATTTCGGTATCAGTCCCTCCATGTCTATGTGTGTGTGTGTGTGTGTGTGTGTGTGTGTGTGTGGGGTTTGGGGCAGCATGATTGAGCTGGAGGAGCCTGCAGGTGGAGGCATGTGCTCCTCTGAATGCCACTCTAGTTTATTCAGCACCGCTGATTCACACCCCCACGTTTCATATCAGTCATCGTTGGGGCAGATGTGCAACACTCAAATTTTGTGCATGCTCCTTAAAGGTCAGGGAGTGATGCATGCATTTTCTTTACTAATAAAAAAAAAAAAACTAGACAGAAAAGAAAGCATTACTGGGAGCGGAGGGGGAATTGTTTGGCTTAAAGCTAAAAAGCCTCGTAAATCATGTTAAAGGGCCTCATGAAAAATACAAAAAACGAAACATTAACACAGACGATTCATTATGGCGTGGCATTAGTAAGACGTTCCCAGTAAACAACTATACATCCTGGGAGACGTGAACCTGATTATGTAAACTAAGGTCTGATTACTGTGAATCATGTAAGTGCTTTAGCCAAACTCTGACCTTAATCCTGTTATTTACACTGTCGTCTTTTTTCATGTCGGTGCAAATATCCAGAAAGCCTGAGTGTGCGATGCCACTGCGCTACAACAGCTACTCACATGCAGTGCGTGCATCACAGCCCCAGGAACGTGCATGTGTTTGCGTTAATGTTCTTCAAACAAATGTGTGTTTTCCGATGAGCGCAGGGCTGGTTCTCCCCGCAGGAGAGAGGCGGTGAAGAGGAGCACAGGGCCAGAGAGAGTGTGTCCGGCCACAGCTTTTCCATTTCCATCATTAAAACCTGGAGCCTAATCCTGCAGCTACTTTAATCTCCTATTTCTGGAGCCTTTTCTCTCTCTGCTCCCTGTGCACGCTCTCTCTCTCTCCCTCCTTCCCTCATGGATATAAAATCACATAGATTCATCACCCCCCCCATTGTAGGGTCACTTCACGTGCTTTTCAATCCTTTGCATCAATGTGCATGCATAACCCTAACTGTGCACGGAGGGGGCTGTGCGGCACACCTCTGCCGTCGCCGTGATCCTCGTCAAGCCCGGCGCATGATTAATGGCACGTAAGAGCAGGGCTGAATGGCTGGGGGGGGGGGCACGTGGAGATGAGCGGCAGCGTGAAGTGGACGCAAACATCAGATGACTTGATTACCGCGTGTCGCATTAAAGAGTGAATTTGTGGGATGGCGCGGCAGATGGCCCCGTGGTCTGATCCGGGAGCCAAGTGCCCGGCCCCGTCACGGCTATCTGTGGAAAATATGACACGGGCAGCCTGAGAGCGAGGCACGTTGCCCTGTTGCTGTTTTGCAGACTGTGACAACCTCCTTTGCTGTGTGCGAATTCTAATGAACCAAATCTAGAAACAACATTCAAACAGGCTGCAGAAGAGAAATAGAAATAAGAACTTCCAAGGCAGCGCAGCTGTGTAACGCTACGTCAACTGATTAAAATTCCGCCGCATCGCTTTGACAGTCGTCCCAAGATGCTCTGCTGCTCGTTAATGCTGGTCTGGCCGCAAACCACCGCCCTGTGTGTCGGTGGCACGCCTCAGCTTTTCGCAGATAGTTGCATTTTTATGCAAAGCAACGGGTGCCCTGCTGACACGTCGCCCTCCGGGCCACGCGCTGTCAGCGTGGAGAGGCGTTTGGCAGCAAATGCAGCCTGACACAAATGGAAGCCGCAGCCAAGTCGCCTGGTCTGTGGTCGGTGGCGTGCTCCGACTGGTCTCAGGGACTGTGCTCGATGAACCGTCATGGGAGGAAGGCTCAGTGGAGCCACGACGAGAGGAAATCAACTGCGGAGGACAAACGAGGCGTCCTGTCCAGGGAGCATGTTCGGGTGGGATGTGGATTTTGTCCTTTCATACTGAAAAACCAGCAAGGTACACAAGTAAAACGATTCCGTGTAATATTAGAAACTAGAAAAGAGCCACAGAAAAGATCTACTAAGCAATAAAGTGAAGCTCAACCAAACGACCTCAGGAGACCTTCAATGGAGCTTGTGTGTTCAACAAATTATGAGGAAAAATAAGAAATGTGAAACCAAAGTCTGTGTCTTCGCACGGCCGTGTGATCCAACACCTGACCAGGTGGAAAGTTGCTCATTTGCAGCACATCTGCTGCTCGCCCTCATTAACTTTTCATTCCTGTGCTGTGAAGTGTTTCACGACCAGAACACAATTTATGTGGATGTAAATACTGTACAGTTGTGTTGTTATTGTTTAAAAAGCAACATTAAATCTACCCAGAGGCAGAAGTCATGCATTTTTTATGCGGCGTTGGACGATTCCGGTCCAAATATTTTTGAGACAAACGACTGCATGAAGCGACGGATGGAGCACGTCGCCTGTAGCTGCGCTGGAGACGGATCTTACTGTCTGAAAGAAAGTCTCCCCGATGTGCAACAGTGACATTATTAAAACTATATGAAAAGAATTCGTATTAAATATGAGACAAGGTGAATTTCTCAGACTTGCACAACAGGGGCTCTTGTTGCTGTCGTTTCTTCATGTCTTTAATTTACTTCCCTCCCTTCTTACCCTGAGGTGATGATTCCAAATGTTGAGCCTCTTGTGAAATTATTACTGATATTATCATGAATGTTTTACAAGGAAGGTCTGCAGGACCCCATGCGAGTTCAGTGTATTATTTTGCACAGTATGATTAAAGTTTATTAGCATCTTTGTCTTTGGGTAACGAGGAGGAGACAAAATCTCAGAGCTGGAAATCTTTAATATTCCGGGGTGCAAACAGCAGACAGACCGTATCAAACAAACAACATTAGCATTAACACCAGAGCCAGGGCGTCGTTGGGAGCCGAAAAAGCCTGCAAGCGATTTTATGGCAGAGGAGGAGATGAGGTGCCCGGGGAGCTGATATCATTTCCCTTGGCCCCGCGCTCCCGCTGTGTCAGCCTGAGTCACCACACGCTCTCCTGGCATGTACCGCTGAGGAGACTCCTCAGCTATGCCGAGGTTGTACATCATCATCAGTCCTGCGAGTCTGCGGCGTCTCCCGCGAGGCCCCGCCGACTCCCGAGCAACAACCAAACACTGCGGCAGCAACACAGCCCCAACCGGTCCCCCGTTGTCTCCAAATACACTACAGGAGCATCCTCTCTTAGCCTTGGAAATAGTCTGCGTGCGTTAGCGATGCTGTTTTACTGACTGGAAAACTGCCACTCACACGACTACACATCCAGTTCACACCTCAAATCAGAGTCCTGGAAGAAACAACACTCCCACTCACAAATGTGGGGGTTTACTGAGCGCTTCATTGACTTTGACTCTTTAGAAACACATTCTCCGTGAAAGGAGTTGTGAAAGAAACAAACCCACAAATAGTTATCAGCCTCGAATGCATCTCGAGTAAGCGACTTCTCAAACTGTCAGAGGATCCACAGAGAACTATCACCCGACTCTGCGTCATTTGGCTTTTGGCTCATTGTCACCGCCTCCATCGATCGGTTCACTGAATGCTTTCTAACCAGCAGCAAATGACACAGACTTAAATTTGTCCATTTGGGGGGAAATTCAATTTTAAACGTTATTTCAAACTCTGCATATGTCTGAGTCAGAAATATTAGTAAATGTTAGTCTATGGGATCAAATAAGGGTCAAAAAGATTCTGCACGTAAGAAGGTTTTGTGGTGGCGAGCGCCTCCAAGTAATGGTAAAATGACCATCACACATCACTGTGATCCTGTTACACGGGCACGTAATATTTTTACAAGCACAGAAGCTGTTGGACCCTCATTTGATGCCATAGTAGTCCACACATTTTTAAATTAAGTCCTAGGAAGTTGTTACAGGGGTGCTGGAGGAGACATGTTGAAGTTGTATTGTCAAAAAAATTGGACCCATTGAAAAGAGTCACATTACTTGTAATATTAAGTCCAACATCCTTGGACGCTAAAGGACCATTAAACGCTGAATCACTGGAACTGTGTCTTGTCTCGTCTGCACATGGAAAAATAAAGGCGACAAATAAGACTGACATGGCTCCTGAACATGTCTCCATGGCAGGCGTGTCATCACAGTTTCGCTCTATTTTCTAATTCCAGCCGCAGCAGCAGTTCCTGGAAGGTGGCTGAGCAATAATTACCTTTAAATTAATTGGAAGGGAGGAACAATGCACTTCAGAGTCAACTAGCCTTCCGTCATTCGTTGTGCAGACACCGACTTTGAAGTGATCTTCCCACTGACGCATCCTTTCTCCCAGAGTCTTGTGAAGTCTCTATTATGGCCTTTGGCGTCGTCTCTGTCTTCGACACATCAAGGTGAACAAAGAGAGCGCGCTTCCCCGTAGCCATGGTTCTTACAACATGCAGACTGAATTCAATTTAAAAAACGCCACTAACCAACACATTGGGGTTATTGAGATTTAATCGTGGGGACTGTCGCACGGTAGCTCTCGAGCTGAATGCCAGCAGTTAATGGAAGACTAAATTAATGGATTACTGAGGGCTGAGAGAGCAAAATGCTAATTCCTGCCTGTTACACGCCACTATTCTCAGAGCGGGGGTATTGTTGTAAACCTGTAAATGGAAGAAGAAAAAAAAAAAGTGAGCTTTTCAGTTTTTGCTCTTTTAGCTCCACCGCACAAAGTCAGAGTTTATGGAGACAATGAAAAAGGGAACAATCCACACTTCAGGGCTCATACCAGATTATTGTCAAATGACTCGGTCATTATTTTTTATATAACACAGACTATAATGTATAATAATACCACAGCTATATAACATCTAATTGTTGAATGAATGGGTAAAGCCTCAATGTTAATGACCCCACTGAAAACTGCATCCACTGTGTGTGTGTGTACACGGATTAGATTTGGGCTCATGTTAATGGAAGTACGATGGGCATTTAGTTGTGATGGCAGCGAGCTGTGGTGCAGAGCTCAGTCAAAGTGATTAGAAAATATGTGCACAGGTGCAATTTCTTATGCAGAGAAGATATCGAGTAGTTGTCTGAGCCGTCACCGAGTGGAGCCGCTCGTCTATACTTTATTAGATTTTGAAATGCTAGGCAGAAAAAAAAGTCAATTAAAAACCCAATGTCACTCTAAAAAGTCAGTGTTTTTTTTTTTGTTTTTTTTTAAAAGACATTTCACTCTGTCAACATGGTATAAAGTGGAAGCCTCTGGCTTGTTACGTGCATGGCTGCAGCCGCAGCAGCGAGTGCCTCTGAGTGCCTGTGCAGTGAGTCGCGGCGTGTTTCAGCCTTTTCACACGACACTCTCCTCAACACACAAGCTCCTACAAAGGACGCATCATTCAGGCCTCTCTGCACCTTCTTATTATCTCAGTGAGCGTGACCTTGATCTGCTGATTCTTATCTGGACTCATTCAGAAGTGTTTCAAAAGGCCCGCTGAGTCATGTCAGTCATTTCAATATCGCAGGATTTAGTTTAGTTTTAGGGCATGTCCAGATAATTGAATTTTCTAACCTCAGACTGTCGGGACTAGCAGAGAGGTTTGTGGGAAATTAAAATCTCCTCCTTGCAGTGAATCAATATTAAAACAATCCTATCCCCCGTCACTCTTAAAATGTGCGAGACATGCACAGAAAAGCAATTAACCCACAGCAGGAATTGATTTGGGCCACTTCAGCTTATCTCTTTTGGCAAGGCCAGGCTTTTACACACCCGCTAGGAAGATCAAAAGTTTTTTTTTTTCCTTGTTTCAAAACCTGACAACATTCCAGGATTAGCACAGATTTTTATCTTCGCTAAGCAATTACCTGCTATGGTAATCAATGCAGGGCTGCTGTCTTTAATAGTCTGTGGTATCGCCTCCTCTGCAGGCTGCACAAATTACAGTGATTCATCACAGCACCACACTGCACTGTCAGTGCTGCTGAATCCATTCACACACACACACACACTGCTACTACAGTGGTGTCTAACAACATCTCTGTATCCTGGTAGAGAGGTTACTTCTTGCATAGGGAAACAGTTTCATCGAGATTATTTTTCACTCAGAATTCATAAATTAACCAGACAATTGGAGGCTTTCACACATGCAGAAGCACAGACTCACAAGCTGCCGACAGTGTTGAGCCATCACGGCGAGGCGGCTGTCAGAGTTCCCAACAATCATATTTACAACGAAACGTGTTAAACAACTTGTTGGCAGCATAATTGTGCAGCTCGGCATGGTGGTGCAGTGGAGATGATTACACCTCCGGGCCTTCCTCATGCAATAAGAATTAAAAAAAGGTCCGAACAATAGGTTGTGCACGTGCTCCTGAGTTTTCCTTTCACATGTGAAGAGCGCAGCAGGAGACTGTTCATAACAGCAGGAATATAAGTGTTCAGATGAGCGGCGGCCTCCAGGTAGAGCAGTGCATTACACCCACTGCTGTGGCCTTGTTTGTTTGCCTTTCTGGTCGTGTTTTGATCCAGAACTTTAGTTTTGTACTTTTACATTTTTGTAAAGTGCCATGGCTTATTATTAAAAGACTCTTTTTGTTACCTGAGTTCTGCATTTTGGTCCTTCACACCTCATTCCACATTCCCACTGTGTTTCTACATTGACATCTTCATCTGAGTCCTTTCATAAATATTGGAATATTTGTATTCCTTTGTTTGTTTTTTTTACATCATCAGTGCTCTCGGTCACTCAGGGTAAATCCCCCCCCACGCTGCCCTGCTGTAGCAGCTGACTTGGACATTGCTCTCTCAGTCTCTGTCTCAGGAGAACGTCCGCAGGTGCGAGTGTGAGTGTAAATGAGCGCATGGCTGTGGTTGCAAAATGTGTCTAAATTCCATGACAGTTAAGGAGGAAGAATAATGAAGACAAGACTGCAAAAACTGCAATTATCCCCCTGTGGTGCAACACCGGTCTGAATTTCCTGATTAGTCTTCAGGAGGCGGAGGGAATTAAAGAGAATGGCCTCCTCCTGGCTGGGCGGGGCAGGAGGTCAGCGCCGCAGCCTCTGAGAAACCAATGAACTCCAGGAGGATGAGAGCTTCTGCTCCATTGATCCGCAATAAACACATCTGCCTTCTCTCTGTCTCTCTCTCTCTCTCTCTCTCTCGGCCTGAATCTTTTATGCACATGCAGCGGCTCGGGGAAGAAATCAATAGCAATCACACCTGTCTCCAGGCAACACCTGCCCAGTCCTGCATGTACAGGGCATCCCAGAACGTCTCACATGAAGACGCTGTCATTGCAGCTGATGACTGCAAGGCAGGAAGAGGTCTGTTAGATAAGAGCTCAGGGCAAGGACGACAAAACGAGGTGAGTGTATAAACCGAGGGTGCTTTCACGTCATAATAACAGGTATGACATGTCCATGATATGGACCAGAGACCGGACCATGGTTTGGTTCATATTCTGAAAGGTTGTAGGAAGTTGAGATGGAATTTAACAGCAGGAGCAAAGAATCCACTCCAGACTTCTTCTGTGGAATCAAAATGTCACTGATGAGATATAAACATTGTGAACACTGGTCCAGACCAAGACAGACGGTCTGGACTTCAAACATTCTGAAGAAACAGTGGTGCAGTCAGGGGGAAGAGGAGAGAGGAGCAGATGAGGCGAGACACGCAACCATCTCCAGACAATCACAGACACAAACCCTGGAAACACAAACAATGTAGGAGAGAGACCACGACAGATAATCCAGTCAAACACACATCAGCAGAGTCCGAGAGGAAGGAGCAGAGACGCGAGGGGGGGGGGGGGGGGGTTTTTGGAGTGGGAGGGGGGGGGGGGGGGGGGGGGGGGGGGTATTTGGGATCAGGACATGAAGCCAGAACCAGGTCATTTCCTCTTCTGCTAGCCCATTATTATTAGAAGTGGCTTGTTTAATAAACACCTGCAGCGCTGCATTGCACCGTGAGTCAGGGATGGATTTCAGATGGAAACAAATCTACACGTCAGAATAATATCTATTGCAGTGCTTTCTATTTAGCCATTCGTTTTATTGCATTGCAGACACTCGTTCTCCTGAAGGTTTTGGGTTTATCGCTTCATGTTGCCTCTCAAGCCAGTGAGAGCAATTAAACAAACATTGTTTGGATTTAACGGCTCTGAGAAAAGTCTGAATACGAGCGTGTGGTTTAAGTCCAGTCATTAAACATTAAAGTACATCTGGCACCAACCATTGTGACATGTATCAAGTATTTATACTGCTGGGCTAGTATAAGAATATTACATGAAATGAATCAGGCAGCGTCTTCTCCTGTGACTCCGCCTCACAGGGTCTCACCACATTTCTTTCCCCAATGAACTTGACAATAAAATGTAAAGAAAACTATTTAAATGACAATGACCATAACAAGCTGCCCTGTGTGGGTGGAATCCATGTGCACACACACACTGTGAGCTCTGCTTCCCTCAGCAGGGACTCGTATCTGAACAACACCATCTATTTAGTAATCGGAACATATTGGTGGACAGGCGCTACCCAGACTGAATCCACAGCTCACTATTGCAACACATTCTTTGGTTCAGGTCCCGGGGGCAGAGGGATCAGCTGTGCGCACATCAGCAGCCAAACCTGATTCTTACAGGTCGTAATTCTTCGGATCACGTCCAAGGAACAGAGAGTGAAAAGAGGAGCTGGTTTGCCAGCGTCAGAAAAACCCTGTAACTGTGATGTCGGGGCATTAATGAGTCTCACGGCTGCAGTTACATTGAAATTGATGTTGTTATGATCAAGTGCAGCTACATTAGCAGAATGTACCTTCACTTCCTGGAGCCCCGATTCAGCTCGAGATTAATCAGATTAATGGGGCAGCAACATCACCCCACACAGAATGGAAGGCGTTCTCAGTAAAGTTCTCACTATGTACCACCATGTACCACCATGTACCACCATGTACCACCATGTACTACCATGTACTACCATGTACCACCATGTACCACCATGTACCACCATGTACCACCATGTACCACCATGTACTACCATGTACCACCATGTACCACCATGTACCACCATGTACCACCATGTACTACCATGTACCACCATGTACGGCCTCATCCACTGCTCATCATGCAGTATATAATACTTACTCTAGGAGGTTTGCAGCAGTTCTTCAACACAAACTGGCACTTTGGAACAATTTGACTTTGTGGGGTTCAACAAGGATCTTTATCTTTCATAACTCAGTCGTTTTGTGCCAAAGCAGAAACGTTATTTTTTGCAGCATCCAGTCAAACATAGTTCAGTTGCAATAATTCAAACATTTGTCAACTTCATGGAGGCTTAACTCTCCCTCCAGCACGGTTAGTTTAATAAAAAGATCATCTCCAGAGGACACTCACAGAAGGTCGCCTGAACAGATATGATGCATAGATTATTAAATGGGGATTCGAGCGTTGGTGGGTGGACACCTCAGCTCCCAAACTCAACTCTGTTCATCTCCATATCACTGAGAGAGAGAGAGTCACAGAGTTACGGTGTGTCTCTGTGACCGCAGCCTGCTGTGGACAGGTGGTGTGTACGGTGTTCTCCTCACAGGCCGGAGGACACGGCCGGCTCTCAGATCCGAGCAGAGGGTGGAGCACCCACTGTTTACAGAGACTCTGGAGAGGCCTTCGCAATGTTTAACTGTGGATTTCCGTCTGGGAGCTCTGTGCCGTACGCGCACGCATGCCAGCCCATTTCCAGCAATGATAACATTTACTCTGCTGCAGGTTGGATCTTAACAAAACACTGTGAGATGGGAACACGCCGCAATAATTTTTCCCATACAGCTCGACAGAAAGCGGCTCCTTACTCGCAGCTTTGCCTTCAAATCTCATCGCTTCTGCCCCGGAGGAGAAAAAAAATCGAGAATTAATGAAACAATTTGTAATCACATCACATCCAGCTGATGACAGGTGGCTGGTGGGATTTTCGGGGGTTTCAAGCGCTTAAGCGTGTGCTCCGGAACATGCGGCGTGGAGTGTGCTCTTTTTTTTTTGCGTGCCAGTGGCGTGTTGTGCTGAGTGCTCGGAGAGGAACTGAGAATATGTGAGATCCTCTGTGGGATCAAAGCAGCCATCGCTCTCGCTCTTGTCGGGAACGACACTGTTACATCTGGCTGCTGCTCCGACACCTCTGTTACACCGGTCACCAAATATTTGTGCGTTTTTCCCCTGCTGCTCCCTTTCTCCCATCTCTTTCATTACAGCCTTGAATCAGAGATGGGGAAATATTAGTCCTTGTGAGCCGCAGAGGGAGAGAGAAGGTGATTCAAAAACAGGATGTCAGAGCCTCGACTCAACTGTTTACATACTCAGGGATGAGAAGACGTTCTGAAATAGCTGCTGCTTTTGCCAAAAATAATAAAGCCAGAGGATGTCTGACATGGAAAAGAGAAGGCTTCGGATGGAGTAAAAGCTTCTGTATGTAAACACAGTGTGTTCTGTTGGGTGAGGGTGCTGGCAGCTGTGTGTGCGTGTGTGTGTGTGCAGGGAGTTAGTGGCGTGTAATACTAATGGGATCTGATTGCTTCTGATCTCACTGAGGTAACAGTTTTCTCCCTTCGTGCCACGTCAGGGTTTCTTCATTCAGTGCATGTGGACAAACAGCTGACAACTGTTCTTCCTCCTTTTTTTTTTATTTTTGTATTTTCTGACTGGATCTGTCACAGAGTGCAGCTTTTCATGGCCCCGGGAAACGCACAGCAGCACTTTGGCAGCAACATGGATTCCTCTTCTCGCTGCTACGCCATTAAATGTTTATACAGACCGAACTGAAGCCAGGGAATATATGAGCACGGCTTCTTCCTTAACTAAAACATATCCCAAAATACTTTTTAATCACGTTGAATAATAGGAAGGTGATGCAAGGACTGGCTGCATCTGTTTCCTGTCTGGATGGGGGGGGGGATCAAACCCATACACAAGTGATTAAAAATACATTAGCGAGAGCAGCCGTCTCTTGGCTTCATACTCTGGCGGTCCCAGGGGCTTCGGCTGCTAATGCATGAAATAAGCCAGTATTTGTTTTGTTCTGTGCAGGTAGCGTCAGCTCCCACTGGGAGGCCTGCCGTTAATGACTTAGCAGAGAGAGCGCGTAGGTGTAGTGGGTGGGTTGGGATTAAAAGAGAGGGGAATAAAAGCCAGAGCAGGAGCTAATCACCAAACTGTAATTAGTCTTTCAAATTTATGCAGAAGTGTTCAGGTTTCCAGTCAGGAGAGATTTCATGCAATCTGTGCAATTTCAAGGTAAGTCAGCCGACGACAGTGTTGTTTATTCCTGTCAAATTATCAATGCATTTGACTTCCCAGGAGCACATGATAGCAGCGCTCGGAAAGTGTAATTAATTAGGAAGAATTTAGAGGGAGGGGGGATATACACGGGTTGTTTTTGCAGGAATTAAGACGAGATTACCACAACTCCGATTTCATAACTTGTTATTTCGTCTTTGGTGATTTCCCACAGGGGCCAATAAGTTTGTGGACTTTCTGTAAACGCTCAGGCCACAAACTGTCCAAAACGATTCAAGACGTGCGTCAGTTACTGATCATTCCAGGAGCTGCTGCAGTTTCTAGTTGTACAGGGCGGAGTCATCGGGCCCCGACACCCAGCGTCCAAACTGAAGGACTGGGTGGTGCTCATCGTCTGGCCTTTTGCTTGATCATGTCCTGAGGATGTCCACTCGCCCTGAGATGGACTCAAGCTGGAGAGAGGAGCAGGCCAGAGGCAGCCTGGGCTAGAGTAGGCGGGTCTGTCCTAGGGCCAGGCATGAGCCGGGACACGTGGCGGTCCACATGAGGACAGGTAAGTCTCCAGCCTCTGTCGTCTGTGATTTGACACATGACTTGTGTTACTTCTGTTTTATTTTAACCCTTAAACTTGACCTGCTCCCTCAGACTGAAACCCAGCCCCACGAGTGTGCGTGTGTGTGTGTGAGGGCTGGGATGGAGTGCGGCTGCTGCAGACTGTCCGGTGGGATCACAACGTCCGTCCAAATCCCCTGTTTTATTATATCCATCTGTTTCGTGCGAGCAAGCCTCAGCAGTTGCGAAATAACCACGGTGCATTTGGGAAAAGCATCAGCCTGATTTAGGAGTCACAGCGGCGTCCCCCCAGTTTTCCGCTCTGCCGTGATGCGAGGCGCCGCGCTGCATTTCTGCACGCACATTCCTAAATTAATTCTTCTCCTCACCAGGCTGTGTGAGTCTCTTCCCATCATCCTCTGCTTCTGTCTGGAAATCGCTCGCCGCGCTCCTGTTGCTGCCGTCCCTCCCTCCCTCCCTCTCTCACCTTTAACCCCCTGAATCTCGAGAGTATACGTTATTTAGGCCCTGGGGGGTTCATCTCATCTAACGCTCCCTTTATAGATCGTACAACTTCCTGTGAGCTCATTTGCTTGCACACATGCAAACCCACCCACCCACACACGCAGGGGAGGAATCCTGATCTCCCCCCAGTTCTCTCCTGCCTCTCCTCTCAGTCTTATCAATAATTCAGGGCTCGCTGATGGCGGCCCAGGCAGGATGAGGTGGCTGAGGCGGCTCGGGGCTTTGAGTAGAAGGTCAGACCTCACCGGGGTCTCTGAGATGGCATTAATTAGGCGCCTCCTGGTGCCCCCTAAACAAACACCTCTACATCGGATCTGCTCTCATTAGCCTTCGCTTCGCAGCAGGTCCTCAAGACTCTGACATATCCACACAATAACCCCGGCCACTTAGGCCTTTAACTGCTCGCTTGGGAGGGTTCCTCGTCTAAACACTCTTTACCCCCCCCCCCCCGTGTTAAACAAACACATTCATAACCTGACCTCAATCTGTGAAAACAAACACCTCTACATCGGATCTGCTCTCATTAGCCTTCGCTTCGCAGCAGGTCCTCAAGACTCTGACATATCCACACAATAACCCCGGCCACTTAGGCCTTTAACTGCTCGCTTGGGAGGGTTCCTCGTCTAAACTCTTTACCCCCCCCCTCCCCCGTGTTAAACAAACACATTCATAACCTGACCTCAATCTGTGACCAGGCCCTCCTTCACCAGCTATTTTTGTCTCCCGCTAATACTGCAGCGTTTACGTTCTTCCCTGCACCGTTCGCACCTCAGCATCCTGACCTCCGGGCTGACCTCTGGGCTGACCTCTGGGCTGACCTCTGATGTGCTGATCCCTGCATCTCCTCACGCCCGCTCCCTCTACTTTCTGCTGTCCCACCGCCTCACTAAAAGAGTGATGGCTCACTCACGCACCGCAGCGGGCCGGACTGAGGCAGCAACAACTTTTCAAACCAGCCTTTCTTCATGTGGCCACAAATCGGTTTTATTCAATATTCAACTTGTCCTGTGTTTATTTCCTGATACGTCTGTGGAGATTCTCATTCATCCAGGTCATAGTATCAGGTGATCGTTTAGTCAAGGCAACTGGATTTCTTTCTTTATTGAAGACGTTTCGGATGAAGCCCTTCGGATGAAGGACGAAACGTCTTCAATAAAGAAAGAAATCCAGTTGCCTTGACTAAACGATCACCTTTATTTCCTGATCGTGTCTGATTATTCTTCTTCTTAATAATAATACAGCTATGACTCAATTAATACTGGCTTGCAGGAGGTTCATGTTCTGCAGTGGAGAATTGCATTGCAGTACAAAAACTATGTCGGCCATGGCCCAACAGTCCCATTAGATTCAGTCAAGCTGCACCAGATTTCACACACTCATACTCATACATTACAGTCCCCTAAATGAGTCAAGATGTGTGAATTATTCCCCCAGGAAATGTCCAAACATTGAATGGATTCTTCCAGCTGAAATCTGTTCTTATTTTATAGGAGGTAATGTTGCTCCCAACCTGAACTACCTCACAGAAACAACCAAGCTATTCATAAATACTTTAGTAGAGAGTAAAATAAAAGGGCTGAGTTTCCTGTTCTCTTCAACGGCTTGTTTCTGAGACAATTGGACGTCCCCACAGACTAAAATCCACCAAACTTCAACTCTGAAACTTTTTTCCAGGAAGCTCAACACCCTTCCCATTCCAGGACAAATGGTCCACCTGACAGACATTCCTGGAGGCCACGCCCTGTGATGTATCAGAGTACAGTGGCCATTAGGGATTTTTAATCATCATCCCTCACCCAGAAACCAGTCCATCTGGAGGTCCAGCCACCGCGGCCACAGCTCCACCACAGGCCACTGAGACACAGTTTATTGCTGAGGAAGGACAGAGCCCACAGTTTGCCCCGAGGCGTTTCTCGGCCTTGTCTTTCCTGCCAGATAAAGGATGAAGGTGTTGTCTTCCTCGCATAGCAAGTCAGAGACACCAGTCCCTCCCCTGCTGCTCCTGCTATTGATTGAAGACTAAGAGGGGGGATTCAATCGGCCGACCATCCACGGTGTGTCATCAAGAGCCAGATGGGAAGCTTTAGATTGGAATCTTCTTGTGCCTCCAAACACCTGCGGCCTCCGGCATACTAAAGAGCTCTCTCCGCCTGATAACAACCGCTGAGGGCACATTTTGTTCAGGTGTTTCACTCGTCCGGCAGTTAGCGTTCAGGCTCGAGCTCCCTATCACGCTTTAGCCCTGATCCCCAGGCAGACAATGTCACCACAGTAAATATCAGTTATGAGTCAATCCCCCTCGGGAGCATTTCTGTTTTTAAACCCACTGCTGGAAACAAAGGCCGCTGGAATTGGATATTAATTGTGTTCCATCAGAGTTGATTACCAGAGAGGTGTTTGTTTTGTGTGGCAGTACAATGTCACTGAGCGTGCGTGTGCGGCCGCTGCGTGGGCTGGTGAATCACAAATCTATTTCGGAAGCAACGCTGAGCATATAATTACAGTCATGCCTGACAGTGACGGGAAGTCTGAGGGAGACGGGGACACTGGGGCCCCTGCAGATTGATTGAAAGCAACTTTCATTGTCGCACTTAAACACATCTGCAGCGGCGCACTCACAACACACACACACAAGAATCAGGAGGAGCAAACTCATTCCAGGACTCTGTTTCCAGGGAACCCAGAGGGCTTCTTTTCTCAAAGTGAATCTTACAACTTGATCAAAGACGCTCTGCCTAATTTTACTCTATGGGGACGAGAGACAATCGATAGCCCGCATTTGAAAGAAAGGCTTGGTCACCTTTTATAGATGCTTCTCCCACTACAGGCACTACATGATACATAATGTATGGCTGCACACACACAGGGCTGGACCCGTTTATCCACGTCAGATATGATAATAGTGTCAGTGAGCGGCTGTCAGCCGGTCAATTTCCCCCTCGATGATGAAAAACAAAACAAATCCACTGATCGGTTATCGAAGTTGGAGAAACAAAAAGCACCGTATTTCTGTTATCTGATGATGTAACCAGCGTCTGAGCTGAATCCAGCCGGTGAATGAGTCACTGTGTTGCAGTGAGCGGGTGCAGCAGCAGCAGCAGCAGCAGCAGCAGGAACGCTGCACATACAGCCTGACCACAGCAGGTGGGTTGTTTCATTCTGGCTGCAGCTTGACCACAATGCAGCACTTCAGTGGAAACAGGTGTCAGGTTGTTTCCTTAAAGGTCAACCTGCCTTTCATGGAACGGCTTTCAGACTCTGACCCTGGTGACCTGTTCAACACAGGTGTGGCTGATGGTGGCATTTTGGAGTATGGGTTATAGAGCCTGCCTCCTCCATGTTAGTGAATGGGACTTGGACCAGATTGAAAAGACAAATTACATGTAGTTGTTTTTTTGATGGTGTCTCTCATTTTTTAGGTCTGCTGGAGGATGGCAGCTTGTGGCTAAGGTTCTCTAGGTTTATTTCTGTGCGCTGGTCGTCCATCTTTATAAACAGTCAGTGGTTACGACTGGCTGAAGGCTCTTTTCAGCGATTCCTCCCGTCTGCTCCTATTTCCTCGACATCGCACTACAACCACAAGACTACAGCAAAACTCAGTTTCTTTGGAACATCAGCGCCCTGCCCTCATGCATATATTGATAGCAGCTTTTAAAGTACATGAAAGCGAGGTCACAGTGCGGGTGTCTTCACGTGCGTGAAACCGACTTGAACAGTTTTAATAGATTCCTTTCTTGATCCCCCTTTTTTTACTTGGGAAGCTTACATTAGGTATTCTCCCAGGATGTTTTATTCAGCATAAATCTTCTTCATTTACCAATGTGCTTTGTGGAGGAGTCGGCTGTGAAATTAAACCAGTGACGCTGGGGGAGGCTGGGAGACGTGTGGCTGACCCTATGTGTGGATATACGTCTGCGTGCAGTGGTGCATGCAAACGCAGCATGTCTGAGCAGCGCAAATGTTTCACGAAGAAATCACTTGAGGCACGGTTTATGTGCACGTGCTTGTCCACTCTGTTTAATTTATGTTTTGAGTTTGAGCTCAACGGATGAGAGTGTGAGCGTACGTAAGTCATCCTGACCTCGTATAGGGCAGCGCAGGGGAGGCCACGCCGAGGTGGTGGCAGCGGTTTGGAGGAGGCAGACTTTATTAGCCAGAGCCCCGGGGGAAGCAAGCCTCAATTACCGCACACAGCTTGCTCCACACGCCGTTGTGGAAACGCAGCGGCAGACGGGACAAATAAACGGAAATGATTGAATTAATACGTGGGAGAAACATGGCAAATGTGCGTGCTTCCACTCTAGTGCACCAGTTGGGCTCTGCGGCAGCTTGTAAGGAAACTTGCTCCTGATTTATTCATTTATTTTCAGGATGAAAAAGAGCAAACGATGAAAGAGAGTGGATTGTTGGGGAACATATGGCGGGGGGGCTTCAGTCCCAAAGACGCTCAATGGCAAAGTGATTAAACCGATCCAGGGGAGTGAACAGGGTCAGGGATGGCACTTAATGGCAGTGATGCTGTGCATTAGTATGTAAATAAAGAGCATCCATCAACAGCCACAGAGGAATATTACAGCAGGTCTTCAGTGCACAGACCCCTCATCACAAACATCACTACTCGTTGGAGAGTTCAGTGGTGCGACAGGCTGCAAAGAAAAAGGCGACGTGTTGAGAGGACTCCTCCTCCGTCCACCAAGAGAACATCACTGCCCTGAATGTCTCACCACTACACCGAGGGGCTCTGTTCTACTTGTCCTCCCACAACGGGGAGCTTCTTGAGGAGGGGACCATAACATTTGTCGCCCCCCCATCTGCCACCTCTCTGTTACGCTCTTCAGGATGTGAGCCTCTTCAAAGTGTCAGCCCGCAAATCACCACAGCCTCTGAGGCGGCTAATTTCCCGTTTCCATGGCCACAGAGAAGCCTGTCAGTCTCAGTATGTCAGATGTTATAAAAGCGAACCATCTATTAGAGCACTCTAACATACGCCGCCGACACGCGTGCGAACACTCTCAGTCAATTCTGTGCATGACAGCGACCTTGAGAAACTGAGGCCAATGATTTCTCCTCACTGTCGACAGTTTTCCGACAGGTGTGAATTTTGATCGTAGTGTTTTTTCCCCACTTCAGCTCTTTGTGTCTGCAGTGGTGCATTTAAAGATATGAATATAAAATATAATGACACACACCGTATTACATTATTGACGCGCAGATAAAACAGAAAGCAACACGTGAGTCGGTCTCTATTCTCTGCTCTATTATTTCTCTTTTTCTTTGTCGGCAGAAGAAACAGTGTACGTGTATAAACTGTACAGGCTCTCGTTGCTATGCTGCTGGACATTACTGTCCTGATATTTCTGGCAGCGTACTCCTATCATCCAGGGTGAAATCATCTTTTGACATTCAGAAATTCAGTCAAGCAACATTAGATAGTACGCAACAATACACATCAGCCCCATAAATGCAGCTGCTTCATTCTATATTTCAACAAATGTATTGTTCTGAGTGTAATGATGGAAAAGAAATTGAATTAAATTACATTTAAATTTAAAGAAAAGCCTGCATCCGGCCCTTGATCTGATCCCACAACTGACTGGCTTCCTTCCTTTCTCCAACCATGCTAATCTGTCTGGTTGTTTCTGTGCTGCTAACACAACTGGAAGCATAAGCTCCTTGGCAAAGGAAATTATTTTCTGAGCTTAGAAACAAGAGATTTGCTCAGAGCCCTGACCTCGACTCAATCCATCACCTTTGGGATGAACTGGTCTCGACCTGACCTCTGTAATGTGGCCAAACACAGAGGAGAGTCCCTGCAGCCTCTTTCCTTAATCTGTGAGTTGCTCACGAGCCTTTGACCTTTTTACAAGTCGCTGATCTTTCTAAGTCTGGGATGCGTCCCGGTCCAAAGATTAAAAACCCTGGAGTTATTTATGCGTTAATACCACATGACCATCATTACCAGATGGAATTACTCATATGAGTCATTGGGCTTTACTCAGTTCCAAGCGATAATTTATTTAAAAGACAAAGTTAAGAGTTTATCATTTATTAAAAAATAACTTTTAGACAGAAGAGAAAAACAACGAGCAGAGCCAGTAAAGGGAAACATTTCTCTGTGGATCTATGGGAGGGAGGAACAAAGAGAGGAGGACAGAGGGAAAACTGTCTCCTTTCTTAGTTTGAGAGTGAAGCAGCTCCCCCACTGGGAAAAAACACTGTTTCTTCACTGGCTGCTAAATTGCCGTTCAAGCGCACACTACTACCGTCACAGTCGTCACTAAGTGCCGCAACACAAAGACACAGCATCACATATTTGTACTTTATTTATCAGTAGATCACATATCATTTCTTGTTGAGATGCAGTTGGGAGCCAAGACCAATAGTGTCCATACCAGCGATGTGTTGAACAGGTCACCCCCCCCCCCCATGACAACAAAACCCTGACGAATGAAACCGAGCCAATGGGAGAAGGCCATGAGCGTTTCAAAGAGCAGAGATCCGTGGTGAAAAGAGATTGTCTCTGACCACAGAGAAGAACAGGGGGAAAAAAACAAAGTACAGAGGGGGAAGAATAATAGGCCTCTCCTCGAGAAAGTCTTTTCCACCTGGTTAGAGCAGACAATCTACTGCTGCACGAGCAGAGCGGTAAAATCTGCTCCCTGAAGATGAGATGAGTGAGATCAAAGCAGGCATGGCGCTGCAGGAGACCAATAACCAAGTCGGCACAGGATGTTCTGTCTCATCGCGCACGCTCTCTCTCTCTCTCCTAATGGCTGAACTACGTGTTGCTGCAGCCAAACGACTCGAGAGAGAGAGAGAGAGGAGCCGTGTAGGGTGGCAGCGTTATTTAAAGTTGCCAGTATCAGTTCGATCTACGTAACCGCGTGACCTTTCTCTCGCCGCCCGAATTGACGAGTTTGTGCAAAGGTTTTGCCGCGGCCCCGCTGACGCTGATGCACACACCAGCAAAACAGAATGAAAAGCGAGGAGGGGAGCGAGGAGGCCTGCGGGAACGTGGCTTGTTTAGACTCAGCTCTGTTTGCTTTCTTGCTGTCTCGTCGTTTCGGAGTTATGACAGCTCAGGCGGAGCATGAAACCAAAGTTACAGCCGATAATTGGGCAGGGCAAAAGGCTCTCTCTGCGTGTGGTCTGTCATACGCCGCATCCAATATTAATGAAGGACTGCAGCGCTCAAACTCCACTCATCGATTGCATTCACTCACATCTAACCACAGCTTGTCCCACAAAGAGCTTATCATCTCTTTTTTTCCCCCTCCCCTCCTCTGTCTTGTTCTCACTCCATCGCTCCCGCCCTGCGGTGGTGCGAGCACGCTTCGGGCTAAGTGTCAGAGTTGACTTGCTCCGGCACCCTGCGCCATCTGGCCTCTCCCCGCAGCTGCGATACAGACATCAGCGGATGACAGAGCGTGAACAACAGAGGGATGGCACATGGAGAATGGGTGGACACATAACAGGAGACGTCTAATTAGACGGGTTGCGTTTGGCGTGTTTCTTTCTCCGAAGCTGGGGGGGGGGGGCACTTGAGGACTCTGTTATCTCAGAGATTCACAGGCAGACGTTTCCCCACCTCGCAGCTGCAAAGCAACATAACTGACAGACCTGGGTTTCTTTTCTTGTAACTGCTCAGCACTGCACCCGGCCTCCTTCTGCCCCGCGCGAGGAACATCGATTTAAACGCCGAATCACGTTGTTTTTGAAGCTGCCATTTAAGGGACAGTGCGAAATAACTGCAGCACACAGGAGTTAGATCAAAGCCACTCTCCTGTGTGGACGCTAAATGTGACGCCTGATAGCTTAGCCTAGCACAGAGACTGGAAACAAGGCAAGCCAAACGATCCACATGCCACGTTCTATAATTCCTGCTGTTCTTTCTCCCACTTCAGTGAGTTCAAGTGCAATCAAAATTAATTGAAGTGTTTTGAGTATTTAAACTTTTCCTTTCAGTTATAAGCACAATAAAGAGGAGTAAAAAAGGTTTGGGTGTTGCAGATGAATTAAAATAGGCTTATAACACAGTAATCAGCATGTTAATCACAAAAATGTCTTGTTGGCTGGTGCTGGGGTTGTGTGTCGGGGGGGAACAGACATGCAGTATGAAGCCATGAAAGTCACATTGATTGTAACGTGTTGGTTAACAAGGGATGACTTCAGCAACTCGCCAACTCATACAAACATTCTTGCCAGCTTTCTGACTTGTTCCGACATGAGAGGGCATCTAGTCTGACTTTATGTCTCACCATACTGAGCTACGTTAACCAGATGCTGCTGCTATCGCCTTACAATCAATAAACATAAGAGAGGTGTCCAACCGTTAATGTGACTGCAGGACCTGGAACATCTCTCCACCACCCGTACCTCATATATTTCAATATTCCATCCTCCTTCCTCCACTCCATCATTATTCTGCCCTGGACCCAGCCAATCTCATTTTCCCCTCTCCCTCTGCTGGAACAGTTTCATTTGAATGCAAAACTGCAGCTTTCTCAGTCGCTCTCGCTGCAGGCCGCCTATTAGATCAAGGCCTTTTGCTTTTTCATCTTTAGACAAGGCGAAGAAGAGGAATTTCCCAAGTTCCTTTCACTGAATCGTGCCAGTGGCTGCCCGGCCTTTAACCGACACATCATCAAATGGACAGCGAGAGGGCGGAAAAAGGAGGAATGGAGATTGAGGAGTGATAGACGGAGCCGAGATCAAGGTCCCAGCGGAGGCCAGCACTCCCACACGCTCCACCATGATGACTCACATAAAGGACATCTTCCGCACACTCGTATCCAACAGGCAGAGATGAAATGCAGAGAATTACATCTCCTGCTACGTTCAGCCATGTTAACCGTGTGAGTGCAGGACGTCCACATCGTTTACTGCTCTAAACAAAACATCCAGTGGTCTTCTCAGGCCTGTCACACACAGACACCGAGTAGAGCGCTCATTGATTCAGACATGATCCAAAACCGTGATCTGTACATAAAGCGAGGCCTCCCACAATGCACCACAGCAACAGTTTGATTGACATGTCTAATTTTAGTTATGATCCTGCTGTGTTAGTGTTGTTTATCTCCCCTCACGTGACTCTATTATGCTACCTAACATTCCTAACTGGCTTTTTAAAGGTTTAATACATCTGCTGCTTCTTCATTTTACAAAATCTGTGACAACGTTTTCTCTGCTAAAGGTGATCTTGAGATGTACGCTGACAATGCCGATTCAGCGTCAGCAGCCGTACTCTGTGGTGTCATTCAAACCGGATTTGGCACATCGCAGCCGTACTTGGGCCAAGTTATTTTTACTGGTCTGTCAGATTCAAGCCAATACTGGGCCAAAACATTTTGGCTGTCGGTGTAGTTTGTTTCCTTACAGAGGCATGTTTGCAAAACAGAAAAAAAAGTTGTCTAAAAAAAGATAAACCTACCTCTAGAACAGTGGATCTCTCAGAATCACATAATACATTTCCAAATTATGAAGGGTTCTGTGGATGTGCGTATGAAACTTGTAAGGTTCAGAAGCATCAACACCCACAGCTGCACTGTGAGCTGCTGGGGCCCTCCCAGTCAGGTCTTCCCTCATTAGACAGTTTCTCCTCGATTGGATGGTCATTGGACAGCTCAGGCGTAAATAAACCCACAGAGCATGCATGTAACTGCACGGTCACACTTACAGGAAAGAAAACTGTGCGTCCATCTGAGTCTTAGTGAAACCTCAATGTCGACGTTGTCCCTGCACTGACTCTAAAGGATGATCTAGAGCCAGGAGCTGAGGATAATGCCTGACAATGTTCTAAGCAGATTTTAAGCAGTTCAGTTTGAAGCGAAGAGAAATCCTGTCTAATGAGAAATCAACAATCAAATCAACCTCAATCCCTTCTCCACTTTAAAGAGCAGTTCTGAACCCATGAACTGAATTATGCACAGTCACAATTACAATCCTTCTGCTGTTCGCTCAACTAAAAGTGGATCACCTTAACCAACCCGAGTCTAATTAATCCGGCCGCTTTAGTTAAGCGTATTGCAGACAGCAACATGCACTCATCCTTTCTCATCTTACTTAACCACCAGTGTTTGGGCGTGCCTCACAGCATTGTTTTCCTGAACGCCTCGACGATTCAGATTTCGCTGAAACAATAAATCAAACGCCACTCAGCAGCAGAAGTTTGAGAGGCTGCAAACATGCACTGTTTGCGTTGTAAAACATTTAGAGACAGACCGCAGAGGAAATGGGCTCTAAACGTTGCTGCAGCGATATTGTAATGAGCCTTTGGTGGAGTTCAACACATCTGTCATTTGTCATCGGCAACACCCATAAAGGTCAAGGGAATTTTTCAAAGTAAGCAGCACGCAAATTTTTTTAAAGCAACTTGATTGAACTTGTTGGTGTCTGCTCACGTGAATGATGGTCCTAAAAGCCTGGTCGGTATAGACCATTAACTTGGAATTCACAAAATCCAAAAAAAAAAAAAGAACACAGGCTTTATAGGACATAGGCAGGGTGACATGGAGCAGAGCTGGAGGGCTGTGTCCATCTAGTGTTCGGACATGGTAACTGTCATGACAGTGAGCACACTAGAGGAACAAGTGTGGTTTCTGTAGCTTAAAATATCCGTGGTGCTCTGTGACCGTGACTCATTTCACACTCACACACTTCAGTTTGATCTTGCACTTTTTTTTTTACTTTGGCTCTGAAACATGTTCATGCCTGATACAAGAATTCTTTTGTCAAGTGACAAAAAGGAAAATGGTTTTTACCACCATTTTATTTGGCATAATTTAAAATCATCTCACTGTTAGTTCATTTATACAAATATGCTTTTGTTATATATAAAACAATTACAAACAGATTTCTACAAATCAAGTTCCCAGTGTAAAAGCGCAGTACCACGCACACGATAGCATACAGCTCCGGGACACAGACATACAGAGCCCACAGGTGTATTTTCCACTTCAACAGCAATTATCTGAGTGAAACCAGGACATGGCAAAAAAAACATGCTCACCACAGTTGACAGTTTGACATATTGTGCACTTACATTCAACCCTCCACTCAACCATCTGGGACATTTTCACACATCTTTAGGCAGATCTCAAACCGCATTGCTGCCATCACACATCCCGTCCCGCTCGTGTCGCGCTTCGGTTATTCTGGACTTTACACAAGCCACGATCTGAGGTTGACTTACAATACACCCGGCTCAGGTGCATAAATGAAAGTAACTTTTTTTTTTAAAGGGCTGCTTTTATTACCGGCAGCTGTAAGCACAAATGAGCAACCAATTATTACTAAAAAAATATATTTTATAAAATGTAGAAAAAGCCTCAGATGTGACGAGGCGTGTTTCACCGACTCAGCTCCTGATAAGCATGTGTGCAAGTTGTGCTTGTGCCTTGTCCCCACTGCACCATGCCATGCAGGGATGTCAACCACAGTCCCTTAAGGGATGTGGGTCATGAGCACTCTGTTCAAAAAGAAACATGCACATAGACTTGCTGTCTAAGATGTCAGTTTAGCACCTGTGTGAGAGTGCCAAGAGGGAACCAAGTCAGAGAGCATCTGTATTTTTTTTTTTTAATATATATATAGATGAAACAGTTGGGTGGACCTGTATTTTAAAGAAGGTCTTGTGGCACTTGTTTTCGCTGCAATGACCACCTTTCGGTATGACTACGGAGCGCTGCTAAGGTCTTTGGTTTAGATAAGGCACCTGACCAAATAAAGGGCTCCTTCCATTCTGAGACATAACTGCTGTTACATGGTTAACAAGGCAGCTCTGACGTGGAGTATTCTAAGATGAAATGAGATTCATCTGATCAAGACAATAAAGGTAAAGTAGCATACAGCCTAGCACAAGCCAGTTAAGAGATCATCTGGAATGATATGCTATACTAAATCAACTATGCAGTGGTAATAGTCTGCTGACCAGGCAATCGCTGAAAAGGATGATGTTGTGGTTTATCAAATCTGTGTATTAAGTACAAAATCGTATTGATCAAATAAACATAGGCTATTACAAAAAATATATTCCACTTTGGCCATTACCACACTCAAAGGTTAAAAACATTTGAGGAAAAAATATCATTTACAGAGTAAATTAAACATAATTAGACAAAATATAGTCTCTTTGACACCACCCTGTCAAAAAGTCACTCATGTTTTAATGGCACTCTGTGTGAGCATTAAGAGTTAAGACAAAGGCAGACCAGAGCTGTACTACAACACGACTTCCGGGTGGTGGCAGCCCAACAAACCCAGTACTGGTGTGGCTTCATTTGGCGTTATGACACCTGCTCCTCCATTACTGGAGGAGGGAAAATGGTGGGCTGCTTCTGTTTGTCATCAGAGGCCTAGTGGCTCTATCATGCATGACAATGACAGAGCAGTGCGAGAGGCTGGAGGGGCAGCCTGCCAGACAGCTCTGATATGCCAGACTGAACACAAGGGGAACTGCAAGAGTTTAACCCCTAATATGTGGATATCGGTTAAAGGGTACTGGCAATTTGTCCAGGAGTCATCCCACGTTTTCTGGAATCAAGTTGCTTGTAATGAAAACGTGTTCACCTACTGCTTGTCTGTTTATTGCATCTAAAATAGGCAAGTCAAAGCATTTGGATGATGACATCACTCGAGACTCATGAGATGCAACCTAGGTGAGACTATGAGGTAGTCATTATTTCTCCACCTGAACAAAGGCAGATCTCTTCTCTCCAGTCAAACAGGGTAGCTTGGTTGGTTGGTTTGGATGTTATTATGGCTTGCAACAACCACTATCAGCATTTTATAAAGCAAAGCGAGAGTATTTATAAACCTAGAACAGATGTAAAATTGGAAAAACTGTAAATATAAAAAGTTAAAATGTAAGAAAAATAGAGGAGATACAGTCTGTTGCCCCCATTTTGGCATAGTCACTTTGGTGATGATGGCAACGGAGAGAAATCCTCCAGGAGATGAGTAAGGAAGAGATCAGTAACAGAGGAGCTGACACAAATTCTGAACTGCTGGAAGTGGCATGGAGGCAGCCAGATGATGCCCTTCGTTCCTCAACCTTCCTTCCCTCTGTGGATCTCCATCATTTCTCGACACAGTCCAAAAGTGGGAGCCATTTATTACAACAGCACGCACTTCTTGGGGTTCTTTTTCGTAACTGGGTACAACACTGCTCTCACCGCATCGGCAAACACCTCCCTGACTCCATCCTGCTGCAGAGCTGAACACTCCATGTATTTGACAGCCCCGATCTGCTTGGCGAGGGCATTGCCCTGCTGCTGGGTGGTGGGGGCCAGGCTCTGCTCCTTCAGCTTCTTCACTGTTTCTGCATCAGCCCTCAGGTCCTTCTTGGTGCCCACAAGCAGGATGGGCACATTAGGGCAGTGGTGGGACACCTCAGGGTGCCACTTATGCCTAACGTTGGCGTGGGAGGATGGGCTGCCGATGGAGAAGCAGATGATGAAGACGTTGGTCTGGGGGTAGGAGAGGGTGCGAAGGCGGTCGTACTCCTCTTGGCCTGCCGTGTCCCACAAATTGAGGCTGACAGTGCGGCCATCCACGCTCATCTGAGCGCTGTAGTTGTCAAACACCGTAGGGATGTACTCTTCTGGGAAGGCGTTGGTGGTGTAAGAGATGAGTAGACAGGTTTTGCCCACTGCCCCGTCGCCCACAACCACACACTTAATGGTCTGCATCCTGCCTACGACCACTGGGGCTGCAGCACCTGACAACAGAACACAGGGCACCTGGGTAAAATCTAACCACACCACCCGAAGCTCTGGGGGGCTGATCGAGGCTTCATTGGTAAGTGATAGGATTGTTGTACTTTGAGGTGCACATGTAGCATAACCGACAAGCGGCTCGTGCACGAATGCAGCTTGCCCTCCAGTTAGCAGACAAGCTAACCGCCTCCGACATTAGCCCATCGTCGGTAAGGTTTAACTTTGGCGACTATTTCCGCCCTTGACGTATAAACTCGGACTAGAAAGTTAACCCGACTTCAACCTTCAGTAACGATAGCCAGTGAAACAGGAGGACGCAGTTACTTTCGGGTGTGTATTACTTCGCACTGTTCACCTATGATACTAGGCGTTCCCCTACTAACTAGCGTCAAGCTAAGGAACTAGCGCGTTTGGTGGCTAACAACCTAGCTAGTTAGCAAACAAGCTGGAAGTTTTCTTTGCGAGCCGCTTCTCGGGAGGCCCCGTTCCTGACCCCGCGACTCCCACAAGTTCCCTTAAAAATCACGCCATGCTCCAACATACGTCTCAGTGGCAGTTCTTCGCTGTAAGAGTGAAATTCGGAGGATTGTGCGACTTACCGCCACTTGGCTTTCGATCTCTTTTTGCCTGGTATAGTCAATCACAGCCGCATCCGGGGAGCTGTCCATTACGTAAAAAACGACGTTCGGCCGCAGTGCACGCCGGGAGTTGTAGTTTCATGTTGCCACTGTCGGTTCCCGGACACGCGGGGGCGTCGTTACGCTGTTCCTGCGATTCCTCCCAGCTCCGTGAGGCATGAACACAAGTAAATCCAAAGGGTAGTCTATGTTCTACTGCATGAGAGTGCTGTGAATAAGTAGAAGTAAATAAGTATCCGCAGAGGCGTCATTTAGGTAGTGAAGTTAAAGGTATTGAGGTCTTAGGTTTAGCAGTGTGATATTTTCCCTGGCCACTGACAGCATTTATTCCCTCCATTACAGCACCAGACAAGCTTTCCATGACAGTGATCCCTAAGCCACCAACATTAGCATTTAAGATTGTATTATATCTTGTGTCGAATGTCGACAATGCTGTCCATAAACTTTACTCTCTTCCAGTCCCACACTTTAAATCCAGTCAGTGTCGCAGCACATGACGGAGGCTTTTCCAGGCCTTTATTTGCCTGTCAAGGTTTCAAGAGTTGCCTGAATGCATGGACACCTATAGACTCGTTACTGTGTCCTAGCCCTTTCTCTTGAACTTGGGACTTTCTTGCAATTAAATGCCACAGAGCGTCACTTTAAGTACACAAACAGGCTATAAAGCAACCCTGTCTCCGGTCTTCAGGGCCTCGCCTTCTGTGTGGTCAGCTCTGGTCTTAAAGCCCATACATCATTTATTGACCTTCAGATGCGACATTATTCTCACTGAGCTCCTGTTTTCAGATCAATGCAGAATACACGAAGGCAATTTAAGAAGGCCGATCACTTTAGACGACTCCATCCTGGAGTGCACCCCGGGAGACCCGCTGATGATGTCATCTCTATACACTGAGCCAGGTTAAGAGGCCAAAGCTGACCGACAACTGGACACTCAAGAGCACAAAGAGGCACCGGTTTATTGCCTTTCCCAAGAGGTTCTGGCATCACTGCGGGCCTATAAAGAGAGAATTCCCACTGGGACCTACACCCACAGTCACCCTCCACCCCAACCCGTGGCACCCCTTCTATTCTGCCAGAAGATTCCCTGGGTCGTCTGTAGCATTGCCATGACAACAGCCACCAACAGGATTGGGGGGTGACTGTGTCAAGAGATGCAGCGAGCGGCACTCGGGATAAAGGAGGAGACAGAAAAATGAGGGTGACAGGGAGACAGAGGACAGCGAGATGCAAGTGCAGCAGTTGATGAAGTAGTGGGGGGAACCTTGAAAGTGAAAGTTGTCAGAGTAAGTGCTGTCCTGAATACAAAACTAAATAGAACTGGTCTGTGAACATCACTTACACCCACTAGAACAGTTTAATTGACAGACAACACCTCCATTCAGGTCAACATCTTTATTCATTCTCTTTTATTTACAAATCCACATAATACAGAGAATAACAGCCAAGGCTATTCAATAAAGTTATAGAATTTGTTTTTTATACAAAACAGACATTACAGAAGTCTTCTCCTCGCAGCCTCTTCTTCAGTTTGTAAAGTGCATCCGACTGATGAGGCCCCTCGAGGAGAGGATGAACATTTTGATCGTACCAAATTAAGTTTGGACCGTGAGACAATCCGGTGTGAGGACGCAGCGATCACTTTGCAGAAGGGTCACAGTATTTAACTTCTAAAATACAACATCTGCATGAAACAGTTCCCCGCATCATAGTTCTTATCAAGCAAGCTCCAACCACACCGCGTTTTCACTTGGTTGAATCCTTTTTTACTAACAAAAACGTGATGTGTTAACCTGTTCCACATCGGTCTCTTTGTAGTGTCCTATTGCCTGCATAGGACACAGTCAGATGTAAAAAGAGGTAGGATTTAAAGACTATTCTGCGGTGGGTAAAATACATGAGGATGGATTCCAGTTGCTCCAAGTGCAGCTCTGTGTCCCATTTATAGAATCTACGCACTTACAGCTACACACAAATGTGAAAAAAGTTTGACTTTAGATGAACTGACGTTGACGAAAGAGCTGATTAAGACCAGATAGCATCTGAATGATGACGCACATATCTCATGTATAGGCCCACACTGAATATATTAAGACTCAAATACATTAAAAAAGCCTGAAAACGGCACAGTGCAGGCACTTTTCATTTATGTCATCTCCAGAGTGGCTGAGCTGCAGCAGCTTGAGCCATTTTGGGACCAGGGAGCCTCGAAGCTGTAGGGATTTTGGAGCTAGCAGGGGAAGAGCTTGTGCTTGTCGTCTTGGCAGTTTTGTTTCGTGCCGCAGATATGACGGCCGTGCGTATTGTCTTGGCCGTGGTGGACGATGGGCTGTGAGCAGTGTGAGGCCGCGAGGAAACCTGAGTCTCAGAGTTTGGGGCGAGTCGTTTAGACACGCGCAGGGGAGAGCCTCTGATAAAAGTCTGCGGCGTGCTGCCTGCCACCTTCTCCTGAGCGGATTTCTCCAAGGCCCTGCGGGTCAGGGTGGGCTTTACTGGAGTCTGTGATTCACTGACAGTCCTCTCTCGAGTGCTATTGGTCCGTCTCACCTCTCCCTGAGCGGTGGCAGGACGAACGATGGGAGAGGAGCGCATCGATATACTGCGAGGATTAGACAGTCGACTGGGGGTGGAGGGGTTTGTGGGGACCAAGGCACCATTTGAAGACTCAGTTTTTGTGCGTACCCTGGGACTGCCTGTGTGGTTGGAAGGTCCTGGTCGTGACACAAGTCCCCTTTTGGATCCTATTCCGCTGCGCACGGGGACCTTCGTGGTTTGACTCCCATGTGATGCCACAGACACTGGAGATGCCCCCTCTCCAAGGTCGACCTTCCTCTCTTTCCTCCACTTGGAGCAGAGGCTCGGCGCAGGTCGTGGGAGTGGAGAGGTTGGGGGCGACAAGGTGTCATAGCATCGGAGGCCTTTCACCAAGGTGTGGCACTCCAGCGTTTCACCGACACGGGAGTACGACCTGTCGGGACTGGGCAGGTCAGAGTACTCCTCAGGCTGCGATGGGTTGAACTCAGGGAGACTGGGGGGCATCCAGCTTTGTCCGACAGGTGTGCACGCCACCTCTGCGTCTTTCTGCACAGTTAGTCCACCATCGGGCGTCTCCCTCATCTGCGATTGTGACTGGGCTTTATCTGGATTATTTACAGATGATTGTGACTGGCTCTCAGGTCTCTGGTACCTCAAGAGCTGAGGCCGGGCGTCAGTGTGAGAAAGTATTCCACCCTTACGAACGGACTGGGGAACAGGCTCGGAGACTGAAGAGACATTAGATTTACTCTGGAGAAAGCAATTGCTGTCCGTTGGGGGCGGGCCAAACCTTTGACTGTGAGTAGAGGTTTTAGCACACAGGGCAGGTGCATCAGTGTTTACAGCAGCAGGAATGGTACAGGCACTGTGTGAAGATTCAGTGTTCAAGGAAGGCATGTGATCAAGTGGAAACTCGGCTTCTTTTTCAAGTCCCGTTTCCTTAGGTTGTCCTGGTAGCACATAGGAAATGTTCTCAGAACGTTGTTTGACTGTAAAAGAGGGACTAAATGTGGCAACGTGCGAATCCTGAACTGCTTTACTGCTGCGACCATTTGTCTGACTGTGCTGAACCCTGCTCCCTCTGGTTGGTGCAGGTTCTGGGTCAGTGGGGGAACAGGTTCCATCAGTCTCTGGAGAGCTACAGAGCACCATGGTGTTCTCGTGGTCAGAGGAGCAGTTGGAGTGACAGCTGGTCGATGTCGGGCTGCTGCCCAACTCAGGGAAAGTCTTTAGTATGGATGTGCCGTAGAGGTGGGTGTCGCTGTGCAGGTGGTGCGACTGTCTTCGGGAGTCGGAGCTCCTGAGGCTACGACGACTCCAAGTGTAGCTCAGGTTCTTCTCTAAGAGTTTCTCCAGCTCGTCTTGGTTCTCCTGATCGTGCGTTTCCCTGACAAGACTCGGGCCGAGGTCCAGCCCCGTACAAACAGCCAGAGAGCGACGCTTCTCCTTCTCCCCCATCTCTCGCTGACGCTCCAGACGTTTCTGTTCCTTCAGCTCCCGCTCTGCATTCTCCTGTAGCAAAGAGATAATTGGGGAAAAATACTTCAAACTTCCTGCTAGGCTCTTACTGAAAAAAAAATTGGATCAAAACTTTTTTTTCTTCCTTGATCTAACCTGGACAGCTCTTTGGAAGCGGTGACAGAACAAGTCGAAGACCCGGCAAGCCTCCTCAAGTTTGAAAGTGCTGTCATCCTCACAGAAGAACTCCACCAGAGCCTGACTCGACATCCTCATACCCTCCACTTCATCCTCTGCCTCCTTCAGACGCTCCTCAGCCACCTGCACACGCAGGGAAAATCATTTTACCACTTTAACATTGTTCTTTTTTTCTTCCTTTCCGTTGGCATGTTGAATATCTTTCATTCGCGCTGTGTACCTCCAGGTAAGGTTGTGTGTGCTGCTGAATCTCTGCTTCCGTCTGGATGTTTGCCTTGAGCGCAACCACTCTGCTCTTTAGCTTTGACAAATCCTCCAGCACAGACTCCTCACAAAGCCTGCAAGGGATGAGTACACACTTGATACACAATAACAGCTGTAACAGAAATAGCTGTGTAACATGTCTTGACAAATGTTTTGAAAATTGAAAAGTGGCTTTGAGTTTCTCCAAATCACTGGGATTTGAGGCGTCAGTTTAAATGCAACGAGAAAGGAAGCAGTAGCTAAATTCCTTTGTGCCTTACAACTTGAGCACAGAATGGAGTAACAGAAACTGCTAAACTCTCCAGCAGAGCTTGAATATTGGCTCGGAGTGTCCATGTTGTCATGACCCACTTTCAATCGGGCAGAAAGCTGATGCTAACAGCTGGGTTCCTCGCCTTGACACGAGAATGAAAATAGATATGGATTGTGTTTGTTTGAACAGGAGTTGGATTTTGTCGGTGTAATGCAGGACAGGTAATATGTTCCAGACTCGCTGACTGCTGGATGCGATGGCGACTGTCGTTTTGGAAGAGACTGACCTGGAGGCGGAGCCAACATGGCCTAGTTGGCTGGGAAAGGACAGTAAACTCTGGTCCTTTTTCACAGCTTCCTGTGGAGACAAACACAAATTATTATCCAGCTATTGTTTCAAAAGGAGCAACACGTCATTCGGGATTGTAGACTAAATCATATGCTCTGTGGAGCAGTCTGGATGGAGGGGCTCCTGTTCTCTGTCAACACAACTTGTTTGTTTCTCACAACAACTGTTAAAAAGTCCTTCAAATGCGGTCACTGTTAAAGTCCTTTTACTTTTAGACCCTGTACAGTCCTGGTACGAACATCCATCCTGAGAGATACCATCACAAGTTGTCAGGACTTAATACAGAAGTGGGTGGTGTTAAGTTCTTCAGCTCACACCTGGTATTAAATGCATCCTGAACCATATCTGATCACTCAGACCACATTAGAAGAAGCTGTGCGCTGTGAACACCACCTACTCACCAGATGTTCTCTGACATGCTGCAGCTTCATGGTTTTTTAAAGGGTCTCAAAAACTAAATAATATTGTCTTCATGAGCATAAATGACAATTATTTGTATGATGGATTAGAAAGGACACATTTTAATACCAGGTGAGCACAGAAGAACTTTACACCGTCCACTTTTGATGAGTTCTTTCAGGATGGATGTTTACACCATGTCAGATATTCATATCAGTATATACTGAAAGAGTCATATTCATGAGGAGCAGTAGTAGCAATAATAGAGTTGTCTCGTGCATTTTTTTCTCTTATACTTTTCTAAACTTTACATTTGAACAGTAAAAGCCTAATGCCTGATGTTTGTTTTTATCCTTCAGTTCTTACCATGGCTACAAAATGCAGCAGATTCATGCCAGGCTTGTTGGCTTTGGTGTCAGCCAGTTTGAGCAGTGATGAGATGCGGAACCCAGCGGCATTCCCCGCGTATCCACCCTGAGAAGCCCCGGACAAGGTTAGAATAACACATACACACCGCGTGTGACAACTTTAAACAAACAAGACAAAGCCCAGGTGCACCGCCAGAGCGACGCCCCTGAACACACACTCAGACCCCTGGTGACCGCTGTATGGGACACAGATTTAAAAAAAAAGTGGGAGTGGCTCTGCTTTGTCAGATAAAACAAGGATGCACTCACAGCGTTCATATAGTTCCCAGCTTTCAGCACCAAACGAAGGATGGCGTGTAACTCCGGACAGCTCAGCAGTTCTACGATGATAAACACTCACATTCAATATTGGGCCTCCAGGTTGATCAAGGTTTTAAAACACATCAGCATCTTTGTTTTGAACAACTAATGCTCCAGTTAAATAAACATTATTAAATAACAACAATAAACAACAACAATAAAAACATTTGAACTGATAACAAGTCATTTCATGTAACAACGTTATATAGTGGGTCGCATACTGGATGCACATGTCCCCACAACACATGGGAGGACAAGAAAAGAGCAATACAGACAGAGATCTTCAGCTCTCTGTTGTTACTCTACCTCTGGCCGCCTCCCTCAGACATCTGGCTGCCACACACAGAGAGGTCACAGCAGGGTCAAACTCTTGTTGCAGGATCATGGCATCGAGGCGAAGCCGAAAGCTAATGGAACAGGGAAGAGAAAGACGGACGGATGAATGGACAGGGTTGACGGCGGAGACAAAGGGGGCCACTCCTGATCACTCATCACTTAAACAAGCACACGTCATCGCAAAGAGAAGCCTGTCATGTGGACGAGGGTCCCATAAAAATAAACATGAGAATAGAGGAGTTTTAAAAGCTAAAGACAACTTCATCAGATGGGAAGCAGTTTTATCCAGATCTGAGGTGGGGGCGTACCTGGGGACTTCCACTAGCAGCAACATGAAAAGATCCGGCTCTCCGAGCCAGCTCCGCTCCCCCCCGAACCTCCTCAGGCGGGACTCCTGAGAGAGAACAGATGCTGAGTAAAAATCTGGAAAACAGAGCTTCAGTAAAACAAAAAAAAGTCTGAAATACTAAAAACCCAACATGCCGTTAACAGTCAATTCCAATATCTTTCAGCGCGTTACTTTGCTGGAACCAGACCACATCATACGACATGGTGTAATGGCAAACTTTTGATCATTCTAACCAGAGCCAGATGATGAGTAAGAGGAGAGCGAGTGGGGGTGGGGAGGGGGTTGTCACTGTCGTATTTGTATGCCGAAAAAAAAACCCTTACCTCCTCACTGTCGGGGAGCAATTTGCAGAGCTCTGCGAGCTTCTCCGCTCCATAACGGTCCCCAGCACCCTGCCTGATATCCTCAACTATCTCTTTAGCAGGCCTGCGGAAAAAAAGGACAACAGCAAACGCGTTTTAAGAATGACATCATTGCTCACGTGCGATGGGGGTCGGCAGCCTGAGGAAAGGCATGACACCCTCTAAGAAAACGAATTAAATGAGCAGTATCAGCCCCTTTGTTTCACTCAATATTGCGGCTTATCCGGTCCTTATCAGTCGCGGCGTTGGGCAGAGATGGTCAGCCGACGCCACAGTGGCGACGCGGAGCGGCATATCAACTGGGCAAATAAATGGCAGACAGGGAGGGAGGGCCCCAGAAAGGGCCTCTGGGATATCAAGGTGAAAGGCCAGAATCTGAGCTGGCTGACTGTTTGGCCTCTGACTTACTTCTTCCGACGTGACACATCTGTCCTTTATTGCAGCACTTTTCCCTTCAGCCCCTCCCCTCCCCCTCAGCTCACCGCCCATCATGCAAGTTCATACTCCATCGTGGCGTGCACTTCATTCTCAGACATTGACAACAATATAAAAAGTGCTTAAACACTTTTCATTATTTGCTTCATCTGGCTCCACGCTGAGTGAAATGGCCTATAAATAGAGCTGGGATGAAAAGATTGTGAAAGGGCTGCTGAGACACCGATGACATCCTGAAACCGCATTTTCTTTAAACTACACCCACATTTGAACCGTACCTGTATCTCTGCTCACAGCAGCAGGCAGATAAGCTTCCAACAAGATGAATGTTTGTGTACAAAAGAGGCTCTTTGCATAATGGCTTCCCGTACAAGTCCTGACAAATCTAGTGCTCTTCAGTGAAGAGGTGGGATGACAAAGTAGCAGCTCAGCTCTTTCTTTCTATTCATTTATATCGTTTATTGTCCCATCGCAGGAAGTTGGATCTTTTTCTTTTCTGCCATCAAGCAGGTGTAAACTCTTGACTCCTAAAGCTATACATGGCCACTTCACCCCCCCCTCAACCAAAGTCCAGCTGCTCCCTCCCTGAACCTGTCCCCTGCAATATACTCCAGGCCCGTCTCTTTCTTGATGAGCCCTCACACGTCTGGCACACTCTGACCGCTCACACACTCAGACACCCATCCTTGCTCGCTATATGGCCACACACTCCAGTGCAATTACCGTTCCCCTGGGCACAGTGGGACACACTTCTGTTTCCTGCACTTACAACTACCCCCCAGCTTCGACTAATGGGGACCTTCAAGACCTCCAGCAAAAATGAAATTGAAACACAAGGAATCTCCTTATTGGAAAAGCTGTAACTTTTTGGATTCATTTGAAAAGAGGGGCCAAGCATTCCTTACTTTATAGAATGACTTAGAAATGAGGAGGCTTACATCTTGAACTGGCGGAGAAATATTCCGATGTTCATACTGCGTTTGGAGTCCAGCAGGGATA
Organism: Pseudorhombus dupliciocellatus; assembly: GCA_016785235.1. Lineage (NCBI taxonomy): Eukaryota > Metazoa > Chordata > Actinopteri > Pleuronectiformes > Paralichthyidae > Pseudorhombus > Pseudorhombus dupliciocellatus. The sequence goes on along the minus strand of JAFBJW010000129.1, from coordinate 997,602 downwards.
TCTGTGAAGAGGCAAAGGAAACTCATAAGGGTCTGTCTGAATTGGAGAAGCCTCATTACGGCTGTCCTCATGATCCGACCTCTTCCAAGCTGTCCTGGGGCGATCTGCAGCGGAGCAGAGAGGAGCGGCGTCTCAGGGTGCTGGTCCTGTCCCGAGGCTTACTGTCCTTCTGCCCAAACAGCTCATCCAGAGAGTGGAGGTCGATGGGGAACTCGTCTTCGCCCGGGGCCGCCCCATTCCACACACTCTTCCTCCCTTCCACCTTCTCTTTGGGGATACGCTCCCAGTTCAGCTTCCGCAGCCTGCTCCGCCGGACGCTGTCCGCTCGGCTGAAAGGTGAGGAAGATGCAGGTGGAGGCGGGGGAGGAGGAGGTGGCGGCGGCGGCGGCGGCGGCGGCGGTGGTGGAGGCGCCAGCGAAGGCGGCGGAGGACTGACCAGTGCCGGACGTGACTCCATGGCCGTCACTTCCACAGTGTCAGGGGCAGCAGCGGGGTGGGCAGGCACTGTTCCATGAAAGGCAAGGGTCTCCTTGAAGGCCACCGTCAGGTTGATGAGCATAGAGACGGCCTTGGTGCTGGAGGGGGAGGTGATGGCCGGCGAATGCTCTCCGCTCCGTCAGACGATAATTATCCACTTTCAAGTGCGGTTCAGAGGTCCATCAATAATTCCTGCCAAAGGGATGAGACAACACAAACTTTAAATCTCGTAGAGAAAGACAGGAAACCACAGCTGCCCTGATGCTTCGGCCATATTCAGGAACTCAGGCAGTTTGAACTGTGGCCAAGGACTCACCTGGGCTGACACCTGGCCTGACTTCTCCTTTCATTAGCACGGTTCCACGGCACTAACTGATCTAACCAGTGGTTTCAGCCTAAAATATGTAACCCCTGCTTCAACTTTCAGGAGAAGTTCAAGGCGTTTTTTGGGAAAGTACAATGCCCCCCCCCCCCTCCCTCTGTGGGCCTTTTGAACAACTTGTTCCATCCTGTTCAGTTTCTCCTCGCAAATACACACACGCGCACACACGCACACTCACACCTCCACCTCTCCCTTCTAATTAGAATACACTGAGACACCACAGGCAACAGGAGACGCTTGGTCAACCACAAGGCTGCTCCAGAAACCATGACTTTAAAATATTCCTCCAGCCAGGGTTGGAGTTATGTGCGAGACTCGACATCTGAGAGCTGGTTGCGCACGCTTGCACCAGCAGGTTTTAAGGTAGGATTAGTAATGCAGTTGGGGGATGACTCAGAGGATTCAGGAGGTGGTGGTGCTCTATAATCATCACACTGCTTTGCTTGTAACCAGAAAACGCACCGTCCCCCCTTTCCTCTCTGGACGTGGATCACGCAAGGTTTATTAGGGGGGGGGGGTTATAGGGAGATGCGCTCCGGTGCCAAACTGTTCCACCGTGCGCCGCAGGAGCGCGCTGCAAAGCCCCGGTACCGGGTCATCTCATTCAGCCTCCATCATTCAACTTCACCCACTGTCTTTACAAGACTCATTTGTCAGATGTTATTGCTGAAGTTAAGATAAATGTGAACAATAACACAATTTAAACGTCACATGCGTATCCAAATTAGATTCTCATCGATATCGCAACCAGTTCCATGTTTCTTAAACATGATGCAACCCTCCTCACCGCAGACTCGACCCATGTTGAAACATCGTTCCATTTCAATGACAGATCACCAGCGATCACTCAGCTCCTGTGATCAACACTAACTAATCACTTACCTGCTGCTGATCGCTCCTCTTCTGCTGCTCCAGTTCACTGTGCGCTGAAACGCCAGGGGAGCTTCCCTCAGCGGTTTTAGTTGAGTTTCTTGTGTCACCCTGTTCCTGGCGTCCGGGGCCGCTCCGCTCCCAGCAGTCCTCTCGTCCTCTCACCCTCCTCAACTTGCAGGAAAACTTCCAACGCGAATCACCGGGAGCGCGCAGGCGCGCAGCCGCACGCTGATATGCCTTCATTGTATCCTCCCAGTTTTCCCATGGGCGGATTTAGGGGTTTCATGTGCCGGAGAGCACGGTCCTCGTGCTGTGGGCGAGCGTTTCCTCCACTTTGGCAGCCAACAAGTCCTGTAAGCCATTGTAATGACAAAGTCTCGAAATAATGTCAAAACTCAAGACTTACTAACTCAAAAACTGACTTAGTCATTTAAAAATGATGGATTAAGTTATTTACTAATTTAAAAAAACGACTGACTAACTTTAAACATTACCCATTAAAAATAACCAATGACTCACTAAAGTAACCTACCACAAATGTACAACTTACTAACTCAAAAACAATTTACTAAGCTCAGAAAAAACGACTTACCTGCTAAAAAATACTTAATAACAGAAAATAATTGATGTTTTGGTGGAGCTCAAGGTCCGGCATGTTTACCAAGAAGGGAAAAACAAATACGCTCGAACATCTTATTTCTGTTAACCCCGATATCTCATGTCATGTTTTTACACCAGTGTTTGACTGAGATAAGGTAGTACTTTGCTGTCAGGAGTTGTACTGACAACTCGATAAGTCTCTAGTTCAGACCAATCATCATAGTGGGCAGGACTCTGTTCTGAAATTGGTGCGGAAGGCCTTGATCAGACTGAGAAGAGGCTGCTATTGTGATACGGGGCGAGGGAGCAGATGGCTATCAGACATGGGAAAGGATGTCCACGTCTCCTCCCCGCACGGAGATCGGGCCACCGGTGAAAACCAAGAGGCCAGAAGTCTCCGTTGGGTGCTGAAATGGCCCCAGGTGCTGGGATGTGGACCCATAACACCGAGCTTTCATCCAAGGTGCTGGAGCGTTCTTGGCCCATGTCACCTGGGGCTCCCGGGCCTGGCTCAGGTAGCCCCTCTCTCGGGCCACGCTGACAGGCCGCCGTCATCACTTCTGGGGCTGCGGTAATTAGGGGGTTACGACCCAAGAGATCTGGCTATTGTTGGGCCTGTACAGCAGGGCATGTCAGAGTGCGGCCGTGCCAGAATAAACTCCTCTCAGGAAACTTCACTTTCTACTCAGTCCCTTCACTTCTCAGAATACAAGGAAATGCCACTGTTGAGAGATGGCAGCCCAATAGTCCACAGAGGACCTGAGCACCCCTGCACGACTCCACTTATTATCCTCCAGTTAATGCTGCAGTGATTAATGGATGACAGGGAGTTAACTTGGCATCCCTCACATGTTTTACCAAGATGGTCAAATTGCATGGAGACAAAACCGTGTGTGATGTGTTTACTGCCCCCCCACTCACAGCCTGTCCCCCTTTTGCATAACAGTGAGCTACAGAGCCCATGCTGCATCGCGCCAATTCTTTAGTGGATGAATGTGCATGAGGCTGCTCATGTGTAATGTTCGTGTGTGTGAGTCTGCGTCACTGTCCGAGGGGATCCATGCATTCATGTTCCGTGCTGCTCTGACAAACCCATTCAGAAAAAAAACATCTCCGAACTGGGGGATCATGAGCTCGCCGGTTCTCTGATGTCTTTGAGAACCTCGCTCCCTTTTCCTCGAAATTGAGAAATCAGGATTAACACGTAAGACCCCAAACGCCAACAAGCCTTTAGAAGCTCAGGTCGCTTAGCTTGATGGGGCGGTTGCAGCCATGCAGCAAGTGTGAGCCCTTCACCATCTCTCCTTCTTAATCTTACTTTGAAGTTCCAGAAGGGTTACATAAAGGTGAAGGCTATTAGCTCCCTCCTCCCCTAACTTACACACACATAATCATTAGTGCTCTCTCTCTCTCTCTCTCTCTCTTACACACACATTTACAGGGACAAAAACACAGAATTGTATTTGTTTTACTGAGTACTTTTCCTTTCTCTTCGGTGACCTTTGCTACAGTTGCATGTTCACGCTGCAGAAATGAATCCGGATGTAAAGAAATCAATGCAATAGATTTTTCTACCTAATTTCTATAGCGTGTAAACATGGCCGTGAAACTATTCCATGTGAAACTATTGATAAAAGCATGTGTGCGTCTGCTCCGCCTCCTGGTTCTTGGCCATTTCCATGGTGGAGAAAATAGGTCAGTGTGACTGCGACTCTGTGGGGGTATCAAACACATGCATAGACCTGCACCTGGGTCTGATCCCAGACTGGGACAGTAGGTCTAGGGGACGTGTTCCTAATCAAAACCAGCTTCTTCAGACAGGGCTCAGTTTCCCAGCTGCACTCAGATCACGTGCAGTTATCTCCACGGGCCCGACAAGGATCTCTGGCTTCGGTCAGACCACCAGCCTGATAAGGAGAGACAGCAAGAGACAGACGGCACAGACGCACTTTAAGTGTCTCGTCCTGTTTTTCCCCCCAAAATTTATCTTGTGCACAAACACACATGCACTTACTCTAACTCATGTACGACTGCTGCGTACACGAGGAGGCAAAGTATGTTCACTCCCACACACGCCGTTCTTATGTTAAACATGATAGCAAACGGGTTCACAGACAGGTCGTGATGATGAAACAAACATTATGGAGACAGAAAGACGAGAGCAATTGTGAGTCATTCTTGTGTATAGAAGAAAACCCACCATGGGTTCAGACCCAGCGCCTCATCTCTTAGTCACAACAGGTTTGTTTGCCTTTCAGCTTCCTGGGCATTGATTGTTGAAGACCTCCAGTGTGGTTTTTTACAACAACATAAGCCACGGCTCCTCTGACCTTTACCGATCTCCATGGTCTTGAGGACACAGCTGACCCGTTGCTTTGTTTACCAAGCTGTCTACTGTTGCAGCATTTTTAGCACTGAAAACCTGTGTGTGTGTAAACTGAGCTCAGCGGGGTGGCAGGGAAGTGGAGGAGCTGGTGGTCAGCCGTCCTTGGGGGACTAGATCGACCGTGTTTGTCTTTGCACATCTGGCCACTACAGCCACTTCCGAGTCCAATTAGGATTTCCTGAGACTCAATAAAGGGGATTATTGGCCCTGCAAAAACACTAGGCCAGACTCTCCCACCCTCCGTCGCCTTCCTGCCCCAGCTGCTACGCTCATTACACCAGTCCGAGCGACAGTCGCACTCCACTAGAGGCTCACAATGACACAGTGACATAAAGCAACGTAGACGTATCATCCTCTATCGTCCCCCGGCCCTTCTTTCTTTCTTTCTCTCCTTGTCTCTTTGTCTGCGAGATGGAAGACCTCCTCTGCTTATATCTGATCCCTGGTTAAGACTTTCCTCATATGCAAAATGAATCAAGCGCCGCATAAATGATGTCAGAGAACCCACGGAAAGTCGAATTTTCCCCCTAACTGGCCGATGTGAGACCACAAGAGTCTGTGTGGACCGAGCCGTGGTCGGGCACAAAGCCCTGGTGCAGAGAGCAAGGGGAGCTGGGCTGCGTCGACAGGGGGTCCTGAGCGGCTGCTTGTGTGGCAAGAGTGATCACACAGTTAATATTCAAAGGGCTGGGCCTGTTGTAAAGACGCCACTAAATGGGGGTTGACAAAGCGCATCGCGCCGACAAAGGCTCCTTCCTAAGTAGGCTGTGTATATAGCAGGGAGCGCAGTGAACGGACGGCCTTTTCTGGGGTGCTCATGTATGGAGTCTATAGTGAGTTATTAAAGCAGCGCCTCCTGCTCGTCCTCCCCCAGCATCGCCGGCCCAGTCACTCGCCCTTTGTTTCATCTCTCTTCGGCTTTCGTGTATTTATTTTTGGCAGGAAGCCGGAGATTCTGGTGCAACTGAGTGCGTCTGTATGCGTGGGCATTTTCTGAAATCTGAAGTGCCAGTTAAATACAGACTGTGTTATTTATTTTTCATTCCCTGCAATGAAAGCATTCCGATCAGCGGCCTTATTCCCAACAGTTTCCATTCGAGTAATGATTATAACGTCTACGTGCTCCGTGTTGAGTATAGCCTTGCAAATTCCCTTCTGCATCAGCACGCACACACACAGCTACTTCAGCCATCTAAACTTAATTATTCTCCCCCCCTGCCTCTCCGTGCCAACTAGTGATGTCACCCACAGAGGAGAGGAGAGGAGGAGAAGAAAGGAGAAGAGAGGAGAGGAGATGTTAGCAAAGAAGGAAAATGAGGGGGGACCCCCAGAGCTTGGCTGGCCCCCGTGTTGGGGCTGCAGGGATTAACCAGCCTGCTTTGCTGCTGAACTCACAGAATCCAGCCCCTTTTCTTTTCTGCTCCTTTTCCGACTCCGATAAACATTCAGCCAACACGTTTAGGGCTGAAAAGAAAAACACGAGGGGAGATACGAGGGCCAGGCCCTGAGGCGACTCCCTCTGGGATTAACCTGCGTGCACCTCTCTCCCATCATCTCCCCTGGCATTCACTGGACCTGCGCTCAAACCCATTCATCCACACTAAACGGTTGCATAACAATGCGGTCTGCCTTTTGCCTCAGCACTGAAGCTTTTGGTAAAACAAGGCACTCCTGGGCCCCCAAACCCTGCACCCAAGGTCCAACCTCTCGTGTTGAGGGGGAACCTTTGGCGGCTGGAGCCGTTGTGTGAGTGACCGGACATGTGGCACACACGTCACAGTGGAGGCTGGAAATAATGAGTGGCGTGTGAGAAGTGAAATTCGTTTTAGCAAATGGAAAATAGATAGAGATGTAGATCTGGTAGCTGTCTTGCCAACTCCTTCCACCACAGTGTCATTATTTGACGTTTTCAGACATGAATTCTGGGAACTGGACATTTGCTGCGCTTTGCCAACATTATCACACACATTAACACATTAACAACAGACATTCAAAGCTCGGAGCAATGAATGCTGACATTTCTGCTTCTGCTCTGACACCTTGGGATAATTTCAGAAAAATCTAAAAGTAATTTTAGTTGCCATGTTTATTGATGGGCCAAGAAAAGGAGTGTAAGCACCTGACAGTGCTAGGCAAGCTGTTTTTGTCTGTCTTCGTGCTAAACTAAAGACACAGAAAGACATATAAGAGCTTTGGTAATCTCATTTTTTAAAAGTAAAGGGTTTTTCAGAGAATTCTCAAGTAATTGCTGAAGTGTTTCTGGGAGTATGAAGTTGTCTCGGACCTGCTTGAGGGCCCGCTGGCCTCCCCAAACGTGACAAAGGCAGCTTCTGTCAAAGGCAGCAGCAGTTAACATCACCTCTGAAAGGATAAGATGATCTCAAAGCCACAGAAGGAGAGGGACTGAATCAGGGAGAAATGACTTAATGTGGGTCAGATAAATGGGAAGACAGCATGGGGCTCATTCTGCTCTCTGGAAATCACGTGCAAAGCCTCTCTCCCTTCCTTCCTCTCGCTCTCTGACACATGGAGATCTGGCATGTTTGGCACAGGCAGAAAAGAGCGGGAACAAAAGGATGGGCGACCAATGCAAAGTTGTGATGGCCAGCTGAGTTATTTGGTCAAAACCCAGTAAAATGGAAGGACGGGCTGTTGCTAGGCTGTGCTGGGAGAAAGGGAGAGCACTCTAGGGGTGAGCTCACTGAAAAGAACCAGGCCTCTGTTTACACACGCAGATATTCCACTTTAGGAGCTCTGCAATCAGCACCAATTAGTATTATTACCCACTATTGCCTCCTATCACTCTCTTTGAGCCTCCATTAATCACTCAGCCTGTTGAAGGGGATCTTAAGAACTTACCAAGAGGCTGGGAGCAGGCTGAGGCAGCAGCGAGTGATGGGCGTAAAAGGGGCGTTCTCAGACTTGAACTACTGAATATTGGGTCCGCACTTTTTCCTGACACAGGGAAATGTGGGTAGAGCGGTGTTGTTGACATGTATAAATCCTGCCGTGGAAAGCACAGTGTTCTTGTTTGCACCTCAGCCCTTATTTTGAACTTGAATTTCTCTTCCAAGTTGTGTGTCACCTCTTTGTCATCCTGAGACATTCATGTGCTTCCAGTTTTGCATTTACCTCATTTTTAAAACATGAGTTTTCTCAAAATGTATTCTCACTTGGCCTCACTCGAATATTTCCTGGACACTTTCCTGAGGGCTGTCTCTGCCTCTCTGGAAGTGATCAAGAGGAGTTCAAGCAGCTGAGGATACGGCCACTGGAAATTTACGATGCCCTAAATATGTTTTTGTAAGTCGAGTTATTACATATAGCTGCACTTCAAATGACACACATCCACGCCCTGTTCCAACCGCTCCCTATTGTCTGCCGACACTCCAACTGCACAGCTCTGAATGCATCTATTTGCTCACTGTTCTTTCACGACTGTGGACAAAATGTGAAAGTGCTTCAGATCTTCAGAGTGTCGAATCAAAGGTCTGACTGTCAGAGTAATGACCTTTCTGCTCTTGACAAAACACCACACACCAAAACACACACTATGCCGCGCTGTTTACTCCTCACGTGTACGCCGCAGCAGCCTCTGGCTCGGTGTTGTGAAAACCTAGGACGGGCTCTGCAGGAGACAGACTCAAAGGATTAACTTGGGCCGGCCCTATGCAGGAACCACAAAGAGGAGAGAGAGAGAGACAGAGAGAGAGAGAGAGAGAGAGAGGGGAGAGAGAAAGGAAACACCGTAAAGATATATGTGCTGAATCCCTAGAGGCCAATGTCTTGTTTGAAGAGCCCTGAGGTTAAGGTCAGAGGTTGCAGGTTAGGCTCAGAGGTTATCAGCGCCTGTTTGGGGTTAACTGCGATTGTCCGAGTTGACGAGCACTCCTACAGTTAACTGGATTAACCCAGTGAAGGTATTCCGGGGTTACAACCAGAGTGCACGCCACCACCAGGCTCACAGAGCGCGTACACATCTGGCATTTCTGTGCACGTTTATCAGACGCGGGCAGACACGCAGAGGATGGCTGTTGTTGCTCGGGGTGTGGTCCAGTGTGGCGCTGGGGTGTGACAGGAAGTCCATGTGGAGCTGAGGCGTCGAAGCCTGTCATCCTGTTGTCACTGGTCACACCTGCCTGCTGCTCCCTCACAGTGTGAGGAGTTAACACGACCTAACGTATAGGAACCACTTGATTAGGACGGAATAATAACTCCTCTCTGAGCGGCCCGGGGGATTTACAGAGCACATGCAGCCACAACAACCCCCCACCCCCAATACACACCCTCTCTCTCTCACACACACACACACACATGCTAATACATAGACCACACATGAATGATAATGCTTGTTTCTACACCTTTTTCATTCAGCATGCTGGGGGATGTACTGCAGTGTAATTCTAAGTGGTCCCCCAACTGTGACCTGAGCAAGTGGTGAGGAGGAGGAGGAGGAGGAGGAGGAGGAGGTGTTAAAGAGGGAAGGATGAGAGGAGGAAGGCTATAACTTAAGAAGGGCTAGAAAAAAGAAAAGGATTCGTACTCTACACTGGCCTAAATCCAAGGCTCCAAATATTTGTACTGTATTTCACTGGAGCTATTTGTAGAGGTGATGATGTACAAATACTTTGTTATTGTAAAGCAGATTTTTCAGTACTTTTTTTCCTAACTCCATTTTAACAGTATCTTCACTTTCTTCTTCTGACAGAGGAAATATCTGATCTAATTATTCAAACCACATTGATGTGACAGGAGTTTGATTTGCTCAAAGTGCTCCTGCTTGAGTAAAGAATGAGCGTACTCTTGCCACCACTGGCTGTTCGTCAGAAGTGCAGCCACCACACATTCCAGCCCAGTCCCAGCAGCAAGACACCCATCTCTGCATTATTTGGGTCCTTGTTGCAACGTGGACCCCACGGAGTATTCTGTGCGTCTTGGGCCAATTCCACCCGCGGGGGCAGTCACAGTGCAGCTCTGGCTGGCGAGTGCTGCGATCAAACATAAACAGAGCACGCCTGATTACTTCCATAGGAATCTGTGACAATGTGGACATCAAAGTGGAGAAGGCTGCCACTCTGTTGAACGTCAGAGCTGCAGGGACCAGGGGCACAGATCTGGGCACAGAGCATGTCTTTCATAGGCAGCACCCTGATTCCTGACTGACGTGGAGGATCGTTTGAAGTGCTGTTTAGTGAGGCCTGAACTCCCGAGCTGCTGTTGAAATGGATCCTTTGTTTTCATGCTCACAGGTCCCATTCCCCCCCCCCCCCCCCCCCCCCCCCCCCCCCCCATATACGTGACACTATGTTTGATCTGTACTGGTCACAGGGAGCCGTGTGGAGCGGAGGCACATGTGAAGAAATGTAATGACGTGTTTGAGTCTTGAGGTTAATTCTGTGCTGGAATGGGAGTTAAAACAGGAGGGTCACACACTGTGTGGTCACATGGGGAATAATAACACAGTGCACATAAAAAAGCAGATAGAGGTACTTATTACACCTGACAGAGATAATTAAGTCTTCTGAGCAGTTGATGCTCCCCCCCCCCCCCCCCCCCCCCCCCCCCCCCCGTCGGAGGTGATTATAAATAAGCAAGTGTTACTATATGTGGCAAAACATATAGTTAATATTTTTGCAAAAACTATCTAAAAAGGAAACAAACAAATATATCAGACTTTCGTGCAATAGTCCCTCGTTCACTCCTAGTTTCCCAGGGTGCACTGGGCAGGTCTTGGCAGGGTAATACTCATTTTGAGATCGTTGCTTTCAGCATTGTTTTTCAGACAAAGGGAATTTGCTCTGAACCAAACCCATGCTGTAAAACAGGCCTGCACACACAAGCCTATAAAACCCACCATAACAAATGCTTGGACTTTATTTTCTTCATTCTATTCATGCCTCATGATGTCCTCCTCTCCCTCTGTATGAATTAGTTTGCATTTCCTGTTTGTGTAGCCAAACAGAGCTGTCACAGTCTCCGCTTTCCTTCAGCTAAGTGTTTCTCTATTTTGATTTGGTCTGTGCCACTTCAAAGTTAGGGTCAGCTTTAGTCATCTGTCTTTTCCTGCTGTTGATTTATTACGTTCTCATTTGGAGAAGTTGGAACGGCCGACATCCTTCATACTTCACATGGTTGTGTTTTTCTCCAGTTTTAGGTGGAAAAAGAACGGCCCCTTATCTGAAAGAAACATGCTCTGTGATAGCGGAGTCAGTGCTGCAGTCGGAGCCAATATTCATTTCTTAATGTACTTTCACTTCCCTTCTAAAGGCTGTTCATCGGCCTTTCACAGCTGGGCCTTCAAAGCCGTCCAATAACAACATGAGGCCGGGCCCAAGAATATCACTTTCTGGACTGATGCCCACTTCTCACATTTCAGATTCAATTAGCTTTTACATAAACACAAAAACACACCTAGAGGCTACTGCAGGACTTCAGCAGGGCTGAATGGAAGCAGCGACACTAGCCAAAATGATTTTTTTTTACATTCTTATGACCCGCAAATTCAGCAAGTTAAATGCTTTATCATTGTGATAAAATAATTCTTCCTCAGCATCACAGTTTTACTAATCAATATCTTAAGTTGTGTAAAGATAAGCATGAAGTCAAAGGTCAGCTTCAGGAACATATTAAGTCTGATAAACAGCATATAAGAGAACAAATGAATAGTATTATAACAGCTGCACTTCATTGAAATGTGTCAGTATCTGCATCCAGGTTTTGTTGACTGGTCTGGCTTGTCTGGACACTAAAATGGAAAAGAGCCATTACTTCTAAGTATTACTTCCACCTGTGTTTTTGATGCGTCAAACTGGGCCCTGTGAAAAAGGCCTGTTGGTCTGTTGGGAGGGAGACCTGACATAAAACCTAAGGAATGCAATAATAATCAGATTATATGATCTGGGCCTGCAGTAAGACTATTATTGGCACATGCAATAGCAGTATAATCACAGGTGTAAATAATATTCTCAAAGATAAAAAATGATTTTTACTCATTTGACTTGTTTTCTGTGAAACACATTCCATCACAGCTGTCTGCAGCACATGCTTATAAACTGGATCTTTATTAAAAAGTAATAGACCCGAGATGCAAACACATCGTGAGTAATTGTAACTTGATTGGTGATTAAAGGCCTTGGACTGTGCAACTCTTTGGCTGTGGTGTCAAAAGGTCACTTACCCCACCACTCCCCATGGGCCCTGTTTCTGCTTCAGCCACCTCTGACCTCTCAGCCCCATGTCCCCCCCCGCCCCCCCCGGTTGGTCCCATCTCTCAGCAGCTGTCTCCGAGGAGAGACCCTGAGCCGCGGAGGAGAAGAGTAAAGACCACTGAAGAATACAGAGCTGCTAATGAGGAAGGCTTGAGTGCAACACCTGTAGCTGACAGGTTTCAGAGGTCACCGTTTTTTTTGTATGTTCGTCAACATACCAATCACATTTAAATCAAACAGATTGAACTCCACCTCGGGCCCAGTTTTATAACCTCCTTGTTTCACTTTCTGTCAATAGAGTCAGCAAGACAAAAGTCCCTGTAAATCCTGCCATTGTTTTGGCAGAGATAAGACAGGAAAACGAGAGGATGTAATCCTCTAAATCTGAACAGTTTTCAGATGGATCAAAAATAAATAACTCTCCCTCTGAGATGAAAGTGTGGAATCAGCAGTATTAGTATTATAAGTACAGTAAGTTTCCCAAGTCTCTCCTCCCTCGGGGTCCTTTGACCTGCAGCTGTTTCTGAATACTGTCCACGCAGTCCACACCCACCCTTCACTTTTAACCTGGGCGTCCACAACAAGAATAGTTCGGACCGTTTACCAACGGATTTAAACTTGTATGCTCAGTGTTGTAGATGGCTCCTGAATGGTCTCAAAAGAGTTTTGTTCTGCCATGATTTGATTTAGACATTATCTGTTGCCAGAGGCTGTGTAACATTCAGTGGATAATGACATAATCCCTGTGTACTTGAGCCCAGTTTGATGACATCAAAATGAGCAGTCCAGTCCCACACAGATTATCACTGAGTTATCCTCTCCTCCGAGAGGTCAGCGCATCCTCAGTAACGGTCATCAGGGTCTCATGTCTGAGCATACACGTGTGTGAGGTTGTCCGCAGTGTGTGTTTTATTGCACGCCGTGGCAAGGGCAGTGGATGTGGCGGCCAACAGGCAGCAGCTACGCCTTTTCCTCCAGACTCCTTCCCTGTTCCTTCCACGGCCGCCGCGGTCCAGCCCGTTTCCGACCTATGCTGTGTACACACAGATACAGACGCACACAGATATGCACACATAAGTCAGCAGGACGTGATTGCACATGTTACACGAACGTGATGTAGCTCTGAGAAATAAAGACAACTTAACGCCCCGTTGATCTCCTTAAGATGCAAGCTGTCATACGGAAGGACCCAGCCTTGGAAAAAATGTTAGATGACAATATTTAGAAAATGTAGTCAGGACCTTTCCTTCATACACACACTCCAGTCTAGTGCTCATTGTATTTTGAAATGTGTCCCAGTTTCCGTTATATTTGCCACAACTGTGCATGTCGTATAAACAGGATATCTAGAGAGGAAAAGAACAGGGTGGGAAAAAGACAGAGGCAGGCTGTGATTAGAGGAACAACTCGCAGGAACAAACAGTGGTACAGCTACTGCATGAGAGGAATCACCACAGGAGGGAATGCGCCAAATAAACAGATCCATTTATGAGCTATAGGCGGGGGCTGCAGCAGACGACGTTAAATAGGATCACATGTGAAATATAAACATCTCGCAGGTTAGAAATCCAGCTCTGAGCTGCTGCTTATTATTATTATTATTATGGAGCTTATCTGCTCAAAGTTGGTCTAATCCTTTATTGTGACATAGTGTGCAGTTACATAACTTGGACCAGCATCAATAAGAAAGAGAGGGAAATGTTCTCACACACAGGGGAAGACCATAATAATTTGGTCATGACTCAAGAGGCATCAGCCTGTAATATGAACAGGTGCAGTAAGTACAGTTCACATGGGCTGCGTAAGCTGCTTAGATGAAGGTGGCAAGTGGAGACCTTTGCTTTTAGGACGAACAGCTAAACGAACAGTGGCGTATTGTGCCCTGAGCCTGGTGAAAGGCTGATCTCTACTCTCTGGATGTGACCCTCTTTTGCGGACAAAGTGTTCCCCCCACCGCAAGTGACTCACAAGGTACAGCCTATTACGCAACCGATGGGAGGAGAGGGGCTACGAGAGGGGAGAGTGGTCAGTGATGGATGATCCATTTTTCTGGATAAAAGGTTTCACAAAGTGGATGACTTCTGCGTGAGAATGGAGCACAACACAAGTCCTATTTGCCGAGGGCTGGCCACAGGTCAATTATGCTGTAACTGTCACCAGTGAGGAGAGCCGTTTGAATGATGATGCACAGAAACCGAGAGACGCACCAGAGGAGCTAGAAACTACCTGGTGAATGAGTAGCCCCATTAGACAGGAGAAAGACGACCACCCTGGAAACAGATTGATGTTTTACGTGACGGAAACAGGGAGCGTGAATACCCGAGTCCCACAGAGCAGCATCCCCACTAGTATCAGTGTGTTTACAGTGCATGTACAGCTAGTAATTATAAGGTTTACCCCTGACAGCTTATTTGTGTTTTTCACCTCCAGCTGATCCTGACCAAACACAGGGATGGGCCACAACAAGGCCTCTGTTCACAGTGGAAACAGGAGAGCGGACATGTTTCCAGAGCTACGGAGGGACAGACATGTGGTTATCCACTTCATTTCTGACTCAGAAGAGACAGCAAGACATTAGAAGGGTATCAACTAAATGATTAATTAAAAGAATGAGTTTATGACGTTATAAAACAAGACTCTGGGATCACTTTGATGCTGACTCACACAATGTTTTAACATGCAAGTGCAAGCTAACATCATAACTCATAAAATAAATCAGAACAAGTCTGAAATTTAAAATAAGCACCTGTCAAACTGTGAGAGTAAACATAAAAAAAAAAAGACACGATCAAATAAATCTGAGCCTACACACTGATTCACCGAGGATGAAAAGCAACGGCAACATCAAATGGTCACATAGACTCTGGGATAGTCTAGGACCCCAGCCAGCCATGGGGAGAGTCTCCTCTAATCCCTCCCCACCCCAGACATGCCGTCTCTGGGATTGCACACCACTCAGTGCCCCCTCAGGTGGATCTAAATGAGATCAGGCAAAGCCGGGATCAGTGGGGGTTTTTCCGTCCGAGACTTTTTACATTGAAGATTGAGTCTCTATTAAACCCTGGGAGAAGTCACATTTTTACCATGAAAATGCAAGCGCAGTGTGCAGTGACCTCTTCTAAATGTTCCTATAGAGCAGTAGTGCAGGAGGTGCTGGGCGGGAGTGGGCTGGAGGGTGGTGGTGTTGTGACTGGTCGATTCCTAGAGGGGTGAGCATAAGCTAAGGGGGGGTCAGGGAGGGTGTCAGTCAGCGGGCGCAACTGTGAGGAGAGGCGGACAGCTGGTGTCAGGAGAGGTGTCACCGGGCCTTTGGTCCGCGCTGCCACTCCGCTTCTCCTCACAAAGAGAGGAGGTAGGAAGGAGAGGAGTGGTCAGGGGGAGACGAGAAGGGTCAGGGAGTCGGGGATGGGGGGTGGAGTGGGGGGGGGGGGGTGACAGGTGAAAAATGCAGAGATGTAAAGGAGGCACGGGGGGGGGGGGGGGGGGGGGGGGGGGGGGGGGGGGTGACAGGTGAAAAATGCAGAGATGTAAAGGAGGCACCAGACGAGTCATGATACCTTGGCTGCAAAACACCGGCCCTGACCTGCCCTGTTCCTGCTCCCTGACAACGTGATGGACACGGACACCGACAGGGTTAAAGTGTAAAGCATCCTGGAGCAATAGAAAAGCACTTCAAAGGCTTGTTATTTGACTTGAATGATGACGAATGATAATGATCTGCCGTTCCCCCCGTCTGCCTGAGATCAATGTGTGAGTAACTCAGCACAGTATGTTTCCACCTGTACCGAACAACTCGGAGGAGATGAGTATTAAACGCAACTTCAAACAGGAACAAACTGTTTACAGCTGTGCATTTTTTTCCCCACGCATAGTTGTGATGTTCAGACACAACCTCTAACCGCAAAATGTGTGTGGCTATAAAAGACCCGTCTGCACCTGACAAACGTCTTAAATAAAGGCCAGGAGCGGGAATCAAACTGCTCGTACCTGGTGATTAACCTAGAGAGCAGTTATTCTTAGCACTCTCCAATTATACCAAAAGTCATCACCGATGGAATAGAGCCGTAATATCCTAAATTACACTGATTTTACGCTTTTGAAACAATCCCTGGGTTTTCATCTCGTGCTAGCTTGTCAACAGTCACAGCAGGTATGCTGGCTCGTGCTCTTGAGGAAATGCCTTTGTTCTGCGTCTCTCCTCCCGTCTGTCTTACAGAGAGGAAGCTAATCGTGACGAATATGTCTGTCGCTGGAGGCCATCTGGAAAAGCAATAAAGCGCTTGTGCAGAAGTTATGGTCGTCTGCTTCTCTGCCATTTGCTAAATCGGAACTTTCATCTCATTTGCCATTTACTAGCGATCCTGTAAGTGCACCAATTTGTAGCCGTTCCCATCACCGCGCTCCCAACACATTCAGCAGGCACATGTAGCTGGACTAATGGCTCTGCCTTTCCATGCAAGTTATAATCCAGAGGGCAAGTCTGGCAGCTGCAGGATCGCTTGTAAATATCCTTTCTTCCAAGGCATTTATTTATAAGATGTAATTCTATGTCGTGCACGTGGGTTCAGCTATCGTCATCAGTTCTGTCACGCTGTGTCAGCGTCATAAAGGGGAATTTACCATGTTCATAAAGCCCTACAATGGTTGGGTCGAATTTCATCCAGAAAATGAAATAAATAGTATTTTCAGCAGAACTCTGGGACATCAGCTCTGAATTATAGGAACTGGAAAACACAAATAACACAGCCATAAAATCAAGAGCACTCATTGATCAGCGAGCCTGAAACTGTAGATGGGTACTGAGATTGCCACTTTCCCATGATAGCTGTTCCAGATGGAAGAGTCACTCAGGAAAATGTGCTTCTCCGTCTTCATGCACCATAAGACACGAGTAGTTTTGAGTTACTGAATGGACAGAAAAAAGTATGTAACTAATGAACAAATAATACCCTGTGTAACCCGAAGCAACCCTATTCAAGTATCCTCCAAAACACTGCAAATCATGTGGGTCATCGTTGGATCTTCTCCTGAAGTTAATGGCCTGAAATAATTCCGCCACTCGTTCGCATGCAGAATACGCTGCCCTGGCAATTACAGAGACGCAACCTCCCGATATCTCCAGGCCGAGCTGGGATTTTAATAGCTGGCCAGTCGAAATTGACCTGTGAAAGAATGAATCTCTTGCTCTCACGTGCTTCCTAAAATAGCCTTCTGTGAAAGCAGGGTCTGTTGTGGAGAGCTGTCACCCAGCCTTTAGGCAAGGGAATATGTGTCCACCCTGACCGGCTTCCTAGTGACTGTAGCTTGCACAAAGATAAAGCATGTCAGATGTAATTGCCATAAACACACAGTGGCCATGACATCATTCTGTGCACAAGTGACCGCGGAGCAGCTGTGAGGAATGGGAGCAAAAGGAGAGGAACGTGTGGAAGAGTACACAAACCCTGCTGCCTATGCATGCGTTGAGCACACAGAGCAAAGCCAACATGGGCAATGATGTCAACAGTTTTCCCATAGAGGGGCTCTGGGAAAATAGTGGGGTGCAGAAAGCTGTAGCCCCCTTTTCAACATCTTCAGGGCAGAGTGGCACATTAATTACTTCACGGGTCACATCCTTGAAACTGTAGTGTTATCCGTGTGATGTGAATAGATCAACCCTTGCTTTCCTGTAGCTATGAATTAAATGAATATCAAATTAGATGTTGGTCAAGAGGTAATTAAACTGAACAGGAGTATGAGAATGATTGTAATATTGCAAGCAAGAGGATAGTACTGGTAAAAAAAAAAAAAAAGACAGGGAAGTATCATTCCTATGAGTGAGACCTGCAGAAATAACAAAATGTAAAGGGAATGCAAAGTTTCATCGCCACAGAGGCTCCAGGAATCTTTCTTGGAAATAGGATGCCCCCTGCTGGTGATTTTAAGAATCGCTTACTCTGTGTGCCGCAGCACTGCTTGGAAAGATGAGCTCTTATTACAACTTGGATCCCAATAAAAAGGTCACATTTCTGTGCAAAGGTAATGTTCCACTGCAAAGCACTCAAACTGGATGTGGGTGGAGATGGGCCAATCACGCCTTTACTTGATTTAGAAACAGTTCCATAGTATTTACAATACTGAACGGGAGACAATGAAATTACATTATTTTAAAATAGGTTCCAGTGCATCAGAGGAATCTCTGCTTTAGAGAATGAATCTGTACATTTTCCTTATTCATCATCTGCAGTTTTCTATTGCATGTTTAGGCTCCATTAACTTACTGCTGATTAATAAATTCTCTTCCTTTGTTTGTGTCAGCTCTGTGCAAGGGGACATCCATTAAATGTATTGTACACGCAGGATCTTCAGTGTTAAATTAATAAAGAGGTATAGATGTCCCAAATTTAGTTTGTGAAGCACGTTGGAACTTTGTTATATAAGTGCTGTACAGATACAGGTATTACTTGAGAACTTTTATGCGCAGTATATTGTATGCTGTGTTGTGATCATATTAATCTGGCCCCTGAATTTTGATCTCCATTAAACTTCCCTTGTTTACCGTGTCAGACGTGTGTGATATTCCAGATCTGTGTTGATCTTATTTACACTGGAAGCTCCGGCACAAATGTGACGCGGCTTGATCTCTGAAACACACCGACATCGTTTGCACGCCGTCTCAATGCACCAATGTGTCCTTCCCCCCAATGTCACATTTATTTTTCCAACATTTCACGTGCACCAGTCGAACGTTTAAAATCCACGGTCAGCACCACATGTTTTAAGACCACCTCTTGATAACTGTAGTTTTCCTTCCACGACATTTTACACGGGTTTCTCCGTAATGGCGCTGCGAGGGTCTAGTTTCTCTCTGGAAACGAGGTCCACCCATTTCGCCATTTCATGAACTGTGGCTGCGTCGTAGCGAAGGAAGGAGTAGCCGTGACGCTAAAGCTAAGTCCAGCTTCGACCGCTTCACTCCCAGGTATTTTTTGACGAGGGTTCGATGATTAACCAACACCCGGCGTTGCACTGACCAGTGTGGGACCAGCAGTGAACGCTGCACGAGCTACGGACAGGACAAGCAAACCACACCGCTCAAGCCAGCTAGTGAGCTAACGCTTAGCCTGCCTGCCCCGAAACGTGCTGGTCGCAGCCGACAAAGACTCCGCGTCTGCCGCTCATCGTCTTTCTCTCTGATACCGGCGCCCGTAAGAAGACACGTTGTCGACCACCGCGCAAGACACGAAGGCCGAGGGGATGGCGAGCTCCGTGGGAAACGTGGCTGACAGCACAGGTAGGCTGCCTCCTTGTCTGACTCACGTTGAGCTATTCTGCGGAGAGGACGGCACCATGTTGGGGCTCGGACCTAGCCGGTGGTTAGCCATCAGAGCTAATAATACAAATGGAACAGCATCGAGCACACTAGCCTTAGCTTCGCTTTTCCAGCCATTATCGTGTAATATTACATTTCACCCCAGTAAGCGGCCGTCCACCCAGGCTGAGTGTATTCAAGGATATTGTTAGCATACTTGGCAGCAGCCAGTTCCAAACGAATATATTATAATGAGATCACATTAGTGTATTATTGTGAGACGATAGCTTCGTTTTTAAAACTACTAGCAAGAACGGTGATGATCCTGGGAATTCATTTTCATCGCGGGGGTTCCAGCTATTTGCGAGTCGTGTCGCATCACAGACGCACAAACACTATTGTGTTTCGTTTCACATCAGAAAATGGCTTCCTCTATTAACGTCCCACCAAAACCACGCCGGGTGCCGGATGGCTGCCAGTAGCTAGTTACCCCTAACTAGTCACCCCATCTATTAAAATCACCAGTCTGAGCCAACCACACAGTAAACACCCCCACCCTCTGCTGCTTTATCTGACTGTGGCCATTCCCCGCGTTATGTAACGACGTGCCTGCATGTATGAGGACCGTAGTTAGTATATGTGGATGAACCTGATCTACTGCACTCATGGATTCTGCAGAATGATGATGATGATGATAGGTGTCTGTTGAAAATGTCCCTGATCCATCACCCCTCCTCCACCCTGCTGTGCACCATGCGTTATGTGTCTGAGGCTTCATGTAGTTTTTGCCACACCCTGAGTAACCTGAGCTCAAGTGATACAGCAGGTTCATATTTTATTGAAGAGGTTTATGAAAATAACACCGGAATGAGAAGTAACATCAGTCAGCTGTATAAGCTGATAAAATACTATTACCTTTTTTAAAATGAAGAATGAACCAGAACTTCTTAATTGCTGTCAGTGTATCCTCCCCTCCATGTGTTAGTTTTTTCATCCTGTGTATTAATATTTTTCCCACTTTTTGTTTTACTTTATGTACAATATACTCTCCTGTAAAACAGTATCTAAATATAAACATTTTATGGGCAGATATCATCATATGAAGTAAATATCTGAGCATCAATACACTCAGCAATCAAAATGATTAGTTGTGTGACAAGAAGTTATTGGCATTTCTCAAAAATAATTGATCACAATTTGATTTTTTCAATCCATTGTAAATCTAAAAATGTAAAATGATATCCTTATGTTTAGATTTCAACACTTGATCTTTGTAAATTGTTATTTTTTATCAGTTAAAGTCACTAAGTTGTCATTGGCATCAAAAACATCATCTCCTTATTTATTTTGTGTTTTTCATTTGTCTGCTTTAATTTCTTCCATCACCTCTAACATGTTGTTTCCCCCCTCTTTGGGATGTGTTGGTGCTCCAGAACCAACAAAACGTATGCTTTCCTTCCAAGGGTTGGCTGAGCTGGCGCACCGGGAGTATCAGTCAGGGGACTTTGAGGCAGCCGAGCGCCACTGCATGCAATTGTGGAGGCAGGAGCCTGATAACACAGGCGTGCTGCTGCTCCTGTCTTCCATCCACTTCCAGTGCCGAAGACTTGACAGGTGAGGTGCACGGGCCGACCACTGATCACGTGGTGTAGAAGTGGCAGGGAACAATGCTTCTTCTGTGACACTCAAAGCACAAAAGCTGGTCTTGGGAAGTGCACTGGAAATAATTATTGCTTGGTTTTGTGTGGGCTTATGCCATCTTATTAATCATAACAGTTTTGGTGGCCATCACTTTGATTTGCAGGTGGCACTTTGAAGGCTTTGGGTGTTGCTGTTTACAGGTTCAAAATGCTTGGTGGTGTTTATTCATTCTTTTCCTTTAATGCACTTTCCTGTCAAATTTTTATATATATGCATTATATAATACTCACTGTAATGTCTTAAAACAACTTTTTCCCTTGATTCACACTCACCCCGAACTCTGCTTCTACGCTACTCATCGAGCCAGCACTGTCAGCCACTCCCTTCAGCACTGTAACCTTTATTTTAACCATTCTGCTCCTACAGGTCTGCTCACTTCAGCACCTTGGCCATCAAACAGAACCCAATGTTGGCTGAGGCCTACTCCAATCTGGGGAATGTGTACAAGGAGCGTGGCCAACTGCAGGAGGCCATAGAGCATTATCGCCATGCTCTGAGACTAAAGCCCGATTTTATTGACGGATATATCAACTTGGCAGCAGCTCTGGTGGCCGCAGGAGACATGGAGGGAGCTGTGCAGGCATATGTGTCGGCATTACAATATAACCCTGTGAGTGAATGATCAATGTTAAAATGCTTATCCACTGACATGGAAAGCAAGTTTGGAGAAAAATACATTCATATTTATTATAGCAATAAACTATTTTTTTGCTTTCCTCAGGATCTTTACTGTGTACGCAGTGACTTGGGCAACTTGCTCAAAGCCCTTGGGCGTTTGGAAGAGGCCAAGGTACGTTACAGCGGGTTGGCATTTGTTTAGATGTGGTATTTGTTTCTTTCTTTTTTTTCTTTTTCATACATTTTTGTTTTTACTGTCCCCCACTTAGGCCGTAGATGTCTCCTTTTTCCTTTAGACATTTTATGAGACACATGGAGTTTTCCCCCTTTGGGCCAAATTAAGGAAGGAAATTGTAGCTTTTTCTCATTTTTCAGTGCAGTGAGCTTCTCACCCCTAACTTAAAACATATTGGAAGTTTTGAACCGGAATGAGTCAACACAACTGACCATTCTGTATTTTTTAAATCATACTACACACACTTTCTGTTGATAACTTTTTATACAGCTTCATGTAATTTTTTTTTTCAGTATAGTCTTTTCATTACATACATCCCCATTCTTTATCACTTTTACTTACAATGTCCTTTGCTTTACCCCTGACCTTTTAACCAGAGGTCAGCCCCTCCCCTTTCAGGAAGAAAGGCTGGAGTTTAAATTGATGAAGTAAATCTACTTGGTCATTTGTGAACCTCGGCCTATGCATTTTCATGTAGTTGCCTTTGGAGGGAAAATGCTGGCTCGGTCTTTGAAGAATACATGAACTGATGAGAAGCTAGTTAACTCTGCAGTGCATAAGATAAGATGGTTTCTAGCCTGACACTATACTCCAGTATAATTCATCAGGTTCCCAAAGACAAGTGTTTGCTCGCCACTGTGAATTTGTTTTAATTTAAAATGTTCACTTGCATTGTCACTGTATTAAAGGGGCTCCCTGGGTTGGGTCATACCTAGAGATGTGGAGTTGTCCCTCTGGTTACAGGCCATCTTATCTCGTGCTAGAGGAGGGTAAAGGAGTGGGGAGGAGCATCAGGGAGTCACAAGCTCCCCTGCTCTGTCGCTCCACCCCCCGCGCGCTCGCTAAGGCTTGGTGGAGTGCGCGCACAGAGCTGTCTTCCTGACCCTACTGCCATGTCCAGTTGGTGTTCATGCTCACATGCATATTGAACTTTGAATGCTAATGAAATCTGTAGGCAGCTGTTTATCAACTCTGGTATCTGCTGCTGTTAAACGGATTTCTTTCGAAGAGTTAGTTTTCAAGTCATCTTGAATGGTCCGTGCAGCATCAGGCAGACGGCTCACAATCTGCATTCCACCACCTGCGTCAGATGCTGGGATAGAAAGACAAAAGTATGCGCAGCAACAGCGATGACCTCTTTATTTCAGATCTGTGGAGGCTTCTAGATACAAACAATTAAACCACAGACTTCTCTCCCTACCCCATTGGCCAGGATTCAAGAAAGCAGGCCAGGATAAAGATATCAAAGTTTCAAAAACATTTCATGAAAATGCTAAAACAATAACTGAAAGGCAATGATTAATACTTTTTCCCTTTTCCTTCAAATATGTAATATTCCCAGAGAAATGGGATCAGTTCATTTGGGTAAGATCAAGCCAGTAACTGCCCTCCTGTAGTTGGACAAGCAATCTGAATTGATGGACTGCTGGAAGCCTGACAATATTGAATTGATAATCTGATAAACTGATCACATCAGAGCCTTTCTTCCCTCCCTGTTACTCTTCAAGCATTCCTTTTGTTTCTTTGAAATGAAACATTCATTGCATGAATGAAAACCAAGAATAGTCTTGTTTTTGTTTGTTTGTTGTGATTTGGAAGAACCTGTTATATTTCCACATTTAAAAAAATAATTTATTGTTTGAAAACTTTACTAACGATCTTGTTGTCTGATTTTGTCTCTTTTGGTTTTTCCACAACTGATATTGTTATTTAGAAGGTTTCAGGTGGGTGACACTATTCCTGCGTAGGTGCCTGGCGGAAAGGAACACTAGGGCAGCCTCAGTCCTCTCCTCTTCTTCCAGCCAGCTGCGGCCACCACTCTGACAAAGTCCAAAAATATGGTAACGGGTTTGTAACTGCCAACAAAAGAAAAACCACCTCACTTTATGCTTGAGCTCCTCTGTCTTGTGGCTTCCTTTTGAAGTAACAAAACAAATTACAATAAGCATTTCTTAAAATATGCTATACTAATTACCCAATTCTGTATTAGTAAAAAGAAACTTGGATTTGGAAGCAATAATCGTGAAAGAAAAGTAAGAACCCTCTAACTCTTACATGTTGGTTATTTTTCCTATTTTGTTTTGTTTTTCCTTCTTTATTTGGAGTTGCAGCGTTCTGATGATGCAGATAGTGCGCTGTGAGTCTGCAGTAACGCAGGGGCTGCGCAGCGATATCCTCCAAGCAACCAAAAAGGGCGGAAAGCGCAAGCATGCGACCCCCACCCCCTCTCTCCCTTTGGCCTGTTTGTTGTGGACCTCTCCCCACTCTCAACCAGCCTCGCTCCCAAATGCCCCAAATCTCAGATTCAGTATTGGCTTCTTCCATGTTTCTCCTCATACATTTTAAATCTCTTTACTCGACAATAAACAATTGATTAGATCCAAATGCCCCATATTTCACCAGTGTGGCCACTGGTTGAGATATTAAACCCCACAATCCCCCTGTATTCTGAGATACTTCCCGGGTGCTGAGTGTGTGCCAGTCTGGTGGCCCAGGTGTTCTGCCCGGGGTTGGTGGTCTGCAGCTCTCTCATCTGGCCATTCAGCGAGCGCAGCAGCGATGCGCAACAACCTTTGCCAGGCGCAAGGTCAAGCAAGCGGCATAATATGGTGAATTGTGGTGGAAGTGGCAACAGACACACACCGCGCGCTTGCGTTTGTTTGCGCATGCATTACAGGGACCATCACCTGCACAAACCGTCATTCATCCCAGGTTGTGACATAAATGGATAACCACGTCTATTAAGCTCCATTTGTGGAGACATCTGACACATTTTAAAACTTCAATTTGGGATATAACAAATATATATTGACCCTATTCAAGGGTCATCTTTGTATCTGTATGTGGAAACCACTACAAATACCGAGTGTGTACATAACTGCAGGATGAGGGCGTACGTGTGGGTGTTGGTTGGATTTGCGCAGCGCAGGAAAAAGCAATGCAGCTTAGCGCGGCAGACTTTTGCGCATGCGAGCCCATGCTGTAGACTCACTTTTTGCCATCATGGAGAATAGTCACTAATTTTGCTCTCTCTGCTCTTTTTGTTTTTTCTTACTTTTATTCTCAATCTTCTATTCGTTTTGTTTTTTTATTTTTTTATTTTACAATCCCTTGTCCTCCCCTCTACAAACTATACCTCTCCCGCTCTACCTCTACCTCTACTTTTCCTGTGGTTTTTTGTAAACCCACTGAAGGCTTGTTACCTGAAAGCCATTGAGACTCAGCCCAACTTTGCAGTGGCTTGGAGCAACCTGGGCTGTGTCTTCAATGCCCAGGGCGAGATATGGCTGGCCATACACCATTTTGAAAAGGTTAGTGGTGTTTGGTGTCCCACCTTTCAGCTACTTTTTTCTGAAATGCTTGTTTTGATCCAAGTTCCTAAATTTGGTTTCATTTTTTTTAGGCAGTAACTCTGGACCCAAATTTCCTGGATGCTTACATCAACTTAGGAAATGTATTGAAGGAAGCCAGGATCTTTGACAGGTGAGTCTAAATCATGACACAAACCCTACCCTCCCTTTAGGTATTCACGTCTTGTCTTTTGTACAGCCTTGCCACTCCTCTGTTAAATTTTAGAATGAGTCAGGCACATTGTCAGTTTTAATTCCTCCCTGCCTGTATTGTCATGGGACTGTTGTTAGGTTAGCTGCATCTATTATAGTCAGGGCTGGGCGTTCATCTGAAACTGGTTTTACTGCTCTGATGGTTTTAAAGTATAACCAACATTAAATTATGTTACTATTAATACTCCTGATGTCTTGTTAAAGATTAGACAGCTTTAAATTTTGGTGTTGTCTGTTGTTGAGGATTTGCCGCATCTTTTTATTACCTTCTTTTCAGGGCTGTGGCTGGTTACCTGAGAGCCCTGAGTCTCAGCCCCAACCACGCGGTCGTTCATGGAAACCTGGCCTGTGTCTACTACGAGCAAGGTCTCATTGACCTGGCTATTGACACATACCGGCGTGCAATTGAATTGCAGCCCCATTTCCCAGATGCCTACTGCAACTTGGCAAATGCCCTGAAGGAGAAAGGCAATGTAAGATGCTATTTGATGTCTTAAAAAAAGCACAATGTTGAATATTTACCAGGTCTCCTTGAATCATAAACATTTACTCAATTCATGTTGAAATCTCATTGTCTCTCCCAGGTTTCAGAAGCAGAAGAGTGCTACAACACAGCCTTGCGTTTGTGTCCAACCCATGCAGACTCCCTAAACAACTTGGCCAATATCAAGCGTGAGCAGGGCAACATTGAGGATGCAGTACAGCTGTACAGAAAAGCCCTAGAGGTAAGTGAGGACTTGTTTGCATGTCATGTATGAGTTGGATTCTGTATATGAGCATGGTATTCATGTCACCTATTTTTTATTTCATAAGGTGTTCCCAGAGTTCGCAGCAGCTCACTCTAACTTGGCCAGTGTTCTGCAGCAGCAGGGGAAACTCCAGGAGGCACTCATGCACTACAAGGAGGCCATTAGGTGAAAATTCTTAAGGGACCTTCTGACTTGGTTTATCTTAATGAATTCTTATGTCTAAAGACTAGATTCAAGAACATCATTATTCTGTTTATATAATTCAGTAAAATAGAGTATAATTAATGTGCTTACATGTTTTTCCACTTTATTTAGAATCAGCCCCACATTTGCTGATGCTTACTCCAACATGGGTAATACACTGAAGGAGATGCAAGATGTACAAGGAGCACTTCAATGCTACACCCGTGCCATCCAGATAAACCCTGCCTTCGCTGATGCCCACAGCAATTTGGCCTCAATCCACAAGGTATGGATGGTTCTTCTTACTTTTGACATTATTCTCACATGTTTTGTTTGTTGAGATATGTAATCTTCAGAGACACTTTCTTAGCCTCATCATCTTTCTCTTCAATGTCAGGATTCAGGAAACATCCCAGAGGCCATTGCATCTTACCGCACAGCCTTGAAACTCAAGCCAGACTTCCCAGATGCTTACTGCAACTTGGCACATTGCCTGCAGGTTCGTAGATATATATTTTTCACGAGCAGAAATCCTTCATGGTGAGAATTGCGTCGGCTCACTTCTGTGATCTTTACCTCTCTTCCAGATTGTGTGTGACTGGACAGATTATGACGAGCGAATGAAGAAGCTTGTGAGCATCGTGGCTGATCAGCTGGAAAAGAACCGCTTGCCTTCAGTGCACCCACACCACAGCATGCTTTACCCACTCTCTCACAGTTTCCGCAAGGCCATTGCTGAGCGCCATGGGAACCTTTGCCTGGACAAGGTACACAAAATGATGAAAGCAAGTAACCTTTAATTCACTTTTTTTGGGAGATGGATGGTGATGGCAGTGGCTGTCTGCTGGGATAAGTGGGACGGTAAGGGTTCGGTGAGATACAAGATATTTTGACTTTGTATAAAAATGTATTATTATTATTATTATATTGGAGATTGGGTTGCTTGCAGGGATTAAGGTATGGGTTGATGTTGGACATGACATGAGATCGAGATATGTTTATTCTAAGTTGATGTAGAATTGGTTGTCTTACCCTCTTGGTTATCCTACAGATCAATGCGCTTCACAAACCTGCTTTTGAGCATCCCAAGGACCTGAAGGCCAGCGGTGGACGCCTGCGTGTCGGATATGTCAGCTCTGACTTTGGCAACCACCCGACTTCCCATCTGATGCAGTCCATTCCTGGAATGCACAATCCTGAGAAATTTGAGGTTTGTGATCTTAATTGCTATTTTAATTCAAGAGATCAATAACTTTGACTATTGGATGTTTGAGGATCAATTTATTGAACCCATGAATTAATAACTTATTTTCCCTCAGGTGTTTTGCTATGCGCTAAGCCCCGATGATAGCACCAACTTCCGTGTCAAAGTGGTGGCAGAGGCTCATCATTTCACAGACCTCTCCCAGGTAACCGTCAAAGTCAAGATTATTATTTGACGTGTCTTTCCATTCTAATAAGTATAATAGTTTAAATCATGCATGTATGGTCCACTTTACCAAAATTAATTGCATGTTTTCCCCCAGATCCCTTGCAATGGCAAGGCTGCTGATCGTATTCACCAGGACGGTCTCCACATTCTAGTTAACATGAATGGATACACCAAAGGAGCCCGGAATGAGCTTTTTGCCCTCCGCCCAGCCCCCATACAGGTAAACACATCCTCAATGATATTCAGTCTGACCACTGTTGGTGACAGAATACAGAGAATGGATTGCATCTAATAATTCACTAATTGTTGGTCTCACTTTTTTCTCTATTCATCAGTGTATGTGGCTGGGCTACCCTGGCACCAGCGGGGCTCCCTTCATGGACTACATCATCACTGACAAGGAGACATCACCTTTGGAGGTGGCCGAGCAGTATTCTGAAAAACTTGCCTACATGCCCCACACCTTCTTCATTGGAGATCATGCCAACATGTTCCCTCACCTAAAGGTCTGTCCATCCTCGCAGTGCTGCTCTCTTACAAATAAAAGTACCTAGATACAACATGATCAGGATGTTTGAAACATTTTCCCTTTTCATTCACAGAAAAAGGCAGTGATTGATTTCAAGTCTAATGGACACATCTTTGACAACCGCATTGTCCTTAATGGCATCGATCTGAAGGCCTTCCTGGACAGTCTGCCAGATGTCAAAGTGATAAAGGTGAGTTAATGAGAAGTCAAGTTTTGGGCTTGTTACACTTTTTTTCCCCTCTTAATGTTTTGGCCACATTAACAAACAATGATGAGACATTATTTTGTTTAATGACAGAAGCATTTCATTTAAACCTGTTCTTTTTGACAGATGAAGTGTGACAACAACCAGGAACCTGCTGTGGAAACCAATGGAGCTCTGTCCATGCCAGTAATTCCAATGAACACTGCAGCTGAAGCCATCATCAACATGATCAATCAAGGTCAAATCCAGGTCACAATCAATGGATTCACCGTCAGCAATGGCCTGGCCACCACACAGGTACGCTTGGCTCAGGCACGCTTGCATATATTGAGCTTCATAGCAGCAGCCCAAAGAGTGCAAATGCCCACACTAAACCGAACAGAGCAGAACATTAATATAGCTTGCTGCTTTTCCAGATCTTTTCACACTCACAGACTATGTCCCTACAGGTATGGTTAGTTAATGAAAGAAAGGTGGTAGTGCCGAAGTGATGGTGAAGGGAACTGGTGGCACTGGAATGGGTTCAAAATTAATCCTACATTCTTGGCTGGGCATTCTCAATTGGTTCAAACAATCAAGATCAGTCATACACAAGCACTGTGGCAACTCCACCATTAAATACGTCTGTCTCCCTCTGAAGATCAACAACAAAGCTGCTACTGGCGAGGAGGTTCCCCGCACCATCGTCGTGACTACCCGCTCCCAGTATGGTCTTCCAGAGGACTCCATTGTCTATTGCAACTTCAACCAGCTCTACAAGATTGACCCGCCTACTCTTCAGATGTGGGCCAATGTAAGTTACATGGATATCACTACTTTGAACACACTTTCAACTCTGCAATTATCACATGAGAATTTTAGTCCTCAAGTTTTTGGGTTCTTTTAATCAATTTTAAAACTACCATCTTATTGCAGATCCTGAAGCGTGTATCCAACAGCGTATTGTGGCTTCTTCGCTTCCCTGCCGTGGGCGAGCCAAACATCCAGCAGTACGCTCAGAACATGGGTCTGGCTGCCTCTCGCATCATCTTCTCTCCTGTGGCACCCAAGGAGGAGCATGTGAGGAGGGGTCAACTGGCTGATGTGTGCTTGGACACTCCTCTTTGCAATGGTCACACCACTGGCATGGATGTTCTCTGGGCCGGAACACCCATGGTCACCATGCCAGGTGAGGACATGCAGATTTTTTTATTGGGTTTTACTTATTCTAATTCCAAAATGAGGAAATTCTAATTTTGTAAACTGTAATGGCTCTGACAGTGTGGATCTCCATCTGGATTTGTATTTCTATCTCAACCAAATTACTCACACTCATAAACATGTCTGATTGGTCACAAACATCAGTGGAGGATTTCATCCACTAATGTGGATGCACACCAAGATGTAATGTTTTACTCCTGACCTATTCCTAAGTATCAGTCACATGTGGAACATGTATGAAGTAAAGGCAGCTTTTTAATTGTAAAACCTCTTTGTAAAGGTGAGACCCTCGCCTCCCGTGTTGCTGCTTCGCAGCTCAGCTGTCTGGGCTGCCCTGAGCTAATAGCCCAGAGCCGTCAGGACTATGAGGACATAGCTGTCAAGCTGGGCTCTGATATGGAATAGTAAGTACACCTACATCCATCACAAAACATCTTTTCACAAAGACCACGTCCTAACATTTTTTTCATTCCCTTCAGCCTGAAGATGGTGAGGGCACGTGTGTGGAAGCAGCGAATCTGCAGCCCTCTGTTCAACACCAAGCAGTACTCAATGGACCTGGAGCGGCTCTACCTGCAGATGTGGGAGCACCATAGCAATGGCAACAAGCCAGAACCTCTGGTCAAATTCCAAACAGCGGAGACGAGTGAGAATGCCTGAAGTGGTAGATGTCTTTTTCCTGTTTACCCCAGTCATCTTATCCCTTGCCAGCACCTGTTTTTTAAGTTGTTTTTTTCCCCAGCCCCCTAGCTTGAATCGTCAACCCCGCCCCCCCATCTCTGAACAACGGCATTTACTATTAATGGGACTCTTATTTTTGAAGGAGCCTTCAGATGCACACGTGTGATCACAATCACAGTCATCTCTCATCTGCATTTCCTGAGCCAGTTAGAGCCTGAGACTTTCAGGCAGCTCATCTGTGACTCTAAAGTATATTAAGTAAACATGAAAGGATTGTGAATGCCCTGCTTGCCCCTTCTCTACTTGGATCGGTGGATTTTTGTTTCTCCTGTCAGTGTTCACACAGGACTGACCACAGCTTGTGGAGAGAATGCCCAGCCATCATTGCTCTTTGGATCTATTTATGAATGGATAAAAGAGTGTTGCTTGTTTTAAAAAGGACAAATGTTGCATCATGAAAATTGATACTGACTTGCTTCCCATCAGCTTTAACATGCAAATGTAAAACATAGATTGCAACTGCTCTTTAGTTTGTCTTAAGCTGTTGTTCAATGACTGCAATTGGTAGATGTGCAAAACTTGAGGATTGTGTCAAGATGAAGACTTCTTCCTCTCACCAAATGCCAACTTATTTTTGTTGTTAATCAAAGGATATGTTCAGTAGCTGTCGTCCTGTTTGATGTCACACTCTGCTTGAAAAGACAATTGGACAAGGCTGGACAGATGTTTCATGTCATGGGAGAGGCCTACATTTCTGGTTAGATGTCAGCTAAACACAAATTGACCTTTTTTTTTTTAATTACACAAGGAATGGCCTAGGTAAGTATTTTCTAAGCAGATTTTGTTTTTGTAATGTCTGTTAACCCTATGCTGTCAATTATGCCATATGGTTATAAATATAATTAAAATAATTAAAAGAGATGGCAAAGTTGTCCTGTATTTAACACTCACCTAACTGCACAAAATACTGGGTCAGCAGTCAACTGTTCATTACTGTTAACACTCAACAAACCCCTGACAAATCTGCATGGAAAGTCACCAAAGTCACATTGGATTTACACCAAATAACCCTTAGCACGTTAGTCCTCAATCTTAGGTTTCATTTCACCAAGATCATCAATTATTCTTACACAGATGAAAACAAATTTATTTCATTGAAATTTTGGACCTGGAGCAGTAAAATAATGTTACTGGTACTGGTACACAAGTATTTCTGTTTGTGGTAATAAAGGTAGAAATACAATTAATAAAATTAACAATAAATAATTAATAAAAATAATAAAATCTATTCCTTACACCCACAGAGATCAAGTCATGGAATGACTCGTCATGAACATATTGACCTACGTAAATCCCACGTGACATCTAAAACACGCACCGATTGGTCCAATTTCATCGTGACAACTTCCGGTAAGATGAAGCACAAGATTTGAAATCTGTTCGCTAACGTCCGTCTGCTCCTGCTTCTCCTCTAACACCAGCGGCGCGTTAGGTAATTATATCTCAGAGGAAATACATCTAGACGCACATGGTGGTAGATTAAATGCATCATCAAGTAAAGCTTAAAATCTTAAAGTCGGCTAACGTAGCGAGGTGCTAGCGGTAACTTAGCAAACAGTAGCTTCCACCTGCTACGTCTGCCGTGTAGCTTTGTTTACAAACGGCTCTTCTCCTTTAGCTGAAGCTGAATAACCAATAGCGGCAGATGGGCACGTTAGCCCGCAGCTAGCCTCGCTGTGGAGCCTATAACTCGCATGTTTGATGCCAGCGCTGGACTTTAAACGTTAAATGACCCGAGCACTGCTGTGGTCTCACAGGACAGGAAACTATGAATGATGACAACCGGCAGCTGTTTGAGAGAGTCGCTGCAAAGATGGGCTGGACGGAGCAGGGAGGCCAGGACTCAGCAGAGAGGAAGGTGAGCTGAGCTCCTCAGCAGCCTGCTGACCTATTTACTGAAAGGATTTTATGCATTTCCTTGTCGTTTATTAGTAAGTAAACTGCAGTCTCCGTAGTTTGTAAGATAACTCGGCATGTTTTGTACTCTGCTTCTTCTACTTGTATTTAGTAATTGCAGTGTGTGTTTGTGAGACTTATACCTGACTTGGAATGATCATTATGATCTTTATATCGTCTTTCTGTCTGCATTGTTCCCAGCTCATCGGCTCTATTGGCAAGACTCGTCTTGGTCCCTTAAGTCATCACCGACCTGGAGATGGCTCAGCTTTGTCCCTCCGGCTCGGCCTCTCTGGAAGTGAGGACGAGTCCGAGAAGGAGAATCATTGCTCCAAAGGCAACGATTACAGAAGCAAGCCTGTGACCGACTCCAGCGACGATGACTTTGACCTGTGTGAGTGAGTTGAGTTGCATAAATATTTAATATCGTACAACGGCGTTTACACAAACACTGATTTGTTAATTTTGCCTTTTTGTTCCTCAGTTCTTGCGACACCCAAAGCTAAGCTGATCGCGCCCTCAAGTGGTAGGGCTGCGAAGAAAGACAAGTAAGGGAATCGTTTTAAAAGAAAAGTCTTTGTTTTTAGTTTGGTCTCTAATCTGTAATTTCCATCCATTGCTCCCTTTTAGTTCAAATGTTGTTGTTGTGAGCTCAGACGATGAAGGCAGTTTTGAGACGTGTAAGTGTTCTTCTCCTGTTCTTATTTTTCGACAAATGGCTGCCTCTAATTCAAACAGAAAGAAGTTGAGGAAAACATTCACTCAGTTCATCCTTTTGCACATTTCAGTTCTGCAACGTGTGAAAACCCCAAACACCAAGAAAGTGTCTGAGAGTGGAAGTGAAGACAGGTGAGTTTTTGTTGTATTTGTTTCTACTCCTAACAGCAGCGTCCATGTCTGGGAGCAAACTTAACAACTGTTTCTCCCGTCTTTTACTTTACAGCCTCAAAAACTTCATCGTGGATGATTGCTCATCAGACGACGACTTTGTTGAGAAAAAACAGTCTTTGAAAGGTATGGGGTGTGAATCGGATTCAGTGCTGATGTTGTATTTGAAAGAAGTGAACTAAATGTGTATCACGGTGATTTGTTTCAGTCCCGAAGAAGAGCAACACTCCAGCAACCCAGCCTCGAGTGAGAAGACCACTGTCTCAGTGGGACTCTCCTGTCTTTGTTAGTGACAGTGACAGCGATGACGATGGAAAAATCATGATCAAAAGCACATGGAGAAGTCGTCACACGAAGCCTAAACCCCCTAAAGAACCCTGCGCGGACAACGCTCCGCTGCGCATCAAAGACGACTGCGCTCCATCACCGTCTCCTTTTTCCCTGTGTCCGCCCAGCGCTCCAGCGTCTCTGGCGTCTCCGAAGTTCACGTTTTCAGAACCTTCGAAGCTGCTGGAGTCGTCCAGCTCTGAGGATGAGTTCACGTCTCTGCTGGAGAGGCTGAAAAAGAAAAACAAACTCACTGGCTCTTCGTGCTCCCCAAAGATCACCAAAGGTCAGTGTTTTATTTTCATTCATCTGTAGCACAATTGAGGCTGTTATTATAAGTTCAAGCATTTGTTTGACAGTTCAACTTCAATCGTGAAGTTTCATGTTCATTTATGAAATCTTTAAAAATGGGCTGAAAAACACTCCTCCTTTATCTCTCTGGCTTGTCATGACAATCTTCTGAAAGTCATTTCTTGTGTTTTTTGGTTGTTTTTAAATCCAGAGAACAGAATGGAGCCTCCTGTTTTTGTTCCTCCGGTAAAGGCACGCACAAAACCGGCCTCTAAATCACTGGGGGAAACGCCTCTGCGTGTGAAAACACCAGGGAAGTCCAGCATCTTGAAGCCTGTGGTCAGTCAGACAGAACCCAGACCCGGCCCCGTCAGCAGGTACGTAGGGTGACATGTTCGTCGACAGCGTGAAATGTGAAGCAGCATTTGTGTGGGTGACTCGCTCGGTTCGACGTTTGTCTTCTGGTCCTCTCCAGGGTGACGTTGTGTAAAACCCCAGGCTGCTTCCTGCAGTCGCTTTCAGACTCCAGCTACAACCGCAGCTTCAAGCAAAACAAGGAGGAGCTCACCAGAAAGCTCTACCAGCTGTACAATACCAGTATATTCGACATCAAGGTGAAGATGAGAAATTTCCCTTTTTTTAAAAAAATGTGTGAATATTTTAGATTAACTGCTCTGTTTACATCTGTTGTATTTTCTTTTTTCCCCTATCGTGACTTTTCCAGCTCCCTGTCGATATGTCAGTGACCTGGAATAAAAAACTGCGAAAAACCGCTGGTTACTGCATCACGGGGCAGGAGCGAGGCGGTGGGAAACGCTACGCTCGCATTGAGCTGTCGGAGAAAGTCTGCGATTCTGCAGGTAATGTTTCAGCAGCTCAGGTTCACTGACAGGGCTTTGCCACCAGAAGAACCAGCTAGATCGCTGCTAGTGCTTAGTGATATCTGATATCAACTCTGTCTGTCTTTAACAATGAATTTATGAATGGCCTCCCCGTCTCTCTCAGATCGTCTCAGAGACACGCTGGTTCATGAGATGTGCCACGCAGCGACGTGGCTGATTAACGGGGTGCGAGACGGACACGGAAACTTCTGGAAGCTCTACGCACGCAAGGCCACGCTGGTGCACCCCGAGCTGCCCATGGTCACCCGCTGCCACAGTTACGACATCAAGTACAAATTCCAGTACCAGTGCACCCGCTGCAAGAACACGTCAGTATTCGTTCTCATCTGGTTTCTTTTCCCAGACTTGTGTTTTGATTTCCACCAGGTAATATTCCTAACACCTGATTCTTCACAGCATCGGCCGCCATTCCAAGTCACTGGACACCCAGAGGTTCGCGTGCGCCCTGTGCACGGGTAATCTCGTCTTGCTGACTCCCAGCAAGCCGCGAGCTCCGACTCCTTTCGCCAACTTTGTCAAAGAGAACTATGGGACCGTGCGGCAGGAACTGGCGGGACAAAGCCACGCGGAGGTGATGCGGAAGCTGAGCGCCGACTTTGCCTCCAAGGCTAAACTCAGTCAAAGCTGAGATCCTTGAAATAACGTAGCGGATTAAGACGCAATTATGGGAAACCTGTCCAGATTCTCAAATACCTCATCTTACAATAATGAGCAGCTGTGATGATTGATCCTCAATCTATGTTTACACTTTTCATGTTGTGTTTGTTTGTGAGTGATTATGACCTGAACTGAGGGAGTGACGTGCTGTCACACCGTCTCACTCATACCGCCTGTTATTCCTTATGTGTTTTTAATGTTCACTCAGTCTGTCAGTTCCGTTATGAACTCAATGAATAAATTTAAACTCTGATTGTATATTTAATGGTCCCTCCTCTCAACGCCTAATCTTTCAAACCTCTCGATAACCGTTTGTTGTGGCCTGGTCAGTGCATGGGAAATAACCGAGTGTGTGTGGGTGAAACAGTCACTGAGTTGCTTCCCATCACTGCTTATCTGCTGTCGGGCAAATATTGACAGGCAGAGTCGTTCAGTGCAGATGCATTCATAGCTTTTGTATGAATAAGAAATACAGTCCTGATGACAAACACCAGCTGTTGACACTGTCTGCGTGGATGAGGTGATGGAGCTCAGGTTCCGACGTGTGACAAGGCGATGCAGGGTCAGATGCTGCACCATGCTGCTGTGTCACTCCACCCATCCCACCTTCAGTGAGGTTAAATCAGAGGCGGTGATCTTTCCGCCATGGCTGTCCACTGCAACGTGTCCATGCTGGAGAGCCAGACCCAGATTGAATCCAGCCTCTACCAGCTGATAGAGGTGCTCGTCATGTGCGTGAGCTGCGGCTTGAACGTCGTGCTCAGTTTTCCTTTAGTCTGGATCATCACACGCTCGCCGTCCCTCCTCAGACACACTCGCTTCCTGCTGCTCACTCATCTCCTCTTGTGCGACTGCCTCCAGGTACGTATGTAGCGCTGTGTCTGTCTCTTTTGAAATGAAAGCACGTGTGCAGAGCTTTGTTAATCCTGAGATGAGCGTGTCGGGTCCGTCTTGAAACTTTCAGCAGCTCCTCTGGATGATCAAAGCGGCTCTTCTGAGATCCAGAGAGGGGATGCCACTGACCCAGTGTCTGATCTTCTGTGCTGCCATCCAGGGCTGCTCACTGGTTTGTAACACAGTCACAATAGATTTAATTCCTCAGGATTTACTGCTTTTCTTTGTTTTATCATTTCCAACACTTGCATTTCCTTCAAAATTTTGATATCGTGTTAAGTGTCTAGTCAATATATTTATTTCCATTTGTTTGCTGTCTACTATTGTATATTATCTTCTTACTGGCTTGCATTGTAAATATATTTATGCTTTTTATCTTAACGCTGGTACTTTTGTTCTTGTATTTTATTTATCTTTTTAGTACCACCAGGGGTTTAACTATTTTTTTTTTTTTAACTAAGTGGCTTATGGTCATGGATCTGGTCTTGTGTGGTTTAAGTTATTGTTCAAGTTCATGAGTGAATATTAAACATCTGTAATGGGTCATGTTCAGGTTGGAACCCCCACAGTCTGCTCAGCGTGGTCTGTGTGCCCTGCCAGGACATGAACTTTAATGTCTCCTCTTGTTTCACAGGTGGACTTCTTACTGAGCACCGCCCTGGCCGTGGACCGATTTGTCGCTGTCAGGTGGCCTCTGCGCTATGAATTCCTGATGTGTCCCCGGAGCAGGCGAGCAGCTGTTACAGCCATATGGGCCTTATCGTTTGTCATCACCGGCGTGGCTTTGAGCATCGGCCTCGGCACCATCCAGGTGAATTTCTCCTTCGAGCGCTGCCGCCCCGTCCTCCTCGTGCCCTGCCTGTCGGAGACGTCGGCCCTGCTGCTCTACTGCACCCTGGGAGCCGCTGTGCTGCTGCCCCTCTGCTCCCTAACCATCCTGGGATGCTTCTGCCTGCTCTGCTGGGACATGCACACGGGGCTGCTCTGCTCCAAGAGAGCGTGGGTGACTCTGAGCCTCCAGGCGGTTCAGACTCTCCTCTTCTCAGTCCCTGTGTTCATGGACAGCTACCTGATCCCCGGACACCTGCACAGTGATGCTCTGGATATAGCAGCGACCGTCACCTACAACCTGGGGCTGTCACTCATCCCTCTGGTCTACGGGTATCGCTCTCGGGAGCTGCAGCAGCGGATACGGCGGGTTGCACGCAGGAGAAAAGTGCCCAACTTTGACGGAAAAATCAGGAAGACCATACCTGCATCGCCTGAATGAAATCCACTCAGTTTGAATAGCTGAGTCAACACGCAGCATCTCCCTGTTCAGTGATTGCACTTCAAACAATGTGTTTTATTAACTGCAGCAGATTGACTTTAAGCTTTTGTGATGAAAACTCAAGCTGTTCAAATATAGATAACCACTGCAAACGTTCCGAGTGGTTATAACAGAAAGAAAAATAGATAAAGGACAGGATTAACCCCCGAGGCTCATGTTTGACCTCCATGATCCCAAAATGCACGTTTTTCTATCCCGTTTGATATTCATTCATTCATCGTCAAGGGGCAATAAACCTGACATGAACCTGGAGTACCCGGAGGAATCGAACCCAGGACCTTCTTATTGTGCTAACCACTCCACTGCTGTGCTGCTCTCCTGTTTGATATATCCTTGATAAAGAATCATCACAGCACATTCTCAGGTTCCCAGTTATTCTGTTATCAAATGACAAATGCACAGTGGGCGTGTAAGAAAACCAATAAAAACGATATGCTTCAAGATATTTAATTTGTATATTAAACACTAATATATGATGCACCGAACTCCGTATCATACAAAACGATCATCGGGATGTACACAGCGATGGGATGCATGGTCAGTTAAACACAACAATCAACCACGTCTTAGAAAGGTAATGAGACTCGTGGGGGAAGGTGTGCAGGTCAGAGAGGATTGTGATCCCCCCCCCCCCCCCTCCCCTCCCCTTTAAGAGACACAGGCACAAATCCACAGGCAGCACTGAGGTGAGACAACACGCTCCGGTCGACCCGACGGTTTCCACCGCACCGATGTTTGAATCTCACTACGTTCTCCAATAAAAGCCCTGCACGGTTCTGTGTCGTCACGGTGTTGAGGCAGGCACTAAGAATTCCTAGGATAACTTTGCATTTTTATCATCACGTGGTCTTCATAAAAATTTGCAGCATTTCACAGAAAGTGTCTTCCTGTTTATGACGACAAACAGAGGATGACATATAAACCTTTAGAAGTGACGATGTATGGCACCCAATGATAAGAAGGAGAAATACACACATATATAGATTCCATGGAAAAACCTCGCTCCTCCCCTCCGCACCCCTGACGTCACGCCTCCTTCTTCAGTACAGGCAGGTTTTCTTCATGATGCGCAGGAACTCCTGCTGGTTGACTTCTCCGTCCCCGTCTCTGTCAGCCTCATCGATCATCTCCTTCATCAACACAACACAGGAAAATGAGAAGGAGAAGAACAGAGCGACGTACAAATGTGTGGGTTGAAGGGAGATCCTGGTACTGGACCAGTAGAAACAGTCGACTGGCTCAGTGCGTAAAGAGGATACGACAAGATTCAAAGGCAACTGAAAACGAATCGCCTGAGCACTGGTTTCACGACAGGCTCTTACCCGCAGCTCTTCGTCGGTCAGGTTCTCTCCGAGCTCTTTGGCCACTCTCTTCAGATTCTTGAAGGAGATCTTTCCGGTCTCGTCGTCGTCGAACAGACGGAATGCTTTCAGGATCTCTTCTTTGGAGTCTTTCTCTGCCTGAGGGGGAAGAAGAGGAGCAGCTTTGCCTCGAGACGCTATTCTGCAGTGATGTTAAAAACAGCAACATGACGTGAAGAAGTGCACATCGATACTTTACCATTTTCTGTGTCATGACACTGAGGAAGTCGACGAAGGACACCCTCCCCGTTCCGCCCTTATCCACCTCACCAATCATCTTCTTGATCTCCTCTTTCTTCGGTTCAAAGCCCAGAGCTCTCATCGCGACCTGGAGGAACACGAACACGCTGACGCTGAGGAGCTCGCTGACACGCGTCAAGTGTGTTCCCTCTTCTTACCTTGAGCTCCTTGACGTCGATGAATCCAGAGCCGTCGGTGTCGAACAGCTCGAAGGCCTCTCGGATCTCCTGCTTCTGCTCCTCGGTCAGCTCTGCTTTAGGGGTGGTCTTCTTACGAGGAGGGGGCACTGGGCCCTGCAGAGAGGGTCTCTTGGCAGTGGTCGCCTGATGTGGACACAGGAGGAGGGGGGGGGGGTCAATAAAGAAAATGAATATAATGGAATCACCACATCTATGACATCACAATCAGAGAGATTTGTGGGACGGGAAAAATCACTGTATTCAGATCTGTAGAA
Source organism: Pseudorhombus dupliciocellatus (assembly GCA_016785235.1). NCBI lineage: Eukaryota > Metazoa > Chordata > Actinopteri > Pleuronectiformes > Paralichthyidae > Pseudorhombus > Pseudorhombus dupliciocellatus. Next base: position 957,989 of record JAFBJW010000129.1, on the reverse strand, counting down.
GAGAATAAGGAATAATGTGTGTGTGTGTGTGGGGGGGTATTATAGGAGTATTAGACATGCTCACTCACCATTAGTGTCTGTGGTTCTGACTGACCGAGAAGAAGAAACTGCTAATCTATGAAGCAATCAATGTTTTCCTCGGGGCGATGAAGCCTCCCTGTCATTTACTGAGGAGGAGCTGATCGGCTGCTCGCATCCATCCACTCTCTGCACACAGGCTGGACCCTGACAACAACAACAACAACAACAACAACAGCAACAACCGGCTGTTTATTTCTCGGGAGCAGCAGATGCAACAAGGGGCGAATAAACGGCGGCGATCAGCTGCATGCAGAGGACCAGTCTGGCTGTTTGATTTAGCACAGCCCAGAGACCAGGGTGGGTTCGCGGCAGCTCCGGTGCGCAGGCGGGGTCCACAGGCACGAGCTGGGGGAGAAATGAAGCGCACCAGTCGGGCGAAGAGACGATTGGCTGCCGCGAGTCACGTGGCTCGAGGCACGAGCAGAAAAATACAGAGGATGGTTTCACATCTGCAGCAGAAATGTGACGCGCTCGACAGAATCTGAACGGTTTCTGTCACATTTCTATCAGAATATATCAGAAGATAAAACTCTGTGACGTTAATGATGAATTAGCTCATGCTCTGAAATGAGCTCAATACACCCTCTAGTGTCAGCCGTTGGAAATGCATCCATACACAGCGCCGGAAGTAGAGGCTTTATAATAATAATAATAGAATAGAATTATTTTATTGTCACATACACAATGTACAGCGAAATTGTACATATGATATCATTTTATATATTATCTATATACTTTATGTATATATATATTTATTTTTTCATCCATCCTGTTGCAATGATATTTTAATAAATAATACACTTCATTCATACAGCACAGCAGTGTTACGGTGATCTAATAAAAACGTCAAACAGAGGAAATACAATAAATAAAATGAGGATCAAATAAATAAAAATGAAAATACACAACAGATCCATTCTCCTCCATCTGTCTTTTCTTGCTGTAGGTTTATTTTCAAAGACAAACTGCTGCTGGGTTAAAAAACATCTAATCATCAAATCAACTAATGAATGAACTCAGGGGGCGTGGTCTCTTAGCTGGGGCGTGTTAGGAAACAGCTCGTGACCCCTGATTGGCTCAGATGGTGGCGTTCTTTGACGTACTCGCAAGACGATTGGCTGCTGGATGACGTCAGCTCGGTGCCGAGCGTGGCCTCCTCCAATCAGAGAGCAGCTCTCACTCAGCTGATCCACACGGCGCACGGACCGCACGCGGGACTCAGGTGAGCGGCAGCAGCAATTTATTCTAGCTTCAAACTCAGGTTTAATCTTAATAAAACTCATGCACGCGCCCTGGCTCTTAACAGAACCTGCTCATTCTAAACCGCTGCAGAGGAAGTCGGTTCTGAGCTCAGAGTGTCGCTGGTTCGATCCCTGCTGTCACCTGCTGATCGCTGCTGCTCCTCATGGCCACGCGGGTTCGACCGGTGAGTAGCAGCAGAGTCCTTCGCGTTGAGGATGCTGTGTGTCCCCCTGTGACGTGTCGGTCCCGTTTGTCCTGCAGAGTAACAAGCGCTGCACGGTGGTGGGGGGCTCCGGGTTCCTGGGCAGACACCTGGTGGAGAAGCTGCTGGACAGAGGCTACACCGTGTCCGTGTTTGACATCCGTCAGGGCTACGAGCTCCCCGGGGTCACCTTCCACCAGGGGGACCTGTGTGACCCTCAGGTAAGGCTGTCCTGTCCCTCAGAAGACCGCGTGAGACCTGAAGTGCTTTGACCCACACCTTTGACCTTTTGAATTCCGCTGTGAGACAGGCTCTGTTGCCGGCCTTCAGAGACGCGTCCCTGGTCTTCCACTGTGCGTCTCCAGCCCCTGGCAGTGACAACCGGGCCCTGTTTGAGGCCGTCAACATCCAGGGCACTCGCACCGTTATCCAGGCCTGCATCCAGGCTGGAGTACAGGTGAGGCCTCCAGGGGACCAGACGCTTCCATCGGCTTGTTATGGTTTTAAAGTGGTTTGTTTTGGGTAGAAACTGGTCCTGACCAGCAGTGCCAGTGTGGTGTTCGAAGGGACAGACATTAAGAATGGAGGAGAGGACCTGCCGTATGCGAAGAAGCCCATCGACTACTACACAGAGACCAAGATCGAGCAGGAGAAGGTAGGGGAGGGTTTCCTGTCTGTGGTTTGAGCCCAGCAGAATTCGAACTCATGATGTGAGAGCAGAGGTGCATCCACGCTCTTTGTCCCTGTTGTAGTTGGTCCTCGCAGCGTGCGACACGGAGAAGGGTTTCCTCACCGTCGCCATCCGGCCTCACGGCATCTTCGGCCCTCGGGACCCACAGCTGGTTCCTATCCTGGTGGACACGGCTCGCAGGGGCAAGATGAAGTTCATCATCGGGTCAGTCGCCATCAGCTCGCTGCATTGATCCTGTTACAGCCATAGAACTAGAACCAGCTTCTCTTGCTTCTGCAGCATTAAACTGGGAAATGCAATTGTCTGTCCTCTGTCTCAGTGATGGGACTAATCTGGTGGATTTCACCTTCGTGGAGAACGTGGTTCACGGACACATCCTGGCTGCTGAGCGCCTGAGGCCTGACTCCCCCATCTGTGGAAAAGTGAGTAAAGCAGAAGTTGACAGACAAACGTGGGATGGACTCAGCTGTGCTGCGTCAGATCAGACCTCAGGGTGTTTTACCTCCTCTCTCCCTCGCAGCCGTACCACATCACCAATGACGAGCCGGTCAGATTCTGGGACTTCATGTCTGAGGTGCTGGTCGGGCTGGGATACGCCGCCCCCCGCTACCACCTCCCCTACACCCTTGTGTATGGACTGGCCCTGCTCCTCTGGCTGCTGTCCCTCATCCTGCGCCCCCTAGTGTCCATAAAGCCCACGTTCACTCCGATGAGAGTGGCCCTGGCTGGAACCCACCACTACTACAGCTGTGAGCGAGCCAAGCAAGACATGGGCTACAAACCCGTGGTGGGCCTGAAGGAGGGGATCGCCCGCACCGTGCAGAGCTACCCCCACCTCAGACAGGCGGCGTGACGTTACCACGGAGATGGAGACTGTGGCGACATGTGACGCTGTGGGTGTCCGTGCAGCTGTGTGTGTGTGGTGAGAACACGTCACACTGAAAGGACAAATGAAAAGTAGAAACGTTTGTGTTAATCGTCATGTGTGAGTTTCACCAGCAGGTGGCAGCAGAGACAGGCCTTGCAGTCTCCGTCACCCTACAGTCTGATACTAGAGAAGTTAAAGAATATTACCGTAAACTTAAAATGACCTTTCACTGTGGGAAATGTTTCACTTGTGTGCTGTACACACTGAGATGCTGCTGATTCACCCAAATGCCTTCATTCGAGATGGTTCTCCACATAAAACTGACAAAATGGAAATGATTTATTTACAACGATGGCTTCCTTTTTTTTTTTTTTTTTTTTTACATGTCCTGCCCCCAGAAGAATGCAGACAGGAATGCAGTTTATCCAACGCCTCAGTTTGGATTCAGAAAAGCTTTATTGCTACAGTACATAGTGATCTAACCTAGCGATCCTCTCATTCAGCCCGTTGCTGCTTCTCTCTCTCCCATCAGGTATAAAAATCCTTCTCTGTGCTTTAAGATGATCATCTGATCCCTGGACTCATCCCCATCCTCAGACCAGTGGCTGAATACAGGCAGATCCCCTCAGCTGAGACACACAGGACACTACAGGTCCTATTTAATTAGCATTGATTCCAATATTGTAAAAATGTTTAGTTCCTTGCCTGTCTGAATTCAAGCTATATAGCGATATCTTCAAATGACTTTGGTCACTGTATCTGACCCCCCCCCCCCCACGCCCCCCCCCCCCCCCCCCCACCTCAACATGTCTGTTTCTTTCCATCAATAATTATTTTCTGGGAAATTATTAAAAAATATTAAAAGAAAAAGATTCCCTTATTTCACAGTGATTAAGAAAAGTGAGAGAGTTCTGCATCCACTCCAGCACTGACCCTGGCCCACGTCACCTCCTCCCACCAGGTTGAAGTTTAAGGTTAAAGTAGTAGTTTCCGTGTAAATCCTGGGGCGACACAACAAGGACTCTGTCATGAGTTAGAGGAAGGATCGCAGTGATCGAACACACAAATGAGACGCTCAGTCATTGAATACAGGACCAGTGAGGGCTGAACACACACGTTTGGACCAAAGTATTTGCTGTATTTCTCAGGTTCCAGACAGTCATTATTCCCTCTGTGATCCCGCAGTGACTCTGCCTCTCTGGCATCTACCCTGTCGGTGTAGGCGAAGCACTGGCAGACTATTCCAGGCCTGTCACTGAACACAATAATGGGATGGGCGATGTAAATGCATCACGAGCTCCCATCCCTGCGTTGCCACATTCGATCCGTCACCCTGTCATTTCCATAATGGCCGAGGTGTGAGGTGGTGTCACAAACGAGTGGACGACCCAGTGACTCATTTCCACGGCTCTGATGTTAAATGTGTTAATTGGCTTTGAGGGAAATTGACTTTTTAATTATTATTTTTTTTTTTTTTCAAAGCAGATCTTTTTTCTCGTTCCTCCCCTGGCGACGTGACGTCGAGGTGGGGGTTAGGTTCGGATACTTTGCATTCTTGTTTTTAATTCCACTGCAGCAGCACCCAAATGATTCACAGCGATAGTCAGAGCCACCGGGCAAGGCCGTCCGACTGGTTCTCCCCGGGGACGGGGATCCGGCAGATAACAGAGTGGAGCATTGACACTTGCCACTTTTTTTTTTCTTACCAGAGTGAAACTTTGGCTCTCAGACTTGCTAATTTCCTCTTCCACCTACTCTCTGTGAGATGTTGCGAAATGGTCCCACACCCTGTTTGTGATGCAGAACAGCGCCGGCGTGTGCGAGAGGGGCTGGCCTCACACCGAGGCCTCTCAGACAGTGATGGACGATTTCAGGCGCCCAGACGTAATAGTTTTAGTCCGTCACCTGCACAAACATGAAATCACTTAGCTCAAACAAACACGTTGTTTGCGTAAGGCGGGAGAAACAAGTCACGACTCACTTTCACTAAGCTTTAATTCTGGACACATAGTTCGTTAATGAGTGGTTTCAGTTTCAGTTTTCTTTTTAATTTGAGTAGAAAGTCAGAAATGTGTGGGTTGTCACTGTAACACACGTCGTTAGAACGACTGGTGTCGTCTGGGCCCCTGCCTCTGTTTGTTGTTTCAGTTCAACTTGTGTGTGTGTGTGTGTGTCCTTGATCTTGTTTTAATGATGTGCGCTGCTGCCTGGGTTTTCCTGCCCAGTGAGCGTGAGAGCCAAGCTCCCACAGGAGATGTTGCTGCGACTTGCTTCTTCTGCGAACGCGGCCTTGTCGCCGCGTGTCCTCCCCTCGGCCCCGAGTGCACTCGGAGCTGATTGTCAGCCACCTGTATGACAGGTACACGCTCGCTTAGCTTCTCCCCACGAACAAAGCGCAGATGTAGTAAACAAAAAGTGAGTTCTTAGCAACCTGTGCTGCACACACACACACACAGCGGCAGAGACAAACACTCTGCTCCACCCCGCCTCTAACTTCCTTGACTGGCTGGGCTTGTTAGTGCTCATACGCCCATACTTGTTCACAGCAGCTCAGGGACCGAGGCACCTGTCTAACAGAGGAAGACTTTCCCTCCACACACACACACACACACACACTCACTGACCCTGCACTGAACTGCATGGACTTTGCTCTGCTGGGTGGAAAGTGATCACAGGTAGGAAGATCTTTCAGGTGATGCAGTGAATTATCGGTGGATTATCTCTGTATTTGAGACTCTCAGTGATCAGCTGGGACTGTGTGTGAAAAGCGTCGAGTCACCGTTTTGGGCTGTTTTCTCGCCCTGGTGGATTTTCAGCCGGCTCTCCTGCTCCCTCCTCCCCTGAGAGGCCACCACGGCTCCTGATTAATCATTTCTTGTGTGTGTGGACTGATGTGTTAAACCCAGGACAAATACGCTCTCTGAGCCCTCGGTGAATTTGCTCTATAGCCAACATTTGTATCTTTTAGAGATGTCGGGCCGATGTGTGTCAGTAGAAGTGAATTAACAGCCCTCAGGAGTTATAGTTGGAGGATTTGCATTTGGTATTTGGCAGCGCTCCGTAATTTTACATGAGCCGAAGTCTACTCCTGCCTTTCAGATAAAGGGAACCCTCGTCGGCATTTCATTAATATGGTCCCTCTTTCTCCGGTTGGAGTGTGTTTTGCCTTAAAGCAATTCATTTGGAGCGTAAAGAAAAATCAAGTCATTCAGCTGTGTGAAAGGAGGCTGTATTTTTCCATCCTTGTAAATCACTCGGTGGGAATATTTTGTATGCAAAGATACTGTGATGATGTGTGTGTGTCTCATTCATATTTAGCAAACTGCAGTGCTTCCTTTTGTTTTTTTTGGAAAGTGGTAGGACAGGATGGTCTACATGTCTAAATGATGAGACTGTGGAATGCTCCTCACTGGGAGGGAGCAAGAGCCATTTTGGAACTGACGAGCATCCACCTGCTCTTGGAATCTGTTGTCTTTGAACATCATCTGTCCTTTTTGTGCAGGTGGTGTGTAAAATAAAACAGAAGAAAGACGAGAGAGAGACCTGAGGGAGAAGAATCATGTCGAAAGGTGAGCAGGATGACTGACCTGATGGGAACGTGGACGTTGATATGAAGACACACTCCAAGTGGTTGATGATGCGGCCTCGTGCGCGCTGTCCCTGGATGACGTGTGTGCGTGTGTGTGTTTCAGAGGGCGATCGCAATGCTGTGCTGCTCACCACCAAAGTGCGGACCAAGCTGAAGGGAGACTGCAGCTGGCTGCAGCGCCGCACTGAAGCTCAGGCCGAGCCCGAGGAGGAGGTGAAACCCTGGTAAGTGTCCAGCTCGGCGTCCTCAAGTCCTCGCGGTCCGTTTGTCAAGGTCTTTGCGCTGACTGAACCCCGTGGATGTGCGTCCACGCAGGGTGGCGGAGGTCAGGGCCAACCGTTTGAATGGAGCCCCGATCCAGACCAGTCCAGGGCCCTCACCGACGAAGCCCACGCCACCGCTGCCCAGTAACCCTAACGCTGAGAGGTAAACAGCGGTTTCTGATGTCACATGTGAAACCTGCAACAAAACAATGATGGTGCTGATAACGACTCTCTGTTTTGACCCTAGAGCGCCAACGTCAGGATATCTGATCAGGTAGGACGGTGACGTTGGGGTTTCTGTGTTTGGTGATAGCACAGGAATAAACACAGCTTTTACAGTTGATAGCCACTTTGAGGAAACTCTGAACTTGATTCAATACACTGTAAAAAAAAAAAAAAAAAAAGACGAGGTAAGGAAACTACACAAAACTTACTGCTCTAGATTTTATGTCTTGTCTATTTGAACAACTTTACCTGTTTTAGGACTGATTTCCTTTAGAATTCCGTCCTTTTAGTTCCACCATGAACCTTAACATAGCTTGGGATCCTCTGGCAGAGGTCGTCTCTCTGTTCCAGGGATCAGGTTAGAAACTAACTGAGCTTCAGCAGTCGGGGCCCAGAGGCTCTTTAAAGAGTCAGCGGCACCTTCTGAACACACACACACCTCTCCTGATTGTTGTTTTATTCATTTTGTTAGAATTACCTCAGAGCAAACTTTAACCAGGGAGCCTTTTGTGATTTTATTGTAATTTTTTATTATTGGTTTTTCCTCTTCACGTCCTTCACACACGGTCAGAGGCCAATCAGAGTTCAGCGTGTTAATAGCTGGAATGCCTGAGCTCTGAGAACTGCACTTCACGGGACATTCTGTAATGAAATCATAGATTATTTAGAGAGACAATGTCCATTCACACCTCTTGTTTTCTTCTTCAGAGGCATTTTCACTAAAATGGACGACAAGTCTGCATCGTCGTCCACGTCTAACGGCTCCAGGTAAGAGCTCCAGTCGCCAGCGTGCTGATGCACTCTCACTGACCCCGCTTCCGATTCCCTCACAGCGGGACGACGCAATTCAACAAAAAACCCTCAGAGACCTACAAGAGAATGTGAGCGTGCACAAATGAGACTCCCAGCGAGCGGCTGGCGGCTGCGTGATGATGTGTTTTCGTTAAGCGCCCGTGTGTTTCCGTCCCTCAGAGCCCCCCACACGGTGCGGCCCACGTCGGAGAGCCAGGACGGCCTCCTGAGCAATGAGGAGCAGGAGAAACGGTGAGACTCCCTTCCCCCACCACCACCACCCAAGAGATTACATTAACATCATAATGATTCATCTCACAGGACGAAGGCAGCCAGCAGCGTTCTGAACACATCTGCAGTCAGGCAGCGGTCTTACGTGCTCTCTGCTGCTAAGAAATACGAGTACGTATGTCGCCGTCTTGCGTCTCCTCGTGCCTCCAATCTTAATGCTCGACCTGTTTCTAGGAGTCATAAATCATGAACCAAACGAGTTGGACATTAAAAAGGCTAAAACACGGTCGAGAAACGTCTCTTCCCACTCACACGTGACGAGGATTTTTGATGGCGCTTATAAAAGCTGTGCGATGAAATTCCTCAGGTCGAGTGAAAACGCCCCTGACACCTCGCTGGTCACCAACAGTGTCTCATTTGTGGCTAAAAGGTAAAGGCTCCCTCTCGGATAGCAGGACCCAAACCTGTGAATGTCTCATTAAATGTGTGCTGATCTTTCCGTGCAGGGTTGAGATTGTAGATGAGGATGAGGACGACACAACACCCCCGCCTGTCACCGCCGCCAGCCCCACCCCCGTCACCCCCGTCACGAAAGTCGCCCCGAAGCCCACACCGAGGAGAATGTAGGTCCCTGCCTTCCACTTCCAGTCCAGCAAGTCGCTTCCAGTCAGCTTCATTCATCGTGTGTCTCCTTGACAGTTCCGAATCAAACGTGAAGGTGGCTCCGAAGGTTCTGGACTCTATGCCAGACCTTTTGAAAGAGGACCCCCCTCAAGTGTCTGTGGACCCGTTTGAAGGCATGAAGCCGGGATGCACCAAGGTGGCCACGCCTCTCCCTGAACTCATCCCAGTGTTTGCAGACGCAGTTTCTACTGAGCCCGAACCCGAGGAGCCGGATGTCCCTGAGCCAACCGACACCCCTTTGGTCAATCTCACCCCTGATTTAACAACCCTGGTGTCAATCACTCCAGCTGTCCCAGAATCCCCTGCTCCACTGTCCCCTGTCCTGGCTCCAACTGTCCAAAAACCTCCAACTCCACTGTCCCCTGTCCTTACTCCAGCTGTCCCAGAATCCCCTGCTCCACTGTCCCCAGTTATGACTTCAGCTGCCCCAGAATCTCCCACTCTTTTGTCCCCTGTCCTGGCTCCAACTGTCCAAAAACCTCCTACTCCACTGTCCCCTGTCCTGGCTCCAACTGTCCAAAAACCTCCTACTCCACTGTCCCCGGTCCTGACTCCAACTGTCCAACAACCTCCTACTCCACTGTCCCCGGTCCTGACTCCAACTGTCCCAGAATCCCCTGCTCTGGTGTCCACGGTAACAACGATCACAGAGAGTAAACCTGAATCTGAGGAAGAACCTGAACCAGAGTCCAAACTTTCTCCCACAACAAGGTCAGAGTCTCACCGACTAATGTCAGTGTTGTGTCTCAGCATCATCCAGAGGCTCGTTACCTCAGTGTTTACTGTGCAGTTCCACAGTCCAGACAAAAACATTAACAATTCTACTCAAGTTTTACATTATCATTATAACCAATGAAGCCACCACACATCACACAGGAGCTAAAACCCACTGCCCCAGTAACACTAACACAGAACATTATTAACACGTCAGTGACCAGCGGTCCGGCAATGACCTCTGCCAGGGAGGTTATGTTCTCATCTGTGTGTCTGCTTGTTTGGTGGTGATTCAGCAGCGCCATGCAAAAAGTACTTATCTGATTTTATATGAGATTTTGAAAGAGGGTGGGGCATGTTCCAGGGGAGAAACCCTTGGAGCTAGTTGCAGATCCGGTTTGAGAGATTTATTTTTGCTTTAACAACCAGACAGGAGGAAAATGGAGCCGTAAATTCACATTATCTTGATTAAAAAAAAAAAAAAAAAAAGTATTTTTGAGTGATTTGTGTTGCACTTTGTGGCACATCAAAATCTCAATGTGGAGCGTGTAAATAAACATGTGGTTTAATAGGGAGACGTCTGGGCCTTGGTGGTTCTGCCACTTTCCTTTCTTTAATAACAGCTTGGTAATGATGATGTTTCTACTTGTCCAGAGCATAAACTTTGAACACAGCACTTTCATTTCTAAGGGACAATATTTGTATTGTATATAACGCTCCCCAGCAACAGTATAACATGTACTAGTTGTGCGATAATGGGCCTCAAACCATTAACCACAATGTTTGTACAGGTATTCCGATAATATTTGAATGTAGTAAGAAAGCAAACTGTTTTCTTTGTTCATGTCGGCCCAATGTTTGCCCTCATGTGTGATGGAGAGCTGCCCCAGTAAATCCATGTGTTTGTTCTCCATTTATCTTTACAGCTCCAGAGTTGACACGCTCGCTGCCTTTTACGAGACTCTCGTTCCTTTTGCCACAAGTTCAACCAGGTAATGGCAAAACCTTTGAAAGGTCAAAGCAATATGTAGATATGTACAGTATATATATGTGTGTTTCAGGATGAATAATAATCATGAGCCCCTCCAACGTGCTGCAGCCGTCTGATAATCACAGTTTCTTCTTTCCCAGTGTAAAGGATGATGAGCCGGAGCTGGCGCAGGAACAAGGAGGCTCAGCAGAGAGCAGGTAACAAAAACCAACAGTTTCCTCATTCCTGTCATAGCAGAGCTGGCAAGAAAACACACAGTCACAAAAAAAAAGCCCACCACCACTGTGTTCACTTCAGAGTAATCACAAAATACCCCAGATCTCGGTTTCAGTCGCCTGAAAATGCCTCACACAAGAGGGTGTCCCAGATTAGCCTTCACATGTGGCACTTAAAAGATGCCGTCTGAAGGTGTGTGTGTGTGTGTGTGTGTTGCTGTCGTGCTTCCTGCAGAGCTGCGGAGGAGCCCACTCCAGTTCTCAGCAGCTGTGAGCCAATGACAGACGATCTCCTGGCTCTTGATGAGGGGTTTGTTAACAAACATGTTCTCAGCCATTGTGCAACTAAGCGATGCTCTGAGTGCGCCCCACAAGGTGGCACTGTTGGACACCTAATGGTTCCCCTCCTTTCTAATTCAACTGGTCTGCTCAATGCCATGGCTCTGCTCCTCATGTTCTCCTCCTCCTCCTCCTCCTCTTCACCACTGCAGTCAACAGGAGGTGGCAAAGCCTGTTCCCCCCAGCCCTGGACGCTGGAGTCAGGATCTACTCAGTGGATTTGAAAGGTAAAGAATCAACATTCTTACTCACATCCACGCACACAGTCTGACCCAGGTAAACATGAGGGCAACATGCAGCACACACCAACTAAACAAGCGTCTAGCGTCCCAGCTGGAGCTTCACCTTAACTCACCTTCACTGGTTTGAAGGGAGCTGGCACACAAATGTTGTATTTTTTGTTTTCTTCAGTGAACCAAACCCAGCAGCGACCAGCAGCGCCCTGGACTTCCTGGCTACTGATGTCAATCCAGTCAACACAGAGACACGCAGGTAAGAAAGAGGCCCTTTTACTCTAGGATTTTTAATTAACCCATATCCGGCCCAAAGTTTGATCCATACGTCCTCCACTTCCTGCCTGTTCTGCTGGACAGAGTGTCCTGAAGCGACTGAGCCGCACTTTGAAAACAGAAAAGCAGCATCTCATCTGCCGCCCGACTGGAAATAGAAGGGAACGCCGCGCTGATTAGTACTGTGCCTTTGTTTTGTCTCCGGCAGCCTCAGCGTGCAGCGCGAGGAGGGGAAGCAGACAGATGAGACAGTCCTGGAAACACCAAGGTAGAGGGGAGATGACAGGCTGCTCTTAAACAATTAACTATCTGCTCCCAGCCGCTCACAAATACATTTTATTCAGATGTGGCTCGCTGCATACTAACGCTGCCTCTGCCCACCAGCCCCACAGAGACCGTCACTATCACCACCAGGACCGTGACTGTTACTGACCAAAGGTACGGGGCCACACACACACGCACGCAGCAGGGGCCATATTCAGATGGGTTTCCAGCTTGTTTAATACTGCAGCAGATCCCAAGCTTTTCTAATAGAGTGGCACTTTAAATAGTGTATGAGAAGAACCACACTAACCTTTACTTGCCCCCTTTTCTTGCCCTTTTTTTTTTTTTTTTTTTTCCCATCATGCCATTCATCCGTGCCACCCCGCGTTCACCCCCCCTCTGCGCAGTGAAGAGGACAAAGCAGATCCCTGGAGCTCGCGTGTGACAACGGTCGTCACCGAGTCGAGGTAGTTTGTTTTTGAGATGTCTGCGCCACAGACGAACCCACGAGCAGTTTGCCAAATTCTGACGCTGTTTAAAAATGTAATTTGCTCACAATAACTGATTCAATTGGGAGAAACTATTTAAAATAATTGAATGAAGATTAGAGCGGTTAAAAAGATAATATTGATTGTCTGTCATAAAAAAAAACGGACTGGTTAATTATCTGAAAACACACCAGATGAAAGGAATGATTTCTCAGTTTAATTGGTATTGGCTGTGACCAGGGGTTCATTTTAGGTGAAGAAAACCAGAAATACAACAGTTTTTTTTCCCCCCTCCCTCCCTTTGGCTGCACAATCGTCTTTCCATTTGTCAAAGACATCCCGATTGTGTTTCTGTTTACCATTCAAACTGCATTAAATCTTTCCATTATGAGTCAATGTGATCAGAATTCCTCCGACACAAGATGGGCCACGCTGACAATTGAGAGTGAAATCAGTGTGAAATTGTTTTTCAGCTCGGCTGATCTGTTTGATCCATATCCGATAGGGACCACATCCCCTAACAGGTAATCATATTGGTTTGGAGCTGTGACTGTTTTCCAGCCAGCCAGATAGCATCTCGTCATGCATAATGCAGCACTTTCTGATTATGAGCCACTTTCCTCTCCTGCAGCTCCTCTGACCTGCTCCAGCCCCTCGCAGATATTTCCATCAACAGGTACATGAGCGATAATGCAAATGGCTCTGAGGCCGTACTCTAACCTGTACTTGTCTCATGATGCTGCGTCATATCCTCTTCACTTTGTCTGCTCATAATCAGCAGAGAGCAATCTGCTGTGCGGCGACAGCACGTCTTATTCACGAGCACTGACTTCTTATTCGTTTCCTCGTTTCTTCAGAGCCCCGACCACGTTCATGGAGAGAGCAGATCTGAGTCCAGAAACAAAGTACGTTGGCTGATTTGATCTCCTCCACTGGGATTGATTTAAAGATTTAATCAAATAAGGCTGCGACTAACGATGACTTCCAGTGTTAATTAGTGTGTTGATTATTTAAAAATAAAGATAAGAGGGGAAATGATTAAAAATGTAATCTTATTAGAACATTAATTGGGAAGCATTTAGATCATCGGTTCCAACTTTCAAGTGTGACAATTTTCTGCTTTTCTTCATTTAAAACCAATGCTTGTTGGATAGCTTTGCTTTTCTCGACTCATCTTCAGTCGTGAGAAGTTGCAATAAGTCCTTCACTGTTTTCTGACGTGATCGAGGCCCCCCCCCCCATTAATTCAATCACACCGTCACAGATCAGTCCTTTAAATGTGTCTGATCATTTCATGAGTTGTTCCTTGAGAAATTATCCTTATCTTTATGTCTTCACATGTCACGTGACCGTGTCCCTTCTTCTCTCTCTCTGTGTGTGACAGCATGAGTGGCACTGCACTGAAATCCCTCTCGGACGACATCATCCCCATCGACACTGACACCACCAGGTATCCAAGCTAATGCGTTAGCTGAGTCGTGAGCGTGAAGTCGGTTTCTCCCACAGCGTACTAACCAACACGCTTCACCTGTCCCAACTTCCACTTTGGCTCCTCAGCCTCAGCTCTCACCGGTCGTGGGCACGCACATGGGAAACCATCACACCTCAGCAGGCCGCCACGGAGGAGAGGTGATGACACGCTTCGATTTCCACTTACGCTTCCACACGTGCGCAATGAGGCCAGCCGCCTTCCGTCCATTCGTCTACATGCTCCCACGTCCTTGTCCATTACTGACTAAAAGCCTTTTACTGTACGTCCCCCTCTCAGCCAAGAGGCCGACCCAGAGGACCACGGAGATCAGCGGACGATGATCATGTTCGAGAGAAAGTAAGTCGTGCTTTATTTTGTTAAAAGCCTCCCTGCCCCTATTATTCCCATCACCTCCTTTCCTTTCACCGCCGCTGAAGTAACTGGGCTCCTGCAGCATCTATTCATCGAGCCATGAGACAGTGTGCGCTGGTGCTGATGAAAATAGGTCAGCGACTGTACGTGCTGGTTACAGCTGTGACATATACAGATCCGCTTCCAGCCTTTTATCTCTTTTTCTTTTCTGCCTCCAACAAACAGCCATTGTGTGTTTGTCATCCCATATCATGCAATGACACGTTCTTGTTTGTGCTCAAGGTCGAAGGACAACGACTCCCCATGGGACAGGTGGACATCACCCACTGTCTATACTATCACCACAGAGGGGCAGGAGGAGGAAGAGGAGGAGGAGGAGGAGGAGAGGTATCTCTACAGTAGCTGAGCTCATTAAATGCATATTAAGCCCTTTTATGATTTTCTGTACCGTTTTAACGGGATGTGATTATAGCACCTTAACATTCAATGGCTGTCAAGCATTTAATTGAAAGCGAACTAAATACAAGTTCCTTCCAGCTCTGAGAATAATCATCTTCTCTTTTTTCAAACTTTAATGCAGTCATGGTTTTTCATCAGTGCTGCCAGACTTATTCTAATGCCGGGATGCTCTGTGTTTCGCAGCCCCAAGGATACACTCACAGAGACAGTCACAACCGTCACCACCATCAGGTTGGAGAAACTTTAAAAAAAAAAAAAAAGAAACAGAAAAGCTGCGTTGTGAAGATGAAAGCCCACTTTGTTCAGTTTAGAAAGAGTGGGAGGCGTGAGTGGCATGTAGGGGATGTTTACTATTAAAATGCACGGGAGGCGGTGCCCGGGATGAGGCAGCGCTGCAGTACAAAAGAAAACAGACCACACCTGGTCAATAAACCCTGATCCCTCCGGAGCTGCGAGTTAGAAAGATCAGCTTTATACACTCGGCTGGATCGTGTCCAGCTTATTGACTGCTATAGCCTGCAGTAAAAACTCTAATACAGCTTTCTTTATTTTTCCAGGGAGATCCGTGGTGAGCCGGAGCCTGCTATGGATCGGTAAGTTTATGATTTTTGTTAGTGTCAGACACAGCATCATGCGGGGAGACTTTCTCCAGAGTGTTATTTTCAACTATTCGGTCTGCTGATTTTCTCGCTTTCATAAAAACACTCCCTTTTTCTGCCGGAGAGTTTTGTCTTTCATGACGGCTGGAAGGACAGGATCAACCACAACAATAAAGCCAGTTCCCTTCTGGACTGTGTTAACACAACTGTTTGGTTTTCATTGTGAACCCTGGATCTGGAGTCACCCTGCGACCGACTCCCGACTCTCTGAACGAGCTTGAACTTAAATAACGTTCTGTGTCTCCCGCTGTCTTTCCCTTTGCCCTCATTTCCTTTCCCCCCAACAATCAGTCTCCAGGTGTCACGTTAATGAGGCGCATCAGTGATGTCAAATCCCAGGCCGTTAAACAGCGCGCCATTAACAAGCGAAGGCAGAGAATGATTCTCTCCTGAGTTACATCTGACAGATGCACAGCTCCCTCTGTAACAGCCCTCATGCTGCCGCCGTCACTCGATGAGCGATGAGACTAACGCTGCCGCTCTCTGTCTCCAGTTATGAAACCTACTCCAGGACGGTGGTGGAAGACGAGCGTCCTGTCCAAACTCCAGAGCCCGACACCAAAAAGTGAGGGACTTCACTCACTCGACTCCACTTTTGAGTTCCATGTATCTGCTTCCAAGTCCTCACGCCGCCGTGCTTTCCCCTGCAGGCTGTTTGTGTACGTGAAGGAATACGTCAATACCTCGGAGCTGTCCCTGCATAACGCCAGAGACGAGGCCAACAGGCACGGCCACAGCGTTGTTTACTCAGTCAAATAACAGCATTGATTCTCAAACGAACAACACGGCTTTCGTGATGAATCACTTATTTCTCGTGTTTCCACAGAGGGTCGGATTATTTGACATCGAGCTCTCACAGCTACTCTTACAGCAGCCCCTCAAGTTACCCCAGGTAATAGCGCAGCTCCCCACACCTGAATTCAAGCAGGCGGGAGGCTTCTCCTTCGACACTTGATCTGCGTTCCTCTTTTGTTTTCCATTTCAATTCAGCTGATTTTACCTTTTGCACATCGGGTTACTCACTTGAAGAGAATTTCCCTTCTGCGAACGTTTCAATTCATTTCAATGCTTCTTCTCAAGCTCTTAACAAGAATGAAAAACTTCCCACAGCTTCTACTGTTCTTACCCAATTTACTCAAACTCTTCTTCTTGTAGAATCTCCAGCTTGTTTTTTCACTTTCAGTTCTTTTCAATGTTCTTACTTCAAAAACTTAGCCATTTAACAAAAGCTAACAGTTGTTTCCTTTATTTCACTTTCACAAAATTGACACCAGCTCAACGTATTAACTTAAATTTGAAATTATTTCAGATCTGAGGTATTGACCTCTCAACTTCCCGCAAGTTCCACTGTTTGTATGCAACTGCTTTCGAGGTTTCCGCTCTAGCTGGCACTTCTTTTACGGCGACACGCTTTCACTGAATCTCCAGCTCAATTATATTGAGTCAAAAATCCCTGAACTTGACTCTGAGCTTCCACTTCACCTCGCTGCAGTATGTGCATTGTGATTGCTTTATCCTCTGTGCCTTCGTCTCCTTTGCATTTCAAATGTTCCCACTACAAACAGAATTCAGCGAGCACGAGCACCGGTACATTTTCTTCACAGGGCGTTGCTCTAAGCCGCTGCTCTTGTTTTCATGGTGGGTCAAATGATTTGATACCAGGCTCCTCCACTTAACCCCGGGGCCACAGCACAATTCCCTGGACCTGTTTTAAACCGGCTTTACCTTGAAGGTCCCCCTGCCTTGTTATTTCCCATCCTGATGAAACTAGATAAGCGTAAGCGGCAGGGGCAGAAGTTCCGCCGAACCCGCTCATTAGGAGGCTAAGCAGGGATATGAAAGGATTATTTACACTTCTTAAATTGCCTGACGCAGGACGGGAGCGGTCGCAGGCTGTTTAAGCAGGCAGAGCTGTGCGTGCGTGCGTGCGTGCCAATGAGCAAACTAACCTGTCTCAATCTTCCCCCGCAGCCCACTGTCATCCACCTGCACGTTCTGCGGCAAGCAGGTGGGCAACGACGCCAAGATCACCATCGAGCACCTCAACATCAACTGTCACCCTGCCTGCTTCAAGGTAACGCATCTCTCTGCGCGTCCTGCTGGGCTCTGGAATAGTGGAAATGGTCACGTGTCCCTGGAGTGACTGAGCATTTCTGAATCAGAGTGTTTGCTGAGGGCGGGATGAGCACACGAATGACAGCTCTAAAATTACACACAGCCACGATCGGCATCCGGCCTGTAGACACTGGGGGAGGCCTTGCTTCAACGCTTTGACTTCACAAAGCCCGGTCAGGGTTTCTGTAGGTGTCAACAAATAATTATGAAATGTTTTTGTAAGATGTCGTTAAGAGAAAGGAGTATTTCACGCCTCGTCAACTGGAGATAAGGTGAAGTGGCCGGGTGAAGAATAACTATCAGTTCCATGTTGGCTTTGTTTGTGGTTTTATTACTTTTATTAATAATAATATCTGTGTCATTGGGAAACAACACAGATGTTTTAACTAAGCTGCCAAAATAAGTCATATTTTAAAGATGTAATTACAGGTGCATACTGGAGACAAGAGAGTCATCTGCTAGCGTATTTAAGACATTTAAAGGATCCAAAGCAGCTGCTTCCCCAAATTATATAGAACTCTTCCTTATTAAAGCATTCAGATGAATAATTGGTCTAATCAGTCACTAGTGGTAAAGCAGTTTTTTGTGTATTGTGTGGCTGAATGTCTGGGATTTAAAAACCCTGCTCTAGCCCTGGGGTTTCTGTTAATTACATTTCTCTCACCGTTCTCTTGCAGTGTGGCGTGTGTAGTAAGCCTATGGGAGACCTCCTCTACAGTATGTTCCTACACGGTGGGAAGGTCCACTGTGAGACCTGCTACTCCAAAGCTTTCGACTGATTGTCTGAGCTCTTCAGCGTCCTCTTATCCTCGCCTCCCTTCCCTTCATGTTCATTTGCATATAAAGTGAGAACTGTGCTTCTGCTAAAATGTTGGACCGCGTTCAGTTTGAGCCTCGCTGTGGTTTAGGGTGATCAAAGACTGTCGTAGTGAACAATATGATTTCTTTTCGCTTCCATTTGGTTACATTTCTAATTTCTCCAACATATTATGCAAGCTCGTGTTTGTTTGTTTTTCCTCCTTGGTGGTGAAAGCTGGATCTGCCTCAGTAGAGTATGAAGGACGGGTCTGTACAACGTGATGTGCTACATATAGCTGTGACGAGACTGGCAAGTGGGGTGCAATACTATGATTTAGACGTTTTCAATAATTAAACGCAAAGTAATGCCTTTGTTAAATGTTTACTTCCTTTGTTCTTCTTGATACAAAACAGTGTGTTGGCATATATGACGCTTTGTTACCAAAATAAAGTGATTTATATCATACAAAGTTAGTGTCGAAACAGACACACAGTTACACGTTTTAGGAAAGTTTTTAAAAATGATTGCACATTTAGCATCTGAATACAGTCAGTGATAGAATAAAGAATCCACCACAGAGTCGTTAGCCGAGCTGTTCCTGAAAACACAGTGGGGATGTCCCACTGGGAGTTGTGCTTAACTCTGAATGTGCCTCCGATTCCTTGGGGAAACAATATCCTCCTTGCATAGTCTCTTTAAATGGCTGTGTACATGAACATGACTTCAGCTAATAACCATCAGCTACCTGCTGAGCGTCAGTTAAGACGAGGCTTATGCAGTTCGCCGGCTGTGCTTGTGACGGTCTTCACACACAGTTGGGCAGAGCCGCCTCAGTGCAGAGGACGGCTCTTTGGCCCGGCCCCAGTCCAATGGAACAGTGCCTCCCATGAGTTAGTGTTAACAACGCGGGGCAGGGCATGACAAGGGCAACGATGGCAACGCAGTTACAGTCATTAAGCTGCTTAAAAATATTGGCAAATAGAACTCGAATACATGATTTTCCCATTATTGAACCTGGGATGAAGGACAAAAGTAACAGTTGAATTCAAAATCTAAATCCGTCACAAAGCGGCTCCTAAGAGTTCAAGTGGTTTGGCTCAGGTGCAGAAACATGGGACCCTCTCCCGCCTGCAGGCCCGTGTCAGTGTTTTCCTCTGGCTCTGCTCACAGCTATGTTCTGGATGTGCTTCCACAGCAGCGAAGGGTCTGACTCATTATGCCTTATCAGAGACTCCAGCCCCTCTGCTTGGTCCAGACTCTGCCAGTAATCCTGAGGCCACGTTTTCAACCATCTGCATTCAGATACAAACAGATAGGACTCATCATCGAGAACATTTGAATTAGACAGTTAAAAACAGGAGGATTGTCTCCCCTCAGTAAAACTGTTACACACACATACACGGGGTTGAAGGATTTCCCAGCTGGCACTGCAGTTAATTCGAGACCCACTCACCCATCATCTGCGGTTAAGTCTTGGACGTCTCCGTACCCCGGGCTGGGCAGGGGGCAGCCCATGTGAGAGTTGTTGGCCATTTTATGTTGAGGGGGTTGGTTCTTCTTGGGGGCCTTCCTGTGGCCCCGTTCTGCCGCCAGCCGCGCATTCTCCTGGTCGCACACGAAGCATTCGTATCCATTCAGGTAGTTGGGTTTGCTCATGTCGTTAACCCCCCACTCGCGAGTCTCCAGAGCCTCCAGCAACAGAGCGTTTGTCACATGTCTCGGTTTCTTGAACTCCAAATATCTGGCATATTCGTCATCGTTCTCGTCAAGTAGCTTGAGGAAGTCGGCCAGAGCCTTTGGCGAAGGGAAGTTATCGATGATGATGATGGAGTGGTCGTTGGGCATCCAGTCCGACACCACGGAGGAGCCCCGGTACACGGGCACGCAGCCCTGATGGAGAGGCCGCCACAGCTTCTCCGTCATGTAATCTGGACACAGACCGTTCTCCAGTGCCAGGTGGAACTTGTACCGAGCCACAAAATTCATGAATCTGAGATCCTCGCCAGTGGCGGTGCCCGTGTCCTCCAGGTGTTCAGGCAGAGGCTTGTTGTTCAAGCATTTCCCATAAGAGTCCACCTACATAGACAGAAATTTAGACAGAAAGACAGAGAATTAAGAAACATGAAGGGGGCATAGAAATCCTATGGGAATATATTACTAATGAGACAATGATTAACATTTAATGGGATAAATGTTTCATAAAACCCTGATTAAACATTTGTAATTGAACTGCCTGCAAGCCAACCTTTTTTTTTTTAAAACACTTTGTATCTACGTTAAGAAAACTGTTATATAAATAAAGTCTATTAATATCTCCCCGAAGGAGGATATATTTCCATCGACATTTAAGTTAGCAGGCTAGGGCGTTTTGTGGAGGGGCGGGGTGTGAGGCCGCTCCCATTAAATTTGGGATTTTATCTATATAAACGGTTTGGAATTGTTTTTTATTTTCTTTAACATTAAAAGATAGAGGTGTTGTGGAGGTCTGCGATCGCTGAGCACCATCGTTTTATTTTTATTATCATTATTATTTATTGCAAGTCAATTTATCACAGCATCTTATTTACTATAATTGATTTTTTTTTAGTTCCTTGGTCACATTAAGTGGAAATCTAGATGGATGAGGTACTTAAGTGGAAACAGCTACTCTTATTTGGCATTAGTCTCAGTGAAGCTGGGCCTGCAGGATCGTCTCTGTTCTGTACCTGGATGTACTTCATGAGCTCCTTCACGTATCTGTCTCTGTCCGACGGCACGTCACAGTGAGACTGCATGTACAGCACGGGAGCCAGGCCCTCCCTCCTCAGGCGGTTCTTCTCCTGCAGGGACACGGCTGTGGGCTGCAGGAGGTAGTCAAGGGTGGGCAGCCACTGCAGGGTCAGGGGGTAGTCGGACTCCCTGCGGAACGTGGCTGTGTAGTTGAACAGCCTGATTCCCGGTCCGTGAGAGAGGAAGTAGTTATTCATGGGTGACTCTTCATGGAACAGTGCCCAGGTCTGGTGCGGCAGACGAGGGAGCGGCGCCTCATAGGCCCTGAAGTCTGTCCCGTAGAATATGATGGATGCTGTCCGCTTGTAGAGTTGCACCTTTCAAGATCAAACTCAAAATTACTGATGATCATCATCATTATCAATCTGTGCATGCATCTACTCTCCGCCTGAACCCAGAGAGAGGTTCCATATCTGTGGCACCTTGCGGTTGCTTGTGACCAGGCAGGAGGACGCGGCACAGTCGATGCGTTCCGTGTCACCGGGGAAATGCGGGAACAGCCCCCCGGTCCACCAGAGGATGATGGGCAGCTCCTTGTTGCTGCGGCGGTCGACGTTGCCGGGGCCTCTGTACGAAGCGATGATGGAGGAAAACTCCATGTCTGACAGAGCACTCTGGGGCTGAAAGGCTGCACGCTCCGCTGCATCCACATCCTCCAGGGCAGGACTCTCGTCTGGGAAGGAGGCGAAGGAGACCCACACCCAGCACAGGACTCCAAACAGCCCCAGACACACACAGGGCACCAGCCTGCCCCTGCCTGCCATCTGGGGGGGGGGGTCACAAACCAGTGGGGTCACAAATCAAACCAGGCTAATGTCTGAGTCTGCACTTTAGCACAGCAGCCTTGCTTATCATTTATGGAATTAAAGAGCAGTTTCTACTTGAAGTCAACTTTATGTGATGAGCACCCACAGGAGAATCCCTCCAGTTCTTACGTGTCAGCTCTGTCAGAGCGTCAATGTCGCGAGACCGTGAGTCAACGAGGGTTCCCTACCGTCCTCACTGCTGTGGACACATGGACACGCGCCTCTCTCTGTTCTTCATCAACTTCTTCAGTTATTCCACGTGAATATCGGCTCGGTGGGTGATGACGACAAGATGCTGCTGTGTACAGAGTAAACAGCTGGCGCCTTCTTCTTCTACGGTCATGCCTCTATCAGCTCAGCTTCTTCTTCTTCTTCGGGTGACACATTGACGGTAGTGTCGAACAGCGCCTCCCACAGGGCATGAGCTGCACCAGTTTGTTTAGGAGAAAGTTTGTTTCTGATACAGAATATTACAGAGATTTTAACAGCTAAATAATGAGATGGTTCATACAAAAAGAAAAATGAAATGAAAAATTAGTTGTATTTGGTATTAATCTATAAAGGTCTCACACTAAGGCAAAGAAAACAATTCGTACAATTTATATGACACAGACTAGTGAAAACATCGCAAGAATTTATTTATATTGTATATTTATATAAATCGTACACTCTGAACCTTTAAGTAAAAAGTTAAACTGAAAAGCAGCCGCTGTGTTGTCATGGTGTTCTGACGGTGATGAACCTGGCGGACTTTAGGACCCCGCTCTGCCTGTGCGCCGTGCACGTGCAGCGCCCTCGCTGGGCGCGCGCACGTCCCGTCAGTCAGATGCTGGGCAGCGGGGCATCAAACGTCTCCATACAGGGACAGGGTGAGAGGAAAACACACGCTTCTTATGTCTGTACCGCTTCTGTTGGCCGCGTCCGTGTCCGGACACGTCCCCCGCCTGCAGCCGCCGCTCCTGCGGGTCTCAGCCGGCTCTTGAAAAACTGTTGTTAGCCGCACAATCCACTGAGGCTAACGGTTAGCATGGCCAGGCTGGGATGTCAACAAGCCGCTGGACGACTCGCCCCGGCTAGCTGTGCTAGTTGGGCTGCGCGGGGCTTGTTGCCCAAGCCTCATGTCCTGTCGCGTGGAAGTGTTTTTTTTTTTGTTTCGGTTCCTGTTTAACTTCTGCTATGAAGCAGTGAAGTCTAACGGGAGCCGTCGGCGCAGCAGGGTGATGAGTTCTGCCCTGCAGCGTGTTTGTTGTTTGTGATCCAGACTCGCCCTTATTTTTTGTGGCGTAGGACTCACCACCGGATCCGTGTCCCTTACAGCCAGTGATGTCACATACCATTCTAATGCTCATAGCCCACAGCATGGCTAGCTAGCATCTCCCTTCAGCCATGCCCCGATCATGTGTCCAAACTACCGTGTCGTGTAAACAACACGGTGCAGCTCAGAGCTAGCCTCCTGCCACTCACCTTTGGCAGACATCTTGGCCGTCCAGCCCTGTCCCTGTGTTCCTAAAACTAGTCAACCATGACACATCTCTCACGTGGCCTCCATTTATTGCCAGACAGAGTCATTTGAGGTTAAGTGCAAATGTTGCAAGGAGGACAGTTTTTGCCGATTCGATTACCAGCAGTGTCAAACTGCGGCGTACACAGACACTTTCATTTCCCAGCAGGTGATTTGTGTTAAAGTTTGGATTGTCTCATAAATAAATCAGTCCATCTCATCAAAGCACCTTACTTTTATTGTATTTTACCTGCACTAGTTAGACTGCTTTTGTGTAGGTCCAGGTTGTTGTTCCTTTTGATCGTTTTGTTTTTTGTTTTTTATTGCATAGGCTTTATAAGTGCACATATTGCTGCTGCACCACAGTTTCCCAGTTTGGGATAAATATAGTCCCTTTATCTATCTCGGTCGAAGTAAATGTCTTTGCCTTTCTCCCTCTTAGCCAGGTTAAACTGACCCTGGTCTGCCACCCGGCGTGGAGGGCTGTGACCCAGCGAGGAGGAGCATGATGAGCGGGAAGAGCCTGCTGCTGAAGGTGATCTTGCTGGGGGACGGCGGAGTGGGCAAGTCCTCTTTGATGAACCGCTATGTCACAGACCGCTTTGACTCCCAGTCCTTTCACACCATCGGTGTGGAGTTCCTCAACCGGGATCTGGAGGTGGACGGGCGCCTGGTCACTCTCCAGATCTGGGACACGGCGGGACAGGAGCGCTTCAAGTCCCTGCGCACGCCCTTCTACCGCGGGGCCGACTGCTGCCTGCTCACGTTCGCTGTGAATGACTTGCAGAGCTTCCAGAACCTCTGCTGCTGGAAGAAGGAGTTCATGTACTACTCAGATGTTAAAGACCCGGAGCGCTTCCCTTTCGTGGTGCTTGGCAACAAGGTAGACATGGAGCAGAGGGAGGTGGGGGAGGACGAAGCCAGGGCCTGGTGCGAGGAGAACGGATGCTGTCCTTACTTTGAGACCAGTGCTAAGGATGACACTAATGTCACGGCTGCGTTTGAGGCAGCTGTCAGGGAGGTTCTAGCTGCTGAGGACCAGATTGACCATGCTCTTCTGGGTAGTACTATAGATCTCCATGGCAACCGCAAAACCTCTCGTACGTCTTGCTGCTGATTGGTCGTGTGTGAATTCACAATGTCTTAACCTCCTCGGCTAATACTGGCCCGAGGCAGTCATGTATTGTTTATGGTACACATGTAGGTGCGAGGTACTGATTACAGTATCCACTAAAGGATAAGATACAGCCGCTCTGCGGAGGGCGGGGTCAAGGATTTCAGCTGGCGTCTCGATTGTTGAATGAACGGTACAGGCACACTGCAGCTGGCACACTTATCCTTTCTACTCTGTCTGCTTCCAATGGTGTTGCACAAGAACGTTTTTATCCAACGTTGTCTGCCTATGCGGGGCTTTTATCAAAGAGTGCTTTCACAGCATTTCTTTTAATCAGAAATAATTAGAATTTTAATTAACACAGTGGAAGAGAAAAGATAGCCGGTCCTCATCTGAAGAGCACACTCCGCAGCCTCTCAACTATTTG
Source organism: Pseudorhombus dupliciocellatus (assembly GCA_016785235.1). Classification (NCBI taxonomy): domain Eukaryota; kingdom Metazoa; phylum Chordata; class Actinopteri; order Pleuronectiformes; family Paralichthyidae; genus Pseudorhombus; species Pseudorhombus dupliciocellatus. The sequence continues at coordinate 933,109 of JAFBJW010000129.1, read as the reverse complement.
TCCATGAGCTGATTTTACATGGCGTTAGGAGGACTGAATACAGCGCCGCCCTCCCTTTGTGCCAGATATGTTAGTGGTTGCTGGGCAGTTAATTTATTTTCTTTGACAGCGACTGAGCTTGCAATCCATGCTGATGCTGTGATTGATAACTCCTGACATCAGGGTGATGAACAATATGAATCGAGGTACGAATCAGTCAAGTGATTGCTGCACTCAGAAGGAAGACGACCGTGTTTGTCTTCAATAGGGAATTATTTATTGTTGTTTTGCAGCTCTTTACTTCAAACATCGACTCCTAATGACCTGCCCCTAATCATTTGATTGTCAGCTATATTACCACTGGCTGCGCTGCTGTGCCAGGGGTCGACTGATGAAGTTTTTCAGGGATGATAAAGATTTTTAGTAGTTGAGGAGTTCTGTAACTGATGATTCAAACTGGTACAGGCTACATTGGCAGTCATGATTTAAAGGATTGTCCACATGTAGAATAACAGAAACAAACGCACAACTACAGCTACACAAAGGTACGACTGCTCTGGTGTCCGGTTCTTATTTTGTTCCCTCCAGTTTTATCGCAAATGTTTTTGGCTAATTATCAGAAACGTTTCCCCAAACGGTTAGGGCGACAACTTTTAAACACTTTTTGATAAAAAAACAAAAAGGTTCATGCAGGACAGGGTTTATCTGAGGACTGTATTAGTTTTCGCTAGGTGTACCTACTAAAGCACTGTAAACGAGTGTGTGTTTGTAGTTTTATGCACATGCTGTAAAGTTCCAGACTGGAGTTAATTGGTAGCTCCCAGTGGATCTCCATTGCATAAACGCCTGTTATCCTACTCTTCTCACAAATTCTATCATTTCAGCGTTTATTAGTATTCTACCATTACCCATATCTCATTAATATTTACATCTCAATTGACTTTCATGTTACGTTGCAAAATAATTTGACCTCTCCCCGAATGAAATCTTCCATGCTATGAAAGTCTTCCTATGCTGTGTTCTTCATCACAGTGTTAACGACCAGCTCAACAGTTCTGCTCAAGCACTTACAGCTCTCCACGTTTTTTTTTAAAGCTTTCTCATTAATTCCACAGTTGATTACTCTGTGGTCAGATCGACATTTTATTTAGCGATAGCTCCATCCCGCTCTCTCACCCCCTCCTGCTCAGCGTGTCTTGGATGGGTCAACAAATGAACTTGTTAATTAGATTGTTTTTGTTTTGCAACTTCGGCGAACAGGATTGTGGCGCCGCAGCCTCGGCAAAATCTGCTGCCTTACCTTGGACTCGTGGCTCTGAGCTCTGGCCGCAGCTGCTCTAGTCTACGGGCTCGTCTTTACCCGTCTGTACCTTCAGTGTTTAAGCGTATTACTCTTGACGTGTAACCGCTCAGCGTCGTGGGGGCGGGGCATGGCCAGAGACCACAAAGTGTTAATGACAGATAATAAGCGGCGGCGCCATCAGAGCGAAAGTAGCAGGTACTCATTTGCACTTAGATTAAAAGAAAGATTCTGATAATCATTAGAAAGCTGTCGAGGCCAATGTTCAGTCGACCCCTTCACTGTGTAGCTGCAGGCACCAGGCCCACGACACCTGACCATATTTATTTCATCACTTATATTTATGGACCCTCTGACTATTAAAGCTTTCGTAAATCTCAAAAATCTGAAATAATATTGCTATTTTTGTTGAACTGCTGTTTTTCTGAGAAGCACATTTCCATCCCTTATTTATTTTTTTTAATCTGATATTGACATCTGTCTTTGATCAGAGGCTGATGAGAGTTTCCTGATACGGAGGCGAGGTTATTATTGTTTTCTAGATCGCAGCATCTTTGTAATCCCGCCTCTGCAGGTTGAGTGGCAGGGCTTCACTCAGCTTTGCCTGGTCTCAGACTCTCCTGTCGTTCTATCTCTCAGCTGAATGTGAGGCCGCATGTGCTCTGTGATAATGCCGTGTCATGTCCTTTCATACAGCTGAGTGTCAAACTTCGATTAGGTTTATTTGTGCTTATACGATGGGTACTTTTATATCAGTGTTCTTTTAACAGACCGGTTTATTTGGTTTTGCTGTTGTCCAGAGGGCAGTGTGGATTTAGAAAATAATATACCTGATATTCAAAGTGGGTTAGACGCAGTCTCAATAGATTGAATTCAGTATTTCATTTGCTTCTTGAACAGTATTTTATTTATCTTCTCAAACAACCACACCACCACCTTAAATTAGATCAAATCTTTAGGTTGAATGCACGGTTGCCGTGGTTTCTCATCATGGCACCAAGTCCTCATACTCTTTTCTGTTGTGTTGATGCTATTGTGTAGTTTGTGTTGAACATGATTTGCCTTTCAAGAAAAAAACATCCTATCATATTTCAATATACCGGTGAACATTACAATAGCTTCACTGTGAAAATGAACCTGGTCCAATCAGGTTTATTCACTTTATTAAACGGTTCTTTGTTTTTAATGTGGGTGAATAATTTGAGCATATTTTTGTAATTTCTGTTGGAGGTTGTGAGAAAGTTGATTAACTGTGAACTGATTGGGGCATTTTAACAAAGTGAAGCTGTTACCTTTCATCAATTCAACTTTAAAGAAATCAGGGCTTGCAGTTAATAATTTTTCAGTGTTATTGTTTACTGGCTCAAACTCAATACTTTGCCTGTTTTACTTTCCTTTACCATTTCAGTTTCAGATAATGTAGCGTACCACAGTGTTAGCTGAAATCTAACATACCTGAGAAGCGGTCAGCTGGTAGCAGTACTCTATTACTCTAGTATGTTGCTCTCACGTTTCTATGTACTATCACTGCGACCCAGTCTCCCGTCAGTATTTCTTTTTTGCTGTAATATTTATGAATGTAAAAAAAACAAATTTCTTTGGACTGTCCAGAATAATGGCTTATGTAAATGGCAAAGGGCATTAATTTTATAATTCTGTACAAAATGACAGTGAACGTCTGTTTCTCCCTTGTCCCCTGAGTGCAACTCAAGCTGAGTGAAAGTTTTCGACTGTCAGTCTTGATTCTGTGTTGAACTAACGGATGACTTTCCTTACTCCTGTTCTTTTGCACTACGGAGGGAGGATGAGAGCGGGTTGTGCCAACGTGCTGGCAAAGCGTCCAACACCCTCCAGTGCTTGGCTACAAATAAAAACATGCGGCATACCAAAAGGAAATACCATCTTGTCTGTTGTTTTTTTGTTCTGATGCCTTGAAAATCCATCAAAGTACACTGCTTCAAAAAAATGACTTTCAAGTTCGAAACAAAAGCCTCTTTTAAACTATTTTTAAAACCCAAAATAGGTCACTCAGTTTTATTAGTAACTTTAAGTTCTCCACCTTTCTCCAGTCGCTTCACCATCAGGGGGAAAGAAGGCCTCAATTTCAGCTCTAATAAGCAGCAACGTTGAAGATCGTTAGCATTTTTTCGATGTCGCAGTTCAAACTCTTGAAGTGTTGATATTCCACCATAAAATGCACCTTGTTTAAATGTCATCACACTGGACCTTGAGCGTCATTGAAGTATGTGTGGGACCCAGGAGACAGTGAACACTGTTTATTTTCACTTCATAAGAAAGGATAGCGAGCACGCACTGCATGCTGTGAACCTGCTGACCTTGGCAGAATAATTTTTTTGTCCTCCTGCCTGCTTTTCCAAATACATATTTTTTAAATCTACAACTTAATATGTTCCACCATTGGTCAGAAACAGAATATAATAGGAAATAATACAAAATATTGAGCATTTGGCAGAAATAAACAAAAACAACTGAGTGTAACATTCAGCAACTTCATGAAGGGACTGGCTCTTATAATTACTACAACTTTGACAACGGTCAAGAGGTTGCGAAGCTTCTGCAGCGGATCTGCTGCCGCTGTCAGGAGGCGTCCAAAGTGCTCGCAGGGTACGGAGAGCACAGCACCCCCCCTCTGTCCCTCTGCAGCCTCCCACACAGGTCGTAACCTGCTCTCTCCTCTCTCACCCTGCGCCTCAGCTTCCTCTTGTACACCTGGTACACAGCCAAGTGCAGGCAACCGTGCACCTGTGGACACAAGAGGAAAGAATACAAAACACCTTACAAAACACCTTGGCCCCCACACGAGGCAGGAAGCCAAGTCGAGTCAAAATACTGCAGTGCTCCAGCGGACTTTCACACACACGCACTCTGCAAACAGACATTTTGCACAAATAATTGAAAGAATATTCCTTTTATTATCAAATATTACCAATGCAAAAAAAAAAAAAAAAAAAAAAAATAGTAATCATTAAACAACCATCTATCTCTTGACAAATCCACCGTCTAGTTGGGAAAACCACCACACAGAAACAACTTCATTAATTTGACGACGCATGCGCCGCAGAGTCACAACCAGCGACACACGTTTCCGGAAAGGACCCAAGAAAGTGATGAAGCTGGCTGTAGTTCAGTGCTTGGTGAAGTAATTAAAGTCGGCGACTGGTCAGCGCGGATGGAATCCACAAAGCACTGAACTCCAGCCAGGTTCATCACTTCGTCACTTTGTTTGTGCGTTGTGGCTTTTAATTTGCATGCGGTTTTTCTATTTTCTATGTTTTCTTAATTTGCTGTACGTTGAGCTCTCCCGTCCACTGAAATAATCCTACACTCATTATGTTACAAAATCTTTTGCTTCTTTTAGTAAAAGTAAATAAAGTAAGTGAAAAAAGTTATTAACAATAACTACAACACAACTTCTACGAGTATTAGAGACAAAACAAAGATGCCCTACGAACCTAGAAGTACCTCTGCTGTGCGGGGGGGGGGGTCACACCTCAAAAATACGTTTTGGATCTAATAATATGAGGTTACTCGATAAGTTAGCACCTAGTGCTTTAGCCATCTCAAAATGATGAGAAACAATTTCAGACCTTTCTAGATCAGAACTCAACAATTATGTCCCTTTGTCACAAAGAAAGTATTCGAGATCATCTAAAATTCCTTCAGTTGCCTCTTCATCCAATCTGAATCTACCATTTCCATTGTTCGGGGGCAGGGGGTGGGGGGGGGGGGGGGGGGGGGGGGGGGGGGGGGGGGGGGGGGGTAGGGGTCAGGCGGCAGCATGTGGATGTGTTGTGTGTCTGTGTGGTTGCTGCCCACATGCAGAAGAGCTGCATTGTGGGTTTGGGAGAGGTCTAACCCTCTCTTTGTCCGGGCGACCCTCTCCCTTGACGTGTGATCTAACCCTTGGCAGGGACTCGCAGCGCAGGTGGCCCCCGGGGCTGGATCCTGATTGGCCAGCTCTCACAACAGGCACGACTCCTTTGTTGATGCCTTTCTCCAGCGCGTGAGAAAAGTCCTGAGGTCAGCGTGAGACGGCAACTGCACGCTTGTCTGCCGCCATAGCAACCAGATGCGAGGGACGGTCGCTAAGGCAGCCTACTATCCCCCCACGCTCCGCAACAGCTGCATTCTAGCTGCAGATGTGCTGCCAGTTGGCGGTTATTTCTTGCACGTGTTAATCTATTAGTGTCCTGTTATTATTAGACTGTGGCGGGAAAACAAAATGAAGACACTTCCCTCAGCAAGAAAGGAGAGCAGTGAATTACAAAGGTTTCTGGTGAAACTGAGAAATAATGAGATAACACAGCAGGAAAAATAATCACTTGCATACAAAAAAACAAAAAAACAAAATGAAAGGGAAATACAAAAGGTTGTTTACAATAGGGAAAATAAGAAACAGACAAGACAAGATTTCTAGTCCATCACCACAGGGGGTCCCGTGCAGGAAGATGTGGAAGTAGAGAATTGTTGTTTTTGCCTTCAGAGCCTTGTTGGTGGCGAAGTAGTGACAGAGCAGACAGGAAGCTGGTGAGCCTAACACCGCGCGCCTATCCCCTTTCTCCCCAGATACCGCAGGACGGCAAAGTTATAGGTGCTTGACACAGTGTAGGTCAGCTATGGAGGAAGAAGGAGAGACGGGACGTGTCAGGAAAGAAGTGCTGAATAAAAAAAACACGCAGCATTATTATGAAGCGTGTTTCAGCAGAGGAAGACGAACAGAGAGCGACAGTGCAGCGGTCATCAGTCATGGAGGCCTGAGATGCCTCGCCGCCCACACTTGGAGCGTCACTTAGTCACATGAGCCATAACGCAATTGTTGTGCCCCGCCGTGAAGCGCAGTCACTCACCAGCGCCAGCAGAGTGATGCCCGCTCCGGCGAAGGCAGCGATGTAGAGGTCGTAGGTCGTTCGGTACTGAAAGGGGGAGATTTGCATTGAGTGGCGATAACGTGTCTACTTTCTGTCAGAGCTTGATTTGCTCCCCGGCCCCTCACCTCTCTGGTCTTGCAAACAGCGGACAGAGTCATCCCACAGGCTTTTCCTGGCACGGCATTCCATGGCAGGAGCCCTGTGGAAATTAAAAGCACCTCATCAATCCCAGTCAATACACAGGCAATAACAGGACCAAGCCATGTTGTTATTTCTTATTTCCGTTTTTATTCTGTCCACAAAAGTCCATGAACAGAAATTCAATCTGTTCAGCATATTTTTTTTCCTTCCTAGTTTGAGGCTCTCATTATGAGTGTGTGGAGGAATGGGGAAAAATGAATTCCTGGTTAAATGTTCATGCGAAGGTCAACTCAGATTGAAAAAACTCTGAAAGTCAGCGAAAGATTTGGTGAATTAGTTAGAGAGCTGCTGACCTCATCACTTCTAATTCAATAAAATCGTGTTTAAACAGAAGCCTCTAGTCAGATGTGACTCATCACTTAGAAACTGTACGTCCATCTCCAGACCCTTTTATGATTGATGTATATCTTTTTGTGTGTTACTGTAGTTGCACTGCACCGACATTGGCGAGTTCTGTTTATAGAGCAGCGAAGAAGAAGCGATACCCAGCGCCGTCTCAGCCAGAAGTAGCTAAAATGTCAGCAATTTGGCAACGTTTCAGGTCGGAAAGTTGCAGCGGCGAAACAAAAACTGAGTTTCACTAAAACAATCTCCTGAAGCGTTTGAAAAGCCACAACACAAAAGGGCACGGGGAGGAGAATAAAAGGAAAGTGTGCTTAGCTGGTAAAAGTTGGTATTCAGTTCTTTCTCTGGATGTGTTTGCTATTCAAGTGGTTTAACCCTGAGCCAGGCACTTCAGCGATCGCAGCCATCCCTTCATACAGGGTCAATAGCATTCAAGTGTTAGAATATGTAATGCAGATTTTTCTCATCAGCGCACACAAGGTCCAGGTGTCAGGAGCTGTGTGAGCACCTCTCTTGGGATTTGTTCGTATGAATAAAAATCATATAGAGTATATAACAGGTGTAATGTGGCAGGGCAGAACCTCGCGTGGCCATAAAGCGTTTTCTTGTTACCGTATTGTCTCGCGTCCACGCAGAGCTGGTTGATACTGGCCGGCGTCTCGGTCAGCACGTCAATGGTGTGGCAGGTGGCGTTCATGTTGTAGAAGAAGAAGACGGGCAGGGCGGAGAAGGCGAACACCAGCAGCCACAGCACAGCCAGGACATATGTCATCACAATGAACTGCGCACATTACAGGGCCTCATCAGGACACACTGGTGCACACAAGTCATTTAAGGAGGGTGGTTTTAATGAGCAGCGAGGCAATGACTCACTTAGTGACCACATTTATGCTTCCTCTTATTAGCTTTGCTTATTATCTCACGCTCTGTTCTCTTCTCTCCCCACCCCCCACCCCCTCTCTAAAACCGCTGCAACACACACTGTACGCTTATCTTTTAATGTCCCCAAAGGTTTTTTTTCCCGCAGCCTTAAGATTTTCAGCTCAGCGCCCACCAGGGAGTGATATTTCTATTAATCCCATCCAATCTCTCCAATCCCCTTTCCTTGTCCCGCTCTTGGCCCTCTCACCGAGGAGCTGAGGCAGCGGCCGCACATGGTGCTCCTGAACTCTCCGAAGGTTTGCCTGGCAGCGCTGGTGGTGTAGAAGCCCTCGGCCAACAGCACGATGCAGTAGAGGAGGAAAAAGGAGGCCAGGCCGTAGATGACATACTGGAAATACTGTATGCTGAAGGAGGAGAGGGAATATAGGGGAGAGAAAACAGAGAAAATTCAGGGTTGCAAAGAGCCCAGACCTTCAGAATAAGAGACTATAGCCCTGGAGAAAACCCATATGAGAGGTTGAAAAGATCATCATTGCATTAGTGTAATGACAGAAAGGCTCCATTTTACTACCCACATGTAGGCCAGGGTGATGTAGTCCTGAAGGTTGCGGGCGAAGTACGTCTCGATGAGTCGCTCTGTCTCTGTGAGCGCCTGGTGCCCGCAGCCGCAGAAGAGGGCGATGCCAGAGAAACACAGCAGCGTGGCGACCAGGGAGCAATACGGCACCCCGGCCAAACAGCGCATGCAGCAGTCATAGCAACCTGTGAACGACACCGAGAGAGAGCGCACGTGTTCAGGTGATGCTTTGTGACAGACACCTGAGAATGACTCTATGACAAATTCTGCAGCATACAAATCCTCACGTTTTCTTTCATCTGCTCTGAACTAGGTTTGTTGAAATAAGTCAATATTGATAAATGCATTTGGAAATATCCACAAAAATAAAAAAAGATTAAATGTCCAGCGCAGTGTCTCTCAACCCATATTGACTCCTTCACAGCCTTCATGTACAATACCTCCCACTTCCTCCCGCTAGCCAGAAATGAAGATTTAGAACATTTTTCTGTTACGCTGGACTTTGGACTGTGACCGGGGTTCAGTGTAGAGAGGAGTTCCCACAGACAGTTTGAAATGAGGTTGGTGTCGTAACAGGAACTCATTTTTCATTTCCTATGCCGTGAATAGCAAATGAAATTCCATTGAAGTGATGTCCAGAGATGGACATCTTCAAAGCTGGGCACCTAAACCTCAAACCATGTACATTCCTTCATTTTAACAGGCATTGCAGTTCCTCGCTGCAGCTGGAGACACTCGGCAAAGCTGTGCATTCTCCCTCAGAGTCATGTGCTGCTTGAATGGAAGCCAAGGGCCAAGGGCATGGGGACGTGTCTGCTCTGACCCCGGCTCGCACCCTGACTCCATTCACCAGCCAGCATGGGGAGTGTGAGAAAAAGGAGGAGGACAGAGAGGAGAGACCAAGTGAAAGAGAGAGAGAGAGAGAGAGAGGCTGCTTTTGTGACCGCAGAGACAACAGTCTTTGTCCCACGGCATCATGGGGGTACAAGGGCCACCAATGTCAGGCGGACAAAAGGCCAGAGGTACCTCCATGCCTCACACACACACAGAGACTTCCTTCTGAGAGGGTGCAGGGACAGCAAAGTGATACTGGGGGGGGCTGACAGAGGATGGAGAGAGTGAGAGAGAGAAAAACAGATCTTCTATGAACAAACAATGCAACTGTGTGTGCATGTGTGCCAATACACGCTTCTATGCATGCATGCAAACAGACACACACAATGGGAGCAGACTGACTGCGGCTGGTACCGTTACAGTAAACACAGATGGCAGCGGGAGCAAACGCAAAGCTCTTTAATTGAACACACATGGCTCTGTGTGTGTGTGTGTGTGTGTGTGTGTGAGAGAGACAGGGACAGACAGGCAAACTGTGATCCCCCTCATTCATTGTACAACTTAACCATAGTATGGAAGAGGGCGCTCGGCTATTAACACACAGTTAATTTCAGTATTGTTCAATTAGAAAGGAAGTTAATTAAAGCAGGGCAATTACACGTGCTTACGGTGGCCCTGAAGTGCTCGGCAAGCCACGACACAGTAGAGCCCACAAAGACAAATCCACTGGCAATGGCACCAAATAAGAAAAGCAAATGAGAAAATACGACCAAGACGATTACGAAGCGACGGCAAATTAAAAAAAAACACACAAAGACATAAAACACTACAACATGTTCTTCTATAGGAGGGGGGGGGGGTACCTGCAGTGGACAGGGCTCGTCATTGATTGGATTAAATCACTGTCCGTCGTTTGAAGAGAAACTTAATGCTCACAAAGCATTGTTGTGTTTTTAATATCCCCGTTGTGTCTTAGTTGCCATCGTGTGTCGTCATGGAGTTTTTGCGGTTTGACTTTTGCCCTTCTGGGCCACCATACCTTCCATGCACGCACCCTACAGGTGGACGCGGAAGAGCCGTGGGCACACGTTTTAAAAACGCACGCGCGCTCGCCAATCACCTGTTAAATGACGCCAGCTGCTCACGCGCTCTGGCCCCACGGCGCGTGTCCCCTGCGGCTCAGGGAGACGCGCAGGGTTTTTTTCGAGTTTCTGGAGGAAATGCAGAGCCGGGGTCAAGTCGCTCCCGTTTTATTGTGAAAACATTGAGAACGATTGCGAGCGAAAGCAAATGCGACAAGTCTCCTCTGGACGGAACTCGTGGAGTCATGTGAAGCATGAAATGAATCTGAACAGGTCGGCGGAGCCTCGGCCGGTGAGTACCCCCCCCGTCCTAACTTCTCCTCGGTCTTCTAATAACTTCTAATAAGTAGTAAAGTTAGATCTGTGGAGGCAGCAGGCTCTTACCCATGTCTGGAAGGAAGGATGCGTTCACGACCCGTCGGTGACTTCACTGCGTCTGCCTCCGCTGCAGCTGCTCCACTGAGGATGAGGATGAGGATGAGGATGATGATGATATGCGCAAACTTGGTCTCCTCCGGCCCCCGGACAACAAAACCTCAACTCGCTTTCTGTTCCCTCAACAATGGACAGACCCGCCGATGAGTGCGAGCGCGAACTTAAAGAAACAATGTCCCTTTTCAACGGGCCCCAGGGCGGAGAGAATAATGAGGAGTTCAAGGTCCCTGCGCTTTGAGAAATGTACTAAGTTCATTGTTGACGCGTATAGACAGAGCAACTTGCAATATATGCAAATGTGAAGAGAGAAAGTGCCCACCCCCCCTTGGAAAAAGAAAATCCAAGTTCTCCTCTGACCAAGCTGGTCATTCCAGCCCTGCAGGGCCTTTGGGTCCCTGCTCCACCAAGGCCTCAGTTGGAGTGGTTATTTATTTCCAGCGTTATAAATAAAAGCAAATGAGGAACAGCTCATGAATCATGCAGAGTAGCGCGGCTCTAACAGTGGTTGGTGATTGGTCTGAGATGAGAGCAGCATCACTTTAAACCTGTGTCTCCTGATGTGCTCACACATGGGGACATGCCACGTGCTTTGTGGGTCACAGATGTACAGCAAGGGTGATAAATATCTAGATTAAATAATCATTATTGTGAGAATATTGGCTGATTCATGCTCTTGTGAAGGCGGCGGTTGTAAACCTAAAGCTTTTTTTTTACTGTCCTTTTATTTCCATGTATCTTATCACTTGGGCAGATTTATTTTCTGGTGTTCTTCACTTCATGCATCACACTACTTTGCTATATGTTTACAGCGCAATGAGAAACATTGCCCACATTGATTTTTATATTTAGGAGTAATCAATAATAAGAGGGGCATTGATCCACTGATCCAATAATGCAGGCAAGTGACCTCTGACCCTCCTTCCTCCTCCAGTGAGAGAAGAGTCATCCGTGTTTTCAGCAGCTTCAGCTGCAGTTTTCTTTATTAATATTTGTATTTTTCTTGTGATCAAACAAAATATACTAATGGCAAAGTTAACAGTGTAGTAGACCTCTGCATTAGGGAGTTTTCAGGCTTAGCAAGGACTTCATCAGCATGCTTACACAGTGTATAAGAATCGGCCTATATCTATATTTGACTTTACTAATTATTGATAGCTTTTAATCACCCAACTCTAACTGAGGAAACATCTGACATCCCAGCTCATAAAAGTTAAATGCACTATCCCTTAATTGTTTTAAATTCTCTTTGGTCCTTGAATGTTCCCTTTAAGAATGTGAAGCTCCAAGTGCATATTCACAGAACATGAATATGTGGATCACTCAACTTCGAAAGAAGTCTAATCGAGGCTTTTATTTAAAATGGATGGTTAGGGGACGAGAACTCTCTGGCACTACAATTACACGTTATTTCATGTGCAATCATGAAATCCCTTATGTGTATTTTAGAAAAAAAATAATCTGCTGTGCATTTTGGTGCAGTGGTTTTTTTCTTTCTTTGTCCATGTCAACTCATGCAACCCCAGTAACCCAGTATCAAACGTTTGCTCCAGAGATGGAGGGGAAAAAAGTGAATCTGATTAAAATGAAATGTGCTTTGAGTGGAGCGGAGCAGCATGCGGCGGGGAAACATCCCTGATCTCAGGCGACCTGACTGTGGCAGAGTGAGACTGATTCATCTCCACCCTCTGGCCAAACACCAGAAATAAAGGAGAGCCCGATTTAGCTGCGTCGGTGTCCAGGAGATGGCAGACTTTCTCCTGTCGTCAGCAGTCAGTCAGGCTTCCAGTCTTTTGCAGAGAAGAGTCGGTTTCGTCTCTGAACACGATGCTGTAAATACCACTTCACTATCAGTCTTTAATGTCAAAATTTCTTTTTTAAAACCCGTCCCATTCATCAATATTAATGTGCACATACTGTAATCAAGTTGGATTTGCCATTCTTCATGTTAAGAGGCTACTTTCTTTTGTAATTTGGTTATGGGGCTCTTTCAGTTAATGCAGCGGCTCTCAAAATACAACGCGATTTGATTATTTATTTTTGAGCTGCTAGCTCCCAAACCCTCAGAGACGCCACTCAGGGTATCCGAGCCTTGTTGAGCGCTAACTAGGTTGTTGTACGTTGTGTTTCACCGACTCTGACTCTTGGTTTTGCTCCTGTTCTCCAGCGCTGGTGAATCTTGAAAGGATCACTCGATAGCTCGTGGTACCGTTAAGATAAAAACGACGTTTTCTTTTGCATAAGCAAGCTATTTAGGCATCCTCCTGTAATTGCGTTCACAGATTTGTGAATGCGATTCATCCTTGACTTATTCATTCTAAATGCATCAGTTAACCTGCTTTGATATCGCCATTGTTCTCCTGCATACAAATGTATCTGCAGCACATGAGAGCAGCTGCCTTTTTGTAAAGATTTCTTTTGAACACAGTGTGATTTCCCTCCAAACATCTGCTATCAAAACAAGCCTGTTTGCTCGCTGAGCGCCGTACACTAGGTCTTTTCACAATTTTTTGGGCGCGATCCAGCACCGCAGGTGACGAGCAGCGCTATCGGGTAACAGGTGTGAGGCGGTGACTTGAGATGCCGGTGTCCCTTCCCACACGTCGCCTCTCACCTGTCCTCACCCGCTGTCCGCCTCCTGCGGTCGTCTTCGGCTTTCAGCAGACCAGAGGAACGTTAAACCGCTTTGTGTGTCTGAACACTTTAGATTCCCCATCACTCACAGTTAGAAATCTGAGAAAGGCCCAATCAGCGAAGCAGACCATGACTACTGTCTTCCACTGGCTTCAGCTCTCATAACCCCTCAGGAAAATACTGCTGTTTGAGCAATGCCGTGCCATGATGTGCTTTATTTTGGTGTGGATAATACTGCATCTATCACCTATGTCAAATTAGGATCTTGGACCTTTCTTGACGTTTGGAAAGAAACTTCACATATTTCACTGCAGATCACCTTTTGAATTGGTGTTTACAGGGAAATGGATCAACTATTTCCACAGAATGTGGCTGTTGACAAATGTTTCAACACGCTGTTGGAATAATAAAATAAATGTAATCATTAAAATTAGCGCAGCCTTTGACAATTACTCCGAATACATTTATTTCACAGGCTCTTTGACATTGACTGATTCAGGATTCTACACATTGCTTGCTTTTGTTCTGTTAATCATCAGCGTAATATTTCTGTGTGTGCCTCAGCGGAATCTTGTTCTCCTCAGTCTGCCCCCTCGTCTTTGGCCGCACTCTTCCTCTCCTCTGTTTCAGGTATAAAACGACTGTCACCAAGAGCAAACATGCGGATGTCAGCATTAAACCCACACCTGCCAGCAGCATCAGCTGAGCAGATGTCGGGGACTCCATTTCACACATGGGAGCACTTGTGGGGGTTTGAACCAGTTGCCCTGTCCCCGTCCAGGTAGGGGCCCTGTCCAAGTGGCAGGGCTCCATGCTGTCGTTGACCAGCAGATTAACCCAGACAGTGCTGTAAAGAGGGATCGGTTTCCCCCCGTCTCTGACCACAATGAACAGGTGATGCATTCCCAGGTCCTGCTGCAGAAGCTGCTTAGCTAAGGTGATGTTCCCCGACCTCGAGTCCACCAGGAACGGGCCGCTGCTCTGCGCCGCATCTGGCGCCACAGCGGCGTATGTGATCTCTGAATTGAGCCCCGAGTCCTCATCGATGGCATGGATCTTTGTTACCGTGCTGCCTGCCGCCGCAGAGGGGGAGACGGTCAGGCACGAGGAGTTGCTGCTGGGCAGGATTACTTTTGGCTGGTTGTCATTGATGTCCTCCACAAAGATAGTCACCCTGGCAGTGGACGTCAAAGCGAGCGGGCGCCCGTGATCGCTGGCCAGCAAGTAGAGTTCGTAGTGGTCCTGTGCCTCGCGGTCCAGCTCTGTGTTGGTGCGTAGCGTGCCCTGTGCGTTATCCACAACAAACATTACACTGCTGTTTACAACGCGCAGCTCTGTGTTCCCGTTCTCCCCTTCATCCGGGTCCGTCACCCCCACCCTTCCCACCTGGGCGAGCGGCGCCACGTTCTCTGGGATGAAAAAGATGAAATGTGGGGTTAGAAAAACAGGTGCATTGTCATTCTGGTCGAGAACGCGGATGGACACCGTGGTCACGGACTCCAGGCGAGGAGAGCCGCTATCTCGTGCAAACACGGTGAGATTGTGTGCACTCTGCTGCTCCCTGTCTAGAGAGGCTGACACGGACACTTGACCCGTCACGGGGTCAATGCTAAAGATGGTAGATGCGTGTTTCTCCAGCATGTAGGTCACCCTGCTGTTGTTGCCACTGTCTGCATCTGAGGCTGAGACCTGCAGCAGGGCTATTCCTGGCTGGTTGTTTTCCACCACCTCCAGCTGGTAATGAGACTGGGAGAAATGTGGAGGGTTGTCATTGATGTCTACCACCAGAACCCTCAGCACGTGCCTGGAGGGAGCGACGGCAGACGCTCCCCCTGATCTCCCGTGGACGATCACAGAAACGTGATGTTCTCTTTTCAACTCGTAGTCAAGGGGCTTTGATGTGGAAAGCAGATATTTGCCATTCTGCGGGCTCAAAGTGAAAGGCACTTCGCCCTCAATGGCAAGAGACGAGCCTTTAAAGCTGCTGTCACCCTCAAGCTCTAAAACGGCTAAGACAGTGGGGGGCTGGTTCTCCGGTAACAACATAGTCTGGTTTTCATGCTGCACGATGAACCCGATCTTGATCGTCAGCTCCTGGGTCGCCTTGGGGACCACGAACACGGTTACCTGAGTGTCTGCTGGGGGGCAGTGATGGCCGCTAGCTAACACTTTTAACACCAGCTCCTCAGAGTTGTCACTCCAGAGGTCCCGTGTTAGTGTGATGTACCCAGTGAGGCTGTCGAGGCTAAACAGCTTCCTGGCCCGCTCGGAGACTTTGGGACTGAGGGAATAAGCGATGGCGGCGTTGGGGCCTGAATCTGGGTCTGTTGCTCTGACCTGAGCCACCAGCTTGTTCTTTGGGGAGTCTCCGGGGATGGTGACGCTGTGCGGGCTGTCGGGGCTAAATTGTGGACAGTTGTCGTTAACATCTGTCACCGTCACTGTCAAAGTTGCCGTAGCATTTAAAGGGTCCGAGCCGCAGTCGGTGGCAACCAGCACCATCTGATACTGGTCCTTAGTTTCTCTGTCCAGAGCTGTTTGGACAACCAGTGTGATGAAAAGCCCGTCGTCTTCAACTTTTAAACCAAAAACTCCATCATCATCTTCGTCCAAATATCCAAGTTGGTACTGTAGGGCTCCATTTAGGCCGGCGTCCCTGTCCTGAGCCTGGTCATCCAATAAGAAACTGGCTCCTACAGTCACGTCCTCAGAAATCCTCAGGTGTATCTCCCCGCTTTCAAAATGAGGCGCGTTGTCATTGACGTCTTCTATGATCACAGGAAACTGTATGAGGTCCCCCGAGGGCCCGACAATAGCGTAGAGTAGAATAATGCATTCCTCTTCTTTTGTCTCCTCGGGGCAGAGGGCCTCGCGGTCCATCTTCTCAGTGGTGTAGACGTTCCCTGTGTTTCTGTCCATCCACAGGTAGTCCTCGGTCAGGAGCTGGTACGGCGAAGGGAAGTGTTCACCCAGTGACCCGATGAGAGCGCCGGGTCCCTGCTCCTCTTGGACTGAAAACCGGACGGAACCGCACACGATCCGACTGAGATGGACCCAAAGCAGCAGATTCTGTCGGAGAAAGAAACAAACTGTGAGCAAAAAAACTGTTTTTATCTGAGGCCATGATTTGGCAGCCATGTTGTTTTGTTTTTTTCCAGGTGCTTTAAACTTCATGCGTCACTGAGCTCTTTCAAAAACAGCCAACTGCACCATGGAGGTAACTTGATGCCCTCTCCCTGATCGCCAAACAATTCAACTCGCATGCGTATAAAATTCACACAAACACAAAGAGCGAGCAGGAAATCATGGACTGATGATAAGGAAAAAACACACGTCTGTACATTTCCTCAGTTTTATCAATATTCCAGTATTTCACATGAATGCTGCTGTGGTCTCCATCAGCTCCACCAGAACACATTCAGGCACTGTTTTAATTACACAACACAGAATTACGCTCCACGTACGCCTCTTCACTCGGAAACGCAGACACCGCAATGACTCACTGACCTGCAGCAGTCCAGCCCAGTTCATGTTGTCAGGAGTCCCGTGACCCATTGCCCTCGCACATGTTCCCCAAGTCCCTGGCAGCGACTGAGCTCCGGGGACGGAGGCAGCAACCTAAACCTGTCCAGCTGAAGGCATAATTCATCTCAGGCCCCTCCCACAACGCTGAGCATACCTTGTGTGTGTGTGTGAGAACATGAGAGGCGGCAGGGAGGATCAACAGGTTTCACCTGCATCACATGTTATTACAGCAACACAGATTCCTCAGCTATAAAATAATGAGTATGCTGTGTACACAACTCGGCAGCAAGAATATGGAAATGCCTGTTTCTATTCATATGCAGTCATATAGGCGTCTCAATATATAACTATAGCGCTCTTTTAAAAAAATGAATATCATTAGCTGTTAACATTATCATAAGCAACCTACGTCTGGGGAAAAACCAACAGTGACTCTTTGAGTACTTTACTCAGTACTTTAAACTGTCAGCCACCTCGCTGAGAAAGGCTCTTGTGGCACTCATACGTGCGCGGTGGCTTTTCAAAGTAAAACGTCCACTGATGGAGCAAGGCACTGCAGCGTTTACTGCGCAATTCTAATGTGGAAATGTGGTGTTGATAGGTGGAGCTGCTTTTTACTTTCCGCTAAAGTCAGGACCTTCAGTCAGCCAATCAAAACCATATCGTGAAATGGGATCACCCGAGTGGTCTGTATAACTTTTAAGATGATACCTGACTATTTATTGTGTCAGAGCTGCTACGATGTACTTGGCTTGATGGCCACAGTTTTATTCTTCCATAAAGCTTATACACTGACTCTTTAAGGTCCTCTGTAAAATCCTTCTGTTGCCAACTGCTCAACTGTGAGCTCTCTGTCGAGCCACGCAGAGGAATTCTTTTAAACTCGAAGTTTTACTTTGAATCCAAATCCTTGAAAAAAATAAATAAATCCAAAACCCAGCAACACTCAAGTGGAGTTGCATAATGGGCTGGTTCTCTCCGTCTGTCTCGTGTGTGTGGTTTTCCTTTTCAACTTTTCCGCCCCCTTTTTTTTTCCCCCTGCGGTTTCCCTTTGACGTGATTGGCTGAGGGCTTCATGATAAAAGTCCTCGGTCCTGTCCCGAGTTTTAAACTCCTCTGGACACACACTTGAACACAAACGCAGAGCAGCTTGACGGCGCCTTCATTTCACTGGTCCAGCATGTCCTCCTGCACTGCTACAGGTGAGTCCAGATGTTAGCCAGGGCCCTTTAACAAACAGCTCTCACCAGTTGAACACTTCAGACTCTCTTTAATTTGTTATTGTTCATTTTCCACAAGTTTGCCCATTTATATTTTCTATTCACTGGTATTTGTGGGTGTATTTGTAATGTTTGATTTTAGACTTAAAGGGCACATTTTGAATTTGCGTACATGCTAATTTTATGTCCTGTCAAATTTTGAAAAGTTGAAAACCACTGATATCTGAATGTTGACTCTTAAATTAACTTGTTGATCGTAATCTTTTATTTTATGAGATCTTTTCATTTGTGCAATACATTTCATTGCAGATTACAGATGAGGTATTTTAGTTTTTAATGAGTTCTGGGCTGGTGTACTCAATGTTTCCTGACACAGCCCATTGGCAGCTTTCTTTTTTTTTTTTTTTTTTTAGCTTTCACCGATGTGTGTAAGCTATTCATATTGAAATCTACTGAGCGTAACTAGGGCTTTTAACCTCGTTTTGACCTTGCCACGGCGTTGCACGCATATGATATTCACAGTCATTTCGCCCGTCAGTGTTCGCTCGGCTCTCATGGAAACGCCTCAGCTGATCTTAACATTCTCCGTCAGTGATGTAACGAGACTCCCTTCCAACCTCTGTCACTTTTTCCACAGACTTGGAGCTGGAACTGGACGAGCTGCTCCAGGAGTTCCAGGACGTGGTGGAGGAGCTGAAGGCTCCCACTCGCAGCAGACCGCACGCTTACCAGCACTTCCTGCAGGAGGCCAAAAGTCGCTCGGGGCAGGGGGACGACAGCGAAGTTGAGGACTCTGATTACAGTGAGTGATGGAGGCGCGACGTCACTGTGGTTATAACAATGTCTTGCTGTAAGTAAAGTGCACGGGGAGGGAAAGACATCATTTACTGCATCATTTGCTGGTGAGTGAGGGTGTGTGAAGGCCCCGTGGGTGTCGGCCGCGGCCCTTTATCAGCCCAAACAACTGCCGCATGACACTTTTAATTTGCATGAAATTAGTGTTACAAGAGGACACTTCCCTGTGCACTTCTTATAAATGGGCTGCTTCTCTCATGACAATAGCTGTGTACTGGAATGAACTGCGTTTTACGGGAACCCCATCTTTTGTAATCGCCGAGTTTTTCTTTTTGTTTTGTTGCTCCCGTTGTTTGGCGCTTTGCGAGATGAAAGCGGAGAGTGCGTTTTCCTGCTCCCATGTGTCATCATTATTGAAAGTATTTTGGCCCCTTAATGTTTCAACAGGCAAGCCGCTTTCAAAAAGCTGACACTTGGGAGCTGCTATAACAGTGAGGGCGGTTACCTTCACTTTACTGCATGTTGTTATCATTATCTGCAACTCCTCCGTTGTGTGGAAATTACCGCCGCTGCTGTTGTTATTGATGATTTGCATTGGCAGGCCTCAGTGCTTGTCTTCAGTTTATTTTCTCCACTCACCCCCCTCCTCCTCCCCCTCCTCCCCCCCCCCAGGCAGCGAGGCTTCTTTGGGAAACAGTTTGAACACCAGCGAGGAGGAGCTTCACACAGCAGGCATCACGCTGGCACCGAAAGGTACTGGAGGCTTCCGTCTATCTGTATCCACATAGCCCCGTGTCTTAGTGATCACTATCACTGCTGCTGTGATCACTATCACAGCCACACAAAAACTCTGTACATAAGGCTGCGAGCATTTTGTTTTTACACAACAAAGCCCCTGCCGCTGCGTCTCACCCCCCTCTTCTGTCTTTTCCCTCCCCCCCCCCCCCCCCCCCCCCCCCACTGCTTTTCCGAAGCACTTGCAGGGGGTGTTAACGCTGATGGTGGCTCAGGTGGGGGGGAGCTCTTGGATTTTGTTTCATGCAAATGCTCAGACTACACTTAAATACCAATAGATGAAACCGAGATGTAACCAGGGGGGCGTCTGTGTTTGCAGAAAATACTTTACTCACGTATTTTCAGCACAGATCCTCGTGGGATCCATCATGTTGTCGAGGCCTTACAGCACTTAAGATCAACTTTATCTCCGTTGGTAGAAAAGAAGCTTGAAAATGTTTTTGCCCGTCCAAAAGCAGTTTGGTTCAGATGTAATTCTGGGACTTAGATTAGCTTTCAGCTTTTGCTCCAAAGGAAATGCCACTGAACTGAGCTGCAGAAAAAGCTGCAAAGTTCCATGCTGGCTTATTTTTTTTTTTTTTTCTGTACTTTCTCAAATTCTGTTTCTTTCTGTCCTCTCGCTGCAGCCAAGCTGGGAGACACAAGGGAACTTGAGAGCTTTATCGACATGTTGGACCGGGAACTCACTGGTGCGTATTTAAAGAATTACACCCGCTATCACTCAATCTTTGCTTTATTCCTCTTGCACATAAGCTGACGTGATGCCGGTGGCGGGGTCCATGTGGAGTCCGTGTTTTGTTGCGTGTTGAAAAACAGAGCGTGTACGAGTAGCCACCTCGCCTCTGCTCTGTACTGCGCTTCTCTGCTGTTTATCTCTGAGCACCTCTTGTGTGTAAATGCCATGTCTGGGGACTATCTGCTTGGCCTCTAGTGATGAATGAATAGCATGCTTGACTACATAAGCATGGTGATCCTGCTGTCAGTGCTAAAGCAGTAGTGTTTCAGAGGACCGCCAACACATGCGTGTCTCTGCGCACGCAGACACTCGCTCTGCAAAGGACAAACAATGTATTATCAGCTCTCTCAGCCCAGCAGCGAGAATTCATGACATGTATTAATGGCAACTCCCCCTGTATCTTAATAAGACTCACTTATTAGTCTGTCTGTATTTGGGTGAGTGTTAATATGTGCCTTCTTATTCCAGCTTCTGAACTTTTATGCTGTTTTTCTCTCCCCCACCCACTCTCTCGCAGAGATGTGAACAGAGAGCGATAGTGAGCCACGCAGAGGGGGAGAAACAGGCCGGGGGCGACATTGCTGGCTGCTGCCGAGCAGGCAGGCAGATCTTCACCAGAGCAGATCCGGGGGAGCAAACGCTCCCCTGGCTGCTCTGGGGGAAAAGGTTAACATCAAATTAAAAGGGCAATCCATTCGGAAAAAAAAAAAAAAACAACAAAAATGCGAGAACACCCTCAGACCCTCCGCAGCGGCGTGTCCAGCTGCTGAGAGGACGTCCCTGCAGCATCAGATTGGATATGTGTAACATGTTCTCCAAACTGGACAAAGCTTTCATCTGTTGGTGCGTATGGAAAAACACAGAGTATAGGAAGTATGCACACGGCACATTGTAATTCCTGAGGGATGTGTGAGGGTCCTAAATCCTCAGTGCCATATAAACCTAAAGGATGTTGATCTTTGTTGTTCAGAATCACAGATGGCACTTTAGTTGGAAGCTCATCTCAAATCCATTGGGTTCAAACCTACTGTGTAACATCAAATGTCATTTTTATGCAGAACCTCCTTTCCAGTGTACAGTTGTGAATATTCATTTTTTATATAAAGTGTTGTATAGATGGATTCAAATATAAATAAAACCCCTGAGAATAATTTAAACTTTGTACTATATTTTGTTCCTTTTTTTCGACATTGCGAAGTACATTTGACCTTGACTCTTCTTTCCCATTCACTGTTGAAGGTTTTTTCCCTCCTGACTGTACAGCAGACAAACTCTATTCTCGCCTAACCTTTCGCCAAACTTAGTGTCGCCGATGTCGAAACGCATGTCTCCGGGGCCCTTCACCCATTCTTCTTTGTTTGTTCTCTCTGCTTCCTGTTTGTCTGCCATGGTTACGCTCCGGGTTTCACTTTTGCCGACTGTGATCAGCAAATGTCAGAAACCATGTGAAGACAGCCTGAAGAGGAAATGCGTTGGCTGTGCTGACGAGAAACAATGCTCATTTAGAATGCTGTGCCCTGACGTCATAGCACTAACACAGGTCTGAGGTCTGTACTGGAGGAAGGAAACGTTCTGCTTTGCTCCTCTGTGAAGGAACATTGCAGAATGTTTACCCCCCCCCCCCCCCCCCTGCAGAATGTTTACCCCCCCCCCCCCGCCTCACAAGCAGCAGCTTAGAGAAACCGGCGAGGTCAATGTTGTGTCACTTGTACTGTAACTGACATCAGCAGTATATCCACCTGAAATGTGAAAAACTACTAAAGAATGATGAACTAATGGCCATGCTCAACAAATCTAGATCTATGCCGCGTATTCGGAAGCGACTGCACCTCAGGAGGAAGAACGAGGCTGTGCCTGATTCCCAACTCAAATGTGTTTGAGGCTATTTGTGATGTTGTAGCGTGTAGCGGTCGATCAGACTAGAATCGTCCTCCAAATATGCCGTCGATCCACTGCAGCTTCATGCAAGTTTCAGTTATAAATAAAGGAGAAGTTCAGCTTTGGAAACGGAGGACTCATGGTCCAGCAAGTTATTGAGTCTTTATTTTTACTTCTTTAAAAATCCCCAGACAGCTTGTTGATACAAGCAGCCATCCATGCCAGCGGCCCCAGTGATATATTGTGGAATAGACTTCTTGCTGGACCTGCTTTTTACATGTCAGCGAAGGTGGTCGAAGGAAGGAGGGCTGGACATTAAAGATATAGCGCTGTCTCTTTTTTATGACTTTTTTTTTTTTTAAGAGGCACAAAGTTCAGGTCAGCTATGAACTCGGAGCAACTATTTAACCCTGGTGACCGGGGCGAGAGCCTGTGATGGTGCAGGGGGTAGAGGGTGTAGCACTGAGAGCACTGTAAAGCAAAAGTGGAAGCTGAAGCAGAAAGTGACCGTAACCTCAGACAATAGGGGAATTCACAGGGGATGAACAGTAACCTGTTCCTCCTGTGTTGTCTCACTCCTCTCTGAGAAGAAGGATGAGGGCGACTGAGGCCACAGCTGCTGTGGGATATGTTTTCTTCGGGGTGATGGAACTTCCCTCAAACAAAGGGCACATCCTGTTTTTGGAGACTGTAGGTGAGGAACTGCAACTATGCAGGAAATATCCCGGTGTAGTAAAGATGGAACTGAAAGGCACCGAATCGGAAGGCCCGTTTCCAAGGCCTGGTCTAGAGGTGTGGGGCCGGGGGGGGGGGGTCACTGGCCCCTGAGGTGCTCCTGTCCTGCTGGCAATCTGCCACAACCATCTAAATATTTCCTGTGAGCACTGGTACGTGCCCGGCCAGTGTACGTTAGGGGTCACATATGGGATTTCAGGAATGTTAGTATAGATGGAAAACGTGTTTCAATTTGGAAACCGTTGGCTGAATGTAGCCTTAAAAGCTTCAATCCACATTTTTATTGCTTGTGCAAAACTCCTCAGAAAATAATGCTGTGTGTTTTTATTAGATTCCTCTTCAGTGGGATCAGATTTCATTTATCAGTTTGTCTTACGGGAACGCCTCCTCTTTGTTTGTGTGCTAATTAGGTTGCTGTTTGATTGACAGTGCACTAAAGTAACAGGCCAATATGTTAGCCGGGTGCCTTGTTTAGATAACAGACAGAGTAAATGATGAATGAACCGAGTCCATTAGCTGATAAATTAAAATGAATTGGTGTTATGATGAGACAGTGAATGGTCTTAAGAGATGGAGACATAATGAATATCATGTTGTAGCCCTCATCGCCTATCGACGGCGGCATCATGGTAATAAACGTCACGTATAGGCTCTAAAATCTCTGCACACAATGCCGGTTTGTTTTAAACTAGTTAGCGAGCTAATGAAGATGTAATTGAGTATAGCAGAGAGGAGACACTTGTTATTATCAGACAATGAGTAAATGAAGCAGATATTGCCTGTGCAGCGAGGCTATCGTGGCCCAGATGAGAGCAGCATGCAGAGCATGCAGTGTTCTGTCATCTGGGTGATGAGAGACCGGCGCCACGCCGCTCCCCTGAGAGAGCTCCCCAAATGGTCCCGGCTAATGCTGGTCTCCCAAGAAATTAGCTCGCGCAGAGTGGCTCTTACGTAAGCGAGGCCAGTTCCTGAGCCCTGATGAAGGACACAGATCACTGGTTTGTTATTCTTGCAGAGCTCAGTCTGGGCAGAGCGAGGTGCCTGAACCATAAAGGGCTTGATGGTGCACTGTGAAATTCTATCTCTCGTATGGCATCTCTTCAAAGTGCCGAGATATTCATGTCGGCCGTAAATAATGGAAAGCCATTTCTCCGCTATCCTGATATAGTGGCATAAGAGGAGTAAGTAAACACCGATATGATCTGCAGTAGCGACTGTGTTGCATAGCTTGATCTCAGCCACAAGAGCAGAGCGGTTCTAGGAATGGTGATGTTGCCCAAGGCTCAGACGGTCCATTAGTTTCATTCGCACTGAAATGTTTTAACTGTTGAATCGATTGTCATGTAATTTGGGATGAGATTCATGGTGCTCGGAGGATGAATTGTAAGCTGCTTTCATACATGAACTGAACTCCACAGAGAGACTGTATTTCATTCTGGATTGATGATTATTTACCATGTCCCATCCACTAACATAGTGGAGGCTGGGGATTTATTTACTGGCAACATTACTATAAGCCTATGTTCGTTGAGATGGTTTCACAAGCATTCTTCCTGTTTGTCTTTAAAATAAGTGTTAGCTTCGAAGAAGAAGTGGTGAGCATGGTAATGGCCAGTTTGGTATTTTGCGCTTACTGTTACGTAAATCTGAGGGCCCGCCTATATATGGTGATTTCCTGTTTTCCTCTCACAGTGTACAGGGGCAGGAAACCAGTGGAATTCCTTTACAGAGGATTCAATTCTCAAAGAATGTGACTCATTCAGTGTCCAGATGAGCCATTACCTCACTGCTGACTGGGGATGTCACCCTTCCTCTTTCAGCTCAGACATGGAATTTACTTGAAATCCTCCCTGAAACTCACACAAGAAACACAAAATACATCAAGCAGCTAACATATATACGATAACTCCATTCTTGGTTTAGAGAAAATTCCTGTTTTTCAGATAGAAGAGGGTGTAAAAATAAGCTGTGAGAAGCTTCCCAAACAAGTTGACAGTGAACATAGTTTTAGTAAATGCCATGGGCTACCTAGTGGGCAGGAAAAAACCTTGCTCCTTCTTGTAATTCAGCAAGCTAGCAACGTGTCAGTCTCATAAGGAGCTCTGTGTGCATCTTCACAGCTGTGAGAATGTTTCCAGTGTGATTGTAGCAGATAGAAAAGCATGTGGACCACTTCTAAGATCCAACAGTAACTTTGAGAGTTGCCTGCGGTGCCCACAAAGCTTGGCTACTGAACATTTTATTCTTGTGATGTGAAAAATATTGTTGTCTTGAGAATGATACTTCTGACATCAGACTCTGACTGACCACATGACTGACCGCCACCTGCTGGATGGTTGCAGTAGGGGTCATAAATTATGCCTCCTCCATGTAAGTGGATGGAATGTTGTCCAAACTAAAAACTTGAATAATGTTTAAGTTTGATAAGTCACGTAAATCAATTGGAAATAAAGAAAAAATTGGACTAGAACTACTGGGACCGTGTCCCACATTTTGAGTAATGGTTGAATCCAGATTTGATTTCTATCAGCAAAACCATTTAATCTAAATTTAAAAACAAACACACAATTGGCATTTGTATTTTATTATTAAATATTAACAATATCAGAGAAAAGAAAAACTATTCAAAGATCTGTTCAAAGTATTAGAAACAGAGTTCTGCTCTGAACTATCATGTGGGCACCACTGACAAATAAACTGCTCTTCCACCCCAGGCGAATTTGGGCTTAACTTCAAAGAATGTTTCGAGTGTGCCACAGGAAAAGAAAAAACTCTTCTTTTGAGTATAAACTCAAACTCTCTGTGTATTTGATCTGAAAGATGTGCGAAAAGCCTGGTAGTCTGGATTAGCACCAAAGATCTAATTTGTGCCACTGAAATTCATTTTAATGTGATCTAAGCGATAAGACACTTTGGGGAAACCCTCAGGGAGCCCTCTGTAGTCTGTACAGCAGAGCCTGCACAGGCCTGTGAGTTCACACATCAACGGGCCAATGACGCAACCCTCCCCCTGCCACCAGAAACCCACATCTGAGAAAGGCATTAGCGGACTGCCATCTGATGGTGAACTCCAGCTGATGCAACTGAGAGTTAGCGCCTGGCCTGCTCGGCCTCAGTTGGCGAGGAGCGACTTTGTGAGACAGCTCAGAATTTGAAAGATAATACTGCGAATGATGCAGTGAGATTAGAAATGAAACCTCCTGGAAGCTGCGAATCTTGCAACCTGATCTCCCACTCCAGCCCCCCAATGACCAGCAAGTAGAAAATATTAGCCGTCAAGTAGCATCTCGTTGTCGCTGGGTTTTCTGGACAGGAAACACGATAGATATTGTGTCGAGGCTTTAAATGTGTTTGTTTCCTGCCGTTTTTACTTCCCCTCACACACACTGGGAGTGTGCAGGCTTTAGTCTCAGCAGCCCCAACGGTATCTCCAGGCCATCCATCTTCAAGAGGATAGATCATTATGTAGTCAACAGGCAGCTTTAGGCCGCAGGGGCAGGTGGGACTGCTTATACGAGGTGGACCACAGGCTGCCACTGTTCTCCACTGGACCGCCATAAAAATCAAACCGGCTCCTTTTACTGCCGAGAAGTACATTAAACTTGAACTTGTTCTATTCTTGGAAAGCGTCCACAATTTGTTGCCCCCAAAGCTGCGTTTCAAGGATCATGCTGGTCTTATTTTATCTTTTTTTATTCGTTCCCAACAAAGCCCAGTAAAAGCCCCCGAAAAACAGCCTTGAATTCATCCCGCTAACAAGCGTGTCTGCGCTACCCTCTGCTCGGAGCTTATGCCTCTGCGCTACAGAACTCCATCATCATCCAATAACCATTAAAAACGCATAAAACAGCCATATCATTGGCTGATATTTTAGTTTATTCTCACAGAACTCTGCAGCAGCCTTTTCTCTGGGTGGGAGCTTGATGTCGGGCAGACATCACTGAGCACGCTGGGGGGGGAAGTGGCTTGCTCAGCTACAGTTTGGAGAGACTGAGCTCTTTGTAATTAAAGAATGTCACCCAATGCACCAGGCTCTGGTTTGGCTCCGGTCTCTGAGTTTTTAATGGTTTTTGGGCTGGTTCATGGCACAGAGACATATGGTACATGTGACTGTGGCTCCACAGATGGCACTTGTTAGCAGGATACATCTATTGTTTGGTTTTGGTTTTATAATGGGATTTGTTGATGGTAATGATAAATGTCACCGGCCTTATCATTTAATACAAAAGCCGTGATTTCTGGAGGAACATAGCACTGCAAATACATCACTTCCAGAGATGCTCAGCGAGATTGGACAACAACAAATATACACGCTATAGATAAATATATATATATGTTGTGTATATATACATTATAGTATATAATACTATCTCCTCCAAACCTCTCCGTTTCACAGCCACTGAAAATGTTCGCCACACTCTATATTCATGAGAACAACAAAAAGATACAGAAAGAATAGATATTTATTTTTGATTACTCCAGTTTTGTATGATTATAAATACATTCTATGGACATAAACATATAAGTAACAGGGGATCTTTAGTAATCTGTACAGTGACACTGAGATGACAGAGACTTATCAGGATGTATTTGGGCTTAAACACAATTTGTTTTGCTGATTTCAGCCCTAGCTTCTAGTCAAAAAAAGCACATCTGGGCCTGATGGCTCAAAAAACAAAAAACAACCCTTACACTTTGCAAGTGATTTGTCCAATGCTCTGTGGGTAAAAAAGAAAATCATCAAGAGTATGTTTTTCACATGGAAATAATAGTTTATTGATGTTCTGACAAATGCAGTGTGATTTCCCTTTGGAGAAAAACAGGCTATTTAAATTTAGTACATGAGTTTTGGTTCAGCGACTGGTTCTAATCTGCTTCCCAATAAGTAATGTTCATTAGATCCTCAGTCAGCAGAGAAATTTAGCAATTCGAGAAAATTAAACCTTAAATGATTGGAAATGAGCGAGCTGTTCAGATTACGGCACTTACAAAACAGAATAAAAGAGAAAATGGGTGAATCACGTCTGTGTGGAACAGAGGTAGAGCGTGTGAGGAAGGACCAAAGGGAAAAAAAAGGCAGAAGATGGAGGGTGAAACGATGAATGAGACACAGGAAGAGACAGATGAGGAGGGTGAGGAAGAGGGTGAAACAATATATAGGTAACACTGCTGCAGTGAGCAGTAGAAATAAAATTTTCACTATCTACAAACACACACAAACACACACACACCTGCAAGACTCTCCCAGCGGGCGGCACCGTGTAATTTGGCACATCCATTTCCTAGGCTGAGTTTGTCTTCAGTGCTGTCGAGGCAGTCACAAACCCCATCGGGGTATTCCAGCCAATTCTTGAATGATGTCACTTTCGAAACACACTCACTGAACTGCAAACATATCTCGACAGTGCAAAAAGTGTCTCCTAACTGTCCCGTACTTCAACAGCTGGTGATTGTTTCTGACAGGAGTTTGTACTAATTTCAGCCGAGCCTTCAGGTGTCTGATTGTAGCAGTGGGGGGGGGCTGACCCTGTTTACTCTGTCCACACCACTGCAGCTTCCATGGTCTCTCCCTTTGGTCCGGCTCTTAATTAAGTGGCTCTTCACAGAGTTATGTGTCCCAGACCAGGTCCCCGAGGCCACCAGGTCTCCCCCAGCCAATACCCAGTGACATCTGCTCTGCTTTAACACCATATGGAAACATTACATGGCAAAAAATAAGTTGCCCTCCCATGGCATTTATTCCTTTTGATAGTTCACTTTCAACTCCACTGCTCAATTTTTAGCCCAGTGTGTGTGTGTGTGTGTGTGTAGAAGCTGACCTCCCACCACTCTACAGAGATCAGATGAATTAAAATTCAGGCTTAACAGGGTTTGTACTAGAAATCTTCAAGGTACATCGGGTGCAGTTATCACAAAAATAATACTTCAGGGGCTTCGGCCACATCTCATGTCCTTCATTAGCAAACGGCCCTCGATCATAGAGAATCAATAATTAAAGAATCCTAGTTTTCAGTTGGAACTCTGCTGGGAGGCCTGATTGATTTTCATCACATTGCTCATATGCACATATAGTACACACAGCAACATTACGCTGTACTTGGAGTAGAGCCTTTTAACTGAACCGAGCTGCCTACAGCTTGTGGAAACAGTGACAGTGAACATGATCCCTGCTTCTTCCCACTGTGCAAAGTGAAGCGAGGCTCTGCCATCTTGCTGCATGGTGACATCATGTGGAGCAAAAAGTTGCACAGCGTTGATCAGTGAGCGGAGCTGCACTGTCAGGAACCCCCGGTGCAGCAGCCTGGCCGATCGCAGCCGTCAGTCTTTAGCATCCAACAACTAATTAAAACCAAACATATAAGGAAGATGAGCACTTCATCAGCAATCATGTGCAACTTGACCTTTGAGTTTGATCCATGTCCCGTGTGCTAACATTGAGGGAGTCGCCCCTGGAGGGAAACCTAGATGTTTTTGCTTCACTTCTCTGAGCTGCCATCCATCTTTTATATGTCTGTACTCTCAGTGACCCCACATAACATGCAGAAATAATGGATTATATTTGTTCTAAAACCAAAACATACCTGACTCTTGATTTCTCTGAAAATCAAAGGCCCATTACTGTTTAATCCCCATACTTTGTTATAAGGACATATTACATAGTTCACCTGTCCTTTGTCACATGTCAGTACCGTTTGCTCCACAAATAAAATGCTGTATACTTCTCATGCATTGAGATGGATACAGGAACCAAAAATCCCTTAATGGTTTAATTCTACAATAATCACTGATTCATTGGAATCAGATTCCACCTAATATGTTTCTATGTATTTGGGGTGAAACAACCCTGAGAGGACAGATTCCTTGAAGGGAGGCATTGTTGTGTCTTTGCTCATTAAAATGCCACGTTCGTTCTTGTGTTTGTTCCTTTTTTCTGGCAGAAAACTTGTTTGACTGTTGGCATACTCGACCCCTTACATACGCACCTTCACAGAGACGCTATGCTAAATGTTTGCCTATGTATGAGAAAGCCGCAGGTAGACGCTTGTTTCTTTAGTGGCTGCGGCTCGGCTGAAGACGTCGGGCAAAAAAACCAAAATGAGTCATATAGATTAGTCTGAGCAATTTCCCTCAAATAACCCTGTCTCTCCCTTTTCGCCACTGGCAGGATCGGTGATGAGCTGACCAGACTGTGGCTCCCGCTCCGCTGCATCTCCAGTCGCTAAATACCACGGGAAGTTGTAATGGGATGCTTCATAAAAATGGTAAGTTCTATGTGCATAAAATGTACGAGAATTACCACCGTGATGTAGTCAGGTCAGATTACTGCACTGTGCTGTAACACAGCGGAACAATCCGAGCTCCGCCATGACACTTCATGAGCACTGTCAGTTTTACTCGCAGAATCAATAACTCCCGTTTCACCCAGAGAATAACACATAATAGGATGCATTGTGAGTACATCAAGGCAATCTTTCCTCTATCGCTCTTTGCTGCAGTACTACTTTGCATGAATTACAGTACAACCGGAGTTATGCACGATGGGCCCCGAGCTGTTAGCCTGTTTTTCCTCAAAGGTTTCAGCGAGAGAAAAGGAGAGGGGCTGGAGGAGGAGGAGGAGGAGGAGGAGAGAGAGAGGGGAGGTAGTGAGGACGTCCTGGGGGGGAGACTTGCACTTGCTGCAAGAATAGTTCTTCTTTAACTCGTTCAAAATGGAAATAATAAAAAACCACAGAAGGGAGGAAAATAACTTTGATCAAGAGAAGGGGAAAAAAAGTTTAGTGAAACTTTATGTTCTTCATTTTTTACAGTTTAATTTGGCACATGGCACAATCAGCATGTATGCATCTGGTATACATAAATAAATATTAAATATTCTATACATAAATATACATATAGAGCTCTTACAGAGACACCTGTCTCGGCTTGGGATGTTTCAAATGACGACAATAATTTTTGTGTTGGTGATTTTTTTTTTAGTCTGAGTCTAATTTTTTTTTGTAAATGGGAGCAGTATCTCCACAGAAGCCCTATACATATATGTATGTATGCCCATATTTATATATATATATTCAAAGAAATACAAGTGTGCACTGAAGTACGTTTACTCAGTGCAAACAGGCCACTGTCTGCTTTTCGAAGAGGGACTTTTACAAAGTCAATGGAATCATGTCAGTTAGTTCAGTTGAATCTTTAGCCATTTTTTTTTCTCTTACACATAAAATAATAGATTTATTCTGTAATCTTTAAGCAAAATTAGACATATATAACTTTGAAAATAACAAAAGAGCTATTTCGCAAAGACAGACACCCAGAGACGCAGCAGGAACACTACTGGTGGTGAACCGAAATCAACGACATAAGAAAGTACCCCCCGAACCCCCACCCCCAAACCACGTTGTACATCTTACAAACAAAAAATAAGATGCACACACACACACACACACACACACACACACGGACGCACGCACACACACGTTCTCTCTACTCTTGCACTTGCAAGGTCCCGACAACGTGTCTCCTCACTGCACTTGCACGCAAGGAATGAGAAATCATTTTCACATGCACACTAACACACAGGTGCTCACAGCAGCATGTGTACGTGCACACTTTGTGGAGATAATATCGGATAGCTTAACAGATAAATTGGCTGTAAAAGATGCACTTTTTTTTCTTAACAAAACAATCACAGTAACATAGTATTTATCTCTGCCTCCTCTCAGCAAGTGCTGTCCCACACAAATCATTTCTATACGGGAAAAAAAAAGACAACACCATTTGTGTGGCTGCTGTTGTGTTGATACACAACAGAAAGAGGAAAAAAAAACTGTGTTGCCCAAAATGGGCTTAAAATCTCTACATCTGCATATCCTCTAGGTTCCCATCCTGGATTCAGTCTCTCCTCTTTGAGTCTCATCTGCTTTGTAACAGGCTCCACTTGGAATAGTCTCAGAGAATAGAAATAATGACAAAAAAGAACAAGCTTTGTAAGGCATTGAAACGAAAAAACAAAAAGAAGCAATTAAAGACATTTTTTCGCGAATATTGACGCAGAGGCCATCCTTCTAGATGCGGCTCCCTCAGGAGCAGGGGATGGGAAATAAAAAGCACTTTTTTCTTTATTTCTGTAATGAGTTTAAGAAAAAAAGGTGTTGATATGTCCTCAGTCTGCTTAAAAAGGCTTTTAAAATGATTATTTTAGAAAAAAACACTGCAGAAAGACCCCCCCCCACCCCTTCCCCCCGATCAGAGGAAGGGAAGCAGTTTGATTTTGGCAGCTCTGCACAACTTGACATCCACAGAGAGCTCTCAGCAACTCTCCTCGTTGTAAAAGTCTAGTTAAATCTCTTCACATTTTAATCCGACTCCTGCCCTCCCCCTGGTTGCCCTCCCCCTCCCTGTGATATTTATAAAACACAATCCTCTCCTCCATTTGTTCATCCGCCTGCACCTCCTCCTCCTCCTCCGCCACCAACGCAATTGCCCTCCCACCCACCCTGCCGCCTGCGCCGGCTGTCCCTGGCCTCCTAAAGCTATACACGGGTGGTTGAGTGGGAGTGCGGCAGGCCGGTGGAGTTGAAGCCGGTTGTGAAGGTGTTGTACGGGTGCAGGTTGGGCATGCCCACCAGGGAATTGGGGATCATGGTGATGGTGTTGGGGGTCATGAGGGGGATGTCGTCTGGAGAGCGCCGCAGAGTGAGCGTGTAGTCGGGCAGCGAGGCCAGGCGGAGTGCCCCCTCGTTGCTGTTCCCCGCCTCGCACTCATGGTGCGTCTGGTTCATCTGTAGCGACATGATCTCTTCCTCGGGCGCGTGGTGGCCAATGTCGTTGGAGGTGGTCTGGCGCTGAGGGCTGGGCTGCCCGTGGCCGGAGTCCTGTCGCCGCTTGTCCTTGCGGTAGTAGAGGGCAGCGAAGGCCAGCACGTTGAGGAACAGCAGCGACGCCCCAACAGCAATGGTGACGCTGAGCTCCGTGGAATAATCCCGAGGATTCTCCACCACCAGCGGGCCCGTCTCCTCGTCGTCGCTCCACGTGTCTTTGTCCTCGCTGTTGTAGGCCGGGGACATGGGAGGCCGCTTGGTGTTGAATGGCCAGGAGGTCTTGCCGTTGGGCCGCTTGGTGGACAGGGTGTTCTGCGTGGTCTCTGGCGGCGGCACTTTGGTGGTGGTGGAGGTGTAGTGGAACATGTCGTGGAGGTTGTACAGGTGGGGCACTAGGTGTTTCCAGAAGGCCACTTTGGTGGCGCGGTAGTGGTCGCGCACACGTGGCTTCAGGCCGATATGCAGGTACAGCTGGTCCTGGGGGTTATACTTGGACCAGGCCACCTCTTCGAAGCGGTTGGCCTTGGTGTGGATGAACTTGGTGTCCTGGGGAACCGGTTTGTTGGGATCCCTGCAGACGGAGAAGACAGACGTGACAGACTTAATTTGATTTTGAAAGCACGGTTAATTATTCTTGCTCTTGCATTCATGTGGGGATAGGCAGCAAATAAAAACACCATAACTAAAAACATGACAGGATCAGTTCGTGCTTATATTTTGTCCTGAAAGGATTTGTGCCAACGTTCTTATCTTGCTTTTGTAAAACCCACAAACGCTCAATAGCAACAGACCGAAGCTAACGTTTGATCCAGGTCTGATTTGCACCTCACTTTTGGATGTTCTCATTTTTTCCACCCCACACTTTTATTTCCACCACGAGGGACATCCCAGTTCCTCTGAAGCACCTCACTGTGGGCATCGTGTGCAGAGATGCTGCTCTCCCTACAGCTGTGATGCAGCCCACCCACAAAAAACCAGGGCAGAGGCTTTTAAAGTAAACACATATGAATAAGTCAGCAGGCTGTAGGGCTCGCGTCAGGAGGCATCTTGTTGATAATCCAACGCTGGTGGAGCCCCTCCGCTAATTGCTCAGGGAAGGCAGCACAGTGTGCATTGGCATCCAGCGTACTGATGTAAAGTGGACCATATTAATCAAGACACTGAGAGGGAAGTGCACATCCGTGTGTGTGCCTATGGATATGAGGATATTAGTGTGTGTGTGTGTGTGAGACTCAAAGCATGAGACAAATAGGATGTGAGACTGATTGAGAGGGAGGGATTTTTTTTCTTCTCTCGGTGCAGTTCCTCTCTCAACCTACAGAGTTCACTGTTCCCCCTTTGAGGTTTTCCAGCACGTTGCCCCAACAGCACGGCCAACTACTTCAATTACAGTGAAGCTATTGATTTATTGAATGAATTAACATATAGCAATCTCCCACAATCCCACAACTCCTTGTAGCCTTGTTGGCGTACAATTTCAGGAGTGGGAGTTGTGAGTTGTGCCTCCGTATTGCTTTTGGTTCTGATGAAATGACTTTCAGTGGAAGAACCTGTAGAACAGCGCCGCAGACTTGAAAACAATAATTGATGTCGGAGCCGAGAAGTTAAAGCTCTGTTGTTGCACAGAGGCAGGGATCCGCACGACATTTCTCTAAATGTCATATCCCTTTGCGGCTCTGCCTGCAATGTTGGTGGCAAGAAGAGTTCAAATTTTGTTGGGGATTTAGGGGTATGGTGGTGTTTTTTTTTGCAAGCATAGGGCTGAAAACCTCCAACATGGCCAAGAGAATTAAAAGCCATGCCAGAAGAATTCACCCTCCATCCTCTCTCCTGTTAGTTTCTCTGCTGTCAATTTTTCTTTTTCAGGTCAGTGCTTCTGGGAGAGGTGAGAGTGGGAGAGAGAGGAAAGAGAGAGAGAGGGGAGGAGAGAAAGTGAGGGAGAGAGGTAAAGCAAATTGAGATGGCTGGAGCTGAATCCCTGGACCTGTGCCGGTGTCAGCAGAGCAGCCCGTAAATAACCTCTTTTATTAGGCCCGTAATGATCCCCAATGAATATTGACAGCCAGACTATGATGACTTTGTAGCTGAATATCAGTAATTAAGTTTCAAAGGAGCGGGTGGTGGAGGTAAGGTCATATTGATCTCCCTGTGTGCAACATGCCAGAGAACAGGACGTCAATGAAGCGGCCTGAGACGTGTTTGTCTGCAGTCTCCGTGCTTCATGAATTCTCTCAGCGGCCTTGGTGCGTGCCACCCAACACACGTGCGAGCAAAATTCCGCCCCGACTCTAAAGAACGTACATGCAAACACACGGCAGCAATAACAGCGAAGGAGCAATTTTTGTTAATGGCCATTCTGGGAATTTCCATAATGCAGCAAAAGCTCCATTCTGGACGGTCAATAGGCTGAATTGTCCCCCCCCCAAAAAAATTGAAGAAGGTGCTCAGTAGGTCTTAGAAATAATCAGCGTTTGCAGGGAGCTGGGGAGAAATGGTGCGGGGGAGTCAGGAAAGCTCTTTGGTGGCTGGCTGGTTCAGTGCAAGTGAAGATGAATAATTTAGGGAACACAAAGAAATCAATGTGGCATCTTTAGTTAATTTGATTTGCCGCATTAGAGAACAACTGGCTGCCTTATCTAATTAC
The DNA here is from genome assembly GCA_016785235.1 of Pseudorhombus dupliciocellatus. Classification (NCBI taxonomy): domain Eukaryota; kingdom Metazoa; phylum Chordata; class Actinopteri; order Pleuronectiformes; family Paralichthyidae; genus Pseudorhombus; species Pseudorhombus dupliciocellatus. The sequence goes on along the minus strand of JAFBJW010000129.1, from coordinate 897,808 downwards.
ATACACATATGCTTGGGTAATTGTTGCAAAGTCAATAGTAAACAGGATACATTCCTTTGAACAGTTTCTAACAGTGCAGCTCAACTTTGTGCCGCTCGCTGCTTTGAAGTGCTGCCCTGAGCGCTGGAGTCAGAGGGAGTGATCCCAGCTCACTTTCAGCTGTTCAGTGTGCTGAGGGCTACTAGGTTAGCCGGCTCTATTTGTGCCGAGGCTCACTGGCTGCTGTGTGATGAAATAAAGAGAGATCCACTTTATAACATTTCCAGGGTGTCGCTGTGCTTTTCCACGCGGTAAAATTGTGCTGTCGTCTCCGCTGACGTCTTCTGCAGGCGGCAGTCTGTCTCAGGCCTGTGCCCAAATTACTGGTGGTTCACTGGATCACACCTGCGCGATGTGGCCCGATGCTAGTGGCTAAAATGATAACACTACAATATTGTTCAGTCGTTTTTCATATAAGTTCTGCTCCAATTTAACGTTTGTTTTGTGCTTAGTGTGATTGTTAATAATTATAAATATATTAGATTGACTATAATATAATATTCTTGGTGTCGATGACAGTGATAGCATCAACTGTCCTTTTTCACACACACACACCCATGCTAAGGCATCGTTCCGTTCTATCCTAATGCATGGTCTTATTATTATAGTTGTTACATCATCTGTCACGTTACACACACTAACTGGTTCCGCGTCACAACCCGTGGACGCATGTCACTGTCTCTCACACACACATGCACAACATTTGTGGTAAATATGGCAGGCTGGTGACGTGCTGCTGACGAACACGTTGTGGTGGAACAGCTGCAGTGAGATAAAGGATTATAAGAGCTGCAAAGTTGGGCTGAGGAAGTGTCACAGTTATTGAATATTTCCACGTATATTAACAATTATGCAGTGAAGCTGCGAAACCTACCCTAAGATGATTAGTATGTATTATGTACTGCAAAGAATTAATGTGTTTTATGGATTAAGGGAGGAAAGCATCATTAGCGTGTGGACTGGGAACTTTTCTTTTGGCTCCATGCTCTTATTAGTTTGTGTATAAAAACATTTAACGACTACAAAGTCTGCTCCAATGAATCACTGCTTAAAACCTCCACTGAATAACACATCTAAAACGGGAGGTAAGATGTATTTGACAACAAGTTGTCTGTTGGTCTTGAGAGATTTAAATTAAAAAGAGAAAACACTCATTCAACATTACCAGAACTTTAAATCCTCAAATGACACTCGTGCTCATTATATCCTTTCAAATTTGAATATTAAAGCAGTCCGCTGAGGGTACGTCGTTCAAACACTTCCTGATCTCACTGTGTGCGTTCAAGCAGACCTTCTTGTGCCTGGCATAACGATGCCCTCGGATCCTCCCATGCATTAGCTGATCGTTTGCCTCCTGTCAGACCTCCCTCTTAATCCGGGTGGTCACTGGAGCCGTGGCTGGACTCCCAGGCAGAGGAGAGGGATTATTACACCCATAAAAGCAGGCGTTTTAATGGCCTTTCAGATTTCCTCTGATGTTTTCATATGGCTGTGCCGCCATAAACCATCGCCTTCATCTCTGCCCCCCCCTCGCGATGACCCGCTGACCCCTGCTGACCTTGGCCTGCCATGCGTGTTTAAGTGCTCCCGTGTGCTTGTACCTCTCATCAACTGGGTGTTTGTGTTAATGTGGGCTCTTTGTGCACCTGCACGTTGATGTGCATGTTTTTTCTCTGAAGCCGCAGCGTGCAGCGCCTCTCTCAAAGCCGCGCACGCTGCGGTGCCATGATGACGAGCCTCTCCAAAAAAATAAAGAATAAACCCCCCCCCCCCCCCCCCCCCCCCCCAAAGAATACCCCCCCCCCCCCCCCCCCCCATTCTTCTGCTCCCCTTTAAGTCGCCGCTCCTCTCCGCTCTATAACTACACACGTGGCAGAACGCGGCCTGAGCTCATTACTTATTCCGAGCCCTATCTGCAAGCACCGATGTAAAAGGTAGATAAGGGGGGAGAATGATTATCATTTTCTTTCTTTTTTTTTTCATTTCCCATGTACCTCCTTCCCCTTTTCATCCTGATGTAATTTGAAGCGCTTGAATGATCATAGACCTAGCCATCACCAAATCTGAGAAGACACGTTTAGGTGCCCTTAGGCAGGAGACAAGAATCTATTTTCACTACACTCAAGGTCTCTCAATGCTCGCTATAGAGTGGAGCTTTCTCAACACAACTTATTCATTCTCCTCTGCTGCTCGCGCACGTGAAGGCGCCGTCAGCTCTGTTTGTGGCTGTTGTTGCTATTGTGTAACAAATTTATCCCCTGCAGTTATTTATGTACTCACCAGGTAACACAAAGTGAGCAGCTAATTGTGATTTCCACTCCAACACACTCCTCTGAACAGCCTCTCCTTGCGTTCGGTGTAAATTTTTAATAAACGCGCTCGGCCCAATTCTTTTTTTGTTTGTGGCCTTTATGTTTGCACGTCGTACGGAGGGCGGCTGCAGCACTGACTGCCTGTGCTCTTTTACCCTTCATGTGGCTGCACGCTGGGGCAGAGGGCTGAGTGATACGTGGCTCATATTTAATGGCAGCCTTGGGTTCAGCGGGCTAAATGATGCAGGGCGAGGCGCTGTGACTTTGGCGCGTGCAGAAGTGTTGGAGGACACGGCTCTCGGACCACTCCCTATTATAGATGCTATTGATTTGTTTGATTAGATGAGTGGCAGCAAACAACGCCCCCCCCCTCCCCCCCTCCCCCACTCATACACTCTTATAACCAATTAGCAGCTTTCAGCAGCTTCGAAATTTCTGTTGTTGAACATTAATATGATTAGTATTTAGCGCAGCTGTAATATAACAACATAATAACATATTGTTAACCACATGCAGATCTACTTTCTCTACACCCCCCCCCCCCCCCCCCCCCCCCCCCCGCGCAGGACACTGATCAATGGCATCCAGGCCTCTTAACAAGCCACACCACTTCCTTACCTTCTCTAATGCAAATCAGAATATTGGCTACAGAGCTCCCATCAAGTGAGTGCCTATTTAATGGAGTAGGTACGTAGGTGGCTGTTTGTGGGCCGTGCTGTCCCACAATGCCAAGCGCTCACACACTCCCGCCGGTGCAGGTTGAGCTGGCCCTAACGAAGGAAGCGAAAGGAAAGTGGTGTGGGGATAATCTGGAGAAAGGACAAGGGAGGAGGAGAAAGGGGGATGAGGGGGGGGGGTGGGATCAGGGACGAGTGATGTAACTTGCAGACAGCTGGGGTAAAAGAAAAGGCTGAGGCCGTGCGTGAATGAGGTCAGATGGGGGAAGCATTGATGTGTGCTTGTCGTTAACTCTTGAGAGGGGGGAAAAAAAATCAACAAGCAGCATTTTTTTTAATCGAAGCGTCGGCTGTTAAACGTCACTTCAGATGTGGCTGCTTCCGTCTATATTTGTGTTGCTTGGCACGGGTTGTCACTTAAAAGAAAGCAAATCAATACTGCATATTTTAAATCGTTGCGCATGAAATAAAATCCGCATGCTAGCAGTGTGCAAAATATTGAAGGACGGATACAACGGGAAAAAATACAAAAAAAATGCGTGGTGAATAATGAGTGAGAGGAGGATGGAGCCTAAATCTAGCAAAGGACTGCTGCGCTCTTTAAAGACACGGCCCTGCGTCCCTGCACAGCGTGTTGTGCGGTTCATGTGCATTACAGGGGAAATGAGCACCAGCCAACAGGGGAAAGAAAAGCGCAAGAGACGGTGCAGAACATTCAAAACACTAATGATATATAACGATTGATCTTTCCCGAGCCCTTCATCATCCTGTCTGTTGCGAGGTGCTCTCCCTGTGTGTTTATTGTGTACGGCCGTGTTGCTGTTCTTGCAGTTTTATGTAGGAGGCTGCTGAAGTCGGCACGTGCTGACGAAAGTTTCGGTGAAACTGTTCGAGAAAGAACTTGTTGTGGCAATCAAGCATGGGCCATTTTTTTTCCCTGTCAATAGTAAAACAAATGTTGCAGCCAGAAAAATTACTCTGAGCTGAGTAAATCCCCGGCTGCTGAAATGTCCCTAACTCTCAGGAAAGAACAGCCTCATAGTGTAAACACAGACATATGCACGCACACACACACACATAAACACACACACAGACTAAGAAGATTTGACAGCGTGCACTCACTGTATGCTTTTATGCTTCACAGACACTGATGGAGGAAAAAAATAAAAAGCACCCGGGCAGGGATTTGTCCTGCAAAGATGACACATGAGAGCCAGGGACAGGAAGAGCTTTTGGGGGCGGGATGCTGGTATGATACTCACTGTTGACATGGAGCCCAAGTGTCTCGACATCGTGTCACACATGTTTCTACAACGATTTAAGGATGAGGCCGTGGAAGTGCAATCTGGGTCAGCTCAGTTCATTCAACATCTGGAGGGGGGGGGGATGGGGGGGCGGCCCAAGAGCTGCTTTGCAGATATAGGGAGGACGGCTGTTGGACGGGCCACTGATGCAGAGGCAATTCAACTGGGTTTTAATTAAGCGGATGTCCTCAAGAGCCTGACTGGCCCGGGCGGCGTCGGAAGGAGAGACCCTTATTTCTATTTGTGCGGTCTGAATTAGGGGGATGAACTTTGGAGTCCCCTCCTTCAGACAGTTCATGGTAGATTCCTAAAATTACCAGCAGGCTGAGTTTTCCTATTATCCTGGGATCTAATCCCAGGCTCTTTACCATCTGAGTGCCTAATTGTGGTCTGCCTGTAATCCCCTTGTCTGGAGTTAGGCCAAGGCGACGCACTATGGAGTGGCAAACACAGATCTAGGTCCTGTTTACCCACCCAGCGCTCTGCCATGAATCGTGATCAATCTGTGGCCCAGAACAACTAACATGGTCAGCAGTACAGCGCAGTTCAGTTTGGCCTGTTCTACTTTTGAGCGTGACTCCTTTTCTTCTAAACACCCTGTCTTTTAAATCAACACTTTTTTGTTTTTTGTTTTTGTTTCAGGACTTAAGTGTTTTGAAATTAGACAAATTCACTTCTTATAACAGCTGACAATATTCCTAGATTCACAAGTTAAAAAAGTCCATCTGTATCTACAAATTGCAGCTTTGTATGTGTGGACACAACATGGCTGCCAGGCTGAGGAGACAGCTGTTTAGTCCGAATGTCACTGATGGACCTCTGTGCTTTTCCTGGAGGAGCCAAAACAGCCGACATCAGTCCATCTGCACATGTCTGCCATTAGCAGTTCAAGGGCTAGCAGAGGCGGCAGCGGCCTTGGACTCATCCCATCAGCCAGACAACTGGATGTAAATGCCACCTGATTGGACAGCAGATGATTTAGAGACAGATAATAGCCCCCCCCCCAAAAAAAAAAAAAAACAAGATTTCAGCTGGCATCCCTTTCAGGGTGGGATCGATGCAGGTCTAGTAACAGGGATTGCCAAATAAAATTTCAGTTGTTAGGAATGATTACTAGTCGTCATACAAAATGCCCAGACTTTGAGATGGGTGGGGGTGAAATTGAGCCTGGTGGGGAGCGGCGTCACCCGGGGTACGAGTGATCGACTGGGTTCAGGCCGAGGCAATCGATACTGCTGAGGGCAAGAGTGTGATATGGCTCCCAGATAAGACTTTTGTGTCTTTTTGGCCTCGGTATAATAGAGCATGGATAGTATTTCCAGCCACACACACACACACACACAAGTGCACAGGAAGGCAGACAGTCATGCACACATGCTCAACCCAAACACTCAGCCAAGCACAAATAGCACAGCACACATTCTAGAGGAACATTTAATCTTGCTCAGATTCAATATGTCCCAGGTTTTCAGACTGAGACCCAGAAAAAAAAAAATACCCCTGAAAAATGTCTGTGTTGAAAAATGACTTTTCTGCCCTGTACAATCCATTGTAGGACCTTTTCCCTGCAGCCTCTTTCCTGTAGCACTGAAATACTTTTACTAGGACTGAGATAGGACTTTTAATGTTATTATTAACATAGCGATGGTTACACTGTCTAATCAAATTAGAGATTTTTAGTTATACCCGTTTCTGAGTGGTCAGCACTCTTGACATACTGCAACAATTTTTATATCATATAAATATGTAAAGAATTGATTTCTGCAGCCAGTTGCCATCAAATACCACATTCTTAAGTAAACATATCAAGATAAATAAAAAAGAATATAACAAGAACATCCACCGATTGTGTGATTGAAGGACAATAAGTCGCTTTACTCACCCAGTCTTGGCAAAGTTGGTCCAGTAGGTCATCACCACAGCGCTGAGCATGACATCGTTCTTTGAAAAGTTACAGGGGAAAAGGTCAGTGGGGCCAATCATAGGTATTCCAAAAACATAGGGCACTTCGTCCCCGTGCGCGGCGTCCGACCAGGCAGGCTTCATCAGGCTCTGGCAGTGGTGGTAGAAGGCGTAAAAGTAGGTGGGAGAGCCGTAGCGAGCGTGGAGATCGGCTGTCACCACAGAGGGCTCTACCCACTGGTGGTCGGTGAAGAGAGCCACCAGCGTTTTGCGCCTGGTCTCTGGATTGTCCCTGTCCGCCCAGTCTGTGTACATGAACTTAATGGTCTCCCTCAGCGTGTCCTTGCCCTCTGGGTACCCGTACAGACTGTCCACAAAGTCCGAGATGGAGAAATCAAAGTCGTTTCCAGACACGCCGTCCTCAGAGTCCACCACATTCTCCACAAAGCGCAGTCCTTCGCCCTGGTTCACCCCCAGCATGATGTCGTAGTTGAGGAACTCGCCCTGCTCCATCAGGATCTCCGGGTCATCGGGGATGACGTCCCCGTCGATCACCGGTCCAAAGGCCACGTGGTACCTCGCTGGTTGTATGTCCTGCTCCACCAGCTCCCTGGAGCTCTTCTTCCGCAGACAGTCCACCATGTCCAAGGTGTCCAGGACGTTACAGCCCACCTTCTCCGCCAGGAGGCGCGTGTACTTGACCGGCTGATAGTTCACCGCCCAGCTGGAGAGGGCCGACCCGCTCTGAATGATGGCCCTGTGGAACAGACCTGCGCGGAGACACGGGAGAAAACATAACGTTTAGTGTCACACTATGGGAGATAATTCAGTCACGTGCGGCTACATGAGAGTTGGTAATTTTGTTGCTGCCATGATCAAAAGGGGGCTGTCAGCTCCACAGCTGATAAGAATAACAAAGGCCAGACAGAACAAGTCCTTGTTGCCACACAGAACAATAATGGAATCATGGCTGTGATAATGAATGTGCAGATGGCCTGGTCTTACAGACAGCTCGCAGACAGAGAAGGGAATAAGCTTCCTGTCTGTCATTTTGCCTTCTTTCATCCGTCTCTATACGCTCGCTCTGTAATAGTCCCTGGGTGTTTGTGTGGAGCTGATGCTGCCAACGTGGATCCATAGGGTCACACTGGAAAAACTTGGCAAATGAGCCACTACCAAGCCAAATTTGAATTCATCCCCTCGTTTAAAATGCAGAAAGAGTCCCAGATAAGTGTTCTTGAGCACGTGAACCCTGGGCGCCCATGTCCTCCTCCTGTTAATGTGCTGTTCAAGGTAGCCGTAATTGGATGAACCTGAAACACTGCAATTATAGACACAGATGCTCCTTTTCTGCAGTCATTACACACACACACACACACACACACACACGGACAGACAGACCCAGGGAGCACCTCTGCATCCCTTATGCTGTGTGTTGAGTCTTTTTTGTGTGTGTACTTGAAAGATCACTAAATTTTAAAGGAGTTTGTGGGTGGATTTCTATAAATATAGCTCGACTCCTACTCCCTGCATTTGCAGAGGGAAGGGATGCTGTTCACATTCTCCCTGCAACACAATGCAACACGGTGCCACACAGTGAAAATAACCCAGCTCATCAGCACGCCACAGCTCCCTGTTTGTCATGCACGGAAATAGGCAAATGTTGCACCTAGAGTCAACAGGCCTGGGGTTCAAGGTGTGTTCCTGATGCGTGCGTGTGTGTGTGTGTGTGGCGAGCACTTCTACAGTGTGATGGCAGGGGGCTTTTACAAATTAAATTAGATTTCAGCTGCAGAGCAATATGAAAGAAATCGGAAATGACTTTTTCGCCACGAGGAACCAGATCCCAAATAACAAACATCATCTCCTCAGGAATAATTGAATCGTGTCCCCTGTACTGTCAGTAAAGCGAAGGCGACTTCTCCTCTGTCTGGACCGGGCCCTCCCCTCATCATCACATCATCCCTCGCCGCCGCTCGTCTGTCCACCTCATGCAGTTAGTTCCCAAGTGCTGTTTTATCAATCTCTCAGAGATTCTAGTGGCCAAGCTCCCACCACTTGACCACGCTGCTTTATTGCAGCCGGCGCCATCACTGCCGCGGTTCAGGGGTGTCCGCCGAAGCCATGATATTGAGAATAACAGCGGGCGAAACCCTCCAGAAATGGCACGCGTAAAAAGATAGAAAAGCAGATTGTCATTAGAGGACTCGGCGCTGAAGACCGGCAGAGAAATGCACAGGCACGCAGTCACAGTTTGTGATATTTCAGCATCAGTGTGGGTGGCTGTGTTGAAGGCTTTTGTGTTTATGAGGTAAACAGCAGAGTTAAGTGTTAGATATATCACTTTGCTAGTCTTAATCAGAGGCGGCGGGGGGCTTATTTCTTCTTGGCGAAGATGAAGCGTTTATTTACAGAGCTATTTACATTTATTTGTTCGCAAGTAGTAAGTGGAATTAATGTGTCTGGGTGGGTGAACTGCAAAATGTTTCTGGTGAGCATGTTTACTGGTATGAGCCACAGTTTTTTTTTTTTCCGATCTGAAAACAGCAGTTGACAGTAAAGATCTCAATAAACATGTCCGCATACGCGTTTTTGATTGAACCCCAGCGCGAGGCTTCGTGTTCGGAATCGGGCGCCCTCCTTCTAAAGTGGATGGAAGTGCTGGCTCTCCGCGGCCCTGCCCCGACGCTGCCCTTCCCGTTGTCCCGTGTCTCTGCAGGACGGTGGCCTGTGCCGAGTCCCGGGGAGAGGAAGCAGATGTCGAGGGTTTCAAGGCACTTGAAAGAATTAGAGGGGCAGCGGCAAGATGAAAGATGGCCGCGCTGACGCAGGGAAGGAGGGGGAAGGGGGGGGGGGGCTTAATCCTGCCATCCCTCCCTTCTCCTCCTCTTCCCTCCCTCCCTCTTTAGTTGTATTGCCTCTCTTCACATCTCAACTCAGATTGCGCTGTGCAGACAGAGTCGGTCATGGTGCCGGGAGTCTGTCCTGAATCCCAATGCCGCCAGCCACGCCACAGCCACTTTCCAAATGTCTTTGATCAGAAGTTGCTGGAGGAGGAACGTTTGCCAGCAGAGCAGTTACTGTGATTGCCAGGGCAATTTGACAGACATATGTATATCAAATCCGTTTGTCGTAATTGAGGAGAGCGGCTCGAGCGGAACCCGCTCCGCCGCCGCGGCCTGCAGATGGCCCGGCCGCCGAGGAGCCTCCAGCCAGGTTGACGCGTCTTGATTTATCTCCAGCTTTTGGTTGATGAAAGGCAGGAAGAGTGACCGGGGCTTAACTATTGTTTGTGGAGAACGTATAAATCCGGCGCGCACGAGCTGTCAGTGGACCAATAAATATGTATTAGAGCTGCGTTTGATGAGCCCCACTGTGGTAGGAAGCTCGCTGGGGAAGGTCAGGGAGAGAAAAGAGAGGAGCACAGGCTCCATCACCCACTGAGGGAAGCCACTAATTATCCACACTGGGAGGCCGGTGTACATGGATGTGTGTGTGTGAGTGTGTGTGTGTGAGTGCTCGAGTTTTTGTCCAGACTTTGATTGATAAACCTCAGCCAGTGTCTTTTTCGCTGGTCAACATCGGGACGCATTAAAGAGAGCGAGCGTGACGCAACGCCATGGACACGTGTGTCACATTCATATCTCGCATGTTATGCGTTGTGAAAGCAACAGATAGCCCAATCATTATCTGCCTGTGTTGACATGCGCGAACCCGACACCAGGACTGTGAGCAGATCCATCAAACCATAACGCCGCTGACAGATTGAGGTCATGCTGAATTATGACTGGAGCTCTGAGGTAATCATTCATTGGGCTCCTGCTAAAATGCTGTCGAGTCGCCCTGCAGCCGCCTCCACGCCGCTGTTTTCCCGACCTCGACCGCGCTGCCCCCTCACCAGACACCTGTTAAATGGGCATGCGGCTCGGGCCCTGGATTGGTGGAGTAGCCTGTGGAGATAATTTATCGCTGATGGGGGAAGGGGATAAAAAAAAAAAAAAAAAAGGAAGAAGCTTGACCTTGAGGGTGTGACAACCAACAAATAGGTTAGATTCTCAATCCACACACAAACATCCCCTCAGACAGGTGGCTTTGCTATTGTTTGTTTGTTTTTCTCATGCTGGTCCTAAAGTGACACTTTTAAAATGGTGCCAGTGCCTAAACAGTGGCCTCTAAAACTAAAGGATGGCTTTTTTAAGCACTTAAAGTAAATTGGACATTTTAGAGTATACTTGAATTAAATATTCAAACATCAAACTAATTCACGTAATTCATTTTGTTGCCAGAGACATGTACTGAAATCAGTTTAACTGAGTCAGTCTCCCTGACTCGAGCAGCATGTACCACTGACCTCCATTAATTTGATTATTTTAATTCTAATTTTGGGAGTTTGCACTCATTTACATTAGTATATTTCTGTTAAGAATATTTTAAACTGTTATTATTTATTTCCAATTGGCCACTCTTATCCTTAATGGTTGACTTCTATTTATTTATTGATTCTGACCTCAGTTTAGGTGCAAAATTAGAGCAGCTCTTTCAATACACGCTTCAGTTTAAGCCACAGTAATGACGACCCGCTGGTATTAACGAGTCACTGCCGCATCACTGAACTGAGGGAGAGGGTGACATGAGCTCTGGATCACTGCTGATGTGTTACGTGGCAAATGTGGGCATGCGAACGTTAGGTTGCTGTTAATGGACAAGGATGTTCTGTTGGTGTTGATGCCAGCCAGCGCCGTAATTGACTGTACTTTGTAATCTGCGACAGATGGCAAAAACCACTGAGGCATCAGCGGAGAGTTTTTATCAGTCCCACCCTCAGATACATGCCACTGTTAAATGCATCCTGCAAAACCACGACACCCTGAACAATGTCATCCAAAGAGAAAAGAGAAATAACCAAAGATGACATTAACGACACATCGATCAGATGACCTTGAAAGTTTGGATCGGCTGAATCTCGTTTTATAGGTCGGTAATTAATTTTCTTAACAATATTCCACGTGACTTTAAGAGCTAATAGGGATGGAAAATATGTAAAGCAGCAAAATCTTATCTAAATTCCTCTCATATGCATAAAAGACCTTGCAAAAGAGACGTAAAGTGGCCACAGGGACGTGTCTTTTTCTCTCTTTTTTCCCTCCTAGAGCTTGTACTCTACTTTTTACTCGCCTTCAGTCCTTCCCCTGCCTGGTTTTCCAATCTCTCAGTCTCTCTCCATCCATCCCTCTCCCCCTGTCTGTTTTTTCTGAGGGACCACGCTGCGTCCCTCCCTGCTGATTATTAGACATAAGCCTGCGTTCAGCGGAGCCTGAATCCTCTGAGCCATCCTACCTCCACCATCTCCTCACTGCGAGTAAATCTCCACAGACCCGTGGACTATGCCGAGCCCCCCCCCCCCGTTTCATTTCGCATTTCTCTGCATCTCCAGTCAAACTAGGCTAGCGCTCGGTCGGACACACTCAATAAACGTTGCGCTGCTTCTCTCTTGCTGCATTTCACTCCAGCTCTCATTTTCTTTCTCTCTCGCTCTCTGTGCAGTTTTTTTTTTCCTTTTTGAAACTCATCTGCTTCCATGAAACTGCAGTTTTTTTTTTTTCTAAAAGGTAAAAATACAAGTAGGCTGAATGAAGTCGGCTTCTCCCATCTTAAATATTTAAAGCCAGCTGCAAGATGCATACTTAAAAACATTTGCCTAATTGTACAAGCACGGCCGCTACGCAGTCACATAACACAAGGTTAAAGCTGCTGTCGCCATGGCTACAGCCTACAGTACCACGGGCTGCATCCACTTAAACACAAGTGCCTCTGGTCTGATCGTGCATTAGTCCATGGATAATTTCACATTGGTCTGGCAGCCCTGAAACAACACCTACATCATTTCTTCTATTCCATTAAAATTTCCACCCAAACATCGAATGTGTCAGCTTTAGACCGATTAGCGCTGAAGGAATCGGTAAAAGAAAATTGCGAGTGTGCAAGGCTGTAGATGTGTCACCGAATACTCTGGATTCCCTCTGGCTACAGGGAGATACTATAAGTTCAACTCTGCGTGCATGTGTGTGTGAGAGCATTAATCCTTGCAGGACTGTACTACTTGTTTGCTTAAACATTGAAAACGAAACATGACATAAAAAAGATTTACTGCTTGATTCAGTGCACGCACTATTTTTTTCTCTTGCCTTTTTTTATTTTTTATTTTTTTTTATTTATGCCTGCGACTATTCCTGCTACCTGCAGCTTTACACGCTCCCTCTGAACCAGATTTACTCTGCGCTGATTTCATAACAGATGATCCAACGGGGCGGCTGCCAAAGAAACTGCGTCTTCCTCCCAGAAACAGAGGGCTTTGTTTATAGCGTGGATCAGGGAACACAAGTGCACCGGTTCCTAATTTCTATACAAGAGTCTTTTGAACATCCCGGGAGGTGTCGTAGCAATATTTGAGAGGAACAGCAGCGGGCTTCTGAATCGGCCGCTTTTCAGCAATGTCCACACAGAGGCGGCGCCTGAGAGGCCTGTGTTTTCATCCGTCAGTGTGAGACATGCTTCATGCCAGCCCTATATAATGTTGTTTGAAGCTGTTGGTCTTCTGCTCCGGCCTCTGTAGAGACCGCCTGCTTGCCTGCTGGCTGTGGCTTAGGCCAGATAAAGAGTTTGATCCATGAGGGTGGATGGAAGGAGGAGGGAAGGAAAGGGGGAAGCAGAACGGAGAAGACAGGGGAAGAAACAAAAAAAGAGGCAGAGTAGGGGAGCTGAGAGGATGGCAGAGGAGAGGTGAGGGTTTGAGTGAAGGGAAAGGAAGGAAATGGCAAAAGGGAAGGAAGGGGAGAGGATAAAAATGACCCCGTTGACAGGCTTGTACCCAGGTCCCAGGATCAATGTGCCTCTGTGCCCGGCGAGTGTGATATCTCCTACTAATCACAACATGACATCCACTGGTCAATACCACACGCTCCAGGCCTCATCGTCGCTTGGCGCCGGCCTCCAGCTCACTGCACGCACAGCACGGCCGCTAGCCACGGCCACGCGCTCCACACCTGAGTCAAACAGCCTTCGCCGGCTAATTCTCCAAATTTCATTCAGCCTGGGACTGAGCGTGGGCGGGGCTGACCACATCGTGACTTGTTTCGATTTCAAGCGTGTTTTACAGCAAGGCAGATGAAGCCGAAAACTCCTCGCTGTGGCAGTCTTAAGTTTTTGCTGCTTCTGTCTTGTGTTGTCCGGTAAACTACAAATTGGATCTGGCCCTCGCAGCAGGACAAAGCTGCTATTTATTTGAAAATAATATGTGATCAAGTTATAGGGCCCACAGTGTGCAGACAGAAATGGGCCTGTATCCACTCACCTACTTAGAACCATCTTATAACACTTAATTGAAGGTTAGGGCAGCTTTTAAGCACTGTGCCGTTGCCAGGAAAGTGCTAAGGTGAGTGTTTGATGGATGAAGCGACCACGGGGTGAAAGAAGGCTCTCTGTTCCGCAGCTGACATTTAGGAAATGATAAAGTCAAACTTTATGTTCTCGGAAAATTGGGCAAAGGACACAAAACACATGCAGTCTGTCTCCACAGTCCCTTTCCCACTGGTCACACAAACATTTGGCTTTTGTCATTTGGCTTCAATCAGCAGTCGCTCCCAGATCCAATGACTCAGCGGCACACACTGGTTTTGATCGGCTCCGGCTCTGATTGGCAGTGATGGAGACCGGACTGCCGTAGTTTGTTGAGATCGTGCTGTGAGACGTTGAAAAAGGGGAAAGAAAGTCCGGACCTTGCAGAGAGAGAGAAGAAATGGATTCTTCTACTTACGCATTTTAAAAATCCGATGCTTCCCTGCCAAGTTTTGGTATAAATACAGGAATGATGCATTTAGAAATCTTGTCTGTGTGTGGCGTCGTATCTTTGAGATGTCCCATCGGCTCACGGTGAGGTTTGTTGTTCTGTCGAGCTTCGCTGAACTCGGAATAAACTGGCGAACAGCTCTTTGAGCGGCTGTGCGGCTCCAGGGTTCTGTGGACTGACTCCAGCAGCAGATCTTTACTCAACTCCTGCAGCTCCCGTTTACAGTTTCAGGAGAAGAAGCTGTGGCGAGCTGTGGCATCGCACCGCCCGTTCCCACGGGCATTGTTCGTATCAGTGTCGCTTCCACCGAACTCTTTCAACTGTGCAAACTCGCCGCTCCGTTTTGAAGGATGCGCACCACCTGTTTGTGAAATCTGGCCATTAGCATAATCAACACCCTTAAAATTGCCGTATCACAATTTGGCAGATGAGTCTATAATCATATTAGTGGACCCGCCACAATTAGACAATGTTCATAGTGCATCTGTTGACGGTGTTACATCACGGCACTGCAGCACAATGAGCAGAATACAGAGGTAACGCTTTCAGCGTCTTTCTGAAAAACGAAGCTGCTCGGCTGTCGAGGGGACAGCGTTCATTGAGATATTAGACTGGTGAATGTTCCAGGCTGCAGTAGGTGATGATGCTGGATGGTGATCTGAATTAAGGCCCCGAGGCCGTGAGAGGAGTGAGCCACTGAAACGCATAAGCTGTTGTGAGCCAGTAAAAAAAAAGAAAAAGAAATTTCACACAAAACAGGGATGCCATGATGGGGCCGATGGGGAATACAAAGAATATTAAATTATGCATTCCCTTTGTCATATATATTTAATTTGTCAAATCAATTTCAATATCATATTTACTCATATCGAACTATTTTTCCTTGAAGGCGATGAAGTCTCGTACTTCAGGCCTGCAGATTGAACTCATACACAAATTGCGGATTGGTAAAAAAAAAAAAACCTTCTAAATTCCAAACATGTGCTGCTAAAGTACAAACCTGTGTTCACAACCGGACCTCGCACGAGCTCCATTGTTATTATGGATCTTTAATGCACTGAAACTAGGGCAAGAAAATGCCCTTTGCTGCACTCGGTGCTGTTTTTTTTTGGGATGTGAACTGTGCATCCCCATGACTACACATGCATGCATGCGCCCACACTGAATTGATTTCTCTCCCTTTCTCACTTGGCGTCCTCCCCGACCAAGCCAGGAGAAACACAGAGAGCTGGCACACACTGATTTTTTTCCCCCTTGCACTCATGCATGTGTCACTAATGCAGCAGGGTCTGAAAGGCAGAGAACGCTTTCTCCGTGTCCTTCTATCGCTGTAGCTTTTTGTGCCGTGGCATTCGGGGAGCGGAATTCACCCATCTCTCTCTCTCTCTCTCTCTCTCTCTCTACTCTGCTGCAGTGCCTAGATTGGCCTGATAGCTGTGTGCGCGGAACAACAACACGCGCTGTCAGCGAGCCTTGACTAGGCTTCGGTGTGGAAATGGGAAGAATAATGAGTTATTACAGGGTTATCTATGTGCATCTCCATGTCATGACTGTGTAAGCAGCTCTGCTAATCTCATTAGATGAGACAACTTGTTAGAGATGTTTTCTGATTTCCTCCCTCCTCTCCTACTGTGTCCACAAATAGATTTCAGATCAGTGTGTGGAGATTAAATGACTTGTGATTTTAGCCCCCACAGAAACTGGTTTGCATGGGAGCGCTGTGCGCGCGGCTGCTGTGTGCTAACAGTGAGAAACATCTGACTCCTGTTGTTTCTAAATATATGCACCATGTTTTACACCCCATCTGCATTGTATAGCAGCCCCAGAGCTCGCTTCATTTTTATATATTCAGTGAGCGGTGACAGCCGGAGACAAAGAGTGCGCTGACTTGAAGGAAGGGAAGCTCCGTAAGTACAAATCAGATGTAAAGCACGTAGGCATGGCCGGGTCAAACGTATAAGCCACACACACACACACGCACAAAAATATGACAGTCCAGCCATGAAATGTGGAAGGATGGGATGCTTCTATTCTTGGCGACATCTTGCCTGTGACAGCCAGATGGGATGGCTGAAACTGATTTTTTGGGCCAGGGGAAGCCACAGAGAGGCCGCAGTTGCATTTGTGACAGACAAATTATCGCAAGGGGTGTACACCCCCCTGAGGGGAATCAGAGGGATTCAGAGCAAAGAAGGAGAGAAAGAGTGACACAGAGGGAGGGAGGGAGAGAGAGAGAGAGATAGAGAGGGAGAGGGACCTCAGTCTGAGTGCCTAAGTCTTGCAGAAACAAATTAGCTGTGAGCTGTGAGGGTATGGGAGGTGAAACTGAGATGGATACGCACATCCCGGCTAAAGGCAGGAGGTGGGTGGGAGCTTACTGCTTACCCCAGCCCTTTTCATAGTCTTCCAGTGCAGCAGATCACGAGCTTACAAGCCTTTGAGTCTGGTTTAGAAAAGGATATGTCCCCGATTACATCTGATTGTAGCTCCAGCACAAAGGCAAACAATGTGCGTGGTGCTCGTGTGCACACCGAGTACAAACATGTTGGCTTAGCTGCACGTGGGCATCCTTTAAATATCAAATGTTTCAGGCCCACTCTGGCTCACAGAAAACACACCTACAGGACATGTCACATATATGTGCAGTGCACAAACTACCTTCATAGCATGCACGCTCACAGAGCTGAGGAAGCTCATTAGGCGCCACACACAGAGCACCTAGTGGGCAGCAACCTTTTTTCTCTGACCGAGAACATCAACAACTCTTTTAATCTAAACCCCCATTAATGAACCACATCCAGAGGCGATGCTAGAAAAAAAACCTCCCCTTGATGTGCTGTTATTCCTGCGCACCCACTCGAAATTATATCGCTCTTCCTATTAGAGGGACTCTCCCTGTTACCAATGTCTTTTAGGGTCAGTGGTCTCACCAGCAGCGGCAGCGGCGTCCAAGCTGATTAACTATTGTACCAGGCATGAACGTGCCAGGCCGGGCATTGGCTCCGACAGCGCAAACATATTCTCCTAGCTGTGCCTATGTCACTCGGCGAGCGTCTGACACCACTGTTCCCCGCTCGGCCCATTGTGCCAGTAGCCCCCGCAGCCAAACACTTCACAAGCTCTAATTCAAGGCGGCACACCATGCAAACACTGGACAAAAATAGGATGGATACGTGTCGCCCTCGCCTTCGCCCTCATTCTCGGGCGCACGTCAAAGATTGAGGGAGAAACTCCGGGCGGCGCCGCGGACGTGATCCCTGCACCTGACTGTGGAATCACTCTCCTGGTGCCCTCTTTCTAGACGTATTGAGTGTTTGTGCTTCTTTATGTGCTTGTGTACCAGTGACCTGTATGCTGAGAGGCTCAGTGGAGAGAGAGAGAGAGAGAGAGAGGACGGCACTGTCACAGCAACCCATCCCCAGAGAGCACTATGTCTGCCTCCCCTGCCTCATGCTTCATACTGGAAACTGCCACTGAGTCGATTACTGTGGCGCGCTCTTTAGCCACCGCGGCCACTTACTGTAAGTGGACGTCGAGACAATTGGGTTATGACATGTCCTGCCTTACAGAACGCTTGGAAAAGTTCCATTGGCAGCAGCAGCAGCAGCCCCCCCCCCCGAATATCTCCCGCGACAAATCAAGTCAACTGGAAATCCCAACAATTAAGAGCTATTTGTGCCGCCTAGCCTAACGCAGCACTCGGCCACTGAGCATTGATCTGCTGCAGGAACTAATCCGAATCAATCCATTGTAAAGTTTTTATTTCAATAAGGAATTACACCGGGGCTGCTGAGATGTTGACTTTAGTAATAAAGATTAAAAATGTGTTGACCGAAGGCTTCATCAGTCTGAGATCCTTCGTTTCTGCCTCCGCGGAACAAAAGCATGCTGACTGCACATTTATGCGCCCTGCAAACTAGAAGATATATCTCAGCGAGACAAACAGACAGACATATGGATGAACTAAGCCGCCGACATCTATCCTCATTGTGTCACAGGCGGAGGGGAGGAAAAAATAAAAAAAAGGGGAGGTCATGGGAGGATAAGAGGAAGGGAGGGTGGGGGGCAAGAGGGAAAAGACGACTCTTAAAATTCCTCTGAGGGTGCTATTGTCCCAGGAGAGTATTCAAGGCAGGCAAAGGCTCTGCACAGGAAAATGGAACTCGGCATGCTAACTGTGACTTTGCATTCATTGCGAGGGAGACATGAGCGTCTCAATGCACAGGGTGACTCATGCAAGCGTTTCATCTGCGATACGCGCCGGTTTTGAGCTCAGGCACAAAGACTCTGAAATGATATCAGAATAAGATTTGGTTGAATTAAATTTCCCAACGCCCAGACGTTTCTATATGGGTAAGGAAAATACTCCGCATTCATCACGGGAGTGGAGAGACAACTATTCTCTTCCTGATCTAGATTTTACATAAATAACCTGATTTTCGGTTCAAACTAAGCAGATCTGAAATAATTGTGTGATTTCATTGTTGACGAGGGTTTGTTTTTATGAGCGTTTAAGCCTCATGTGGAGGAGAAACAACTTTCCCGATCTCATCCGCGGCCGCGACGGCACAATGGCTTTCGGAACAGTTTGCTCAAAGCATTTTCATTTAACTGTGTTTTGCACGGCTCTGCCCACCCTTCTATAGGGTCATATTGGCTTATGATGCTCTGCAACTGTGAGTAAATATAAGCTTGTGTATTAGATTTGGGGCCTGAGATGAAATCTAATTTCTGTGAGCTGAGCGAGTGCGATTGCTTGGCTGATACACATCCACACAATCCAAGGCCACATCTGGCAGGCCCCATCAAATATACATGAACCTCAGGAGATCATCACACGGCTGAACTCCCAAGTCCACGGTGCAGTTTTGTTCTTGGGAAGGTGTTTGATAGCGGCGCCGACATTTACTTTGATATTTACTCGATCTGCGCAGATCAACACGGCGAGACTTCGCCGAGCGTTTGCCGACGTCCCGGCTACTGTCCGGTCTCCTGAGGACGCCACGCGGACTGAGAGGTGAACATTGTAATTGAGGCCATGAAGCACGAAGATGACTTGTTAGTGAGAGTTAATTTCAGTTATTGGGGTAGGCAGCTGATAACAGATTGATAGTGTCACATCCCATAATGGAAGGTAATTAATATCTTTCACGCACATCTCCATCTGGTGCAGCGACACGTACTGAATTTCAGCAAGCAAAAAAACAAAAAAAAAAAACAATGAAGACAGAAAACATCTCAATGCCTGGCGCTGTGTCAACCTCATTTCAGACCAGCCGGCCTAATAACACGGACTATATACGTTCCCATTTCGCAGCAGCGCTGCAGCCCCGGATTTCGATTTTGGCAGGACAGTATGAAGTGTATTTTTACCTCCCTGTCAAGCTCTGAAAAGGCCAAATGGGTGGTGGTGGACAGTTTCTTCACCACCTCAATACCTAAAATTGTGTTGGCTGCTTCCAGTGCAGCGGTGGTGCAGGGAGTAAAACGCAGAGTGACAGGCCGAGGTCCCGGCACAAGGGCGAGGGAGCTGTGAGCTGAGCTGTGGCGAGGAACAGCGCGTCCCTGCCCTGGCAGCCTCATTCACTATTTATTTGTGTGTCTCTTGTTGTGTGCGTTACGTGCTGCCACGCTTGCCGTCGTGTTTGCTCGCGTGGCGCGGGTCCCTGCGTGGATGCACGCGCTTGCGTTCTGGTGAACTTTGCGCGCCGCGTCACTGAGGTAAGAAAAGGCGCTCGATACTCGTCTTTTCCGCCTCGGCGGCCACACTTCCACATTAGCGCTGTTTCAAATTCAAACCGAGCTGTAGCCGTTAGTGGAGAGAAAATACTAGAAGGAGGGAAATAATATTATTGTCGTGTGAGAGCGTGCCCTGTCTCCTCTCATGTTTTTTTTTTTTTTTTTGCCCTCTTTTTCATGGTAACATGCCTTTGACTGCAATCTGTCCGTTCCCATATCTTCCTGTATATTCTCTCCTCTCTGTGTTGCCTCTTGCTGCCAGTGCCAGTAGGCACACAGCTGCAGCCACATGAAATCCCCCAGAGTGCCAGAGTATGTGGACCTACATGTACACATGGCCTCTGCGCGTGTGTGTGTGTGTGTGGCTGAGCTAAGGTGAGCTGAGCAAGAAGGTGGGGAAGGGGGGGGGGGGCTGTTTACACAGGCCAGCCTATAATGATAGTCAATCCCCAAGGTCTGGACCTGTTATGGCCACGGCTGCATGTGTGTGTGTGTGTGTGCTCATTCATACATGTTTGAGCAGTGTGTGAGCCTGGTGCTGTGTGTGTGTGTGTGTGTGCTTGTCTATCAGTTTGACTGCTCACTGGCACGCTCCACTTTCTCAATGTCAAGCTAACACATATTCAACAGCAACTAATGTCACAACACTTGACACATGTTTCACCCACGGATATTCTCTTCCAGCTCTCATTCACAGTGGCACTAGCAGCTCCATAGATAGAGCCAATGTAATTGTCAGCTCCCATCACTACCTGACGACCTGACACTGGTCTGGTCTGTCACCCACAGCTCAGTCAGGGTTCAAGATAACTTTTCTTTACAGGAGAAATGACATACCAAGTCATTTTCACGCACTGACTATTACTGTCTTTGTATATGGCGCAGGTAGGGGGATAATGGGTCTGAATTTCAGTTAGTTTTTATTACAGAGCACAAAACTAAATATGAAATACACAACGGCTCAGTGTCATTTAGCGGCTTTAAGAGGGTCTTGGCTTTGTGTGCACTTCTAAAAAGCAGAAACCTTGAAACTTGTTTTTTCCAGTTTGGATGAAACCGTTATCTATTTGACGATGCAGTGTCGAGACAATTAGCCGTTGAAAATAAGCTGTTGCTAAATCAGAGAAATACTGGCTGCTGGTGGCGTTCAGGTCAGAGGTTTTCATCAGAGGTAATGATTCCTTGCATTGTCATTAGGTTTATGGTTGTACTGGCCTGTTATAAGGATATGAGAATTTGTTTTTTATTTTTGAAAGCAATGTTAACTTTATAGCCAATCAACATTATTTGATTAAAGGAGCCATAAGACAGAAGCGTTCAACTTTGTCCTTTGCCAGTTAAATTAGACTTTGCAAATTAAAATCTGGTGAAGCTCAACTGTGTCGCTGTGGAGTTTTCAGCCAAATTATTGAGGCTTGCAATAAGTAATTAATAAATAAACATTTGGCGACATCATAATTAAAGTTACAGAAATACCTGGTTGTTTTATTCAAACCAGTTTCCTGCATTCTATTTAAATAAATTTTCCTTTTAATGTGGAAAATAAAAGCACACTTTGATCATAAATCCCATTGTAACATCATGTGATTGTTTAACATCATATGGACACATTTTGAGGAACAGTGTGGATCTGGATGAATGAAATAAATTATTAAATAATCAAGTAATTAATCAGCCTTGAATACCTGTAATCTACCAAATTAAATAAATGACAGCCCAAGGTGCTTCACCAAATGCATACCAGCATTTTACAAGAGGTAAATTGACAAAGAACATTCGGGCTTGTGCATTTGCAACCTTGCATCTCCGGCGGTTTCTCTCTCATCGTATCCCCTGTCCTCAAATGAAAAGATGCAAGGCTGAGAGTGTTTCTTAAAAAAGATGTTAATGAATAAACATGTTTTTGCTCACAGTCGCGCTGTCTACTTATCCCGCTCGTCTTATCGCAGGTGACAATATTTTGTATTCTGCGTGTGCTGTTCTGGAGCAGATTTGCACATGACAGCAGAGCCTACGGGTTGCTGTCATTTACTGTAAATAGCTCAGAGCATATCAATTCTAGCACGCATTGATTTCTGTCAATCTCCCCCCACGTCGCCGTGCACTCTGTGTGTGTGTTTCCGAGCAGGGAAAATGTTTGCGAGTAGCCTTTGTTAATTCATTGAAGAACTTCCACAGTAACATGTTTTCCTGTTTGAATTTTAATCAAACACGGGCCACCCTCTCTCAGCCAGGAATGAGTTTGGCTTTGACAAGGGTGCAGTGTTTTTTGGCTCAGATCTGTCGCTGTTCCCATGAACACCATCAGATATGCACGGTGCCATCTCTGATGTCGCAGCTCTCCATCGCGCTCGCCAGCTCCATCAGTTTTGACACAGAGAAAACAGACTTGTGCTTTTGGGTTTCTGACACATTATGGGAGTACAATCAGGAGCGTTTGAATAATTTAACATTGTACTGCTTGGGGGGAAATTTGAAAAGAAAAGAAGAAAACACCAAACTAACCCCTTCTCTTTTTAGAGTTGGAAGCGTGCAGCATCATCCATCTGTCCTCTAGGATTCAGGGAGCCCGTGTTGTTCTATATCTCAAGCGTGCTGCATGTTTTGGTACTGCAGATGCCGGCGGCGGTCTCAGAGGGGAACTCAGGTTCCCATACACCCCGTGGCAGTCCCACGAGTTCGGGGTCAGAGGACAACGCAGGCTATATAAGTAGTTGATCCATAGAGGGAAGGTTTGTTCCACAAAACTCTGTAATAGAGACCAGAGGGAGAGGAGGAGTTGCAGAAGCTGTAGACCTGCAGCACAGAGGCGCTGTTTCCCATCCACTCTCCCTCCCCTCTGCTAATGAGCATTCTATTAGCAGCTAGGGGACGGATTTAGGCAGTTAGGCATACGGAGAAGGCTGGCTAACAATGCAAGTGGTTAGCTAAACAGCTGTTCTCTCTCTGCTGCCACCTCCCATCCTCGGCTAATGAAGCCCTCACCGATGAGCAGGAGTCCCGGGACATGTCGGAGAACAGCCAGAGAAACCCAGACAGGGATGCTCAGTCACTCAGAGGCCTCGTAAAAAAGAAAAGAAAAAAAAAACAAAACAAAAAAAACGAGCGTGTGGAGGATCGTTTCAGCGACGGGACAAGCGAGGCTCCAATTAGACAGTGGCTCAGAGGGGAACCCTAAGAATAGCACATTGGGCAAGCAAAGATATATTTATGAGCACTCTGTGCCACTCAGTGTTTGGAGAGTAAACACTCCTTTGCATTGTTTTTCCAACCGGAAAATGGCAGCGGTCTGACGCCTTTCGCAACGGACAATAAACAGATCACCGCGATGATTTTTCTGAAATGTTGTGTCGCTACATTTCATTATCCGCTGCGGTGTGAGTGGTGTTGGCAGTGGTGGGCATCGATCAAGATTAGTGGCATGCCATACGGGTTTGTCAACATGTGAAATACTGCGGCGGGTGCCCGCTCTCCAAACAGCCTTCACTAGAAAACAAGGAGATATGCTTCAGGAGTGATGCCTATTTTTCATTTTCTAACGACGTGCTGCCGCCGCCGCCGCACTGTGCTCGGCGAGCAAAGAGCAGTATTTGTTTTGGTTAAATGTTGCGTCTGTCAAAGTCGTGACTGTCGTGCTGAGGCCCGGGTCACCTTCTAATGATACATGGGTTAAGATTTACTTTGCATGTATTATTCTTCCTTCCCCCTTTGTGGAGCTGTCAGAGCTGCCTCTTGTTGTAAATGAGGGGCTGTGCTGAACGCTGGCCCGCATCACAGCTCAGGTGGGAGGTGTCGGCATTTAAGCTGCCGCTTATATCTCCTGGTAATTAGCCAGGTGTGCATGGATTTCCACACGCTGCTACGTCCTGCCTTGTGTCGCATACTAAACTGCTCATCACGAGGAGCTTCTCACTTAATGTTGGCTTTAATCTGCATTGGCTCACATATGGATATGTCGCGTCATTTCACTCCTTCTCCGCGTTCCTCTTTCTCCTTTCCAGACAGAAGCCCCACTGGTTTTTGATCCACATCGTTGCCGTGCTTTGTCAGCAAATACACCCTCAGCACTTCCTGCAGCTGCTTCACAATAAAAGCCTTCCAGCTGTTCGGGGAGCATACTACGTTTTTGTCTGAATCCTTTTCTCTCGTTGCTGGAGTGCTGCATCAATGTGGATCAATCGCGCAGTTTTCTACTGATATTGTACAGTGACAAAACGCTGACAGCCTTGCATGTTGACTCAAGTGTAGACGCCTGCTGTAATGTCAAAAAAAGTTTCTGCTGATTGTAGTCGATTTGTTTCTGGAGAGGAAGTGGCTGTTTCAAATCCCTCTTTGTGCGACGGTATAAGAAACAAGATTGTTGTTGAGATACCAAATGTATTTTTATTCAGATGAATAATCCCCCAAAATAGAAACAGTTTGTATAATGAAATCCCACAATAGTTATAAAAAAACAAAATAAACGAACATGACAATTTGTGTCTGGTGTTTGGATTGGGAGAGAAATGTTTAAATCCTGCTCATGGGGGCTTTAAGGTGGCCCAGGAGGGTTTTTCCTGCTAAGCGCCTGCACAGAGAGTTGAATTGTATCTCTCAGTCCAGCCACTGTGGACTAATCTTTTAATATTTCTGGACGACTTGGGCATTTTGGGGGCATTTCTACGAAGGCAAATCATTTTTGAATTATCTTTCTGACTTGGGAAGGCGGTGCACAAACCTCCAGCGGTAACACGGGTGCTGCTCATGTGCTTTTGTTCTCCCTGATTTTTAATCCAACACCTCCAAGTCATTCCTCCTCTCACCCCACCGTCAGTGTTTGCCAGGTGTGAATGACTTGCTGTCTCATGTGATCAGATGATCAGTCGTATACCAGCTAGTCGGTTTGAAGCATGCACCCTGCCATTTCAGCCCAGTGTAACCTGCGGAGGCTACTTGCTTCACTTCCCACTGCATTTTTCACCAACTGGTTTCCTCTCCGTCCAGATATTACGCAAAACGTAGAATTTACTGTCCACAGGACGGTGAAAGTGTCTTGGCACATTGGTTATACTCGTCACTAACAGTTGCATTCTATTTGGTGAGTCGCTCTCTTTTACAACTGGAGAGGATCTATAGCTTGTGTTACCTCCCTAAGCTAAAAATCTATTACAGCCTTGCAGGCCTGAGAGCTAAAGATTTAGTCTTTTTGTCAGGTTGCACAATGTTGGCCCTTTATAGTGGGGGATTCTGCTTGTCAGCATGTTTGCCGAAGTTCCTCTCATTGGGGATTTCATTGTGCTCAGACTATGCAAATTTCACAGCGAGGGCTAATGCATTTGCACTGCCCAGAACTGAACGTCTTGGTAGGGAGGCCGCAGCTTGAGACTGCATATGTTCCCTGCACCCGCACAGTGGACTGTTAAAACTTACATTTGCAAACAGTACATTATGTTTGGCGTATGGCTCCAGATGTGTTACAGGCTGTTGTTCAGCAATCTGCAGTAATTCATTCATGTTTTTTTTTTCATCACGCAGTAAGACATTCTCTAGACTGCATCAGGCAGAGGGGATATACACCTGTGTGTAACCCAGGTTAGTGGAGTCAGGGAATTGGGATTTTAAATCTTAAAATCTTAAATTCAGTTTAATTAAATTTAATAATAACAAGTTTGGTCACACACAGTCATTAGTTTTAGTGCAAAGAACCACAAAGAAGCAGATTCAGGCGACACGAGTCCAGATGATGATGTAATCAACCGGTGCGCGGGGGTCATCAGTCGGGGGGGGGGGGTTACACGTCGTTCAAGCTGAGGTGGGTTACACGTCGTTCACATCCTATTTAAAAAAAAAAACAACTTGGAAGTTTCAGAATCACCATAAAGATGAGCCTGAAAAACCTGTTAATGTTCCCACTCGGCAGCAGACGATGCACATAAATCACATGTTGTGCAAACCTGCGAGATAGATGAGGAATGCGGCGGTGCTCTCAAGCATGGCGTGCCTTCATACAGCAGCTCCACAGTATCTGTCTGTTCCTCAGAGCGGGGATGAACAGATGCACAGACACTGAAGGACTGACCCAGCTCGCTGCGGAGGTGAACTGTCAGCAACGACACGCAAACACACAGCGCTCGTGGTCATCATTAAAGGGCAGAGATCAGTTAATTGCAACACAATCGCTCGTCTGGCTGACAAACACGGAGACAACAAGCAATCTGGCCGGTAAACACACTTAGTGAGCAGATTCTGCTGCAACACTGGGTTCAAGATGGAAGAAGCAAAATTGCAGTGCAGTGAACAGAAAGATGCAGAACAGACGGCGAAGAAGAAAAGACGAATAGAAATAATGAAATGTGAAAACAGCGTATGTGAGCGGTGGCAGAAATTGGGCCAATATGTGTGGAACCAGAGGGAATGAAGGGAGGGTGAGAGAAAGCGAGAGATGGAGAAGGTGTGAGAGGAGGAGGGAGGTCAGCAGAGATGCGGAGATGGGCGGAGGAGGAGGGGGAGAGATGAGCCCCCAGTGCTCAGCTGTCAGAGCTTCCTCTGCAGGTGGGGCAGGAGGAGTGCCAAGTCCCTCTCTCCCACTCACACAGACACCCATGCATCGCTCTATAATGGATGCTTTACACTGGTGCCAGAGAGAGAGAGAGAGGGAGACATGGTGAGAAGACGAAAAGAGAGACATGGGGGGAGGGTGGGTACTGGAAGAAGAAAGAAAGAAACTGCTATGAGGAACAGGGAAAAGGGAGCCGGGGGTGGGGGTGGGGGGGTGGGGGGGGGGGATAGAGGCAGCGCAGAGGAGACAGACAGGCCGATATTTCCATCAAGTCATTAAACCAATCAGGAGAGGAAACAGACGAGACCGTCTGGGAGCAATAAGATGCAGCTATTGGTTTAATTGATCTCAACCCTAACAGGATCAAACAAAGACGGGCCGCACCGCTGCCACCCCAACCTCCGCCGTCGCCGCCTGTCACTGTCCATTAGGAGGTGCATATAAGAGTGCCCTTGGCAGTGATTTATCAAGAATCATTCGTATATGGCATCTACCTGAACTAATGACTCGCCGGCGTCTTCACTGGGGATTGCGGGTCATCAACAGATGACATGTTCTGTCGTCACCTCGTTCATCGGCTGCGATTAGATTTCAAAAGCAGTCGTGGCGATAGATCACCAGATGGGTCTCACCGTATTGTCTCGCAGGATATCGCCGAGATGAGCCTTGCGTGCCACGCGTCGCTCAGGCCGCCAAACCTCATCGGTACAGTTGTGAGTGAGGCGCCGCAGGTATATCGTATCTGTGCAATGCGCTGAGCTATTACTGTGCTTGATGGAGGCATGGATTTACTAAAGTACTCAATTATCCCCCGCTTCTTTCTCTGACCCGCTGCTCGGCTCTTTAACACCTATAATTCTATGCTTTATTGGCTCAACTACCTGCTGCAAGCAGAGGCAGACTGATGGCTTGGACTACCTGAATGAACTGCCTTCACCGTTTTCGGGCCATTTGTCAATTCTTCATTCCTCCGCACTCTTCTGGCGAGGGAAAGGTAAAGCTGCCTCCCTTTGATGGACAGCCCGGCTGTATATTGTGTTCAGGAGTGTTACCTCAAACTGGCAATCTGACCTCAGTGGAGTCATCTTTATCCTAATGCCGCCCCTCTCCCCTCGAATCACTCCGCAGGGTCTCCCCTTTTTCTTCTGCTTGATACATTTTCTGTTTGTTGTTGTGAGTAGTTAGGCGAGAAAAACCTATTTGCTGCCTGAATTAGGCCACTTCCAAGTTCAAAAGAAAGTAATAACTTTTCCTCGGTGGGTTTTCCCGAATCTTTGTTTTGTTAAATTAAAGATTCTTTGCCTCTGCGACACAAAGCCACGGGCAACGCCATTCAAAGAGCAGAGGGAGAGAGCCGCACAGGCCACTTGCTAAAATCAGTTTGTGTTTTCCACACAATGACGGCCACAGTGTAAGGCAGACAACAAAGCTGAGAAGTCAGCGTAAATAAATACACGCATTCTGGCCCCACAGTGAAGGCATCCCCCTGGTTTAATTATCGCCCTTGTCAATCGAGGTGGAAGAATACAGCACCTGACAAGACGCGTCCCCATTCTCTCATCTCGCATAGGCCTTTTTCACACCCTCAGACGCACAGACACCTTTCAGCAAACAGGCACATTAAACCTTGAGATGGAGGCCCTCTGTTGCCCCAAACACCCAGGTAACTTTACAGTGTCGACTCGCTGAATGCCTTTGACACCTCAGAAATGGGGTCTATTCAACTTTGACAATCATCCCCGTTTTTTTTTTCTCGAGCACAATTCACTCGGACAACAATGGCGGCTGCATCTCGTGTGAATAAGGGACGTGGTTATGCAGCTATCTTTCCCGGTGACTCCAATTCACAGCCCAGCTCTTGCAAGGGGCCTTTATTTAATGACTAAACTGCAGGCGATGGATGGCGGCTCGCGGATGCCCAGGCCACAGAAATGAAGTTGACACCGTGCGAGGATGGATCGCACCCCCAGATCTGTACGGGGGGGGGGGGGGGGGCCGACAGGGGGGGGGGGGGGGGGGGGGGGGGGGCAGTGCAGGCCTGTGGGCCATTCCACATAGAGGAGCCTCTCATGGGTCTCATTTCAGGGAGGAAACCCACACGTGTTATTTTCAAAGGTCACAGCCAGCTGTAACGTTATAGCCAAAGCAGTGATGTAGTGGCGCTCTCACATGCTCTTCCTCTGAGCATCTGTTGGCCGCCTTCGTTGTGCAAGATAAAGGGTAAACTGAAGTGGTGTTTGTATTAGCCTTAGATTATGTTTCAATATTTCAACACAGGGCAATAAATGAGTGGAACACATCTTTACGGTTCCCAGCAGCAGCTGCAGCAGTTACAATGGCGCTCGCGACCGTTAGAGCAGAGGTGAGGAGCTCGTGGCAGAGCAGCCTTTCAGCCCCACAATGGCAGCACTGTAACATCGGCATCCAGAAGCCGCCGTCCACTTTAGGCTTTTAATGAAGTGAGATCGACAGATACAGATTGTTGACTGATGCGAGGTCCAGTAAATGTTCCTGCCTGTCTTATTTTGTTCACGCTGCTTTGTCTGAACGTAAAGGGCATGCGAGGAAGAGCACAGTCATCGTTTTGTGCAGATTCTGCAAAAAATAAAACGCGAGATGGCTCAGGCAAGAAAAGAAAGCGCATGTTATACCTCTTTAATAAATATCAGAAGTGACTGCTACACAAAATATTCACACATATTCCAGGAAGCCCAAAGCTGCGTTAATATATGCACAGAGTTTCTGGAGTGGCTGCACGAGGGAACGTGCACGTCTGAGTTGCTCCTCGCTGTTCCCTGTTGTTGTGAACTTGTGTTACTCGCACATCTCCTGTGGCACTTTGTGAAACTCGGAGTAGTGTCCACATCGAATTTTCCCATCTGACAACATCTCAAATTTGCATACACTCAGATTTTCTTGTTCAACAATTTTAGATGAAATAGTTTTTTTTTTTCTCCCCCAGATAATCAGAAAAGTTTCCAGTTAATTAAGCTTATCTGATTGACAGTGCGATGAATCAGTATAATTGTTAGCTCTTGATAGTTGAACTGTAAACATGTGCATAATGCTTTAAATATGAAAAGAAGCACTTGCAGTTTTATGCACTCGCATTCTATGACACAGTATATCTCTTGATGGAATCTGTTATCTCTGCAGTGCTCCAGTAATGAGGAAAACCAGTAACCTACAAACAAATGTGAAAAATCATTAAATTAATTAAAAACAACATGCATATTTCCTGGGATCGAAGTATGAGGGGAGAACAACTTATTGATCAATGAGGTATATTAATTGGTTAATTGAATCACTCTTCGCACTGAGTGAATTTATTTCTTTATGGAGTCTTTATCAAATTAATACGTCAGATGACGTCCATTCATTGGATTAGACATTCAGCTCCCTCCATCATTTAACCTCCTAATCCTCTAACAAGTGCAGAGCTACATTTCTGGGCTAATAATGTATCTGCCACATTCATTCAGACGCGTGTGTGAGTCATTATAGTTCAGGTTGATGTGTTTCCTCAGCAGCCATTTTGCCTTCAGATGATTCACGGACTGTACACACTTGATCACAAAGGAGATGGCAGTTTGTGTCTCACTCTCGAGTCACTCCGACCAAGGCCCCAGCTTCTCAGCCAATCGGCCGAAGGAACGTTGTACAGTAATACATCAGTTCCTGTGACTTACAAGTCATATTCTCTCCAAGATGACATGAACCATAAATCCACATCAGAAAATCCACAGCAAGTAGTTCACAATGAAGAGCAGCCATTAATAATATCTTTATTATCTCAGATTTGATTTGAATAGAATGGCCTGCAGTGCCGGTCCCTCCAATCCCCTCTGACTTCACGTCCCACAATGCTTCCTTTCACTTACATCGTCTTTTATTCTGTGGACTGAAAGGCTTGTCCCCCTCTCCTGAAAACCCAGTACCTGTCTGCCCCTTTATACGTATGGTTCAAGTGGTTTCACTGGTGTCCTGAGTTAAACAGCCTTGGTAATCATTGCACCCCTGCAATAAAAGCCAAGCATTTAACATGCACATTTATGGTCCTCAATAACCCAGAAGTCTTAATAAAAATGAAAGCTGACATTGGCATGAAGGATCCTCCACACTGGCTGTCTTTAATGTCCAAGACGTTCCATTAAAAGCAGAACACTTCCTCCGAAGCAGAGCTTTTATCCTGATTGCTTACAGGAAGAGAGTAAAAAAAAAGAAGAAACCAAATGACCTTCATTGCCTCCACAACTAGCCCTTCCCTCATGTGTGCTTTGTAGGCAGACGTGCACACACCCAGACCGGTGGGAAATGGACGCTGGTGCCGACACACGCGTGGAGATCCAGTTTCCTGAAGGTTGTGTGGGGTGAAACAGATGTTGACTCACATTAGGAGATATATATGCACAAATGCGCATCTGAGTCATCGAACCACTTTGTATTCTGCACACGTGCGTAAGAAGCCATCTCTTTTGAAATCTCAGCGATCAGGAGATAGTGAATGAGCTAAATCTGCACGTTCACTTATTGCCAGGTAGATAATACACGGGACTGGCGTGCGTCCTTGCTTCTGGAATTCTTCAGCCATTTTCTGTTTGAAGGTAGGCAAAAAAAAAAAAAAAAACGGGGAAAGAATTCTCTCTCTCTGTGGCAACACAGCTGTTGGACTACATTTAATAAGGCGGTCAAAGACACTCTCCTGCTGAGAGAGACTGCTTTTAATGACCATTCTCCTTCCCGAGTCTCAGATGTTGCAGCTAGATCACTTGCCATGTAGCAGACGTGGCAGCCATCTTATTAATAGCGACAAGCTTGCTGCCGACCGGGGAGCCAACACGTGGAGAAGGCGGGGAGAGACTGAGGCGCGCTGGCACACGGGGAGAGAAAGCGCATATCGCTTATGTGCCTTTACTGCGTGCGGAGGCGGGGGAGACAGATGGGTGCAGCGAGGGGGGGAGATTAGATGAAGGAGGCCGGGGCAGAGACCGGGGTCTGAACAATCCAAGCCTCAAGAGAGGGCATCCAGGCCAGCCTACACACAGGCCACGAGGACCAGGCTCCGTGATGGATGTAGCCTGTGACTGGAGCCCCCGGCACGCCCACATGAAGATGCAACTGGGGCCAGTCCAGAGGAGATGGCAATCATAGAGAGAGAGGGGGAGTGAGAGAGAGGCCAGAGGGGCAGGATGATATAGGAGGATCCAGCTTATTAGAAAGGCTTCAGGAGGAGCATCTGAAGTAAGTTGTCGTTCTGCCACCAACAGGCATGAAAGGAGTCTCAGTTCGACAGAGAGTCTATGCACTGTAGGCAGTGATGACAGACTGTGTACAGTAAGAGTGGGAATACTGTCATTAAATACACCGACACACTGGGGACCTCCAGAACAGTGTGTCAGCCCTGATTTACTTCCCCTTTTTTTTTTTTTACCTGGGCTTCGCCTTTCCCACATCTGTGCAGCAGGTGAAGGAGAATGTTAGTGTGAATTATATTTTTATTTATTATATAAGAGCTGAGTGTGACAGCATTCTTTTTTCCTCGGGGGGGGGGGGGGGGGGGGGGGGGTGGGGGGCGTGTTGTTGAAAAAGGTCAGATCAGGATATGAGGGAGGGGCTATGGTGCATTGCGAGCAATTTTCTTTCCTGACTCAATTTACGTTTGAGTGCAAAGTGGGAAACTTAATATAAGGCACTTTTCCTGCGATGCAACAGTGTGCGAACAGAAATAGGAAATCATTACACAAATCCATTACTAGGGGCCACCTGAAACTAGGTGTGCTCATGCCACAGTGTATAATTCATTTCATTATAGATTTTTACTCCAATTTTCACCGCTATGCCGACACTTTGATTTGCTCCTTGTTTACTGCGTTGTCTTGGCAACGGAAACCTCTCACCACTTCTTCCTCGCTTTGGCGGTTAAGACTGTGGACGAGGGGCAGAGCACAGAGGAGGCTGTGAAAGCAGGTGCGAATAGAAATGTCTTCCCTCGGATTTCCTGTTTCATCCTGCAGCCCACTCCAGTCCTAAACTTTATATAATTACATCAATCTGTGGTGTGAGAGAGACTGTGTGAAATCTGATTGCCATTGGTAGCATTCGCAGCGAGAATCCTGGCGTGATAGAAGGCTTCCTGTTTCAATTTCCTAGGATCCCTCAAGTTTTACTGGCTCCTTTTTTTTATCCCATCAGTGGGGCATACATTTTCATTCAGGGGAAAAAAAACAGACCCGGTAATATCCAATTTACTGGAAGGCAGAGGAGATGGTTTCACTGGCAGTATAATAACATGCTACATGGAGCATAGCATTATGGAGTATGAATAAAAAAGGCATTTATGGTGAAAATTCAATCGAAAAGCAGTCATCATTCATCGGAGGAAATCAAGGCAATTAGTAACACTTAAATGCAAATTAGAGAACACAAAACAAATCACAAATCCCTGGCACTGTGTTGGAACCCAGAGAGAAGCCGCTCAAGTGACCTCTTTCAAATGCACGTCGGTGTGCTCCTCAGAAATCCAGCTAGAAAGCTTTGACTCTGCCTGGTGACGAGAAGAAGAACTGTGTGTTTGGATCAGTGTTTGCGGTGCACGCCGCCTCTGCAAGTTTCCTGACCGCAGCATCGCCTGGGAACAATCCCCCCCCCCCCTATAACGCAAGAGCGATTTCTTTAATGTAGTTCACGTCCGTGTAATGTACAATAAAAGCCCAGTGTTACATTCGCAGCCATGTGTGTCCAAAGCAGAGCTGTGGCTTGTTAAGATGTTCACAAGCTGTCTAGCCGAGCTCAACGTAAAGATTTCTCATGTGGAATAAAACCACAACATAAACAATGTGGGAAATCAGAGACATGGCTCGAGACACCGCTATCGATTACAGTCAGGTTTCAAACCCAGCGAGGAAAACATGCAGTGACTCCATCTTAAGGATGATGCCGCGTCCATGTAACTCTGCGGGGTGCACTTGCTCACGCTCAGGCACTTCCTGCAAGAATCTGGGCTCAAGCAGTTGGGCTCCGTCTTAATGGAATGATGCATCAGTGGACCATGAATATGAGGGACGTCTATCCCATGTGTAGGTTAAGCACACACGCTGCATTTAGTCTTGAAGGCATGGCCAGGTTGGGAAGTGAGTGATCATCATGAAGGCAGCTGGCAGATCAACAGCACTGCTTAGGAACAGAACATTGGGAGTGTTGGTGTTTGTCAATTATCATGATTGTGGCCACCACTAAAACTACTCCCTGTTCTTTATTCATCTTGCTCACAAGGAAATGCTTCAGCCTTCATGGTTATTTCTGACGTGAGTGACACCGGCAAACCGGCCCAGTACGTCAGGTCCCACGTGTGGTTTCACATCAGCCCTCGGATTCCATTATCCAGATGGGAGTGAGTGACACAATGATTTAAATGCACCTGCCTCTTAAACCCTTCACTACACTGCGGAGTACAGTAAAATAGATTACTCAATAACCTGTGGCCTGCATCGCCGGGTTTCTAATAACAAGCAGCCTACACACAAGCTGTATCACCCATCCCCCGACCCTGCTGTGCCCTACCTTCAGAGTGGTGGGAGAGGGTGAGCAGGCTGACGCACGAGGCTCCGATCCCAGAACCGAACACGGTGATGCGGTTGGAGTCGCCGCCGAAGAAGCCGATGTTCTCGCTGATCCACCTCAAAGCCTGGATCTGGTCGAGGAGCCCGTAGTTCCCTTTTGCTGCCTGGTCCCCGGTACTGAGGAAGCCTGCGAAACACACAGGGATAAGAGATTTAAAAACATGCAGGACAAAGTCAATCTGATCGATATTGGTTTACATATTGAAAAGGAACCAACACAGAAAAGTGAGTAGTTTATTCCCCTGCAACACAAAAGGTTATCCACCATGGCTGACCCCACCCGGATTTTTACCTGATGAAAATCACTCCATGTGACAGCGGCAGAGTATTCGTGACTTATTAGACGACATGGCTGTTGGTAAAATAGGAGTGTGCGTGACCGCATGTCATCTGCACCTTATGGGAAATCAATGGCACGTCTCCCTGGGTGTACACCTATCATCAGATATATCGAGCACTCCTGATGAAAACCTTACGAAATCTATGAAAACTTCACGGACAGAGAGAGAGACAGAAAAAGACCTGCTAATAAGATTTACAATCACGTTGATGCTGTGAACACCTACACACGGGCTGTGACCTCATTATATTTCCTATCAGAGTCAGCATCTTCCGCTGCCTGTGTCTGGATTCCCTCTCGCGCTCGTGCAGCGCCGCGTACTTTCAGCCTAAACATTTACAACAGCCAGCGTCCACGCACATCTTCCTCCGTGTCCGTGTAATCTCCTATATGATGCTGGAGTTGGACAGCCGGCCTCTCTTGGGCACATCTGAGCTCATGTTAACACACCTCCCTCTCGCAGCTGCTCTCCGGGGCTTAAGCCAAGCTGAATGATGGGTAATCGAGAGTCGCGGGAGAAGATCAAAGGCAAGCTGTCCCTGAAGCCCCCACAGTGGACTCAGTGTCCATCAAACACCTAAACATGCATGCGCAGTGACAGCTGGGAGAGATGCATGGAAACCAAGACCCCCTCTTTAGTGGCAATATTGGCAAACACTTCACAAGCAATAAACGTGATGGTGGTAAATGTTCGCGAGCCTCCAGTGATGGTCCCTCAGCAGTGTTTCTAACATCTATTTCATGGTCTATGCCTCCATATAATGATGAGCTCTCTGTGTTCAAGTCCTAAGGGTGGGTGGGGAATAGTTTTCATACGAACAATGCAAAAAGAAAAGATCAAATTGGTGTGTTTTTAGACTTAGGTCAGCCCGATGATGCACACTGTAGATAACACACAGATAAGAAAGCAGCAGCTCCAGGCTCATTAGCTATTTATGGTGTGTTTGTACAAAACAGGAAGCATGTCTGCCAATGCCTACTTTTTTCTTCCTCCCCTTTGTGTGAATCACAAACTACAGAGGGCACAACCTCGTGCCCCAGCCCCGGCAGCTTGCCTGCCTCTCCCCGTGGTGGCAGCAACAAAGAGGGTGGGCAGGGGAAAGACCGGGCCTGATCATCGATAGTGGAGAGGCAGTGGCAGAGGAAGCAAAGCAGGAGACAAATGGATCAACAGATGGTCTCCTTCAGACGCATCCCTGAGGATGACAGAGTGGCAGGGCGCACGCAGGGAGAGCGAGAGAGTGAAAGAGACAGGCAACAGAACAGAGACGGACACGGACAGAGGGTCGACGGGATCCATGTGAAGAGCTTTTTCCTTTCTCTGTTTCTCATGCGACTGCTCCTCACGCTCTGGCATAACCAAAGGACAACAGCTTTTTACAACCCTCCCCTGGGTGGCTGCGGGGGTGGGGTGGGGTGAGAGGAGACGCGGCTCTCCCAGAATAACCCTCATTTGCGAAATGGTTCACACTTCACCAAGTGTATGTCAGAGGGGTTAGGAAACGTCAGGGGACTGGCAGGTAAAAAGGATTCCATGCGACTGTTAGCCAAATTGAAAATATATAATAAACATTATCTGTTTGGCACTGCAGCGCGAGGCATTACTAAATGACAAAATGTAAATCATTAGAATTGGACGCCCAGCTGGCAGTGGAGCGCAACTCAATAGTCTCATCCGCTGCGACTATTTGTTTAGCCGTGTTGATTCCTTTGCGTCTATAAATGAAACTGGTCATTAAACTGTGCATGTGGAAGATAGTATCTTGGACAGGAAGCTCTGCGGGCCCCGTTTAAAAATATCTAACGTAGCCGCTGGTGATGTTTTAATTGGAATGGTGACCAAGAGTATTTTCTTTGCAAAGCAATTATGATGCTAAATAATTGTCTTCATGCATGGATTTTATATATATGGAGATATTTAAAGCGCTCTGTCTCATTCATTCATTCATCTTCAACCGCTTTCCCGTCACTGGGTCCCAGCTGTCAAAGACATGCATGTCTTTGGACTGTGGGAGGACGAGCGGAGGACCCGGTTAGAACATGCAAACTCTGCCCTGCTGGCTCAGCCCGGGATTCAAACCCAGGACCTTCTTATCGCGAGGCAGCAGTGCGAACCGCTGCGTCTGCAGGTGTTCAACCTTTAATTTAATGAATATTTCCTTATGTTCATCACCTTTGTATAACCGCTGGCCTTTAAGTCTGGGTTTGTAGAGGAATGTACAGAAACAGATTAACCGAACTCGTGCTCTGATTACGATCGTGTCTATGGATTCGTTTTGTCGCCTCGCTGGTTGTATTAATCTACATTTCTCTGTCTCTGTCTTCGTGGACTGGATTAGAGATTTGCACATGTAGCAGATGATCCCCGTCTGATCGGCGCTGCGTGGGCTGCACATGAACTGCACTATCTGTTCACAGCTCACACCTACACAGGACCTTGGGATTCTGGGCTTCGGCTCCGTGCTTCTGAACTACTTGGTCAGGCTCGTTATGCGCTTGACTGCGTTGCTTAACCTGACATTCAATTGATGCAGAGCGGTGCTGCCTAACAATACGATTTTAATTATCAGACCGCACTGGCATAGCTTTCATTTTGGTTGGATGCTTGAATTCAAATCAGTTTGCACTTTCTCTTTCAGACGATCTGACCGATTGACTTTGGCACAAAAATATTAATTAAACAATAAAGACCTTGAGTTGATCTGATGAAAGTGAGTACAAATTAATTTTAGAGCGAATACATTTTTTTTTTCCATGGCACTATTAATTTTCTGTTGTGCAACAACCTGCTGATTTATGTTTTTACACTCAACGCATGAGATGAGACGCGAGCCTTCCACTAAATTCACAGGATTTAACACTGTGGTTAAATATGGTTTGCCTGATGCTTTTTTCTCTTTGAAAACAAAACGCTGTGTTCTCCAGCGCGCTCAAGTGGAAAAAAATGTTTTGTTTGTACTGAAGTCGAGCATCAAGAAAAAGAAAAAATGGCCTCCAGTTGAAGTACACATATGATCTTTATTTGTGTCAAATCCAAAATATGTTTAACAAGATCTGTGTAGAAACCAGGTTATATAACAGCGTTTTGCAGATCCTTCAAAAGTCTTAAAAGGCAGTGAGTTCATGAATCAAAAATAAGGCCTTAATTGTCATCAAAATGTCTTAGGATTTTATGACTGTAAATAGTCTCCCATCTCAAAATAAATCATAGCATTTATTGTGACTCACAATAGCGGAACCACCAAAACAGTGACGTGGTTGCAGCCGGGACTTTAGAAGAAGAGGCGCGTCATTCATGCAGCAACTTTGGACAACATGGGAAAGTGTCAATCCAATGAAAATTTGTCCAATCCAGAGTTTTCTTCATGGCTGAAAGAGGTACCAGGCAATGCGTTCAAGGCACCGTGTATTTTGTGCAAGAAATTCTTACAAAAAGTCTTGAATCCAACTTGCCTGAAGATGTAGGAACCCTGTACAAGCATCACTTGTACAAGGTCATTTCAACTGAAAGCATCTCACAGAGTCTCTGTGGTGGAACAGAGGTGCTCAGTGGATCCTGCCCACTTGTGTCATCTTCAGCAGACATGGATTTTGCACGCTGCAAACGGGCTGTATGAGTTAATCACAGTGATCCTGAGCTCGCTCCTCGCGCAGCACAACTGTAATTTGTCTTGACTGATTGCATGATGTCTTTTTGTATCATGCCTCAAAGCCGCGCTGCCTCGACACTGATGCGGTGTCAAGACGCCCAATGAGGAACCTGTGTTTTCTCAGAGTGAGAGACTCAGCGCTGATCTCAGCCGGAGTGGCAGCGGCGAGCACGGACTGGTCGCAGCCGGGTCAGGTCGCGCCTGTCACCTTGCATCGGACCAAACATTGTGTGTATGTGGTACCCCCCCCCCCCCACCCCCACCTCCCCTGTGAGGAACCTGGTCGCCTCTGTCACCTTAACATGAGCTGAGGGTCGGGTAATGTATGCGCCATGACAGCCCCCGCCCCCCCCCCCGCCCCGTGGGTGTGTGAGCCTCCGCCGTGCCGCCAGTAGCAGACACAAACATTCCAGGAGATCACGGATCAAATCACAGTTTCATTAATCCACCACAATCACGGCATCACCTGAGCAGCAGCAATATACGAGTTTATTCCTGAGGCAGCTCGGCGCGTGCTGCCACATAATGTGTTCTGTGATTTTGGATTCGTGGGACATAATTTGTCAATAAGCACACGCCACTATCTCAGTCTAAAGCGAGCGTCTCTGTTTTCCTCCTGCACCGCGGCAGCGATTTCCTTTAGCCATGCCTCTCAGCATTGATATTGCTCTATTGATTATGATTTAAATGTCTGTTTCCTATACGCCGGGCCATAACTCAGAGTGTAGCGGAAAGAGGTGATGATAATGATCGCTCCGACCCTAGACATCTCTCTTAGCCTGGTCTCCCAGATAATGGAATGTGTGTGAAGTAATGGCGGAGGGCGAGAGAGAGGCGAGGAAGGGTGAGGGAGAGGGCAAAAGCTTGTTATTGAGCTGAAGAGTGAGCTTACACATGGACAGATGGAGGGAACGGATAGGGAGGTGGAGAGGAAATGAGGAGGAGGAGGATGGAAATGACAGCAGTGACGTAACGGAGGGAAAGTTTTTTGGTTTTCTGTTGGATCCATTCTTGCTTCTGCTTTGCCTCTTTCGCTTTTTCCTTCTCCCTCTCATCCTCTCCCTCTTTGGGGCTGGCAGTTAACAAGGCTGTCTGTGTCTTAACTCTCCTTTTGGTACCCCCCCCGTCTCCCTCTTGCCCTCTCCCTCTATCTTTTCTCCCCCTCTCCTCTTCTCTGGGGAAATAAAGGCCCACACAGTCACAGCCTTGACAGCCTCCCCTAAGAATCCCCAACTACAAAAGAGATCCAACTTCCCCCCAGCCAGGCCCGGGCTGAATGGGAGCCTCTGGGGTGTGGATGAGAAGCAGTGGAGGAAAGGGGCCACCCTCCACACAGCCACATAAAGGGCCTGTGTGTCAGGCTCACGATGAGCAAGGGGGCATACGCAGCGGTCCATCCACCACACAGGGAGCCATTCCCACAAGATTTCCCATGTTCCTTTTCTCTTCTTTCGGTTGGGGGGTGAAGATTTCAGCACAAGGCCCAGAGATTAAAAAGGTCTGGGTGAAGATATGGGGACAGGTGTGGGTCAGAATGGAGGTGATTGCCACTTGGATCATTGTACAGCTCCCGGTGACAGCCCGCTGCCCAGCAGCACGGCCTGAGCTCAGGCTGAGCGGAGAGCAGGAGGGACAGGGAGAAACACAGAGAGGGAGGGAGAGAGAAGTGCAGACAAGTACAAGAGAGGCTCTTTATGGCGGCCTGAACACTGAAGGCCATTTACCCAACACCACATGCTCGTTTCCGGTGGAAGAGAAAATAAAGACTTGTGTGTGGGGGGGGGGCTTTGATTGTCACTTCTAATGATTACTTCTGAATGAATAAATATAACATGATCGCAGAATGACATTAGAAGAAGAAAGAATTTATGTATAGCCCCCCCCCCCCCCCGCGGATTTCTGCCGGCCTCATCTCAAATCAATATTTAAAGAAAATATCAGGTCGCTGCAAATGGCGAGAAACTCATTTGATGTTCCAGGGGCCCCGGCCCTCGACACTGGGCGAGTTCAAACCGAATGATAACGCGCTCACGCAGGCGCTGAGCATGCGAGCGGGCCGATGACTAACGCAAACCTAAATGCTTCAGTCTGAGTGTGAGGCTCCGACACCAGGCAACTGTGGTGACACAGATAGATGCGGAGTGTGCGTCTGGTATTCTGAGAGCTGAAAGGTGGACGGCGCGCGATGCTGGAGATAGAGCGCCGTGCACACTGCGCCGGCTGTGTACAGACCGAGCCGCTCAAATGGAAAATGTGGTTTATGTGCAACAAAGCACTGAAAGAATCAACAAAAGCAAAATGTCAAGATGGAAAATGTGCGCCGCACCAAGACCAAAACTCATCTGACACGCATCTGAGTCTCTAAAACCCAGATCTCTTCCAGACTGACAAGGCTCTTATTACAGCAGACAGGGATGGAAAGCAGACGTTGAAAGTTAGAGCTGCTGGTGCTGCACGAGGCAGCTGCTGCTCGTCCTACATGTGAGGCTGCGGCTGCTTAATCTGATTGTGTGAAGCGTCCCGGTGGTCAGGCAACACTTTTCAAGGGCTCGGGTGGACAGCGGACCCTGGCAGCAACTACAAATGAGCAGTTTGCATATGTATGACCCCTGGCATCGGAACGCCACTCAATCACTCACACAGCAACCGTGGCAGCCGCTGTCGGCTCCGGGTTTTGCTCGCTCCCTCCCTCCCTTCAGCATCTCTCCCCTGTCAGGATTCCCGCATCCCGAGTCCTTCCCTCCATCTCCCCTCCACACGTTCTCTACTACATCTCTTAATGTCTTTCCTTTCAGTGAATAAAGCGCAGACAGTGGATTCTCAAAGACAGCGAAATGCTTTTACATTATGGGAAGCTTTGCATCTCACAGCTGGTGCGGAGGCGGCACACACGCTCCCGCAGAGCGAGCGAGAGAGGGGCTGGTGTTGGAGTCACAACTGTGAGGTTAAGCAGCACTTTGGTTCCACTTGGAGAAACATGCAGCAGAAATTTCAGCAACAGAAAGCATTTAAATAGAACTCCCTCAGCGGATATCCGCCGCTCCTCTGTTGAAACACAGCAACAATGAGTGGCCGGTGCCCTGCCTCACATTTCTGAGCCGTGGCTGCAATGAGTTCAAA
This sequence comes from Pseudorhombus dupliciocellatus, assembly GCA_016785235.1. Lineage (NCBI taxonomy): Eukaryota > Metazoa > Chordata > Actinopteri > Pleuronectiformes > Paralichthyidae > Pseudorhombus > Pseudorhombus dupliciocellatus. The sequence goes on along the minus strand of JAFBJW010000129.1, from coordinate 856,722 downwards.
GATGTGGTGTGAAACATGACATCAAGTCTGGGTGATGTAACACAAGGGCGTGTAGAGAAAGTCTAGCACCACCCAGCGCAGGGAGGACGGAGCGGTGTGCAGTGATGCGCTGTGATACCGCAGAAGAGATCAGAGCCCGGCTTATCAAAGCACATCAGTGGAGCAGAGTGGGAGAGAAAGGTCATCATTTAGAGGATCTTCAAAGCCTGACTCCTCTCCTCCTCAGGTTGGAGTAGCTCTGATCGCTGGACATAATGAGCTTAGTTTTGGTTGAACCTTCCTCAAGAGAACTTGTGAAATAAGCCATGGCAGCCGCGTTACACGGCTTTTATTCCTGATACTGTGCATCCCGTCTCTTTATATTTGTTCATTTGTAAAACCCGGCCAACGCTAGCTGCAAATCAACGGCGGCAAATTAAGGGAACATCTGTTTCCCCGCGGTTTAGTACTGTGGTGTGTACTGTACGAGTGATGTTTTATTTGTCTTCAGCACAGTATTAGATTTTTTGGCTTCAGACTTTGGCGCCGCTGCCAGTGGGGTTGTGTTCTGATTGGGAAGTTGCTCCAAATTTACAAGAAGCTAGGATTTGTTGGGGAACATGCCATTTGATGCTTATGCATCAGACACAGAAAGAAAAGTTGATGCTGATCCACTTTCATCTGCAACGCTTGTTACGCATCCAATTTCCAACAGAGCCGAGGAACAAATGTCCTGAAATGAGATTTTCATGAGCAGGTCAAATGGATCACGAGTTGGATATAGTATTTCTGTGCCACTAAGCTATAGAATGTGTGTACAACGTTATTATTTGGACTACATCCTGAATACTCTCATTTGAGTATTATTTGCTGAAAACAATTGTTTCCAACTGTGTTTTTAGGATATTATTAACTCTTTTAAAAAAAATTAAGGGCGATCCTTTGTGAGTGACTTCTATTTAAAGATTTGTATCTTCAGTGGGAACAAACAGGCTTGTGGCAGAGTGCCGCAGTCAGGGTTCTGAAGTCAGAAAGTATTGAGAGATAAACTAGCACATTGTTGGTTTTGGCCTTTTTATCGGATTTGTGTTCAATAGTAGAAAAACAGGATATCACACACTTTATCCTTTAAGCTTCTCAAAGACAGAGCAGAGCAAAATGCTTTAAAATGATTGAATGGAGGTTGTCCCCTAACCACAAGGTCGATGGTTCGATCACTGGCTTCTCCATCCAGCGTGGTGAAATGTGTCCTGAACCCCGTGATGTGATGTGTGACTGGGAAAGTGCTGCACGGAGCTGCACTGTACGAATGCGAGTGAATGGGCAAAGCTGTAGTTTGAAGGGGCTTCCAGTGGTCATCGAGATAAGAAAAGCCCAGTGTAAATACAGCCCATTTCACATTCAGTCCTAATGCCCCAGAATACGCTAATGCTAATGGCTCCAGCGCCAGTGAATCGTTAGCAGTCGAGCCTAAACAAATAAAGATGGATTGTGAAAATGTTTTTTTCCCACCCACAAAATATATATATATAAAAAATGAGAATCAATTCTCCGTGATCAAACTGCCAAAGACCAAGGGCAGTTTTAGTTTGGAGCAATTAGGAAGCTTATGTGTGCAACCTGCTTTGCTCGGGTCCGTGGGCTAGTGGATATGAGACTGAACGGCACTGAGCGTGGATGAGTGCGCTGTGTGACGAGGGGAGCTTCCAACGGTGTGTGTGTATTTGTTTGTGGTCTGCATGTGTATAGCGGCGAGCACTTGGCTGTATGCAGTGCAGTGAGGGAGGTATGGATATTAATCACCAGGAGGAGCATGGCTCTGTGGCGCCGGGCGGAGATGGATGGGGTGTGAGTGCAGTGATGTCACCCTGACAAATGGACCGGCCATGTTGGCTGAGACTCGCACATCGCCTCTCATTTCAATTAGTTCCTCACACAACAACCCACCTCACCCGCAATCTGCAGGTTACACACACGCACACACACCCGGCCACGGACACACACACACCCCTGCAGAGCCCCGAACTGTGGCACGCTCTTCTGACAAGATGCACTGATCTGTAAGAATACAGTGGAGCTCCTTTAATTAATCTAACTCAATTATGACAGCACTTTTGCTTGCAGTTCCCAGCAGCAGCAGCAGCAGCAGCCACTCACTGATTACCATTTGTGTTATCAGCCAAGCGCACTGACTAGGTCTACGGCCAGCACACTAGCCAGTGGGAGCTGGCAGCGGGTCTGGGTGTGTTCGTGAACTAAAGACTGGGCACTGCCCGTGCGTTTTCCCACAATATCAATTTAATGAAGTGCCGGAACGATGGCAAGCCGAGCAGTGGCTTGGGCCAGTGGTAATAGCATGCATTTACTCTCTGATGTGGAAAAAGCGATGAGATCGGGATCAGCCATCACAGCGAGCGGCACTTCTGACAAAGTGAGTTCAGGTGTAAAAGGTCCTCGCTGGCTGTTTATAGCCTTGTTCTCAGAAGCCATGACACCGCTAACTAATGGAGCCGGGCTGATTTTAGAAAGTCTGTCGCCCATGAAAGAGGTGTTAAGTGCTGTTTGCTGAGGTCTGATGCTGCTTATCAGAGGCTGTAAGCATTGTTGGAAACTGCCGCCTGATCTTTGACACTGGGAGACGTTCCTCCAAGCCGTCCCTGCTAAACTACCTCTCAGTCACAATCGTGCTCCTCCAGCCTCCGCTCACTTTCTGATGCCTCCCCTTTTTTTCCTCCTCCGCCTGACCTCTGACTCGCTCCGCTGTGATCTTCCTATTCTTCACACTGGGAGGATGGTGCAAGAGGATCACTTTGGTGTAGGCTAGGGCAGCCCGGGCCATGTGAGGCTGAACCGGGTTGCGCAGCGCACCGTGGAGTGCTAAGTTGGGGATTTTATCAGAGCCTCCTGGGGCTCCAGCTCCAGTTCCAGCTTAACATCAGTGGTGGGTATCTCTTCATCTGTCTCTGAGAGAATCAGGAGGTTAATGCCAACTCCATAGAGAGAGAGAGAGAATGTGTGAGTGTGTGAGTGTGTGCTGCACTTTTAATTAGACCCCATCCAATCTGCATTTATCACATTAAAGACATTTAAAAGGTTCCTCAAAATCTGCAGCCGAAGAAAAACAACAAAGCCTTTTTAAACAAAGAGTCATAATTGAGTCCATTCTGCTAAAAAGGTGTGTCCACTCTGTGAACTGGGATCAAAAGAATGAAGATGGGTTTTGTTTTGTGTGTGTGTGTGTGTGTGTGTGTATTTTATACAGCATAGCTCAATAATGCATGAATGGAGTTTGCTCTAATGTAGTTGGAATAGTAGGAGTCTCACTTGCGATGGTACCTCCAGAGGATTTACTTCAAGGTCAAATTCAGGGCCAAGAAAAATATGCTCAGGAAAAAACACTTTCCAACATATCTCTGTGAATAATAAGGCTAATAAGATTTTTTTTTTCAATTCGTACTTTATGCATGATGTCATCATGATAAAGACATCATCATGGTTATATGAAGCAATCATCTGTCATCTCATGCATATGAAGTCACGCTGATGTCACCCATCATGCTGACATAATGGAAAATATCAGCAAACATTCAAAGTACTTCAGGCTGGAGTGTAAATCTGTGGTTCAGTAACAATACCAACCAACACTGAACAGAGCTGATCGCCTCATGGAAACGCGACCTCGTGGTTTCTGTGTGTGCTCTCTCTTAACACACTCCACCTTGTGAGGGTGCTTGGCTCGCTTGGCTTTACATATTCCTTTGTTGATGAAACATGGCTGTTGCCTTAGTGTCAGAACAATTGAGCATGAAAAATGGATGAAAAAGCTTTTGAAATAGTGCTTATGATTACCATAACACTTGCATGGAGGGATTGGGCCTGTCATGTTGCGCTGCATGTTACACAAAGGCCACGCACTGTACAAAAAACACTTGAGCCCATGTCCTTCACGGGACGACAATATTGGAGTCCTGCTCCCACTAAAGGCTCTTTGCGCTCAAATAGCTGAAGTGTTTCCTCTCTCATTTCACTTTTCCATTCTTCCTTTTAATCTGGCTGCTCTAAAGAACTGGGCTCTAACAACAACAACAACAAAAAGGTTAGATCTCCCTTTCTGTTTCATCTCGGCCTCCTGCGATCCCAGGGGACGTGTCTCTGTGCTCGTCTGCACTGCTTGGCTTTGGGAGATTGTGCCAGGCCTCTGTTTGTTTGCCACCCCCCCTCCCTCTTCTCATTGCGCTAAAATCTGCCTGACACTTCGGCAGCATGGCTCAGGCCCCACAGGAGCTACCGTCAGATAAAATGTCACAGTGGCTTTGTTCCCTGCGCCCCATAGGCTGTCCAGACGCACTGTATACCTGAGAGCCAAAGGCCACAGCACAGGGGTGAGGGGGGAGAGGTGGTGCGGCCACTGAGCCACATCCTGTGCCCTCAACATATTCTTTCACCTGGCTGTGTTTTATCTCCATTGAAAAAATGAATTGCTTTGAATCAATAAGCTTCTAACCTGAAACATGTACACATGGCTCCTCCCATAGTCCTGACCACCACTTAACACTGAGTCTGGAACCCTCGCCGTCTACAGTCAAACCGGATCCATTGTCCCCTGAGCAGCAGCAGCAGAGCCGGATCCCGTCTCTGAGCCACACATGACTCGTCTCACTGTTTCCCTAACGAGGCTCGAGTGAAAAAGCCAACTGGTCCTCTCGCAGCCGAGAACGAGGGCGGTTGCCACTGTCAGCTCCTGTTAGCTCAGGCCTCTCTGGTTCACGTTTCAGAGAGCACAAACGTGCTCATTGCAAAAAAAAAAAAAAGAGGAGCTCATCCTTGCGCCTCCTTTCCCCCCTGACTCCCTCCGCCGCCCCCGCCACTACCCTCAATAAATTAATAAAAGAAGGAGCGGCTCTCGCAGGTAATTTGATTAAATACGACATCCCTGCTCAAAAGAGTGTGCTGACGATGCAAATGTATGATGGGATGTTGTCGGAAGGAATTGTCACTGTACTCGAACATGACCCGCGCCCCAGCAGCTCTGCTGTCCTCTCTCTCTATCAGCCGAGCATCACTGCGTACTCCATTTTCCCAAGGACGACTCTGAGTGTTATTAGATGAAAAATACTCCGCGCTCCAGATTACTAGGCCTGTCAGTCAACTAATTTGATGCAATCCCCACCAGATCTCTTCCCTTAACCGAGTTTCTATTTGCTTTATTCGGTGGCAGACGTTCCGTGAGTTCATGTGTTTTGAGCTGTGGCTGCCAGCCGCAGAGGCCCATGGGCTTATCTGGGGCACCCGCCTTTGTTTTCAAAACAGACGTAATGGAAACAACAACACAGGCGTCGACGTTTGTTATCCAACCAAAGAGGTAAAAAAGTGCAACCAATTTCTGTCGAATGTTTTCAAGGAAATCAATTTGCATTCAATCGAAAAAAAAAAAAAAAGGGATTGAAATGCTAAATTACCATATCATTGTTGGGTGCTTTGTAATTGCAATCAAAGGAACTGAATCAATGTGATAACATTTCATTTAATATAAAGCGTATATTCCCATTTGCCCCGGTGAACTCTTTCATCCCCGCTGTCTCCTGCACCCCCCCCAGGGCCCAAGAGAGCCGACTGCAGTTGGGAGGGACAAACCTGCGATGTATGAACAAAATGACAGTGTCACCTCAGTCAGAGGGGAAACCGCTCATTATACAGATTGCTTTGTGGTGGTGGTTGTGGGCAGTCAAGGCCAATGTCACCCCTCTCTCTCTGAGACGGGCTCGCCCTCGCCCGCCTGACACACTTTGTCGCTAACTCGGTATCCTTCAGAGTCGGTTTGCCTCGAGCTTCCAAAGGTGGTTTACTGACTCAACAGCCATGCCAATAATGGAGGAGAAATAGACACGTTCTAATGGAAGGAAAGATTCTGAATCTTATTAGCGGGACATCTTGTTTCAGTCAGTGCTCCAGTCACCCCCTCTGGCTGTTTGATAGCATCAGCAGCAAACGGTCGGCATGTGCAGAACAGAAATAAAGCCAATTGTGTCCATCGAATCACCCCCCTGCACACACACACACACTCCTCCTTCACTTGAGCGTCCACTAACGGGCTGTGCTATGGATAATGCTCTATAATGTCTGTTAAAGCCCTCTGCGGGGCCATCAAGGCATATGCTGATGACAATACTTTCCTCTTGTCTTTGACAGGTTAACTGCACCGCAACAGCTCCCACGTTTGGAGGCAGGTGGCTAACTGCTCTTCCTGCCTCTGACTGGCCCGACTGGCTCGCTGTGCTCAGCGCTGCTACCTGTGGCGTCCTGTGTAGCCGTGGCAGATTTGGACCGAGCTCCTGAGATGGCCGTTATCTCCTCGCCGGCCCCGAAAATCCACCAGCACGTCCTGCGGATCAGCTTCGGCGAGGAGCGGTGAGTGGCAGGTTCCCGCTCTAATTAAACCGACAGCAGCATGAGCCCCGCTTGTGAGCAGTTTTCATAATTACCCGCCCAATTCATTCATTATTTTACTTAACGAGGTCGCTCCATGGCCAAACACGCAGCGGATTGGAGGCCTAATTTAGGAAAATGCCATAAAGATATCTGATACCTGAGGTGCTTTTGCCCGAGCCACCTGCAAAGCATCTGGGTGACGGGGGATCAGCAATAATGACTGAATATTTAGTCTCATCAGGTTTGGAAAGCGTCCGCTAGTGATGTAGGCAAACAAATAAAATTGCATTCCTATCGCAGTGTCCACGAGTTGAAATGAAATGTAAGTATGACCTTTCTAAGCTCCTTAATTCAGCTAAATTGGCTCCAGAGGAGGCTAATTTAGCCTTTTACAACGTGGGGGGGAAATGGGCACTAGAGCAGCGGTGCCACCAGCAAATGGCACTGGACTTGTTTGCTCAGGAAAAATGTGTTGACTCTCTATCTTTAAAAGCTGAGACTTGTTCCTTAAAGGCCACCCTGTCCCCCTCCAAACTACTTCCAGTCGCCCAACTGCTGGCATTACCTTTAAAATAACAATAAATTGTGCAACAGTTTTGACCACAGAGGTATTGTTAGTAAATGTAAATGGCCGCGTGCATTAAAATGCAAATGAAGCGTGCCGTATGCACAGCAAACAGTCAGCGTTTTATAATCCTGCATGAAAAATGTTACCTTAGGAGGCACATGCATTTAGACGCCAGAAGCAAGACACCAAATCATGGCGGCCTGCACTCACAGCGCAGCGTGCCTGAGCCGGGGAGATAATTGATACACAATTCATTTCTGGAATGACGGGGGTCGGTGATCAACTCGACTGGTGTGATACAACCGGGCAAAATTATTGCGTCGGGAGATAATCTGTTTTGATGCAGACCTTATACCACTTATGATAATGCACATCGTTCCATATTCTCACCCATATGGAACAGCTGGGCGCCGTGATCGCAGTCACACCTTCAATCATCCCTCCTATACGCCTGTGCATACTTCATGAAGAAAAACAGGGGAGGGGGGGGGGGAGAGACGCTCGTCGCTGTCAGGGGGAAAATCTAGTAAATCCAGCCCTGCTGATTGTGACATTTCAAGTCGAAGGATTACAAGCTGCCTGCGTGAGTCACGGACACCGGTGACACGCAACCTGAAATCTGAACTCTACTTACAGGGTCTGACACCTTTTACAGTTCAACTAATATTATCTGTGCCATTGAGTTTCTGCCACTCAGGAATCCATATCCATTTTAATCCCTGTCAAGCATTGTTAACTTGATTACCGCTATATTAAGCAGCAGATACGCCGCCTCAGAGAGAGGTATGTTGCCCGTGGCGAATAGCTTCCGTGAATGCATTATGCTCCCTGCAGCGTTAACAGGAAAAATGAATTGAATCACACGCGTGTTCTTGTGTAGTACTCTGCGGATCCTGTATTGTTGATTTCATAAAATATTTATGGAGGACCGAGGTCTATTTCCATGGGTATATTACTTACACTGGTGCAATGCTCTGCTGTGCGTAAGTGAAATGATGGCCATGTTTATATTAGGCTTAGCTCACTTGTAGCTGGGTTGCCGCTCGCATGTGTGTGTGCCGTGTTTGCAGCGACAGCTCGCTGTTGACTGAAGGACTATCGAGTTTGGGAGAACAAGATTAGAATATACAGAGTAAAGTACACGAGCGTGGAAATCTGCAAGCATTGTAGCAAAGTGTGAAGCATTCCAAACAAAGCGGCGTGCGTGGTGCTTCCCCCTCAGAGATATCGCATCTCAAAATCAGGCAAACGCCAGAGTAAAGCCACTTCCTCTGCCTCTGCCTCTCAGGAAATAGAATAGCATAACCAGACTTGTAGCTGTGCTCCAGTGACCCAGAAACACATTTTTCTAATTGTTCTCGGAGGCCTCTGGGGCTTCCATCACAAAGCTGCGACCTCTTTCCAGCCAGACCACAGTACGGCCCAAAGATGAGAGCCCAAAGATGGAGTGAGCTCCATGGTTTATGTGGTTTCACCGACCGACACAAGCACTTATGTCAGTCAAGCATCCAAACACAGCCGCACCTTCACACCCCCACACCCACAGGACAGACAGGTCTATTTGTTTGCCCTATCCCCTTGAACGTTCACCCAAGACCAAACGGAGGCGAAATGGACTGCAAGAAATTCTTCATCGCCAATCTAATAAAAAAAAAAACCAGACTGCGGCGATGCAGCAAGGTCGCTGCGTGGCCCAAGGTCGCTCTCTGCGAGATCCAGGGCTGAGAAGCTGTGCTCGGAGGAGCGGCCAGTTAGATGAGATGTGACCCCCAGATCCAGGAGCTCCTCCAATTACAGCCTAATATGTTTAGAATTTATAATTGGGAGCGATAAGGGCCGTGCCATTTTGAAACGTTGAATGTGCTGCTGGTAATTAGTAACCCAGGAGAACAGGCAGAGCCTTCTGTCCACAGCACAGTGCTCAGATCCACGCTGATGCTGAGAACAGCACCGAGGCTGTAGAGACGTTACGAGGAATTACGTTCTTACAAGTTGCGATCTCATCAGACGACATGTTTAATTTGAAACCAGAGCCACATCTTATTTTGCCGCGCTCTCTTTGAAATAATCTGGCAACGTTTTGAAAATATTATCCACTGAAGTCCTCTCAATCTGTTTTCTTGGGGACATGTCAGGGGCTAATTGTTAAGAATTGAGTTATTGAGCCGTATGCCCTTCTCCCAGCCCAGAAGGACTAGCACCAATACAAATAGCTCCCAAACACTATTTGAATTCCACCGGAGTGCCCCTGACTTACCCCGGCCATGATATTGTTCGAATAATTGGAGCTCGCAGGCCATCAAATATCATGCCAGCTTGTTCAATTGAATCAGACAAGGTAAAGGAGGAGGGGGGGCGAACATGTGCATTTGCAATTTTTCCTGATAGCCAAGTTGCGTTTCTCCGCTCTGTTCGTAATGATGGAACATTCTGCAGGGGCAGGAGCATTTTGTAATTTGTCCTCAGCCTAACTTTCATGTGCAATGCCGTGCGGGACTTTGACAGGACTACAAACAAAGTGCACGTGCAAACAATATGCACAGCCAATCAACTGTCTCCAGGTACAAAGTTAGTATGTCACCTGCCTGACGAAATGGGAAGGCCTCGGCGCTAACTGCACCGAAACTCTGTAATTGGATGTGTAATGTAATCAGGTAATTTGATAGGATTAATTTTGATAGTGTTCTGTTCAAATTGAATAGTTGACAGAGCGGACGCCGGGTGTCAACCGCCTGCTCGTCACATTCTGCAGTCACTGCAGCGCTGGAATGATGAGAGTCGTATCGCTGCCCATCAGTGAAGGCGGAGGATTACTTTTTGTGGGAGACTGCTGACTTGGCACGCGGCAGAATGGGGCCGAGCGCAGGCAAGTGGCAGAGCCAGATGATAATGAAAATAGTTGTGATAAAGATGTAATGGATGTGGGATCGGGGGTAAAAAAATAAAAAATAAATAAAAATACAGTCATGAATAATATCATGGGGAAGGTGTGCAGCGTGGATTGACTTGGCCCGATTGTGCACGAGGCAATCTGCACTTAAAACCCACGTCCCTGCTGACTTATTTTGCGCACGTTGCTCTTATCACAGACAAACAGGACAGCGGCGGCGGTGTGTCCTATCAAACAGTTGCCATTCAGGAGTGTTTGAACATGTTTTAAAGCATTTCAAGAGTAAACTGAGTTTTAATTAGACTGGCAGCTGATTAACACAGCGTGAGGACAAAGACATGTCCAAAGAATATCAACAGCGTCTCAGTCTCAGTGTGGAAGTGACGCTGCTGTATGAAAGAAAGTGTGGCTGGAGAGATTCAGCTCATTAATAGAATGGACGTGCTTGATGGTTCTGTTTCTTTTCACTTTTGAATTCTTTTTTTTTTTCCTATGAGCGTGCTGCGGGACGAGTGTGTGTGTGTGTGTGTGTGTGTGTGTGTGTGTGCATGCTCCTCAGCTGGTTTTCTGCTAAATGATTGATTGATTGATTGATTGATTGAATTTACTGTGAATGTGCTCAGCTTATTGGTTTATAAAAAAAAAAAAAAAGAAAAGAAACAGACAGAAATGATAACTTAGCAAATACATCATTGTGTTTTTCCAAGACTTGGAAAGAAATGTAATTCCTTTATAGAGCATTTATAGAGCAACTCCAACAACTGTTCCATTCTGTCAGCATTAATGGACTTTGAAGAGACGTTCATGTCATATAATGTCTTCACTCATCATAATCAGGGATCAATCTACGTCTCATTTCAGCCTCTTGTCCTGAAGTTTGAATTTCTGTTCTCCTCCGTGCTTCTATGAACCTTTGACTCCTCCATGTTTTTACTTCAACACAACACCCAGTGCCAGATGCGTGTTTGATTTGAATACATTTAAGTAATTTGCTTTTTAACTAAATATCATTTGAGCACTTTCTCCATCACTTCCCTCTAATTGTCTTCAAGCTGCATGATTCATTATTTCTATACATCCATTGTGACACAGCTTCCTCGAGAGCAGCTTGAAGCTCTGCCGCCCAGGGAGAATTGTGTGATTTTCATGTTTGTGCATGTTTGAATGACGGCTGTAACTCAACAGAAAACGCACTGATTTCGCAGCCGTTTTCTTTTGTCTCCTGGAAAACCCAGCTTCTTTCTCTCTCAGCGGCAGCTAAGTGCTGTAATTGCCGAGTGTCAGTGTGCTAACTAGCCCTGCATCGCTCCTCGCCGCTCCCATGGTATACAATATACCCAAAGGGAATCGTGAATAATAAAGACTTCAAATGACAGGCACGCAGCGGGGTTAATGATAAAGGTCAACTTGCCAGCATGCAGCCAGTGAGAGGAAAGGACAAGTGGCATGGGGTCACAGCTCACACGGGCTCGTGGCCAATATATGGGAGCAGGACCCACACTTCTCCAAAAATTAAAAAAAAAAACGGTTGAGAGCCGCTTCTCTGCAGCTACCGTTCCCCGAGCGGCTGCCATGTGCTGCACACTTCACTGAGGCTTTTATTAGCCTGCTACGTCGCGTTAGTGATGAGAGAAACTAATGCAATTTGAAATGGGAAAACACAGCAGGCCTCATATCTGCGTAAACAAAACAGGAGCAGATGAGACCTCAGAATATGAGGGGGAGCGATCTCGCTGCGCCTGTTGCAGAGTCTTCAGTGTTCTCAGAGCAGCACACTGCGCTATTGAACAACATCAGGTAAAGAGCCGGCGCTCCAGAGGCCCGACGTCGCTTTGACAGGCAGCTCCGCAGAGAGAATGTCAGGCAACACCTGAAGCCACGCAACTCCAACAAGACATGCCGGATTTATCAACACATTACACTGCTGTTATTCATGAGGAAACTGGCATTCAGCAGCACCTGACGCTCACATCTGTCCCACACGATATTTACAAGAATCCCTTGAACTCCTGTTGCCTGTGAGGAACAAAGCCTCTTTCTGTTTTACAGTGTAATCTCAATTATACTCGGCTGTTGATTAGGTGGCTTGTTTTTTTTTTTGTTTTTTTAAATCGGTGGAGAGCAGACTGAATGAAAGGAAAAAAGATGAATCCAGCAGCAGGAAGGTCTTTACCAATTGTTTTTTGAGTTTATCTTGTCTTCCTTTTTTCCATTTGCTTCCTTTCTATATTGCTACTTCATATTTTTAATTGCTGCACACATTTGATTTCACATTTGACCTTTGATTTCGTTTTTTCTATATCACCAAAAGTATTATAGTGATAAATGTCAAATTCTATTTGCGTTGTTAAATCCATTCGTACTCTGGACCTGACACCATCAGCACATCCACTTACACAAAACACAAATCCAGAAAATTAATCACAGCACGTGAAACACCCTGCAGGCAGCGCAGCTGAGGAGGAGAATCATTCTAATAATTCTAATAATAATAAGTGGCCGCTGCACTTTTCGCAGCAAAGCCCAACCCTACAAGTCCAAATGTCATCCTCTGGTGAACATAACAAATCTGATTCAGTGAATTTGTGCAGCATCAACATTTCCCATGAGTTAAAAATTGGGAACATATCCAGTTTTAAAAGAATGCCTTGACTTGCTTTTCATACACTCACACAAACACGCATGCATGTGCACATATACTGCGACAAAAAAAAGTCCTCCTTGGTTTGACCTGATTCTCTTTTCCTATTATTGTGCGATTTAGATTTATGTCCCCTCCTTTATTCCGAGGTTATTTATAGGCAAACCATGCAAGACCTGCTTTGTAAATATGTAATTTTGAGATGGATTGTTAGATATCAACCATCTGCACTACTTCCCTTCCTCTGTAAGCTGCTTTGTCATGATGTAATTTCATTTCTACCCTTCAGGCTGCTGCTTAAACATAAGTTTCTTTTGTTGGTGTTGTTGTTGTTGTTGTTGTCGTGGCGGCTGTCGTCGCTCCTCAACAATGCACCGATGAGACATTTTGAATTCCAGTCATGACGCAGGATGAGATTCAGGTGCGAAGCTTCGCACAGCAATCAAAAACATCAGACTCAAGGATTTCTCTGTGATCCTTTTTTGATTTTTTTTTTTTTTTAATCCTCTGAAAAACGAAAGAAACTAAGTTCAAATTAATCTTGAACCATCTCAGTCATATTTAACACTGGCCGTTTTGTTTCCCAGTCGTGCGTCTGTAATCGCATTTCACTCCGCTCCATTAAGTTACACCAGCGCGTATCATGTCTGCTGTCCATGGTGCTGAATCCGGGCCGGTCCTGGGTGTCCCCCCCCCCCCCCCCCCCCCCCCCCGGGGGGGCCCCCCCCCCCCCCCCCCGTCATTGATGCTGATGGACAGGAATTCCTCTGGGACTCGTGCCCACCGCTTTTACTGATCATCACTTGCCACATCGGGCAGCCTCACTCCGTCCTCCCTTATTGTTTCTGATCCATGCTGCTGATGCTGGGAGACACCACTGCCAAGCTCGCTCCACTCCATTCACTGCTGCCGCGTGTCAGGCTGCTATACTGACTCAGCTCTGTCCTTAACCTCGACCAAGGAGCTTGTCTCTTCATATGCGTCTGTCCGTCTGTTTCTTTGTTTAAGCTACTGGATGCTGAACACAATACGGGGTGAAAGGATGTGGTACTGGTCAGAGGGGAACCCATGGGTTGAGGAAGAAGCCATTATATTTTGCTGAGAGCCAGAGGGATCTTTTTTTTCCACAGTTTTTCTTTATTACATTATAGACAAAGCGTTTCATTTGCCAAGGAAACGGATATTAAAGTTGTTGGTTGTTGGCCTTTTGTTTTCATTCTGGAAGAACTGGACCAGTTTGTAGACTTGCTGTTTCTCTCTGTGTAAAGAGAAAAGTTGTAGTAAACCATCAATAAGCAAACGAGGATGCTCACTTTGCTTATTGATCAGATCTAAGTCTGAAAGAAAATCAAGGAAGTGGGTCCTGTGGGTGCTACAGTTTGTGTGCTTTGCTGTATCCCAGAATGCAAAGCGTACCTGGCTGCAGGAGCCACCGAGTCCACACGTTCACCTGGTTGTTGGTCAGTCATATTTGAACCGTCCAAACCAAGTCCTCATACCTGGAGGACAGATTAGGTCAAAGTTTCTCTCCTCTGTGGCTACTCAGTAGAAAAGTGATCAGCTAATAATCAGCGTATTTCTATGGCGTCCTTCCTTTACCTGACATGACAGCAGAACTTACATAAGCAGTCAGGCAGCCGGATAGAGTCCACAGAATTCCTTTCGTGCTGGCTTACTGCAACAAAGTCCTTCCAGTGTGTGTCCTAATTCTCTACATTTCCCTCCAGAGAATTTCCCTCCTTAATGGGTTTGAAAATAATGGATGGGCAAGGGAGATGGTGGAAAATCCCACTTGGATCAATTTTATACCAATCAAGGCTCCTAGATAGTGGAGGAGATGAAGCTGGCCTGAAACTGGGATGGATTCACCTCTCTTCCACACTGCAGCAGATTATCACTGTATGTGTTTAAAACTATTACACATTTGCCAGTATAGTGAGTACACAGAAACATGTATGACCTAAAAAACCCATCTTTGAAAATGGGTACTGGCTGGATGGCGCCACGTATTAGCTTCCCATCCTCCTGCTGTGGGTGTATTGTTGTAAGTAACAGTATTGCTGTTAGTATCTGGCTGTGTAATCTGCTAAATGAACAGCGCCGTTATCATCTGGCATCTTCCTCAAAGCTGTGAGCAGTCACGACTCGTCCTGCGCGGGCATGACTCTCACTTCTGGCTCATTTTAATAGTAGCAAACTCCTACTCCGGAGGTGTGATTAAAAGCTTTGTGACCAGACCTTGTTCACACGCTGTCCCTCGCCACCTCCCTCTCTGTGATTGTTGCTGATCCACCCACTGCAGCAGCGCACCGCATCGTTGTTACTCCATGCCCCCCCCCCCCCCCGTTTAAACACACACGCCCACACACACACACACACACACACACACACACTGTGCTGCCCACTTTAATCCATTATTCCAAAATGTCCACCTACTTTTGCTTAGCAATCCCCTCCACTGCCACCTAGAGTGCCACTCTCTTACTGGCCACGCCCCCGAGGTTGTCTCTAATCCAACCACATTCTCATCCCCATTCCCCCGCTCGTCCTTCTACCTTGTCATTTCGACATCCTGCTCCTTTTACCCTCCCCAGCCGCCCTGCCTCTGTTAGTCCTCCCGCAGCAGCACTTATGTGGTGGCAGCTGCGGCGAGTGCGAGAACTGCTGACCTTGGCGGTTAGGCTTGGCCGCTGCCATGATTAATGTCCCTACAAGACAAGAAGCAAGTTCCTCTACCTGCCTGGCCAATATATATCTTCTTACACACATCACTCCCGTGTCAGGACACATCTGATGATGGACAAATCGTAACCTTCGTCCTCCCTCTTGCTGTGCGTGTGCTCTAATCCTTGGCCTGCCTCCTCTTCACAATGCTGCGCAAAAGACTGAAAAAGGAGGGACTTTTAGATTCACACGCTTTATTCTTCAGCGCAGAAATGATCAAACACGCTGCACTGGGCTCATCTGGAAGGTGTACATGCCGGCTTCCGTTCGATAAGCCTGTATGTATTTTGCCCTGAGGAAGAAGAAGTGCCTGTGTGTGTCTGTGTGTGCCTGTGTGTGTGTGAGTGCACGTGTGTGTGAAGTTATAAATCCCTCAAGGACAAATATGAAGAAAAAAGCTCTGCTGCCATTAGGAGCCCCACACTCCCTCCTAGAGCAGAGTACAAAGCACAACAAAGCATTCAAGCAATGAATCACCGCAGATAGATCTTTCAGGGACCATAAACAAGAATCCCAATACGAGCTGGCAATAGACTGAAGTTATAAGTCTAAGAAATACAAATATTCACCGTCGGGTGTATAATATATCTCGTCCATGCCATCTTCCGACAGGCTGATATTGGTTCAAAGACTTCATACTGAGATGTACTCTTCATTTAATTGATTTTCCAACTCTGTGTCAATATCGCAGCAGAGAAACAGAACTCTAAATTGCAGTTCCTATTACCCGACCGCAGCGTGTTATTTTGAGGCATTTTGTGGCCCTCCGTGTACTTTGGTTTGCTAATGCTAATGACTCTGCGTCATTTTATGTTACAGTTTGATCGGTTTTACTCTTTAATTTGTTGTCCAGGAACTTTCCAGACGTGGAGAAATGGTCGGCACATAGAGACAAAGGGACGACACTTACGGTTCAATTACAACAGCAACATGTTCCTCCGTCACGATGCTGTGCAGCTGATATGTTATGCAATGACATATTAAAGGTTGAGGGGACCTTCAATTTATATCCTTGAGAAACCAAGGTCACTTTGCAATTGCCGCGCAATAAACCAGTCCACACATGACTAAGCACGGAAGGTCACGCGAAAGCCCCGGTTGCTGTGGATATATTTTGGGATTTACTGGTGTGGCTATTAAAAGGGCATCTGGCTCGGGAAAGCAAAGGGGGAGGCCAGCCAGGGATTCACACAAACCTCTGCAGCATCTATTTGTGCAAGTTAATAGGCTTGGTCGCAAAAACCAAAGGTGAAAGAAGAGCTTCATCACGGCATCGGCAACGCTCGCTGCCGTGCCTGCACCACATTATGAATTGTTCGATGCATGCTTTATTTGACTCGCGGTGCACAAATACACTCAATTTAAGAGCCACTTGAGAATATGACAACAACAAAAAAGTTTTGGCAGGTTGTGGCATTACCTGAAAATTGCAGCTCTGGCCCTAAATCAGCGTGAGCTCAAAGATTGCTCGGGTGGAATTGGAAATGCCATCTCTTGTTCCTGCACCACGGCGTTTCAGCACGAGAGCGAGATAGGTGCCGGGTAAATATTAGTCTTCTGTCTTGGAGGAGCCACTCAAATCTTCATTCTCACCAAAAAAAAAAAAAAACTCTAAGTTTTTTTTTTGTGTGCCACTGGACCGAGTAATGTCAATGATGCAAATGAAAGCTTCGCGAGGAGCACATCCTCCATCACTTGCAGTAAAGGTCAAACATCCAGCAGTAAAGCATCTTAAGCACAAACACTGACACGGGCCTGACATTTCCCTCCATCTGTGCACTTCATATCGCCGTCCTGAGGTTGAATTGTTCCATTTCTTACACAAGATGCTGCAGAGGAACCATTGACCAGATGAAAGCAATTGTCTCGGGTTCACTCTTTGATGTCTTTGTGATGCATATTTACTGTTTTGGCAAAAGTGCTGCGATCATCGAAACATGTTTTGATCTCAGGGCCGCGCTACAGCAGCGGCTTGTTCCACACAGTGAAAAGCAACAGTGCCGCGGCGAAATTGATTTCTTAATGTCACAGTTTTCTGAAATGTCATGCTTATGAAATATAATGAGCTTTGTTCTTGTTTCCATCTGCAGTAAGATGAAAGAGAAGGACAAGTCATTAACAGTACATCAGCAAGCTGAGTTCAAGTCACAGCGCTGGGAGGAGACCTGCTGTTCGCTCTGTGTAGAACATCTTAATGCAGCGTTGTTACGATGATTCAGAACATGTGGTTACAGATGTCAACAAAAGCAGCCCCTTTGCTTGTAATTCAAAGCAACTGAGTTTATCCTTAAAAAGAAATCAGACAGTTGGAGAAAAATTAAATGGGAAAGTTCTGAGTGTGAGCAGAGGAGGTGGGCTGACCTTCTTGAAAATGGAATTGAATCAGAATCAAGACACTTGATTATGTGCGATCAAAGGGAGAAAAAAAACATTTACTTCTAAGCCTCTTTAAATTCAGCTGCCAGGTTGATCCATATTTCAATTGATATTTCAATGTTTTTTTTTTTAAGCAGATGTAGCCAAAGAGGCCAAATGAGAACAAATCAGCTCGCAGCTGTTAGCTCAGAGCCATCAGATGGTAACTGCTTTTGAAAAAAAAAATAGAAAATGCACCCAGAAAATCCAATATGTCGATTGTCATGTTACCTGACCTTGTTTAGAACTGATTGTCCATCAAAACATACTGTACTACATTTGCTGTGACTTCTGCACCTCACGCACGAGTGAGCCAAAAAGTTTGTCTAGTTAGTTGCTTTTAATGAGAAGTCCTGGCAGTGGGAAGTGCAGCAGAGAGTACAAGGGAGAAGGTATTGATCAAACAGAAAACAGTATTGTTGGGTTACTTGGAGAAATGTTGTGATAATAATGATACCGGCTTCAGGAATGACTCAGATACTGCCGAAAATGTCAAGTCCTTCATGTCCTGTGCCACATCTTTTAAAGTCTAATTAGTGTAAGATAAAGATGAAAGGATCCATATGCAAAAATTCTATATAAGGTCCTCCTCGTGAAGACTTCACTTCTATACAATCAATTAAACTGAACTAATTTTCTTGATCCTAGAATTTTCCTGTTACATTTCAAGTACTTTATAACGTGAGCAGGTCCTTTCTACAGAGGCAGATGTTTTTTTGTTTTTTTTTTTACAGTAAACAATACACCTTTTGTAGTTTTAGGACTAAAAACTGCTTTCATGTTTGGAAGACGAAGGTGAGCTGAGGTGAGAGGTATTCAGCTGCTACATGCGACTTCACAGGAAGTCATTGTTGCGTGTCCTTAGATTCTGTTATTTGTGTTCCTTTTCAGTTCTGACTATCAAAGTAGATAATTGGATAAATCATACTGCATCCATTCTCTGAAGTAATCAGTGGTCAAAGGGTTACTGCCTGCTTACAAAAGCAAATATATAATTTGATGATATTATATAATTATGTCATTTTTTCGAATATATTTTGTGAATCATGTGCACTACCTCTACAATTTTCCTGTACTGCATGGAGGCAAGGCGAGAGGAAACCCAGTCCAGTTTTTGGACGTTCCCATCAATGTGTGCAAACACAATTAGTCTTGATTACTTTCCCTCCCTACACCAGCTAAATACTTTCGGTCTGGGAGGTTTCCAGCATTTGAAATGACACACTGTGGATGAGCTGGAGATTGTCCCGCGGTGCCAATCAAACCTCCAGTGCGGGCTGAAACTGAGAACGTACTTATCGAATATAATGAAGAAATACAGGTCTAATCAAGCTTCCACCAGAAGCAACATAATTAAAAACAATCACGAAAGGTTAATAACGGGGAGCCTTTAAATGTTGGAGCTGTGCTATATTTAGAAATGGTCCTGCTACTGATGTTTATTATTTCTAGTGGCTCGGCACCAGTCAACATTGTCCCCTTTCAGTTTGATCAACACTTTTCAAGAGTTCTGAGGCAGAGAGGAGCGTGAAAAGCCCAACGCTGACAGACAATGGGGCCCCGTCTCGGGCCTGTCTCGAAGAAGCCAGACATTTGTTGCGGCCCGTCTGGCAAGAGCGGCTTAAGAGTTAATTTCCTGGCAGTGATTTGTGAGGAAGCAGCATCAACAAGCTGCTGCAGACTAGAGCATGAAAACCATTACTTCAATCCCTCACTCCCTGACATTAATAGGATGAATAAATGTTTTTGTTCACTGCTTAATTTGGATCAATTCATCCAAATGGCACCCAAAACAAGTAAATATCCCTCTCGGCCCCCTCCTGATAGCATAGACAAAGAGAACTCACTCTGCTTTGCCTTTTCTCCCGACTGTTTAAGATTCCTGCGCTCGGCGCTGAGCTCTCATATCAGATGATAACGGAAATGACTGAGTCTGAGGAACATTTACTGAGCCAGACTTGTGTTATAGGAAGGGTTTATTTTAAGTCGACACTCTCACCACGCAGGAGGTTGTCATGTCTCATTTTATTTCGTAGTAACTCTGAGAGTGATTTTTTTGTGACGCCAGACATATGCCGTGATGCATGAGATGCAGCCTGTTCGACGGCTTCCTACACACATGAATAGCCTAAGACGAATATAAAGCATGGAACCTGTTTACGCCCGTCGTGGGGCATGTCTTTACTACCCACCGTGTTACCCAACGAGGATGTTCTTTATCCTGTTTGCTAGATCATGATTCATTCATTGTCCCTCACTGGCTCCTTTAAAACTGTCCCCAAGTCCATTGTGAAGGTTTGGACTTTCAGGCATGAAAATATGAAGTATTTGCATGAGATGATCATTCAGTTAATATGTCTTTCTGTTGGTATAACCCAACATTTGGGTGAAATATACATGAGAAGGTTGGGCGGTGTCTGTCCCTCCGTGTCTGTCTCCACTGACTGACAGTGAAGATGAGATCAGCTCTCTGAGGGAACGTCACCATCTGCTGAAGGACTCCTTCTTGTCTCCGAAGACAGGTCATTGTGACTCGATGGCTGTGCGTCTGGGTGCGCTTACCCACATTAGGAGCCTTTTCATGGGCGGGTGTCACATGATGGATCCAAACCTCCAGCGCACAAGTGTGAATGGAGCCAGTGCTTTTAAGGCGCACGGCCTCAGAAAGAAGAGCCCAGATGTCAGCTTACAGTATTACTACTTAACCAAAATCCAGCAGAGTACAGCGACGAGGTCAGGAGGTCGCCAGCACACAGGGTGCTGCTCAGCTCTCAGCGGAGCGCTGCAGTTATACGCTGCGCCGCAAACGAACAACTGCACAAACTTGTGTTTGTACAATATTTTTCACACCCAGCCCAAAATACCCCGCGCTCCCCAGATCCCTGGCTGAATTACCAGCAGTCGCCGTCTGTACTTTAGCAGGAGGACATAACAGAGAAAGGCAGAGCTGCTTACTGCACGCAGAATAACTCTGGCACATCCACAAATCAATGCTAAATCACCCACGCTGCAGCTCCAACCGCCACGAGCTCATCCACTCCAACAGCAGGTCGAGGTTATTTTGATTGGATCTAAAACTATTCTTTTGAAGGCCCCGAAAAAACTTGGGTGAGCCGAGGCGATGGGCCACGGCGGCGGTGGTCCCACTATAAAATGGCTTTGATCGGAGAGATATGGGAGATAGACATCGGGGGTCACAAATAAGCCCTGTCAGAGGTGAGAGCGCTCCACAGCCGCAGTCTGCACTTGACCACTCTCCGCTACAGAGCAGTTGGCTGAGAGGAAGAGTCTCACCTTGGGTTTTGGCAGGAGAGGCAGCCTTTGTTAATTTTTAATGCATTTGGAAACTAGTAATTAAGTCCCCCCCCCCCATGGACTGGGAAATTGACATGCTCTGGAGAGCCAGTGAGTAATTATATTTGTAAAGAGCAGTGATACAAGATACTCCCCTCTGACTGGGACTCATTACACATCATTAGAGAGGCGCGGTGACTGGGCGCACGCGCACGCCACATGCAATCGACCACACACGCCCCCGTATGCGCGAGAGGAGTCACATACGCACATTGTCACTTTCTCTCTTTGGCGCGCACTCACACGCTCAGGCGCGTACAGATCAATGAGCAGAAATCCAAACACTCATTTCTTGGGTAAACACAGTTCGCTCCGCAGGTCCCAGACCTGCACACGGCGCGACAAGTCCTGACAGGACAGGCGTGGGCCGCGCGGAGCCCTGCATCTGCTCGTGATCACACTGCGGTGGGTCAGAAAGATGAAATCTAAAAGGAATTCCCATTCATTTAACAGAGAAAGGTTGAGATATGAAAGTTTCCAAATGGGGCCTCAGGAGGATTGTGGTCCAGCCTTTGAAGCAATAATTACCATTACAGCAGTGTAGGGCTAAGAGCTGCAGGGAGATGATAGAACGGCACAAGAAACTTAGTGGACTCCTCTTAAATTGGAGCAGGAGTGGCTGCGGCTCAACACATCACAGACTCTGAAAAGAATTTGTACTACTTCCATTTATGTTGCATCTTTGCAGTATTTCTCCTCAGTCGCTATCTTATTTCTCTCTCTCTCTCTTTCTCGCCATCTGAGTGCATTCTGCAAGCTGCCGAGCACACATTCCAAAAGCAGACTGAAATATAGATTAAATCAACTGTCAACACTCAGAATCATCTTTCAATAATTCTGCTGTGTTTGAGGGAAATTTGGAAAAGCTCTCTTTCTAAATGGTAATGGGGTTCTGCGGCGGAGGAATGGTGTAACACAAATGAAATGAATGCAACACATAAAGCGAGCATTCATCACTGACATTTACAGCAGCTTGGCTCCGTCTAACTTGTTGGAATTCGCTGGCGAAATAGTTTTTTTTTTTTTTTTTAAACCCAGATTTAGGAAAAGCTTTCGCTCATGACAGAGTTGTGAGGGAGAGGCCGATTGTTTCTGTGAAAGGAGTTAAATACTGAGATTGTTGTGTGTGTATTTCAGATGTGTTTACTGCATTATTAATGCCACAGTCAGATTGCCCAGGGATGGGGGGGGGGCTGTATTAGTGTCAGAAAGCCGAGTTTGACTTGCGCTTGTCTGCTTTCACTTTAAACTCATTATCTTGTCTAATTCTCTCTCCTCCATTATTCCCTCATCCCTTTAAGCAGCCTAATTAAAAGCTTTCTTTTTTTTCCCATTAATATTTATTTATATATTCCGCATTTCGACATGAAACTGCCTCACACTGCGTGGAATCTAAATGAAAGATTTGTTTGCTATAATCTAAATGAAGGGATTGCTCAGCTCTTGACTCAGAGCCATGGATGAAGAGGGAAACTTCTTGTCTGCTCCTGATATCGGAGGCTAGTGTGACAAACAGTTCATCTACTCCACTTAATGGTGTTTAAACTGATGTTGACGATAAAGAAAACTGTAAGCAAATACGGAATGAATGAAAACATGTAATTACAATTACTTGTGTTCTCAATACTGCAATCCACACTTTGTGTTAATTGGCCCATCATGGCGTGATTTCTCCCTGGCCTCGGTTTTATTTGGTTTATGTGAGTGCTCTGTAATAACAGTTTAAAGCCGCACCACTGGGAGATTATCAGGCCATGCTACAGCGATGGACATTATCACTCAGCGACATGCATCGCTTCTTCTCTGCTCATTTCTCAGAATGGCTGCCGGGGAGCTCACCGAGAGAGCTGTGCTCTGCGGGCCGCGCTCACGTGCACGCGCTTCTCCAGTGAGTGTGCTCGTGTGGGCAAACGTGCGGTTTGTTTTTGCCCGGGTCTCTCTCAGTGGGCGCGACTGCGAGCATGTGTGGCGTCTGAGGGTGTGTGAGCATGCATGTAGAATGACATTTAGCAAAATGTGGCGGCGAGAGAGGAAACATCTGACTCATAATTGAAGTGCCATGAAAGAAATATGACGGTGAATCTGTATCAGGCTTACGTGCTCGGCTTGAAACCGGGCAGCGGCAGCGTGAGGCAGCTCACCCAGCATTCAGGCTACCTTACCACCCCGAAGGCTGATTACAATGCTCAGAATGATACTCCACAGAGATGACAGAGGAAAACACGGAACATTCACTGCAAGCAATCCTCATGACAAAATCGATAAGCCGCGGTGCTCTCATCTCCATCAAAAAGAGAATCTGAGGATGAATGCAGCAGCGCCTCCCTGATTCAACCACACCAGTCATCTCGGTGTCCCGGAGGATGAAGTAGCACCACTCTGTCGTCTCCATACAGCTCTATAAACAGCAGCTGGACGGGGCTGAAGAGGCTGGTGATATCCGGTATTTTTCCTGCCATGAAAAGGCCGACCGGCGCTCATTGGCTGTGCCCCACTTAAACAAATCTGTTGTGCAGCTGTAGTAGTCAGCTATATGAAGCCGGGCTTTCATTTGAATAGGATGAAGTGTTTCATAGGTAAAACTAGACACAAATAGTCATTTCCATCTCTTTGATGTTGTTAATTTTTCTCTTGGACGTTGGATTCATTAAATGACCCGTTGGTTATGTGACTCATTCCTTGCTGGGTTTTTTTTTTACATCCTCTGTTCTAAAGCCTCAATGAGTCACACTGTTACACTGCTCAGCAACTGGAGTTCATTTGAAGCCACAACAATGTATGTCAACTTGACCATTTGAGTGAGGGATGGCGTCTGTTTAGAGCGGAGAGGAAACAGGATTGGCCATGTAAACCATCGTCTGTAGCGCACGTGTCTTTGTTTACATCTCATCAACATCATCGTCACTTTTTGATTTCAAAGGCTCTCACATCTCTTTGGCTTTTCAAGTTTAGTCTTTGTTGGCTTCTCCAGTGTGTAGTGCCTGTTTTTCCCCCTGAGTTTTTTTTTTTTTTTTTTGTTTTTGTTTTTTTTTTTGGTTTTTGTAGCCTTCACGTCATCTTCAACACACTCACTCACCTGAATTTTCTCGAGACATTTTCCTGCTGTATTTTCCCTCTTCACTCACTCTTGTATTTTTCAGAACCTTTCAGAAGCAACTGACTTGGACGTTCCAATGGATCATATTGTGTAAAAATGCAGTTTAGCACATGTCTGAAAGTACTCCTCTTGCGCTGACCAAAGCGGCCACTGTTCAACTGATGTCATGCAGGGACATATTAATCCGCAACTAAAAATAGTTCCTTACGTGATTTTAGATTCAGTATTAATTTTGCCCTCCAGGGACAAATGTAATACTTACCTCATATTAAATTGCTCGATGTTACAGTGCTTAGCTGTTTTCAGTAAATTGCACGAGCTTTTAAAAGAACAAATTAAACTGTACATTTCTAACCTGGTTTAGAACATTTGCAGGATCCCCTCAGTTGGAACCAATAGCCTTTGGGCAAAGTGCCACTGGCAAGGTAGGGAAGTCTGCACGCTCCGAGAAGCAGACTAACAAATTGGTTTAGGTTTCGTCATGGGATTTGTCGACGGTGAGAAACATGTAGAGTAACCTAAGCGGTATCCTTATACGCTAACAACTGCCAACAGTGCAAAAAAAAAAAAAAAAAACTGCAAACAACAACAACAGGAAGATTTCATTTCATATTCTAAGGTCTTTGTAGTCGGCTCACCACCACTCTAAATGAGTGAGGAGGGAAATCGGCTGTGTCAGAGAGATGGATGGAAAAGGTGCAAAGCTTGGGTAGTGTGCTAACAAACTCCATTTTGTGTTGCTGCAGCTGTTTCCATGGAGCTCGCTCTCCCTCTCTTTTTGCTCGCTCTCTCCCTCTGCCTCACCACTACTTCTCTCTCTCTCTCACACACACACACACACACACTCTAGGAAAGAGGATTCAGCTGTGTGAGTCAATCTTCAACCAACCACAACTGGGAGAGAGAGTAGCCCTCGTCCTCTCAGACAGACTTTTCTCCTCTCCATCTCTCCAGCATCGTGCCCATCTCATCACCCCCCAACCCCAACCTCATTACAATAATTTCCTAATTTATTCTAAACCCCAGTCACAACAACAAACCCACATTCCGCACACTCATCATTACTGTGTTTTTGATACAGCATCGCATCAACAAGAGGCACAGGAACCAGTCCGTGTATTCACAGTGCTGCGTTCCCACCCCCTTGTGTTTTATTTGGACAGCATGTGGCAATCAGCAGTGCTCATTACACCGAGCTGCCCTACAAAGATGGCCCAGAAAAATGTCCTTGAAGGAAGAGGTGAAGGAAAAAAAAAAGAGAAGGGAGGCTTACCGAGGACTCCGACGCGGTAGTTGAGAGTGATAACGATGACATTTCCGTAGCTGGCCAGGACGCTCCCATCGATCATGTTGCCCGTCCCCTCCATGTAGGATCCTCCGTGGATGTAGACCATCACGGGCTTGGCACCGGTGTCTCGTATGTCTGCAAGAGCGGCCATCATTAACACATTCACATTGCCATCCGCCTACTGCGATCAAAGGGTCAGCTCAGATTCACATACAGCACATACAAACACATGGCGGCTGACTGTCACCTCCCAGATACCAGCTATAAGGACACAGTCTGCTGCTCTTCTATTCGGAGCAGTGTTCCTCCGTCCCTGCTCTTTGAGACACATTTTCCACTCGAGACGATGGAGTTCAGGTCCATTAGAACCATTTACCAACTCGGCTGAAAATGCTGTTTGTCGTTTAAATCACGTAAACCAAACTATTAGGGCTGTGTTTGGTTTTCGTGTAGCCTTCCAGGAGACAGACCCACTTCCCAATATAGACACTCAGGAAGCCATTAGGGAGAATAAAGAGAAAGGTACTCTGACACATCTCCTAACCACGGAGAAGGCTAATCTGGCTTGACAGTGATAGGGAAAACGCGCTGGCTAATTACACCATGCTACCATGCGCCTCCTTTTTTTTTGTGCACAGTCCTATCGCTTTGCAACAATTTATTTGCACGGTCCTGCTCAGCGTTGTCGGCAGTTAAGTTTGTGCTTCAGTATCTGTAAAATGTTATTTATTCTTATTCTGGGACCAAGGCTTGATACCCAGCTGGAATGACACTCCAGCCAGATAAAGCACATCCAGAGGTAGAGGGAAGAAAAAAGCCTCTGTCTGAGGAATAGACTGAATTACTGACTGGCTAGCTCGAGCAGGGAGACAAGACAAGAAACGCTCTCTCATTTTCACTCCTGCTCCCCTTCTCGCCTTCCCCTCCCTCACTTTGTATCGCTTTCACTCACAGACCTGCCCCTGTCTTACTCCCTGTTTCTCCCCTGCCTTCCCTCCATCTCCGTCCAACTCTCTGTCTCTCTCTTTTTCTTTCCTTCTCCCCAAAGCCCTGAGAATGGTGAGAATGAGAGGGAGAGCAAGGTGGGGAGGGCCAAGAGAGAGGAAGACAGAGGGATAGAAACACAAAGACAGACCAGAAGGAAGGAAGGAAGGAAGGAAGAAAGAAAGAAAGTAAGAGAAAATAATGTGACTGGCTCAGATTTAAAAGGGTTGTATTGTGTTCCGTTGCTATGGTGACTGAGAGCTAAAATTCAAAGTCCTAAAGAACAGCTAAACACGGACCATATCCTGCACAGCGCCCATCTACACGTGCGCTCATCGTTATGCACCCCATCACATTAGCACAGAGGACAACTACTTCAATGCATTTGTAGGGACACGTTTTTTTCCGTAACCTTATAGCACAGCTCAGCCATGATTCACGTCCTTTTTTTTTTTTTTTTTACGTTTTTCATTATTCCCTCGGTTATTCATGGCCCTGTTACGTTTAAAAGCAAAGCAATAACTTGTACATGATGTGGCCTTATTTATGACTTTTTTATCTCGCTGGTATCTGAGAGGGCTGCACAGTGAAATGTAATTTATGGCTGACACTTCTCTATGCACACACACACTCTTATCATAGATAGGAAGAGGAGGGTATGCATGGGGTGAGAAAGCATGGATGGGCATTTCTTTTTTGGGGTAGGGGGGTAGAGGGAGAATAACAGCAGAATGATATCCTCCACAAGCTACTCAAACAAATGGGCCACAGATAGAGAGAGCATGGCAACGAGGAAGAAGGAAGAGGGGGCAGAAATAAGAAAAAGAGATTAGTCATGTCAGTGTTATCAGTCACCTCTTTTGTTGATTCACATCGAGTCTCCATGACAACAGTTAAATCCCTCTGGGAGAGTGTTACAAGACATTGAAGCTCCACTTGTTCTAATCTATTTATTGACTTGATCTGATAGGGGAGGTGTCACACAGATGTGATATACAGTTCTCACTGACACTGGGATGCGCCAGAGAGGAAATGTGCACGTAACAGATTCCCATTGGACTTTCTTTCTTATTTCTGGATACATCCACATCTGGGCTGCAGCGCAGCAGAACTAAAGCGGCAGTGAGGTGAGTAGCTCCTCTTAACCAATCGAGTCAGAGCTTTACCAGTGGCTGCGGACGGGCTAATCTGGCGAAACAGGTGACTAAGCTGCTAACTTCGCTGCGCCTCCGAGGGCAAACATATTGTTACATCAACACATGTGCATAGCAGTCGTAAAAGCAACACAGAGCTCTGTGCTAGGAAAGAAACAGAGACATGTTTATTAGTGCACATTAAAGTATATCTGAATAGAACTCCATGCACCGTAAACTGAAAATAAAAAAAAGACAAATAAAGTCATGTTCTGGAGATGAACAAAAACATTTGGTGCATGATAGAAATGTAGATGAAGGCTGGTGTGCAGTGGAGAGTGAGCTGAACGGAAACATAATTTATGCACAGTAGCACATCCCTCTCTCAGATATTTCTCTCACCAGAGAAGCGAGAACATGCAGCATCTACTTTACAGTGACACGCACTCACACGCTCCAGCAAGAACCCTACAATAAGAAAATAATTGTACAACACTTGAGGAAATAAATTGCAAATTGCCCGAAAATGTATAAATAAATCACAGGTTTCCAGTTGGCTGCACTTCACCTCCACCTCCAGTCAAAGCTAAATACATCACAGAGCAGGACCTGGGGATCACAACCTTTCATAGGTGCACCACAGCAGCTTGGGACTGATTGGAGTATCAGTGGGAGGCATTACTCAGGCCTGAGCTGAACCTTTAAGTGTTGCTGCTGCAGGTGAATCTCACCAGGAGGCCGAGGAGTGCTCAGCCCCTCTCCCCCTCTATCATATTCTCCCTCTCTTGCCTACACCTCCACCTTTTTGTCCTTTGCCTCTCACTGCTTTCCAAACAGTCCATCATATAGCTGACGTTAAGCCACCCCCACCAACACACAACCGTCCTTGACACTCCAGTTGGACAGGACA
This sequence comes from Pseudorhombus dupliciocellatus, assembly GCA_016785235.1. NCBI lineage: Eukaryota > Metazoa > Chordata > Actinopteri > Pleuronectiformes > Paralichthyidae > Pseudorhombus > Pseudorhombus dupliciocellatus. The sequence continues at coordinate 828,310 of JAFBJW010000129.1, read as the reverse complement.
AAGGCGAGCGGAGATAAGTGTCAGTGGCATTCACTGTGTCAACATTTGGTGAAACATGTCGGCTGTCAGCCGCTATCAGCGAGGTCCGAGGTGGAGGGGACCGGGTGGCAATGTCCTGATGTGGCAGACATGACACGCACCCGACTGTGCCGCTCGTGTCAGGCCGAGCTTCTCGCCTCGTTCATGACAAGTCCATTACTGGCCATTTTCATGTAGCGTGTATAGTTTATCTGGGGAGCCTTACAAAAGGGCTGGTGTAATTAAGCTGAATTATAGCAGCTTGTGCTAAAGTGTAGTCGGTGGCAGCATTGTGAATGGCTGCCTTACATTCCCTTCAAATGGAACCAAATGTGTGTGACTATAGGTCTGTGAGGAATATTTTTTATTCTGGACAAGAATAGCTAAAGTATTTCATGCTCCATCCACACTTCCACGTTACTGTTTTAAAATGCATCAGCTCTGCTACACATAAACAACCCCGCAAAAATGGAGAGGCCGGAAACGCTGCTGCTGCTGCCTCTGTTGGAAAACGTCAGAGCAGATAGATGATGTTTGAAGATAATTAGGTAGAGGGCATAGAATTTGCAACAGTTTGCTGATACGGTCTTTTTGGTCGGACGTGCTGTGCCCTCCTGTGATTCGCGAAGCTCCTACCATGTGACCACATCGGCTACCAGTGTGGAACCTTGGATAATCAATTGTACCCCCCACTTGGCTTTGCTCAAAGCTGTGGTGCTGTTACATCCTGGATTGGAAACACGGCAACTGTTGACGAGCTGTTACAGGAGTGTTGGGATGCTTTGCGGTGGCAGCACTTGACATTTATGAGAGGACCCGTGTGATGCGCCTGAACATCTGAGCGCATCACAAGAAGAACTGTGAAAAGGAACGCGGGCCTCTGCGACTCTTGGAAATCGCCAGTGTAGATGTAATGGGAAGAATGACCTTTGTGGGAAGGTGCCGTCTTGCTCCCAAGGTGTTTGTGAGCTAAATATGATGTTGGCAGAAATAGAGCGGTGTGTGTGTATACAGTATATGGAGGAGGATAGAGAGAAAAGAGACAGCGATAGACGTCAGGTGAGTAAAGCCTACAAGTCTATTAGACAAAGCCCCCCTACGGCTGGCCTGGACCTGGTTGAGAGGAGAGCGCTGCAGAGTGCTGTCATCCTTAAGACTCAAAGACAGCTTTTTGCTCCCTGAGTGAAAGAGGCCTTAGTCTCAGGTCTTTAGGGGACAACCTGCTGTCCTTAGTGTTTGCCACAAAACTGACAACATCATGTAAAAAAACACTGAAGGATTTACGGCAAAACGCCAATAACATTAACAAGTGGACATCAGGACATGAAATGAAATCCCAAAGAAATGCTGTGGGCTCTGATAAGAAGGAAAAGGTGCCTCGGTGAACTAATTCGAAACCCATCTGCAATCTTTTCCGAAGCAGCGTTTGTGCGTGTTTTTGTCATTGCAATTATTTTGTGCCACTCAAGTGGAAAGGACACAGACAGAAATCAAAGAAAACTAATATGTGACAGGAGCAGTCAGGCTGTGGCATTCTCAGAAATGATGCTGCGGTAGATCAGCCATTAGCCGCAACTCTTATCGAGGAAAGAAGCTGAGCAGCAATATTCCAAATACCCCAACGTAAATGGGCTTCGAGGGGCCCGCTGCCACATCACAGAGAATAGGACAGTGGCAGTGAGGGAGGAATGTGTGACTCTTCCCAGGCTGCCTGAGCCCAGCTGAGGGGGATGCTGGAAATGGATCCAGTAGGATCCTCTGCGGTGGAATTAATGGAAATATCCAGGCAGGTGGAGCTCAGCTCTGCACCCTGGCACAGCAGAGATGGAGAGCTTCTCATGGGGGGTGGGGGAATGCATGTTGTCTTCCTCACTGCTGGCTTCTTGGGCTTGGAAGTGATCATTGTTTGGTGCGTGCATGGAATGGATCTGAATGGATGGATGTGTGAGTGTGCACACTCATGCTGGGTGGAAGCATTCCTCCTGATTAGAGCTAGAGTCTGGGAGTGCCAAATGACAGACACACACATCTATTTTTCATCAGTGGGAGAGGGCTGAGGCAGCAGTGGTGCGATACACTCCAGGGGTGGAGTGGGGACGGCTGCCTCTCTCTGCCTGACACCGGGCACAGGAGGCTCAGCGCCGCGTTCCACCTCGGAGATTTCGCTCCTCCAGCCCCACTTCCTCTAGTTACATTCTGCCTTTATCTAACAACAGCAGGTAGGTGATTGAAAGCCGCTGCTCCCTTTTACAGTGCAGTAACAGCCTCTGTAAAAACCCAGTCTTGATTGCGGTCCACAGCGACTCGGTCTACATGCTGGAGGGAGTGGGGCATAGAATTTGAATGTAGTTTGGAGGAGCCAGGGATTAGATTGTTGCTCAGACAGAGGGAGGGACACAAAGGGAAAGACAGCAAGACACGAAGGGACTGAGCCTCAGGGGCAGCCGGCGGACAGATATGTTTTATTCAAAGGTCATTATATTCTCGTTATATATTTTGCTTATCTTCCCATCTGAGCCAAATGTATTTTGTTGTTCTGTTCCTTTTTTTTAAAATTATAAATACATGCATTATTATTCCCTTACTAAATGTTACTTAAGAAATCCTTTATTATTCCACTAAAACTGATTGGAATAAGAATTTAAGAGCGTGTCTGGAGGGTTAGAACAGGGAGGGGGGTGTGCTCAAATTTGGAAGAGATGAGGGAAATTAGCCCAGGATGGACAGACTGCCAACTGTGACAGCATGGAAATGCTGGGATGAACAGACTGAGCAGTGGAGGGGGGTTAGACAGAGAAGCCAGACAGCAGCTCTCTGAACTGAATGAGAATAAGAAGTGCATGAGCTAAAGAGCGAAAGTGGGAGTTGATTCTGCTCGCCTTCAACTTGAATACAAATGCTTGATTTTTATTGGTAACATCGGAGTGCGGTTACTACAGAGAAGACTGCTGATACGTGCAGTAATAATGCAGCCACTTGTGAGGGCAGCGCCGTGTTCGACAGCTTACAAGAAGGACTCTGCGTTTTTTGTGGTGAGGGCTTCAAAACCATCCTTCAGTGAGGACAGTCCTGTTTTCACAGATGCAGCAGTTTCTTTTTTGGACGGGGGGGGGGGATTACACAAACAGTGTTTCCATGTCCCTGAGTATTGGTTTCATGAGAATGCAAAACAGACACATGCACCAGAACAATGACACTCATCTGGATCATGTTGAGGCGCTGATGGCCAACTCTATCTCCCATGCATTAGTTACAGTGCAGCAGCAGAGATTCTGCTGGGGCCGTATTGTGCTGCTACGGTGATGCTCTGTAAATAGCATTAGTTGCGCTCAGCGAAGAAAGGACTTGTCACTTTTTCACTGAGACTAGTCGTGCACAACAGCTTGGAGACCAAGCCGCTGTGCACGCATGGGACGACTCGCCAGACAAAGGGATCGGCCCTTGTCAGCATTTCAGAACAGACTTAGGGCGACACACGCCGATACATGTGGTCTGTTCCTGAAGGAAGGCAAACATACACTCACACAGGTGTGTATGTATATGCACATTAAGGCCCAACACCGGAGCAATTTGGCTTCAGTAGTAATAGTTCGCCCTCGGCTTGAATTGGGAAACACCTGCGCGTCAGAGCGGTGCCAAAGCAACACTTCCTGTTCTGTGATCAAGACCAGCGTGGGTCTTCTTTCTGAGAGGCAACCCCACTGGCAAGGAGGAGGGAGGTTTCGTGTGAGCCCTTACACATCTGGAGAGAACCCTGGCCAGCCAACGCAAGGCCCGCTGCAAAGCTGAGTCACTCTACACAAACAAATAAAAGGATACACCGATTTGGTGACATGTCAGTTTTCCTGCCAAATAGAGCGACCGCCCTTAAGCTCTGAACATGCGCTAAGCCCAGAAGACTTTCTCCCACGACATGCGGTTCAATATTTTTTCACCAAATGCACACATAATAAACCAGAATCCAATACCGCCATAGGAAACAAACAGGCGGTATGCTGAGGGCTTTAGTTTGATACCCAAGATCGTGCTTGCATCACCTGCACTGTGATGGCAAGGGAAGACAAGCGGGAGAGAATATCGGAGGTATGATTTAGATTCAGACACTAAAGCCGTTTCTGTTGCAGCACAAGAATCGTCTCTCATTCTAATCTCAGCAGAGATCCGTCCTGAGCCAGGAATATCCCAAGATAAATATGGAAAGTGAACAATGCGATTGCTGAGCAGCAACTTCCCATTTTCTACACCTCTCGCCTCTAATCCTCTCCAGCAGCACTCCTGAACTGCCGCTCCTCATCTAAATCTGCTGGCAGACCTGGTGAACAGTCAAATATTACACCGCTGCTTCACTTTCTCTGTCATTATCGCCACCAATACGGCTGTGGGCCACACCTTAAGAAGGGGCTCTCACGGCCGCTTCTGCCCTCGTAATAACAGCTGCTCCAGTCAAAGCGTGAGATATTAAAACGACCCAACCTGGACTTGGTTATCGTGACAGCTCCCACATCCCATCTGACTCCTGACCCAAACATTTTACTCATCATATGAAATTGGATGCTTTGGAACAGCACACCTGATATTCACTCACACAGACGGTCCCTGCATTTACTGAAAGACTATCCTGCACAGTGCAAAATGTCATGGATGATGGATGATTGCATTTGAAATCAAAAACAAAAAATGATCAGAAAACTGTGACGTTTCTAGAAAAAAAAAATCATGCACCATCTTTGTTCACCATTGAAAGTACCTTCGTCTTCATCACCGTCGTTATCCGATAAATCCTCGCCCTGTTTTTTTGCATGGGCCCCTGTTATTGAAGCAGGGAGAAACATAGAGAGGCACAGGAAAATTCAAAATAGCATGTTTGTTAACACAGAGATGGGAAATCTAACAGTTCATTAGAAAAACAAATTTAAATACACAATTTTCATTAAAAAGTCATATTCACACATATAATTACAGAAAAATACATTTTGAAAAAGCTCAGTGGCAAAAATAAAAATACATCTGAGAACAGTTAATAAAATAAACTCCATTGTTATCACAGCATATCTGGAGCAGAGTCATACATCACTGGCATCTTCAGAAAAAAAACAGCCTCAAATGTATCAGACCCTGTGGATTCAGACTGATATGTTTGGGAAACAATGGCTCAAAGGAAAGCTGCAGAAAAGAACTGCGGTTGAGCTCATTCTTTTAACCGTATTTTTGAAAAGACTTTGGGAGCAGGGTCTCAGTGTGTTTTAAACAACGCCTTTGAGACATTCTATTCTTCATGGAATATGCAACTAACATCAATTTTGCTCTAAAAAGACAAATAAAAGGATATTAAGAGAAGATGTGGTTACTGCAGCGCTGAAGTGCATAAAACTTACATTGCACAACAACAAAAAAAAAAAAAACGTTGGAAGAAGAGGTTTTGAACTGCGAGTGGAAACATGTGCAGAGCTGCAACATCCCCAGAGGTGGCAAGATTTGAATAAATTACAAGATTGCATGTATCACGTATACTCAGTGATGTGTGCAGATACCCCTTGTCTCTTTTCCCTAAACAGCAGGTAATGTGCTGTTGTCCTCGTGCTACAAGATAATGTGAAAATCCTGCCCCTCAGGGGCAGCTACACATCACAAATAATGTACAAGACTTATCTTGACCTGCCACACAGGGGTATTTCAGACTGGTTGCTGCAACATCCTTTTATAACCACGCTAACTTCCTGCTAGCAGCAGGGCCTAAGGCTATCAGTGATGATTAGCTGTCTGTACGTCACTTGAGCCATTTGATGATCCATCATCCTCTGAGAAGATCGAACAGAAATGTGGTGGTTTTGTAGATTTTCCTAATTTTGGCCATCTCCTGGCCTTTCATATAACACCCGTCAGATCTGATTTCCCTCTTGAGCAGTGCTTGTTACGGTAAATCCTAACGTTTTCTGGTGACCTTGGATTTTTCCTTTCGTGCACCACTAAGCTAGTATGAATACCAATGATTATGTTTATCATTATATAAAGTGAAATGAGCTGATTTTTACTGAATTTAAATACGGAAAAAGAGAGGAGCTGCTTTCCACACAGCCATGTCATGCTCTGTCATCCATAAACTAAATACATCAAGACCATACATCCCAATCTGCCTGACCTGAATAAGCAACTATTCCCACTTTTTCCTAACGCAACCAAACAATCAGATCTACCTTTTCAGCCTGAGATTCATCACATTAGTTTTAGATGTTCATGGTCCCCAGAGGATGATCGAATCATCAACAAGGCTGGTTTGTTTGTTTGGCCATTCATGCACTCCGGTCGTGGGAAACAACAAACGTTGTTAAATTGTCCACCTGGTCCCCGCCTGGGCTGAACCATCTTATCACTTGCTGAGATAAGAGAGTGTCATCCTCTGCTCTGTTTTAACCTTACGTCTTGTAAATGTAACAGTTGTTGTATGATTCTGTTAGAGAAAATACACAACTGTGAAAATTGTTCTATGGGTGTCACAGGTGGATGCAATAAAAAAAATGTAAAAATTGAATAAAAAATTCTCTAAAGTTCAGCAAAAATATCTATTTTTTGGCAGACCTTCATCGTGTGGGCAATGAGGGGTAAATCAATGTTTTTGGAGGTTTTTCTAAATGACTGAATTTTAATGAAAAAAAATATTTAGCAAAGCCAGTTAGAGTAAAAGATGAAAGAGTAATAAAGCTCATCAGAGCCAATGCACTGTGGTTTCTAAAGGTTTTAGCACTGTGCGGTAATCATGGCCAGAGGATCATTTTTGTGGGAGCCTTTTGTGTCTCCGCTGTGAGGATGCTAACAAAGTGATCTTATTGAAGTGAATGAGGGCTCTCAGTTTTTGCATGCAGTTCTGAAATCAGTCTGAAATGGCCTTTGTCTCAGTTTGGCAGGCACAGCAATCCACAGCCCAACATGGCGTCAGTCGTGAGCATCGTCTCTCTCATGTCGGCTTCATGGTCATACTCTGTACTGAAGTACCAAATATTTTCTCTTTAAACATGAATACCTCTTCATTTTGATCGCTTTGTTCAGTAACTGAATGTTGGTGAGAGAAGTCCAGATGCCTTTGTGTCGCCCACATGTATCATGGGAACAAAAAAATCCTGAAGCAGAATTACAGACGGTGCCTAAACACCCTCTTCAGCAGCTGCTGCTTTCTGTCTTATTACAGATTACAGTAATTCTGGTATCGACTGTGCCGCTGACATGTTAAAACAATGAGGTTATTGATAGTGCCTCAGACGAGGCATAGATTGGATGGCAGGTGTCGACAGGGAAGCTCTGTCACTTGGAATTGTGTTGCAGTGAGCCTGTGTGTCAAGCACTGGATCTATAAAAGGACCTGCAAACATGCAACATCTGCAGTGACTCAGCAGGCAAGCCTATATTTGACCTTGGATCCTTCAAAGTGATGCTGCAGTGAAAGAGTGTGACATGAAAATAAAACTACAATGAAGTGACGAGTTCCTTCTTGCATGAAGCCGGCCTCCCGGAGTCGACATTAGCATTGCTTCAAAAAACAGGCGGCATCCAGAATAACAGCTATTATTCATGTTCCTTGACAAGCAAAATAGAAAGCTGTCATATTTTTCAAATCAGGTTCAAAGGAACGACGTTTGATGGGCTTACTTCTTACATAAGGGCTATTGAATTTTAACATTCCAACAGCAAGAAATTGCAAATAAAAGAAAGTCGAGTGGTTGCCCGTAGAGTTTGACATGACTAAACCTGAGCGCATACAGACGCGCATGGAGTGCTCTTAGACTATGGAGACCTTTAGGCTGGATCCACAATTCACCCCATGCATTGTGGAAGTGCTGAATGTTAACTGGCTTTCTTTTGCTGGAAAAAGGTTCTCTGACAATAGATGGGCCTTAGAGTTAAATATCAGAAAGGTCAGAATGTGGAAAGGGACTTAGTGAAATGTGAAATGTTGCAGCCTGGACAATTTAGAGCAGTTATATTCAGTCACTAATCCTCAGGTGGCCATTTTTCTCTTTCAGAGTGCCTGGATCTGTTTCTCCCCTCGTCTTTCGCCCCTCTGTGTCTTTCTCTCTCGGTCTGTCTCCATCTCTGCCAATCTGTCTCTCATCGTAGAGGTTAAGGAACAGCTTGGGAGGGACACATAAGAGAGAATGATGGAGAATGCAGCTAAAAAGGTTAAGGAGGCTATAATCCTGCAGTAAAGGACAGCCAAACCCACACTGCGCTTCAGCTGTTCCCCAAAAAAATCAAGAAAAACACAAATAATAAGCAGCCAATTGTGTTTCTGCCTGTCGACAGCTCAATAATAGGAAGAGACATGTTTAACAAAGACCACAGGCTTCAAACCAGGGTCCCTTAACTCTACTCTGGAATCCTAATGAACTCTTCTTTCCCCATATTAAAACAAAAAAAGCTGCACTGATATCTTTCGAAACAATCAAGACTCAGCAGACCTTAAAGGGATAGTTCACCCAGAAATGAAAATGTCATCTGTTCACCACAGTGCCGATGGGCGCCAAGGGGCGGGTGAAGTGCTCGAGTCCACAAACCACTCAGAGACTCAGGGGTAAACAGAGCTGAAGCAGAATCCAATACAGAGTGGCTGTACTATATGGTACATTTAAACATATTATTTAAAAGTAAGTGCTGCACCAAACTTTTATATGCATCTTTGATGATGTTAGACTCATCAAATGCCGATAATTACTCAGGTATAGATATATATAGAATATTTAAAGGTAACCTTGTGGATTTTCTTCTCCAGTAGTTGCACTAACAGCTATATTTTTACGGGTTTGTAACCATTTTATTTACCTTAATTCCCCAAAGTGTGGAACTGCTTTGCTGTCACAAGTCATCTGTTGTCAGGCGATGATAATGACAAAGCTACTTGAAGCTATTTCAAGCCTTGCAGGACTTTCTTACTTGCCAACTTGAGTGCTTAATTTTAATAGTGCAGCACTTGACTTGCATAGACAGGTATAAAGCAGCGAGCAGCAGTCTCCTCCATCTGAGTAATGGAATTACCATATTGCTTATTGTATAATACAACGTCTTTCTTAATGTGACCTTGTGAAAGTGACTTGTTGGGCACACTCAAACAATGAGTGCTATCTTAGCGCCTGTATCCTTATGATTCATTCAGTTTTCTTTTTTCGTCGTTTAATGACATTTTTTCATCACTCTGAGAAACGTCCCTGCAAACTAGGCACATCAGGCTTTGTCCATTTCTTTTGGAAATCATTTTACAATCTACTTTTCTTGTCTCGACTGTTGTGATGTTTCTCAGCAACGACAGAAAACATCTATGTCTTGGATTGAACACTATGACTGTGACTTTTCACGCTAAATTTTATTTTAATGACCATTAAATTAATTTTTGTGTGTCTTAGTTTAGTTTTTTCTATTCACGAATTGCCTTTCACACAGGGATGAAAATGGTCTCATGGACCGTTCATGACCTGGAGGCCTGAAGTTCCCCACCACTAGTCTAAACTAACACCAGATGCTTACTGCAACAAATTGGGTTTTCCCCTTTAAATGGACTCCACAGGCTGTGTTCTCTGTGTTTTCTCTTTCGTTTGGCATAAACAGAGAACAGAACAGAGATATTGAGCCTTGGAGTGACTGTGGAAGCTGGACAGCACAGCAGCAGGAGACTTCTGAATAGAAACTTCCTGCTTAGTTCAGGTCTTGCATCTCAACTCAGTGTGACTGGCTGGTTGAAGCCTTCACTCACTGGGGTGATCACTGACCCAGATAGAAGATCATAGAGGAGCAAAGAGGTGATTTTCATTCAGACAAAGGCAGACATCTGCTCTCTTTTCAGATTGTACACGCCAATATTTGCGCTCGTCTTCTTGTTGGAAAGTTTTCACCCTATCTGCTTGGTGTACAGATTTCCTGGGCAGCACTCAGGGAGTAGCCCCTCCTTCCCCGAGGCTGGGTTGAGCCAGCCAACGGGATTATCATGGTGCGTTACTGTCTGCCATAGACCCAGACGCAGCCTAACCCGGGATTGGGGCTGTTTCACTGTTTTCCCAGCTCTAGCATCTGGAGGTCATCTAGTCGGAGGAAAAAAATGACCGATGTTTCTGCTGCGGTAGTTAATCTACAGGTTTGGCAACCGTTCCGGCTGTTCGCTACTGGCACCAAGATGCATAACACATGGCACCCGGCTGCCTGTGAGGGCTGCTAAGTAACGGTAGCTGAGTGATCCAAATCAAGCCAAAACGTAGAGAGATCTGCCTGCACTTATCTCAAATTGACTCATGATGAATTCAGAAGTCACGAAGGTGGATCTCGGAGCATCTCTCAGAAGGAGTGCTATTCAGAGAGACCAGTGTAAAGGACCCAAAGGACGAGTTTTACAAGAGGGTTACAAGCAGTCAATGTGACGTGCTGTAAAACACTGCAGAAAGAAACGTGCATAATGTATAAACAGGCAGCACAGGGAGTGCGGCTTTTCACCGGGATTTTGCCTCTGTGGGGATCTCATCAAAAGCATGTGATTTCACAGCCCTCTTTTAAAGTTTGTCAATCAATTTTAAACTGTAAAACTAAAGATAACGATTTGCCTCCCCCACACTTGTCCTCGCAAAATTGACCCTCCTCTAGCCAATCGAGCACTCTGAGCTGGCTGAGCAGTGTTTAGCTGTGTCCCTGCACATCATTACCCCTCTTTGCTCTATTCAATCCGACTCCGAGCAGAGAAAAATGACAGAATGATATAACCAGGGCTCCACTGTCTCCGACCTGTCACTGCTCTGTGCCATGTGTGTGCCACAATGCCACCCCTGACAGAGCGGGGCACTATGCTGCTGACTCTTGCACATGAGATTGCCTCCATCCTGGACATCTTGGACATGCAGTGTTGCACTAGTCTACATTTCCTTTTCATCAGCAGCAAACTGTCGGAGCAAACTGAGCTGCCGTCTAGATTTGGCACTGCCAAAATTAGCCGCACAGCAACAACAGCACTAAATAAATAACGACCGGCCAGAGAAAAACAGGAAGCTCCACCGGCATTCAGTTTTTTAATTAGCCTGTTTTCGATCTCTTGTCACGGCAACTACTGGTTAAATTTTTGCGAGGTTTCTTCTTGTTAAATATCTTTGATATCAGTGCATCAATTTGTTCCCTGCATAATGCTCTGTGGATGCTAATAGCACTGGATCTATAGGAGCGACTTCCTCAGTTGTAGTATTCTAATTAATCCTTTTAAAGCTAATTACCACTCTTCTAACTCAAAGATCGCCGTCTCTTTTCACACATTCACTCCTCCCCTACTCTGCTAATCATTACATAGACCCACTGTGCTTTTAAACTCCTTGTGTCATGTATTTCTTGAATTATTTTTATTTTTTTATTTTTTTAACTAAGTCCGCTTCACCACTGCAGCAAAGGTGCATCACACTGGGTAAGAGGGCTGTTTACTCTGCTCATGTCACCACTGCTTACTGTTGCTTGGCAACAATCACACAGTCAAATACCATATATTTTTTAATCAGTCTTTCCTCCAGCTGAACTGAAACTGGTAGTGGACATGTTATTTATACTGAATGTGAACAGTGTGTATGACTTCATTTTATATACATACATACATATGTGCTTTGTACATTTCTAGAGAAATTAACATATATATATATATATACCCTTCAGCATTTATAACTAATGGAACAGATCTGACTATGGAAATCAGACTAATTAAAATCTTTAATGGGTGAACTGATGAACTGATTCCCAATTTGCCCTGAATTTGTCACACAAGATGTGCGCTTCCTTGTTAGCAACATTTAAACAAAACCAAAATATACTTCAGAGGTTGCGTTCTGCAATGCCTAAAGGGACAAATTATGCATCATTTACACTGCTAATTCAAAATAAGCCAAGATTAGTTGAAGCTGTTTGAAAAGAAAAGGTGTAACAGAAATAGTTTCCATGGAGAATGAAAATTACAACCTTTGTGTTTATACCAGCAAAGTAACAAACAACAAATGCAACCATCACCTCACTGCACAATTACGAGCCACAACACCAACATGTGAAACTTTTGATAAACCATTTTCTCATTAACAAACATGGGGGAGATAATTGAAAAATTGAAAAAGTGGAAGGGGAATATTAAAGAGATATCTCTGTGTATATTCCACAACTGGGACTAATTCAGAAGCAGAAGTGCCTGGAGGGCCAGTCTGTCTCTCACAAAATTGGTTTACGAAAGCAGAATGTGCAGAGCACACAGGGTGAGGCCAAAAGCTGCCTCCATGCCTCCGTGGAAATCAACAGCAGAGGTCTTCAAGCTGAAACTGGATCTTTACTGTGGACTGAGATATGCTCAGCATCACAGTCTTAAGGCCACTCTGAAAATCTCCTCCAGTGCCTTCAGGCAGGTTTGCTAAATTAGCCTTCCGTTGTTGCCAGCAGTCTGATTTTAGCCCTGGCTAATGAAATTGATCTGTGCTTCTCCTTTTGCAGCGTGCTGGAGCATTTGTCGCACAGAAAGATAAAAGCTGCCATGCCAATAAATGACCCAGCCAAACCCCAATTTGAACAATTGTGCATAATACATTTAAGAGAAAGGTGGCCCTCCACGTTTTGTGCAAATTGAATCAACAGCTAAGCCTTCGACAATTTCAGATGTCGTGTTTGACGAACACTTCCAATAATCTGCTGTCTTATGTGCTGTCATTCTGAAACATGACTTAAGTTCTGTGTATACCAAATCAAATTTATAGCTTCTGTTTCAAAGGAGCACTTGTGCTTCTGATTCAATCAACACTGACATTTCAAATCCTGCATTCAATCATCAACAATACCATACCAAAAATAAAACAAAATACAAGTTATCCATAGACATCATGAGCAATTGGTTTCCAAAGCTCCATTATTCATTTAGGGACTTGCATTGTCACTCCTTGACACTCACTCTGCCAGTTAAACCACAACACAGCCAGCAAACACACACACACATGCACTTGTATCCTAGCGAGGACACTCATTGGCATAATGCAGTCCCTAATCACTCACCCTAACTATAAAGCTAGGGTTGGAAATTCTGGAATGGCTAGCAAAAGCAGAGCTACACAAATCCCTGCCCCTCCGATCCGCCCCCTTGTCAAAGCTCCTCCCCCAAGTCACATAATGTTTACTGACTTCTGCAAGAAGAGACTTTCTGGCTGGGTAATGACAGACACAACATCAAATTAAAAGCCTGTAAATAGCCAATAGCCCATAATCACTATACTGATGTAAACATCAATCTTTATAGGTCTTAACCCTCAGCCTAACAGCCCTCTGAAACAGGGTCAGGAGGCGAGGACCAACGAATATGTCCTCACTTTCCAAATATGTCCTAACTGTGGGGTATATGTCCAAAATAGTCCTCCCAAGGGTGCTTATACAAGTACACACACACATCATCATCATCATCATCATCATCTCTCACACTCATGTCAAGGTTGAGCTGAGTCACAAGTCCCACGTTCATCCCAATTAGCACTTTGATTTGGGAGTTGATAGGTGTTGATATTGGCGGCTTTGCGGGGATGCACCCATCTCTCTCTCTCTCTTTCACTCAAATCCTCTCTCTCGTTCCGTGTTGGCTTTTTTCTTTTTTCTTTTTTTTTTGTTTTTACATACCTCCTTTCCTACACATTTTCTTGTTGGGTTTCCTGGCACATTCCTTGGATATTCTTTTGACTGTAAAATGAATGGAAAAACTACAAAATAACAGAGAGCTCTGGAAAAGATCGCATGTGACATGCAACAACTCAGACTGAGTCAGACCCACCCACACTCACACTCTTCACCCTCCTTCGCTCCTCCTCCTCCCACCCTCCCAGTCATCAACAACAAGTACAGGGGACCTGTAAGTTACTGGGGTGTCGCTGCAGAAATATTCCAAAATGCTGGAATGAATTTGCTGCATCCTGGGACACAGGAAGCCCATATTCACATGCACTTCTATTTAAGACCCATTACATCCACACAGAAGGCAGAAGTTTAGCAGTTCCCATTCTAATCTGCTGAGGGAGATTTGCTGTTGCTTATTTGATTCTCAGGACACTTAACATTTCAAGCCCGGTTTGCTGTGTGGGTCTCCTTCCAGTGATAAAATAATGAGGACCTTTTAAGAGAGTCAACATCTAGTCAACTAAAACCTTTTGGAACTTTTGGTCATGGTTGAGCCAAATGTGTGATTGCCTTTTTTAAAAGCCTGCTCTTGCTATCAGCTTTGTGCAAACTGGACAAAGAGAGTAGGAGAGTAAAGGGTCTTACATAGGTCAGGCTGATGCCACAGGCCTCTCGTGTACCAGACAGAATATTTCACCAACCCTAAAAGTAGTATGAAGCAAGCTACTAATCACTAATGGCTAATATCCCCAGAACAGTCAGGACAGTGAGGGTAAGAAGGTGCACCAAGTGTTTCCAATCCGTTTGTTGCGTCTGATTAGGTTTTCTTTTTTTTTTTTTTCTTTTCTTTTTTGTTATTCAAGTCATATTCATAAGTTGTTTTGTCATCAAAAGAGGAACCTCTAACAGTGGCATGGAAGGGGAGAGTTGATGAAAAGACTAAAATGAAAGATCAAGTCAAGATGGGAGGTTGAGATGATGGACACAGACACAGCATGCGCCAGACAAAAGGTCATGCTCTGCACAAAATATAGAGGTGACACAAGATTGTAGAGAGAAGACAGGGAGAGAGAGAGAGAGGGAGAGAGAGAGGGAGGTAGAGACAGAGAGAGGCTTGGTTTTCCTTCTGGATACTCAACACACTCACCATCCTCTGTTGGAACATAGATGTTTAGATAAAGACAATCCTCGTGTTGATCCTGTATATATGTGGTAACTATATCCAGGTTGAAGGTGAACCATATCGGCATCATGATCTCTGGCACCGCATTGTGGATATTTTGGGGGCAGACGGGAGCAAAGTGGGTGGCGTTCTTGATCCCTGACCAGGAAGAAGGCGGCTCTGGGGGCATGAAGCGCTTTTCTCCCACTGGGGAGGCAGCATATGGAACCCCTAGGTACTGGTCCACCGGCCCCAGAATCTCGCTAGGCAGCGGCACCCTCACTCCTCGTAGTTTCCCATACTGCGTGTTCACAGTGGGGTGGTAGATCTGTCCTCTCACGGCCGCGAAGCACCAACAAAAACTTAATACCCACAAGGACACACTGAATGTAGTGCAACTGTGGGCGCCGTTCCAGTTGTGCGAGGGGAGAAGACCTCTCCTTGGAGAAAACCACATGGTCCTTGGGAGCGAGTGCGACTGCAAGTGACCAACATACAAGCCGGGGCACCCCCTCAGCAACAGCGCAGGCTTCCCACTCAGCCCTGTTGTCCGCCCAGCTGAGGGACGGTCATCGGCTGCGACACTGGAGCCTGCCGGCTTACAGATGAGGTGAAGTGGCCGTCGTTATGCGGTCTGCTCAGCAACGGATTTCTTATTCACAGTCGTTGTCGCGCTCGTCAGATCTTTTAGCCCGTGCTGCAACAGAAGAGGACAGGAAAATTAATGAGTCTCCGAACAGCGCACAAGTTTACTCCCATTTTTAGTCAGTCATTTTTATTGACTGGTGGAGTCCTTTTCTGTCATGACATAAAACAGCTCACATAAACATGACAGATCCCTTAGAGCTACCATTAATCCACATAATCAAAAAGCGGCTTTTGTCTTGGATATTGGAATTAACTGTTGGACAACTTGTCGGCATGTGTCTGATCATGCTGATAGAACAACCGTGATGTGAGAAGCAACAGGTGGTAATTACTCCATGCTTCAATGTGTCAATGTTTACATGGAGGGAGAATAGTAGCATTGTTTACAGAAAGCACAATGCGAACAGCACAAGGAGGCATAAAAACATGATAGAGGTTTAAAGACCCCATCATGTTTTGATGTCCAGAAGATGCTTTTTTTAAAAAACAAAAACAAAAACGATCAGAAACCATTTTCTCTGTCAATTTGCTCTTTAGAGCTCTACAAACAACATTTTATTGTATTTCCATCTCCTGCCCTTTGTAGGATTTCTGGAACATTTCTAATATACAAAAGAGGCAAGGCTGGAAGAATTAAAATACCACAGGATAAACAGGTACAAGAAGGAGACATTTAGTTGGGAAGACAAAGAAATGTACAGCTTTTGGTGACATGGGCCGACCCTGGTGTCAGTGTGCTAAATTACAACAAAAACCTGTGATTCATACATTAACATTTCATGCCCTCCCTTGCCCGCTCTTCCTGACATTTTCCTGGAGTGGTGAACTCTGCTGCTGTGAAATTGCTCACTTTTAAATTAAATACATTTTAAATAAACGTTAACAACTGGACTCTAATATTACATGTCCTAGGGATGACTGTTCAAATATATATTCAGTTCATGACTGTGTTTCCTCAACATTTTGTAAGTTGTTTGTTCAGTGACAGAATGGGTTTTGTTGTAAATAGTTTAAAGGTTAAAACCAACAGCATAATTTATATAGCACCTTTAAAACCAAACAGATATATATAGATGGACTTTCTACCATTAGATTATTACCAGTTATGGCATGTAGTGTTTATTTCTCTGCTGGAGGTGGTAAAATGTGAGACTCCCTTGCTTGCTCTTACGAGAGAGCACTTGTTGGGATGAGCAGCATGGGTGCCTCCAGTGGCAGTGCAGTAAATGCTAATCAGCAGTCCCAGGGGGCATCTGTGGTGCCAGCTACAACACCTTCCCACACTGCCTGATCAATTTTCAATTTCTGTGGCTTTAGGGTTCCCCTCAGCCTCCTGCGCCTACTGCGGAGTTCACTCTAATAACAATGGAGAGGAAAATCCAGCATTTAGACGAGGATATTGCGACCCAAAATGGCTGTGTAAATGATTTATAATGTATCAGCAGCCGTTGGAGGGCCGCTAACCACTGAGAGAACGTAATCCTGAGGTTCCTGGATGTGCCGTTATCGCTAGGCAGCTATTCCCATCTGTTGCAGCCGTGGATCAAGGAGAAGCCTGGTTGAAAATCATGTGTGTACGTCGTGGCCCTCATTTCCTATCAAAAACTCATTCATACATTTTGCAAAAATTGCCGAGGAGCTCACTTATGCCGATACGTGTAAATAGAAACGTGGTGGTTGACTCTGCTCAAGGGATTCCCTGGAACACTGAGCACCTGCTAAGTGGTAATACATGAAAAGCCATCCATATCTAATCTGAGCGCCGACGGCCGTTACTGGGGACCAAGGGCTTCAAAACACGCTCGCTACAGGAGGAACCCAGAACACGTTAATGACACACACAGCATCGCGCTAAAAGGAGAGAGCTGATTGTGGAACATCAATTTTCACAAAAACAAATTTTAAATCCTGAGCTTGGGGAATATTTTTTACAAAAAAACAATGCAGCAATAAAGGTGTATAGACCCATATATGTGATGCAGTGAACACTCTCAGCCAGAAGCAGCAGCCCAGAACTATGTGTTTTTATTAAAGTCTTGATGTTGAATGTTTTTGACACCGGTAGATTTTCGTTCAACAATATTGTTCAAGCCTTTGTTTGAGTTGTATTGGGACATAGTCCAAACAAAAATATGTTAAATGTGTTGTTCTCACTGATGTAGTTGATATCACTGGTGCATGTGTAAGTGTATCAACGGGCCCTTCCCTGATCGGTGGTTTGTAGACTTCGCTTCTAAATGGGTTGCATTTTAGCTTCATTTCTGGTTTAGTCCACCTTATTTTTTCCCACATTGATGCTTCTTGTACATCGTCAAATTATCTTCTGCGAGATGCCTCTGTCATTACCAATCAAGACAAAAAACTTGAGCAGGGGTATGACTGTATATGACATGCTAACTTTACAAATCAGTCAGTAAATGCTGCTATTATCTCTAGAATCAATCTGACCTGTGCAGTATACTATAGTAGATATATATGTAGGATGTTGTTTAACTGTGCTGCAATAGAGCACATCCTGTGCAGTGGCTGTTCTGCTTATTGATCCCCTGCATTTCACACTTCCCCCATGGATACATATACACAACAACAGGATTATGCATTTCTTTTTTTAAACCAAAGCCGCTTCCGTGGCATATTCCGCATACACTGCAGCAGATTCACTGTGATAACACAAATCCTCGTCACGATAAAATACATCAGGTCAAACTTTTTAATCAGGACATTGCAAGGACAAAGGACAGTGTGATGGAGTGTGTGTGTTTAGAGGACGCACAGTGCAGAGGACTTCATCAGTCTCCCCTCCAACACCATCTCAGAGGTCCTCTCCGCTTTGATCCCCCCCTACCTGCTGAAGCGCTGCCAAGGGAGGAACAGAGAGAGAGGGAGAGAGATATTGCATGAGTTCTCCCTCATCATCCCAGAAATATTGATCGTCTCATCACCGTGGCCTTGCAGCCCGTAATAAATACGACTAGGGTGATGGAGGTGGAGGGCTGGTGGGGACCAGGTACACGCTGTTGTACACGCTCCTCCCCAATTCTCCACTGCCTGATTAATAGGACATGATACATTCTGAAGGTCCAATCCCTTTTCATCATAATTCAGAAGCAGCCTGATGTGAGTTGCCCTCATATTTAGAAGAAAACACATTGAGTTTCTTCTCCTCTTTATTTTGGTCCGAGCCCACAGCCTTGTATACTTACTGTAGAAGAGCCTTTGTTCTCTTACAGCGTGGAGATCTCTGCATCGCAATAAAAGTCTGAGTAGCGAGCCAAATGTACTCCTACGCCCGACATCCCTTAGAGAGAGGCTGAATGGACTCTGATAAAAAAGGAACCAATAAGAGTTCTGAGTAGATGGAGCT
Source organism: Pseudorhombus dupliciocellatus (assembly GCA_016785235.1). NCBI lineage: Eukaryota > Metazoa > Chordata > Actinopteri > Pleuronectiformes > Paralichthyidae > Pseudorhombus > Pseudorhombus dupliciocellatus. The sequence goes on along the minus strand of JAFBJW010000129.1, from coordinate 809,486 downwards.
TCTGACTCTATCCACTCAGTTATTATAGTAGCTAGTCGGCAACAAAGGCATTCACAAAGCTGCATTAGTCCTCGAGAACATCTAACTTCAAATGAAGTGAGCTGTCCTGACCTGGGAGAGTGTAATCAGTGATTAGAAATGCTTCCGCTGCTGTAACATTATAAAGGCTGAAAGAGCCATTATAGAAATGATAAGAGACGGGCAACAAGACGGGAACCAGAAGACGGAAACCTATGTGCGAAGGTGGCTACCTCAGCTGAACTCATTAAAATGTACGAGGCAGAGGCAAAAACTTAATTTAGTGTCTTCACCTTCCATTTGTGTTTTGGAGAGAGAATCTACATCAGGGCGAAGACTCCATTTTGAAACGAGCTCGACTTAACGTCAGCTCGCTCTCTGGCCTCTGTGTCAAATATGAGGACGACACACCTGCACATGGTCTGCTGACATGTGTTCATTTCACATAGGCAAACACGGATTCCAATGCACAGCAAAAATCAATAATGTAAACAGAGACTGCACATCTCCCTTCAGAGACACCCTTTTCCTAAGCTCCTGGGCTTGACGAACAACAGCACGCCATATTAAATCAAGGAGATTGGCATGTTTCAGAAACAACGTTCACAGAATGTCAAAGCCGAAGCGCGGCTTCATAGGGCTCCTGCTGGGAACCGCTGCCACCGTAACACTGAGGAATGAGGGCCCACTCTTCCTTTTATTTGCCTTTTCCGACAGACTCCGAGCCTGTGCAGTCATTATTACTTAGGAGATTTGGCATTAAATCAAGGACAAAGACGCGGCACACTCTGACTGCTAATCACCACGGTGATGCTGACATATCTTTTAAAGAAAAAAAAACGAGACGATGGTGAGAAATGACGGCGCAGCTGCTGTTGGCTGCCTGCTAAGCTGCGTCTCCACCCCTTCTCGTGGCCACTGGATAAAGGCTGTCACGAGTATCATTACCAGCCCAACGGCCAAGGAAACATGGGGAGGCAAAAATAAAGACAGATTTCAGGTGAGCACATGAGATAAATTCTGCGACTGCACAGCAGATAAATAATGGTTATTCTGCTAACTTCTGACGGTGCTTGAAACCACTGTTTGCTCTTTGTGACCAAATTGCTGGGGACAGATTTGATCTAGAGGCCCTGAAGTAGGGACAGTGTCTACACTGCCTCTTTTCTTTCCACTGGGTTTGAACAGCTCTGAGTGTCAGATAGAGTTTAAGCAGTGATATGATATGCGCCACAATATGTGGGGGTACAGGGATGTTAATCCAAGCTAACGGATCCAATTAAATAGGCTTACATTTAAAATGATAAATAGAGAATCTTTCCCCAACAGTTCATCATTCAAACTCCTATTGATCCACGGCAGAGTCCCACTTGAGACTCCGACTGGAAGAAATCTCCAAGTAGCTAATGACCCAAGCCACCCACAGGGATTCTTTAAGAAACCACAGGGGCAAGTGTTGGGTCCGTCTCTAATCTAGCCCAATGTAAACACATTAAGGCTTTACAAATGGCATACTCATTATCCAAGCTCCCACAGATGCAGCGTGGAACTGCATGTAGTTTCTATCACCGCTGCCAACGTGCTAACCAAAGGGCCAACTCATTGACATAAACATAAATGGTCTGTGGATTTTTTTTTTTTTTTTTATATACTGCACTACACTTTACACCATTTGTCATTGGATTTAAACACCGTTACATATTGAACTCTGACCTGTACAATAACATTTAGATACTATAGATATGTAGCTTGATAGCCTCAGCATCATCGTTCTATTCTGGAGTGAAATAGAGAGAGCATAGATGGAATAGAAAGAGCTCAATAGGCTGCAGCAGCGGTATGAGGTGGAGCTATAGCAGTTAATATTCTTCTGAAACATAGTGTTTACAAAATATGATTTTGATAATGTGGATTCAAGATTATCTAATAATTGCTCCAAAAAGTTTTTAATTTGTTGCTTCATCCAATTAATTCTAATCTGGTGTTTAACGTTCTCCAATAGATGAAGCCTGCTGATTTAGTGATTGCTGGTCTTTTCCTGTTACGCCACCAGCAGGTTTTTTTTTTTTTAACAATTTCATTAAGTGTTTATATATTTTTTTTATCAACTGAAGGCAAATTAGTAAATCCATGCTAACTTGTTGAGCTGGACATGATACATGTTCCTCACACCTTGTCATCATTGGTATGTTATCATGCTAACTAACATCCATGCCTAGAATTGTTTATCACCTCTGCATGTTTAATTTTTTTTTTATTCAGCATCGTGACTGCACCGAGACCTTTTCCAGTACACCTGTTATCATGTAGGTGCCATTCATCAACCCAAATCATGTCTATGTAATGACACCTGACACTGATGCTGCCTTTCTTTGGCCAAACCCTCTGAAGTGGCTGCGTGTTTGATTGGACTTAGTGAGCACACATCACACATGATTGAAATCCTAGAGCGGATACACTCAAACCTACCGAGGAGAATTCAGTAAATATTTCAAACAGCTCCTCTCATCTCCTCCACTGTGAGGATAGAACGTCTAACATGGCAGCACTAACATCAATTTCTGCCTTACAGTGGAAAGGATGGATTTTAAGTCTTCTGGGATGCATCCCTAATAGAATTCAGGCAAGTGCAGGGAACCTGAACAGCGCGGGCATGGCTGCACCTTTATGAAGCAAATCAAACTTTATGACAATCACTTCAAATGACAGCCTCTGTGCATTGTTCCTGCTCCACTCTGAAACCAACTGCGATTAACCTTTTTACCCATTTAAATCATGTAACATCAACCAAAGGCCACTCTAAATTACTGCACGTACACAGGCCTTTAACACTGACCTCTGCAATGCAATGGCTGGAGATCATATACATGATAGTAGAAGTGTTATTATACCAAAACATACCAAATTATACCAAAACAATGGTTGTTGACTGGTATTTCTAAAGTTTGTTGCTTCTTTGAAGGCAGAAGAAAGAAACTCGAACTCTTTTCAGTAATCTGCTTTGTGACAGTTCCGTTCAGTTTGTTGTTTACAGCTCTGAAGCAGCTACTTGAATGCATCTTCTGAATGACGTTTCAGATTCCTTGGCGAATTATCGAAATCACCACAAAGCATGCCTGTGTACCATTATGGCCCTCAGAATGACGTTTTTGAACACAAACTGTCAGAGCATGAGCTGCTGTATGTGAAAGAGCATTTGTCCTTGTAAGTAATTTAGTTTAAACAATTCCTTTTATAATATCTCTTGGTGTTTTTTTTCTTCTTAAGATCACAGCTATGCATCTGATTTTGTCTTCCTGACGTTCACCCTGATCGTAACCCAACAGCCAGAAAAAGAGCACCCTGACATGTTTACTGATCAATGATGTTTTCTTTCATTGGAAAAAAGAAAAATGTAATTGCTGTCACGAGAATACATTTCTGCATTGGAAGCATGCCGGAGGTTTCTCTGTAAATTGACCCACAGATCACCCCCGAGGCCAGAGTTCCCCCACCCTGGGTCCAAACTCTGCTTGTCTTGGAGCTCCCTGTCAATTATCAGAGTCACTGCCTGAAAAGAGAACCTGCGTAAATTCCCACTCATCGATCGTAGTTTGAGATTAATGGGAGTATTGTTTGGGATTAATTGGTCATTTCCAATTTAACCTGTGTATTGATTGCGTAAAGTTTGTCATTTTAACGAGTGTATCCAGCAGTATGCATTGCACTGGACATTGATCCGGGTGGATCACAAATACCAGAGCACTGACAGGGATGGGAGATGGGGAAACATTTTTCTTTAAGCAGCTATTAACGCGACACAAACGCATAGAGCTGAGCTGAGGGTTCGCTGTGAGTTAATTGAGGTCCGGCTGGTAATTACAACACAGATTTGATCTCTTACAGTCAGGTATCCAAGTTCATTGGTCCTGAATTATAAAATCTTATAGGGACCAGCTTCTGTGCCTAGTATTGACTATTTTACTCAGGGCTAAAGAAGCTTGTCCTTGGCCTGAAAAACCGTTTACAGAGGAGGCATCCTAAGAAGATATGCAGCCCATGCTGATGAGCAATTATTTAAAGGAAACACAATGGTGCTTTCAGTCCTGAGGAATGGTGTTCATGATGACACGATTTAAATTTGGTTTAGAGTGAATTGCATATAATGTACGTATACATCTAAAGCTGGGATTATAGCGGGTAATTTACCATGCATTGATATCTACAATTTAGTGGACATTTCATGGTGGGGACGGAGCAAAAATAATCCTGCAGTTATTTTATAGCCGTACACAACTTCAAATACAGATAGTGAAGTATCCTCACGAACCATATAAAGCCAGACCTTTGAAGAGCTGATCATCCTGAGGACAACACTTAGCTATGCATCGTTTCGAAAAAGCACTGGAGCCCTGCACTGAGTGCATGTAATTCTCCACTTTCGTTCGCTGCATTTTGAATTATGTTTTCTGCAGACCCAGATTAAAAATTCAGATCATCTTTCCAGAAGAATGTGAAATTAATTACATTTTGTATATTGCAATGAAAGCTGTCGGGGCTGTGAAACGGAATATCTGCGCAGACACATCCAACATGTGCTTTAAGTAGGCTGAGAAAGTGAATCCTTCTGTGGCCTAATAAGCTAAATAATAGCTCTAATTTAAGGTAAGTAGGCTATGGCTCTGGTTGAAAATGGACAGATCAGCATTTTTATTCCGTGTGAAAGGGCTCAACAGAAGCAAACATATACCGAGCTGAGACGTGACCCAGATGCTGCCTGTTAAAATTAATACGCTAATAATGCACCAGTTGCCTTAGCAGTAACGCTAATGTGCAAACTGGGATACTCCACATTCAGGTAAATACGGTATTAGACTCCAGACCTCATGTAAAAAGACAATTGAATTAATTTGCTCTGATCTCAAAGTACCACAGTGTTCCTTTTCTCTAAAGGATCGCTGTTGTATCATGTGGAACAGTTTTGTAGCTTCACCTCCTCCCTTGAGGCGAGTGCTTCAATGCGGCGTGTGCTTTAAAAACGGCCTCGAATCGTACGTTTAAGAGCACTTAATTGTGATTGATGATCAATTAAGGCGCGATGGATTTTGAGAAAATAATGTGCTAATGAAAGCGGCGCTGCACATTATTCTGGTGCTGCTTTTCAAAGACCACGACTACTTGGCTTCCTTGCAGAGTATTCACAAATGCCAAGAGCACAGTGCTAGAATGACGCTATTGACATGCAAATGCATGGTAGTTGCCGAGAAGTGAGAGGTGCCAAAGAGTATTGTTGTGTGACAAGCAGGCTTTCTGAATACATCGCTGAAAGCTGAGATGTACACGAGTGCGCTTGACACAGCAAAACACACAGCATCTATTTTTTTTTCCCCTCCCTATAAAAAAAAACAGCCATAATGGATTCACCAGCATTATGGCTGGTCCCTTTTTACAGAGAGAGCGCACAGGGTGAGTGTAGCCTAATGACAACGGATTAAATGAGGTCTGTCCACTGTACATGATCCCTGGAGTTTTATGGGAGAATAATTAAGTTTCCAACTGACCCAACAGTGATGTGCTTTTAACGAAAGGTCAACAGTGAACAGCGAAGCGAGCCACACTTGATTACTATGTATATCACAACATCAAAAAAGATGCTTCCGCCGTAATGAGGGGGTGACCTTCAACTTCAGGGTAAACAAAGACCAAGAGAGCACACGCTGCAACACATGGCCTCCATCAGCCATTAATAAGGGCTTTGAAATTAATAGTGCTGTAATAATCAGGAGGAAGGACTCACATGCACACTTGCATCTGAGCAAGAGCCTGTTTTTTCCCAGGGAATGCGTTTAGCTCTTTAAGAGAAGATGCATAGTACAAATGTGTTTTCTATATCTATATATTAGGGAATAAATCCTGGCTTCGTTTCATTAATAAATAGGCTATATTTTGAGGAATATGACAATTGGAAATGTAAATGTGCTTCTGAGGATTTAAATCTTAATTTATCACATTACAGGCTCATTCACAGTTACAGCCAGGTGGATTTAGAAGAGATGTAGGGGGATTAGTGAAGTGATATCAATCACCACAGCTGAACCGTCCCCTTATCCTGCACCGTCACACTCTCTGGCTGCTCTCCCCATTGATCCAGTGCCGCCTGTAGGGATGGAGTCGAAGCTAAAGGCTAGGATTCCCCTTCAAGGCATCCTTACGACTTAAAAAAACTGAAAAAAGTCACACTAAGTCTTAGATCTGATTTGAATCGAATATGAACTTCAGCAGAGATCTCAGTGTCCAGGTGTTTGAAAAATGATAAACACTGTGCCTACACACTCTTAGCATTAGCCATTACCATGTACTGAACCAATACGGTAACATATTTTAACAGCGGTTAAACTGTTTGACAAACAAATGTAATCCGTCATAACTGACAAATAACGCAACAAAAAAAAAAAAAATCTAGAACATTAGAACAAGCCTCTAAACTGAAGTCTTAGAGTACACTTTGCTGTTTACCTGTGCAACTAATATTGACTCTTCAGCTGGCTCTGGCCAACGCTTCACCACAGGAAAATCATTTGATCTTGTTTGGGAGGTGAGAAAAAGAAGAGATTTCCAAGGGACAGAAAATTGCAGTTTTATCTGAGAGAAACTAATATACTTTAAAGATGTGCTATTCGATCACTGGATTTGCGTGCTCACCGACGCTGCCTATTTGTCAGCATCAGAGCCATTTCCGCCTGGTGTCAGTATCGCAGCATCTCTACTAGAGACGAGATGAACGGCAGGATTGTGTATGATTGAGATGGAAAGACACCAGGACGATGTCGTGGAGAGAAAAACAAAAAGACCTGCTTTTCCTCCGCCGTATCTCCCAGTTGTCTGACTTGAAAAGCGGCCGTCTAGCTCTGTTCATTGCATGTTCACATTGATATTCTCGATGTTATTAGTCAGGCCAGAGAATCCAGCTGATGATGAGCACTGAGGGACGTTTTAAATGACAGTGCCCTTTCATGAAGGGAGCGAGTAAACAACAGAGGGCACCGACACTGTCTCGTTACTAATACTCATCTGCATCTGTGAAAAATAAACAAGTGTAACTGAGGGGCAAGATTGAGAAGACAGAATGTGACTTGGGGTTATTGGTCGTAAGGGTGAAGCAGAGATAGAGGGCGGGGGGGGACACTGTCCCCTGACAACGGTCCTTTCTGTTCACCCTGGAAGATATGTCCACTCTCCATTCACAGTTTCTAATCCTGTCTGAAAGCCTATCTTGAATGTCAGGCTTCTTCCTAAATTGGCTCGTGTTCTTAGTGATTGATTAAAGTACTGTAACCCAGCTTTATCAAACCGGGCCTGAATTTCTGCCAAATCTATTAGGTAATGCATCCTTTGTTATTGCCTGGGTTGGTTCCCCACCCCCTTCTATGGGAAATGCGCCGATCCATTTACCGCGATAGAGAATGCTCGGTCGCACCTGGTGCCGCGATAGCACGGCAGCCTTCACATCAAACAGGGGAGCTGTCTTAAGCTTACAACAGTTGGAGACAAATGTGGCATCCTAATTCAATATCGCATTCTAGAGTTAAATTAGCTTAAATTTATCAACACAGCCCAAAACAGTGTGCACGGGGATGTGCTTAAATGCTTTCATCATCTTAATTTCTCCTCTCCCGGCTTTCGCCTGATGCCATGGTGGTACCAGAAGCACGTCTATGTCCCCTGACATTGAGCTATAACAATATGGCTATAATTCATGCGTTCTAATGCTGTAATATCCCCCGTGCCATTGCACACAGAGGAGAGGAGAGGAGAGGTTGCCCTGATATTACTGCTGACGCCTGAGTCCTAGACATTGCACTTAAGAGTGTCTCCTGCAGGACATTATTCAAACACACACGGGCACTACAAAGTCCACGAGACAAGAGTGGGCTGCTGTGGTACCAAACACACACACACACACACACACACACACACATCCTCAGACACTGCGGCTGAGTGCAAGCAGTCAAGGTCACACAGCCAGGCGCCACAAATGCAGGGTGTCACCACCCAGATCTGTATCCATCTTATCAGGATCGTGTGTAAATACGCTGTCTTAAACTACAGAGCTGGGTTTAATGGAATGAAAATACACAGCACATCCCAGACGCTGTGCATATGGAACTGTGGGTATGAATTAAAATCCCATTTGTGTGCTTTAAACAGAGTAGAAGACCACTTTAATGACTGCACGCTTAGAAGTAGGCCATGTCCAACCAAGGCAGGCAAATTTGGCCTCGGGTTGTCTGCACTTCCTCAAAGACTGCACACAACGCACACTGTGAGCTACTACTGTATCTCTCCTCCCATTCTGTGACTACTTTGCACCAAATAAAGCCCAGAGCCATGACAACACATACTGTAGATACTGTATATGCACTCACACTCCATACCCCGGGACTGTGATCATGCATGAACACACGCAACACTAGCAAACTATTACACACACTAATCTGCATTTATTTTACTGGGTTTATTTGTCGGTGGAACAACAAGCATCCTCCCTGTTCCATGTTTCATTAGCAACCTGAGGGGGAAAAAAAGGGTTTTCCTCTAACATCTGGATGTTAGCTAGCTTGAGCGGATCGTCATATCAGATCAGATCCCGCTGCATCAAATGCAACTTGAGGGCACATTATTTATTCATTTGACTGCTGACATCCAAACCATGCCCTAAACGGTGACACTTTGAAAACTATTCCTCTGTGTCTGAACTGCTCCGATACCAGTGCAACTAGCAAGGGCTGGAAGACGGAAGGGAGTTTTATGTTCCTTTTACAGGGAATGAATGTAGGGGAGATGGAAACAACGAGGACATTGTTTTGTAGCCAGAGTGCCTGGGAGCCTCTGTGAGCAGCAAACATAACAATGGCGGTGCCTTAATGCCCACTGTAAAATTTCATGTGACTACGAGGACTTCCCACAATTTTCATAGACACTAAAAAGCGAAAGCCTACGGAGCCATTATGGCACATCAGCTTTTACCAAGCAGAACCTCATTAAAAAAACAACAAGGCTCAAACAGCCCAGGATCCGGTACGATGGGAGCAGAACAAGACGTGATCTTTACCCCACATACTGTACTCGTATTAAAAAAAAACAGCAAAGGCCTAATATCTGATGGAATCCAGACAAATCTTCCTGTCACCCATTCCTGGATATAATGTCTTGAATAATGCTTCAGACAAAGTGGATAAAAGGAGACTCGGATTAAAAGTGCCTCAACACGATTTTCTACGCTATCGCAAACTGAGTGGCTTCCTCCGGCTGCACAGCAAACACAGAAGCTCGGTGCCATATAGTAATTACCAGCATCCAAGGCCATAGAGAGTGTAATCAAAGAGCATCAGCATTCCGATCCAGAGCTTAAGAACGCCCCCTCCTGTGGTGGAGACCCCTTAATCTATGTAACATGCTGGTGAGAGCAGATCCTCTGCCTCCATCGACATCATATCCCCAAAGGAAATTACACATATAGTCATTGCCAGTAATGTCATTTCACACATAAAAGTGACTCATTCAACCACCTCCACATGGTATAAACACTTTTCCACTCTCAGATGTTAAGGTACCGACATAATAAAACATCCACACAGAGAGCAGAGGCATAAACTTTATGCCCCTAAAACGCTTCTGGACATTAACACTGGGATTTTTAGGGCCTAATGAAGAATTTGATATGAGACCTTGTCTGTGATTGAAAACTCTGCCTCATATCTCTAAAGATAACACGCTTCTTTTGTAAGTTCTTTGAGCGCTCATCTTTTTTTCCTGCCTGTATGAGGACAACCGTGTGCTGGAAATATTCAAAACACCAAATACAGTTCCTAATATCTGGAGTACACATCTGTATATATTTTTTTAACACCTCCTGTTTCAAACATTTAGCTTATAGAAAACCGAGAGACTGATTAACATAAATAGAAACTGCGAATGTGTCTCAGGTGATCTTTACTTTCCTGTTTCAGTGTTCTGAGTTGGAACTGTACAGGTCTGGATGAACCGTGGGGAAATCAATTCCAGTAGTGAAGCGTTAGCCAGAGCTGGCGAACATGTTAACCATCTGCTGGCATTTGACATGTATGACTTGCAAGACTTCATTTTCATGTTTAAATATGATAATACATAATTTTTCAATTCACTTGCCTTGGATCGGCACTGTTAATTCATCACTAATACAACTGAGCATATTTACATTTTCAGCGCTCGACTCATTTACACCACTGGCATACATGAGGGACTTTGTTTTAATCTTGTGACTAATTTAAAACGTATCTGTAGCTGCTTGCCCAGGGACAACCTACAGAGGGGCGTGGTGGCAAGGACTGCCCTCAACAGGAACTTGGTATGCAGACATACCCCATCAAGGAAATCCATATGTGATGGAAACAAAGGTTTTCAGCTGGAGAGGAGAGCCGCCTCTGTGCAGGATTAAGTGCTTTAGATCTAATGATGAGAGAGAGCCCGTTTTTATTTGTTTTCAAACAGGCTGTTTTCTCTTGATGGAATAACAGCTATCTTCTCTCTCAGGAGGGTACAAATGCTCATCAAAGACCTGGCTTTGTCAAACAATCCATAAACTCTTAATGCCACATAGCATGAGACACTTGCCGGACAAGTTCAGAGAAAGAGCAAAAATCAATGGGAGACAATTCATTCCAATTTACAATGTGATCATAGAGTGTAATGTTTTATATCATTCTGGTTTGGTGTGCGATCTTGAATCATTAAGGGACGACTCGTGGTTTGGGAGGTCAACCCCTCCAGCGCAGAATTCCTTAGAGGGATTCTTCCTCTTCCTATCAATATCTGCGGCAGTGGCTGCCAGAAGATTTGGTAGCGTTGGATGCCCAGGGCTGTAAATCTGGGCCAAGGGTTGTGTGGGATGCTCAGATAAATGGGTAGGGCTTTGTTTTATTGCAACACTGCTTGTCTTAACTTTCTGTGTCTACCAGGGATTTAGAAAATTTGCTACTGTCCTTGGGCCTCTCTCTGCAACAGCGGCTCTGAGTCGGGTTTGACTCAGCCCTGGTGCCCTAAGATTACATAAATATCCTCTATGAGACTTTCACCCCAAATCCAAGCGCCACTGTTCTGGTCCCCTTTTTATCTGTGGCTGCGTGTTTTGTTTTTTCTTTCGCGAGGCCGGAGTGCAAGGCGCTGATTAAAAGGGAAACTGAGGATCCCCGTTCAACCCAATTCAACAAAAGAGTAAACACTTCCTCCGCTTTAGACTTTTGCTAATGGATTTGACTTAGAGGACCTTTACATTCGATGCAGCGGTTTGTCACTCTTGTGCAGCAGAGCATCAATACGAGGGAAAAGTAGGCCATTGAGACTCAAAGCACAATTATCCTCGAGGACATATGTCACGTTGTCGACATCTTTTGTGATAAGGTTTCCTCATTTGTGGCTCCTAACGTCCTCATTGAGAAACCAGAGTGGGAAACAAAGGCAAAGATATGGCTTATTAGGTCAGGCCTGGGCTCCTTCTTTACACACTGATCAAGGATCTGCTGGATAAATCACATGGGTATCATTAGAATCAACCCCGAGGAGTCTAGCGGTGCTGGGCTTAAGTATGTGTGTATGCTGGATAATGACTTTCCTTTAGGTACTAATCCAACAGCCAATCATATAATGTGTAGTGTAGCAGCTTGGCAGCCCTGCTGAAATACATTATGCAGTTTGGATGCCTTTCTCAAGTACAGCAGCGTGTAACATTTCCTCAATAATATATTTTAGATTTCAGACTGTGGAGATAGCTGGGTCATACAAGACAAGGCACACAGCGTCGATCCAGTTATACGGTGCGGTGATATTCTTCAGCAGCAATATCAAATAACTGCATTTAATATCCCATTAGTTAACCCAACGCCCCCCGCCCCCCCGTCCCGACAATACACGCTTGTCGTCACTGTTTGCTTTGGAGATTGGGCGTCTGTAGAATTTGAAACGCGTGAAATGTGTGTGAAGCAGGTTTCCACTGAAAGAGGATGTGATTAAAGAGAATGAGAGATGAGAATGGCAGTAAGTTCTGGGGTGTCAGAAAACATTGAATCATTTAGTAAATTTTCAACATTGCAGGAGGATCTGCCTCCATCAAAAAAGCCTTCGCATACATGGAAAAAGGCGAGTGCAGACAACCCTGGGATATGTCTCAGTGGCATTTGTATTCTGCTTGTTGTTTTTGTATCGCTGGATGGTAAAGTTGTAGTTGTCCGCAGCATGAATAAAACAAACTTGGCAGATTTTTGTTTGACTGGCTTTCTCCAGCCCAGAGCTCACTTGTCAGAGGACTTATCCAGGCTTACCTTTCTCCAACCTAACCATTTTCTTCTTGTTTCTTTTCAATCTCACTTCTTTCCCTCTGTCCTTGTTCTTATCCTCTCTGATCCCTCCTCAATTCCTTCAACTCTCAGAGAACCATTTCTATCTAACGGTATCATTTCACTCTTCAGCTGCAGGACTGAACTGCCCACCATTATTATGTCACTCAACACTTGCTCCTAAACCTGGTTGAAAGTCTCAGTGGGCGCGGGCCAAGAGGACCGAAGAGAGACGCGTGATTTGGGAGTCACTCGTCTCAAATCTGCCTTCCTGTTGTTGAGACTCGAGAGAGGAAACGTGTCACATTCTCAACGTTGGCTTGGATAGAAATGTCACAGTTAGCCAATGGAAATACAGCAGGTTAATAACCACAGATCAAATAGCCTCCCACATAGTCACAGACTTCCACAAATAAGATGCGATTATGGAGTTTGGGCACAGTTTTGGGCAGTATTAGTGAAACCCTCAAATCTGTGCTTCTTAAAAGATCAGAAAAGTGCCTGAAGAATGTCTGTAGTCTTATGTGTTCGCCCACACTGCCAAACTCCACAGATAAATAACTTTTTTTTTTCTGGATTAAAAACCTTGAGCTTCTGCCTTTATGCTGACTTATTTTCCCATCACTCAATCTATTGTCACGGTGACCCACAGCTGCACTGTTCATCAGAGCTCCCATCTTAGGAGAGTGAGCCACAAGGCTATTTCTGTAATAACCCAGATTCTCAGGTGAATCTGGATCCCTATCGATGTTATAAGCTGCCGAAATTATAAGGGAAAATATTGGGTCAAATAAAGTATTCCACACAGGTTTTCCAGCCTGACATGTACTGTGACAGATTATCTCAAGAAATCAATGAGCGAAATGTTCTATTATTTAAGATCCAACAGCCGTGCAACGTGTGCATCCTGTCTTTAAAGCACGGCCAATGCCAGGGAAAATTCCCCAGTCTAATTTCCTTTTCTTGGTAATTTTGTCAGATTAATATCAAGTCAATTTCCTGCAGCCTGTTCCAACACAGAGTGATGGCAGGATAATAGTGTCATTGGGATAAAGCTGTAATTGTGGAGGACGGCTCCTTTCCGAGGGAGAATATGGGCACAGATGGGTCCTGAGCTTGATGGTGGAATTTCTTTGTCCCAGAAGGCCATCGGGAAACTTTGGCAAACTGGCAACAGATATAAATAGATGGTGGGCAGGAACCGGTACCTGAAAGCACAAAAATCAACCAATCCACAGCCAGGTGCCATCCTATTAACTTTGAGGCTGTTCAATGTCATGAAAGTACAGTTAAAACACAACCACAGTACAGCACACTAACACTACTCAAAGAAGCTGATAATATTTGTAAATGTGCAAACTATGATAGTGGAGACACTTTAAATGGATAAGAGGGCTGGACCTAAACTGTAGTTATATATATTATATGTATTTCTGGATGGATTTGACACAAGGACAAAGTGATGGAAAAAAACACAATCCATGTGCTTTACATTAAACACAGAATATTTTATCAGGTCTCCAGGGTGCTCAGTGGACAAAATATTCAAATACAAAATTAGTGCTTAATGGGCAGTACCTCAGTTATCCCAAGCTGGGAACTACTTTGCCTGCAGTACCTTATCAGTGCACACATACTCCCAGATGCTAGTAAAAACCACGGTGCCACTGCAGGCTACCTTAAAAAAACCCACTATAAAAAGGATACACGCAAATATATCTGTTATTTACAGCTCGCCTCAAAATAGCGAGGGAGATTAAGCTGCATGGCCCTGACATTGGACTCAGTGTCAGATCTGATTTGGCTGAACCTAAAATAAAAAAATCATAACTATTTGTTTACCCGAGTGGTGGATTTGCGTTTGCATGAAAACACAAACACACACGGACGAGGAGGGGAAAAAAAAAAACGGAAGGACAAAAAGGGACGATAGAAAAAGAGGGCATGTTTATTTAACGGCATCGCTCTGGTTGTGGCGCAGGTGTCCGAGTGCACGACGGCCAACTGGCGAGTGTGTGTGTGTGTGTGTGCGTGTGTGTGGGAAAGAGAGAGGAAGGATCTCTACTAATCTGTTGCATTACTGCAGTCATTTCCACTCTGTTCATCACCACTAGCATGTGCTCTGTGAGATTTAAAATATTTAAATCTGTAATCTGTCAGCATTATGAGGTTAGCACACACCCGCAAAGACTGGTGTCCTATCCGTCGCCGTGCTCTCCGCTTCACAAGCCCCCCCCCCCACCCCCGCATATATCACGGGGACCTGATGTGGTCTGTTGTCGTTCTGGCCGGTGTCTGTAATTTCTCAGCGTTGGCTGTGACATGCTGCAGGACTCTGGAGAAGAATTATGGGAAGTGCATGTAGCTGACAAAAAAAAAATAAAAAATAGCTGTGGCGCTGTGAAACACCGGAAGCATCTAATTGTTTCCCCAGTGTACATGACCCAGTGACTCTTCCTTGTTCTTTTACTACGGCTAAAACAGCATTCATTATTGATTTGGCGGCGTGCGCTCATAGTCTTACACAACATGAGTGTCTCACGAGTGGGTCTAAGTTCTGTTTCAGTGGGGCTGCACGGCTGCATTAACACGCCCTCCGCCACCTTTCCTGCACATGGAGGCACATTTTCCTGAAACTCGGAATTAATAACCCAGAATGAATAAATTGAATGGGATTAAAGCCTGAACGACAGTGACCCATATATGACTATTAGATTGATGGAAGACACTCCAACGTAGCCCATTTAGTCAGCTCCATGTCATGTCTTCATACGACAGGCTTTTACTAAGCTCCTTAAGAGCCTGCCCCTGGGGATCTATGGTAGGCTGGAGGTACTGACTCAGGCCTTATCTCCACTAATTTACCCCATGAATTAGATGGGTCTTCGTTTCTGTGTCCTGCCAGACCCACACAATAGCCGCTCCGTGTTAAGAAAATGTGGCTTAGCGATTGCCAGGCTGGATAAGAAGCTGGAGAATTGATGGGCGTAAAGGCTCAAGCTGCCACGTCAACTTTTACCTGGACAGTAACGTTCATCCCCAGGATTTACAGAGTGTTGACTCCCTGTCACTTGTCTGTATATTTCCCAGGTGGATTAAGAGGAATGGAATGCAATTTGAATCATGCGGATTAAGGTGAACTTTGAAAAAAAAAAAAAAAGAAAAAGAAAAACAAGGGCTTGTTGTCAGGACAGCAGGAGTTTCCCTTTGTTCTTTTCAGATGCCCCTCATTTTTTCTAAAATCCAAATGAGCTGGCACGCTAGGACAGAAAGTAGAGAGGCTGGTCAGATGCACACTTATCATAACGCACGGGCCAGTGAAAAGTAACGCCACAGTATGCAAATCAGAGCCGCGCTCTGCAACAGTTGCACAAGATAAAAATTAATCAGACGTAAACAAACATGCACTCGCCGCTTGAGTCAATCGTTTTCTTTATGCCACAGTTTAGGAGGCTCATTCATTTTGCATGGCTCCCGTGACTGTGAAGTTTTACCCTCCTCTAAGCTTATGTAATTCTAAAGTGCAGCAGAGACACACTCCCTCCTGATTCGTGACATTATCCCACCATCGCTGCCTGTTTCTCCCCATGTGATGTATTTTTTAAAACAGAGGAAACAATCAAACGAAATAGCTCCTCGCCTCCACGGCACATTCAGTAACATCCACGACTTCAACTCAGCGGGCCTCGTCCTCGGGCCGCGTGCTATTGAGTGTAAATTGTCTAATTAATAAATGAATAATAAATCGACAACTTCTGGCAGACAGTGAGTGGAGGCATACTGTGTGACATCTGCTTTGTAGTTAGGATGGCGATGTCCAAAAGAATCTTGTTTGCTAAGCAGACATTGGTCTTTGGCAGGGAAACCTGTTAGTCAGGGGAGATGTTTTTGGGCCATGAACAATGTAAAATCTCTGTTAAATATGTGCGGTAGACTTGAGGCGTATCTTAGCGCCTCAGGCCAAAACCATTTTGTTAGTCAAACAAAGACGCTTTCATCTTTCCACAGATTCGACAAATATATCAAATTCATTATTAAAAACGAATATGACACAAGTGCATCTGCTGGATTGTCGCTCGGCTCAAGTAATACTCAAAAAAAAAGAAAAAGAAAAAGGAAACAGCTGGAGTATATTTTTTTTTCTATCACAATAAAAAGGTGCGATTTAATGATGGTGAAAGCTCATCCTCTCCTCCTGAGCAAACATCAAGAGGCAAGTTTATCCTCCGTCATTAGTCACCGTACATCCGTGTCTGCGGATGACGGGATTATGAAAGAGCCCGGTTGACACATCATGAGACGCACTTTGACTTGGCTTTAACATTTCGCTGTTTGTTGCCTCATCAGTTGTCAAGGGCAATTAAAATCCTCCGGTGCACTGAATCATTTACATTGTGGTCACATTAAGAGCGAAAAACAGTCTCTCTGAACTGTTTTGTTTTATCAGCCATCCAGGTATGTGAAGTCATCCCATTGACTTGCTAATGTGGTCAAAACAAACCTGCATTAAATCCAAAATCTCCACAAATCCCCTTTTTTTCCCACTTTTTTTTGTGCGTGACATTGCAAAGTTGTAAAAGCACCGCTGGGGCGACGACAAGTCTTTTCCTCGGCGGTGGGATTGGCGGTGATAGGACAATAGGACGAAGGTCAGGGGTATCCATTTGGGAAATTATTCGGCCGCTTCTCCTGCTGCTTCAAGACAACACGTCAAACACAATGAAGAATATTATAAAACACAAATAACCTTCCTCGGCCTCGCTCGGCACACCTCTGCCTATACACAGAGGAGCGCAGTCTCTGACACACCTCGGTCCACGCGTCTACTCACAAGAGCTATAATGAGCAACGCAGCTGAGAGAGAAACCGAAGGCTAAAGAACAAGAGGCCTCCTGGGCCAGAGACCAACGAGTGTCTCATCCAAGTTAAGTCAGGCCAGGACGTACTCAGGTGTATTCACGTTAGGTCAGGACGAAGCCTCGCTGACCTTTGCAGCAGACAGGGAGTCTCATGGAGCTTTTCTTGAGCGACCTGAGATTTACAGAGTAAACAACAGACTCAGCGCTGCACTTTGAAATGTGTGTGATTGTTTGTGTGTGTGTGTTCGGTAGCTGTCAATTACCAAGTGTCGAGTACTTCCTGGCCCCAGCCCTCGAAATCTACTCTGCCTGGAGAATGCACAGTTACAGGGGTCAGTGTTCGCTGTAATTATTCGCCAACAGGGTTTTGATCAGATGGATGGGTGACAAATTACAGAGAAAAACAACATAAGGGGTCCTGGTACAGTGTGGGGCCAGCACGTGCTAACAGAGCTGCCTCAGTGTGTCTTGGCATTAATTCTGCAAATCTGTGGACTCGACTGGAGCCATGATCCGCCGCTCCTCTGAAAGATGTTCCCTCATTTGTTGATGATGGTGCAGAGGCCTGTCAAACATGTCGGCGCAAAATCTCCCACTGGTGTTCAACTGGTTGGAGATCTGACTGTGATCTGACTGTGAAGATGGATTCACATCATTAGCACCTCTACGACCGGGGCCCGTCTCCTTGTTTCTCTCCTAATTTTTCAATTTTTTTCCCTGTAATTCGTCACCCGTCTGGACGTTAAGCCGCCATAATTGTTGCGTGGCTCAAACACAGGCCCAGAAAAAAGAGAGGGGAAGAATGGATTTGAAAAACAGCAGGGGAACTTGAAAAATAGTACTTTGCTGGACCGGAATACAAACACTGAAGGGCCTTAGAGAGAATTCACAAGCAGCCGCGGCAGCAGCAGCATGCATAATCCTTCACATGATATTGAAGACACACATACAATATAAATGAACACAATTTGCCTGCAAATCAAATCAAAATCCAAAGAGTCCTAATCAAATTTCATAGGGTTTTAAATGTGCGCAACACAAACTATAAAATCAATGTGTGTGTGTGTGTGTGTTGTATTACAGCCCATTAGATTTCACCAAACACAAGCCAAATAAAACGCTGGATCATTTCCTAAACGCTTCGGTATCAGCGACACATTGCTTATTCATCCAATCACCATGACAACTACATTCCCCCTCCTTCTTTCCTCTATGAATTTAACCCTCGTGCTTAATTATTCTTTTTTACCACCATTGAATACAATGAGCCTATTTATCTCTGGGCTTGTGCCATGTGTCCAGGAGCTAGATAATGTGAGAAAGTACACACGAGTGGCCTGCAGGATAATAACGCTGCTTCATATTCGGCTTCCACACGATATTGTTTCCACAGCTTTCAGGGGGGATTAGGAAGATGGGAAAGAGGCTGTTTACGACAAAAAATAAATTTAAGCACAGTCATGGAGCGAATGTGAACGACCATCACAGAGTTTGAGAACAGGTTCTCCGGCTGTAACATCCGAAGGAATTGTAGCAGCAGATACATTCCTGTAACTTGCGACTCCAAACGTTGTAAAAACCAACAAGCACGCTGCTCATTGATGCACTGCAGTGCCTTTACATTGAGCATGCATGTGTTCCCCACGGACGTTTTCAAAGAAATAAAGTGGAAGAATTGTTCAATGGGAATCCCCACGTATGCCCGTGGCAGATTATCTCCTCCTCAGCACAACAGATGGAGGTATGGACTGATACACAGATTCCACCCGCGTTGAACATCCAATCATTGATGGAGGCACCCTGCACGGGTTGATCCAATCAAGTTTGGACTTTGCAGTTTCATTTGTGCAAAAAAAAAAAAGGTAGAAAATAAATTCATCGGGCTAATTCATGTGTTGTTGAGGGGGTTGGGGGGGTTTTTGTGGGGTTGGGGGGGGGTTGGGGGGGGGGGGCTACAGAGAGAGAGAGAGAGAGAGAGAGCTTGCGCGTCACAGCTCCATCACGCACACACGACGTGGTTTTAGTCCAAGTAACAAGTGCGATGAACAATTATCACGAGCTTGTATTATTTACAGTACATCCATGGATCACATGTGCAAAACACACACACGCACACACACGCACACTCTGATCACACTCCCTGCAAGTCACTCCATCCAAAGCCGTGTGTCTGGAAGTAGACCTCATTCACGGGTGATTCGTGAGCAGCTCTGCGTCCACACGGAAAAAAACACACACCCGTCCGCGCAGACGTGTCTCCATAAGTCATGGGTGTTAGTTTCCCGGGGAGCAGCGCGGTGTTTGTGGCTGCTCCTGCAGCCTCCTCTAAGTCTCTCCCTGCGCACACAGCCTCAGCCTTGCTCTCCCTCCTCCCCGCTCCTCTCCAACTATCATGACATGACTCACCTGCCTTGCCGAGTTGTAATTCCCTCCATGCCGTTGTTTCCAGAAATCAAAAAAAGCCGGGCCAGTGTTTCAGTTTTCTGGGAAGGTGGGGGGGACTCTTCCACTTGCAGCCCGAGTATAAATCCTGCTCCAAATATCCGAGTCCGGAGTGCGCACAGGCTCTGTGGCTGCTGGAGGGACCTTCCCGTGGATGTGCTTATCCTCGCCCCGCTGTCATCTCAACACATTTCCCCTTCTTGCCTTTTTTCTGTCTGTTCTGCCTCTCTCTCTCCTCCTCTGGTCCCGCGCGCTCCGCTGCTCTTCGCCTTCACTCCTTGGGCTCAACGCGAGCCATGGCGGGAGCGCGCGGCGCGAGCCCGGCTCGATGTTTCGGGGGCGCCGATTGGAGCTGGAGAGGAGAGTTACTAGGTAACCGAGGGCACACGCATCACACACGAGAGGCAGCGCAGGATTTATGGCTTCACGCGCTTCTCACCTCTGATCATCAGAAATGTTTTAATATTTCAGCGACGGACCAAACTCGCTGGAATAAAAATAACCTGTATCATCCTCTCTAAGACGCCATTCTTCTTTCTCTGGAGGAGATTTCAATGAGATGAAATCTAAAAAAAAAAAAAAAACAGTGTTCATACAGGAAACAGATCAGAGAGGATGACTGCAGAGGATATATGGATGCATGGAAAAGTTCCTTAAAGGTTAGGTGTGAAGAATTTAGTGACATCTAGTGGCGGAGTGGCCTGTTGCAGCTGAAAACAACTCCAGGTGTTTTATTTGTCTTTAAAAAAAACATGGTGGCCTCTGTCGAGAGGACCAGGACATTTCAATTACTTGAATTATAGAACATTTCTTCTTACTGGAATTTACTGGATTACAGAGCACTTCAGTTGCGCTGCTGGATTTCCACAAAAGCTTTTTTTTTCTTCTGTCTTTCTTTTTTTTATTTCTCATTCTGCTCTTCCCTCAGAGAAAAAATCCTTCTATGTGAACAACGTACCTGGTCAATAAAGCTGTTTCTGATTCTGATTACATGGTGTAAAATGAAGTATTTAAAATAAACGGTGAGATGATTCCCGAGTGAAAACATCTCAAGGGCTATTTTAGTCATCTCATCGTTCAGTCGGCTTCAGTTTTGATTTGTGTGAGACCAGCAGGGCCGGTCCAACCTCTTGAGGACATAATGCAAGCTCAGATCTTCAAGACAATTTTGTCTCGATAACACAATGTGTGTCCTCTGTGCAAGAAGGACTTTCTAAATGTTCAGTTTGTGTTGCGATTGATTTGGAAACATGATGGATGCAAACTCTTAAACTGGGCGGGAAAGGGAAAAACATTTTTCTATCATTTATGTTCATGAGATTTGGATGATTGGTAACCGCTCCTGTAGTAGATACGCTGGGGGTGTAAGCAACTGCTGCATCGTATCCTTCCACATAACGCTGCTCCCTGGACTGACTTTTAAAACTCGGTTGAAAACCCCTCTCCTCTCCTTGGCCTTTAAATCCAATTGAGATCAATATTGAATCATCAGTCCTTTGTCTTTTTTGTCATTCCTCTCTGCCCTTGTGTCCGTTTATCTCCGTTTCTCTTTTTTTTCCCCCCCGCCCATCAGTTCACCGTTGTCAGCACCGTTTGTTTTTTCAATGTCCTCTTCATATATATATGGCATTGACTTTGGCTGTGAATTTGCTGAGCAGGTCTCTGTCATCCGAGGCTGTGAAAGAAACGATTCAGCAAGATTTGTACGAGACGTAAACGTAAAGGTTTGAACTCAACAATATAACCTCTGAACTCCAAGAAAAAAAATAAAAAACGACTACCCACTGTACCACTGTGCCAACCATATGAAAGATCACCACACATGAATGATGCAGCTCAGTACAGTAGTTACACACATAGAGTACTCCCACGTACACACTGTTGGTATTCAAGGTAAACTGAAGGCTGTAGAGGCCACAGCACGTTCCCTGCTGAAGAGCTGGAAAAATGGTGTGAACTTTGTGTGAACTCTTTCCCATGTCTCATTAGTGACCGTGTGCAGGGTTAAGGAGACTGACTGGTGTTGCGAGGTGCCTCTTCACCTGGTAAACTCTTGACCTTCCTCTCCCATGCGAGAGAGGACCTGACATGCTGGTGTTATCTAAATGACGCATGTCTGTAGTGTTGGATCTGGTCTCCCCCTTTCATGTTTTTTGTTTGCATGTTGTGGGGCACACCACGGTGGCGTGCT
The DNA here is from genome assembly GCA_016785235.1 of Pseudorhombus dupliciocellatus. Classification (NCBI taxonomy): domain Eukaryota; kingdom Metazoa; phylum Chordata; class Actinopteri; order Pleuronectiformes; family Paralichthyidae; genus Pseudorhombus; species Pseudorhombus dupliciocellatus. Next base: position 787,626 of record JAFBJW010000129.1, on the reverse strand, counting down.
AAGGCCCATACGTTTTCACAGGTGAGCACTGGGACGTCATTCATACTCACAAGGACAAAAAGTCACAACAGATAAATGGCACGCCCGAGGCGCCTGCATTAGTTAGTAGCTGAAGAATAACGTTAATGCATCTGGAGTCAGTGTGTGCGTGGCGCCTCGGTGCGGCTCCTCGTCCTCTGACAAAGCTCCTCAGAAGATAAGTGTCTGAAATACATGTTTCTACCAAGTTGAAATCGTCTAAATTAATTTGCCTCGGAGGAAAGTGAGAACAACGAAGAAGGAAAAAAAAAAAAAGAACATAAAAGCTCCCACTCATAAATCACAAAATGGACTCGTAAAAAATAGCCTGTTTGATAATGTTCAATCAATCAACACAGGCGCCTGAAGGAGAGCACATTTCCAACAGCTGCAAGTGACTACACATGCAGAATGTTTTCAGGGTACAATACTGGGTGTATTTAAAAATGATTCTGTGTCCTGGACGGCTGATGGTGAAATTGATTTTACTCTAAATGCTTTTTATCCCATTATCATTTACAAATAACTTGCCGGACAGGAAAACTCTGCCAGGAAAATAATTGTATTTGCTCAAGAAGAAGTCTGTATTTGGACAGACTTCATTAAGGTTTTTCCCACGTGTTTATTGGGGACAGGGGACAATAATGAACAATATAAATGAGTTAGTTACCTCGTGTTTAAAATGCCACAGCCTTTTTCGTAGCTGCCGACCAGATGTTAAAAACCACATTAAAGTGACACGTTGAATAATTACAGGAACACAAATCGTGAAGCTTCGAGGCACCGCTGCTTAAACAGGATGCACAGCAGAAACAGTAGAGCCCTAGAAAGATCTGTCAAATACAGTCCAGTCAAGTTTGTGGAAGAACGGCAAGCAGGAGTCACAAGATAAAGAGAAATACAGCGAACAAGACAGGCCAGCAGGGCGAGAGAGAGTCAGCAGAACAGCGAAGAGGACAACTGACATTCTGATGACCATGACTGCGTATCAATACAGACGCGTCTCAGCAGCACGGTACAGCACGGGGAGGAACTGTGAGAATTTGACTACAGGACCCACTGACACCATCGATTTTCCTTTGTGCAGCACCCTGATAATGTCTCCTAATGTCTCTCCATCGTCCCCTAAGGACAGACAAAGACGAGATACTGGCAGTGGTGAATATTTGGAGGGGAGGTGTTTGTATGTCATCCGTTCAAGCTCAACTCTTGATTCAGTAAATAACATTCAACTGTTTTTACTGTTTCCATTTGACGCTTTTCTATCAATTTAATTTGTATTCCTGTATCGTTGTTGCTTCATCTTTATCTAAAATGATTGGAAATGGCTACATTTTTATTTTAATGTGCCTGTATTTTTATTGATTGATTGATTTTTTATTATTGTTAGGGCTTATTCCAAGGGCTCTTTAAGGGCCAGTCAGCATCAGCTGGGGCCCCTGTATTTGTTTTTGGGGTATTTCTCACTTTCTCTTGTCTTCTCTTGTTTTAGATTGTTAATGCTCCCAACACCTCTAAAGCGCAAATGATCAGATAACTGCGCCGAAGGATCAAGCATTGCAGGAATCCCACAGCTCCATATTTACTATCATATCCTCTATCTGCCCCTGAGTTTATCAGTCACCCACCACCGCCACAATAAACTATGTGACTATTATCATGTTTATTGTCCCATGTGTTCGTCTGCAGCTCAAGTTAAACAGAATATCTGGATCTGCTGCAACAGGAGGATCCACAGATCGTCATATTTCATTCTCCAGTGCAGTTGAGGTCAATGTTCTGGATGAAAAAAAATGGATGTGTGCCAGTGTTTAGATCGGAGGTAATGAACTCTGGTCGTAACAATGACGCCAAGTAGCACGGAGGCAGCCAACGCTGAAGTGAGGCCCCAGGAGAAAAACAAGGCTACAAAGGGTGTGAAGTGCAAAAACCCAGAAAACAAAACATCAGCGAAGAACAAAAAACACCGGAAAGCGTCTACTTGATCAAACCACTGTGGCCTGATTATCCCCCCCCCCCCCCCCCCTGATTCCCCCCCCCCCCCCCCCCCTCTCCCCACCCTCCCAGCCTGTTTTGTTTTAGTCCAGCCAGTCATTAGGGCAATGCAGTCCTCAGCTGTCTAGAACAAGTCGGTCTCTTCGGAGAATCGCCTCATATGACACAGTGGTGGAGCAGCTACGGCGAAGTGCTCCGAGAACATCCTGCCGCTCGAGCAGGCTGTGGTTTGGAAGGAGTGTGTTTTTATGGTAAGTCTGGGCCTGTTCCACTGACATTTATTCCATCCTGATGAATTATCATGGTGAGCAAATTGATTACAGTGCTCTCTCTTGCACTGCTCTTCCCACTGCGTCGCTTCTTGACCCCACTGAACATGTGGCTTTCCAAAACGGGCTTTTTTCCTGTGCACTGACATTTAGGGAGCACTTGTGCTGTTGTGCTGTCATTACGGGCACACTCTGAGTTTAACCTGTGAATAGAAGTAGGTTTAGTGGTTCTGATTATTTGCAGATCGGTCTTGTGCTTGTGTCTTGTGACGCCTGTGGCTCTCAGTAAACCATTTACTTTGAAGCATCCATCTGCTACGTGCTGCTAAGTGTGTGTGTGTGTGTGTGTGTGTGCGTCCACATTTGTGACAGTTATTCGAGAAGTTAATACTGACATGCTTGCCTTGATGAGACTTATAAATGTATCAATTTCCATGCACAGTGATTTAGAAATGGCTTTTACAGCCACTCTGTTGAAGAAAAATTATAATATCATAAATGATTTTCGGTGCTTTCACTTCTGCGAAACTCCCCTTTCCCCAGAAGCTCGCAATTTACTTCAGCTTGTAATAAAATCATTAAAATCAATATCTTGTGTGAAATGATTCATATGCTTGATAAGTGGCTTCATAATGGGCTGGAAAATACAGCTTCAGATTACTGCTGATCACAGATTCAGGCCCGGCTCTGGCTGTGGCGAGGGCAGGTGCTCTCAAAGAACACGGACAAATGTGAACTCAAAAACGAGGTTGCATGTTTGGGAGCGCCAGAGTTCGCAGACGAACACAAATGTGCTTCATAGAAAAGCTCAAAGTCGCCATCCTCCCGGCGGCTCCTTTACTGCATGATATGCTGAGTTATTGGCGCTTGTAGCCTATGGTTTATTTTAAGAGCACGATGGAGACCCCCCTCCCCACCACCAACTTCCCCACCATGTTCCAGTCACAGCCATTGCCTTCTTCCGTCAACACATGTGATTTGTTTGATCACAGACAAAATGATCTGATAACAGTCACACACAAAAACAAGAGACGAGACAGGCCTCCGACGGCCTGTGGCACAGAAATCTTTAAACCATGACTTTCTGTTTATAGACGGAGCCCGGACCACATTTTCATCATTCCTCCACATCTTAGTGTAATATTTATGCAGGCCTGCCTGCCTGGGCAGACCTCAGTGCAATATATGGTGCACCCGTAGATTCCTCGTATATGTATGATTTTGGTATATTATTAATAAAGGGAATGAAACCTAGTGGAATATTCTGGATGGTGGTCTGACGCCAGCTTGAATGATGTGATTCATGAATCCTGTTTGCAAACACATGACACATGAGACTATGTGCATATGTATGTATATTAATACAGGGTTTACAAGGATTATATGTTAGGATTATGATGTTCATCAGTCAGCGGAGAAAAAAAACACACAACCAAAAAACAGTTGTTAATATGATCTGTCTTTTTTTTTTACTGGATCAAAAAATGCAGAACATTATAACGATGCGATCCCCCCGGAGAAATGTGAGTCCTGTTGACAGTTTGAATAGACATCATGTTTTTAAGCTGAACCTATTACAGATTAATCAGGATCTCCTGTTCTCCTTTGTTGTTCACGCTCGGGTGAACTGAGTGCTTCTGTCAGCTCTGTCTGGAGCAGATGTCCGGCGCCGAGCGCTACGCCGCGCTCATGTGATCACCCTGAAATACGTCCTGCTTCGTTTTTGAGTAATTAGAAGCCTGTCTGTTCCTGGTGGTGTGGATTTGGCCCAGAGGATGCACAGCAATCTCTGCCGGGGCTCGACCAACACCTCTCATGCCCTTCAACCTCTGCAGACGGATTCTCAGAACATAAAGCGGCGAGCGAGCAAATGTAACCACGGCATGGGAATCCCTGCATCGTATATTTTATCAGTGTCTGTCTGTGTGTGTGTGTGTGTGTGCAAGATGTCCACTGAGGCAAATGCACAGAAAAAACAAATCATCACAATCAATCATCGCCCTCCTGGCTGCTTCCTATATTTGAATATTTTTTTTAATATTTTAAAAGTATCTATAGTCAATTATTTAAATGTATGATTTCCATGTTCATATCCAAGGCTTGAAAGATGATTTTTTTTTTTTGTGTGTATTTGTCTCAGTGGACATCTTGCACACACACACACACTCAATCAAACAAATGCTTGAAAATGTTGAGGATCCAGTGGGAGGGGCGCATGATTGAAAATATGGTGGAACAGCAGTCGCAAACCACAAATTAGCTTGCTGATAGCGAGATTGAAACGAGGAGTACAATTCGGTTCAGTGAATCAAATTTGAAGCAGAGATGATCGTTTTATGTCTTTTTGCATGTTAGAAACTCTTAAAGTGTTCCCATATCAGGAGGCTTGATGGTGTCGTAACACTTTCATGGTTTTACTCACAGTTCGTTTCCACAGTCAACATTCATCCGCCTTTAAGTTGAACGCTCCCTTCCATTTCTCCTCGTAAACATCCATTTCCAGCTTGATTGAAGTGCCTCCTCTGAGCATGTGCATAGTATTTCTCGCAGTGATGAGGTCGTGAGTGGAGGACGATTACCCCCCCCCCCCCCCCCCCCCCCGGAGGCACATTTCCCCCCCCCCCCCCCCCACAATCAGATCTCTGAAGGACCCCAATAAGTCAAGGAAATCAAGCTGTTGTGATTCACTCTCCACTCTTTTCACTCTTATTTGCTTACAATATTATACCATGTTTAGCAGGACACTCTTTTCTGTACAATAATCTTGCCGGCATTATTACACTAAAGGGTTAGTCACAGCGTGTGTGCACAGGGTGGGAGAGGGAATTCAGGGATATTTATATGCCAAGTGCTCGGGGCTCTGCCTGTCTTTCCCTTAACAAGTCTAAATCCAACATGAAAAATCTATTGTGCACAGATGATTTCACTGTGTCCTCCACCCATTATGATATCTCTTATGAATAATTACTGAAAAACAAAGTCATGGAGATAACCAGGACTGTGCAAATTGGAGATGTACAATTCTTATTTGAAAAGTGTTGGTGATTGTGTTGAAGTCATTTCTGTGCCAGTGGAGAAAACTTCTCTCCTACTGTTTGCTATCAGTCTGTTTATGCTAAAGTGATACTCGACTAAACTGTTCAATAGGCAAAAAAACAGCTAGACAAGAGCCTGGCTCTCATGCACAGATTTCCATATTTATTGCTTGAGATCCTGCAGGGAGTTCAGCTGAATGCCAATCACAGAGCTGACTCACTGAGACAAATATGCATCTCGTGCCTGCGCACTACATGCGGACCCCATACTGTATAACACTCGATTGATTAAAATACACCTTTTCCAAGGTAAATGCTGTGGTTTAAGTAGCTCCTGGTGTCATGAGGAAGATGTGGAGCTGTGATTGAGCTTACTGGCTGCTGTGCTCTTTCCACAATGCCACCAATGATGATAATAATATGATTGTCGGGAAAAAGGGAAAAAGTGCCTCACATAAGGCAGCAAATCACTAAATCTTTTCACGATAAAACGTAAGTAACAACTGATTTAAGCTGCTTCATTTCCACGGTGCTGTCAGAAAAAAAACTCAACAAAATTATTACTATCACCAAGAAAGAAATGATCACCCTCTGGTTGCTGACGGCGGTGAAAGTCTTAAATCCAGCCTCCACCATGTTAGTGGATGGGATCTCATTGTGTAGCTTGTCATTGAAAAGGAAAACAAACATTTAGGAAGTGGCACTCGTAGGAAATCAAAGCTGCAGGCGAAGCAGAGGAGTCGAGTGACATCACCACGCGTCTAAAGCTAACTTATTTCCGTCCACAGCGCTGCATTTAAAAAAATACATCAAGCCTCTGTTTTGTCTCCTGCACAAACAGAAAAAAGCATCTAATTGATCTGATGCAAATATATGCATTACCAACGTGAACTACGAGCCAATTATAGCGCCATGCTCATTTTGAACAGGCGGAAGGTGGAGGCACCTCAAGACATTAGTATGCCAATGTGTTTAAAGGCCAATTTCACCCTGCATGCCTCTGGAACAAAACCCTCCAAGAATTTGCATTTCAACAGAATATCACTTTTCACTGCCTGTTTATGAATCTGTGTCCCATTGGTGCTCCAATTTCACATTTCCTAGCCTGGGTGCATAATCACTTTTGTGTAAAATTGTCTTCATTGAGTTGTAATAAGCAGAAAAAGATGCCAGTGGAGAACAGCTTTTTTTTCATACTTCCCAGAAATTTTGCTGAGAGTTGTTGTTCTTGTTTCTTGTGGGGATTTCCTTTAGTGTGTGATGTGTGTGCATGGCCTCTTGAAATGCAGCACATTCCTTATTTCAACACACCATAACGAGAGTGAATAGGCAAAAATTCACTGCTGTCCAGATTAAGGCCTCGTTCTGCCGCGTATGGACTCGTGGTAAACGCTTAATCACGCGTTTGCCGGAGTTGAACTCCTCAGGATGGATCCTGCACTTTCCTCTTGAAAAAAAGGACAAATTACAGCTTCATATCCCCTGTGCGGCCCTCCATCTTTCCCCCCTTTATCACGGCTAGTAATGACAACCGCTGCTGCCCCTCCCGTCCACCGGGGGAAATAATTAGCATTCAGCGTTCCTCCTGTCAGAGCTGCCAGCAGATGCATAAGCAAGGTCTCACAGGTGGAGGAGAAAGCAGAAGAATGCTACTTTTTCTTTACTGGTCTGTCACATTTACTACTCAGTTTATTCCAGCCATTTAAAGGCAGCTCCCTAAAAAAAGCCTGTTATTGTCCTTGGAGCAGTTAGACGCAATTAGCAGCGCAAAAAAAGACATGCACAGATATACTTCTGCTCACGTTTAGAGTTGGAGTGTGATAGTGAATTATTCCACTGTGGGGTAATAACTGAATCTTAGACAGAGAAGCTTCTTAGCCACACTGGGAAACCTAATGTGATTATAAATGGGAAAAATGTATGTATTTTATTTAAGGCTATACGCTTTATCTGGACTTGTTCTGAGTCACTGCAGAGTGTGCGTCAAGCAGTTCTATTAAAATAAAAATAAGAAGGCGCTTGACGAAAACAGCAAATGTTTTTCAAAGACAATTTCTCACTTTGCGAGAATGTTTCTTGCCTGGAGCGTAAAAGAGGCTCTGGGTAAGCAGGCAATAACTTTTGTCAACAATACACTAAATGTTATGAGCTGTAGTTGTGCAGTATGTAGTTTAACAACATCCCACAAAACCAGCGCATAAAAAAGCCTTTGTACTGCAACGCGTTGCACCAGGTACAAGAAGAAATTAAGAGGCATGCAGGCGCCCATCTTCTGAATTAGTATCATCATTCTCTGCACAAAACTATTTTTCTCTTTGCATTTACCTTTTTTTTTTTTTTCTTTCTGAGAATTAATGTCATTATAAAATATGGATTGAAAATCTATGTAAATATTAATCAAAGAGGCTGCCACTATAAAATCAGTGCCTGTGCTCAGGTGCACTCTGCACTCAGCAGGAGAGGAGCAGGGACGGCAGACTATTACAAGGTTGGGGAAAAAGGCATTAAAGTACATATCAAAGGAGGAGAGCGTGTCAATTATTCAGCAAAGTGAGGAAGAGCCACAAGGGCAGATGGGTAAACAAACGCAAGGGTCTGCAGAACACACCAGAAAAAAATTGAATCCATTAAGCATTCTGGCACAAAAAATCAGAATGTTCTAGTTCAATCTTCAACCTGTTTGAAAAATATCCATTTTTCCCTTTGTTTGTTTAACCACAAGCTGCAGCCAAAAGCATTAGTGCTTCACTGTGTGTGTGTGTATACAGATGTAAATGTTCTTTGTGACCCATGAGCTGCGGGGCAGGGAGCCGGCAGCATCACTGGCTTGCTTTATTTGTGGTGAAAGGTCAGCGTCTACACGTTTGCAGTGTCTCTGGTATTTACCTCAATTTGCAAACATGCGAGCGTATGTGCAGGGAGCCGTCAGAGCTGATTGCATTTACTGTAATCCATTCTAAACACACGCAGGCACTGTTTGCATCTGTACAATTTCACTTAGGCGAGGTTCACGTACGTCCGTTTACGGTCGCTGTACGGCCCGGCGTGATGAGGAGCCCTTTAAGGACTATTTGCTATTTCATCTGAATGTGCACAAGAAGAAAAGAAGAATAAATGACCGAGTCATTGAACCGTGAACTTGGTTAGTGTCGCCTTTGCAGGTCCATTTATCACCCTCAATACTGTGATATTAGGAGCCCCAGAGAGACTGGGACATAAGCAGCAGACGTCCTCCTCTCCCCACCTCCACCGAGAACAGAAGCCCGACTCTCCCACCTGCAAAGACTCCATCTGCTCCCCGTGCACGGCAAAGACAACAAAAAAGCTCCCTAACCCAATACGCGGCCGAGCCAGCCTTGACCGTAATATCCTATGACAGTTTGTATTTGACACAGGCAGATCTGCTTGATGCTTCGCAGTTATTTTCAGCGGCCGCGATTGTCTCCGGAATAAATGCATTCGATGGTGCTCTAAGATATTTTTCTGTCTTTCCAAATTACATTTCTGCCTGTGTTTTTATATTATAGCTCAACTCCTCCAGCCGGCGGTCTGCAGTGCATCAGTGAGGGATGGTGCAGCAACACACAGCCAGGGAGGAAAGAGGGTGAGGGGGAAGTTTTGGGTCCGGTATTAGTTATTCATGTGTGTCTGCCCTAAAGACCAGAAAACTGTCCTCACAATCTCACAATAAAGCAAATGTGTAGTGGAAGGCAGCGACGCAGACCCCAACAACCTTTGGGGAGGAGATTTATGGGACCTCTATGAAGTGAATCTTCCAGAGGTGATGGAGGAATGAGGGCACTTTAAATCCCATTACTATGTGATCAAGAGTCGTTTCTCACTCCAGATTATCCAGTGAAGGCGCGGTGGGATCCTGTAAAGACCCACCTGAAATCCTGAGAGGTAAGTATTGGTGGGTGACAAAGGTGAGAGCGTGAGGGGCACACATTCCTCTTCATTAAGTGATAAATAATGTAGCAGAATCATATGAATAATTTTCCCCCTAATGGATATTGCATGCTGAGAAAGGATTTCCAGTTCCAGTTTTTAAAAATTTAGCATGTGAAATGATGCGTCGCTATGTGACAAAGTGATTTTTCGGGGCAAGAAGAGAGTAGCGCAAATGCATCAGAAAGCTTGAGGGAGAAAAGGGGAGTGAGAGAGAGAGAGAGAGAGAGAGGAGAAAAAAAGGGAGTGAGATAAATGCTGGGATTTTTTCCCCCATCGAATTCAACAGCATCCAATGACTCTCAGGCCTCTCCTCACATGTCCTGGTACACATCAGTACATTTGATCTCACTGTCTAACTTTGATCCTCCTTGCTTTTTTTTTTATTTGTCTGAATGAATATGTGTGTGTGTTTCAGTTTTCTAGGGGCTGCGCAGTAAATTCCATTGAAGTATTTTCTTCAATGACTATAAAGCTCGGAATCAAATTCTAATCTAAGAGGCGATTTCCAACAATTCCAATATTTCGCTATTTTTGCTTTGCAATTTAAAGGCGACAGTTTTTCCGACCTCCTGACCATGGTGGTCCTCATGGGTGGGGATAGGGCCTGTGTGTGTGCGTGTGTGCATGAATTTGCTTAATGTTGGTCTTGTATGGCAGCTCTAGTTCTAGAATGTTCTATTTATTGTTGAGGTTCTGAGGATTCAGGATGATTTTGTGGTCATCTAAAGGATCTGTGTGTGTGTGTGTGTAATGCTGGGTGACCACACCCTGAAGTATCTGTCCCATCATCAGAAATTCTCTTCAACCCGTTTCCCGAGAAGGCTCTTGATGAAATTTAAATTCTTTAATCAGAAATCAATGTGGGAAACGCTGAACATATGGCTGTCGACTGAGGAAATTGCATTTCCCATCTGTCTGACGCTGGAATTCTTCATACCTCATTCTCTTTATCAAAACTCTGCAACGGCGTGTCACAGATTGCATGTGCGGTGGAAATGCGGCCTGTCATCGCTGAAGAGGACAGGGGGCATGACAACCTATGGAATCTCAAATAGCTGCGCGGTAATGCATGCTGGATCTTTTGTACCGGTGTGAGGGCTTGGATGGATGAGTTTTAACATCACAATAGAATATCTCTTCTTTGCTGTCAGAGTGTTTCGTAACTTACGGCGACGCGTCTGCACAGATATGACAGCTAACAAAGCCTCAGCATAAAGGATGTGGACTCTCCCAGCCCCTGTGATGCTACCTGCATCCAGCAGCACGACATACAATATGCATATGTTATCAAAGTAAAATCTGCCATGAAACTTTAATGAACACAGGAATAGAAGAGGAGCTGATTCGCTGAAGGCAATGTGGAATTGTCTTAGCCAAGCGTAACGGACATGAAGCAGGGAACCTGGGAGAAGAGGAACAATCGCTATAGGCATTTGCATTTCATATGTGAATGTAAGAGCCACCGCTGCAATTATACATACCACCGGGTAAGGACATGGCTGCAATCCACAGAGCAAATTTCCATGCTTTGAACGGAGCCACAGCTTGCCTGGGGACTTGGCAGCTCGGGCGGCGGCCACGGCTCGTTCCAGTGTTGGGGAGAAGTTGTAAGCTGAAGTTTACATGGGCAGCAGATAAATGTTGCTTTCTCATCAGCAGATTCCGGCTGATTCATTGTCCTTACACTTAAATGCCCTAAACCTTAACAGCGCCACTCTTCCGGTGTGCGAGCTACGTTCCTCTCCGTGTTTCTTTCAGGCAATAAGCACAACAAGGATCCGGCGCTGATTGGGAAAGCTGTCCTCCTGCAACAGCAAAGTTTGACCCCCGCCTACATGCAACCTAATTTGAAATCAGATTGCCCCCCGATTTACCTCCACAAACCAGACAGCATTAGTGCGCACAAGGGCTGGAGTTGCTAGGCAACTGAAGACACTTGCTGCAGACTGAAATGATTCTTTGATTCCAGGAAAGATCTTATATAATGCTTTACAGGGGACACATATTTAGTTTTATAATTGCATAAAAAATGGTTGTAGTGAGTGTAATTATGCTGATGTTATGTCGGTTGGCAGCGTGGCTGTGTGAGTTCACCTCCCAGGAAGAGGAAGAGCGAGCGTAAGTATTTCTAGAGGAGGAAACACATCCACGCTTGTGTTAATGACTCAATATATAATAGGACGTGTTATATACAAGCAAAAGAAAACCCTGGATAATTAGATAGTGTGTGTTGTCACAGCTCTCTCAAGACACAACCCACAGATTATTATTTAAATTAGTTTCTGTTACTACTGCCCACATTTCCATTTCTACACATTTCCAGTGATCCGATACAGAACCTGTCCGCTCTGATCGTGTTAGTTTGGCCTGTGTTGGCAAAACGCTGCGATGCTGCAATGCACCACGAGATCTGCTTTGCAGGGACACTTGACTATTTTAGTAATATGTTAATTGCGGTTCATCTAGTTAACATAATATGTGGGTAGTCTGAGACATGGGTAATTACCATTTTCTATATGCTTCCCCGTGCAGCAGGGGCCCATGGGAAATTACCGGGGTCAAAGGTCATGCAGAGGGAGCTCCATGGTGTAGGTGACCCGCAGAAGCTTCCAGGAAATTAAAGCAAACTGGCGGGGGGGGGGGGGGGGGGGGGGGGGGGGGGGGGGGGGGGGGGGGGTGGTGTGGGGGGGGGGGGATGTGTGGTTTGTATGTGCTCAGATTATCTAAGTCATGAGTGAAGAGGCTCATAAATATGTATATTCATTATCCGGTGCTGCATCCCTCTCACTGAATCTATCATGGAGATTAATGAATATTATTCAGTCATTCATGATTTACTGAGGTAGAGGTTTCAAACGTGGGCAGACAGCGCCACCTACTGGCAAGAGGACGCACTCCGGGGCAGCAGGGATCGGCCTGGTTATAAATCCGCTTTGAATGGCTTTAATAGATGTTTAAGATCAGCTTCCCAGAGGAAGCTGTCACACAGTGTGAGCTGGGTCCATCGTCACTGATAAAAAGCATGTGGCTGAAGGTGGTTTTAGCTTAACTGTTTATTCAAATACCATTTTTAAGTCACACCTTTAATGCTGCTACACTCACTGAATACATCAGGAAAACAAGCACAGCTAAATAACGACTGTAAAAAAAATATTCATGATAAAAGATTTACAGTCAGACACAGTGAAGTCTATCAGTTCGCCACTAGGTGTCGCTGCTCAACCGTCAGTGGGGCCTGAGCAGAGGCTCTCAAACCGCAGTGGATGTAAATTATGACTCAACCATAATGTTGTCCTGCTGCACATGAAACAGAACAACTCAGACACATTGATCCCAGACACGTGGGCTGTGATGTTTGTCTCTCTGTGTCTTTGAAGGAGATGGATTTCAAATGTGACCCACATTCAACCCAGAGTGTGCACGAGCAGGGTGCACAGAAACAGAGCGACACCACAGAGCAAAACCTCATGCTAACTTTACTTTGACGATTTATTGGCTTGTCTCTTGTTACTTGTTCGCCAACCCACCTCAGACACACTGAGGGTCAACACCGGCTCAGTCAGGGTCTGTGTCGTCAAATATATTCCAGTGTAAAATATTTGAGGTTGAATTAATGAGTTAGAGGGAAAGTGTTTCTGTTTTTCCCCGACAGTCAGGCCCTTGTGCTGCTGACAGACCTCTCCCCCATGTAGTGGTCGGCCGGGCCACGCTGCAGCAGCAGCACACACTGGCTCCTCAGCTCTTTATTCATACAGAGCAGGATCACAGGGCTGGAGAGCAGAGGCAGGTCCAGCAGCACATCTCTGAGCGTCTCCTGACACACAGGCAGATGCTCCATCAGGGCGAACACGGCGCCTGGGGAAGCACAGGAAGGTCGGTACTTATTGCAAGGTAACATGACGAGTAGCATTCAACGCGCTCTGTAATTAACATCAAATGGCAAAGCACTTAAATATGCACAGAGCTTTCATTTACACAGAGATGTACATTATCAGTTCTTGGCTGATGTTAATTCAGCTTCAGTTTCATTCAGTCTGATCAGTGAATACAAACAGAGGGAAAGTTGATTTATTCCAAATAAAGACTAAACATTCTAAAATCTGAAACAGGGATCCATGTTAGTCTTTCATAAGTGATCCTGATTGAATTAAGGAGCAAATTGACCCGGGGTAATTGGACACTGAATAATCATTGCTATTACAATAGATGTGTATTCATAGACAAAACATCTGAAAATCCACAATTGATAAACCACCAGCTCCTTTCTCAGTTAAATAAACAAAACAAACAAGAAAATGGGTCAATATAAATGGATGAATAAATCCATAAATAAAAACCAATGAATACATTAATATATATGAATAGAGATGAACAGAAGAGATGACGGGGGAACAGGTGTGGCGGCTTCGTGGTGGCGCCCCCTGGCGGTGCGGGGCCCTCAGGCCGCCGTCAGGGTGAGAAACACGCAACAGGTGCGCTGGCTGATTTCCAACATGGCAGCTGTCACGAGGAGAGAGCGGCGTGTTCAGACGAACGTGATGCTAGTGTGTGTGTGTGTGTGTGTTGGAGAGAAGGACGCGTCCGCGTGTTTGTTTGGACCCAGCCGCAGCGAGCGCGTGTTTACAGCAAAGGTGGAGGCGTGGACACAACACGTCGACAAGCTCAGAGGCTCAACACAACACAAACCGTCCCCGAGCCCACGTGTCTCCATTAAGTTCCGCAGGACACTGACTCTGCAAGACATGTTGGATGTGAGGGAGGACTTTGAGGTTCCTGCAGGACCACGCACACTGCAGTAAGAGGAGTAACCACGAGAAGATGCTCTCTGTGAAACAACTTACTGACATGCAAACATTATGCTGCTGAGCACGTGGGGACACGAAAAACAAACAAACACTAAAAGAATCTGGTCAGCAAGGAACCTACAACCTGAAACCATTGTCCCTCAAATTACAGTGAGTTAAAAACTCTACATCCCTCCCAGTCTTCAAAACTCCATGTCCATGCCGAGGACTGTTTGGCAGTTCCTAGGTAGACATGTGACTCTGAACGGATCCAAACCTGGAAATCATCTGACATCAGCCACCCAGCTCCATCCATCGCATCTGAGAGGTTAGTGCCTTATATGTGTTCAATAATTAAGTATGCTCTTTGAAGGATGTTCTAAAAATGTAAATGACCTTTGAAAGGAGAAAAAAAAAAAGGTTCAGCTATGCTATTCAGTTTCATTATCTAAATTATACATAAACGCAGTACATGACGAGTAAGCCTGCACGTAGGTTTTCCCCCGTGAAGAAATTGCAAATATGATTTTTTTTTTTTTTTTTAGCGGCATACAGTACAAGGTCTAAAGAGGATGGTTCCCTGAGCTGCAGTGGAACAACTGATTGTAACGTAAACGGGTAAAAACAACAACGGCTTGTTTGTTGTGCATTGTGCTGTTGTTTGACAGATCTGCCCTTTAAGTAAGAGCAGCGAGTCAAAGCATCTCTTCGAGCTTGTGAAGTACTCACCAGGTGTATGCGCTGTGAAGGTAATGGTCGATATGAGGCCGAACACCTTTGCCAGCTCAACGTTGACTCTCTGGCTCCTGTGCATGACTTTAGCGCTTTGGACGATGGTGTGCAGAATGTGAGCGTAGAAGTAGAGGCTCAGCGGCAGCAGCGCGACCGTCTTCACCAGAAAGAGGACCCTCATGATTTCATCATTGATGAAGGAGAAGCAAGTGAGCTTGACGGGGTCCAGGTGATCCACATGGTGGCCCAAGAGCCTCAGGGTCAGATCCTTGACCCCCACAGGAAGGAAAGGCAAGAGCAGCTGCAGGGCCAGGAACGCCCTGCTGTTGACCAGGTGCCCCTGGCCCCACACCACCGTCAGGTAAACGGAGAAGGTTATGAAGGAGGTGTAGAGGAAGGAAGCGGAGCTCATCAGGTGCTTGGCGCTCACCATGACCTCGCACAACGGAGAGCCCAGCAGCCAGCTGCCATGCTGCCGCCAGTGAATGGTCATGGGCCACAGGCTGAGGTTGACGAGGTTGCACGCCGTGCTCCCGAGGATGAACATGGCCACGTTGCTCCTTATCTTTCTTTTCCGGCTGAGCAGACAGGACACGGTGGAGGCCAGAATGAAGATATTCAAGCCGAAGCCGGGGACCAGGAGGAAGACTTTAGAGGAGGCACAGAGGTGCAGGTAGCTAGAGACGGTGCACAGAGGGGAAGACGTCTCGTTCATGTCTGTCAGGTCCTCAGGACAACGCGTCTGCAGAGGTAGAGAGGTCGGACTGATTCCCCTCTCCGTTACCAGACGCTATAAAGATAAGCTGGGAGCTCTCTGGGGTGTTACTGTAACATGGGTGTAACAGTAGAGGTTGTGAAATAGTCATCTCCATCAGATAAACATGTTTTCTTCCCCTGCCTTACCTCCATGTCCGATTAACTTGACTTTCACTCCTTTGGAAGTTTATTGTTTCTAAGACTCTGGCCCAGTGGACCTAATTACCAAGGATTCACTCCATAATCCCCTTCCTGTTGTTATAAGCCTCCAATAAAAACTGGAAATCGCCAGCTCCTGCGCATCAACTTGATAAATGGATGGGACGTGACCATATTTCCCTCTCCGTCTTTCTCTGAGATTTTATTTCCTCCTGCTGTTATCAGACGTGCACGACAACCACGGAACACCTTGTATTTGTTATATTTCACAGTTTCCTTTCACCAACCTGAGAGAGAGAGAGAGAGAGAGCACTTAATTTTTGTGCTAGTGATTACTGATCTGTTATCTCCGGCTTTCGCCCTCATTCCAATGTGCTTTTGCTCAAGTGCCCTAATGAGACTGGGACATGCATTCACCCTTAAGTCATAATATTCTGTTCATGGAATATCAAGGTTTGTTAATTCTAGGTTTTGTCTAATTTATTACCATGTGATCTGCACATCATTACCAAGCAGCTTCCTCCCGCTCCACCAGTGCGGAAATATTCCTAATGAGAGTGGAAAACGTATTTGTTTACTTCTCTGGGGCTTTATTAACGTGACACAGAGCCTGGTTGATTAAATAGCTAACAACTCCAACATTACCTAAAAGCAGTAGAAACGATTGTCCTCCATTACATCAGCACGGATTTAATGGACTTGCATGTCCACGTCTTGTGTGAGCAGGTGTGTACTACAGGTGGAGAGCCGCGACCATAACACAAACTGCAGCAACTTGTTCTTACATCATCTGCATTTCAAGATTGCTATTGGCTCACACCTTCATCCAAACAGACCGGAGAGCAAGGTTTTGGGGTGGGGGGGGGGGCTTGATGGTGTTAATTACAATATCTTTGGAACGACTGAGAGATGGATTACTGGCTGTGATGTTTTGGACAGATGTGCACTGGCCACTGAATGCTGTGTTCTGAATCCGGTGACCTAGTGTCAGCGGCAGGTCAGCGGCAGCACGGGCCTCTCAGGCGATGATGCTCTGCCTTTATCCCTGCGTGTCTATACGTGAATCAGTTTCCATCAGTCTCAGCTGTATTTTGGGTTCGGCCCCTTATGAAGCACGCTACGATTCTGATACCTGAACTTTGTGTATTGGCCAGTGCCTCAGAGCTTTGCACCAGTGTGAAAGCATTGGCTATCAGCTGACTGTTAGCAGGCTCTGGCTAACTACTAACCACTACCAGACCTTTCTCCTTCCTTGCCTGTGGCAGTTCAGAGCACCTGCTGACTGAAGAAATCATATTCAAGAAAAGAAAAGTACAGTTTTATGTGGGTGAAAGAAATGTACTCGGTATAGACCTGGTATTGGATCGCTACATGTAATGATGGCTGAAGGCTTCTGTTTACTAAACTTTATTAACAAAATGTTCCTGACGAACAAGAAGACATTAGAAGATGTTGTGGACAAGCATGGCAGCACAGGATGTTCCTCTTGTTTTCCTCCTGTTTGACATTTCACAGACTAAGCTATTAATTAAACCTGTTGAAAAAATAATTGGGGATTAATTTATAATAAAATAATCATTAGTTGCAGCACAATGAGGGTGCACACTGTTAATTTGCTTTGCTCATTAATCATTTGTATATGCTCGCGCAGAGCTGACCTCCACGGCCAGTTTTAAATCATTCCCAGTTCTTTTTAAGAGTTCTGGTTTGTTTGTGTGCTTGCTGCCTGGCTGACTCCAGCGGGAGATCCGGTATAATTGGTCAGCGTGAACAGACCTGTCCGATGCATCAAGGGCGAGCGTGCTGCTCACATGGCATCTAATCATGCTGCAGGAGCGATGCGATCACTGGGCAGCCCGAGCCGGCCACTGCTGCAACTTAGCCCGTGTGTAGTGAAGACACGCTGGGCTGAATTCCTCATTAGATGAACACTGGTATTATGTGCTTTGCTCTCTGGGTGGGTATTTTCAAGCACACAAACAAGTTGGCTACACAGTGTTCTCAAAATAGTTTCTGAGGGGGAATAGAGATGGCAGTGGTCCTCAAGTGTTATTCAGACGTATGTAAATGGTGATCTGCTCGGGTCCCTGATGGATTCCTCTCCTGCTCGATTCAGCATCTGTTGCCCTGAAGACTGACAGACAGCCGGGCGCCTGGCAGACAGCAGGGAGAGGTGCCGCTCCTGAAATTGATCGAGAATCAGAGTTGCTTGTAGGAGCAGTTTGATCCAAACAGACTGGAGAGCGAGGGGCTGGCGTGATGGGAGAAGAGGGAGAGGGAGGAACAGGGAGGCGAGCAGGGGGAGGGGGCGCTGTCAGTCAGTCGTGGGAAGAGGTCTGCCTCGAGGTGACAACTCCTTCCATGAGATGGTTTTCCACCGAGGGTAATGGAGCTTGGGTCGTGTCTCACAAAAAGCAATTTATAGCTGAGCCAACGGAGGTCTGAGAGATGCGGAGTCCTGCCGGGTGTCAGATATTTTCTGCAACAAATTGTGCTGCGTCAGGCCTGTATATTTCTACCTGAGGCCCATAACACTTGCTGCTAAAAAAAAAAGGTGCCACTTGCATAAGACAATCACGAGGAGATTATCACTGCTCACCTTTAAAAAGTGTCTGGCACTGAACCAATGAATCCTGATGAGGGCTACAACTGGGCTCTCTCCAGATTCCTGTTTGGATGAAAATCCCCAAAATATGGCTGGCCTGGCTGAATGGGATTTAATGTTGCTTCCAGGGACACGAGGAGACTTGTGCAGAAATCTCCGAAGCATACACACCACTCTCCAAATCACAGACTTGGTTCTTTGATCGTCTTGCCAGTTTCCTAAGCTTTTGTTTTGAAAACAGACGGCGTTGTATGAAATCGCACTCGAGCAGAGGATGGTAGTAAACTCTCAAGGAAGCTCAGATAAACAAGAAAGTTAACTGCAGCAAACTGCTGTGGGTTTCCAGACCGGGCGGACCTCGTGATGCGCTTCTCTGAGAGACGTGGATTTTCACCAGGACTCTGAAACAGACACATGAATTGTGCGACAAAAATTGTGCAGTGCGATGTATTAATTAGAATAATAAATAGGTTTTCCTATACACTTGGAGCCAGATATTCTTTCCCCCGCAGCCCTTATCTCCGGTCCCAACGGATGAACTAATTATCAGACAGAGGAGCTCCAGCCGGCTCTGACCGCAAATTGGTGCCGCTGCAGACTCTAGAGCTCACTGTTGGAAGTATCAGGCAACCCAGCCTTAGAGCAGATCCACTGCAGCACAGCTCTCATTCGACCTTCAGTCTCCTTTCATCAGTGTGCGTAGTCGCCGAAGCCGAGCATGTAAATTCTTACGGACTCTGGCTCTGGTGTTGGTGTTGGTGTTGGTGTGGGGGCGAGGGGGGGCGTTTTAAAACCTGCGTAAAAAAAAAAATAAAACCTCCTCAAGGACAAAGGTAGAAGAAAGCGAGAGCCCTCACATATTTGTGCCCGGTGTGGATAGAGAATCTATGCAGCGTGAAGATCAGGTTGGAGACAAACGGGGAGCAGCGGGCTAAACTCCCCTCTGATTAAACCATCATCTCTGATTTGATATGGTCTCCAGAAAATGTTATGGTTACTGTACACTGTGCACGTAGCATTCTGTTGCGGTTAATGGCGCTTAATGTCGCCATAATGAGAGGATGATCACATGGGGCTTGTCAAGGTGTCAAGCCAGGATCACTCAGTCTTGTTTCTGTTGACACAGCTGTCGCTGTGTTGTTTGAATCCATTCTCTAATTGATCATCAGTCTCTTCCACAATGACCCACAGTGTAACATGACCTTTATAAACAAGTGTTGTCTGAGCGACTAAAGGTTAGTGGTAAATTCATTCCTGGTTGGGAAAATCTGTTGTGGAAAGTCCATTTTAATCAAAATCACACGGATTGTTGAACAAACCGTCAACCCTGACCCTCCTACCCAAGATATTTGTGGTCGTGCCGCTGCTGCCTTTGTTTCCGAGTGTAAACACATCTGAGTAATCCACAGTTGCTGGTTTCTTAAAGAGATCATTATCCTCGAAAGGTCACTTCCAAAGAAAGTCCACAAACAAATGTGGTTTTGAGCATTTGAACAAAAGACTAATGTTATCCAGAGGACAGTCTCCTCAAAGAGAATTTACACAACCCTGGAAAATCTTATTCTGGGGTCAAAACAGGGCCGAGGGCTGAGGTTTCTATGGTTTAAACAGGTGGCTGCGGAGAAAAGAGATGACACTTGGAAAGCAAACAAGACAGCGGCTGGTATCTGAGTGTCAGGATGAACTGATACATCGGATAAAATGGAAGCATATCTGCTTCGTGGGACAAGTGAGTGGCAGATGTCAGAAACGTTGAATGTGAGGGCTGACCTTTAAACTCTCCAATTCTTTCAGTCGTTGTGAAAAACGCTCCTGGCAACAGCTATCACCATGTCAACTGAAAATGACACGGGGGAATGGATGCATCAAAAGAATCAGCGAGTCAGTCTGATCTCCAGGCTGGTGAACCTGACTGCGGTGAATCATGATTGATGGAAAACTCTCTCTAGCGTTCTCACCCGAAACTCAGTTCTAAAAAGAATGACTACAAACCCAGTTCTTGTACAAGCTCTAATTTGACAATCCAAGCACAGAAAAAAACAGTTTTTTAGAGGAACTACAGTTTATATAGATATAGTTACAGATGAAGTTAAATCTTGTTATTGTGTTTGACTTTCAATTAATTTGGTCCGTGTCCCATCCACTTGCATGGAGGTGATTAATAAGCTATATTGCAGCCTGCCACCAGGTGGCAGTCAGAAGCTTCGGCTTCACTTTTGAAGAGCTTCATCCATCTTTATATTTGACGGAGGCTCCAAAAACTTGCAGGAGAATTTGGGAAAGCAGTGAAACGATTCACTGAGCCCTCGTGTCCTGCGTCCATCTGCATTTGTTTCTCCAGCTCCTTCTTTTCATCACTTACCTGTCCAAGCAAATACAGAACATGGCCGATCAAACAGGCTCCCAGCTGGAGAGGAACACAAGTGCAAGACAGCTGTCTCTCAAAACTTTCCTGCAAAGTTAGGGTTTTAATACGCCCTTTAACGCTTCAGCTTGTGGAGCGCCGACATTAGATCTCTGCTAACTCCGCTCTGTGATGGTAATTGACATTCTGGATCTATCTTAACTACCATCCGAAAAATGTGTTTTTCATTAGATATAACGTGTCAATGATGAATTGTGGCCATAACAAAGCCATTTTTCAAGTGGATCCAGCAGCTGTGATTTGTGCCTTGTGTAAACAGCTTTGATAAATGCAAGGCGCTGTGTGTGTGTCATGCTTTTGCTCAATCATTTTCATGCTTAAATGAAGCAATTTGTTTCTCCGAGTACAATCTGTTGGACTTGATTATCCAAGCTGGTGATGTCCACCTCGATAAAAATAGAAAACCCAAGTCCCGCCGAGCATTCCTAACGCCAGCGCGACCACGGCGGAGTGTTGTTTCTGTTCAGAGTGCAGGACGATCAGGGAGAGTGACGTCCGTGGAATAAATGCTTGAAAACAGAACTTTAATTACTGTAATGAATCTTTCTGGAGAGGTGTTGGAAGTGTGTGGCACTCGTGAGGTCTCAGCGAGAGCTCATTTTGGCTTCCAGAGCCGCGGCCATTCATCATCAGCCGAACAATACAGTGCACGGTATGATAAGAGGAGGAGGAGACTCAGTTTCAGTCCCCAACTAGTGAATCACACGTGCTCAGCTTCAGCTCCCATCTGCTTCATTAAAAACACACACACGGCTATGGCATCGTCTATAGTGAGGAATTTGCTATTTCTTAAAAAAAAAAACCTGTCAACAATTGGCTCTTGCATAAATGTTTTGGCCATTCAACAATTCAATCTCTTATGTATTCAGAAAATAAGTGATGAATTCAATTACTGCGTAATTCAATCTTGTAACTAAACCGGTTTGAATTCCGCCCAAGCTTATAACTTGATGCTTTTGTAATATATATGCAAATTTATTTCCTGACACATTTCTACAAGCAAATTAAGAGTGCTAGTTCCTCATAATGGTCAATCAATTCCTCATTTAGGATATTCATTTCAGCACCAAGCAGAGGCTGGGCCCGGGCTCACAGCGCAGACGTCTCTGCTGAGTGATGCGTTTGCACCTTTAATTTCTCAGCTGATCAGATCAGGTTTTATTTCCTAATTTGCTGCTTTCCGTTTATTAGGCTTTTGCTGACAAACATTTCCTGTGCTGCTGAAGAGATGCACCTTACGGAGGATTGTTCAGCAGTTGGAAATGGAATCATAAGACCCATTTGCACGTGAAGAGAAGCAAAGCGTTTTTGTTTTTGTCTCCAGCCAGTGAGCCAACTCATTGTGGCTGTACCTTGTGAAGTGTCAACCAAGTAGTTAAACTAAAAGGGGGAAATAACCTGTCATGTGTAGTTTATGAAACGTCTCTTTGCAAAATGCTCTTTCTCTTGTTTTCTTTGAGTGCCTGCCTCAGTTTGTGTTTCACACTCTGGTATTAATACCTTGTAGTATATATGTAGTCCCTGCAGTATTACCTCCAACAAGGAGGTTGTTTTTTCTCCCCTGTCCCTTTCTGTGATTGTCATTAATTACATTTTGTCATGGATGTGAACCAAAGGGTTGGTCCTGGACTTTTTCATTTTGTTGGGACAATTCCAGAGATTGCCCATGGACTAATTCAATCATTGCAGTGGAACACATTATAGAATATTTAGGGGATTGATATCTTTGAGCAGTGAAAATACAATTTTAAAAATGCATGTGGTTTAATATGAATGAAGGATTTTTTTCAACATCTGTAAGGTAACGTATAGGATTATGTAATTACCATAGACTGTATAAAGATGAGTCCCACATAAGAACACAGAGACAGAGTCTGTTCTGTAGTGATCGGAGGATGAAGCATCAAATAACCAAAATAATAAGAGTCAATAGAAAGCAACGTCAGTGTGGTGAACTGTAAATAAATACAATGTTTTATCACAGAACACAGAACAAACACAGCAGAATGATCCAACCCAGATCTGTACTTTTCAGTTTGGACCATGTCCCATCTATTAACATGGATGAGGTTTGCTTTATAACCTACACTGGGGAAACAGAATGGGGCCTTGACCGCAAGGATCGTTTGACTTTGAGGGGACTGATGGGCTTTGGCAGATTCATGACACAGTGCTACTTTACCAAAACTTGATTCATGTTCATACATTTTTTTTTTTTCAGGATATTCAGTCTGAGATCCAAACAGAAGTGACTGAGTGTGAAGTTTTACTTTTGTGTAATATCCTCCGCTCTTGCCTTTAATTTCCATGAGCACTTTCAGCTTGCTAATGGCTTTAAACTTTGACCTGGCACAGTTGGGATGGAGCGCAGATGTACAGGCCTGTGAGTGTGTGTGAGTGTGTGTGCCTGAATCTTTGCAACCACACGTGCAGCTGTTTGTCTGTGAGTCACTCTTGTGGGCACAACAAAACATAATTACCCTGATGAACAGTGAATGGCTCAGTGGTTTCCTGAGTTCACCAATCTGGAGCATCGTGAACCGACACCGGGTCGTTTGTTTCACGCAGAGATGAAGGCTGAGCTAGAGCGGGATCTTAAACACCTACACAACAACGCACTGACCCCAAACATTATTGCTTGCCTGTTCTGCATCGTATTACTGAGGCTGTTTGTAGAAAACAAGCCACAGTGGAAGGGCCGGTTGTGCTCGACACATCCACAAGGCTCTTAATCATAATTTAAAGCGATGATGTACACACTCTGCTGCAGATGAACATGTTGTTTAATACCAGCGCACGGTCTAGTGTTATACACACTGCTTTAATAGCGATGATGATGCATCAACAGAGTTTAGAGCAACTGAATGCTGGTATGCACGTGTCGGCCCTGAGTCCCACCACTAGGTGGCACTGGTCTTCTAATCTGGAGTTTGTTCAGCGTGAGGCAGGAAAGCATAACCACCTACCCTCAATTTACATTTACATGTCTA
This sequence comes from Pseudorhombus dupliciocellatus, assembly GCA_016785235.1. NCBI lineage: Eukaryota > Metazoa > Chordata > Actinopteri > Pleuronectiformes > Paralichthyidae > Pseudorhombus > Pseudorhombus dupliciocellatus. The sequence continues at coordinate 763,907 of JAFBJW010000129.1, read as the reverse complement.
ATAGCGCTGGGGTGCCTTCTCGCCGAGTGAAACTGCTTGAAAGAGAGAAAAGCGTTTCCCACGCACAGAGCTGGAAGACCAGCGTGCCCCACATTTCATCCAGCACACATCCGCTCTGGAGCCACGGCTGCCTCCATCTTAACTCGCACATTATATTGCAGGCACAAGCATGTGAATAACTTGGTGACCTCGGCTAATGTCACCCAGGGCGAGTGTTTCCATTCTCAGTGCGGAAATGGGGAAAAACCTCGATGCACACGTCTCTTTCACGCTGAGAAAGGTCTCAAAGTGGCGTTTGGAAGATATCTGTGTTTCACTGATGTCAGCCAGCTATTCATTCTCATGATAATGCCCATGTCCTTGATTCAGACAGCAGCTACACTTGAATGATAATGCGCTGATGGGTCTGAGCCTCAGTCTGCCATGAAACGAGCATGACAGGGTGATGGAAAGAGAAACGTGCATGAAGCCTCCCTGTTTGCCCTCCCCCCCTCCCCCGAACCATTCCACATCAAACCGATCTGTCCTCTCGAGACATTAATGAAAATAACAGGGCCTATTCTCAAATGGATGCCCCCTTTGTCAACCTTGTTATCCTCAAGACCCTTTCCTCAATTCCACCATTTTTGTCTCATATTCGTCTTTCATTTTCTCCTTGATAGAGTGCTTCCCTTTCATTGGATTACAAAGGAAAGTCATTGAGATTGACACAGCGCTGCATTCAGCTTTACGCTGCTCAGCGGCTCAGCCTCGCCACTGTAGGTCACACACACACACACACACACACACGCACATTGCAGGTCCATTGTGCTACAGCTGAAGAACAGTGATAATAACAGTATATATAAGATTGTCCTTCAACATGATCAAGAACAAATATTAAATATTATATATTTCAGAGAAATATCTGAGAAAGCTCATCAAGCTGACGATGTCATAGTGATGTCATCATGGTTGCCCCAGCTTGAGCTTGGAGAAGTCAGTTCTGTTCTTTGGGACATGCATTAGCTCTGCACCTTCTGCTGCTTCACATTGGACCCTTTCCCTCCAGTCTGGTTCTTACAAATCAACTTTATAGAAGTCTCCACTGTAAATCCCGAGCCGAACCACCTGGTGCCCATTTAACGCAGTGATCGCGTGAAAGCATCTTATCATCACATCAAACGTTCTCCTTTTGACAGTTGCTTATAAAGTTTTTCTTCACCTGGGAATAATAACTATATTTACTGGACTATTATATTGAGTACAGATTTGAGTACTTACATTGAATCCAGCTTTGTGCTACTTGTACTCACAGGGAAAATTGTTCATCTTACATGTGGCAGCTGCATTTACTCTACGGTTTATAAGAAACCTTGTTCAAGATGACACTCGTTTTTCTCATGGAGCCTTTGACTTGGTGGTCGGTGCATGAAAAATATGACAGTAGAATACATGACAAAAAGTTAACAAGTGGATGTAGGCAGAGATATGAATAAATTACGTGATAAAATAAATACAGCAGAGCATCATATAATTCATCTTTTTTGTCTTTTGTGATTATTATTATTCTTTTATGGTTTTGTTTGTATCATGTGTTCTTTTTTCTGCTTGATGTTAAACTTTGCTACTTTTTGCCAAAATACTTTTATGCCTTTTCCTTTGTAGTGGCAATTTTTACATTGCAATGCTGGAACCTTTTTTTTCTGTAATCTGAATATTATTTTTTCACACATTATTTTTTCAGACATTGATTTTCTTCGCGTAAATACATTAATCATTAATAGTCAGGGCCATGCTTCTACCTTAACATAAAAAATACCTTGAATAGTGTGTGTGTGTGTGAGTGTGTGTAGATTATAAATACAGGGGGACAGATTGATGGACAGGCAGGTGACAGTGAGGGGGATTATGCAAGGACAATGTGGCTTATTACCACAACACACAGGATGGCTAGCGGTGTCAAAACAAGGCAGGAGACAACAGCGCTCAATGGCGAGGTCAAGGATCGTGCGCGCCCCCCAATCCATGCGATCATATAATTTAGCGAGCACTTGACCTGAGCTGCTGTTCACAAACATCTGGACATTGAGGCCGGTTCTACAACACGCACACACACAAAATGATTCAGATGTTAATTGTTTGGTAACGAAAGCCGAGTGTGATGCAGCGCAGTATGATTGGAATTACAATGTCCTCCGCCGGCACGGCGAGCAGACAGAGAGCGGGCTGATTTACATGCAGAAACAATATGAGCAATCACGCAGACTTAATTGAACTTGAAGAAGAGCACATCAAGGTTAGGATTGTCATTACTGACAGATTCTCACCGACACATTAGGCTAACCTTAGCCTATGTGGTGATCCACTGATGGTTGTGTTCCAATAGACTACTTTAATTATATTTCCAGATTTATTGTGCTAATGATATACTTAATTATTGAGTCGCTGGTTTCCATCATCACGTGAGGTGACCTCGCCAAGGAGACATTTTCTTGCGTGCTCTCTGGGCTTGCTGTGATTTATTATTAGTATTCACGGAATGTGACTTGTGCAGCTTGTTCACAGGAAGGCATTTTAATATTAGTTCTTCCTGTCTGGCTCAGCATCACGTCGGATATTATACAGCAATGGTTTTCCTTTTGAAAAGCAGCAGTAACCACATCAACAGGGCGGTTTTCACATGAACTGTGGCCAGAATTTGCTCAATTACAAAGTGAATTACGAAGTCACACAGCAAGTCAACACATGTTTATATATGTCCAAAGTGAGGACAGTAATACAAAGGAAGGAGTGACGACCGAAGCCCTCCGCTCCTGCAGGCCCCCCCTTCACCTGCTGTTTAATGGACCACTCGACAATTGCTGCCTACTTTCCTTTGCAGTGCACCGCCCATGCTCCAGGATGGAGAAGTGATTTACTGTTTGCATTCACGTCACATTTGTTTACATTCAGGTTGCTGCGCAAACACCAGGTCACCAGATTAAATCAATTGAATTTGCGTTACAAATAATTTTGGGAGAATTGCGTGTGTTCATGTGCCAAGTGTAACAAGTCAGGGAAGTCAGTGGACAGTTGATTATCAGCCTGATAACCAAAAGGCCAGGTGATGATGGAGGCGGCATCCAATCAATTATTGTTTAATGGAAGAATTTTCATACGAAGCACAACAGACATTTACAGGACAGAAATGCCACGGTCGATAATTTCACTTTATCAGGCGATGACACAGATTGACATTTGTTGAAACATCCAGTTTAGCATCTTACGCCTTCACGGCTCGCGATATTTACTGATACGTTTCGTAGAGTCTGTTGAAGGTCAGTTTTGTTTTACTTTCAGGTGTAAGTTTTGGCATTGAAGACATTTTAAAAAGCTTCACAGGGCCTGACCTTGATGTGCTTTAGGCTGAAGTTAGTAATGTTGCGTGGGTTTCCATAGGTGAAATGCAAACAGAGCGCTCCAGTCTTGGCAAGAGTCCCGGAGGGACGGAGGCGGGGGAGTAAACTCTGCTCAGAGAAAGAGCTGTGGGGCAACAGTGATTAATCTTCCCTCCTTCCATTCTGCCTTTGTCTCGCTCTCCTTGCAGTAAATTCCCCTCCATGTTTTCTCTCATGTTTTCTGACACTCTGAGTAATTTTGATCATGTTCTGTAAAAAAAACGTTTCTACAAATCCCAACCACAAGAGGCTTTTAGTTAGCTTAGGGGAATTGTGTCTTTCTGTGGTTTATCGGACGTATCCGATCACACGCCGCTGAAAAGATGTTCCAGCTTCCTTATTTTTGTTACTGTCGCGACACTGGAAATTAAAGACAAACATTGACTTACCCAGCAGTGTCAAGCTGCTGTTGTGGGTAAATAAGTGGAATGGAAATAACCCACTCACTTAATGACCTGGTTGCGTCAGAAGACTTCGGAAAAGTTTATGACCTACACATGTGGAGCTTCGCCTTTGGCTCCTTGTGACATTAAAAAACCCACAACAGATGTTCAACATATAGACATTGGATGTGCAGCACATAACAGATGTCGATCACGCAGGCATCATGTGCATGCCTCCTCGCAGTATGCAAATGAGATTGGAAATGGAAACGGTAAAAATAGAAATGTGCAGCAGTGTTATTGTGTCGAAGTTTTTGAAATCAGAAAAAATGAATTGCACCTCAGACAAGCACTTTGAATTCCTCAGCGGCTCTTCTAACACTCCGGTTCTAAACCTGCTAGAGGGGAACTATACAAACCATTAGACAAGGGGAGATGTGATCAGTTTTTGAATCTGCAAACTGTGTGAGTCATGAGACACTGCAGTGATCAAATGAGGTGTTTTATTGTATTTGAATAGATACTGTATGTATCATCAACCTGCTTAATGGCATCAGATCCATAAATGCTCTGATTTAACCTCCTGTTTAATAAAATAAGAAGTTTGGAGTTTGCACTGACATGTATGATTGCAGCTCTTACATATTGTACAGTATTACCTCACCACTGTATGTGGAAAGTCTGAAGAGCAAAGAGAAACCCGGCTGGCCGCAGGGAATAGGCATAGCAGCTCTCACCACGCTGGGCTTTTCTCCTCTAAACACAGCATCATGGCTGACTGCTCATCGTCTTTCACCGGGAACGCCAGCAGAGAAGTGCGCCCATGTGTGGAATGGCTCGTAGGTCGGTGGTAGTGTTGGGTGTATGAGGGGGGCGGGTGATGGAGGATGTCCCTTGAACCTATTAATAGCCCTCTGACAAAGCACTTTGGGGAGGTATCACACGCTCTGCTGACCACCTGCACAGAGATGGGCTCTCCTCACGGACACGCAGGAAACGCGGCCCAGACGAAGCTCATCAGATGGTCTTTGAGGGGAGCTTGTTGAGTGCAGGTCATGGCTAGAGTGGGGAGATGTAGGAATTCACCGCAAGCATGTAGCCACACACACACACACACACACACACTCACTGTGCTAGGGAAAGAACCACAATTCATTTTAGAAAAAGGCTGAGAAAGGACTGTTATTTTATGGGAGAGTGTGAGTCTCCGGCCTTTCACCTTTGTGGGGGTGCAACGGTGCTTTGAGCTAAAATGCTAATATTAGCATATGCCGCTGTGCCTTCAATAGTTTTGCAGATATGTCAATTTGAAGCAGAAATGTCAACCCCATGGCTGCAGCAGTTGATCAGTTCATGTCATTGAAAGTGACCTGCTCCTGAGCAAGAGACGGGGTCACAGGGAACTCGCACTCGCTCCAAATGTCACGGCATTCTGTGCTGGTAGTTACTAATACTAGATGCTCAAAGTGGACTGACATGGCCGCATGAATAGAGCAACTTAAGACCTGCACTGTTATGCAAGAATAACAGTTCAGTTTGTACTAAGGTGACCAGACTTCTCAAATGAAAATCAAGGACATTTTCAGAGCGGCAGTCAAAGTGCCACCATGGTGGACTAAATAACAGAGCAATTACATAACAAATTGCATTTTATCTATGAATATATAGAACAAGGCCATCTTTACTTACTTTGCTAGGATTTTAAAATCATGTGAGACATTTTTCTTGTGTTCCACTGGACTTGAAACCCAGTCATGCATCTAACCACTGTGCCAGCGATCGGTTTAAACACAGGACAGGGCGGCTCAATCAGGGACTGTCCCCGCTGTGTCCAGCAGGTTCGCCACGCTAATTTAAGGTGGATGTTTGCAAAATTGAACCCCCGTGAGGTCATCTTAATGAAAGCAATTACAGTTTTATAGTTGGTAGCAGCTTCCGTGCTGATCTGCTGTGCCATCAAAAACTGGATTCAGCAGTTGCCTCTCACATGGTGATGATGGTTTGTGTTTGTTTGAACATCATCTGATTGAGTGGAGTGTCTACTGTCACACGGACAGCCATGCAGTTTAATGCCAATGGGAGTGAACAGCGTGATAGCTGCCAAACACATCAGAGTTGTCTCTGTGATCCACCTCCATCATCATGTCCACTGAGCTCCTTTAAATGATCCTAGAATGGATAACCTAATGTGAGTGAGTCAAGGACACAGCCATTAGCATTCAGATCCCCCTGAATCAATGCAGGGCGTGTTGATGAGTTTGACCCGGGGCCGGTAGATGCTACTGATTTCTTTCATTTCTCAGGGAAAGTACTCAGAAATCTCTAGAGTCCGGGAAGAAACTTGCTATATGGTTCCTCCATTATTAATAAATCTAAGAGGAAAATTCTGTTTTCAAGCTTGTATGAAAGGAAAGTGAAGTTTGCCCAAATTATGCCCACTTGAAATTCAGTGAATAACTTATGGCTCCATCAGTAGCCTCACTGCTGTGGGGCCATCTGTTCTTTTTTACTTTTCAAAATAAAGACAATAATAAAAGATAGCGGGTACTAACTTTGCACTAAATATTTAAAGAGAAATCGTGATAATTGAAGAGATAAGGCTCAGTGATGTGTTTTAATGGAGAGAGGATGTGGATATTAGATGGTGATGTGTGTCCAGAGAGGACTGAACCTTGAATTGCACTTTAATGATCTGGTTATAACTTGAACTCTGTCATGACCCCCACATAATACCATCATCATTTTTATAGGACAACCAGCTTTCCCATTACGACCCATTAGGGAAGTTTACAACGGCACCGTGAGCAGCGACCAGCATATAGCTCACCCTCAGACACCTGCAGTCACTACATTTATCTGTGCCCTCATTGAAATGCATGTGGCAATAATCCTGGTGCATTCAATCATGTAATAACCATATTTTATTTTTACAAGACAGACAATTTAGGGTGGGGCTAATAAGTTCATATATTTTGCAATGTTATCAAAGTATTGGACTCAAATTGGATGGCATCTAGACAGCTTGCAATAAGCCGTCCATTTTCTAATCATTGTGTAGTGGCTCTGAAGGCGGCCTTGTAAACTCGAAGCCCTGATTCAGGGCTCTGACCATCTGGCCGGTGTGACTTGTCTGTCAGCTCAGCAGAAACCCTGGGATAACTAGGAGCAACCAGAGGGCACGGAGCCACGAGCTGCCACGGCGGCTTACACCATGCCTGTGACTGTTGGCGAGACAGGTGAACACGCTCGCACGCACGCACGCGCGCAGCAGCAGCTGGGCATCATGAGAACTGTTGGCTGCGATGGTATAGAGCTATGCTAATTTCCTGCCCTCTTCTTGCGGGGCTGCCGCTGACGTGACGTCTGTAGCTGTCAGGCCATCAGTGCGATCGTGTGGGAGCACATATGAAGAGGAATTAAGAGAACAGAGCATGTCAATAAAGACGTGATGAATTCAGATTTCAGGGTGATAATGGACTTGAGTCACAGCGCAGCATAAAAGCCAGTGATTTGTTTAGGAGGTGGCACGCACAGGTATGATGTGTTCTGAACTGGAGATGGCAAAGTAAGAAACAAAGTTATGGCTGTCTGTTGTCCTCAACTCTGTGTTCTATAACTATACATAACTATAGCTATACAACAACTTCACAAATAATGGACAATGAGGCAGCAGGGGAGGCTTTTAGAGAGAAAGTATGAGACAATAGTTCACATAGTAACTCGTATGTTTGCATCAGAACTGGACACCGAAACATAAATATAATATAAACCATCAACTGGTTCATTTACCTTTTTCTTTTCTTGGAATCAGCACTGGCATCGAGAGAATTAAAATGGAAAGGCAGCATTTTACACTCCACTAACTGTGCTCTCTGGTTGCCTGACCTCAAATTCTGGCATGAATAATTAAAAAGTGCTCATGAAGACGTAACAATACAGATGTTCCATTTTCAAATAGCTGCTCTTTAAAATGTTTTTGATAGTTTAAAAAAGCTCGCTGTCCGTCACAGTGATTTCTTGTGATGGAAACCCAGTGCTGGCTTTGGCTTTACTAATGGAAAAAAGAAAAAAACTCTAATATAGTGGATTGAAGCGTCAGCTCCTGTACATTCTGCTGTGGAGTGGAAACACCTGTACTCAGTGAGCCCCCCCTCCCTCCGGAAACAAAGCAAACAGTGCCCAGGACCGAATATAGACAGAAAGATCCCAAACAGTGCCACCCTGCCTGGCAGCTGCCACACACGGGACAGAGAAAGTCCCACATTAGAGAATTCTGAGTCCATTACATATAATTTCTCTCACTTCGTAAATACACGTTAGGTCAATATCGGAGGACGTTTGACAAATTATGTGTCAAATAACAGGATGGAGAGGTGTTTGAGTTAATGACTCCATTTTTGATGTAATGCACATAATACACTTTTTCAAAGTATCTGTTGTGTACTGAATATCACGAGCAACCAGTCAATTTTATTCTCCAATGCGGTAACTTTTTAAGAATACTGAAGGCAAATATTGTGTTTAATGGTGTTAAAAGCCCTGAGGAGTGTTTCTGTCTCTCTGGAACACTGTGTGTGTGTGTGTGTGTCTGTGTGTGTGTGTGTGTGTGTCAAGGGTCCTGGGTCGTCACTGCAACATATCCCCACATCCCCACATCCCACCAACAAATAAACAAGCACCATAGCGCCCTGTGCATATTAACTTCATGGCTCATTTCCAGCTCAAGCAGAGCAACATGACAAAAGAGAAAGAAACTAATGTCTTAATATATGTAAGCCTTTGGCGACATTGGCAAGACTTGTTAGCGTAAAAAAAAAAAAAAAAGAAGTTCTTGTTTTCAAAAGTTGCCAAATTGAATTCCCGCAGATTTTACAGTTTGTTCCAACACACAGTGCAAAGGATGAACAGGCGGGGAACAAACAAGGCTTCATAAATACCTAAAAGCAGGAGGTACCACTTAAATGAGGAAATGTGTGCAGCAGATTTGGATGTGTGGCTGCAGCGACTAACACATCTGCTGTATACACAGAACGAGGGGAAACTATTAAGCTACTCATTTTATTTAATTAATGTTGTAGTGATAGACGAATGTTTCTAATCTGGGTGTGGAGTGGATGCCAGCTGGTGCACGTGTGATCATTTATTTTTAGGCTTTGGAAACACTGACATGCCCTTCTCCATTCCAATATTCATTTGTCATGCACTGTTTGGAACAGTGAAACTGCATGAAGAGTGATTTTTTTTTTTTTACCTACTGCACCTGATAAGGCCTGAGATGTTCAGCAACAATACTCCTGGTTGCAATATTTCTATGAGTAGTTTGTATATTCTTCCTCCAAGTCCAAACACATGCACACTGGGAGTGAATGTTTTTGGTTTTTTGGTATTTGTCTGACCTAATGTCCGATGGCTCCCTCAGACGAAACACCTATGGATATTAAATGGATGCTAAGATTCAACAACAAGACAAGAAACAAACATCCAGAGTTTCATGAACTAACCAAAGCACTGGATGATGACATATTCATGACCTTTCATGGAGCTCATGCAGGTATGTCTTAAAATCTTAGACCTAAGTCTTTCTTGTTCTCTGAGTCAACACAGTAAAAAAGCAATTAAAATGTAAAATAGTGGAATTTAATCACAGATGTCTGCGGCAGCATCGACTGCTAAATCAGAAGTAATGTCTCCAGATTAGGCATGCAGCAGCTCTCAGGGCCCAGTTCAAAATCTGCCCCTCTCTCTCTCTCTCTCTCTCTCTCTCTCTCTCTCTCTCTCTCTCTCTCTCTCTCTCTCTCTCTCTCTGTCTGTCTGTTCTTTGTCAGTAATGTGTTGAAACGGTCAATTGATGAAGATCTTCGGGCCCAGGGCCTTCAATTGTGCCCAAAGATTACTCCTCCTTACTTCAGGTCAATATGTAGTTAATCCAGCATGAAATTATATTTTGTTCAAGATGAAAACAGAGAGCGCTTGTCATCATTTTCTGAACGTTTGTGCCATCAGACTTTAAGGCTGGATAGATAAATATTTGCTCAGAGCAGGGTTGGCTTGACTTTATTTCGTAGCTGTCACAAGGCATTATGCACCCTTCCATCACCGGAGCGGATATTAAAAAAGCTAATGGATCAACACTATCTAACATATGGAGCACGATGCAATCCATAGCGCCCATCTCTTAACTGATTTAGTTACTTTGCTACATGGATGGAAATTGTTTCGTCATTTTTTTAATTTACAGAAGTGGTAGTAGTGCTTGTTGCATAATGAGCACACTCACATGCGTCGCACAGTGTGATGAGGACGCCTTTTGTTATCGTTTTGTTGTTTTTCATTCAACTAAAAAACAGAATCTGTCGTAAATTTAGCGTCAAAGTCTTTTTCTTTCATCTTCGCTGACGAGGACGTGTCTGTGTGCTTGTTCAATTAATGAGCCCAAGCACTCATGAGCAGATCTAGTTCCTGACAACACAAGGGCAATTACATCAGCCATTATCCTTCTTACTAGTATGTACTATTATCTACTTCTGATTCTTGTTGGAGGTTTTTTTGTTCCCAAACCAGGTTTTTTATTCTCTGCCTCTGAGTCCCTTTACACCTGTGTACCAGTGTGACCTTGTGAGTTTAGTTTTCTCTCACTTTCCCAATACTTTGCTGTAATATGAAAATATTAGCCAGCACCAACAAGTTAACTTCTTTTTCTGAACACGTTTGGCTTTAGTTTAAGAGTCTAAAATTGTAAGGGTAATCTGAAGGTCGTGGTGAAGACGCAGGAAAACATTTACTTTGGGATAATGTTGAAATGATGTGTTGACATAAGCGGGAGGATGCGTACAGCTGCAGATATTGGAGCAGGTTAAATACTTTTTGTGGATTCCCTACGTCGATGAATGTATCATCAGGCTGACCGCACCGTGTCCATCACAGTTTGATGAACTGCCGTGCGCTTGGGTGCAATTAAGATTTCAAAGCCTCCCTTAGACTTCCGTACTTCAACACCTCTCTTTTAGACAGAGTGAAGAATGACAGCACGATGTCACTAACCCTGCACGTCCGCTTGCTTTCTGCTTCCTCTCTGTGTACCATATGATTATCTCACGAGCAGGAATTAATCAAAATGTGTCCCAGAATTGTATCTCATGGAAACACACACACAAGCTCTTAATGACCACTCTGGGATCCTGTGCACCCGCCTCTTATCACGTGATGAGAGGACACTTGACTGATAAGACAGTGCCAGTGCTTTGTTGTTAAAGCACCAAAGCAATAGGGCCTGTTTGTCAAAATTCTAGATTATAAACTGAATTTGTCTCCTAGAGTTTAAGCTGCCCACAACAAGAGTAAATGAAAACTCCCGAAAACTTTTTCAGACGGGCAAAGTAAGGTAGCTAGATACTGTGCATGTAACTGACTTTAACTTTCATCGACACTTAACAGGTCAAAGTTAGAGCTCCACAGCTACTGAGCTCCCATATGTGTTCAGTAAAAATAGCAACTAACTTTGTTGTCGCAAGTTAATTACTGACTGGGAAAATTGTCCACGTGGCACCACAACAACAAACACACAAGAAAAGGAGGAAGACAAAGGAGGCCCCCTCAGCGCCTGTGCTAGCCCCTTGCCTTTTAACTACTAACAACAAAACCCTGCACATCCAAAGCCTTCTAGCAATTTCACTGCTGACACAAAACAAATGTGAGCTGGCAAGTGATAAATGGCCGGACTGTGCCGGACCCTGTGGTATTATCATCTCCCTCACGCATCAAGTGAAACTTCTACAGACTAGGTTCTTTTCTTTTTTTTGAGAGAGAGTTGAAATGGATGTTAATAAACAGCCGCACCTGAGCAAATTCACCAATCCAGTTTCACATGCAGTGATTAGGCAAGCTTAGCTGGTTAAGCCTAATCCTCAGCGTTGTAATCCTCACAGTATTTCAACATGTCAAACATTTAATTTCCTGCATAGTGCGAGATGTTATGGTGCAGTAACACAGACGATGTAGTGGAAGTGAGATTTAAGAAAGGGGCCAATATATCATATAGTGCTGTTGGTAGGAGAAGCCTGGCGCCTCATAACAAGAAGGTCCTGGGTTTGATCCCCGGGCAGCGGCAGCAGGGCCTTTGTGTTGCGAGAGTTTCCTTCCGGTTTCCCAACGACAGCTGGGATCGGCTGCTGCCCCCCGCGACCCAGTAATGAATGAACGAGCATCCTCTGATTATTGTGATGGGGCCATGTAACGAAAGCAGTGTTCCTGACGCTGTACGTATATCTGAACACTCTGTAAACTCAGCTGTGGGCATTCCTTGTCCGTTTAATCAAACATAAAAATGCTTCAAAGAGTCTTTCGAAGGCATAACATGAAGAGCCTGAAATCTCACTCAGCTCTTAGACCTGCTTGCGGCAATCAAACCAAAAGTAGCACCTGCAGCACACCATGTTTATTTGGCCTCTAAATAGAGCGGCCCAGAGAACTGTGATAAGTCTCACCTCCATAAAACAGCGACAATGAAACCGCAGATCACGTTGCTTTTCAACTTCCCATTCAGCAGCAGAGACTCCGCATTGTAGCAGAGCAGCAATCAGGGTTCAATTGGTCAACAGACCCTGATGGCTTCAACTCAGAACTTCAGAAACTATTTTACTGCCAATCGCATCATTAATGGAGCAAAGGGTCCATTCTGAAATGAAACATCCACTTAGTTGCTCAAACACAGAACGTCTAGCAGGGAGAGACCTGCTCAGCACTACGGAGAATCAATATACAGACAAGAGGCAGAGAACTACTGCTTTAACAGCAGTATACTACGTTTCATTAAGAAAGCGTTTAGCATTTATTGGCTCAGTAGCTGAGCAACTTTGAAGGACAAGGGTTGCCTGCTGTAACTTGAATTGCAATGAATTTACTCCTTTTTTTTTTAAATCACATCTACTTCCAACTAAAACTCTTTGTTTTCACTCCTTCCTACTTCATCCATTGTCCCCGCCTCGCTTAGGAAGCTGCTCTGGCAAAACTCGCTGTTTCCTTTACTGTACTGGAACCTCTGCCAACTCCATCTTTTGTGTGGATGTTTCTTTGTTTTACTCTGGTTTGCATATGCCAAGACCAAGGCCTCCACAACCTTGCAGCACATGCTCTAATATCCCATGTTGCATTGCCAATTGTGTTCGCTGAGCTGCTTCTTATGGGTTCATTTCCCCCTGCGTAGGGAGAATGGCTGCTACGCTGTGTGTATGCGGCGTGTGCGTGCAGCACAGAGGCTCTTCTGCAGCTGCACATCTGTTTAGAAAAAAACACATGTTCGTCCCTTCGAGCGGAAAGTCAAAGTCGACTCTGCCTGATTCAGATGGCAGTGGCCTGGCTGTCACTCATTTGCATTGGAACAGTGAAGTGGTTAAAAAGAGCACGGCAACAAACATGTCAGAAAATATTAACAGTCTTTTTTGCCGAGGCAGATTACTGCAACTCGCGTCCCAGAGGATCAGGGGAGCCCGTCGCTCATTGTCTTTGATTCAGAAATCAGGACTGGACCAACAGGCAGGATTTTTACATGACATTCTTGAACTGGTATCAGAGAACGAGGGTTTCATAATAAATCTGTAATGAATTTATTGGATATAACACCAGTCACGGTTACCTGTTTGAAATGCAGTCATGTGAGTGAGGATCGTTCTTCCCATGTTTCCAACCTTCTAGTGATGAAAGTACATGACGCTGATGCTGTGATGTTGCGCCTTCTTCTTCCAGATATGAACTGCATGAGTCACAGAAAGTACAAAACGTATTTGCAGGTGTGTTCAGTGCCAGTTCTTCTCTCACAAACTACGTATCTAAGAGCACACAAACTGGTATCAGCCAAAGCAATTTGGACCTGTCATCAAATTAATTAGTCGAAGCGAATATGATGGACCAGCAGCTCATTTGTTGGTTTGTATTTTTTTTTTAATTGATAACAGCGGTGCTAAAAAAAAGAAGCAAAACTGCAGCAGGATGTCTTCATCAAATCAATCGCATTAGAGTTTACTAAACCAGGATGTTCCTCCATCTATTGCACTGATTCCCTGTTTGACAACATCAACATAATACAGCGCAGATCCAAAAGCTTTTTGGCAGCACTTCCTGCACTTACTGCATGTAACCAGTTTGAGACTGGGCGCCGTACTGGGTCAGCAGAGGAGGCATCGGTGAGAGCTGCTCTCTAGAAAAAGGACTGAAGAAATATATCTCTAACAGCTGAGCCCATGAAGCCCTGAACACACAGTGCCACAGGGCCCCCCTATATCACATTATCCATTGCATTGAACACACACTGCATATAGCTTACTGGTTGGGAAACCATCCATAATCTGTAGGGGCCAATAGGGAGAGTTGTCGACCCAGTGGTTCTAATGAGCCACCCACCATCCAGGTACCAGTAATCAAAGGGTCACAAGTACAATCGTGTGATGTCTTGAGAGGACGAGACCCTTCAGCCACGTCTACCACAGATTAGTAAACATTGTGATGTCAGGCCGGACTTTTCTTGTTCGTAATGAACTCTGAGCTGAGGAAGCTGCTGAGAACAGGAGAACATTCACCAAGCTGCTGTTCCCTCAGATAACCCCCCCCCCCCCCCCCCCCCCCCCCCCCTTTCCCCCCAAATAACCCCCCCCCCCCCCCCCCAGCCGCTGACCATGAGGAACTTGTCGCCTCTGTGTTCCCGATCCTTGTGTCGCGTGTCTCTCGCCACCCGCCCATTCCAGCGGGCGCACGCTCTTCCAGCGAGATCGACGCCTGTTGATTCACACAAGATATGATGCAATTTCCTGTACCATGCCCGAACATGTTTCCAGGATACAGCTCCGAAATAAGCAGTTCTGCAGTTTTATGAGTCGTGCTGAAGTCGGCACCGGCGCTCCGTGCACGTCTGCCTCAGCACGCTGATAGCACTGGGTAATAACTGTGGTAATTGAAACAAGTCAAACCATGGCACTGAAAGTCCTAATCTGGGCTGTATGCATGTGGCTGTGGCCTTAACGTTAGATTTAATCTGATGGGCAAAACATTCTGCGTTTGATGTTATGAAACTAGGAAACTGAATTGAAACTCCCACAAGGGCAGCTGATAAACGCGCTCTGCTCTTACGCCCGCTTAATTCCTGTAGAATATAATTGACCACTGCTGCGTGGTTTATTTTTGTTTAAAGAGACTGATACCACTGGGCGGCACACAAGGGCTTGCAGCTGAATTTCCCCCTCTCTCACACACACACACACACACACATACACCCCCCCCCCAATGCTTTAATGCTCATTCTTATAGAAACACTGCAAAGCCAGGGTGGGGGTGCACTGCAGCACAGAAGACTCTCTTCACCAGTGGTGACTCAGATATCCCTAAATTATCTTTGAGGAAGGACACTGCTTTTGTTTCAGGCTCTTTCTTTGACATTGGATGACACTCTGCAGCCCTGACCATATTAGATAAGAATGCGACAGCTTAATAAATTGACGTGATGAATGTTATCTCTCCAAATGGTCGTTATTCTGTGACCATCCGTCTGTGTTTGTCAATACAGATACCCGGGGTGACACATGTCGGTCTGCTATCAAAACCAAATCATATTGCCTCTCCTCCGAGACATAAAGATGCCCGTGCAGTCTGCCGCAGGAAGAGGTCCTCCTGCTTGGAGGTTAATCTCGGATTTGCGCGGCTGTATGAATCAGCATTAAGCCCCTGACATTGACACAATAGTGAGGTTGCACTCTCAGACACAGTTTAACAGGGTAAAGGAGATCTCATTGCTGATGTCCATGGAGCCCGTCTGGAGGAGGCCAGATTGCTGCAGCACTCAGTCTGCTGTGCTCATCAGTCCTGCTATCACGCCGGGCTGCTGCAACTGACCTCCGTGCCATCTCTGTCCACACACGCCTTCAGCATCTGCCCAGCAGTTTGTGGGGAGGGGAGGTGGAATACTAATTTCTGCTTAACAATAAAGATGGAAATGGGTATTTTTAGTTGTTGGCATGGTTGCTGTATATTATCCTCAAGGAAAGATTTATGAATCGTGTAAAATTTGCCATTACAGCAAAGAAATTGCAAAGTGACTTACTTGGCAATAAATAGTGGCCAAACTTACAGTCTTTGTACTGTAGGACGTGCAAGTTCCCCTTCCCTTGTTTATCATTTACTGTCTCCACTGCTCCGATGATGAGATTCAGCTTTCATTTAGTCAGACGAACATGTTTTATTACAGCTGCTCGGTGCATTTGGAACAAAGAGGGTCTTCTCTGGGAGGGAGAGAGCTCAAAGTCACAAGTGCGAGCGCCGAGGTTCATGTGGGAGCCGCAGCGACCTTTGTTTCCAGACTCCACTTAGACGGCTCTGTTGAGAGATCATGAACTTGTGGACAATTATTCCGTTGATAACCTAAGAGTCCAATCATGGGTAATGGCGTTTTGTTTTTCGGTCTCCATGAAAAGCTTCCAAATAAAAGCTATAATCACTTGTGTGCAATTACAGCCCAGCACATCATTTCCCCGAATGCGCGTCTAAATATATCAACAAGGTTTAACTGGACATTCGCCCTCTCATTGTTTTTGCTCGTCATGACCATTCAATTATCTGGGAGAGGAAAATGGAAAAAAAATTAATGGCAGGGGGACTATTGCATTTAGCCTGAAAGTATGTGACAGTTGGATGAGATTAGGGAACAGCAATGTTGTTTTATTATAATTCAAATGTAAATTGTGTCTTATTGCTGTCATTTACATATTAATTGATCAAAACATGCAACAGAATATGTAAATATTGTATGTGTAGTGTTTGTTTTGGTTTGCCAGGAGGAAGCAAATTGTGAGCGTTTGAGATTGAAGTTATTATGGGATTAAGTTGATGATTTGTACTGATTTGTCTTAAAAATGGCCGTCAACACTGGTAGTGTTTTTAATTGTGTGGCCAGAATGAGTCACTTTGCTTCAGATTCATCTGCTCATCCAGCAGAAAGGAATACTGACTATTAGTGTTATCACATTTAAATAATAATGTCTGGTATGAGCCCATCACAGACATTTGGTTGAATGAAAACTTTTACTTTACAGAATAAACAATCCAGGAGAGACGTACAATGTTCTGTTCATTTTATTTTGTGCCTTATTTCATTTACAGTTAGATAAGTTAATACTGACATATTGATTTTTTTATTGGTATTCATATCTTTTGTTTTTTAAATGGACAATTTAATCTTTGGTATGTAGAATTTAGTGACATCTAGTGGTGAGGTCGCACATTGCAGGTGAATACCCCTAGCCTCACTCTTCGTCAGTTGTCATAGAAACATAAAAAAAGCTGTATATCTTACTGTACCTTTTCAACATGTAAATGCATTATTGAATACGGTGTTGTCTTCAAAGCTCCCTGACCCCTAAGGGTCTGAGTCCTGCTTTCTAAATAGAAGTGACATGCAATTTTAGGAAACCAAGTAATAAAAAAGAAGAGCTTTAAAACATTTTGTCGACCAGTGGACATCTGCAGTGGGGCTTGTGAGATCTGATAGCCAATGCCCCCGGCTTTAATTAGCTCACAACACTGGGCATGAACATTACACCAATTATCTTTCTCCGAGCATCCACTGGGACGAAACGTTACCCATGGCTGTTTCTCTATAGGGGATGCTTTGGCAGCTGCACGTCTAATTACACCTATAGGGAGAATCTCTTGGATATCTGAATAGTCCAATTTATGTTCATACTGGTCAATTAACAGCTCCTGTATGCCCGCAGCACAGCACAGTGTAGTTTAGTTAGAAATACACAATCCAGTGTACATGTGTTTTCTGTGGTGAGGTGTGCCTCCTGTACGAAGGTATCTGCCGAGGCTTCACCTCCTCTCAACTCTACGCTCATGTTGCGTTTAATTTCATGAATATTTAAACATTCACTGCAAGTCTGCTAACATGTCGAATCAGCGAGTCTGCTCGTTATCACACCCAGCTCCAGTATTCTTTCCAACGCACACTTTTCTTCTATTGACTCGAGTAAAACTTTCACACTGCAAAAATCCTGAGCCCAATCAATGGGCATTTCCTGTATTAATGCCTCATGTAATGCAAATTCAATCCACAAAGGCTTTTCTTGGTTCCTCTTTGTAAAAATATCAAGCAGAGTCCACAATGATACACGCAATCATGCAAACTCGCGGCCGGGCCGTTCGCAGATACACTCTCTCAAAGGTCAGCGCAGGGAGACCTGTTTTCAGATTGCCTCTTTGGTCGAAACAACAACATGGAAAATGAGAAACAGCGTTTCGCATTTCCATACAAAACATGTAAAGATGTGAGTTCAAGTGTAAGCGGCAGATTAAGCCCGTGCACTGTTTTCATTATTTCCTTCCATTCAAAGTAATCAGAGTTTAGATTTCCAAAAGGTCAGCGAGAGGAACACTGCCCACGGCAAACTTGAGGCCCAGCGTTGCAGTACGATCCGTGCTCCATAATATATGAAGGCCTGCTGTTTCATTAAAATAGATCCTGAATCAGAAATGTCTTTGATGAATATCGGGCTATAATTTAAATCTTTCCAGCTGCTTGGGCTTGAGACAGTGCTGTCAGGCTCTGCAGTAGATCAGGATCACCCCTGACTTCCTTCATCATTAAGTATGTTATGATTAGCTCTGTCACACAAAAACAATATGTACGTGTGAAATAATAAATGGTTGTCTAGCTAACATGACAATGTGGTGGTGATGTTAGATGGGTTTGCTGATGCATGTTGATAGAATAATAATAATAATAATAGAATGTTTTAAAGTGCTGTGTTTAATGGCCTTTAGGATATTAATGTTAACTATTTCTTCCTGGAAATATTTTCCAGTGCACCTGGCTTCAGGTCCAGAGCCTTTTACCCATATGGATAAGTCTCATTTTGATTGAGCCTCTCAGCTGCCATGCTTGGATGAATGGAAAGAAAAGCCAGTGGGAACTCAGACTACAAATGAGACTGAAAGTGCTTTGACACATGCAGTGTCAAAATACTGATAACTTTTAATACTTTCCCCTACCTGTCTCCTGGTGCCCTCCCAGACTTGAGATTACTGGCAGGCCACTTCATATTTTCAGGTTAGGGACCTCGCCTATGGCGGATGACTTCGGGTGACATCCTTTTAATAGAGGGTCATGGTCTCACCTGTTTACCCCTGCCCCTTGGCAGGCTGCCTTCTTAGGGAGCACACTGTCATTGCTTCACACACTGTGCGCCACAGCCGACACTGAGGCCACCGGCTCTCATTAGTGTTGTTAAAACTGTTCAAAAAGTGACGTTATATTATCTGGAGCCACCCAACATATTTTTTTATGGAATGAGGTTAGAATGTCATTACTGATTTGAGACTATGGAAAGGAGTGAGACGTCATGATGGACAGCTCAGACTGACTTTGGATTGGTCAGGTTCATCTGCAAATGTAGATCTGTTACATAAAATCTATGCAAAAGGTAATTGCAGCGAATCAGTAAAAGGATGCAGCCATCAGTTACATTATGCTTTGATACAGGTCACCTCTAGCGTGGTGGTAGCATGTTTACCTCTTGGATGCATCAGAACCAACCTGGAGTTAGTCGAAGTAACTTTCTTGATTGGTCAACAAGGAATTGAAAACGCAAACTATACAATACCTGATTGCTTCACGGTCAATTAAGGCTTAGAGCACGGCCGATGAGATCAATGGCGTCCTTCCAGAGGATTTAACGGAGAATTAAGACATGTTAGGCAATGTCCAACATCTCTGAGCATTTCAAACTTTAGGGCTTGTGTGTAAATAAAAGAGGGCAATAATAAGCTCCCCAGCCCTGATAATTGCAGTCAATTTA
This sequence comes from Pseudorhombus dupliciocellatus, assembly GCA_016785235.1. Lineage (NCBI taxonomy): Eukaryota > Metazoa > Chordata > Actinopteri > Pleuronectiformes > Paralichthyidae > Pseudorhombus > Pseudorhombus dupliciocellatus. Next base: position 744,269 of record JAFBJW010000129.1, on the reverse strand, counting down.
GCTATGAGTAGATGTGAGGGTGAATGGAACTGTTATCTACATGGGACCAGCCTGTGATAGTAACGCAGAGTCCCAGGGTCCTGGGAGACTAATAAAACAGTAGGATTACTGAGCGCTCACTCTGCTGGCACCAAGGACATTTGCCAATAACAACTTTATCTGCCTCCTCCATGCGCCTTGGGTTCTGGCATTTGTAACTGCTGGAAATTAAGAATCGCTTTGTTTTGTCTCCAAGCTGGGGATTGCTGACTGTGGCTGTAATCAAGAGAGAGAGGGAACGGATTCTTTAAAAAAAAAAAAAAAAAAAAACGTTTTGATAAAAACCTGAGAGCAATTTCATCATGTCACTGTCACTTTGCCATGTCCCCTATCAGTTGATTAATCAGGCAGAGTTGTCAGTTGAAGGCAGCTATTTGAAGATTTGCAGAGAGGGTTTCTGTGCGTCGTCTCGAGTCGACTGCTGCTGCTCTTCCTCTCTGTACAGCGTTGGGGCGTTCTTTATCTAACACCTGTGCTCTAACCCATTCTTTAAAATCTCATTCTGTGATCTAGTAGGTGCTAATGATGTGGTGCGAATATGTTTTACCGTAGGAAGTACACTGTCCTTCAGACCTGAACAGAAGTTCATTTCTTCATTTAGAAACTTTATCAGTTAACTATTTTTTTTTTTATCAGTGAAGATTCATAAAACTATAAAATGTTCTTTGCTGTCTCAAAGTAAATCCATCACATAACTTTGGAGTTCGGGCTGTTGGTCTGAAAAAGTTTCAAGAGGCCACCTTCAGTCACCTGACATTGTCAAGACAAAACAGTCAGTTTATGTTTTTATACTATTTTTTCTGTTTTGGCACAGTGCGCATTAATCAAAAGACAAAATACAGTAAATGAGCTAGAGTTGGTTTTATGGGCTAATTCCCCTGTGCTATCCCAAGCCAGTTCTTAAAAGAAAGCATAATATAAAATCTAATGACCTATCATATATAATTGCAGGGCGGCATGGTGGTAGAGCGGTTAGCACTGTTCCCTGAAGGTGATGGATGGAGGCATGCGTAATTACTAATATGACTGGGTAACATATGTATAGTTCAATGCACACCATCACAACTACAGACAACCTATGATGACTAGGTACAGTATATTTTAAACTTATGGTGACCGTCCCCCCATATAGTCTCGTCTCATCCAGCAGGATCCATGTTTCTGGAGCCAAAGAAGAGAGAGTGCTGCATGACGTCAAAATGCAGATGCTCCCCTTAGAGTCTGTGCTGTTGTGTGACAACACGTGTTAAAAAAAAAAATGTTGCCCCTCTTCCCTGAAATGAGCCAGATGGTCGTGACATTGCTGCACTGTGGGGAACACCTGACATTAACATAGTGCTCTTCAGGGCTGTGTTTAATATGTATTTGAGCCCTTTCTCTTTCAGCGGCTAGACCCCCTCGATGGTGCGCCTCACCGTCGCTCTCGCTGGGCCGGAGACATTAATTCACGGACCTGCAGCTGGCGTGCAGTCGTGGATGTTTTGAAATGCTGTCAGTCCAGTTTCAATTTGTTAAGACGTTCTCATCTCTCAAATGCCAATTGTTGTTGAAGAGCTCAAACCACGTGGCCCAGCCTCATTCCTCTCAGGCTAAGCTAGGTTTACAATTGAATTGCTGCCTAGAGAACATCTTCTCATACTGATTTTTTTGAAATTAAAAAACTTTAGTCTTTAGTCTAATTCGTGATTTAAAGATTAGAGTCTAACAGCTTCTGTATGATAAGCATACGCTCAACTTTAAATGTTGTTAACCGTTGGATTTGCAGTGGGTTGCTGTGATGCACTAAATATCTACATTGCGGCTCATGTGTGGAAGACACCAGTAATCGATTGGTCCGATGGATTTGTCTGTTGGCTTCTTATAAACTGTGTGGCAGTGAGAAATTAGAGTACAATTCCATTAAAGCAGTTTTCCCTAAAGGCACCATGCTAATTTGCGGCTACGTCCACTGGACGTACGACTGTAAGGGAACACTCGATGTGAGCTTGGTGTGCGGTTGGACGCCGGTGGCTGAGCTCGCTCCTTTCAATTATACTGACATAAGAAAGACAGCTTCAGAGATGATGAGAACCTGAGCATGTGTTGCAGAAGAAAGCGCCGGAGGTTCACGCGGCCATTGTCGTTCAGGCAGCGCAGTGACAGTGCTGTCGTCATGTTTGATCCAAAACCTGCGGGCATGGATTCGGAATGAGGCCACGTGTTGTCCTGCAGAAGCCGGCCATTAAAGAGCACGATAACACCAATATAAAGTTGGAATTTACATATCATGTTGGCACCTGATTCAGAATTAAACTCCTCTTGTCGAAAGCGTGACCTCCCAGTCTGCTCCGGCAGAAGCAATTAAAAATAGACAGCATGTGGGTTCAGAGGAGCAGGAGAGGACGATCGACAGAAGACGCTGTAAAGTGAAAAGCACTGTACAGATGCGTTGCATAACAAACATGAAAAGGGTTGCATGGAAGAGATGTTGCGTGGTGGCATGAGATGGAGAAGCAAAGCGATGTGAGTTGAGCCTCTGTCTTGGAGCTCATGGGGGGGGGGGGGGGGGGGGGGGGGGGGGGGGGGGGGGGGGGCTGAACGCTGGAGCTCGGTGGCTATTTCAGTGCTTGTTCCCATCGGGGATGGGTCTTAGCAACATGCCACAGGACATTATTTCATGCATCACTGAGCTGCCTTGAAACTAATGCAGCCACTTGATTTTTTAGGCTCCTGTAGAGCTGTGTGTTTTGCAGAATACTGTGAGACTCGGTCGCCATGTAACGTGCACGCACCTTGAACCAACAACTTACAGTAGCGATTCTTGTTTCATTCATTGATTAGTATGAAAAAGAGAAAAGTAAAGCAAATGGAGACCGAAGCAACCGTTAGCTGTCGGGGAATGGTCCTTTCTTTAAACTGTGATTATCGTTATAACTCAAGACAACAAGGGTTTGGGCACAGCAGCTAAACACAAAACTATGCCGAGACCTACAATTTGTGCTTGTAATTGTATGCTGTCTCGTCCAGTCTCGATTACTCTATAAGAGCCTGCCTGGAATGTGATGCTATTCTTCTGGCCCTGCCAAAACACGGGGACATTTATGTTGCTCAGAATAACAATGGCTGTTGCAAATTGCAGATATCCAATTATTTACTCTGTGATCTGCGTTCAAAATGTCTGTCATAATCGTCGCTGTGTTCTTTATCCTGAGAACACTCGCCGGCAGATGAGGATGTGTCGTACTTGGGCACAATGGTGACTAATAGTAGTTACTGTGAGAACACAAGAAAAAAAAAAAATCCTGAGGTCAAATAAATGCAAATACTTTCTACACTTTGGGGCTTAACATGGCGAAGCTACATTTGCAAGATGCATTTTTTTACACATCACAACATTATAGTCATCTATGTAGAATATAGAGTTGAATTGTTGGATATGTGGCAGTAATATAACACGATATCAAGAGCTCCATCAGTAAAAGGTGTTACGTTGCATCAACCAGGACAAAGACACAATCAGGAAATAAAAGAATATACAATTACATGCACAGTCTATAGCTACACATTAGTGGCATCTAAGTGGGTTTTACTCAGTTACACTAAAACAATTTAACCTCAGATCCATTGTAACCCATAAACAAGAAAAAAAAAACAAAAAAAAATGCTGTTAGCCCTTTATTCTCGACTGTGATGCAACTGTTGCCCCGGCTGCTGAGGATAGTATTTCCTTCAAATGTTAATCATCGGGCCAACATAATTAGCCGCTGGTCCAGTGTAACATCCCGTGTCAAATGAAGAGCAGGACTTTCCAGAGGAGAGTGATTGCACTTGAAAGTCTGGAAGATTACCACACATAAGCATAGCCTCGGACAAAATTTCCCGCTTGGCAAACTTAATATGTGCTATGCAATTGCCTTGAAGGACTTGAAGATTTAGCAGAGGAAGTTGTGATTGTTGAACAGAACATCTACAGAGACGTGTGTGAAACTCTGCTCGCTCACGCACGCACACCCCCACACACACCCACCCACAGCTCTGTGGGCTTATTTGAATTCACAGTGAACGCTGACAGGCCTCGCAAGGAGCCTGAAACAGAAACGAACTGAAGTTTGAAATCTCGGATGCTCCTTTTGTCATCAAACAGTGAACGCATCAGCAGATAATGACGGAAAAGTGAAACAGGACTTCCCTCATTTACCTGCTCATCATTTTCTCATTCGTTAAAGTATCTTGACTTTCCAAATCTCTGGGGGGATTGTTCTTGTTCTTTAAATTAATTGTGATAAAGGCATTAGCCTGTCATTCACAGTGTCTCCCTGTACATTAAATATTTTTTATTTTATTTTGCAGCTGTGCGGCAGATTGCGCCTCTTACTGTGAAAATCTAACTGTCTCCAAGTCATCTGGGATGCATTTACCAACTTCTGACTGTTTCACACATTGTTATCTCTGCACAGTACACATCACTCCCGGGGGAAATCAAAGACGACAAGCCGAAAACGAAAGATAGGTCGGAAAATATTCAATACTCATACATCCTACCGAAAGGAAATGTTTTTAAACTATAACTGAGGACGCATTTGTGATGTGATCCATGAGCTGCATTCACAGTCGGTTGACTGTAAGTAGTGCACGGCCTCGTGACCTGGGTCCAGATTTCTGTCTGGCATAAATATTGATAAAAGCGGCAGGCGTGTTCCACAGGCTGACAGAGTTCAAAGACAGGACAGGCCAGACAAAGAGAAGTGGACAGCTCTGTGGATGAATATACAAACCCCCCCCCCCCACACACACACACACACACACCGCAAGTCCAGCAAGATAAAAAGCACTTCAATTAGTGCAGGAAATATTGATTGCCATGCTTTTCTTCATGTGCCCATTGTAAAACGGGACACGTAGCGCACCGAGCAGATTCAGAGAGAAGATGGGTCGGGTATCTGTTCCGGCATCTAAATGTCTTTATAAGAATTTGTCATTGACGCACAGCTTGCATCCCACTGGTTTTCATCAGATTAATTAAGCGCAATTAAACTAATTCACTAAAGTTTCCAGTTTAATTCGTATCCATTTCATATTTTTGGGGAGTCAGTTTTTCACGGTCTCGTGGCCTCGTGGTTGTCGTAACGCCGGGTGATTTACCCTCATGAAAAGTGTTCCATGTTGGCCGCCGCCTACGTTTTGCCCTGTGTGCTTTTTCTGTGACTATTTTAGCAACACCATTATTAATGTGACAGCAGCATGTACATGTGTCAGCATAAATTATTGACATTTGCACGCGCTCGGCTATAAATAGTGTGTTGGGAGAGGGTTTGTGCCTTTTATCTTCCAACAGCCTTTCCATCCCTGTCACTGGCCACTCACCGGCTTTCTACGTTCCATCAGCGGATGGGCGTGCGGACAACGAAGTGCTCGTGCCTCACTATTCATCCAGGAGGCAGGTCGATCTGTTAGTGTTGCTCACCAATACCAACAGATCACTGTCTCACGGAGATGAATCACATTAGCTAAATGGGCTTTTTTTCTGTCGAATATAGTGAATAAAAATAATGCACAACTTTGGTTGAGCACCTGGATCGATATGGAGAATTTATATATATATCTTTTTCCATTAATGAAAAATATATTGAAATTATTTTTTTTTATATTGCCTTGATTTATTGTGTATAGTTTATTTTCTAATTGCAGTCATTATGAATAAAATGTGGGACAAAGTAAAAACTTAAACATAATTAATACTATAAATGTATGAACAATGATTAATAGGCCATATCATATACACTGCACATGCAGGTACACAGGTGTTTACTGGCTGCAAGGTGCAGAGATTAGTTTCTTATTGTCATAAATTTCTTAATTTGTCCACCAGAGCTCAGTGAAAACCCAAAGACCAGAAATGATGTGGCGATCGCAAAAGTGGGAAGAGGAAAAAAAAAAACAAAATAAGCTGTAGTCATTTTGAAGTTGAAAACTTATTTTAAAATCCCTTTTTCTCTCCTCCCTCACTCAAAAAATCCATTATTTATGAATATTCAGTATAAATATTGGAAGTGTACAGTGTGTGTAAGTTGTAGTTGTCCTAGACATTCATACTCGTCATAGCCTGAAATTCAACGTGAGTGTAAAAGCAACTTTTCCACCTTCTGCCGATGAATTTAAAACAACTGTCTGAGTGTCTGACGTGAAAATACATCATTCTCTACAGTAACAGCCAAAGATCCAAGTAAATAAAAGCCAAATGCAGAATTGAGTTGAGGGGAACTGTCGCGCTGTAAATGGCAAAGTGATGAGATGGAATAAAACGTCACCGTGCATCTACATATCTGCGTCTGATTCCAGATGTGGGGGATTCCGATGAGAAATTCAAATCACTTGCTCTCTTTTTTATCCCTCCCCTCTCCATCTAACCCTTCCTGCCTCTCACTAATAATGATCTCCTCTTATCATCCATCATCACATCATTTATTTGTCTCCTCCCTCCTTTATCTCTCTGCACTTGTTTCACTCCCCTGCCTTTGACTCACTCCTGCAGCCATGTTGGGGAAAGTCAGTCAAACCCTGGGAATCCAAATAGATTAGAACTTCGACTTGAGGGATCTCAACTTTTACTCAGTCATTCAGGTGATAAATATCAGCCTTGGTTTTCGCCTTGACAGTGACGGGAAATTCCATCAGATCCATTCATCCACTGAGGTTCATCCGTCACTGAGACCATATTTGCGATATTTATCGCTGCCGCTATTTCTTTTTCAGACAGATCAAACCGTACACAGGCAATCCCCCAAAAAATGTTAACAAGCCCCCACCCCAACCCCTCTATCGCCAACACCACCGCCACCTCCACCACCAGTCCAATTACAGGTCTCCCGGCGAGGATGGATGCAGAATCAGTGGCCGCAGAGGCAGGCGGTGCTGAGGATGCTGCATGTTATAATGGTCTTCCATTGCTCAGTGTCTGTTTGAATGAGAGAGCGTACCATTAGCACCACAGGCCGCTCTGTGCTGGTGTCTCTCGTAATGGGCCAATCAATGTGAACACGGGGCTAGAGAGCGCAAAAAACAAGGAATTGTGGGTATTAATGATGTCCATCCAAGACTCTGGGACGATACGTGACCGTGTACGTTTGTGACACAGTAAATATGGAAATGACTCTTAAGCTTCTGCTGTCGTGCCCACATCAGAGCAGGAGCCATTCTGCATTGCGGCATTTTTGAAAAGCTGCACCATCTTCTTTAGAGAGTGCAGGCCAGGAGCTGAAATCTGAAAAGATGCGTCCATACACTCGTCTCCCATTAGAAAGAAAAAGCTTTTTTTTTGGAGGAGGAGGAGGAGGATAGGCGTTCGAAAACTCCACAGCCAAGAACAGATTCCAATTATAGATGTGGGCCGTGCCCATCTCAATCTACTTCCCTTCAGATCATACTCGGGAGCGCGTGCATTTTCTGTGACAACAAAACAAACAAGGAAACACATTCGCATTCTAAACCGCTCGCGGTCAGGAGAGCAGCACCCAGAGAGAGAGAGAGAGAGAGAGAGAGAGAGAGAGAGAGAGAGGACCTTTTGAAATCATGTCAGTGTGTTCTCATTGGGAGATTTAGCCTGCGCTCTCTGGCATCGGGAGGAAGAGGCCCACTGTGAAGATGCAGCTTCAAAGTGAATAACTCTGTGAAACTACCATCTGTTTACTCAGACATATGAATTCAGGGCTATAAAACTGATTATTTTAGGAGTGGGGTGTTGCAGGCTTTGATGTCGACGACATGCTCATAATGCTTTAAATTTGGAGCAAATATAGATGTTTTGCCTGAATGATCTATTCTCGGACAACGCCTGTCTGTAGAATCTCTTTCTTTGAATAATTTAAATGGTTTTTCCATTCCAAACTTTCCAGTCGTCATCCGTGTAAATGATCACTGCAGCAGGATCCGAGTTCATTTGAAAGAAAGCGTGAGAGCTCTTCAGTTTGGATCAAATTCACCTAAGCAGCGGTCGGACACCAAATACGATCGTCTGCGTTTACAGAAACATACATTCATGCATTCATGCGTGTGCAAAACAGAGCTGCAGCACTTTATTAATCTAATATGAGCGAATCCAGATTGTTGTTCTTCTGTTTCTTTTCTGTCTGTAAAAGGGAAAAAAGTTTCCAAATCAATGTCAAACATTAATGTGAATGATGGAGGAGAAACTGTTTCATGTTGTCTTTAGGAGTCCAGCTTAGTTTCTTTAATCGCAGTTTAAAGAAAGATAGGGGGAGAAATCGGACATTTCAGAGGCTGGAAGCAGCAAAAAAACGTGTTTGCAGTTTTGCTAACAAACCATTTGCAGATGATCACAATTGCATTTGAAGAAAGACGGTGGTGGCAGAGGGAAGCGCCACATGTAAATATTGATCCAGGGTAAATTATTTGCCTGTATCTTAATAAACGTGCTTTGAAGCAGCACGGATTACCAAGTGAGGCTGCATGAATTTGTCACTTGAGGGTTTTTGTCTGTTTGATGAAGTGTCAAGCAAACAGTATTACTAAATACAGCACTTTATTTCATGGGCTGGGGAGAAGATCAAATGAACTGCACAGTTTGTCTCTCTGAATTAATAGGCATTACACTCTGGATCTCCCTCGCGATGCCAGCAGCGTAATGCCGCCGCAACACCTCTGCTATGACTAATCACTCTTTTCTTGTGGCAGCCTTTAAAGCTTTGAGCATGCATCAGCAATCCACGGCAACACTATGGAAAATGGAAAGATAAGACCACGCAGTGTAAACTGTGAGATGTGCAAGAAGCAAAGATGCTTGTTTTTATCTGGTGAAGCAAAAAAAATACAAAAAAAAAAAAAAAAAAAAAAAAAAATTATAATTTTTTTTCTAACAAGGAGATCAGGCTATTTTACATTATGCTGGCAAACAAACACATTTTCATTATTTGTCGCTTCAGTACAATGAGTGATACACAGTAAATGTGAGCTGGAAAGAGGGAATTAATACTGAAATTATCAATAGTGCAGAAAGCAGCGGGGGAGGCTTGAAATAGCTGTGGCCACCGTGGAAACCTCCGTCTATCCTAATGGAAGTGTCAATCAGTCAGAGGAGGATGAATGCCCCAACGCTGCTCAATGTTTAATTTACATTCAGGAAGGACAGATAACACAACACGTAGATGCTGCTTTTTTTTTCCTTTTCTTTCGAGAAATACAACAGCTTCTTTAATTGTATACTTAATATCCCTATTATTGCAGTGTTGCTGCCGCCGGTTGGCTCTGTTCTACGTTGATAAAAATATAATATGTTATTCATTAAAATGACTAAATCTGTGTTGTTTTTTTAATTACTATACTTACATTATCCAGAATGTCTAAACAATGTACAAAACTAGAAAAATGTCCAATTTTATTTGAAAGAACATTTAATTTGGTCGCCTTTTAATCGCTTCACGCCGTCTTTGCCTCTGACTGTTCCTGTCTCTGCTATAAACTCCCCGGGCACCGATGTATGAGCTGCTAGCTTGTTAGCTCCCTCTTCATTCTACTGCATTTTGCTAACGGGAATGACACACCTGTAACATTGCTCCCATGATCCCCTGCTGCTTGGAGATGTCTCCAAACTGGTTCCCTTGTTATTGTTTTGATTGGGAGACCGTATCATACATAAAAGACCAAGCAAAATGAAGGAAAAGACAACTCCAGCAGTGGTGTTGAGGGAAACCAGGCTGTGATAAAGCTGATTCTGCTGATAGCTAATACTGCTACTGACAGCAGCCAATAATGAAGCAATCGACTGACCAGATAACATGACTACTGCTCCTCTGTGACCCTTGTTCTGCAAGGTGGGATAGATTAGCTGAAATGAGCCAAATCTTCATGGTGCCCAGTCTGGTTCGGGATTTTTTTTTTTTTTTTTCCACCAAGCAAAACAAACACTCCCCTTATGTCCAGAGAAAGAGAACCATGTTTATTATTTTATTAACGTGTGAGTATTTCTATTCTGTCTCAAATAGTGTTCTCTTATTCATGCTTATTGTTATGGTTTCAGTGGCAAGAGAGACATCCCCGGTGTGCTGCCATTTACTGGGAACGTTGAGTAAAAGCTCTATAAAATGTTGAGATTGACAGTTCTCAGTTTGATCAATTGGGATCCCACTAATTGTGCTTCAGGGCGAATTATGTTCCATTTAGACCTTTTCTGAATTTTGCATTTTTTTTGCCGCAACAGTCTTTTCAGTGTCAATTATAGCGTTATTAAAACCACCTTAAAGGTCAACGCTGACAGCTAGTGGAGGAACACGGTGTTTATACTTGTCTGTGATGAGATGACTCACACTGGTGCAGACAGAGGAACAGGGGGCCTATAGATCAGTCTTGGAGGCAATGAGGCCTCTTTTATAGTATGAAGTGATGAAAACCGTGAAACTGATAGGATAATAAAATCAATTATGTGCTCCTATTATATGAGGCGGGCATCTTGTGCTACATCTCACGCCTGCCGTTGGACTTAAAATATAAAAAAAAATGACGCGTGGCTGTTGAGCTGCTTTATTTGCAGCCCCAGCTCTTCATCTCTAATTATAAAATGACAAACTTCATTCTGTCTGGTTCTCCTTGGTCGACGGCTTGGCTTGTTCATGCTTCAGAGCACTTCACCCTCTCAAGCTGTTTCTCCCCATAGCCTAACCTAATATTGACTTGAATAGGAAATTCAAAGCTGCTGTAAACATTCAAATGTCTGACAAGCCAACTTCCATTTCCGCCGATCCAGGACTGGGAGTTATTATGGAAAAAAAACAAATCAAAATCTTACATGCATTAAAAAAAAAAAAAGGAAAAGGACAATGGTGTTCTGCTCTCTCTGTGAGGCCTCCCATTCCTCTACTGGAAAGAGGGAATCATTTTATAAGGAGGTGCTATGTTTAAAAAATTAGGCTGATTCTCAATAACACACATTTTGACTGGTTAATGTTTTGCTCCTGCAGGGAGTTTGTTAGAAATTATGGCAGTAATTGCCATTTAAAGAGCCGGTGTTTACCTTTAAGGCTTATCTCAACAAGAGGTCAACCTGTACGTCGCTATAACTCGAGTGAGTCTGCCCCCTCCTGCACGCGCAGGTCTTGCAGGGGTCAGAAAACCATGTCAATGTGTCTCTCAGTTTAATTCTATTAAGCACAGGTTCAAGCTCCAAATTAAAATGCAAATTACCTCCTGTAATAAAAGCAAGCGCGAGCACAGGCAGAGATAAGGTACATCCTTCCCCTTTATTGCCGGCGCTTATGAAGTACAAACCTCTTTTTAATGTAAAAACTTAATTCAATTCTCGCAGAATAAAGTGTCTCAAAACACATTGTCTCAACAGCGTCTGTCCGACGCGTGTCATGTTTCAAAGCAAAAAAGGACGGGTGGCTCTGAAGTGTGCTTGTCTGTCTGAAGGTGACATGGACGGCTTAGGAGGAACTTCCCAGGTGGAGCTCAGTACTGATACATTTAATATATTAATAAGAATTACCTGTTATGACAATGTGAAGTATAAAATAATGTCTCATTCAGTCTAGATAGGAGATCAAAATGCATTTCTGTCTGTATCTAGCATGGACCGCAAGAAAACAGGCCGACCGATTTCCTGCTCACCAGTAGGCAACAGTAATACGTAGCATCAGAGGTAGTGGTGCTGTTATTTCAAGGCTTTGTCAAAGACACATATCCGTGCTCTGGTGGATGCAGTTTACTGTTTGCGGCTGTATTTCATGTGTAATTGTCAGTATCTTCCTTCAGTGCGTTGTGCCTCCTTGGCTCCCCGCAGCTTTCTCAGTGAGAACACTGCACCTTTTGGGCACATGTTAGCAAGTATATGAGGTGAATGTCAGCATCAAGGAGATAACAGCTTGACGTCTCGCTGGTCCTTTATCACTGTGCAACGCTCCAGAGCCGCACAGCTGCAGGAGCAGAAGCCTTATCAATCCCTGAGTTAAGGTGAGAGAGCAGCAGAGGGATGAGTCTCTAAAACCGACTAGCACGAGCCCCTCAGGTTCCCCCCAGCGACAGCCCTCCGACTCCTCACGCGCAGATAGTCGGACTAATATTCTGAAGGGCCAACCTTTGCATTCCCTATGAGGCGGGGAAAAAAGGAGGAAAACAGTGTCATAATCCGAGCTCTTTAGTCATCCAGGGGCGATTAATTCGGTGCCCTGCGACACAGCAGGTCACACGGACTCTTTGACGGCTCGGTGCGTGCAAATTAGGGGTTTTGCCGTGCAAGGTAGACAAACTGTCAATTACAGGTCGTATCTGAGCATCAAAATCAAGTAATTAAAACCTAGCTGGCCAAGAATGAAATGTTATAAAAGATAGAGGAGGGCAGTAACCAACTGAGACGAGCATCAGTATCATCAGTACGTCTCTCTTGGTTAATCTCAAAGATGGCATTGCGTTGGTTGTCTCGTTCCCCAAAATACAGGGCAGCTCCATGTGTTGTCCCCAGTCCCGAGGAGCTGTTGAAAGATTCAGTGGAGTTGTGTTCAGTGCAGTTGAGGCGTTTCACGTGAATACATTTGTTTTATATATGAACATCTGGTAAATGGCTCGGGGCTATTCTTCACCTTTCTCGTGGATCCATTGCTTCAGATGAGTGGTAAACAATGCATAATAGATCACCCTGACTCTGAAGCATTTTTGCCTATATCAAGGCCATGTGCACTTAAAGTTGTGTGTCACCGGCTGCAGCATGTGGGATGATAGTGAAAAGAGCCAAGCAGGTACTTCTACGTTTAGTTGCCACTTCACTGCTTATTCTGCTCATATATTTCATCAAACACTGAGCATGTGGCTCTACCGATATGATACGGAGCCATCTATCGTCAGACTTTTAATGTTACAATGACATTTGACCAGGACCGGCCCTAGGATTTTGGTGGCCCTAAGAAAGATGTTGTGTGTGGCCCCAAAACACTGATAGGGCAACCAGCAAATCACACACGCTGATCGTGTGGCCTTCCTCCAGCGGTTGTCGCCCTAAACAACCGCATAGAGTGTTTATGCCAGCGGCTGGCCCTGCATTTGAACCTGTCATATTTCCAAATGTTTTATAATTTTTTTCTTTTGAACTAGTCTCCAGCTGGAGGCTGGCTGCAGTAAAGGTTATAAAACCATCTCCTCCATGTTAGTGGATAAAACATGTACTAAACTAAAAAGTCAAAATTCATGTTGTGATAGAGCCAAGGTTGACTCATGTTTTGTTGAGTGTGTGTAATGCTGGTTACAGTATAGTGGAAAACTCAAGTAGGTGCAGGCCACAGAGGTCTGCTACGATCACTTTCTCCTCACTTCATACCAGCCTGTTTTCTTTTTTCCAAACTTGCAGCCTTCAGCCTCAGCAGAAACAGACTCACGTGACATCCGTTGAGTCACTTTATCAGATTTGACACAGCTCCCCCTGGGGCCACCAAAGGCTTAATGCAACTCTTATGTCCCTCCACTGCATGATTCATGGTACACAAGACATTATAATGCTGCCACCTGTTCACACGAATGATACATCATATATATTTCTTACCTGCACCACAGGAACCTCACGGAGTCGATGTTATGATAAAAACCTAGAGCAGCTACATGTGCACACATATGAGGAAACAATAGTTTTGCAGAAATAACAAAGCAAAGTATAATTGACCCATGGTGTTTTGTATGGTGCATACTCAAAGTACTGCATTAACACAAGTAATGAGCTGGATTAATTATGAGATACTTCCTTTCTTCCCATTGCCAGAGGCAAGAAACCATTTAAACTTGGCAGAGGCAGACCTCAGTGCTCTGGTCAGGTTAGTTGATTTTAGTGTCATTTTAATTTGAGTAACACCACAAGATAATTTGCCTAATTTAATCACTTTGCCAAATGTTTTTTTTTTTTTTTTTCAAGCTCCCTTGTCCAAGAATAATTACCCTAAAAACCCTAATCCGTAGTCAGTGGCACTTCACATGGCTCCCACCCATTACAGTTCCCAGTGCAAAAATAATTAGACTGATCTGAATTAATTTTTTTTTTCCTCTGAATGAGATTTCAGCCATGGTGTTAACCTTCGTTGCCACATGACCTTCCATTTGTATTTTAGCACTCGGTATGAAAGGCTAGGGGGTGTGCTCGCTCACAGGGTTCTTGTATTACATAAGTGACTGTGCACATGTTGAGGACAAGCCAAAAATTAATCGGCACGATTAATTACAAGAGCCATATGGTCAGCAGCATCTCAGTGCCATTTCCAGTTAGTGTGCTTGGGAGGTGCTGGGAGGCCTGCTGACATTTACACAAAGTTCCTGAATCCAGCATTTGTGTTCAGATACTCTGTTTCTCTCTCTCTCTGTCTTCTGCAGACAAATACGCACACTTAACACGTAAATATAGTATTACTGCATTCCGTTGTTGCTATTGCTCAGTAAACACTCCCTCATTCAGCCTGAAAGTGTGCAACGTTGCTGCGCGTTTTAAAACATTGCTGAGCATCCAGAAAGAGACAAGTCATTAGAGACCAGACTTCAAAAAGGGTCACAGTGTTTTTCACTCTTCCCCATCGAGCCTCGGCGTTCGAGTATCTATGGGGGGAAAAAAATGGAAATTGAAGTTAATAACAGCCGAGAAGATTCAAGAGCTTACTTAATCAAAGTGACAGGTGATCGCGCACCGTTTAAAACGACAAAGCAGAGGATGGCACCAGCAGTCTCCTCAGAAATGATGTGGATATTCCCCCATTCGCCGAAGGCTCTATGAGTCACGGTAGACACTGGTTACACAGTGAATGTGCTGTATACACACAGGCGGTATTAATCATGCATACATTCCCATGGGGAGAGTGTGGAGCTTTCAGTTGAACTCCCTATCTACCTGATGATAAGCACTTTGCATGGCCAGAGGTGCAACATATAGGAAAGTCTGAATAATCGTGCAAGCTTGTGAAGCTGCTGAGGCTTCAGCGAGCATGCATCTGAAAGTACCTGTGAGAATCTGCACTGTCCCATAATTGGACAAATTGTACGAATAATAACTGGAGGGTGTGATTGATGATGAGTTGCTTTCGATATCAAACAGGATGTTGTTGAAAATACAATGATCTATTTGTAGGGCTTCTAATTGTTGCTGCCCCTGCGATGCTATTTTTTATTTTCAATGTGATGTTATTATTTTATCTTGGAAGTCCGCGGTGACGTCCACGTCTGCAGCGTTGGCACTTTTCATTCCTGGTTCTCATTCATCAGTGTATTAGCACGATGCACACACAACTGGTGCTGCAAAATAAGGAGAGAATCCTGGCAGATAATCCACTGTGGTTTCTGTGACTGCAGCCTTGCTGCACTGACGTAAACTCTAGGAACGACCATTCCTTATAATTGATCCTGTTCTAGCGAGTTGTGGACGTAGGAACAGATGAGGACTTGTCAGACTAGATTCAAATATGCCTGATTTTGTTGCAGTGATTGACAACAGCTCTGGGATATTGCGCCGTCCTACCAGTCTCGGCAGATACGACTGAATGACGGGTTTTCTCTCTCTTCAACAGCATTTTACTTATTAATCACATTGAGAGTATGAACCGTGAAATGAAAGCCATCCCGCTAAACTACTCCGGCCTTGACTAAATAAATGGTCGTCCAAGGGAAATAAGTTTTCATGGGATTGGTTTGTTGGCAATATTCCGAGACTATTTAAAACACCCAAAATACGCTGTAAATCAGACGCTGACAGAAACCTCGAGGAGAATTAAACAAGCTGCTTCTCCTCTGGTGGAATCAAACAACTTGAGATTACTAGAGATTATTTGATGAACTGGACTCACCAAAAAGAGCACAAGGGGCCTTGTGGTAAGTTGTTAAACTTAAGACTGTATGTAGTGTATGTTGTGTGCAGACAGATACAAAAATATTTTTAAGCTATGGTCACATCAGTCTGCCAATAGATGCACTGTGATTGGCTCCAATAAAAATTCACTATAGAAACACAGACCATAGACCTGACATGCTAGTTGACATTAAAGTTACAGCATATAATTATTACAGCAGCAACAGGAAGCTGTATACACAAGGTGGATGAGTGTGTGTGATGAGTGTGTGAGAAGTCAGCAGACCTGAATTTGAAGCCAAATATTGAACTTGTATTAAAGAAAAAAAAAAAAATCTCTCACAACAATGTAAAGAAGGGGGCAACTGCTGAGCAGTGCTTGGCATCAGCTTTTCCATATGAAAATGAGTCAGTTGCATCTTTTGATTCATTTAAATGAGCTCAACGAACTGTGAAAAATGTTAATTTTCTTCACGGGGGCCTTTTGTGTTCCACATCCCTAAGGAAATGGCAAGAATACATTTCAGAAGTTGGACCAGCTCAGACTTGGTTCCAATTCAAAAACGATGTCACTCACTCAGCACCGCAGAGCGTGTCCTTATTTGGCACTTCCAGTCCAACGTATAGACAGTTCACTGTCTATAAACACATGCGGAGTACAGAACCCTCTATGAAAACAAACCCAGGTTTTAGAGTGAAAACACGATGTGAAGGTACATGTGTACACTGGCTAATTAGGTTGTTATCTAAAAATAACATAAATCACCATGTGTTGTGCATGCAGGCTGATCTGTGACTTGGTACACAACACCCATCACCACTGAGTTGCCTGTGTAGGTGCAACAGATTTATTTAGAATAAAATAATGTCCTCGAATAATATCCCAGTGTATTGTTGTGGCTTTCTTCATATTTAAACTCTAGGCACATATGCGATGTGCTGCATGCTTTGACAGGGATAAAAGACTCATTTCCTGACACAAGATTCAGGATACTGTATTTGCCCCCTGGTATCAGCAGACATTTCAATGCACAAAGTGTTTAAGCTGTGATAATAAACTATGGATGTTCATGATCAGCTCTGACGTCCATAATTATCTTTATATAATCCATCAAAGAAAATGTGGCTCGGCTAAGACCTTTCATCATTAAGTTCAAAGAAAGCACGTCAGCCCCACTTGATATGTCTTCGACTTTATCTGATGACTCCGTTTGTAAGAGGCTTTAAAGCTATGCAAAACTCGCTTGAGTGTTAATGACACTGCCTCTCACTTAAGGCTCTCTCCTCTCATCAGAGGCCCTGTTCAACGCTATTGTGCTGTTTTACAATAATATGGCTCACACTCTGTACTCTGAAAAAGGGATTCTGCTACAACAGGGTGGCACACAGAGAAAGCTGCAGGGGCAGCAGCAGCAACAACAACAACAATGGAAATGAATTTAATAGACTGGTAATGACCACAATTTTTACAGGATTTTTTTATGGTGACAAATCATTAGAAAACGCTAGGTACAATAATAATAGCATGTATGGTTATAAAATAAAATCGGAATAAATAAAAGCCGAAATAAAACGGTCTAACAAACTAACCCGTCCAGTGGTTATCTGGCTATTGAATGTCTTCATGCTGTTAAATCGGAGACACTTACATCTCTGTAGTCAAACCTGAGTCAAGTACAGCCATCAAACCCCAAATGACAGATTATAGACGACAGCCCTTATTCGTGGACCAGATCTCTCTCTGTATTTGGCATTGTGGACATCCAAGTATTTCCCAAGTATGATGGGGTTAAGAAAAATATCAATTGGTCAGGAATGTAAGTAGTATATAGAACAAACCATTTTTAAATTGGGCATGAAGTAATACAGAGTCTCTGTTCTGCATGGAACAAGCAGTGTGTGAGGATTTTGGGTGTTTGGCTTGACAGCAGAGTAGGGCTGTCTTCATTAGATATTCATGGCTGACTGTCTGGTCAAGGTACGAGGCAGCTAGCAGGATGTGGGTCAGCAGGGGAAGCTGATTGGTCAGGCACAACCCAGACCAGTGTGTGTCTGAGGGGACACCCGTCTCTGCGTGGTGAGTCTCCGGGAAATTCTGAAGGTCTCAAGTGGCCTGCCAACCAGCCGAGAGCTATGGAACGCCTGAGAAGAGAATAGTCGCCCTACAAGTAACGCTAAAACAAGACGCAACCAAAAAACAGTTAGTTTCCTTTTATAGAAACAAGACAAATGACCTTTCCCTTCCGAGGGAATATTAATGGAGATACCTTCAGGTTACTTTGAGTCCGGCAGTCTTGATGAATGTACGTCAGAAAGCAATTCAGGAGGCCAATTCAAAGGTCTCAGGTTTGTGATCTTTCCGACTCCTGCCACTGAAGATGAGAGCGGGCTCATGTGGTGCGGTCTGTGACGAGGCAAGGCATTGATGAAGGAAACAGCAGGGACCACACACTCTACGTCCCATCTCCATGGTGCAACATATTAAACTCCCATTTACTGACAAAAGACATTCAGCCCTGCTGTTAGTCCCACTAGTGCTACAACAAGTTGTGTCAGAATGAGAGATGGCCCCTCTTTGTCTTAATCACCATTCCACATATCAGTTCCCTGCCTTTAGCTTTTCAGTGTCTCGACTCCTAAAATATTCCGTGCAGGTAGACGCAAACGCATCATGCAATTCTTAGCTGAATGCTAGAAATAACCGGCAGGAAGATGCAGTTTGCTGCTGAGCGCTGATTGTTTTTTTTTTTTCCATGATTCACATCCAGGAAATGCAAATTTGCTCCACAGATTTATTCCGCTTTCTATTTCAAACTGGAATTAGAGAGAGGATCCTTTTTATCACAGCCGTCTGAATTCCCACGGTAGTGATTTTAAAGCTGTGGACAGGGATAAAACGTAACTGTCTGTTTAATGGGTGGATTTTGACTCAGAAACTCCCTAATCTGCTGTCGCTCCCGTTGTAAACAGAAGTGCTCAAGACAGCTCTGTCAAAGGCAGAGCCATGATGTCGTGATGCTGCGTCCACAACTGATCAAAATGTGTCTGCTGTTTTCCTAAATGCATTCTCTCAGTGTGCAGCTGTGCTGATGGCAGAGGTTATATTTGTGTATTCTGGCAAATTCAAAGCTCAGTTAAACAGTCATTAACTCGGAAAAGAGGATATGCGAGGCTTATGTCATGCTCTTTGTCGAATATACGCTACAAACCTTTTTCACATTTTGCCGGTTTCAAAAGAACGCAGTGAAGAAACAGTTCGTAATACTTGTAGTGTTCTGCTGCAGTCACAGTATAATAAATGCTTTGTGCGTTAAGGATTTTATCCGTTTTCATTTAGCAGTACAATTTCCAAGGCTGAGGTTCCCATTGTGTCACGATTTGCTATAAATTACAGTGTATAACAGTTGTGGAATTCCACTGGAGACAGACCTGAAGGTATGCAGCTGAGAAATCAATAGTGTACTACAGTAATACTTGGGCTGGACAATTTAGCAACAGTCCAGAAACATGCATATAGTTTATACAGCATGAAAGTGCGCAGGCCTGCGAAGGCGACCGATCCAGCGCATGTGACAAGAGTTCATCTTATCTCTCCTCACGCAGCCCAGAGTCTGCGAGGTTTCTGAAATGCTGCAGAACAGTGGCACCTCAGTACTTTGAGAATAGTTCGACTGCGCGTAAAAGCTTTCTGCTACATGACCAGAAACTTTGCAGAAACAAATGTTTCAGCAAGATAAACCCCAACAATTGTCAAGTTCCACAATAACAGGCACCGGTTTTCCTCACAATACCAAATTCTGCCTAATCAGGAAGGAAGCTGCAAAGAAACAAATCACAATGGCAAAACTCCAGGCCTGCAAGGACAAAGCCGCCAGAAAGAGAAGACAATGTGAGGACTCTTTGCTCGCTTAATGATAATGTAAAAGTTTGCCCTCATGTTCTTCAAACATTACAAATCAGCGAGGAGGGAAAAAGGTCTGCTTTAAACAAACTGCAAATCGATTTCTGAACTGCTTAATGAACATATGAGGACAGCTGAAGGAAGAGGGAGAATTTCTTTATTGCGCGGACGTGATTTCAACATTTCCTTGACTCAAAGCCTGGCGTAATCTGTATTCCAGGTTGCGGCGGTTCAGTGCTATTGCCTTGTCTTTACTCATTCGCCATGTTCACAGCAGCTTTGGGTGACAAACCCAAACAGAGCAGAACACGCTGAGGAGTGTTGCAGGAAGAGGGATCAGTGGCCAGGGAGCGAAAGCTGTTCAATTCAGACAAGCTCATGTCAATGAGCTGTGATCTCCTAAAGACACCAGGATCCCAGCGGACTCCCTTTCAACTGTGGGAATCCTCGGGGGGGGGGGCAAGGCCAGATGGCCCGAGTGCGACTCTGCAAATCGTCATTTCAAGGGTTATGTAAAATTCATAGACCTGGATGTTTTACAGATTCAGTTGACGGGGCGCGAAGTAAGATTTGCCCTGCAAACAACACCTTTTAAAAATGTTTCCCAAGGAAAAAACAATTTGCTTCATACAACTAATTAAAGACCAAATCAATAGTTGTTACCAGGGTTCAGCTTCCCAGACGGATGCATCGTCCGTCAGTGAGTGGCTGGCTTGATTTTTGGGAGAAATTATTTGGGCAGTTTGTGATTCGATTTAGCAACTGAACAGTCAAGCTGCTCTATAAATAATGAACCTATAACTGGCTTTATATGATATCTATCAACTCAGTCATTGGAGCCAACCTGACATCGCTGGCTAACAGCTCATCTCTTCCTCCACAATATTGATCATCACATAAAGATTGATGCTATTGTTCAATGAGCTTTAAATGTATTCATCCGCCCCCCCCCCCCCGCCTCCTCTCTCTCTCTATATATATATCCCTAGAAGTTTTTCCCCTGCTGTAAAGTGTCCATGAGGCATGGCAGCATCAGCTGTATGTCAGTTATTTTATCTATTTTCATTCATTTGTTTCCTATAAATGTTTAGCGTGTGTTTATTATTGCGACCCAGAGCAACACCATCCTGTATTTATTATTAGACGTGAAGGAGACTCTCCTATAAATGGAATGTGTTCCCTCCAGTGTTTAGCTTGTTGCATTTCCTTATTGTGAAAAGGAACAATGCGTCCTCTTTGAGATCGTCGATGGGGCCTCTCTCAGGGCGTTTCTCAGCCGCATGTAAACACAGTGCCTGTTCGTTATAATGTTGAGACAAGATTACACTTTCCTTCTGTGTTTTTGGGCGTTTTAAACGAGGACAAAGCTCCACAGTGACATGACGCAGGAATCAATTTGAGAAAGAATTTGTCCTTGCTCCTCTCCATAACTGAGAATGTAACTCACCCAACCTGACGGCACCAGCTGATTTAATGGCCCTAAATCTGGTCATTTAGACTCCTATATGATTTCAGTGCACGGCTGTAGGTGACTTTGTGTCATGCCGTTTTGTTCCGTGGAATAACAAAGGCGTTGCATTTGGGGCCCGGGTAGAAATAAATCATTTTATAGCACATTGATGTTGCGACTCTGCCTTCAGAGCTCAGTGAAAATCCCATTACCAATTATTGTAGCTGCCTGACAAGTCACCACAAGAGATTAAAGCCTTTGTTTTAACGCAGGTTCATTTTTTAGACGGAACACTGCAGCGCCCAGAGTCAAAGCCACTGCTGATACAAATTTATTCGACTTATTAGCTTTGTTGGTGCATGTAAATGACGGCCAGTGTTTGAGCTCATAGCGACGCTGTTTGCGAGCACGTGTAGAGTCGGCGCTGCGTTGGCAGCAGCCGCTGTAGCGCTGCAGGAATCGGGAGCAGAAACGCATCCACTGCTCTGATCAGCCTTTTTTTGTGTGAAGAGGCAAATAAAAACGCACGTTGTCCTCTCTTGGCCCTGATATCCTGTTGGAGCACTTCCCAGTTTACAAAATAATCATACGCTTTTTGGTTTCAGACACAAAGGTGATCGAGTTTTTCCCAGCTCTTCAATTCATTTTGAAGTTTATTCACTGTCTGAGTCTGAGTCTAGAAAAACAGGGTGAAAGGCAAAAAACCTGCAACGCTGATGATTTAATTATTGCTTTGAAGAGAAGTCCTTCATGCCTTTAGACGTGTCTTTGCCGTGTTTCACTCACATTCTGCCTGTGCCTGTGGTCCAGCTATTGGAAACACTTGTGACTGAGCCGTAATTGCCAGTATATTCAGCTCTACCTGTTTCAGATTTCATCTAGATGGACAGATTTTCCGTGGCGAGGCTGCGTATTTATAGCAAAGGCAGAAAAATAACCGTAGTCATCCCTCAAAAAAGCAAGAGCACAGATGAAAATACCCTCATATGGAAACATTTTACAAGCTTATATGTCATAATAAACTATGCACCGTATGAAACCTCTGCTGAGTCAATTCTGTGTGAACGAGTTAACTGATTCAAGAGGAAGGAAATGTCCTCACAGGTGATAACACTTCAGATCCCGTTTGTATTTAATATGTTCACGATCTGGTTTGGAACCAAACCGGTTCACGTTGCCGTGACGTCACTGCACTGTTGACCCAATTAACACTCAGAAACAACGTGAGTTGCTCTCGTCTTCAAACCACTTATTCACGTTTCAGATTTGGGAATTCTTTTTTTATTCTTGGAGAAGAGAAAGGCATTAATGTCACTGTAAGCTCCAAGCTGCCTGCAACCTTCTCTGTGTCTCCCGATGACATCAGAAGGCTGAGCTGAGCAGGCTGTGCTTTCAATTCCAGGACATTTTCTGCAGGCGGCGTGTGCCCACAATGAATTTGCACCACAGGCCTCATTGATACTGAGGGCGACTGCATGGACAGATTACATAATGTGTTGTACAGCGAGGGCGAAGCAGATGTGCTCTCTCAGCGTCTCTTTCTCCGTAACTGCAATATGATAACTAATATAGATAGACAAACAACACAGATCACAAATTCTAAACTGGAATAATGTCTACGGCTCCCACAGTAATGTTATGTGACATTTGAGTTTAATGAATTGTACAGAAAACTACACAAACTAAATTGTGTTTTCTCTTTCTGTTATCTAACGGAAAATGTCTGGGGCTGCTGGTAAAAGCATTTGATTCCTTTTCTTCTTTTTTTTTCATCTGCAGAACGGGGTCTCATGCTTACACACACACACACACAAACACACACACACACACACACACAGATTTGCACACAAACCGCCACAGACCTCCTCTGCTGTGCTGCAAATAGTCAACCTCCAGCAGTCTGCAAGGTGACAAATGAATACTGTCACTTGGCTAAACACCTACCTTTTATTACAGTTATGTACTGTAGTGCATGTGTGTGTTTGTGTGTGTGGACTGTCCAAAGTAACTCTCTCCATGAGTTTTTTTTTTCTCCCATTGTGGAGTCTCTCATACTGTTTATGTGAAGCTGCTTTACCAAATCATATGGAAACGGTAACACAGGGTATCAGGTCCTATACAGCAGAACTTGGCTGATCTCATTTGATGAGCACTGAACACACGGAGAAGGAATTTGTTGACCAGATATTTACATAACGTGTGATAATTAATGATTATTCAGTGTTAAATTTTGATTCCATTGCTCCTCTTGAATCTGAATAATATGGGTTTCCCAGGTCTTTCTTGTGGAGGTGTCAACTTTTCACATTGCTCACTTGTTCTCCTTCGAGGATGGATACCAGGCAGGAAGTATAGTACGATGGAGGCTTGACTACAGATATAAGTGAATGTTCAGTTCTAGTCTCATATTCGAGTGTAATCTCTTTTGTTTGCTTTCAAAAAAGATGGATCTAAATTAGTCAGCGAGTTGTTGAGATGAAGAAAGATAAACGGCCCCAATATAAACGTTCTGAATTGTTGATTTGCTTGTCCAGCTGCTTTCTGATCCAAGTGTGTTGCATCAAGTTCCAGTGTTTAGATTTGGTAGATGTGGCAAAAAGATAACAGGGCGGCATGGGATGCCATCTTTAGTCGTCGTTAATGAGAGTCAGTTGGTGATTAAAAAAGACAAAACAACTGAAAATGAAATGCTAATCCTCCCTCTGTCTTCAGTTTGGATCTTTATTTTTAGACGGTGATGGTTGTTAGCCCAGACAACTTGAGTGATGATGTTCAATAAAACACGTCTCGTGAATAAATCTCACGACAGATTGTGAAGCGGCAGAGCAAGCAAGGTAAACATATTGCTGTATGTGAGCGAAGCCAGTGTTTTCACATGGAAATTAGAGGAGGGACATTTTCTTTGAATAAGTCTGGATATTTTCCACTAAGCTGTATTCCTACAAAGGTCAATTTGTTCAGACCCACTTTGAAAGGAAGGGGTGTGTAATATACTGTCTGTGGATTCTGAGCGCACTCCAAACTCTTTTTACATTAAATGGCTTCCAGAAGAAAATACCAAAAACAGCAATTTTTCTTTTTTCCTTTTGCAGAAAATAGCGTATCAGAAATCCTATTTTATGCTGTATCCACACCATGACAAATAAGACAATGTTTTCTCTCTGTATTCTTAAAAAGCAGTTTTATCTCTATAGAGGAAATAACAGAGGCGGGTGTGGACAACTTTGTCTTCCCCTGATTTGAATTTGTTGAGCTCGCAACAAGAAATAAATTCATCCTTACCTGTGCAAACACATTTTCTGCGTCAGGTGCAGCGACGATCAGGTCTTAATAATATTATAGATCCAAGGGCCACAGAAGAATTCAGTGATATTTGGAATGAATCCTGTCTGCCAGTGACGTTGTTTGTGTGTTTGTGTTCCTCCTCCAGTGAATAGGTAAACACTTTTTTTGCAGTCTTGGTATCATGCCCCAGGCCATTGTCATTCTACAGTCCTTTTTAATGCAAGTTTTATTTCTTCTGAAGTTATGGCTTTATTTTCTTTTTAAAAGTATTCTTGGTGGAAACCAGGGAGATTGCAGCCATTTTAATTTTTTTCAGAGAAAAAAAAAAAAAAACCTCCTAACCTTCTTCACAATCCTTACACACTGAAAAAAGAAATATGTGATAAAAAAAGAGAAAAACCTTGCCTGTAGCCACATGAAGGATGTTTCTTATTTTTAAATAACAGTGGTAGCTTCCTTGTCCTCAATATCAAAATGGGAGCACTACAATAATAGAATATATTCAACTAGATAGAGAGGTGGTTGAATAAACCTGTAACCCAGTGCCCTTCACGCCACCCAGCTTTGTGCGTCTATCTGAAGGCCATTAGTGGAGCCGCTGAGAGAGCGAGTGTCACTCTGCATTAGTCTACCGCCCTCGCCCATCCATTCCATCCTGTCTGATAGGATACAGTCTTGTATCATAACCTGCTGTGTCAAATCTGAAATTGCAGAGACCACACAGAGCATTATCGCGCCTGTTCAGATCCTAATCACTCTAATGCTTTCTTTTATGCAAAGGCTCGGACATAATGCCGGTGTGAAAATATCAAGATGGTGTTTCAGAGATGAGGATCTTGGTGAATGGCTGTGTCTGCGGCCGGTGTCTGGTCGCTCTTGTCCAGGCAGAGGCAACATGAATGCTGTGAAAACACTATTTCTGTCTGTCGGAGCGAGAGACAGAGTCTGGCCCGTCCTTCTTATTGACCGAGAAAAAAACAAATGAAACCTTCACCAGTTACCTGTAATAATGCTGCATGCTGAGAGCAAGAGGGCTGCGTGTCGGAGGCCATGATTAGAGGACATTGTCTGTGTGGACGGCACAAGGACACGTTGTTACATGTGACGAGTTCTTCATCGTGTCAAGAACTAATGTCTCATATTCAGACAATCAGCTGAAAACACCTCTTGAGCGTGTCACTGCAGTGCATCGTGGGGGTGGGTTATCAGAGCTGGGATTATTATGTAAGATGGCACCGCTGCATTTGGATTCCTCTGGAGCTGTGGGGATGATATACACATCTCGACAACAACAACAACTCCTGTGTTGATTCCAATGTTTGGGGTTTTTTTCCTCTGGAAGCATCCGGGTTAAATCAAGTACAGATTTCAGATTTGACTGCTATTGCTCACATGACGCTGCTTACGGTGACAGTTTGTAAAGTTTCAAACATCAGGTTCATGTTTTTAGCACATCACATGAGAAGGCATGAGCAGACTGTATCAGCTGTTAATAACAATAATAATAATAATAATAATAACACAATATCTGGCTAATCCATGTTAGGATGTTCACCCAATCAGCCACAGTCATGCTGTCACCTCCCCCTTCAACAGACTGGCTTTCATCATTTATATCTTATTCTTCATATTCTAAACAACGTCGATACAAACACAGATTTTATTGAGCTGGAATTGTGAGTTTGGGTTGTTGGAAAAAGCTCTGAAAAGGACAGTTATGCTCGCCGCTGATGGCTCCATTCGTCCATGTTCCCCGGATTAGCCACGCAGCACGCTATGCTAAAACAGGGAACACATGCCCCCCCCCCTGCAAAAAAAGGGAAAAAAGTCCCCCCCCCCCCCCCCCCCCCGGGCTGTGATTGGTGAGTGAGTGATGAGCGCCCATAAATCAGTGTAGCTGACAGTTTATGACAGCTGAGCACGTGACTCGCTGTCCTACATGAACTGGACGCCATGCTTCATTTAACTTCTGACATTTTCACCTTGTGTAAGACCATAAAAAAAAAACAACGTACCTAATGGTTTGGGAGAGTGAATGATCCAAACTGGGGGGGATGGTATTACTGTAGCAACAGTGGTTAATAGGGTTTGAGTTAACTGAATTATCATTATTGGCCCACAGTATTTCACCCCTTTCCACCCACACATCAGTGTGACGCGCTGCCACTGCTCCCGCTAAAGTGCCTCTAAATGATGATGTAATATTTGTGAGATCCGTCTCCACAGTGATTAGCTGATATCTTTTCTCTTTGAGAAGAAATTATTTAATTAGCCTGCCCTTTCCGGGGAGCTTAACCTTTCGAAATGTCAGGTGGGTTTAAAACAAGTGTGCCATATTTTCCGAAAATTCCTCTTTTAGGGGGCTCGTCATGACCTATACAAGTGTGGCAAAAAGGAAGGTCTGACAGTGATGAATCTTACAGCTCAGAGCAATTTGTTTCAGTTCAGATATGTTCCTGAAAACCCTCCTTCAAAGCTTAACTCCCTCTGAGCCGGGCTAACCTGCCTGTGAGCTTGAATAACAACCATTCCAACCAGGCTTGTGTTCAATAAGTTCTCAGATTCATACGTAGAATTAAACACAAGTCTGGGATTATTTGCCGTGATACATAGAACCATTTTCCGTCGTGACAGGACTATTAGTTTGTTCCACGGCGGATCAATCCCGCTCTTCCTCCGCCTTTGTTGTCACCACCCCAGCTGTCCTAAGCAATCGTCAGCTTTCGTGTCAAATAAATGAGCTGTTTTATTGCTCCGAGTGGCCGCGGCGCCGCCACTGGTCAAAACAATTTTTTTTTTAAGGACACACATAGTGTACATGTAGAGTAAACATGGCCATGCAATAAAGGCTCCTGTCGTGGTGAATCACATCACGCGGATGTCACGGCGAGTGCACTCTACCTCCAGAAAGTAAAAGATAAGATATGTGCAATTTTAATGACTCTAAGAGGAATATGGTGTTCAGGAAAAAAGTGATGTGAGAGATGTGATAAACTGCAGCATGTCAGAGAGATGTCACAAGCGCCGAGTGGTAAGAATAAATCGCGTCGTGACTTAGGTCCGTGAGCGTAATAGGAGTTCCTGTAAATACTGTATCTCTAGCATGTAATCCGAAACAACATCAGTTCTCAGAGGGAGCCCTATTCTGAATCCTCATAAACACCTGGAGTCACAGAGGTGCTCATAGAATAGCCCCTTCATCTGCCAGGTGTCCTGAGGTGCCCTGCACATGCAGCCTAACATCTGTGTCTCCTCGGCTGCCGTCAGTAAATAATGCACCCCTGTGCATCTGCAGCCCGACTTAATATTTAATTCAACCAACGTATGCACTGAGGCAGCCCTGGAGCTGGAGACGCTGCACAGCCCTACCGCTGTATATCTTAAAAAAACAAAAAAAAGGCCTTGTGGCAAGCCTGTATTTGTCAATGAAGCTGTTCTAAATAATCACCCTCTTTACTCAACATCTTATTACAAATTAGTATTGTTTATTCTTGATGTGTGTGGCACTTTGTGAATCTCCAAGCGGTGTTTCTTGTCCTCGCTGTAATTGTCTTGGCCGTCACCATCCACTTCTGCATCACATTGATTTTATCAATGGAGCCTGTTCCGACCCTGCTCCTGGGTAATTTATAGAGTCGCACCAGTGTTCTGAGATGGTCTTGAAGGCCTTGTATTCCGCAGGTGGTGTTTATAGGGCTGACGGTGGCCTTGCAGATGTCCTAATATAATTATAGCTATACTCGTCTGCCAAACTGAGCAAACACCGAAGCCTCTCCGCACTCCGCTATGCGCCACCCGCCGCCGCCGCTGACAGCACGCCGCATGAGAAAATGCAAATGTACATCAAAATGTAGAAAATTTACATTAGACTTAATACTATTCCAAGGTGATATTTCCAGGGTGATTTGTATTTGAAGAAAAAAATAAAAAAAAGCAGAAGCTTCATTCTCATTCGCGTGGAGACGAGCCTCCCCGGCTCGGCCTTGTCAGGCACTCGTCACCATCGCACATGAAAAATGCTGCAGTGGAGACTTGTTGGGTTCTGTTCAGTCGAGCAAAAATGAATAACTGGCTTCATTTCAACTTGCACCGCTAAACTATTCTATTGAGAGCGCTGCATTAGCTTGATTACAGTTTTATCTGTCAAACGAATGCATAGAAATAGCTGACAAAACATTATGTTGCAAATCCAATTTGGTATTGATTGACAGCGCGAGATTCACCCGGCCCGCGTTATGGCTTCCTGCACTATTAGAGCATATTGCGGTGGTATTTGCCTCGGAAAGAGGGGCCATTTGCCGGGAGTAATTAGTTAAGCTCCTCTGACTTTGGAAATTTAATTGCAGGTACAGTAGAACTGGCTAACAACAGGATAACTGAGGCATTACTGACTGCGAGGGAGTCACAAACAGCTGGAGCATCCCCCTCTGATAAAACACACACATGCATCAGCGTGGACACACACTGTCACATACATGCATAAAAAAGGCGTACATGTGTTCCTGACCTCTTCATTCTTTGGTCCATTAGTGACATGCAATATTCATACAGCTCCAGAATGCTTTACTCTAACTGCAGAGATGTGGAGTGCTTTATTAAAACGTATGGCAAAGACTACCCACAGTATGTTTGTCATTTATCATGTGCTATTAGCTTGCTGTTTCTCCTCCTAGGAGATGCTTGTTGTGACCTTGAATGTAGCTTCTCTGCGTCCCAGTGTATGGGAAATCAAAGCATAAGAGAGTACCATTAGGTTAATATCATGAGCTTAATGTGCCTGCAGACCTGCACGTCTGTTGTACAAAGATAAATATTTGACTTGTGCTCCTAATATGCTCGTTATCACAACTTCCCACAATTTATGCACATTAAACGCCACTCATCATGTTTGCTGTTCAGTCTACATAAAACCTCGTGTACGGCTGTTGTCGAAGCAACTAAAACTGCAGTATTTGTTCAAAGAAATGCATCATATTCCAGAATAAGTAAGATTGATTTCTCTTTATATTAGCTGGTTTAGCTCGACACCCATAATAGCCAGGACATCAATCACGGGAACGCTGCTGGTAACGTGCCACAGTGGACATTGGTAATTATTTAAAAAGGATCACTCGCTATTAATGGTATTTCTCCTCACCTTTCCCATTATCTGTAGCAACCAGTTTGTTTTCCTCTCAATTAGGCACGCAGGCAGTGAGCAACACCCATCTCCCGTTACTGGGATATGGCAACAGAGGCCATGGGGGGAAGGGAAAATAATAGGCTGCAGTTGTTGTTCCCACTGCTGCTGCTGAGGGATTGTTTTGAGCATTTTCTTGGCTGCATTTAATTTTTTTTTTTTTTTTCTCATCCTCTCCCACCATAACTCGCCGCCACCATTACACCTCTGTCACTCCCGTTAGGTGGTCTGAAATGACTCGGTCACTGAAACCTGAGCTGAGTCAGAGCACAGGACATTATATAGTAATAAGAAAGAAAAAAAATCAATAAAAAAAAAAAATACAACAAGCCAATAAGAGACAAGTGGGATCTGTTCCTTTCGTGTTAGCGCTGCTTTTACAAGATGCTCTGTTTGGAGACCGGACATGGACATTCACAATATGTGTCTTATATACACTATATATACACATATATTTATATACGCTCACACATTTATAGAATAGAATAGAATTGAATAGAAAGCCTTTATTGTCAATGTTTAGGTAAACATTGAGATTAGCAGTGCTCTCCAAGGTTTTTTTTTTTTTACAATCAAATAAAACATAGTAAATAAGTGAGTTGATGTAATGGGAGTGTGGACTGAAGAATGTTACACATAGAGAAAATTGCTCATAGAATGAAGAATATTGCAAAAATTGGACATGATGCTTCTGGATTTATATGTAAGTAGTAATAATGAATTATATATAAATGTATGTACTATACATACATGTACATATAGGTACAATATGTATTAATGCATGGTATCAGTTTTATATGAACAGCTGTAATTGATGTTTTTGTAATCAGCTGACCATTTATTCAGTGAGCCACAGTAATTAGACTTTACAAACACTGACTCAACAAATCACGATTTCACAGTCTATTCATGTATGAATGATTGACCTTGTGCACACACGTATTGTACATATATTCATCCCAGGTGCAGGCGTTAGCTGGGATGGGGCTTCACGCGGGGGGGGGCCTCCTCCATGTAGCTTAACCATCATATGGTGAAGATGTCTTGCTGCGGTCGCTCGGCTGTGACTGTGCAAAGCCCGAGGCGAGAGAGTGAAATGTGTCAGCTTGTGCAGCTGATAACGCCGCCTCTGTCACACTCAGGCCAAAGAGTGTTTTCTGGGGGAGCCAAAGCGCATGATGGGTTTGTGACGCAGCACGCAGTGGCATTCAAATAGCGAGACTGGGATAGGCACTTTCCCCCCTCATCCCTTGAACTGTGTCGAGTCTTATGCCTCATGATGCGTTTTCATTTTCCTCATGGAGCCTTCACCACGACTCCTCCGGAACATCTTTTCCATTACAGTGTTCTGCCACTTGACATGTGCTGAGTTTTATCCCACTGGAGATTTTATTTTTACACTTTGTTAACCAAATGTGATTTTCATGTTGAACAGTGTTTGTACAAAATGTTTTATTCAGCTAGATTTGTTGTTTCTTTACATCTGTGTGACTTTCTAGCACAATGGCAAGTGCTTCTCTCTCCTCAGGCCATTGCATCCCACAGTCTCTTTCATGGCAAGAGGCACTGACAGAATAAAGAAGCGCTCCTTGAGAGCAGAGTCTCTTATCAGCCTCCAACATCTGGCCAAGACTGATGGCTCCTTGGAATAGCTCTTCAAATATCATTGAGTTTGAGCTGCATAATGCTTGTTTAACTGCATCCTTCCTACAATACTAATTCACCCCCTCTCATTATGTATCTTTCACCAGAGGAAGCCATTTCTATGATTACTCAATTTAGTTCCTCAGCAGGGTAGGATTGATGTGTGGCACTGCACTAAATCGCTGGGAGAAGAGAGAGTGAAAGGTGAGCGGAGGAAATAAAACACGATGTGACTGTCCTGTTCACACATTACAGGAAAGGAAAAGATTGAATTTTCAAGCGGTGAAGTGTTTATGAAAGCTGCTTTTCTCTTGAAATGCATCAACTTTCTCTCTCTGAATCAACATAAACCCTCGATGCACTGGAACTCATTAAATGAATGCTCAGAGGTAATCTACACCAGATTTAGGAATTTATCCAAACACCTGGTTCTATATGAAGTCACAGAATGCCAGTTTGAAGCAGATGTGTCAGACTGAGGGACCAGTGGGGGGGGGGGCAGAGGAGATACTCAGGTGAGGAGTGTAGATCTGGGCCCCGTTGCAGCTGCATTCAGAATCAGGCGTCATTTTAATAACATGACTTGTTTTTGCCACATTTAATAAGTTTGTCGCTTACATTTTGCAGAGCACTGTTCCTCCATTATTACATTTACAGATTTAAATCTCAAACCCAAGGTAGTTTAGTGTTGGATGCTAGTTTTTGGTGTTTTCATTTTTCATTTTGCAAAAAGCTCTTTTATGTTTTCCTCTCTGGTGTCCGTCCAGGGTGTGTGTCGTCCTGTCCTGTGTTACACGATGTTGTCCTAACTCCAGGAAGTAAACAACATGATGTGAACATGGTTGAAATACTTGTTTCTTTTAAGTAAGACCTTGTTCCTGGTAATGAGAGGTTGCTGTTTTCATGGCAGTGTCTTATTCCGACAGTCGGCTTGATCGCCATCATATCAGTATATTCCTGTCCTTGTAGACATTGTATTGTTTTGGTATTCTCCTGTATTGTCTCCCAGTGGTAAAGGCCAAAACCACATGTTCCGCAGAGCCCACTGTGCTCACCCCCCCGATCACCTGGGGAAGGTGTAGACAGCCATGTGCTTCCCCCAATGCACACAGAGCCACCAGCTGCTTCTTCTCAGCTGACAGCGAGGGGCTCCACCAGGAGGGTGTCGCCTAACAGTGGTTCGAAGAATCTCCTGTAGATCTCAACCTGACCTGGCCCTGTCTTTTAAAATGACTCCATCTGCCTGTACAGGAGAGTGATCTTTGAAAACTCGCATAATGAGGATATGTTGATGAGACGCTGGAGTCTGACAGGCAGGAGCTTTGTGCCTCTGGCCTCTCCGCTGCCTGTTATACATTAATTGCTTTATTCATTCCTCCCGTTTGTTACCTCTGGACATAACCTCACCATATGTTTCCTAAACGGTATTTATTTTTATTCCTCCATACCAGTGACTGGAGGCATTTTCTTTTTTGGGTTGTCAGTCCTCACTGGGAACGTGATATCTCAAGAATGGGAGAATTTCAAGTATTCAGTTCAATTTTGGGGTAAGGTGATTAGATGTTGTTGATGACAGTGACTTTGCAAACCACACGTTTTCCAAGATCGTCAAGGAATCTTACACTGAGCACAAAAGTCGATTGCAGGGGCCTCTTAAGGTTTGATTGTGCTTTTCCCTGAAGGTGAAATCTTTCTTTAAGGGATCCTGTGAAACTCAGCATACGTTCACTTTCTACGGCTGCTAAACATCCTGCTGTTCGCTTTGGTTATTGTTTGTATTTTTTTAGTTTTGATAGTGTTCATTGGCTTAAAGATGTTTTATGAGCTGAAACCTTTCTTCTCCAGTCAAATTGTTTTTGCAACAAACCAGGTCAACATCTGTATTTGTTTTTAGGTCACGCAACGTTTTTCACATTGTAGGGTTACAAGTAGAGCTAATGAACAGGTCATGGTTCGGGGTAATACTGAGGCATCAGTGTGAGTCTGATGCTCCACAAAACATTTGAGCTATAATTGCATTGTATCAGAATCAATTGTCAGTTGGGCTGACGTCACAAAGCGTAAACACTGACACGAGACAAACAGATTGCAGTTGCTGAAAACAGATCATTTTGCAAATAATAGGTTTTTTGTATGAACTCAACACTTTGTCATTGAGTTTGATCGCGAGGGAACTCCTTGAAATGTCTGGATGACAGAATAATTATCCAGTCATCAGCAAGTCAAATGTAAAAGTAAGTTCACGGTCCCCAGGATTCTACAGAGACAGAAAATGTCATCTTTTTGAATAAATGTTGTCGCCCCCAACTTATTCGCTCCCATATCCTCAAAGAGGCAAAGATGACGATCTTATCCTGTTGTGCTCGCAGGAGAAGACAGAGAGCAAATGAATAATTCTCGCTGGTGAGGCTCACACTGCTCTGAGCTATAGCCTGTGAATCATCATCATCATCATCACAAGATAAAAGCCAACATCTTTTCATGTATTTTTCAGCTCTTTCATTTCGCCGGCTCCAGTAACACTCCTGTGAGTGTTTTCAAATCCAGAAAGGCGTATCGGATAATTATTTGTTTTCATACCGATGGTATCTGGGAATTTTTACACTGGTGGCATAAATTGAATTCCAGCAGAGACTGAGCCCAGGGGATAATGCAGCATGGCCAAAATGTCTTAATTG
Source organism: Pseudorhombus dupliciocellatus (assembly GCA_016785235.1). Taxonomy (NCBI): domain Eukaryota; kingdom Metazoa; phylum Chordata; class Actinopteri; order Pleuronectiformes; family Paralichthyidae; genus Pseudorhombus; species Pseudorhombus dupliciocellatus. The sequence continues at coordinate 710,300 of JAFBJW010000129.1, read as the reverse complement.
CAAATAATGCAGTGCAATCATCATCATTTAATATCAATTATATCAAGGCCTTATCTCAAATATTTGGCTCCCCTTGTAGCAAATAATACTTTTTTCTTCATGGGGATTATTTGGAATGATGCGTGATTAGCTCGGTTCCCACTGAGAGCCAGCGTGCACTGCAAATGACCAATTAAATAGCTCCTTTGGTATTCTTCAGTTAATTATTGTATGCAGCTTCTTAAAAACGTAGCCTCACATGTGACCTCTCCCTTCCACCAAAGCTAGCGACAACACCTTGGATTCCGTGGTGACGTGACGCAGTGTCTGTGGAGACGTCAGCACTTTGACATCGGCCATTATGACTTTGGCCATTAAGGTCACTCGGCTGCCGTCCTGTGACACTGACACGGACGCTGCAAAGTCTAGAGAATCAATGTGATGTCATCGGGGATTCGTCCCAGGGGGCCCCGATGAGTTGTGGGATCAGAGATCAACTTTGACCCTGTTTGGAGAGGAAATCTCTCCTTCTGATGGCGAGGTCATGCCACGTCATTGCTTTATCGACACATCTGATTCACAGCACACCTTCAGCCACATGATCCCAGCAGCGCTGCTATTATTCGAGGAAGGAATATAAATGTGACAAAGGAGCCCATATCATCATCATCATTAACCTGAACGCAGTAGGTCTGCAGTACTTATCTGACACTGGATCAGCTCTGCTTTCACGTTATTTTCTGTGACGCTCCTTTGGCTGCATCGTTTGAGCATCCTCGGTAGATGCTTTTCATTCACAGTTCTCCAAAATCCGGTTCCACGGTGTCACTGCGCTTCACTTCTAATGCTGAGCAGGACACACAGGATGTTCCTGTGTTTAAAAGCTTCTCCGTGGATGGCAGTATCAATAGCCATAGCCTCAGCCATTTGCAGAGCAATTAAAAACTCAATTTTCAAAGGCTTTGCTGAGGGTGATAAACGGGCCAGTAATCCCTTAATTGTTCTCTCTTAGGCAGAGTCATATGAACGATAGATGTTTTATTGGAGGCTGAATCCAACTTCAAGTAAATAAAAAGAGGTAGATTTCATTAACAACAATTTACCTGTTTTTTTTAATTATCATTGCTACACATTCAAAAAAGGACACAGGGTTTTTTCAATGATTGGATAATTGGATGGATTTTTGTGACCACACCACTGCATTGGTTGATTTCCTATTCATAACAGCGTAGAAAATTACGTAGAACAATTAGACACATAAGTAGACAACATGTGTACAGGGTAGCATCACGTACAGTAACATAATAGTGGTTAAAGTGCATGAGCATCCTGACTGCTGCAGGGAGGGTGAGAAACAGTCCTCCACTGCTGTTGACTTCTCCTGATTATTTTCAGGACCATAGACAGTTCTGCTGCCTGTGTTTGCCTCTGCCACAGCGCGCGCGTGTGTGTGTGTGTGTGTGTGTGTGTGTGCGTGTGTGTGTCTGTCTGCTCAGGCATGACGTGTTTTCAACTTTCCATCACTTCAGCTGCTGCTGTTGTTGAGCTCCTCTCCAACCTTAAAAAGAAATGTCGCTGTTCCCTGAGCCGAGCTGAGGAGCACGGACAGTGTACTGGACTGCACAATGAGTGGAGTGGTGGAGAGAGAGGGAAAAGCACCAATGTACTCTGGACAAAAACTTGAGAAAAAAATATATATTAAAAAAAAAAAAACCCGCAGCTCTCGGCTTCAGCGGTTCCAACGCTGCGTCTGCGCACGGCGACGCGTCGAGCTCCTGCCGCAGCTGGATGTGTCCGGGCTCCCCGTCGCCGGCCACATGAGACTGCAGCGTTTCATATCGATTCCAGCAGCACCGGGCTAATATTGACAAGTGCCGCACTTAGGCCGAACAGTCGTAACCGGGCTTTTTAATTATTTAATTCCAGCGTCAGATCAAGTTTGACCAACACCGGCCCGCACCGCCACTGGTCCAATCGGAGTTCAGATCGGCTCCTTCCTCCCCTCCCCTCTCATCTCTCTCTCTCTCTCTCTCTCTCTCTCTCTCTCTCTCTCTCTCTCTCTCTCTCTCTCTCACTCTATCTCTTAGTTGCAAGGGGGGGAAAAAGCAATGCTCTGCAGCTGCTCGGGCTGCACCTCAATGAACCTAATTGGTGCGCTGTGAGCGACCATCATCACCGCATCCGCTGGATTTTCCTCATCGCGCCCGGCTCCTCATCCAGAACACAGCCTCCTATATGCATGCGCCCAGAGAGACGCTTTTAAGGAGTTGAATAGATTATAGGTCGGCGGGAGAGAAAATGGCACAGCGCGTGGTTTTGTTCCTGCTGTGGCTCTGTGACAGATCGCTCGCAGGCTTCCCCAATCAGATAAATATCGGTAAGTGCTCGTTTTAACCGGCGAGGACCGCGGGTGTGTGTGCGTGAATGGAACGCAACGTTGCATGCTTTCTTTGGTGTTTTGTGCGGTAAGGAGCGCGGGGCTGTGCGCAGTGATGTGGCGGAGACCAACTTGATTATGCCGCAAGCTCAAAGGCGCCGATTGTTGGAAACTAGATAAAAGCAACGTGTGTGTTTCGTGGAGAGAAGTGACGAGCAGAGATGAGGACGGAGGGAGACGGTCAGCTCGACCTGAAGAGTTACTGACGTGCGCGATGGCCAAATACGCATGATAGTAACATGCGCCCTGCTGTAAATCACCACGGGAGTCTCCCCTGACCGAATCCAGGCTCCTCTGACGCCAGATTAAGATGCCCGGGTGTGATGCGAAAGCTTTGTCTCATCTTCATCTTCTTCTTTTCTCTCCATCTCTTCAAGGGGGGCTGTTCATGCGCTCCACGGTGCAGGAGCACAGCGCGTTCAGGTTCGCTGTCCAACTCTACAACACCAACCAAAACACCACTGAGAAGCCTTTCCACCTCAACTACAACGTGGACAACCTCGAGTCGTCCAACAGCTTCTCGGTCACCCACGCGTGTAAGTGTGCCGTTATTTTTTTTAGTCCTGTCCAGGTCCTGGCCAAGCAGAATTATTTATGTCAACACTCATGTGGTGCTCATGAAGGGGGGGGTGGGGAGTCAAGTTCACCCGGCTCCACTCTGGTTCCTGGAGTCACAGTGGAAATAACATACACACAAAAACAGAATTTTGATAGCACGCACACCGTCCTCCCTACATTTCTTTGGGTTTATCACAGAATAGCTAGTATTTTTGTGCAGTATTGAACTGTGCAGAGTCCCCCCCCCCCCCCCCCCCCCCCCCCCCCCCCCCCCCCCCCCCCACACACACACACACACACACATCACCACAATGACAGATAAGTTGCTGTTTACATTCCAGCCTGGAGGAGAGAATGCAGCCAATTACCCCGAACCCTGTGTCAAGAACTCACAGTGCAGGCGGAGATCACATGGAACAGAACTGGATGTTAGTGCATGTGCTGTAAATATCTTTCACTTTCACCACATACACAATTCACTCACTCCAGGAGACAGGTTAGCACTGAATGCGGTGCCGTATCTTGATTTGTCCCTGTTTTTTTTATCGGTGCTTTTATGTGTAGACCTCACGGTGCAACTGGTGCACATTGCGCTTTTTGATTTGTAGCTGATCTAACATCATTTCTCTACACCCCCCTTGGCAGCCGTTTCTCGAAATCAGCAGAAACAAGGTGGATGAAAAGGGGGAAGAGATAGAGCTGAGATTGCCATTTTGTGATGTCATTTTAAATGATGGGTTCAGTTTGGCTGAATGGCCGACTCCAAAGAGACACACACAGCTCGGTGTGAGCGGTCCGGTCCTCCCAGCCCCTGTGTGGCATGGCCATAATAGCCCCTCTGACTTCCTGTGTGCCAGAGCATCTCTGCCTGCTCCATCCTCTGCCCCCCCCACCCCACGTTACAGAGCATCTCCCCCAGCATTGCAGAGTCAGCTCATTAGCACCCAGCCCTCATAGCACCTCACCGTGCTGTCATTGGGTGAAAGGGGGGAGAAAAAAAAATCCATAGCTCCCTAACCAACGCCAGCAAATGAGTTAGGCTCAGACCTGCAGAGGAGGTGGGTCTGAGCAGCGAGGGAGATAAAGCAGAGCGTCGTATCGCAACAAGCAGAGCTGCCGGTGTCCTAACGAATGCATCCATAGGAAACAATAAGCAAATGAGAGGGAATAAATAATAGATAGTCCTTTGCAATTTCACGCATGTTGAAGAGGAAGGGAAGCATAGGAGGAAAAAGGCTTGATATCAGAATCTAATTAAATTCAGGGGCAGACAGAGCTTTAGTCAGAGGAAGGGGCTCCTGCGGGAGCCGTGGCCCCGTTTCTTGTTTCTTGCTTCCACGTCTCAGCGCCTCCCTCCGTCACGAGCACTGTCTCAGGCCTGGCTTGAACTTCACACACAACGATGAAGCTTTAATGACGCCAAAAAAAAAAAAAACCCACAAGCAACGCATGGAAGAGATGCATCACCTAACCAGAGGGTGATTGTGATTGGTGATGTCATTATGCTGTTTGCTGTGAGCCGACAGCTTTTCTTATTAAAAACCAGCCTGTCTGTTTAGCCTGCTGTTATTATAGCAAAGAAGTTTTCCTCCAACACATTAAAGGTCATCTGCTTGATTAAAACTTTCTATTCTATTCAGAACATTTAAAAAGCTTCGAGCCGACACCGCTCTAAAAGCAGTGTGCGACGTAGTATTCTTTTAATGTCAGAGTTTTTTTTCGAGGTAGTGCCCTCAGAGTCTTGTCAAGCTCAGCTCACAAACGCCAGACAGCTCATGCTGAGCTCACTACAGTCCACAAGCACCTCAGATTGTCTGGCCCGATGTTGTGAACAAAATAGAGATGACGGTTATTAAATATCACTTAACTGCTGACTTTCAGGCCTTTGAGGCTTCGCCCCCAGCGAGCGAGGACCTCCCGTGTTCTTGTGTTTTACATTTGTCAGCGCTGTTGTTTGTTCTGCAGGCTGTCACAGTTATTTAGCGGACGTTCGAATTCCCTTTGTCATCAATAGCCCCGCGAAGATGACTCAGACCTTTTGTGAGCGATAGTACACATCTTCTTTATTATGGGGACGATTGTGAATCAAGGTTTTCCAGTAGTGGGGTTTATGCGGGTTTGGGGAGTAAATCTATTTCGAGAGGAGCTTCATGGGCTTGATCACGATGAGATGTGGCTGCTATAGGCCTTGAAGGGTCGTTGAGATGACAGCCTTTATTTTATTTTGTTTTCGTCCGGACCCTTTTTCCTCTCTCCGCTGACGTTGTTTTTGCTATAGTGTGTATTCTCTCTTTACTCTGGGACAGCGAGTGCCAAAGCCCTCAACTCTGACTCATCATGTAGATCACTCCCCCTCATTTGCTCTACATCCTTTAAAAAATAGAAGCAGCGGAGCAGGCGGATGCGAGCACAGGAAATCCAAATTGAACTTGCCGGAATTTATTTTGCTTTCCAGAACCAAAATATGGAAATCCTTAGGTGAATAATTAAGGCGCTGTCCTTGTGTCAGACCCATTTCTTTCAAGTCAGTTTTAAGCCTTATGCTATTAATTGAATTAGTGACCGGCAGCAAAACAATGTGTGGCTTCAGTAATCCTTAAGGCTGGGCTTTGTACTGCGGAGGGATGGTATGTGCTTTGTTGCTTTGAAGTGACATCAGAAATTGTGAAAAGTGTAATTACCAGTGCAGGGTCCATAATAGAAGTGGGAGCTCGGAGTCAGGTATGCTCACAGAGGCGTAGTTCAAAGCAAAGGGTAGCGGACTGAAGAAAGCAGAGCAGGCAGCATTAATGTTCCTGATGGTCACGGCTAGCCAACTTAATGATGGCGCCTTCCTTTTTTCTCCTGTTTACCCCTCCTCTCCTTCTTCCTTTACCTGAGGCAGAGAGAAAGAAAGGCACCAGGCGGCCGTCCGCCTCTCCATGCCGCACTGTTTATTAGATTACTGCTCTTGATTCCTGTTAAAGGAAATTTTTTTGCATTGCTTGGCTTTTGAATTTCATCTCTCTGTTCCTCATTCCTCATTCTGTCATTAAGCTAATGGCCTGTGTCCTCTCTGCCAGCCTTTTTACATGTGCCTACCCCTGTTTTATTAAATCCTTCAGGTCCTTAAACCCTGGCAGAAGCAGATGCTTCTTTGGCTGAACTATTCAGCCACCCCTCTCATACTGCTCTACTCAGACTCGCCTCGCTACCACGAGGATGGAATCACATTTGTCTCTCCAGAAAGCAAAAGAAAAGAGGGGAGAAGGACAAGAGGGAAAACAGAGGGCATGTGAGATGCAATGTGTCGTATCGTAAGAGGAAGGATGATGAAGGAATAGTCTGACATTTTGCGGAACCGCGCTTTCTTGCTTTGGTGCCAAAGCTTGCATCAGAAGACTGATTGTCTGCCACTCTCATGTCTGTTCTATGAAAAAAAATGGAACAAGAGCAAATTCTTGGTCTTGTGAGCCAAGTTTTTTGCACAGCCAGAACAAGCGGCCGTATAGTGCGTTGTTTATTGAGCCTTAGGCCCTGTCTCCATTGGTCAACGCTGCAATATTGGCAATGTCAGTCCGAGGAGATGTGCAGGGAAAATGAATGATCACACATTATTTATGTGCACGCGCTCTTGCACTGGATGTTGCATTGCACATAATGATGAGGGGCCTCATAAACACTCACCAGTCAAATATTTGTCTAGACAAAACACATTCTTCGAAGCCTCTTCTTCATCGACCTTTACGCCCACCCAGGCTGAGCTAGCTCTGCACACATTGCCAAAAAAACCAGCAGCAGTCTCTTTCCACTGGCAGCCTATGCTTTGACTGAACGCTTGTGGCAAATGGCATATGTTGTGAAGCATGGACGGATGAGGGGGGGAAAAAAAGACCTTATCTTCTTCATGTATTGTTGCGTGTTGCTTTTGGGGCTGTTGTTGGTGTTGGTCGGTGTGTGAATGGACAGAGCGACAGGGAGACGTGTTTCTGCAGCTCGTGGCCTGACAGAGACAGGCTATGGTCGAGAGAAGCTCCTCAGGTGATTGTAGTAAGCGCCACACTTCTCGTCCTTGCAGCCTGTAACTCAACTTGAAAGGTGTGACCAGGCAAACATGGCAGGGGAAGAGAGAAGGGGGGTGGGGGGTGACGACTGAGTGGTGGGAGGATGGAGATAGAGGCTGCAGTAAGAGAACGCAGGAGGAGAAAGGATTTGATTAGAGAGCATGTTTTAGAGGCTGCTTATCTCTTAGAAGATGTGTGCATGTGTGTGTGTGTGTGTGTGTGTGTGTGAGAGAGAGGGAGGGAGGGAGGGGAAGCGAGGGAACGACTTCTTCGGGCTATGGGGGTTGTACTGGGACATGCCATCACATTCCAGCTGTGTTGGAGGCACAGATGGAAGTTTGTGTATGGATGCACATGCTCATACGTACGCATGTGTGTGCACATATGCACTGAGCCTGCACACAGCCACAGACAGTAGGCGTGTGCAGTCACATGTGCACAGACGGGCACGTCCCGTCTCCAGCCTCACATTTGTTCCATGAGCAAATTTCAATGCTATGTACTGAGGACTGAGTAAAGTTCACGTTTAGAATATTCCTCCCCCCCGTGGTAAGTAAGCCAACGCACTGTTAGAAGATTTAGCAACAGAGAGTGTGAACTTGTAGCAACGCAACACTGGGATTTTCAGGCCAGCAGGCCGGGCGGCCTCAGAGGCCTGCTGAGGTGACTGCATGTGGGTCTCCGACAGATGAGTGCTACAGTAACGGCTGCCGATGAGGTTACATGCTGGGGGAGCTGTCGGTCCCCGAGAGGGGAGCGGGGCCAACGGCAGAGGGGGTTGAGTGACAGCGTGGTTCAGATAGCAGAGGATGAGACGCAGAAAGGGTGCAGCTATTCTCGCATTTCATGATCTGACTGAGACTTACTCATATGTGGCATTATAGTCCTCGGAACCCTGAGACTGAATATCAGTTATTGCAATAAGAGCTTCAAACGGAGTCATGCAAGTCAAAAAATAAATAAAACGCTGAATAAAGAATAAGGTCGTCAGTTTGTCATTCCCCTGCTCGATGGCTCTTCCTGCCCACAGCAGGATGTTACTGCATTGGGCAGATTTACAGTGGTGCAGCTCTGAGGACTTAGGTCTTGCTGCAGTTCCACAGCTCACACACAAGGAGTTAGTTGCACTGTGGGTTTCTGACATGTTCTTTCCCTCATGAAATCCATCCACCATGTCCTGTTTCGACCCGCCACAGTTTTGTAATGAACCCCAACAAACGTGATGTTTTGCTGTCTGATTTGTTTTCGCTGCATGCTCTCGTTTGTGCTGGTGTTATCATCCACAAAGTTTTTCCTGTCCACAGTGCTGTGCAACGGACACTTGTCTCTCACTGTTCAAACTGTCCATCACTTGGAATCAGCTGCATTTTCAAACATGCATGTGCCTCCCAGCTACTTGTGAGTGAGACTGAATTCCTGAATCTGATCCTTTGTTCACATCTTGACCAATTCGCCATCCTTTCACCAAGTGCCATGGTAATCCATCACGCAGCTTTTGTGTAATCCCGCTAACAGACAAATAAAACAAACACATGAAAAATAACACCCCAGGGAACGGGTCAGACGGTTTATGTCATCATTCAAATAATTCGCTTGACTCCTGTGATAAATATTGACAGTTGCTTGGATGCCTCAGAGTGCTTCTATTTTATGGCAACAAACAAGATGCTGAGACTGATGAGTCAAAGACATTTCTTGATGCATTTTTCCTCAATGCATCTTTCTACAATGACTGGTCCTGTTTGTTGTGGTCGAATAAGGTTAAAGCTTTCTCATACAGCAAATACAGAAAAAGCTGGCGCGATCCCAACGGCCAGACCTCCAAAGGGATGTTATTTTGACCTAATTTTCTGGCCATGAGATGCCCTCCGCTGTGTTTTTTTATTATTTAATTTTTCTATTAAGTCAGGCATATCACTGAAGCCGTAATGAGATTCAGAATAGAAAACACAGAACACACTCCAAGGCAGATTCAACACAATGAATTTTTAATCAGAATATCAAAAGATCCTCTTAAACCCAACCTGAGGAGAAGTGTTGCTGTCGGAGTGCTATTTGTCTTGGAATCAATGATGCTGGCAGATGTTGTTTGATAAAACAACAGCTTTCCTCCCTCGCTGCTGTGGTTCCTTCAAATCTCCATATATCTTTCACAAACACTGGGCATTTGGCCATTCCGACAGCGATGGAATATAAAGAAGCGGAAAGAGTAGGGACAGATTTTTCATTCGGTAGTCCAGTAAATAACACAGTAGATTTACAGGCTATTTTTAAAGAGCTCCCCAGCCCCGACAGTCTGTTGTGGTTGTGGTTGGTGCATTCAGACCCATAGTGGTGGCACGTTGGGATCTTTGAATTTCCTATTGATTTCCTTTATCTCGCTGCTCAATTTACTGTGGCAAATGTGATAAATTATGATTATGGTGAGATGAGTATGGATGGACTGTCATGGCAACCTGACGATATCATCACCTCACAACCCACGGTTACGAGAAATAACATGACAGCCGACGCTCTTAATAGAATTCACATCGCAGGGTTCTGGATTGCGAGAAGTGCCATTGTGTCTGTGGACATATGGGATTGCTCATAAAGCTCTAACGTTTTGATGGATTTTGTTGACAGTTAAATATCCACATCTGTAAAAACACTTCATAAAAACCCCGATGGCTCCAGTAACCATTAACAAGAATACATTTATAAATAATTTGTGGGACACTGACCCATATGTGAGCTTTATGGCGAAGCCGTGAATGCGAGGCATAGATCAAGCCCCCTTTTCTTTCCCACCAACAGACATGATGCAATATGACAGCCCCTCTATGCGCCGCACATCTGTTCAGCACTGTTCAAATAAAAGGGTGGTCTCTGAACTATAAGTCAACAATGACAGGCTAAGTCTCTGTTCCCTTATTGAAGATGGTATCAGTGCTGCGCCGTGATGAACAAGAGCAGCCGGCTGACCGTATATGAAGCAGCGCCTGACACCATGAGGGCTCAACCAGGATCTTCCTGGTGTGCTAAACATATTTGCTGTTGTGTTGCATGCAAGGAAAACTGTTTATGATAAGGAAAAACCCTGCACGCGTGGCGCATGTTAAGAAAAAAAAAAAACCGAAACGGCTGCTATATTGTAAACTATTCATCTCTGGAGCATCAGGGATGCGTCTGCCTGCAGCCCGGCTTCATGTAATGGCTGCTTTCCATTTTGTTTTGTCAGTGAGCAACATCTCTCAAGGAGAGTGGGCCATGTCGTGGATGGCAGGGATTATTTTTCGTTTCAAAATGTAATTTATCCTCATGCACTAGTTGTGAAAAGGCAGGGCTGGAGTAGGTAAAGAAGAAGAAGAAGAAGAAGAGCATTTTTCAAAACTTGTCACGAATGAAGATCTCTGACATTGCAGTCAGCACTTTTTTTTATTCCTTTGCTTTTACTCCCCGTCTTTGTCTTTTTCGTGTCTCTTTTTCTCTCTATATAAATATATATTTAATCTCTCCCACAAAGCCCATTACAGCTATGTTCCCGCAGCCATCGCAGTCACACTCAGCTGGCTATTGGCCATTCACTGTGCTCCCCTACAATACCCATAATCACTGAATCAGTAATCCTCTTCTTGAGCTGGGAAAGCACATCGCGCCTCATCGAAGTTGCTGCATCGGTGTCCTTTCACTGGGTTCAGAAGAAAGAGAGACTCCTCAGTCTGACTGCATTGTCCTAACCAAGGTCACACAGCTTATGAAAGAACACACTTCCTTCTGATTATTCCTTCAAGAACCCAGAGAAGAGCATTAACCGGCTCATACATGCCGTCTAATCTTGGCAGACCGCTCTGGCTGCGTGATCAGCTGTTGTTGTCTTGGTTCCTCGGCGTGTGTAATTTTTTTTTTTTTTTTTTGCGCTAAACACATTCAGAAATGGAGAGGACATCAGGACGCTGTTGTTATGAATACAAAACACCAACAGGCAGAGTCACGATGTTCTCTCCCAAACTAGTAAATATTGGATCGCTGTGCAAAAGGGGCTTCCAGCTTCCATCTCTCCGTCTGCCGTCTGAGCAGATTGATCTGCACGTTTCTGGCCCGTTTCAGAGGAGACAGTCTCTAGCAGAGCCCTGCCAAAGCTGCATGTCTGTGCAGAAACAAGGGCTCCATCATAACTGATTGCTTGTGACAGTTCACAGTCGCCGGGCCACTGAAGCATCATAACCTTGTGAAACTAGTGTATGGGCAGTCTAGCATACAGGCTGAAGGAGAGGAGGGGAGGGAAAGATATTAGCATATTCCTTGCAGTGACACAGAGATGCAAATAAGACGTGTCGTGCCATGAAAAGCCACTGTGGTTAATATTGAACGCATCTTATGTAATGAAAGACATAATGCAGACCAACACCTCTGGGGACGGGGTGAATTTATAGACAATTACTGCAACTGTGATTGCAGTGGAAGATTGAAGAGCCCAGCGATGTCAGAGCAGGGTCTGTTGATGCGCTGATGACACAGACACAGAAATATCTTCCGGCTCGCCTGAGGAGCAGAACCCGAGCCTCTCAAATCACTTTAGTCGCGTTGTCATCATAACGCGTGCCAATGTACTCCTGAATATTCACTTATTCACGCTGAATGCACAAGTTCAATCAAACCTGCACAGATTAAAATGATAAATAAGATGCAGGGAGTTGTTTGGTTGGTAGCAGCAGAGACTTTATGGGTGAGAAGACAAATCACAGAGAATGCTGAAGAGGAGAGTCTGCAACACCAGAGGTGGCAGCTGGATGACACATTTTCCACCCCCCTGTCCCCAGTAGGCCGGTAGTCTGTTTTATAACGGCTGAACTGGGAACCATATCCAGCCAATCGTACTGTTGCACTGATGCAAGTGCACAGCAGAGGTTCAGGTGTCAACTTCAGACATCTTTACAACTTTTATATTGAACTGAAATAACTGAGATATTTGAAAGACGCTTCGGGTAAAATTACATTAATTAATTTCAAAAAAGCTAAGTTAGCCCTCCGAGCTATTGAATGCTAACTATGCGGTCAATATATTGCGTTGTTGCAAGTTTTAAATTCCTGCTGAAGTCGGGAATAAAGTTCCCCTCGACCCTGACTGCCTCACATTAACCCAGTGTCCAGGTCTGTGCCTGTACCTGTCGCAGACAACTTCAAAAAATGGACGTGATGACTTCAGCGAGTGGAATGATTTGACCACAGAGATTCCTTGGAGAGGACTTGAACAGAAGTGCACGGTGCGCTCACCGAAAAAAATAAAAAAAGAAAGTCCTCCGGACTTGAAGAACCTCGGGTGCGGAGGTCTTCTTCGGCTGATGACTTGAATCAGTGATCGTCTGGGGTCAGTCCCAGTTTACTGTCAGTGCAAAATAATATGCAGGGTTTTTTCTTGGCCGTAGACGCAGCAAAGCTCTGTTTCCATTCTTTCGGATAGGCGCCTGGTTTTGTTATCCTTGAATAACTGCCTCGGGCCACTGCAGTGAGACGATGGTGGGAGGTGACTTTAAACCTGTGACTCATCTGCTCCTTCACCACTTAGGAGGCAGTCGCCGCTGCAGTCCATGCAGCTGTAGATTGAGAAGCCTTAATGATGGCTAAAGAGAAAAACATTTGCATGTGACACAGCGGCGTGGCCTTAGCTTACATGCGTCTTGCTGCAGCTCTCCTGTCCTCAGTGCTCGCTATCCCCATGAGTGAGAATTAAGTGAACACGATGTGCTCGCTCAGCCATGACCCTCCTCTGTTTCTCCCTCCAATGGTTAATTCGGAGAGTGCTGTTGTGTGGCTCTTGCCATTTCACACATGGCTACGTAAAACCTGTGGGCGGTTGCTCCCATGCTGCTGTTAATGTTTGTGTGTCCATGCATGACTGTGTGATGAAATATTGAAGTGTTCTATCATCGACCACTGGGTAGCCGCCGGCTCGATAGCTGTCCCTTAATTTTATTTTTCCTGCCTTCTTTATCTCGGCGGTGTGGCTTTATTTTTCCACAGCGTGGCGCGCAGATCAGGAAGGCAAACCTCATCTGGACCCATGACAGAGCTAATCCATCGCAGCTGCAGAATGAAAAGGCCGTTTGGAGTGATTCCATTCCAGAGGCCTCAATAGAAAGCTCCTCTCAGATGCCGGTGCCCTTTGCAGCCCTGGAGCTGCTAGAATATGATGAAAAAGGACTTGGAAGAGTTCAGTGGCTTAGCTATGTTTATGATAAGAGGAGATGGTGGAGGAGAGAGGCACAGTGTGAGGACAGAGAGTGACTGCCCACTTGGTGTTTGTGCGCCCCAGTGTGTGAACTTGATGTTAAAGTTGGTTTACCGTCATCTCTCTTGTTGTCGACACTGAACTGGAACAAGCTAAACGCTGTTGGTCGATCTGTCGGGATTGATTTACTTTTGGCGAAGAGCTGAACTATTCAGAAAGTAGAGCAACGGCTGTAAAATGTGAAGTGGAATGTCCACTTTGACATTTTTAACTTACCACGCTTTAAATAAAGAAACTTAGACTATTGATGGATGAGGTGAAACGGCACCTTGATCATTCTGGTGTATCTGGACGTTTAGTCTGAATAACAGACTTTTTTTTTTTTATATGTCAAGGGCATAGAGAAGTCACAGAGGATTTGTTTTATGTTCTCTTGCTTTCTTCCAGAGACTTTTCTCCTGTCAATTGTAGTGCCGCCGCCGCCGCTGCTACTGCTACCGCTATCCCTGTACGAGCCTTCTCCCTAAGCCGTAAAGGGATATACTTTGGGTATTCTATGCATAAAGAAGCTTAGTTTGGAAATTGCTCTCAAGTGGCCAGAGTTTGTGAAAAGTCAGTGAACATTTCACTCCCAATTTCTGGGGTTTCGTCTCAGAGTAAAGCTTTTTAGTCCTTGGACACCCTGTAGCTGAACGAAATATTCGGGAGTAATGAAGACGTCGGTTGCATGTGGCAACCGTGATTTGATCAAAATTTTAGACAATCTAGAGCTTGTAGCGCCAACGTGCCCCGTCGCTAACTACTCGAGGTGTCTCATGTAGCAATGCAGCTTGATTTAATTTACCCAGATATTGAAGTGTCCTTTGTAATTTCTGCCTCCACACCAATTTAATGGAGATTAATGGAACGTCACAGAAAGAATGTCATTAACAGAAAAACGTGTTTCATTATAATATCAGTTTAAAAGTTCCAGGATGTCGGATCATTTGGTTGTAATGGTATTGTACTGATAAAACTGATTACGGAGCTCTCTGAAAACTAGTTAATTAAGAAAATAAAACACAAGTGATCAGTCAGCTGGGCAGATTTAAAAATGTAACCGAGTTTGGGTGAATTTACATAGAAGAAAGAAAAGGGAACAGAAATATTATCAGCTTTACAAGGGTTTCCAGTTTTAATTTAAATTAATCTCATTTCTATTTAGTCCCTAGACAAGTGTATAACTCCTGTGTGTGTGTTTTCTTTATAGAGCCATTTACCCGTGGTGTATAATGGTGTATTCTGGGTGTCAGGGGCCACATCAGGACGGCCAATGGAATTGTAATAAATCTTATTTTCCTTCAGCCTGTTTGTAGAGGAAATGTCCAACGGTTTTCATTGAGGTCTCTTGATTAATCCTGAGTAACTTTGTCAATGAAAGTTTATCCGTCTTTGTTTTAATTAAAGATGTGAGGTGGCGTCATTTGAAAAACAATAATAAAAAGCAAAAAAAAAAAAAAAAAAAAGCAAAAGCAAAAAAAAAAAAAAAAAAAAAAAAAAAAAAAAAGCAAAAGCAAAACTGCCTCGAGGGCCGAAAGACCAATCGAGTAAAGTGAAAAAAGCTATTTTTAGAATTTGGATGAACTGACACTGACACTATAAACTCTCTTTGTCGGTTTATCCTTGTAGTTTAAAGCCTCTGGTGACAGACAGTGTATCACGCTGCCGCCACTTCACACAGATTCTCATTGGCATCGCCAGCATAAGTCCAGACAATAAAAAACGTTGACTGAGAGGAAAATGGAACGCATCTTTCTATCTCACACAAGTAAACTTTTTTCTCTTCTCTCTCAGTGACCACATGAAGTAGTGTGAAGTGAAACTTTATATGGAGAAACTAGCCTCAGAAATATCAGGTGAGCGTGGCATATTTTAAGGGGCTGTATCACAGGCTGTGGAATATATAGGATTACAGCTGACTTACTGTCATAGCCCTCTGTTTTCCATCCCTCTCCCACCTCCAGCATTAACATTCAGGGACAGAGCAGCGTCTCACCAAGGGCACTAATAAGATGAAAACTGGTGCCGGACTCTACATACTTAACCAGGCCCGGACTGAGGCGGAAAAGGAGGGGGAATTCTTTAAGTGATCTCTTCAAGGTTAAACAACTAGTCCCATCTCCCGTCCTCATTGACTTATTCCATTATTCTTCACAGGGAGAGCGACGAAGCGCTGCTTTAAAATTCAGCTCTGTAATAAGGCTTCACAATGCAAATCCCTCAATAGATCGGCTCGGTTTGTTTCATCGCCATAGGATATGAATTGTGACGTGTAATTTGATTAGTGACACCCGGGGGCAAGGGCTTTGTTTACACGTGCAGGAAGTGGACCTCGTGAGAGTGACAGATAGTCATCTCCTTTCGGTGGCCCCTGTGTGGCACACTCATGGCTTCGTGTGGGTTCTGAAAATCCCCCTAAAGGACAGAAAGGACCAGTCAGGGAGCATTAAACTCAGATGGTTTGCACTCTAACTGGAATATGGAAATTCCAAGACTTCTTGCTGTCCTGTCGTGCAGATGAGAGGAAGAGGAAATGACAAACACAAACTGCTTTAGAAAGCTAAGCATCAAAACAGAAAGAGCCGATGCGCAGAATCGAGGAGGGCAGGCAAAACAATCGGGTGTTTTTGACATTGATGGAAAAACATATGTGCCTGCCAGACATCCGCGAAAACTTTGGTCTGTTTCTTTTTTTTCTTTTCAATCATCCAAATAGGAACAGGGGAAGTTTGCAGCTGCCAGGTTATTCCCCCCGCTGTGTGGAATTGGATTCAAAACAAGTCAGTCAGGTGCCGCACGCTATACCAGAAATATCACCGCAAATCTTTCACCCAGCTCTCCTGAAGTCAAGTCGAATAATTTAGAGGCATTGTCTCGAACCGAGTGTAATCTCCGTGATGGAGCCCAACGTTTTCTCCTCGTGTCTTCTTCTCTTAACGGCATCTGTCATGGAGTCCTAAAGTGTTTTCTTGTGATTCTAATCTGCTTAGTTTGTAGTGAGGCCAGATCCCCGTGACCACTCCTGACAGCAACGGTCCGAATGTTTGCCGATGCGGACACGTTGAACTCCCCCGGTGCCTCCCTGAACTCATCCCACTCCCAGTTCAGCGATGTTGATTAGGGTCGCGCGTCGGGAAGCGTCGGCACGCCCTCTGCGGCCGCTTATTCGCATGCACCCGCGGCGGCATCCACACCCATCTCACGATCCGTGCTACTCCCTTCCTTCCGTCCTCCATATTCATCTGCAGAGAGGAGCACGCTTTAGGCCTGCAGTGCTGATTGGGAGGATTAGTGGTGTGTGAGGGACTTTGTCACCAGCTTTCTGGGAAATCCAATTACAGAATATCATAAGCCTTACATGTTTCATACTCCACTGAATCTGCCTTAAAATGCACACAGCCACACTCAAAGGGTCAGTGTTTAGCTACTGTCCTTGCTTTGTACTGTATTGACATGTTCCCCGAGGTAGGGGATGTTTGAAAGGACAAGTCAGGTCCTGGAGCACTCCGCTCACCTCTGCATTGCAGCAAATGGTGGACTGCGTGAATCCGCCGAAGAAGGGATTGTTATTTGTTCAGCGTGATGGGCTGGGATCTCGGAGCACGGCTCGAGGTGAAGCAAGGGCCAAGGGTTTGGGTCTGTTATCTGCTTGCATAGATAGTCCTTAATTGCACATGTCAAGGAAAAGGGTATTCAGCAGACAGGGGGCATGCAAAGCGAGCTTTCTGCGTGTATCGGGTGAGTCCTGTCAAACTGATTTTCCCCTGAATTATTCAGGGCTCTGGTCTTACAGCTGCCATCACAACACTGTTATCTGAACTTTTGAAATGGCTAGTGTCTGGAAGATTTGAACAGCATTCTTGTGCAAACCTCCTGCTCTTTTGCTCCGCATAATGATTTGTGTTTGTCAAACAGAGGGCGTTACCGTGATGATGAAGACATCATGGCGCGTGGGAGCCCGCTGCGACGCAAGGGTCAGACCCTTTGAGTGCTTTCAGGCCCATTTGCTGCACTGTGGTCAAATGAAAAGCGTTAGGGTCGAATCCTGAAGGTGAAAATATCGGTCACAGGGAGACGGAGCTGAGAGTCATTGACTCCCGTGATGACTGCGAAGCAGACACTCTCACGAGCACGGGACTATGTCATGGAGATGGCAGGTGGGTGAAACGCTGGAAACAAGAGAGGAGGACAATGGTTAATGAAGTCCATTTGTGGGGGGAGCATGCACACGTGGGTCACTTCTGACCTCAGCAGCTCTGGCCCTCGGGTTGTTTTCTTCACATCTTCACTGCACCGTAAACACAGTCATTTAAAAAGTAATTTACCAGTCAAACCTACCGATTGATGCCGTGTGGAGTTGGAATGGGTCTAAAGCCTTTGAGCTGTCATGTTTTAGTCGCATCGCTGCTTGGTTTTCCCAAAGCAATGATTAAAGCCTTAAGGGGTTAGAACATTTTATCTGCTGTTAAAATTCAATGATTTACCATTAAAATGTTAAAAAACCTTATTTAGAACTAGATCTCTTTTTCAAACATTTAATAATTACAGTTCTAGAGAGTCCTAGGTTTATTATATTAAATTTGTAATACAGGAAAAATATAATTACTTGACAAAAATTCTGATGTACTCAAATCTGTTTTAAATGACTTAGTAGTTGAAAGCAGACACTTTTATTTTCATAAGGACACAGGAATCTGCAGAAGTCCAGTAATATTTTAACAAGACTCTATATTACTTGGAGATTCATGACCACTTTTTAATTTTTATTTAAACCACAGCGATAACTTCAGCACAAAGAAAAACACCCTTGTTTAGTTCTAATTTCCATTTTTGCACAGGTGCGGTTCTGCAGTGCAGACAATTCACAACATGACGTTTTAGATCGCTCCCTCTCCCGTCATCTTTTAAAGTTTCTGCTTCAGCTGCTGGACTAAAAATGTGAGCAGCAAGGGTGTCAAAAATGCACTTTACACTCGTCAATAAAACAAAACATGTCCACTTAACCGAAATAAGCCTCGTGTTATTTCTCACCTCAGATTTGGATCAAGAGTACGTGTGAACGAGAACTTCACACACGTGCGATCGACCCGTTGGAATACTTTTAGATTTCTTTAAATATTGGACATGTGCTCTTTCTCCGTGAGGAACCAGCATCGTTACAGACAGCAATTAAAGGGGCGTCTTTGATCGAGATCCTGGGCTTATCCCACTGGTCAAAACACCCACTAACATTAGTGTAATGGGAATGGAAACGTTGACATTCACTCGCAGGTCAAATGACTCGAGTTGGAAAAAAGTCAATGGCTTTGTTTGCTGGTTCACTCATGTTTAAAAAATCAGACCAGGGAAATCCATTTGGATTTTCTTTTAATACATCAATCAGTCTGTATCTATTGTAGCTTTAAATGCTCGTCATTAATAAAATATTGATATAGATGCACTATTTAAATTGTGGATTGAGGTGTTTATCCAGCCAACACCCTGAGGAGGAAACCTGCCCCTGTCACGTCAGGCTGCTGATGTGTTGCACAGGCCTCAGTGTCAGAGCGTCCCCAGACCCACTATCATCCATCATACACAGTCACACAAACACACACAGATGCAGTTCATAGAGGCACACAGGCAGATACACCCATGAACTCACCAGCCGTTTGCCTGTACTTTGTTTTATTTATTTACTTATTTTTTAGTTCAAATCCAAACAGCAGATAAGGGCCGACTCGCTGGGGATTTCTAACCCGGCAGGGGGAGCACAAGACGGGAGAGAAACTTGCAGGTCACTCACACAGAGATGCACTGTGGGGAAAAAAAAAATAGAGAGATCGTATCTTGTTTTAAAACAGCCACTCTGCCTAACACTGAATGTTTTCAATTGACTCGTGAGAAGTGTTACAGCTTGTGTACATTAGAGCGTGTGCTTCTTTCTCTTCGGGAATAAACATGTCCTTATTTTTTTTCATTATCATTTTTACTGCGTGACTATTGTGTTTCCATTATTAATAAACACTATTATGTATAATTGAATGACAGATGCGATGCAGACAGAACCTAATTGCAGTCTTATTACACTGTAGCTACAGTATGTCATCAGAAAGAGGCCTTTGTGCTGAATATACATGAATTTGTTAGTTTTTAAATGACAGTTCTCATTAAATTAAACAACATTGCATAAAATGATAACATGACCATTATGTCATGATGTGATTCCACTAAAACAGAGAACACGCTCATATTCGAGAGCTCTGCTTTGAATTTATTGCCTGCAGTAATCGTGTTGTTTTCTTCCAGTGCGCTCGCTGGTTCTGTTTAAGCAGATAAAATGACACTCAAACAGACGATAGACGCTGATGCGTGAGGACGACGACTAACGACCAGCGTCCGTTTCTAACGTTCCACCGCAGCACTGCCGCAATCGAGGTGATTTTGAATCTGGTTCTTCCATTCAAGGTGGTAAAGCACTTCACATGTATGACAAGAGCTGACGCACCCCCTCCCCCTGGGGCGCCAGCGAGCTATCTCCCCATGACAGCATCCCTTCTTCAGAGCAGGACAGGCTGGGCCTGATGTAGGCTGGTGAAACACCGAGGGGGGGGTGAGGGAGGGAGGTGGGTACCAGCAGGAGGATCTATGAAGACCAGAGGGAGACAGAGGCCGAGAGACAAGCAGGAAATGGAGGACGTGTGGTCAAGAGGAGAAAGAACGCAGCTGAAGAGAGAAATGTGGGTTTCGTGGGAAAAAAAAAGGAATAAAAGATGAGCAAAACAGCTAAAGAGATACAATCATCGTTGACATTTAGTGCTCATGGCCCCCTACCCGAGGCTGTGGCTCATGGGCCGCAAAAGAGCATGGAAATCCAAATACTTTGAGGGAAAGGGTTGTTTTTTTTTCATGAATTATCCCGGCTTGTCTGCAGGATACCGCACATCCCTCTGAACTAGCATTTCAGGCCAGCCATCTCAAGTGATGCATCGGAAATGTAACATCCCCGTAGCACCGCCGAGTGTCCTGATTATAGAAGGGAATGAGGGCGGCACACTGTGTGTGTTTGACCAGTGAACTGGAGATAGGATGCATGGTTCCCTGCAGCAGGGAGGGGGAGGAGGAGGAGGAGGAGGAGGAGGAGGTGGCACGGTTAGCTGCAGAGGAGGAAGAAAAAAAAAGGGAAAGGAAAATGAGATTAGAGAAGAATCAAAGAGGACTGATGAGGAGGAATCATCTTTGTGTGGTTTACCACTCCTCACCAGACACGCATGTGCCTGGGTCTGTTTGAGGACTTGTGGGTAAATTAGCATTGCTGGAATTCAAGGTGACACTCACAGCCTCATTGAATTAACCGATGTGCTATTGCTTAAGATTCAGAGGCAGCCTTGGCCGCCTCATTTCCTACAGCACATTTATTTCATTTTTATTTGATTACCAAGAGGGATGAAGTCAGGCCCAGGGTATTTCTTCACTGCAGCTCCCGCTCCCCTGGCTACAGTATACCTCTTTTTTTTTTTCTTTACTCAAGTCCAACACCAATCTCTGGTCCACTGATGGAGCAGGGCAATATTACAGGGGAAACAATCTGAGAGGAGAAAGAGTAAGAGCGAGGGGCACTCAGGTGGAGAGAGATACTGCCACGCTTGAAGAGGATGTATGCTTTGGGGGATGACCAGATGGCTGAGGCAAAAGACAGGCAACAAAAGGAGAGGTCAAATAGAGTGGTGAGGACGGAGGAGAGTGGAGGACGAGGAGGAGGAGGAGGAGGAGGAGGAGGAGGAGGGAGAGCAGGGGATCAGTACTGCATGGCGAGGCAGAGAGTGAGTGAAGGAATACATACATACACACAGCAGGACTCCTAATCCACAAAAGTTCCATACACCATGTGGAACTTTTCAGACGCAGTGTCGGCTCCACTCGTGAAAATACACCCAAGCCTTTTTTTTTTTTTTTTACTTCATTTGTTTAAGGGATTAAATTGAGAATAATTGTGCACTTAAATTTTATATCTTTTTATAACTTTTATATTTGGCTTGGTCAAGATTTTTCTCATGAGCTCTTGTTTGCTTTTTTTTTACTATTAATGAACTTGCCTTCAAATGAATTGATTGCAATTACTTGAAATGTAAGGACGTAAAAAGCATGGTAATTTCAACTGTGTTTAAAAAAGATCAGTGCGAGAAGAACTACCTTAAACCAACCTGAAAATAATTTAATGTTTTTAATCCGGTCCATGTCCCGCCCACTGACATGGAGGAGGAGGGGTTTATCACCTATGTGTGTATGTTGCGTTAGTCTACCTGCATCTGCAGCCACATGCATTGAGACACCTTGCGTTTGCTTACATCACAGCATGCACGTGTGCGGCCGCGCGCTGTAAATATAAACACATTGTGTCAGAAGTGCTGCTGGTGGGGGCAGACGCTGCAGAGGGTGGCGGGCGGCGGCGAGGAGGAGGAGCGTGCCCTTCTTGAGGCAGGATGAGTTCAGGATGAGTCGCGTCTGAGGGGGCAGAGCCGCACGATGCTGGCAGATCTGGTGCAGTCAGAGCGGCTGGTGCGTGCCCCCCAAACAAAACCGGTCATTCCTCGTCTAGAACATCCTTATAAACCTCACTGCCACCAGGACAGCCCTACATCCCCCCCCCCCCACGAGGAATCGCTCATGGGAGAACCACACAACATGGACATCCTTATAAACCTCACTGCCACCAGGACAGCCCTACATCCCCCCCCCCCCACGAGGAATCGCTCATGGGAGAACCACACAACATGGAACTTTTCCACTACAATAAGGTGGCAGCACAAGGACACAGCTATCACTAATGGGGGCAAGAGTGGTTATTTGGAAGGGAGGCGGGGGGGGTGGGGGGGGATTTGTTGGACATATCTGTTCTTGTAGGATGGGCTCAAGCTAATAAGCAGAGGGCAGCTGAGCAGAGAGGAACATGCTGCCAGATCTGGTCCCAGATGAGTGGTTGTGTGTCAGTGCTGGTCCAAATTAAGAGGGAGTGCAGAGAAAGCTGGGCCTCGACGAGGTCTGGAGCTCCTGCTGTCTCCCATTCAGAGGAGGACATTGCACCATTCAACCTGCAGCACTTACCCACAATACTGCTGTCCAGCTGTTGATACACCTATCAAGGCGCCCCCCTCTGTGTGTGTGTGTGTGTGTGTGGACCGGAGCGGTATCTGTGCCAGGACAGATAGGGTATAGGGAAAACAATTAAAAAAAAGAAAGGAGGAGGTGAATCCCAGCAGTGACTAGATCTCTCACTCACACAGCAATTGTGCTTTAAAAGCCAAATGAGCGTCCTTTGAGTATCATACACCGTTCACACAGGGAGAGAGGTTATTGCATGTGCATACGTGCGTGTGATTTCATTTTACGCTTGTCTTGGTTTGGATGAAATTTTTGTTTTTTGGCCTTGAGAATTCTGCGTGCCCGATCTTAAGCATGTTTGGTTTATGCCACCAAATGACGTGAATATGTAACCGCCAGCCGATCAGAAACAAATATTAGTTGCACGAGACTGGGTTGAGCACTCCCTCGTGTCAGCCGGCGAGCCGTCGCACCGCAATGCTCGCAGCGTTGGGGGGATGTTAGCGATGCTTGATTACACAGCGGGGACACTTGAGAGTCAATCAGAATAAGTGAGCAGCCGCTCATGATGGTGTAATAAAAGCACAACACACCTGTAGTCGTAAATATTAGTTTGCGCATTAATGGCCTCGGACTCGATGGAAGTGGCTCCGACCCGACAATTGATACTGTCGCACCAGAGCGTGCAGGGAACACACAAACAAATGCAGCGTGCACACTAAATAAGACCAAATAAGAAAAACAAACACTTTGTTTTACTGAGTTGTTTATCCCCCCCCCCCCACACACACACACACTGGATGTCATTGATTTGTTCCAGTAAAAATGGTTTATTCTCGGTCACCTTCAGCTTCACCAAACCCACTTTTCAAAGGGTTTGCTCAAAAGTTGACGTTGGGAGTGTGTGTACTTTAACACAATTTGTCATCCAGAGATACAACACATGCCGTTGTGACATCAACAAACACTGCGGCTACTGAACTCATGAGGTCACCGGCAGTGAGTCTGCGCTCACGTTTGCTTCGAGGTAGAAAGACTTGTCTTTGTCAGCTCTTTCGTGGGAAGTAACCGAAGCCTCCGCGGTGAGTGCCGCAGTGAGCTGTTCGCCGTGGATGAGGGAGCCGAGCAATGACTGGTTGGAGCCGCAGCCTCTCTGTGAACAACGTGACGTTTTCTGTGCTTTGGCTGCCACTTCCCCACTGAAGCAAACACGCTACCGACTCACACTTAGGCCTGCAGGATTCTCCCTGACATGTTGTCGCAATATTACCATATTTATTTGACTCTCTGACGCAGTGCATGGAGATTTTCCACTGGGGATGGGACCAGGCAGCGCAATACAGCAACAAGCTTTTATTTTCATAATTGATCAGTCAGTCAGGGGTCCTTGCTGAAACAACGCTGATGACATCATCAGGGTTATTTCTTTGGAAATCTATTCTCAATTCGGCTTTTAAAAAACGTGGAAGGTCCCTTTTTAGAAACAAATCCTTTGCTCTTTAAACTGTCAGAAAATTGTAAAAAAATAAAAATAAAAATGCCCATCACAATTTTCCAAAGCCCAAGGTGAAGTCTATTCTGTCCTTGTTTTACGACAGAAAACTGTCAGCCTCAGGACAGCCTGACAGTTTTCTGTCAGAGAAGACAAAAGAAAAGCAGCAAATCATTCCAATAAAGAAGCTTTTATTGCTTTTTCTCCCGCATTTAGCTTTTTTGCCTTAACGTGACGGAAATGTTGATTGACTGGCTGCTGCTGAAGATCTGTCTATTGACTGTCACCTGAAATGGTCGGAGATACAAAGTTTTAAAATGGTGGCATATTACAAAAAGTGCTTTTGATGCCATTTTCAAAAAAGGATGTTGAAGAAATGCTTGCATCTAATGTAATAGAGATGATTGTTTATTGTCTAAATTAAATGATATATCCAGCATTTAGTATTGTTTTTTTAATTTAAAGTTATTTCTAATAAAGTACATGGTTATGTATGTCACAAGGGTTTGAAATGTTAGGAGCCTCTGCCAATTTAATTTATATACATGAGTATCAGAACTCAGTAATTGATCCATGTATATCAGCCTGGGTCTGCATCAGCATTTTCATATTATCATGTATATTTATGTCTTATACGCAGGATACTGTCAGTGCTTCGTCTCCTGCACTCTGGATACTTATAGTCACATAAACCCTTAATTGGTTGTTAGTGCGGGGTCGATCCATCGCTACCTAAAGTGATGAGGACCACATTTGTGAATGTGCTTGCACATAATCTGCTGACTAAGACTTTAAAGCGTGTCCTCCTTGCCCTCTGCTGTCCCTGCAGTCTGCTCCCAGTTCTCCCGCGGGGTGTACGCCATCTTCGGATTCTACGACAAGAAGTCCATGAACACCTTGACCTCGTTCTGCGGCGCCCTGCACACCTCCTTCGTCACGCCCAGCTACCCCACCGACAACGAGGTGCAGTTCGTCATCCAGATGCGCCCCGCCCTCCGGGGCGCCGTCCTCAGCCTGCTCTCTCACTACAAGTGGCAGAAGTTTGTCTACCTCTACGACACTGACCGAGGTAGGTGACGGGAGTCAGCGCTTAAATTACAGCACGCAACCGCAGGAAATGTCCCAGTGCCTCCAAATAGCAGGCGCACAGCAGGGTTAGCAAAGGACAGATTTGCCCTGTAATGCTTTGTGAAAGCCCTGTAAATGCTCCAACTGTAAACGCTGCACTATTTAACACAGTAGTTTGGGGTAAATGTAAAATATATTCTCCAGCAGCTCGTAATACTTGTAATAAGACGTTACACTTTAAGAAAGTGCACATCTTATTCTAACAGTCGGCTGGTTGGTGTCAGTTAATCTTCTGTTAAATCATGTTGTTGATATTGGCCCATCTTTCATCTGAAATGAGGTCTGTCACAGCTGCTGCTAAAGCATTCTCTACAGAAACCACAGCCTCTCTCTGCCTGTGGGGGGGATTTCTTTTTTTTTTTTTTGAGGTTCCCCAGATTACATTGCCTAGTTGACGATAAACGCCGGTTTAATGTCGCCGTTTCGCCGCATGCATGACGACCTGTCAACGCTGCAAATTGCTCATTTCTGGGATTTCTAATGTCAAATGAAAAAATGAGCTCATTATCTCTGAATGGAATGAAGGGAAGATCCCCTCCTCCTTCACAAACTGCAATTTGCTCTAACAACACCTGGACTGAATGGAGGGACATGTTCAACATGTGACAGACGATACGTCCTCCTCTTTGTCGCAGTGCCTAAAGGTGTCGCTACGTATTCCTGCCACAACTCAAGGCGCCGCTACGCTTTGCTATGTTTATTTGCTCATTATAGAAAGGTCCCGACCTGCAGATATGCTACACGCAACCCATCTTCTCTGCAGTTTTCTCTCGCCGCTCCGTGTTTGGTGTTCTTTTAATGGTCCAGCCCTGCGCCCCCCACCCCCACCCCCACCCCACCCCATGTCGCTCTGAGGCAGAATGTGAAGTGTGTTTTAGTGCACAGACCCACAGTCTTCGGGTCTCTGCGCCTGTAGGGTCCAGAGCTGAGGGCCTTAATCCTCTGCACAGCCCAAAGATAATACGCGGTTAATTAGGGTCACACTGACTCGAACACTCATTGGATCTTCCCTGCAGATGCTGCTCGCTAACCCACAGCACAACCAGTTCTGTCTGACTACCCTGCATCCTTTTCCTCTCATGTCTGCAAAGTGAGGTGGTTTGGGGCGGAGTGAGGGTAAGAGGCTGTTTCTACTAAGCGGCAAAGAGGAGTTAGAGTCAGAGAGAGAGACTGATGACAACCAGTCCACTTATACTTTAAAAGAGCAAAAACAAGGACAGAAGGAGCAGGAGGGAATAAAACCAATTCGCGCCGGCAATTAAAGCAACGGCAGGTGTGTGTGTGATTTACAGCCCGGTAACGGTGTTCAGACAATTCCCTGTGTGCTGTACATCCCCGTGCTGAGGCCCATGCCAAGCCTCTTCTACCTCTCTCCCCACTGCCAGTGGTGTAAGACGATCCCTTATTAGTAGGAGGACATTGGCCCCAGGAGGGGATTAAAGTCGTTTATTGATGCTCTCCATCCAGCACTTTGGGGGGCTTTGACACTTGGCTCATCAAGCAGACAGATGTGTCAGGGAGCCTCTACCTTTGCTTATCAGGTAGTGCAGCTCCCCTGGCAATATGGACACTGACTGCCGGCTAAACCAGGAGGAGTGACAAGGGAAAATAGTCTTCAAGGGTGCAGCCTTTTTTTCCCCTCCTATTTTACCCTGTGGCTCCGAAGTAAAAGGGAAGACAGCTCGCTTTTGTCTGTATTTTGTTGAGCTTTGTTTCTTGTTGTCACTCACTCACAACCATGTCGGATGACTTTGAGTCCCCCTTTATCAATATCATTTGGCGTGGTCCAAACTGGAGACTTGTCCAGCATGAACCCCACCATAATAAATACCCATTTTAACCATGACTATTTTACAACTGTTCCTTTTGATCTGGCCAACTAAATCATTAGTCTTGACTTTGACCTCTAACGTCCTTTAATATATAATGTCATGTCATTGTAGTGTGTTACAGATATTTAATCAGGGTAATCCTAGAGAATCCTCTGGCGACCGTAACTAAAATATAAATATAATGAGATGCAAATCTGGCTAACCAGCTTACTACTCACAGGGTTAACTGAGCATTAGCACTTATGTTGATCTACACAACAGAATGTATGAAAGACGGACGACAAGTCTCCACTTCCTGCGACGATCCAGAAACACAGACAAAATATCCTGATTGTAAACACATCTGGAGCGAGACTCTTAGCGTTAGGGATCGTGGGACGGAGCTGTCTCAAATGTCATCACTATGTCTCACTCTTTCAATTTACATCAATTGACCAATTAAAACGTAACTCACTCAAAAACACTGACATTTTAATCACCATTGGTAATTTATTTGACGTGCACTATATACTGCTTCAGTGTTCTGGGACTAATTTAGGACCAACATTGTCTTCACTGATGGACAGAACAGTCTGTTTTTCGATGACTGTAGCCCAGCAGTGAAGTCAGACTCTCAGGAAGAAAAATTCTCAAAACTTAAAAGCATATAAGGAAAAGGTATAAAGAGAGAGAGAGAGAGAGAGAGAGAGAGAGCAACTCATAAATCAGGTAGAGGTGAAATTGCTGAATCAGGGTTGATTGTGCCTGGGAGAGACAATAAATCCTGTAATCATCTGTCTCTGCTGCACAGACCTTGCAATTATCTGCCCATACCTGGCCGCCAGAACAGAAAGGGCAAGATCTATCTCTCTCCGTTCTGCACATCCCCACTTTTTTAAGGGGGGAATTTGTCTGCTGACATAAACTGAAAGGACAGAAGGAGGAATATTCACCACAGGAGATGAAAACAGAGAAGAAGGTGGAAGGAGCGGCGCAGGGATCGTCAGTTATTTCTCTGGTTATTCACATGAATTTGTGATTCGGCTGAATCAAAGAGAAGAGCAGTAATATCTGTTTGGATCTTTCATCTCTCTCTCTACCCACACGTGTATTAACACTCGCACTCACGCACCCACACGTCAATATAATACCTGAGATAAAAGAAGAGTGGCCACTCATTATGCTGATAACACGGAGTGCACGGAGGCTCCATTTGCTTCCAGTGCAGCTCCTCCATCATAACGTCTGCTTTCAAACAGCTGTCTGATATTGGTATTTAGGGCACAAATTTCCCTCCATTTCCCTCCAATACATCTGAGCCTGAAGCGTATGGGCCGTCGCTCTCGGACTGAAAGCACTGCGCTATGGCCTAAAAGCATTTTAAGCCAGCCCCAATAACGGAGCCAAATGAATAGTGAGGCTGCAATTAATCTTTTCAATTGACTGAATAAAGCCTCATGGTGGAGCACGGCCCAATGCTTGTTTTTTTAGTGGCACTGTATTTTCGATCACTAATAGGAGAGTTTGGAGAATAATTGCAAAGTTGCTTCTTGTGTTGTGGGTGATCAATGGTTTTATTAAACGTGCAGTAGAAGGAAAACAGGGACACAGGAAAAGACGGATGAAGAATGGTGCTTTGCGTTGCATGTGCATCGAGCGAGTTGTCATCTGGGTATTTATTGTAATTGGTAAATAAAATCTGCTGCATGTATCCAGGCACTATAGTTACATACATATATCTCTTGATTCTTCTGGTATAGAATAGACATAAACATGACATTCGAGGCCAGAGATCGTTCTGTCCTCCCTTCATGCAGTGGAGTGCAGCAGCTCAATGATCTGCCACTGATCCTCAGTAAGAGCAAATCTGCATCACAGAGAATTCTAAAAATCTCTGAGGTGCTTGCACCGCAGGAGCTGCAGCCTCGGCGGCAACAAAGGGTCCAGTGTAAAAAAAACAGAGAATAAGCTCAACGTACTTGAAAAGCGATTGAATGAAAATGTTGGTTTTAATGTGAGATTGGGTGTGGATGTTTTCTTCTGTGGCAGGAAACGATGCGTTAGTTCTGCTGCGTAAATCATACAGTTCACAGCACGTCGACAACGGCACGGGCCTCAGAGTCTCATTGCCTTTCCAAGTGGACATCTTTGTCTCCTTTTGTGTGGCACCTTCTTTTTTTCATCCTGTGATATTTATGTTCCTTTTGCTTTCGCCCACTCGCCACTGTAAATGTATACTGTCTCCTCCGGGCATTTTACTAGATAGCTGGCAGGAAAAGTTCTGGAAAATGTCTGTTGCGTGTGTGTGTGTGTGAGTCCATTCTCCCATGCAGCCCCTCCAGAAATGTTCTGGAAAATGCCAGTGCAGTGAGTTCACTGCATGACTTGAAAGCAGCTCCGGTCATCCCCAAATAAATGATCTTTCTCAGCAGCTCCAGGAGGCTCAGACCTTGTGAGCCCAGAGAGAAAACGTCTATTTCCTTTCCTTGATTCCCAAAGGTTCCAAACATCTCGACTTCACGTCACATCACCGAGCCTCCTGTATGACGGCATTTTCTTAGCCATGAAAAGTAGATTTAGCCAAATAATATTTATTAATCACAACCCCTGATGAAAAATAAGACACAGATAAAAACACTTCACCCCAGTAGCTGGATTTTACTGGGGTTAAAGTTTATCGGCGTATAACTGTGTTACATTTCACGTTGACATTTAGTGAACAACCGCCTGCTGAGAGCAAATATCAGGGATATCTCGAGGTAAGGCCTGGAGCCGCCGCCTCAGTAAATCTGCAGTGTTGTTGTGAGACACAGCGTTTCTCCCTGAACTCAAAGTATCCATCGTCGCGCCGAGGCGTTGATGACATACGAAGAACAATGCCGGGCCTCCCGTCGCCTCCCTCCATCATCTCCTCTGCAGATCAATATTCTGAATGTGATACCGATAGAGGGGAAAATGACCCGATGCGCGGCTGCTGCGCGGGAAGCACCGAGCTGTTTGCTTTTTATCATTTGACTGCAGACAGTTGAAAGTCCGCCTGAAATAAAGTTCGATATTAAAACCGCTGTTATTGCACCAGGAAGTCCAATGTACTTTGAAGAGAACTGTGCCAGGTGCAGTCTGGGAGTCCAGGAGAACCTCCAGGGCGCTCCTTTCATTCAGCCTGTCAATGAGAGCAGCTGAGTCAATTCAGCAAACATATCTGGAGCAATAAGGGCCATGTTCAGTATTGATCACTGCAGGTGGTTTTTCTCTGAACATGATGGGAGCAGCTTTTTGTTAAACACACATACATGGGAATTGGGATCTACTGTTTGACTTGTGTTGGTTTGCAGGGTTTGGAAACATATTCATCCGCTTGTCCCAGATATCCTTTTATTCCTTACAATGTCAATATTTCATTGTAATATACTCAAGTCCTGCAATAAGTAAGACATGTCACACAACTGTGTGCTGCAGCGTTAACACAGGGAGATGTTGCGTTGCACCAAGAGAAATATTTTCACTGGTTTCATTAGAGCTCAGGCAGCTTTCGCCGAGACAAGACTCTGAGCCCGAACCTGAATCAAACCGGACAATTTCTGTTTCCAGTGATGAAAGTAATCATATGCTGTTTTTTTCAAAAAAACACAAAAAGGTTAGAATAAACTATCCTCCAAACACACATTCTACTCAAGTATATGGTTTATTTATGAAATATTTTTCAGTGATTTCAACAGACTACTTCTAAATACACGCTGTCACCTGCAGTATGCAGATCCAACAAAACCACAAAGACTTAAACGCCTCGTGTGTTGAGGTGCTGCTAACTCAGTGACGAGATCCTAACTGTGTGTGGCACCGATGACTGAGTGGAACCAGTGCAGCATCGACAGGGGACATGCCCGCTCTGCTGACATGCCATTTGTGTGATGTGCAAAACCGGAGGTGCGCGTGGAATCCGTGTAACCAATGTCTCCAACAGCACAATTGATTTGAGCCTTTCAGCAGATTTGAAACGAAGGACGGAGATACTCCGTAATGATTTTGACAGGCTAATGTGCAGCTACCGTAAATCATCTCCCAGCGTTTTCTCTGTATTCAAAAGGTATTAGACACACAATGTGATTTCATCTCCAGCCTTTTCCTTATGTCTCCTTTTAAATGAATAGGTGATTGATGGCTGTCCTGAATATGTTTTTTTTTTATTTTCAGTCTAATGGCTCAAGTCTAATACTCCATCCATTAAAGCTGCGTGTGCTTGTCCAGGCAGAGTTGTAAAGTACTGACACATAGATACAGTGATTCTTATATCATAAGGAAGGAGGTGCGAATGATCAGCATTCGATTACTATTAACTGTGAATAAAACAATTTGCACATGTCAAAACATTAAAAAGAAACGAATCGATCAGACTGATGGCTGCATCAATCAGGGCCTAGTTGGCGTTGTATTAAACCCTCATAACTCACGCAGACACTGTTAGATCAGCCGTTAACAGCAGCCTGGCACAATGGGCAGAGCAGCGTGCCAACATGGCCACCAGGCTTGTGAATGGGAGGATTTGATGGCCCCCGCGTAGCCGCAGCTCTTCCAAATCCTGCCAAGTTACTGTAGATAGAAGGGCAGATATGAATTGTGTCGGGGGGGGGGGGGGGCAATGAGGCAGATAGAGCCACAGCGAACCTTGCTCCCTTTCCTTCCAGCAATCCCTCTAATTGGCCATCGGGAGACAGTTGCCTTTGTTCCCCCGAAAAGAGTGAAACAATAAATGCCTCCCGCTGCTCAACTCCATGTCTTTGATGGCGAACCAAATCAAGTCTGTCCTTTAATTTGATTGCTAGTGTGGACAACAACACAGCAAATCAAGCCGTGTGATACGCCAGCAGATGCATTAATTTTTGTCCAAGCCCCGGTAATTACAGAGACAGAGACAGACATGAAATGACTGTTTCTGTTTGCTTCAGTATGACCTGCAAACAAAGCGTGGGGACGTGTTTTCATATCCACTTGTTGACTGTGTTTTATTTGATTGGGAGAGTGCTCATTGATCAACACATTTAACACTATCAATGAATTAGGTGTAAA
This sequence comes from Pseudorhombus dupliciocellatus, assembly GCA_016785235.1. Lineage (NCBI taxonomy): Eukaryota > Metazoa > Chordata > Actinopteri > Pleuronectiformes > Paralichthyidae > Pseudorhombus > Pseudorhombus dupliciocellatus. The sequence goes on along the minus strand of JAFBJW010000129.1, from coordinate 678,454 downwards.
GGCTAAATTTCATTTGTTGTTCCAAAGCCACTTATTAAGCGTGAACCTAGACCTCTTATATATATATAATTACAAATATGTGGGGATAATATATTTGAAGGTACCGTCCATTTGTACACATAAGCCGTGGTTAGAAGACCCCACCCGATTAAAAACAAGCAAACAAAACATTAAATACGCAAGTAAACTAGAATGGAGCAGCACTTGACCTCAATCATGAATTAAATTAAAGGTGGAACCATTTTCTCACGCTCTAAAATGGCAAAAATTGACCTAAATGTTCTTTTCCTGACAGACGCAGGCGAGCACACAAATGTAATATAAACACATTAAGTAAAGTGGAATGATTCCCCACCATCACACCTTTGGCTTACAGCAGTTTACCCTTTAACAACCATGATAAAGCAAATACAATATTTTCCTAAGCGCGCCAACAAACCGTCAGGTGCCGTTCTCCTTTCGCTTTGTTATATGAGCCATATTCACGCCATTCCAACGCATTCATCAGAAATAATGTCCAGTCAAGTGCAATACGGTCGCCCGCGTTTCTTGATTTATCTTCTCTGCCGGCTATGTGAGATAATAAGTGTGAATGCCAGCTCCCAACTGCAACCGTGTCTATATCATACGCCGCAGCTTGTTTCCTTGGCTTTGTGGTCTCATCACTGCCACTATAACGGCACATCAGCTGCACCCAGCTGAGACTTCGCACACACACACACACACTCGCCTCTTGTGCTTTAGCGGGCCCTCTCCTTCACACCGGCTTCATAGCAACTAAATTATGCATGCATCAGGAGAGTAAATCAGCTTGGACACGCTGACAAGAAAGGGCACATCAGAGAAGCCGCAGATCGCACAGGAAAAATAATAATAAAGCAATGTGAATGGAGCCATGCACCACTGCCATTTTCTCTTTTATTTTGCACACAAACTGGCGTCAGTGCCACAGTGACATCTCGATATACAGAGAGTCCAACCTGCCGCGGCCACTTCTGTTACCCAGTAACCCCAAGTCAAGCACCTGAACCAAACTGATGAGAGCCGTCGTCTGTCACAATAAGCACACAATAAACCTCTGTGCTCTCTCACTGTCCTCTTTTAACTGAACCTGGAATAAAGCCATTTTACCACCTACCCACTGGTAGCTTCAGCAGCCATGAAATTGCTGCTGGGAGCTCCTTCTTTTTTTCATCAACACAAAACGCCCCGGCCCTTTGGTTGGAGCCGTTGGAGTAGAGGTTGAATGCTTTGATGTTGCAGGGCCAATTTGTTGGTTTGGAAATAACAAATAAAAATAAAATGTCGTCCTCAAGAGTCGACATGAGCAGAATTATGTCTGGACCTTTTGTCATGAGAGGAAACACTCACTCTTTCTTTGTTTGAGCTCATTAGGGAAGCTGCCCAGTGGCTATTAAACACACACACACACAACACGCAACATCCATCAGTGCATGCTGCATTTACTGTATATATGAGAGTGAGTGACAGAAACAAAGGAAATACAGGGGAAGATGGAGAAGCTCAGAAAAGTCTGTGGGTGGATTTTCAAAGTGGAAAAGCTCCACTCCCTCCTCCCTCCTCCCCACTGAAGACGTATATATATATATCGTGCTGCTTCTGTTTGATTTGTCACGCACTATATTTTTGATTAGGACAACACTTGGCAGCGAAACTGTTTCGGTTGTAGGCCAACTGTAAACCCCACTTCAAAGTCTTGGCTACACACTTTGCGGCTACTTTGGCATTCGCTTCACGTTGAACGCTCCATTTCTAGCGTCGAGGAGCGGAGCAGCGCACACTGTCGCTCTAGATAGTTTTACAACATTTAGGTCCTCACATAAGGGTAATGCCCTGGTTTCTAAAAATATGTTTGTTCTAAATTTAAGTCGAGCCAAAGTTGACCAAAGGGTTGAACAGGTTTAAATCCTAAAATTTAACTGTGTGAAAATTAGATAATATGAAATGTGAACAGTAGCTTGAATTGCACTCAGCTGTTCGGTAGAGAACATATTTTTAATGACTCTTAAATCCACTAAGACATATTTTCTGGATTTGACCATTGATTGTTGTAATTCATCCATTATGTTTGGTGTAATCTTGTTTACATGCAAACAAACAGATTGGGGGGGGGCGGTGTTAAATCCCTCAGAAGAGATAGCTGAACATCAAATAAGCAACATGACTATTGGAGAATTAAAAAAATAAATAAATACATTATTTGAAAACCTGATAGACGACGTCAAGGTTCTAAACTCTGAGAGACTGTAATGTTAATGAATCTGCTGTGGAGACTGGGTGCAGCCACTGTAAAGACCAGGTCACCTTTATTTGTGAGCTTAATTAGAAGCATGGGGTTGGTGGACCTCACTGCTCAGGACAGAATTAATGGCCAGGTATTAAAAAGCTGCTTAGCGCTGCTTGACCTGACTCTTGTTTGCTGATACTGTATCTGGTTGGGATGAGGAGTGTCCGTCCCAGCGGTCCAGCGGACCATAGCTTGCTTTAAACACGGTGTGGGGCTTTTCCAGATGACTGATGATGGGAAACATAAAGCTTTATATTTTGATGTCCACTGCACTAAGACTGCTGGGGTCCCCAAAGCCCAGGGAGGATACGTACGCCCACTAGGCCTAAGGACCATTGGTACTTATTTTGTCTTCCTCAGCTGTAACATTGATACAAAGCATCTTTGGGAGTATTTATGGATTTTTACACATACAGAGTTGTAGTTAATGAAGAGTGAGACTTTGACGGCTGGAGGCGTTTAAATAGGCATTTGTAGAGTCCTCAGGGTTAAGGCAGCTCGTAGTCTTATTATATGATGTCTCCAAGGCCACGTAGTCTTCAGATTTACTAAAATATATCTGTGTTTTATATTATTGTAAGAATTATTGTTGTAAACTTTATTTATATCATACCTTTAACAATGGACAGGGTGTGACAAAAAGCCATATAAAATCAAAGTTGTGATCAATTCTAAAAATAAGTGCAGGACTATGTCACTTGAAAATGACATAAAAGGAATAAAAAGATGATCAAAATCATTAAATAAATAGTATGTGATAAAACAGAAAAAAAAAGATTACATCACCAGAAAGCCAGTCTCTAAAATGGGCCATAAGGAGTGATTTAAAAGAAGTCAGTGACTGTGCGAGTCTTATCTCCAGGTCATTCCAAAGCTGAGGGACACTGATGACAAAAGTCACCTTTACTTTTCAGCCCTCACTTTGGAACAGCAGAGGAGCTGAGGCTGCGGACAGGCGCTTAAGAGGTCAACATTTCGCTGATGTTATCGTGGGGCCAGCTTTAGAAATTATACCAATTTGAAAGTTAACTTTAGCTTGGTCAAATAAATCTTTTCTGATTTCCAGACGTCATTTTCTACCTTCTGCTATTAAAGCATTCAACACTGGGTAAACAGGACTGCTGTAATTGGCTGCAACCTTCATCCAAACTCTGCTCCGTAGTAATTGCAAAGCTTTTCCAATTAGCGCTTGTTTAGGTGGCGCCACCTTATGTTGCGGGAAAGATTTATGTAGTACCAGGTATCCAATCAGCCCAATACCAGATGCTGTGATTTCCCAATTCGATGGTGTCCCAGGCTCGACCTGCAGGCAACAACTGAGCCCTAATCAAGGAAGATTACGTTCTATCCTTTAACTCAGGATAAATGTGATGGCCAATAATCTAGTTAGGTTGCAAAGTGGACCAAATGCAGCTGGAAAATCGAGCGATGTGATAGATTCAGCAGTGATGTGTCAGGATATGTTTATTTTGAAAGGCTACACTCCTCAAGGGCACTAAGATGTCGATGAATTAAAGTTTTGACTAATCATCAATAAAGCCCTTAGAAACAAAATATATTTTTTACATGCTTTTAATTTCATTCCTCCTTCAGCACTGTTGAGTTGGTGCGTCGGTCCTGAGTAGGCGTGTGTAGCTGGTGTGTTGGAGATTAATCACTGTACTTTGGTAAATCACCTCAGAAGAAAACCTTCAAAAACCATCAAAGCTACACCGAGGCAGAACATAATTATTCTGAGGCTCCGCTGACTGAGTTTGTTGTTAACTCGGTTCGCAGAGTACATGAAATAAATTCCACGTATAGGAGGAGTTATTTGGAAAAAAACACGGCGAGAGAAAGAACAAAACAGCCATGGGCAAAATGACAGAGGAGCAGCATAGAAAGAAATGCAGTTTTAAAGTAGTATAAGAAGTGAGGCGCAGGACGATCCCTGTGGTTTTGTTTCCCCAGAAGATGCTGCCAGTCTTCTCTCTATGTTTTAACATTGCATAGGGTTGAGTCCCACATCCCACGATGAGCCATTAGCATGACGGGAGCTAATCCATTCAAATGTTCATGACAATCAAATATTACTCAATACCACTTGCAATACCACTGATACAGAGTTGTGTATTGTGTGGAGGACACTGGCAGCAGGTGGTAACAAGGCAGAGGTTCCATTAGACATTTCATTAATTTCTTTAAATCATCCATTTTGCCACTTAAGAAGGTAAATTCAGGTGTAAAACATTTGCAGAGGAGTAATGATGTAATTCCTGGTGGAGCAGATATTTCATTTAAATTCAGACAAGTGTTTAAAGAGGAGAACTCTTCTGTTACACGGCTTCAGGAATGTGAGTCGTGATTTATGACTGTTATCTAAGGAGGGAGAAAGCGTGTGTGTGTGTGTGTGTGTGTGCATCTACTGATGAAAACACTTCTTTTGATGTTTTCCTCCCCGGAGAAACAAAACAGTCAATATTAATCAGAGATGAGGTCTCACTGAACTCATTTTCATTCTGTGGAGATTTTGTTTGTTTGTTCCCGTTTGCCTTGTGTCCAATCGGTCCTGTTTTGATCCACCAGGCTTCTGTCGTAAATCGCTCTTACGTGCACAGATCCAGTCTTTCCTGCGGCTGGACTGGTTTCGTCTCGGTTCGATATCAGCGTGATGGTTTAATTGTGGGAGAGAGGGAAGATGAATCCTTGAGTCCATAAACAAACTCAGTGTCCCCACTTTGAACTCTTCAGTGCCAGTGAGGCTGCCATGTCTGGGTCAACTGCACTGAAACCGCCAACAATTCTAAGAAATGCTAGTCTCGGTTCCAGATTAATGGGCCTTCTTGTCGTGAGGTTGAAATTCCCGCATTGCAAAAATGCCTAGTTGTATACCTTCCACTGGTGGTATATTTGTAGCCCATGGACTTATACGTCCAGAGATGACCAGGAGTGAAGATATCATATCAGAACTCTGCCGTAACAACAACATAAAATGGCAGAAACTTGTCAGAAATATGTATTGGACATTGTACTTTGAGTTTATAATTCGACCCATGTCCCAGCTGCTAACATGGAGGACCCGCCATCCACCAGGGGGCAATGAGTTGCTACTTGTTTTGAGTTATCTTTCAATCTGTCAGAGTTCTGCCTCCATTACCAACAATCATAGAACACATAGACAAAAATATTTGTATGTACACAGAAGTTAATGGTATCCAGTTGTAACTCACACATTTCCCCTTTGTAATACCAATGAAGTGACCCTTTGTGGAACAGTTGTCAGTGTTGCCTCTGTGAAGTTCACTTTTGTTCTTATCAAACCAGCTCCACAATTATGAGCCGAGGCCATTATCTCTGTGGTTTCAGCTCAGTTGTTTCTGATGCCCTGTGAGACCCTGGGCTGTGCTCAGCGGGGCGTTGCGGCCTGCCAAAGACCCTCATTTACCAGAGGATTGGCAAGTTGGGGAGGATAGTGGCCACATTTACTGTCGGCTCAACAAGCTGCTGCCGCGTGTGCGAGCCTTCGATTCTGATCCTTCGCTGATGAGTTCAGATCATATTGTAGCACTCGTCTTATTTATGGTGAACTGCAGCGTGGGCAACGGTGACTTATTTTCTAACGTGTCATTATGTGATCAGATTGGTAGATTAGATGTTGGATTGATGTGGATTAGTGTAATGCCAGTGAGGACACAGTGTAATGACACAGTGCGATATGAGCTAATGGTGGAGCCGGTTCTCTCCGAGTGACAGTGAGTTAGGACTATCGCCGAGTTGAGTTCTTGGAGAAAATATGGCTCCTGTGATTCGTCTAGTTAGCCTGGATGTGTTGTGAGATATGAGCGAGGGGTTGCGAGCGAGAGGCAGAGATGAAGCCCTGTGACACTCTGCGCCGAACCCTAATGAGAGGCAGGGAACCAAAGGAGCCGGGCAATGAGATTAGATGCAACTCAATTCAATTACTGCTGAGCCGCCACGGGTGACGCTTCAAAACTCATCCTGTTAAGATCCGGTTCACAGGCGAGGAGGAAGACTGCAGCTCTCGCTGAGCCGCTGCGCGCCACGCTGCCACGACATCTTATTCGCAACAGCAAATGATTTATAAGCACACGGATGTCATCAGGCTCCGCTGGGATTTGGTAGCTCAGCAATTTAATGATATAGATGTGAAGTAAAATAGTCAAATAAGTGAGTGTTCACCCAATCTCGGCTGTTTATAGAGCGCTTCACAAACCAGGGGTGTGTTCCAGATTTCTGCTTTAGCTGGAACCATTTCCCCATGTTTAATAAACTCGATTCCGACCTGCTCTCCTCTCAGACATCCCTCTGGCTGCTGTGCTCCCTCTCTCTCTCGCTCCTCCGCTCTCCCACACCGTTTGTCCAGAGCGCTGTCAGTGTCCTGTGAATATTAACTCTGCCGCACGCTCACTTCAGATGAAGCCTGTGGAACCGAGGCTGAATGAATGCTTCTGTGAAGATCGTCTCCTCGGGCTGGCCACAGAGCAGGGGTTTATGGGTAAACACAGGTCACACAGGCCCCAGATGAAAAAAAAAAGAGACAGTTATGAAGCAAACAACAACCACAGGCATCACTGAGCAATATGTATTGTTGTGTTATTATCTGTGCAGCCTACGTAACAAACCAGGAGACTGAAAAACGAGCTGGACTGATCAGAATCATTTAATTTCATCAAAATTATTTTAGTATTGGCATTAGCTTAATATTACTGTCTCATGTTTAACCACACATTTGGATAAATAACTATAAATTAGAAGAAAACACATAGATTAGATTAGAAAACACTTTGATTTCAAAGTCAGAAAATATGCTAGTATATGTTGTATAAACACAAATACAGCTTTCTAAATAAATAAAACATATTTTATCTGAAAACACAGTGACTTTGACAGCAGTTGTTTTTCTCAGAAAGCCTCATGTAAGCTGACTGATACAACATTTTATACTCTACACAAACTACAGTAAGTACACGTACGGACACCGTACCCTGCTGCACGTATGAACGTACGTCTCCATGACATGTGACCGACTCCTAGCTCTATGTTCAGTCCGTGGTATGATTAGCACAGAGGAGCACGATCAGCAGAAAGTGCAACACGCTGTCACTTGGTTCATACCACAGAGATTTATAGGTGGTGATAACAAATACGTGTTGTTGTCTTCCATAATTTATGTAGTTGACTGTAGTACAATTTCAGATAACAGGCAGCTGTGGGGAGGTGAACGGGATTCATCGCTTCTGTCGGTGGTGTCAATGAAGATCACATGCAGAAGCATTTATGGTGATGATGGAGTCCGGTTCGAGGAAGAGAGCTGTGGGAACCGAACGCATGCAGAGAGGCATGAAATAACAAAATGTGTTCTTTTTCTTATGTGACTTGCTGGAGGAGATGAAGAAACAACTATCTGTTTTGCAGCTGCTGTCAGATTAAATTCTGCTCCAAGGATTAAGTCCGTTTTTGATTTTGAAGTCTAAATCAGGGAACGCAAACTTTTCTGCTGACGTTTAAAAAAAAAAAAAAAGAGAGAGAGAGAAGAAAAAACAGGAGCAATCCATTTCTGGATAGACTATTTACCACCACCAGATTCCATCTCTTAATTTCCATACAAATGTAAAACTAGGCAGCCATGGAATCTTCTGTGAATCTTAAATGAATCCAATTGTTCCCACACAGTTCAGGGGACACCCGAGGCACCGGGAGAGGAACGCGCAAATCAGCAATTTCAAAATAAAAGCCCTCTGTGATTCTAATCTGATTGACAGGACATTGTTTCCCCTCTTTCACATAAGACTTGTCATTATTCATGTATTTTTCCCTCCTGCACCTCAGAAATGGAAATAGGAAACGCACTTATATATATTTATATATTTTTTTTGCAGATAGTGACATGTATGAGGCCCACATCCCTGGGGCTTTCCCCTGTGAGCATGTGTATGTTCTTTTGCTATTTAAAAATCCTCCAACGCATGTTACTGTGCATTTGAAGCAGCGCAGGAAAAGAAACTGGTAAACAACCAGATCGTTCCAGCCCTTCATTTGAACCCAGCCTGACACGGCCACACGGCCACTGTGACTCCGCTCAGCGAAAAGGCTCAGAGTCATTTTTACCTTCACCAGCCGTAATATTTGACACTGCAGAACCAACAGAGAGCGTTTCGACCCAGTTAATCTACATGACATCTCTCAGAGTGAGGAGCTTTTATTGCCGGGAACACTGCCATGTTATCCAGCTGGCTTGTGGTCGGCGAGGTTCTGAGCATATGCTTCTGGAAAATTAATAATGCATCCGCGTTATTCAAACCTTCGTTCTGTAACTTCTCCTTTAGGTAAAGTGGAAGATAAAGTGCACGGGAGACTGTGCTCATTTAAAAATGATGATACTGCTGATATTTGCACCTCAGGTTTTTATTCTCTCCAGAGTGAAACTGTGGCTTTTGTCCAGGTAAAAAAAAAATTCAACTACATTTGACAGTGTTGAACCTCCAGACTCCCCCGCCTTCCAGGGGCTGAACCCAGAGCGAGACCAGGAGGGCAGTGGCCCCGGCTGAAATCTGTCTGGCTCCTGCACTGCCCCTGTCAGCAGTCCTTTTTTTTATCACTGAGCAAGAGTCCTCACCATGAGTATGACATCCGTTTAAGATTTAGATTTTCTCAGTTATCTTGGAAGAACAGACTGTGCTTCAACGGAATGTATTCATTGTGGCTTAGCCCACAGCCACAGAGCTGTAGAACTATAAATCATGACTCAATCAGGAGTATGGATATTTCCATACTATCATCATGTCATTGTTTTGCAGTTATTTTCAGTATTTTACACTCATACATCTGCTGACTTTAGAGGAAACTATTATTCCAGTAATTCTGACGTACCCCAGCACACACATCACACAGTGTGTGTGAATCATTTTTTATGGAAGGGGATTAAAACTGATATGGATATAACCTGAAATCCTCAATCCATCTTATTCTGCGTTTCACGTCAGATGTAACAGATGCTGCGTGTCTTCGCTCGGTCCGTGACCCAGAACCCACAGAGGGACGCGTGGCGCTACATGCCATCAACGCATCCGGTGAACTCTGCGTCATGCTACAAGCCGCGTTCACAAACTAGAGCAAACTAAGACGCGGCTCCTCAGAGACGCGACCTGATACCCGGGTTGCCGGATGACCTTGAGGTCTGACACGTTGATGTCCCCAGGCAGTGCGCCATTGCTCCTCTGGACAGATGACACACCGTGCGTCAGCCTCCGCCGCTCGCCAAAAGGTCATCCGCTGAAGATGCGGCCGTGTGCTGCAGTGGTGGCGTCACAGCGGGAGAGCGGGCGCACACAGAGCGGCCGTCTCAGAGCATTTACAAGTCAAGGAATAAACTCAAAAAAAAAAAAAAAGAAAAGAAAATAACAAGGCCGCTTGACCATTCAGATGGAATGAAAAAGAAGGAAAATGCAAAACCAGAGAAATGAACAGAAAGTGGTTTTCTTGTTATAGCTCTTCTTGTTTCTTTGCTCTCTGTGCCGGCTTTGTTGCTCGTCTGCAGCCGGTTTATGGAGATAAGGCTGTAGAGGGAAATAGCTCACAGTAAAAACATTTATGACAAATGTTTACTTTGCGACTGTGTCAGACAATTTACATAATACCCAATCACTTGCAACTATTTGAATCGTCATCTAAAATCTATATGTGGAACCGATGTCGCTGGACCCTCCTCCTTTTTTTTTTTTTCCTGTATCAGTTAAAGTCACCTCAGATGATGAAAAATGAATGGAGATATTGAAAAGAAGCTTATTGTACATGCAGTTTGAATTGCATAGTGTGTGGCTTAATGAAATACCAGCATATGCGCTTGGTTTCCATTAATAACCTTCGTGTTCCTTTTGGCCGCCTGTACGTTACCGGAGACTTGAGCAAATTTTATTTTATGCTACATGCAATCTGTCTGACTCCATTATTCATCCCGCGGCGTGTGATTTGACCGTATGTGTTTCCGAGGGCTTTGTTAAATTAAAATATTTCACTTGTGAATTAATGATTAGAAGGGCTCGTTCTCCATTCTTCTGGTCGCATAATCATTTCTTCCCACCACTGGCCTGCATGAATCTTTCATTGTCTTTATCTTTAAATGAGTCGGCGCAGTCCTCGGAGGAGACGCGGGGACGCAGTGTGTCTCACTGCCCTGTCAGAGCGAACATGTGGCTGAGCTAAATGCCATAATTTAATCAATGCCAAGCACAATAACATCACCCACTGATCTTTTAATAATATGGAGATACAATTCCACTTCATTAAGATTTTACCTTCTCAATATGTAAATGTATATTCTCACACGCCGGCACCAGAGCAGACTCTGGACAACATTGCCGTTGACCTGCAGACTTCGGACTCTTATTTAAGATTGTAATGAGATGCCCTGTGACCTTTGGATTCAAGCGAGCGATCGCCACAGAATAATGTAAATTAGCAGCCACTGGCTTCTTGTAGCAACGCGTGCGCTGCTCTCTTTGGCTTCTAATCCTCTCGGGCCCTCTCTGCAGGTTTCTCCATACTGCAGGCCATCATGGAGGCAGCGGTGGCCAACAACTGGCAGGTGACGGCTCGCTCCGTCAGCAGCACGACGGACGCGGCGGAGTTCAAGCGCATCATCGAGGAGATGGACAGGAGGCAGGAGAAGCGCTTCGTGATCGACTGCGAGGTGGGAAGGATCAACACCATATTGGAACAGGTGAGCGCCACACCCAGTGTGCACGTGACCAACCAAAAACCTGCTCTGCAGCGTCGTTATTGACAATTATCTTTCAAGATTTGTTTACTGAAAATAATTAACACACGCCTCAACTGAGATCTGTCCCGCAGTCACTGTGTACTCTGCACATTCATGTATATTAATACCAGGTCTGAACAGAGCCAACACATCGGCATCATAACCCTAACCCTACTGCATTTGTCTCACGTATGGAAGAACAAAACTGAATTCATAGCACTGTTGCTGTGAATCCTCCCGAATACGATGATCGTATATTTCACAGGATGGTGTCAATGAAAATGTCAGTATGCTTTGTACTGTGTTTTTTTTATTATTTGTCATGATTTACAAGGAGCTAATATCTTTTCCCCGAGCTTCATAATATATGTTTGACACACGTTGGTGCATTGGCGAAGGCTCATCAGTATTCCGTCAGGTCGGAGGAGCTCAGTGTGGCGTCATCTGGTTGCTAAGTCCGTCTTGGAGGGGCCGGCGCTGCCCTGAGAGCCTGCGGTTGAGAGGCCCGAGTGTGAGCAGCCATTTGGGGAAGCCACTGATGATGCATCCTTTTTAATCCTCCTCTAACAACCCCTCGAAAAAGCCCCTCTGTTCCTCAATCACGTCCACTGCCTGAGGAGGAAATGAAAGGTCCACCAGTCCTTGTAGTCGTGGGAAACACAATTACCATGAATAGATGAGTGGCTATTATGCCGTGCTTCTCCTCTGTTGGCTTGCCCCGCACCGGCCTGCACCTCTGCGCTCGCCGCCTCCTGCTCATGAGGCAATCAGCTCCAGAATTGGATTCTGCTCGTTAACATTCATTTAGATATTGGCTCCTCTCTGCCTCGCAATATCCCCTCAACGACTGTTAGTTTCTCTTGTTTTTTTTTTTGTTTTTTTTTTTGCTTTTTTATGAATCTAATTTGATCCCAGACTCCCAGTTTAAAGCACAATTGCTTTTAGGATTAATTTGCTGTGTCTAATTTAATTCTTGTGCTGAATATGTGCTCCCTTTACAATTCAGGGACGCGCGTTCTGTGCGTTAAGGAGATGCATCAGCTTTTAAGAGAAAATTTGAATATTTATTACGAATGACGTGCGGGGCATATTCATGGTGGTGTTTCAAGGATGCGGGGCGGCAGTCTGTGTGATGTTCTCTCTTCTGTACCCTCTATGACTCATCTTCCCCTTCTTAACCTCCAACTATCACTGTCATATATTTTTCTTTAAACTTTGTTTTCGTGCTGATGGGGAATAAAGCCTTCACAATAGCTAACCTTCAAAGCAGTGGCGTGCTCAGCTTAGCGCCTTGTTTTAATGACAACCCCAGTCTGGGAGTTTTTTTGTTGTCGGGGTAAATTGAAAAAAATCCGGCTGCTCCTGCCAATGATGATGAGTCACAGGCATTCAGGGAAGCTGCTGGACGTCTGATTTGCAGCCGTCCCCTATCGGGCTGTACCATTGTGCACTGACACAGGGTTGGACTGTCCCCTCATGAGGGCCATCACGCCAAACACGGCTCCACGCGGCAGCTGCATGGAAGCCGGCTGCTTCTACATGCTGCTGTAGTTCTAATAACCAATTGATCGTGCACAGATACATGTTGGGTGTCGTCTCTGGAGGATGGGGGGGGGCCACTGTGTGTGCTGAGGCCAGCGTCTGCCCATTGCAAGGTCGATGTGTCACTTAATTCCATCAAGGTCATTGCCCGTTGAGAGAGAGAGAGAGAGTGGTGAGGGACAGCAGGTCCAGGTAGCGCATCGCTGATGGGTGGGGAATGAGAATCAGCTCGGTGGTTTAGTTCTGTGATTCCAGTCGACGTGATCCTGACAGAAGCAGCTCTGTGCCGCTCCTCTCATCTGGTCACTGTTGATGCTCCTTCTATTTGTCTACTTGTTCACTAAACTGGATTTTTCACTCTTTCAGTAATTTCCCTAAATTATTATAAAAATATTTCCAGTGATAATGTATTGATGTACAATTTACTCTTTCCTTTGTGTGCACTTTACATTTCATACCCCCGGATTTCAGAGGAATTCTAATTTTAGAATAATTATAATTATTTATTTTCTCTAATTAACATACACAATAAAAAGCAGATCAAATTGGCCTTCTGTTACTTCCATGTTAATGCACCAACATTAACACATAACACGACACAGAGTGTTCAGGCATTGTTTAATATGGATCAGAGGAATATCTGGATCATATCTTCAGTCAATCGATGAGTCACTTGTGAATAATTCAAAATCCATAATGTGTTCAGTTCCCTTGTCTCATGTAGCACCTGTCAACCACAAGGCAGCTCAGTGCAAACATAACAAAGGCATTAAAACGCAGGAATTTTGTTTGTAGGAAAAAGTTAAATGCTGCTACATTTTCAGCTGATCCACTAATCCTATCAGAGGATCAAAGTTTCCTCACACAGACCAGGAAGCCGTGAATGTGCCTCTTCTTCAGTGCTGAGCACACTCAGCTGAATGTCACTTTTATTAGCTTCATTTATCACCTGTAAGATGTAGAGGAACCATAAGACAAGTATTTGCATACTGCTGCATCAGGCGCGGTTTGTTTGCTCCTAAGAGCAGAGTGACTCTCCCAACAAATTTGTTTTGGGATGCTGAGGAGAATACTACACCCGGGCCATTATCATTTTATGCTGTAACAACCACTCAGGATTTATCACCCATAGGACTTTTCCATCAATACACTGCACTGCAGATAAATTAAACCAATGGCAATCCTTCCCTTATGACAAAAAATGGCAGCGCCTCTGCCAGCGCCGCTCTCTGAATCACATCCAACAAATGTGTTTCACTGGACCGTCCGGGGTTATGATGGGATGTGCTGAGGGGGATGTGGGCAACATTAAAGAAGGACACTTTAAACAAAAACTATCACGGAATTCAAGTCGAGTTGTAATGATGCTATTTTCAGGAGCGTTAATGCATGACTTCTACACACACACACACACACAGGCATATACCCATGTGTAATCTGATCCCTCTATATGAGCCTCTGCTCCTTCCTGGCCTGATCCCCTCCTGGGATTTCAGTGCTGGAGTCTGCTCAGAGGCAACAACCTGCTCATCACTAGTGTAAAGAGAGTGCAGGCAAAAAAAAAAAAAAAAAGGAAAAGAGGAACGTCTGGGACAGGCCCAGGGCACGCAAGCTGTTCAAAGACAGGCAGACAGCGAGCATTCCGCCAGCCGCAAAAATGCATTTTCATGCAGGAAGACAAGAGCAAACAATATGAAGTGAAAACGGATTCACAGAAAGAGAGAGGGAGGAAGAGTACCTGGGGATTTGTTAGGACAGCGTTGCAGAGGTGTGAAGGGTGGCCACAACTGCCAAGCAGGTGATCCACTCCGTGAACGGAGAAAAACTCCAGTTTGGTGTTTTATTAGAAGGGAGATATTTGTGTTGAATTCATTTTAAGAAAGGGTTCGAGATCATGGGAGGTAAGAGGTCTGAGAGTGGTGGACAGATTTCCCGCAGCTGTTGAAAATATACCAGCAATAAAAAAGAAGGTCCTCAGTCGGTGATGTGGATGACACAAATAAAAAAAAGGGCACGAATGCAGCTCTGAAAAGCAGGCGACATATTGACAACACATTGTGAAACGCAGATGTAGCTAAAATTACATCGTAATGATCGTACACTCTCTCTCACTGTCAGGCCTACATGTATTCACAAAATTAGCACATTCATCATTTCCATCACTACTGATCGAAGCCAGAGCCAATTAAAAACCGGGGTCTGCTGCGGGGTCATTTCTTACCCTGGTGATTGTCGATTGTGGATTGGGTTTTTTTTGACCAGTGGAAAAAAAGCTTAAAGGGATAATCACCCCCAAAATTCCAATTCACTTATCACTTATTTTCTAAACACCACTTTGCAGATGGAGGAGTTCATGAAGTGTTTGGGTCCATGAAGCACTTTTCAGGAGTAAACAGCTTTGCAGCCAAGTCCAATAATTGGAGGTAACCGGGGACCCCTTCTTCAAACAACAAGAAAACAACAGGAAATGCCTCCATACTGCTTGTGTGGTTTCATCCTAGTGTCCGTAAAGACTGCACCATGATATAGCCTTCATTTCCACTGTGATCCTCCTCTGGAACCACACACACACACACACACACACACACACGCTCTCGCCCATGGCTAAGTTCAGAGTGCGTGGCAGCATCGCTACTTCCAGTCTTTTAAAGCCTCTTGGTTGCTTTGAGTTTGTTATCTCGAAACGTGTCTCAGGGTGTTCTTACAGTTTATTGATATGAAAGGTGAAGTTGATCTAAGGCTGAGGGGAGAGGATCAGTTCCTGCTCGATGTTAAGATGCTCAAAGCCCTGGAACCAGCCTGGACGGTTGAAGGTGATTTTTAAGCTGTGATTATAGAATTAAATGGGATAAAGGTGTTATCGTTGACGAGAGTGTGACCCGTGGAATGAGCGGCTGAGACGCGTGCATCCAGAACGGTGTGTAAATCCGGTGGAGTTCAATAAAGTGAAATGCAAATGATCGTTGTTCTGTGAAAACAAAGTGAGGAGATCTGAGCCTTTCAGAGTTTTGGCACAAACAGGGGACGTCTCAGCTGCGGTGACAGCCAGTCCTCCCTCCCGAGGACTCCGGTCTCAGAGCCGCTCTAGTATCTCAGAGCAATATCATAATCGAGTCAGGTGCTTCTGAAATGTTTCTGCTTTTGGGGGGAGGCCAGCGCTCTCTTCAGGGTTCAGATATGGCCACTGCCAAGAAAATCATCTCAGCCACAGCCTCCGCTGGCTGTTAATTAGAGAGTGCTGCAGCGAGGGCCCTTCTACCGAGAGCAGAGCTGGAGAAGGAAGAGGAGGGAAGTCCTTTGGTATCAAAGCATAGAGGTCAAATTCACCCTCATGTGCCATCCTGGGTAAAGTGGGGCTCTTCACTGCCACTGATCAACTCCTGAGAACCCATCATTAAACTACATGTGGCTTTTAATCCGGCTGGTTATTAACGTGCTGGTTAATAATGAAGAGATGATTTATATGTTTGGCTCAAAGGCTTTGAGCCCCATTATGACGATGACCCCCCTTCGAACATAAATTGCTCTGCACCACGTTATCGCCCATCAAAGAAAGAGTAGTCGCTGGGTTTATTTCATAAGCCAAACTACAAAATGAAACATCGGCTGTCACCTAGTTAATGTTTTCATTGTTTTTATACGATGAGATAAACAGAGGGAGATGTGTCATATCGACTGTATTGTTTTGACATTTAGAGTTAGCAGAGGAACACAGCAATGATAAATTCATGATTGATAGGTTGTACACAGACACCCTCACTTCCAGTTTCTATTTTAAAGCAAATCAGCAGCAGTTTCCCAGTCTTTGAATTTAGAATCTGAGCTGATGTTAGTTCAGCTGACAGAGAAACTGAGAACGGAGCTCTGCAGCTTTACACATGGCAACAAAACAATAGTGATCATCGCAAGGCAATTTTCATCAACAGCAGCAAAACAAAAGCCCAATAACCCTATGCATTATAGCTATATGATGAAGCTATAATACAGTGAAAAAGTAAACAAAAACAGATATAGTAAGTCCAGAAAGTCCTGATGGCAGCAGTGCACCTCACAAGTTTAGTTTGTGCTCTTTGTGATTTTGTTTCCTTGGATCAGGAGGAGGGTAAAAATAAATGCATTATTATTGCTGTTATATTCCTCTGTAAATGGGATGGTATTTACAAACTCAGGCAAAGCTGTCATATTCCGTCTGCCTCTCCCGGTGCCGTGGCCGACTCCACAGTGGAAAGGTCAAGCTTGGAGGAAAACAGGGGGTTTATTGAATATGTGTAGCTGCAGTTTTACATTTAAGGCTTTGTGTCTGGGTGAGGGCGAGGCTCACGGAGGCAGGAGGAGGGTGAAGCCAAGGTCATCCTGGTTGTCTGTTCCCATCGGTTGTTTGGAGGAAAAGCACAGGCTCTCCTGTAGCAGCAGAGCAAAAGGTGGTGGAGGCAGCGAGTGGATCGATGTGCAAAAGGGGAAACTGTTGCCTATGAAAGAGGAATCCCATTATTGAAGGGCTGGACAGGCTCTGCACACTTTTTGGTCACGTAACTTTCTTACACCAGATGGTCACAGCATCCCCCCACTGGATTTTCAATAAGTTGTATACGTTAAAATAATGAAAACACGAATATATTTAAAGACACCCTGCTGATAGAGATAACCACGCCGTTTTGGTAACACTTAATTTTCACACATGTCAAGCTCAGGCATCATGACTGTGAGCTGTCTCACCTCACATTGACCCTGGATCATTCATCTCTCAATCAGTCCTGGGGTACTGGACCTGTCCCTGCAGCCAAGATGCCCCCCCCGCCCCAAAGCATCTCATCTTAAGCCGCTCTCAGTCTTGAACTCTTGAGATGCTCAGCAGACTCTGTGCCCACCCCGCCAGTATAAAGTCCACAGAGCGTGTGGAGGAGCCGATATGAAAACGCAGCAGGCGGTCCTCTGCTGGACTCCAGCAGGTGTGGGGTTTGATGAGACGTCAAATACAGGAAGGATCCCAAAACCAAACTAACACAAATATATTTGGCAGACAGTCCAATGCAGGACATGAAGAACACCCTGAAAACAGCTCAAGTCAGAAACAGTTGATTCAGACATGATGAGCCAAATCTAGGCAGAGAGCTAGACTACAATCTACAACTTCCAATAGAGACCACATGCTCCAGTTAACACCCAAAGATATAACAAAGTTTTTATCGCTTTTTAATTTCATGACGTCTGGTTTTTGTGGCGACACGCAGCTTTGGGACCTTATACAGCTGTCAGCTGGAACTGCAGTCAATTCAGTTTGGAGAGCCAAGTTATTTCCATTTTCATTTTCATTTTCATGAAAACAGCAAATAAGTATATTTCTTTAAAGTGGCGGCTCTTTATACTGCCGCTTAATCCAATCTGGGTATTAATGCTTCTGCTATTACTGTGGCATTGCTCAAATAATATTGGATTTAAAATGAAATAGAAGAGCATCAAATCTCATTAACACCATTAAAAGATAGTTATCGGTCCCTGCAGTATCTGAGGATCTCACAGGCAGGGCAGTCAGTGGTGCATCACAACTCCCAACAATAAAATCTGTCCATCTCAGCTGGAGTCTGGTCTTGCCGTCTGCCTAATTAAAGAGGCTGAGGCGAGAGGCTGTTGTGTTCTGGCCGGAGGTTCGTGTCTGTGTCATCGCCGCCTCGCTGTGCCCCATCCCAAGGTTACTTCTTTTAGCCGTTGCCAGGCCGGCTGTGAGCTGTGGGCCAGGGGACGAGGGTCGGTGGTGGTGGTGGGGGGGGGTTCTCTCCCTGCCCCAGCTCCAGGTCAGGTGTGAGGAATAGGGCTCGAGGTCAGATTCAAGGTCGGCGCACGGCGGAGGGTGGGGGTTGTCCAGGAAGATGGAGCGTGGCTGGAAGTCTGAAACTCAGATTGTGAGCAGCTGCCGGGACGCGTCTGGCTCTGATATCGCCGCGGTAGCATCGCTCTGTTCTGCTCGTGTCTGTTGTGTCGTTGTGTCCTCGCGAAGCTCTCTGTAATCTCTGGTTTTGATAAGAGCATATTTATTGATATCATTAGAAATGCTGCAGAGACTTCTTTTCCTGGAACTTTCTGTCACTTGCTAATGAGACGCAGATTGATGGATTCTAAAAGCCAGCTCCTGCTATTTCTGCATCCTAATCAGCTCATTTCCCCCCTCTGTTTTTTTTATTTCACTCTCCTGGTTTGTTCTCTTTGCCTGACGCCCTGCAGTGTTGGGAGTTTAAAGCCTTTAATGATTGGGGAAGCTGTCAGAGAACGCTGACCCACCCAAGCAGCTTGATAGCGTGAGCGGAAGGCTTTGTGTGTTTGTGCTCCCCTGAGTGCTCTTTTTTCTTTTTTTTGAAAAACAGCACCAGCGTCCATACACAACCTTCAGATGTCCACGAAGGGTAGAGAAGCTGGAGATGGGAGGTGCAGATGAGTGGTTTATTTAATTTGTATGCAGTCCAAGCAAGGGCGATTGTTTTATTGCTGTGTGCTACTGTGCGCTCAGGTCAGTTAAAGTTCAGCCCAGCTAAATGAAATACTGTCATTGAAGTCTAAACGGGGTGAAACCAAAAACGTGTTTTGCAGTTTTTTTTTTTTTTTTTGCAGCCAGAGATGTGAAGATACTAGTTTGTTTTTCATCGCTCCCTCTCCTGCTCAGTGGGAATGTCGTAAACGATTCCACAGCAATAAATATCCAACGTCCCCGGCACTAACGTGAACACAAACAGATGATAAACTGACAGTTTTTGTGACAGAGCCAGAGCCAGGACATGTGCAAACATGCTGATTTTGCTGTAAACGTGTGTGCCTGTGTTTGTGAGAACGCAGATGAAAACCCAAGCACAGTTGACGAGTTTCTGCATGGCAGCCGCTCAGAAGTCCATCTGGAGCAGACTGCAAAAAAATAACAATGTCCAACCTCACGAGGCCCGGTCAGAAAAAAACAAGTCCAACAGAAGTAGAGCCCAAAAATAGAAGAAGGAGAAAAACAATTTGAGAGTTTAACGATTGGATTTATCTGCAGGCTCTGAGCAAAAGGAACAAAATGTAGAGTAAAGCAACATATGTTCGTACCACAGTGATGGGGTGACTTAGAACACCATTTACTATTTTCAGACCGGCTGCGTGGGTGGAAGCATGTTGTTTTGCTCCAAAGGTGTGATGTTTTTTCAAAGCAGAGCGAGATCTACATCATACTGTCTGGCTGTAAACTTCTTTGAAATGTTTCATCCTGTAGCTCTACCTTCTGTCCAATAGCTGTGAAGGCCCTGCATCCCCGGCGCCGCGAATTACTTCAAAGTCAGCTGAATATTCAAGGATGTTCCTGGTTCCTGTGTCCCTTAACGAACCTGCCCTCAAAACTTCTCTGTCTTTGTTGTTGTTCTTCAGGCTACGTTTTTTTTTCTGTTTTCAGGCCAAACTACCGCATGTCCCTGTGTTCACACAGATTGCTGTGGCCTGTGTATATGCGCCGCAGTTCTTAGTTCTCTTCTCATGGGTGGTTTACTGTATTGATGTTTTTCTCCTGCAGGTTGTGACCCTGGGGAAGAACAGCCGTGGTTACCACTACATTCTGGCCAATCTTGTGAGTAATAACCCGGCCGCTCTCCTGGGAGCGAGCGGAACCCGCTTTTTCCTGCGTGTGATGTGGCTTAGTCTCAGCCTTTGTCACAAATGTACACGCACGGAGTGGATAGTTGGGATTTTGTATGAACCACAAATGCCTGCATTGCACACACAGGTTTGTTGCAATCAGGTAACATTGTACTTTTGTGCAAATGAAAGTAAAAATAAAATTGAACACCACACACACACGCACGCAGGAGCCGGCCATTTAGCCTTGACATTAACATGAAAGTCTGAGAGTGCAGGAGTGCCTCGCTCTCACTGGCTGAGCCCCTGCTGCTTTTTAGCGCAATGTCCCACGAAATTTTAATGCATCAGTCAGACACACGTCCTTGCACACCGTGACACGGTCCTGCATTTTTTAAAAACTGCAATTTGACCATAAAAAAGAAATAAGTCTGTGTCATGGCTGCAGGGTGAAGAAGGAAATTTTAAAGGCAGCCCAAGTAGCAAAGGTTAGGGAAATGCTTTAGGATTTTTTTTTTTCCTCAGTGACAGAGCTTTGTGAAGCTGGTTCAAGTAAAAACTATTTTGGCCTCTACTTGATCTGAGACAAACTCTGTCTATTGAACTGCAGGTTGTTTATGTGCACATGAATTCAGGTTCTACCACACAGTGTAGAGAGGAAAGTTTGCCTCAGTGTAATGACAAACATGTGTTTCTTTCGCATACAATGCAGTTCACAATAAAATGCGGCCTGCCAGAATACCTGCTAATAATTTGTGGTGCTCAGCGCCAAATTGCATTAAAAGAAAGAAAAAAACCTCAAAGAAAAACAGGGAACTATGACTCTCCTCTCCCTTCTGTCTCATATCAGGGGTTTTCTAATGTGAGCTTGGACAAAGTCTTCGCCGGTGGAGCCAACATTTCAGGGTTTCAGATCGTCAACCCTGAGAACCTGATCGTGCAGCAGTTCATGCAGCGCTGGGAGCGGCTAGATGAAAGAGAATTCCCAGAAGCCAGAAACACTCCTCTGAAGGTACTGTGCTCGCGAGGTCCTTTCCGTGCACATGCAGAATACAAGGATCATCCCTCTCTGAAGTGCTCTCTGTCGGCTCCTCTCCTCCTCCGTTTGCCTTTGTCATCCTGTCATCCCTCCCACCCCTTGATTCCTCCTCTTTGCTTTGCATCCTTCCAGGTGATCGATATATTGATAGGCGGTGCGAGGCAAGGTTATATCGCGGCTTCAATTTACATCTAATTAAACAATGATCGAGAAAGAAATGGATTTTGAATGGCATTTAATTAGATTTAGTCATGGTGCGGTGGTCAACAAACAAGTGGCTCAGCCCTCGCTGGTGAAAAGGTCAGAAGAAGTGGAGGAGAAGTGTGTGGGAGATAAAATCACACATTAATGCTCAAGTCTCTGTCAGAACTCTGGGCTGAAAGTTTTGGAAGAGGTCCTGACTTTTCAATCAGACCTGTCCAATCAATCTATTCTATCATTTAATCATGGGCACAGAGGCAGAGCAACCCATTTATCACTCAGGCCATGCTGATCTGTCCTGGTGGCCCCAACATGCATCAGCAAGAAGCAACACGTTCACCCTTACTTCCCCAAAATTAACTGCAAACACATTATTTAGGAAATATGACATATTTAAATGACAGCTCTATCCATAGCAGAGTCTCTGACTTCACCAAGATGGTTTTGTTTTTAACTTGACAGATTCAAGATGAGCCCTGACATTTATTGGTTGTTCAATTTTTTAAAAACATGTTTCATCGTTGCTGAATTAAATAAAATTAGCACTGACTTTTAACGTTTTATTTGCATAACACTGTTAAGATATGTTGTTGTTTTCCATTATATTTATATGAGTGAGTGAGTGCATGAACAGAGGAGGGGCCCAAAACAGAGCCCTGTGGAACCTCACACCTTTTGAAACCAAATAAAACTGCACAAATTATATATAAACCTGCTGAGACTCCATCTTCTCTTCTGCCATGTGATCTGGTCTCTCTGGGGTTTTTTTCTGCACAGTATACTTCAGCACTGACCCATGATGCCATCCTGGTGATAGCTGAGGCATTCAGGTACCTGCGGCGTCAACGTGTGGATGTCTCTCGCCGGGGCAGTGCTGGGGACTGTCTTGCCAATCCCGCTGTACCTTGGAGCCAAGGCATCGACATCGAGAGAGCTCTCAAAACGGTAGGGGGAGAGCAGGGGAGGGGAAAGGGAGGCGGAATGATAGAGAGGGGGAAGCTGATAACTAAAGAAAAGGCCAGAAGAAGTGAAGCAGAGATAGCGACTGAGAGTGTGATAAAGATGGAAATTGACAGAGAGAAGGGAAGAGAGCGCAGAGCTGTTCTCCTCCCTCTGCCTCCAGATATCTCTGCACGGAGCTCACTCAAATCCAGGCCCTCATTACCATAAAAGTACATCTTTTATTAGAGCGTATCCAGTTCATCATTTGATTAACAGACTCTGTGCACCACTCCAGTGGCTGCATGGACACAAGCACCTTAATAACAGAAAATGCAAAGTGATGACGTGTGCTACACATCCCCTGTGTCTCTCTCTGCCCCTCATGGCAGGTCCAAGTTCAGGGTATGACCGGGAACATCCAGTTTGACAACTACGGCCGCAGGACCAATTACACCATAGATGTTTATGAGATGAAAACAGGTGGGCCAAGGAAGGTAAGACAGAGCGGTGACCCCTGTCGGGTTCCATTTATCAAGTGTCAAATAAGACCTGATCATAAGGAAAGGTCCTGCCCTCGAGGTTTCGGCTCATGACTTGTCAAATGGAATCTGGCCGGAATGTAATTTCAAATGATTGATCATCTGTACTTGAATAAAACTCTCAAGATGGTGGCCACATGGTTAAGGTATGACAAACCCATGGTGTGAGCTCAGTGATTGTGCTCAAGTAGAATTCATTTCCCAACCTGACTCTGCCCATTATCAAAGGGCTTCTTCAGTCTGAGGGGACACTGCCTCTCCCCACCTCGACTCGGAAGCCGAGCAATGCCAAGAATTAAAAGCCCCACAAATCACGTACAGCCCGAGATCTGATCGCTAAAACTGTCCTATCAAAAGAATGATATAAGGCCTTTTCCGCGCCATGGGACAGTGCAGATATGATATTTGGTCCTCTTCTGACAGTAATTACCATTCAAATAACCAATTACTGCAAAGGCGATCCAAGAATTCCTCTGGCTTCGCTTCAAACTGGTAATTCCCAGCGGTGCATTCACGTTATAACCAGTACCAAATGATGATCTCTGGTTTTATTCCATAACCTCACTGGGTTCGAAGAGACAGCTGTGAATTTCTCGTTAGCTGGGTAAGTGTGGGCTCAGCCTGATATGACATGTGATTATGCCGCCTGCCTCCCAGGCCTCTAAAGCCTACACTTCAATTAGCATCACGCAGCCTTTACAGCCGTCCCCGCACAAAGAAGCAGAGGGGGAGGGAGCAGGGAGATGCATGGAGCAAGCGGGAGAAAGGAGGTCAGGGGGGAGAGAGTGAGGAAGGGAGGGAACATGAGACAAGCCAGGCAGCAGTTTGTCAGGACCTGGAGCCCCCAGTCACCTCGGTGACAGTTCGAGGATGAGGGATCTTAGCTGTGGCTGTCACCAGTGATGTATGGGCTGATCTCTGTCCCAGCTGCTCAGACTGGGATCAGGACTCTGCCTCTGGAGCAGCGCTTCATGACACAGCTTCCCACAGTGTTGCTCCCACGAGCAGCGCGACTCAAATATCGCTGTCGGTCAAGAGGCAGGAATAAACATCTGGACCTGTCTCTGGGTCTGGAGAGAAAGTGCTCTTATCAACAGCCACGACTGTAGCCGCAGCACGAGCCCAAGTCTGAGAAGTTTGCTGCTTTCTAGCGCCTCCACTCGGTGTTTCTGTTGTACACCTGTCTGGCCCCAAACATTTAAAGATCTGAGGCAAAAAAAAAAAAAAAAAAATGAGGGCCAGATGTGAGGAGGGAAATCCGAGCCAGCAACAGTTAAACTATTGGCAGCCGCAGATGCAACACGTTTCATCAAGAGCCAGAACAGCCATTATTTCAGATGGGCAAACAAACACTTGACATTGGTTTGACTTAAGCATCTGTACAGCAGAGTACAGAGTAACTGCAATGGCAGGGCTGTGCAGGAGAAACTGTAGAGCCACTGGGATATTATGCTAAATTATTAAACATGTATGCAGTACATAGGCCTGAATATCAATTATTTACTATAAAAAAACCTGGGAAGCTAGAGGTGGGAGGGATTGGAGTCGTCTGGCGTGTACTCATGCAGAGGAGTTGCAGCATATTCAAGCTGGTGCTGATAACAACAGACAGTGTATTTTCTAGATATCTATGATCGTGGATAAATGTAGTAATATAGTTACTGGGCCTCGTCCACCATTTTTGCGTTCTGCAGCTTTGCTGATGCGTCGGTCGAACTCTGGAAAATCACAGCGCTGTCCTCATGAAACCTGCCTCTTACCAGTTTCCAGTAATATCTCCACATGTCCCTGCTATGTGTGCTTTTACATCAGTGACGTCAGTGGCTCGGAGCGCAACACTAACTATTGTTTTCTCTTTGCAGATCGGATACTGGAACGAGTACACGCGATTTGTAAATATTATGGACCCGCAGGTCTCCAACGACTCCTCAGTGGAAAACCGAACCATTGTGGTCACTACTATTATGGTACACTTTCCACGCAGTTTTAAATGTTTCACATATTCTGCCACTCAAGGTCATGGTGTTGATTCCAACGAGTGATACATTCTGTCCTGGGCGGGTAGAACCACATCTTTTTTGTGTTGCTTTCCATCCACTCACTACACGTTGAAACAGTCGATCCGAAGCCGGGGGGAGTGTTTCAACTGTATCAGTGTGGGTGTCAAAGCATTTTGATTTTCCATACTTCAGTGGCCTGTCGTAGCAGTGACATCACAATAATGGTATACTGTATATGATAGTGGTTGACTCCATCAATTACAAAACAAAAAAAAAAAAAACGCATACGTAAGTAGACCTGTCTGTCCTCATCAAGTAAATGTTCAATGACACTTGGGATAGACCGGCCGAAGAATGACTACAGGACGATACTGCAATGGTTTCTCAAGCCGGGCAAAGCAAAATAAACAGTATTGGAGCAGGGATAAGAGGGGGTAGTGTTCTTCCCTTGTTATCGCCTCTCCAATCTATTTTGTATTGCTCCTCCATGTGTTCTGTGTTGAAGTATAACTTCCAGTCAGCGCTTCAGGAGAGGATCATTTCAGGGCTTTTTCCCCAGACCAAAATACAATAAAGAAACAAATATTTTACATTTATTTGCCTTTATAACTGTCTACACTCAACTAAACGTTCCAGGCTTATTGGATAGCGTCCATTGCGAGTGTATTTACTGACTGTATAATGGCATTATAATTACCTGCCGCAATACCTCACTCTCTGCAAGCGCATGATAAAGAAAAAATGTCTGGGAAATAATAAGGATCTCTGGCATTCGTCCACACTTAGATTCCATTTGTATTCCAACTCACAGGAGGGTGTCACTCCATCGCCAGAGAGGAAACGTTTAACATCTCTAGATGAGGAATCTAGTCGGGGGGTAAACACGTGTTAACTCGAGGGAAATGCTCAGCAGATCCAAAGTGAGGGAATACGTTCAGCACAGAACAAACAAACCATTGCGCTCCTACTTGCACTCTAATTGTGTGTGGCTGTAATGACAATGCCTGCTCTCCTGAGCAGTCCTATTGTTTGATAATGATGATGTGCTCGGTAAAGAGAAAAGACGAGCTGCACCAGCGTTTTGACAAGGAGAGGAAAGCTAGCACGCCGCTGCTCTCCTGAAATAATTATTTTATTCATGGAGGTTTCTATTCTTCATTTTTGTTTGCACTTTTTCTGGAAAGCAAATAATGGCTCATTCTGTTTTTAATTTCCCTTTTTTTTCTGGAATGAAACAGCCTTTAACTGCGCACTGGTGCAATGTGCTTGACTATGTTGAGATACTATGGGCACTCTCTGATCCCTCTCCTGTCACTGGCATTTACTTATGAAACCCATCCCCATTCCCATCCCCACCCGCCTCTGAGCTGACCCACACCTTGCCTACCAATGACTCCCAGCCCTGCTAAATCTCATTCCGGCCTCCTGTTTTCTCCCACACAAGTTGAAAAAAAAAAAAAAAAAAAAGGTTTTGCTTTCTCCCTGCCTCTAACCTTCCTTTATTGTGCCACCGAGCCCTTGGGCTTAGAAATCGGGTCGGGTGCATTGGGCTCGGTGTCTGCTGGCTGCCACTGCTTATTGACTGCAGGGTGACCTCACGCTGCTGTTATAAGTGCATACTTGTGCATTCGCAGGGCATCATCTTTGTATGCATGACTGCATGGATGTGGTTATAGCGGCTTATAATGTTGGAAATGTGTGTGTGTGTGTGTGTGTGTGTGCGTGCATGGGCATATGTGAGTGCACGTATGCATATTTCTGTATAACTGAATGTGTGCCATGGCATGGGCGTGAATAAACCAGCGTGTGTTTGAATCAACAGGAAGCTCCTTATGTGATGTACAAGAGAAATTATATGCAGCTGGAGGGGAATGACAGATATGAAGGCTACTGCGTCGATTTAGCATCTGAGATTGCCAAACATGTTGGAATTAAGTACAAACTGTCTATAGTAATGGATGGGAAGTACGGAGCCCGAGACCCCGAGACCAAGACGTGGAACGGGATGGTGGGTGAACTGGTCTATGGGGTGAGTACTGGGAGCCTCGATTTCACTGATTACATGACAGTTTGCAAGGAACTTCAACATGAGAGGAGATCTCATTTTTCTGTCTTAAGGTTATCACCAACTCGAACTCATCAGCTCTTGCCCAGTTCAAAGTCTGCTGCTGTCTGAGGAAGCTCAGCTGTGAGTGAATTTGTTGAAAGCAGCCTCAAGCATTGGGGGGAGTTGGTGATCATCTTGAGACGGAGAAAATGAAATCATTTCTCAGTGCTGTTCATTGCAATTAATCCTCCTTGTTTAGCCTAGAAAGCTCTCTCTCTCTCTCTCTCTCTCTTTCTCTCTCTTCCTCTGCCTTTCTCTCCCTCTCTCCCTCTGTATCACTCTCTCTCCTCCTCTCGCTCCTCTCTCTCTCTCTCTCCTCTCTCTTTCTGGTCGAAACAGAGGTAGGTACATGAAAACATTGAGTCCATATGGCAAACATACTGTAATCACTTTGATGAATGAAAGATTGTATGCCTTTGAAGTGATTGTGTAATTATGTCCGATGTTTGATGTGTATGATGAATATGCCACATTGTAAATTCACAGCTGAGAAAATCTGCTTCAGAATCAACAGCTAAATGGTGGCTTGCGGTTTGAAACAACAAGATCCATATGTGTTGCGCTCCATAAAGGTCGAACCTCGCACATTAGCAGAGGGTCATGCCGTGTTTTACATCTGACAGAGCTCTCGGGCTCTCGCAACACCTCGAACGCTCCAAAAATTATACCCTACCCCCCCCCACTCCTTCTCTCGCTTTTCTCCAAGGCCACAATACTTGAACAGGGGCCAATTGCAAAATGTATGAGGGTTAGGCTTCCTCATCTGTTCAATTTCCCAACTATCAGCCTGAGAGATTGCCTGGTTTGATGTGCTATCGCCACCAAATTATCTTTCAAATGGGAAAAGTCCACTCCTCACTGATGGAAGGTGAAAAAACATCCCAATCATGTCACTGTCAAGTCTTTCCTGGCCTGTAATTTTACAGCAGGTGGGCCGGGACTAATAGTTTTGTACATTTTGACCTTTTGACCAGTAAATTAATTTGATTTTAGTTGTCTTTTTAAAGGTTAGGCCCGAGGCGGCTCTTTATTGCTCGGTTTCCCTCGCCATTGATTGAGTGCTGCTTACGCCTGCACAAGGATTAAACGGTTATAGCCCTGCGCAGTGTTGTGTTGACAGCACAAAGAAAACAGTCCTGTTTATTGGGTCTATTTGTGTTGCTCCAAGTTTGACCTTGTAAGAAACGTTTTCTGCCTCAGTCCAATGTTTTCTCAATTTCTATATATATATTAAAAAAAAGACAATACAGCGCAATACAAAGCGCTGCCCTTCACAGAGCGCCTCCTTTTGAAGAGCAGCACTTATTTAATTAATCACACACACACACACACTAGCTGCAGTAACACTGTCTTATGTGATTAATTATTTTCTTTTCGCTTTTACAAAGAAACCCATTGTGAGTCTTAAAAAGGCAGCGCCACCTCCGTCCATGTGTTTTGATGGCATAATGCGATTGAAGCGGCGCAGCAAAGGAGGCAGATGAAGAGAAACAGCTTGAAAAAATAAAACAAATAAAGCAAGTGCCAGAATGAGCTGCGTGAGCGTAATCTTGAACTGAACAGCATGTGATGGAGTTCACACGGCCAGGGCCTGCCGTGCCTTTATTATTTCTCAAATGACAGCCGCTTATTGGATCGCTGAGGCAGACTTGCGTTGCTTTGCAGTTTTACTGTAATGACGTGGGTATTGATACAGTTTCATTACAAGATGTGGTGTGAAATTGAGTTTTAAGGAGCCGCACCACTGAAAAGTTTCTCCCCACTGTTTCTCCTCGGGTCCTGATTAAGGAGGCAGTTGGTCAAACATGACTCAAGCTCCCATCTGCCTTTGTGGATTTTTTCCAAGCTGTCTCTCTCAAAGTCTCGCAGGGCCCCTGGGAGCTTTTCCTCCATCTTACCTCATTTCAGTGAAAATAATTAATTTTCCTGTCAAACGTGTTAACTGTTATAACACTGCAAATGAAACTCGTCTCCTCCTGTGTATATGTTTTCCTTCCAGCTAGCGCTCAGTCATCACAGTTTGAACCAACTTTGTAAAATATGTGTGTGTGATGAAACGTTGTTTTTACTTCCCTCTCCAGCTCCAGACATTCACACACACACAAACATGTGAACTGACCCGTTTCTTCGTGCAGGTCGTAACTAATGCTCACTGTGCATGTCCCTGTTTCCAGAGAGCAGATATAGCTGTTGCACCTCTCACCATTACTCTGGTTCGAGAGGAGGTGATAGACTTTTCCAAGCCCTTTATGAGCTTGGGCATCTCCATTATGATAAAGAAGCCCCAAAAGTCCAAGCCTGGTGTTTTCTCCTTCCTGGACCCGCTGGCCTATGAGATCTGGATGTGTATAGTGTTTGCCTATATTGGGGTGAGCGTGGTCCTGTTCCTGGTCAGTCGGTTCAGTCCTTATGAGTGGAACCTGGAGGAACAGGACGAGACCAAAGACCCCCAGACTCCCCCCGACCCTCCCAATGACTTTGGCATCTTCAATTCCCTCTGGTTCTCACTGGGCGCCTTCATGCAGCAGGGCTGTGACATCTCCCCAAGGTGAGTTGCTTCCGGGGGACAGAATAGAAAAAGAGACAAGCTTAAGCTTAATCCTGCGAAATAACAGACAAACAAAGTGAAAACACAACGTCCTTGGCGGAGGTAACGAGACATTTCACCTGCGAGTGATGAGAAGACGAGCTGTTAATAAGCACAGTTTATTGCCTTCTTTCATCAGGTGTTCATTATTTGAAATTAGACTTATTGCAGTTTTATTGCAGCTATTATACTGTAAGAATAATTGAGTTCGTCACTTTGACTGCTGCAGTTGTCGTCAACAAAATGGCTCCATCAATACTCTCCTCAGGCTACGAGATGATCTCTGACCTCGAGTCTTTCAGAGCCAATTAAAAACTTGGATTAGACCACATTTAAATGACTGCCGCCATTTTCCTCGGCAGTTTATTGTTTTGCATTGCTGACACAGAGCAGGGAAATTCTGATGACCGATGCAGTTGGGTACAATTGAACACAACCAGTAAATTGTAGTGGTTTAAGAGGCTCAACATGTAACCGTGTTTCCCTGTCATCGTCCTCTCTCTTGCAGGTCTCTGTCGGGCCGTATCGTCGGTGGTGTGTGGTGGTTCTTCACCCTCATCATCATCTCCTCTTACACAGCCAACCTGGCTGCCTTCTTAACAGTGGAGAGGATGGTCTCTCCCATAGAGAGTGCAGAGGATCTGGCCAAGCAGACAGAGATAGCCTATGGCACTCTAGACTCAGGCTCCACAAAAGAGTTCTTTAGGGTGAGTAGTGCATAAACATACTGTTTCACACACACACACACACACTAATCAAATGCTCCCAGCTTAAATGCCAAATCATGCAGACCTTAACATTTTGTGTAACACACTCAATAAACTTGCAGCTCTCTCATTGTGTAGCTTCAGTGCAGCGCTCCTGACCTGCACTAGATTGTTCCAAATGAGGCATGTTGACAGAGAAGCCGATCTTGAACTCTTGCGACATGAATATGAAATTGATGCAGCACTGCTGCAGTGTGCAACCTTGAGGCACCGGGGCTGTCAGCAGAAAGTGTGATAACAACGTAGAAGACTCAGAGGTGATAAAAACAGGAGGCTAATCAAAGCACTCAAACTCAGAAGGGTCAGCTCATGAAATATAATTAGCTGGCCAGCCAGAGCTGGTAAATTGGACCTGATGAAGAGGAGTCCTGCAGGTCAAACCGAGCAGTCTGAAAGATGGTTCAGAAGGAATAACCAATGTGTCCGTCGGCATGAGGGACTAGCCTGACAATTTAGCCATAAATGAAGTAAAATCTGAAGAGAAAGTGCATTAGTCCCTCGAAAAGCAGCCGCATGCAGGAGTCGAGCAGCGCTGCATATCTTAAAGGCTAATCAACCTGCTGCTGTGAAATCCATAGATGTCAGTCCAGTCCAGAGCAGTAAGTTGAATAGTAATTAATGGAAGCGGCTCTCAGCCTGTGATGACGAAAAAGCAATATGACAGTCTTTTATCTTCCACTCCCTCATTACTCATCAGCGGGAGAGAAACAATTCATATGTTTCCCAGCTGCAGCCTGTTGGCACAGAGAGCAATTCATTTGTGTTACCCGGGGTTGAATCGCTCGGCACAACAAAATGCAAAATCAAATCCACGATTCTTTTTGTTTTTTTATTCCTACACAGAGAAGAAGGTTTGTGTTTTAAAAAATGCATTTGTTTAAAGTCTGTCGTCTCCTGGGAACTGACTGTGATTCTCTGAGAGGATCGTACATTGATGGAAGCCCGGCATTTGACATGTGTGACAGCAACACTCGATTCTCCATAGAAACACCTGTCACCCCCTCTCACAGCTCTATACACAGCAAGTGTCTTTGTGTCGCAGACATGATGGATGTCGATTACACATCAGGTTTCCAGCCGGACACTGGAGCCACACAGAGGTCTGCCGGTCAAACATGTGAGAGACGGCGGCTGTGTTCTTTATAATGAGTGTCCTACATACATCCCTTTTAACAAGTCCTCAAATAGGAAGTGTCATGCGTGAACTGCTATTCCCAGGGATTTTTAATTAAAGCTGGTGAGGGCTGACAAGGAAGAAAACTGATTAATAAGAGTTCAAGTTCTATCCCAGATCTGTTTTTTAGGAAATGCATTCAGGCTTAATTAGACCCATACGGCATCAGCCAGCTGGAACTCCTAAATCAAGTCCAACGTTTCGAACAAGACATATGTCATCATCTCTGACACCGCTGCTGAATTTTTGATGATCTCACCTGGATAATTCTGGAAAGCGACCTGACGAGGGCACAAATATGTTGCATGTTTAAAAATGTGCATGTTTTATTTAAAATCACCATAATGAGCTTCAAAACAATCAAATCCAGTTTTTCTGTTTTCAAATCAGAATCATCCGTCCCATTGTCCTCAGTTGTTGTTGTTTTTTTTTTGTTCTTTTTTTCTGGCTTGTAGTGTATAGCTTATTACCTGACTGTGGCTGTTTTCACATCACGTCTTTACTTGTTTTTCCATTTCGGGGATGGGAATGAGAAGAAGCTGTAGAGGAATTTTCAAAGACAGTGGCGTTGATTGCCCGTAAAGGCCCTGATTCGGCTGCTCGCAACCAACTAGGACAGCTGGCCTGGGAGCCGGTCGACAAGCCCAGCAGCAGCCTGAATGGCTGTAGGCGCTTGGCAGTGCGGCGCTACCTGCTCTTGGCTGCTCTTCCCCAGACTACCCTGCTTGTTTTGGGCACCCTCTCCTCCGCTGTCTCCAGCCTGTCTGTTGCTTCACCTAGAGACAATGTGAGATAGCTTCAAGCTTTGTGCTGCTCTTCCCCTTGACGGAGCAGCTGCCATGCGCCACTGTGATTTGTTTCATCACATTAATACCTGTCACGGATCTTTTAAAGCAGTCAGTTGAATATTTGTGTTTTGGATGATTAGAAAATGATGAGTTGTACCAGCAAGTCCATGTTTATCCTCTTGATGAGGTTTTATTCCATCAAAAGGCTTGGCACAGTTGCGACTTGAAATTTACATTGAAGGAGACGCCGGATCGGAATAATGGCTGAGATGATAAAATGGGCTGATGTGGCTGTTTAATTACGTGTAAAGACTGGGTCGAGACCATCAAAGACAGCCACACTGCTGTCCCTTTATGCAGCTCATTTAACAGCGCAACAATGAAAGAATGATAATTGCACAGAGAAATGACACTGCAGTATTGTTTTCTGTTCCCCTCAAAAAGATTAGCCATCTCTCCAAGCCTGAGCAGCAAACATCATGCATCTTACTGATCTGCAGGTGTGGAGGAGATGGGAACAACAGCTTGGGTGCAGTCACCAATGCATTTTACTATGCATGAAAATCAATTTCACGTCTCAGCTCTTGCAGCAGCGACACTATAGCTCCTGCGTGGTCCGACACAATGTTTAATAAGTAGCTGTATTATGCAGAGCAGGCCTGCGTTTAGCCAGGGTTGCATGAAGAGGAGCCAGTGAGGATATTTATGCAAGAAATCCTTGTAGGTCGCCGCTGCAATCATATACAGCTCCGTGTAGCGCAACTCCCCGAGCTCTTGTCATTTTATGTTTCAGCACAGTGCTGAGTGAAGGGGAGGCTCCCATAAAGATTAGAGCCTGTTTGCATAAAAGAGAAAGCTGACAAAAGTGATGACAGACTTGTGTGAGATACGCGTAACCTCTGAGGGAAAGTGCTGTCCTCAGTGGGCCCCGTCGAACTTCAGATGAGCGGCAACAGCAGCTATTGGAGTCCAGCAACAAGCATCAAAGACGAGCAATTGGTATTCAGGGCACGGCGTGTGGCACTTCAATGACAAAGTACACCCACAGAGCTTCAACTTTCATTTGTGCATACTTGAGATACAGGTAGTCCTGGCAAACAGGATATTGGGGGAAAGTGGTGATGTCCACAAACAGAATGGAAGGGAAGTAAAGTTGAAGGAAGTGCAGTGGTGGGTGTTTGGAGATGGCATTTAGATACACAAGCAGTGGAGCGTGTGTGCGAGAGGCCATAATGAAAGCAGCCCGAGACGCTGCAGCGAGAATAAACAACAGGCTGCGGTTCGAAGGGCAGTGGGCAGAGGTCTGGAAATGCTGCGTAACTCGGAATCAATACAGATTAAGTGGTTATTTAGAATGGAGAGGGCAATTTCTTTGACTTTGCACTTTAATCACTTGTGCCTTCCCAGACATTTTAATGACACTGTTTAATTCTAGAACAGCAAAGTCCCCAAACGATAGATTTACTAAAACACAGGCCAAATCCATTCTGTCCATCTCCCTCTGTCCACGCAGCATCCCACACCCACACAGATTCAAACATACATGTTTCATCTCATGACTGTATGTGTGCCAGAGCTTCTCTGTGAGTTAACCGTGGACCCTGGGAGGAATTCAGCCATCCAACAAAATACTTGTCCTGCTTGACCTGACAACGGCTAAATGCCTCTCTGCTGCACGTGCACGTGCTTGATTACATGCCCGTGTTATCTTTGCTGCTGCTTTGTGCTGCCCCAAGAAAATCAGCTGCTACAGGTTTAAGAATTAAAAACATGAACTCCTGAACCTGGCTATAAGCAAAGCTTCATCTGTATCTGTCTGCATGGCGTGCATGTCTATTCTCTATGTGGCGCGGTGCTGCTTCATCTTCCGACTTTCTCCCTACAAGAATAATGAGCAGCCTCCACTTTTCCTCTGGCTTTCCCCTAACCTTGTCTTGCTGGAGGCAAGTCCTGTTCTCTTCATACCTCACCTCGGGTCACCAGGCTGGAATCAGAGACCTGAGTTTGTTTTTATGGCTGTTAGAAGAGAGTGGGGAACTGCTTCAGACAGATTTGTAGGAGGAACACCTACACAGATGATGTAACTGTGTCGCTTTAGTAGGAGGGCTGGCTGAGATCAACTGTGAGGGTACTTTGTTATGAGTGCAGCAACGTGGTGATTGCTTTAGTATAATGTGGAGACACAAAGAGGACGAGAGTTACGCAATTTGCAATATAGGCTGGTGTTTCCCTTTACATTAACAGTCGCCATTAAATCCCTGTTAATCGTCTGCAAGGTCATTCAGAGCACAGCCGTATTTCCACACATGGCCATTCCGTGGTGTGAGGGAGCGCCACATGTATAAAGCCGTATTTAGGGCAGTATATAATTGCTCAGCAGGTTGTCTTTTCATTGATGATGGACTTCTACAGTCATTATTCCCTAATTGAATTTTAAATGACCACTGTAGACCGGAACGTGAGTGATTCGGTTTTAAAGGAGATGAGAGTCGAGTACATTATGCTATGGAAGTGTGTATGTACTCGTTTTTATGGCCTCTTTGGGACCTTTTCCTGCATATAAACTGACCTCGTCAGGACCAGCTGTCTTTATTGGGCCCAGTCCTAATGAGGGAAATCCTTTGAGCTTCTTTGTTAAGCTTATAACTGGTTATGAATTGGTTATCGAAGATGCAAACATACAAAGTCCTATTAAGGATAGCTGCTGCTGTGCATGTGTGTAGAAAGTCAAATGTTTCTCTCTCTCCATATGAATCTGCTTCAAGCTTCCCGCTGGTGCCTTTAGTTGCAGCAGAATCGTTCCCTATTTAGGTTTTCCCCCCCATTTTGTCCCAGCTCTGATGTTGATCAATTGACTTCATAAAGCTCTGAGGCAGCACACTCTGTCATCAGTAATCAATGCCCAGATCCATTCTCCTCTCTTCATTTGAGGAGGCGTCCACATGGTTCCCGCTGCCGCGCTTCAGGCCTTTGGGGGGATCGTCCTCCAAAACGAGTGTCCTTTCCACCATGAACAAGATTATAAACAATAACATCACATCTATCTCTAATTGTTGCCCCCCCCCCTCCCCATACACCCCCAGTCTGCTGTATTAGCATTAGAATAGAACGGCCGATGCAAGGCTTTTTCATCTGAGCGGGGAACATTCATCATGGAGACTTTTTAATTTGTGTTATGTTGCTGTCACATCTCATCGTCACCCGTGGCCTGATGCTCTATGACAGATGCCTCCAAACAAATTGTATATGATTACATGCCAGTGAGGCACTTTCATTGGGTCAAGGTTAATGCTTTTGTTTATTAATAGAAAAGCAAAAGTGGATGGATATGCTTTTGCCTGCTCTTATTAAGGAGGCTTTTACCAATTCCAGACTGTGATGACTCAATTTACTGATAAGTGTGTTTGGATTTTTATGGAACGGAGTTCAGTGTGCGTTGAAATATCTTTTATCTTGTCCTTCAAGTGAAGCCTTAATACTCTTTTCCATATTCCCTAATTGACTCTATGACCTGTTAACAAGCACAATAACCTAAAGCTATTTCCATTGCTGTGCTTATTATCGTTATTAGGCTTGTCTAGCTTATAAATTGATGCATTGCAGTAACATTGCAGTTTTCCAGAGGCAACAGCTGCTCATTGGTTGTTTTTACCCAAAATCCAAAGACAGAAAATGAGTAACTCAGCAACCGTCAGCCACGATACCTAGCCAATCAGCTAGCCTGACTAAAAAACAGCTCACATTCGATTTTTAGTTTTTATATTAAATTCCAATAGACTAGCTGTTTTATGCTAAGCTAATGGTATTATATGATGATGATTAATCACACATTATAGCTGCTGAACAAAACATAAGCCTCGTCATTAAAAGCAGCTCAAATCCTTGCTGTGCCGGGCTGCAAGCATGACTAAGGTAGACTCTTAGCCAGTTTTGTTGCTTGACAAATGATTTAAACATTGAAGCTGAAACAAACAATAATTTCTGCACTACATGACATGTGCTGCATATGACAATTTTAAAAAGCGACAGGGACGCATTTGGGACAGATGTTGGTCTATCGACAGCTCGTCCATATTCCATTTCCAAACCCTTTGGCTGCAGTCGATTTTTTTGATGCCGCCAGTACTTGAAACCCATCCAGCCACTTCGTCTTTCTCTGGCCTTCATTAAAAGAAAGTGTCATTTTTTAATGTAGGATCCAGTTTTCAGTAGCCACAGTGCCACTCTGGAGCTGGCTCACTGCTGTTTGGACCAGGATCTGTTCAAAGTATGAAATGCCTATGCCAAAATAAGTCCAGCGGCAGTGAATAATTTAATTGATGCTTATTATAGATAGAGCTCGAGTCCTCCAGAATTTACAGGCTTGCTAAGCCTGACCCCAGGCGCTGGGGAAATGCTCATCTGTGTCACTTTGTGATGGGTTGCCTGTCTGTGAAACCCGCTGTCTTCTACACTTCTATTGCTTCTCCTGCTCACTGCCTCTGAGTCACAGTGGAGATTGTACATTAATGGCTGCATTGCTGAATGACTGTAATAGCATCTAAAGCCAAATTAAGACCATAAACCAGGGCTCTAATTCACTGAGGCTGACATTTCAACAAACTGTTCCAAACTTCTGCAAGTCTCCATGTAAATGATCATTACCTGCAATTCACAGTCTCCAAATTTTAATTATTTGAATTTTTCTGCATAATCAAGCACACAAATGTCAGTTTTTCCACTAAAACCCAATTTGCATGACATTACTTGCAGTAGCGGTGATGTGTGATCCCCATTCTCACTCAGTGAATTGGAGCTGCAAGCTGCATCGTAGGGCCTAATATTTAAACAGTGCATTCATGCTGATGGAGAAAAATGGATTTTGTAAATTCTTGTACTTCATGATCCTGGAAAAAAAATTCACCTGCCGTATTTTGTGGAAGTATTTAAAGATATCGCACCACTGCTTTCCACGATGTCTATAAATACTTCATGATGCCATTTTTAATGATGGGATCATTAAGCACAACAATCTTGCAACCTCTATTATGACGAATAACTGCACTCGTGTTTCTAAACTACTTCTCTTCTCTTGTTCTTCTCCGCACAGCGATCCAAAATAGCAGTGTATGAGAAGATGTGGTCATACATGAAATCTGCTGAGCCCTCAGTGTTTGTTAAGACCACGCCCGATGGCGTGGCCCGGGTACGAAAGTCAAAGGGCAAGTTCGCCTTTCTCCTCGAGTCCACCATGAATGAGTACATCGAGCAGCGGAAGCCATGCGACACCATGAAAGTGGGCGGGAACCTCGACTCAAAAGGCTACGGTGTGGCGACGCCCAAAGGCTCAGCATTAAGGTGGGTGGAATAATATAACAATATCATCAATGTTGTTATAGTATTCCACCTACCCTGATGTCCCCATGTTTTCATTCTCTTCCTCTTCTTTTTTTGTGGACCTAGAGGTAACAGTAGAATGCTTTTAAATTTCACTTGGATGCAGAGGTGATATAATGATAAATAACATTTTTTCAATGTTTTTATACATGTGATTAAGAGTTTCTCTTTTACCATAGAGCAATCAAATCCAGACGTTAAGGCTAACGCTAACAGTCACTCCATATTTGTGTCTCTCTTATTGTTGCTTTTCTCTCTCCTTCGATCTCTCCTTCTGTCCCGTGTGCTGTCCTACCTGACTGTTGTGTTGTCACTTTTAATTTAACAGTTCAATGGTTTTTCAATTTAGCTTTTAAAAGCTGCGCTGTCACTTGTGACGAATGTTAATTGCATGATGTTTGTTGTCGTTACTTTCTTCTCAATGACAAGTGTCCCCATCCCGCACACTTCAGTTCTAAACTACGTAACCCTTCATGCCACCTTTTCCAAGACTTAACACTGTCTTTACCTTATCTGAGCCTCTCTTATCTCTCCATATTCCTGAAATTCTTAAGCAATTTGTCCTTTTCCCAGACCATTCTGATTAACAGATAGTACTCTGTGCATTAAGCTCCTGCTTTGACAGTGGTAGTCTCTCTACCATTACCTATCATTATTATGCTTCAATTATTACTTTGCATTAGATTTCTCACGGACCTGTGCATTTTCTTACAAGTTATGTTTTATCGTTTCAAGAAATGCTGTTAACCTGGCAGTTTTAAAACTGAATGAGCAAGGCCTCTTGGACAAATTGAAAAACAAATGGTGGTACGACAAGGGAGAGTGCGGCAGCGGGGGAGGTGACTCCAAGGTCAGCCTCGATGTCACCACAATCGGGTACCATAGTGCAGAGTAATCGGCAAGGCTGTTACGACAACCCAACCATAACCAAACCAACTGTCCATCTTAACTGACCTGCTGCTGCCCAAAGGCAGATTCCAAATTAACTGATCGTCCGACCAGATGGTTTAACAGCTCAGATCGAACTAAGGAGCCCTTGCTTAGCCAACAGAAAATATTCCTTGTGGTTATTTAAAAACAAACTGCAGATAAGCCCCAATATAGGAGTTTTCTTAGCGTTTGACGACAGTAACGGTAACATGGCTGCCCTCCAGTTTGGAAAGGTTGAGCCTCGTTCATCCATCCTTCCAAACCTGGAGGGCAGATCGCCTCGTTGTCAAGGAAGCTTAGTAACTTGGAGATAGTATTCAGGAAAGTCACACATACAACGCGAGATAGTTTGCCAAGCAATGTGTTACAAAGGCCGCAACCTCCAGCGTTCTGTCACGAAGGTGGACGTTTGCTAATCCTGTAATAGATGGCTTTGCAGTACATCCACTGCTTCACATCCATGACACTGACCCAGAGCCCATGAGCGCTAAAGCCAACACGACCGGAAAAAAAAAAAAAACCTCTCTAAATGGCTGCTTAGCTGAGGCCGACAGGGAAGCAAGGGGAACAGCGGCGTCTTGAGGGGAATAAGCATTGCAGGCAAACGTGAGAATTCTAATTAAATAGCAGACTTGTATATTATTTTTAGTGGTTTATCTGATAAACCACCTGTGGTATGACTCTGCTCCATGCTGCCCCTACCCCAACCCATTAGTGACCTCGCTGTGACCCCTCCAACCATCAGATCTCTCCCTCCTCTTCTGTGGTTAGGTTGTGAATGATTTTTCTATTATGGGCACTTAATGGAGTGTGAAATCCACACTCACCCGTGACAAGTTAGTATAACAATACCGAGGTTATGTGCCGTTTAGCACCGCACAATCTTTTGCTAAATTGCATATAAGGCTGTGGCATTATATTCTCTGTAATTCAGGTCAATTGACAAATGATGCAGTCAGCCCACATGTAATGATATAGGTCAAATAATTGGCGAAATTACACACAAGCCTCAAGTTCCCTTGGACTTGAGGTGGTATAATTATACCCTCAGTGTAATTTGTCATGGATTTGTCAAGGCCACGGTGAACAGTTAAGCTTAGTGGTAAAATGATGTCACCACAAGTGCCTGTGGTTCCTTTTTTAAAAGGAATTTTAAATGTCATCTTTGCCGATGTTTGCATCGCTAACATTGCTATGTTCCGTAGCGCTCGGGAGGCCTCCCTGTGCTACTGCGAGCATGCTCAGGAGCTCTTTGAAAGTATCTGTCTCTTGTGCTGTCATCCATCTTTGTCATGCACAGGTACGTACCGTCCTGTCTGTTTCCTGGCTTGTTGTAGCTCTCCAGGACTCAGCGGAAAGGCCTGATTAGGTGGAATAAAGCGGCCTGGAGCGCTTTTGTTCCAAACAGTACATTGCTTGGCCCCATCCTGCTCACAGCTCTGTGTTCCAACAGACACCAGGGGATGCACATAGACCTGCACGCACACACACAGCTCTCTCATGCCTCCAGGCACAACAGAGTGTAGCCTAGATTGAGTTTCAGACACAGAGCATGTTACAGGGTAATTGCATTGTTAATCAATGTCTCTCTGAGCCAAGACAATGGTCTGGTCTTCACAGTCCGTTTCTCCAGATTGGCTATGAGGGATATACAGTGGAGTAATCTTCTCTCAGTGCATTATGCATTGCTTGGATCCCCGAGGGGGACATCGTTTCCTCTGAGAAGTCAGGTCACTCATTTATCGACGCACTATTTCTCTTTGCGTTCAATTTTCCTTTCCGCAGAGCGATTGACTGCAAATGATGATTTGTTATGACTACAACGTGTGATCTTTAGCTTTGTAATTGCTTTTTTTTTTTTCCTCGAGTGATTCTCACTCTGTAGAATATACTATATGCTGAATATGGAGGTGATGATGTAGCTTTTAAAGAAATCAAATGGCAAGAAACAGCTGCGTCAGATGGTAGATTATGCTGCCACTGGCAAATACGAGATTATTATTCTACAGATACTTCTGAGTTTAGTCCTGCAGCCCTGTGCAGTTTGCTAGAGACACATCTGACACTAATCTGGTGTAATTTGGAGATAAAAGTTTCTAAGCGCTATGTTGGAATAGGACACATAAGAATTAAATAGGCTTTCACTTTGGGCATTTAAGGAACTGGTTGTGAGTTCCCTCATAAACGTATTGTTTTCATTGTAGCAACAAAAGTATATACTAGTGCAGTATTTTTCTGATTTAGAGTCAATAGAATGAGAGGGTCTGTCAGACTGCTTTTCTGTTTGTTAAGTCAAAGCTCCTGTTGGACTGAATTTGTTAAACCTTGCTCAGAAAGCCCCTGTGATCCACCACTCGGCCCAAACCTGATGGTTTTGGTTATTCAAAGATCTGCAGATCGTACTCTTCAGTACCTGCTCGTCGCCCTGCTAACAGCGTCTGCCGATTACTCAAAGCGATACGGGCAGGCCCTGGCTTTAGAATAGGGGTTATAGAGGTAATAGGTAGAATGCCTGCTCTCTGTGATGTTGACACAGCCAGGGGTCCTGCTTTATCGCTTTGTTAAGTATGTAGTAGTTTAAAGTTGAATAACATAAAATAACATAATATAATGTTATTTATGTTATTTCCCACGTGAAGAACTCCTGTAAACCTTGCAGTATTGAAACTCAGTGAACAAGGCATCTTAGACAAGCTGAAAAACAAATGGTGGTACGATAAGGGTGAATGTGGAACCAAGGACTCTGGAAGTAAGGTCAGTCGCTGCAGGTCTTTTGTACTGATTCCAAATTGCATTTTGACGTACTGTTCATATGCAAGACAAAACTTCTCTAACATCTATAGAATACATTTTAATTTGCTACACATATTTTTTTCTTTTCTTTTTTTGATTTTCTGCCACCAACTGTAACCCGGTTAGTGGCGTTGACACTCGGCACTGCTTCCCCTGAATTCATTTTTTTTTCTTTTTGATGCAATATAAAATTTTAGAAGCTGTTTTTTTTTTTTTTTTTTTTTTTTTTGGTGAAAACTGTAATGATAACGCTTAGGGGGGAATTTTCTAAGGTGCCGTGCAGATACACAATTTCAACTGAATCACAGCAGTCAGTAGTTGTTGATAAATGCTATTTTTTTTTTGCTCATTTTCACTCTTGACATTCATGAAACTCTGACCATTATGCTGCTGTTTCTATTTACCAAACTGTTAATGAAAATTTGATTTATTTGTGTCGTTACTAGTTTGCATTGAGATGTGTCTATTAGATTCTTTGGCCCCCTGCGGTGCGACCGGAAAGCGGAGCCTCTCGTTGTGATGACTTACTGGAATTCAGCTTCTTTAAAGCAGCGGGGGCCCCATAGGTGTCCCCCGGATGTTGTGGCTGCTGGGAGTTGCAGTTAGAGGCTCGGTTTGCACATCACAGGAAGTCGAGGAATGTAATAAACCCACCATTTAACCCTCTGAGATACAGGCGAAGCCTCAGATTGCAGGGCAGGGTTGCTAGGTAGCTTTGTGACACCTCCACGCTCATAGGGTTAAACTGCAAATAGTAAAACTCTAATGAACAAATTTTTAATGAATATGTTTGGTAGGTAAGCAGCAGCAAAATGGTTCGATCTTTAGTGTTTTTTTTTTTTTTTTTAACTTCAATGGAGCTATCATTCATCTCTTTTGAATTTGACTGTACTGTATGACAATGTTGCCATGAGAGTTATACGTACATGTCTCTAAGATAGGGATTTTCAGAGCTGTCGACCTGTGCGATACTGACCAGCTTCCTTACATGGTCAAGAGCAGAAGCCATTTGACAAAGCATTAGCGCAGGGAAGCGTGAGCTCTACATTCACCAGCAGACAGACAGACTGAGCATTAAGTGTTGGCTTCTTTCTCCTCAGCGGAGAATGGTTTGACTATGGCCGTCTGAAGTTCCTCACAACTTTGTGACAACCATAGGAAAATCAGTTCAGTTCTAAATTATAGCCTTAGCACCTGATTGCAGTTTAAATTTGATGTCGCTTGTAGCTGTTAGTAGCCCCTTCAGGATGTAGCGTCAGTGAGCTAGGGGGCCATGATTCAGCAAGGCAGTTCTACTGTTGAAAGTCAAGTCTATGTCAGGCTCAGTGTGAAGGATACAGGCTGCATCTTTGTTCTGCTGCCCTCGCTCCACTGCAAAACTCTTAACTATGTCATTCACTTTCCCCCAGGACAAGACAAGTGCTCTCAGTCTAAGCAATGTGGCTGGTGTCTTCTATATTCTGGTCGGAGGGCTGGG
Organism: Pseudorhombus dupliciocellatus; assembly: GCA_016785235.1. NCBI lineage: Eukaryota > Metazoa > Chordata > Actinopteri > Pleuronectiformes > Paralichthyidae > Pseudorhombus > Pseudorhombus dupliciocellatus. The sequence goes on along the minus strand of JAFBJW010000129.1, from coordinate 635,536 downwards.
GCTGGCCATGATGGTGGCTCTGATAGAGTTCTGTTATAAATCACGGCAAGAAACCAAACGGCTGAAATTGGCCAAGAATGCCCAGAATTTTAAGCCGGCTCCCCCGACCAACACCCAGAACTTTGCCACATACAGAGAAGGCTACAACGTGTACGGAACCGAGAGCGTTAAGATCTAGAGGTACGTGGCCGCTCCCCGCTGTCCTCAGACTCCGCCGTGCACATCTGTGTGAGATGAATCATTTAGCTCTCCAGTCAAATCTGCGAGGGTGAATAATTCATGTGTGTGTGTTGCTGCTGCTTGTGAAATTGTTTATGGTTGTCATGTTGAACTCAACAGAACACACGTGTCTGCCCCAACACAAGACACGCTCTTGCCTTGTAACACATGTGGGTAATGCCTCGGGCTGTGTACAGTATATGAGGGCGAGAACTCAGATTCCTGCACCGCTGGTTTTTCTGCAGCGTCAGCAAACTGCAAGACACAGTTATTTATTTCAATGGAAATAATTATGGGAAATGGAATCTTGACCGTGTATTAAAGCCTCACCACGTGACTTTTACTGAGCAACAGCGCCCTCTGCAGCCACGGGCGGTGATTGATTCCCTTGGGCTCCACGTACGAGTGATTAAATGGTTTTCAAGTCGAGGAAACACAAAGACTGTCAATCTGCTGACTGGAGCTGTCCCTGCGTAGTCCACCTCTATGAACGGCAAAACAAATGGATGGTGGTTATTACCCACAATTCTTGGCTTCCTCATCCAGAGGTGCTGCGGCTGTATCAAATCCACCAAACTGTGTTTACAGTCGTTGGTATTTTAAAAGTCTCCCGGCTGAATATCACAGATACACTCTGTTTTTTTTCCAATGTTCTTTCAACTGATCTGTAGATCAGGATTACTCTTGAACTCTGAGCAGTTGGAGCTATGACTATCAGTTGGTTATGGATGGATTCCTCAAAGGAGGTTATACTCAATCACCAAAGTTACACAGAGCAACAACAGACGCTCGTTCTGGATGAGGAGTGGGAATTAAAGTCAGTGCAACAGAAATCACACAGCATTCAAAAGACGAAGAAAAAAAAAAAACTTTAAGCGCTTCAATCACTTTTGTTTTGGCCACTGGGGACAGTGTAGCAAGACAAACGATACAGAAACTTTAAAGTAGTTCCTTTGAAACTATATTTACCACTTAAAAGTCAGCTCAGGGGAAAATTCACAACATAGCTCTGAACACCAATTTCAAATAAGTATATACCCTCACTAGTGCGTCATTACAAAAAAATGGTCGCCCCATGTTTGACTGGATTGATTTTGTGTGTGTGTGTCTTGTTAAACACTGTGATGTGTCTGTTTAGAGAAAGTGCAGCTGTAGAACAGAGCAACCGAGATTAAAGGCCCTGAAACGCATCAGCGTCGAACACACTGATGAAGTTTGTGTTATTTACTGTGCAAGAGTGACTGTTGTGTTATTGTTCCTGCCCGTGCTCTTCTCACTGTATTGAAGTGGGCATGACTCAGCTGAAAAAGGTCGTGTCACGTACATCCAATCCAGAGCGTGCAACAGACAGAATTCCTGTCTCCACTGGTGATCGCTGGGTTTCAGTAACCGTACCACGTTGTTAGTGTTGATGCTTAAATTAAGTGAATTCCCTACATACACTTGCTCACTTACTAATCGAAACTGACCTAAATTAAAACTCCAAAAGAAACAGGCTCATCAAATAGTCAAAGTCCTGATGACTTAGATTAGCTTCGGTGTTCAGTTTCTAATAAATTACAAGTTGGGATGTTTTCCAAATTAATTTTGATGGTGTTAATCTGATGAAGTCCAGATTTGAAACCATTGCTTCAGGGGCTTTATAAAAACTGCCGAATATGCATGTGCTCAACTCATCTCTGAGGAGTGTTTCCCTGACTGTGACGCCAGCCTCACCACTTCCCACGTTTGCCTCTGCTCTGTGTCGACAACAGGTTTAGGAAACATTGCCCCACCCAGCTGTGACTGAACACCCGCGGTAAACTAAGACCTGGATTGCGGAGGGGTTTTGAGCTCCAAGCCAAATGCTCCTGCGCGTACGACGGCACGATAATCTGCAATGACGACACGACTGGACTGGTCACGTGAAGAGCCCATGTGGTTCCCCTCCTCTCAGTGCCTTATGAAACTCCGAGTCCAATCAATGCAACTCATTCACAATGATATTTGCTTTTTTGCTTGAAACTCATATAAAACAAGAACAACGGTGATGAAAAATAAATACTATATATATATCTATATATGTGGATATATATAGATACATATACATACAATACATTAAGACATTTTACAGTGAATGAGAGAACTAAAGCCATCATTTGCAACCCTAAGCACATTTCGAAGTGCCAGACAGACGACAAATCTTGTACGACTAGTGTCTAATTGGTTTCTTGTAGTTACGATCCGAATACTCCTCATCATTCTGCCGCCAGATTTTCACTGGTCATACGTGTTCCGATAAGTTTCTGAGATCTGCTCAGTGCACTGTAAGCCACTGGTTACCAGACAATAGCTTTTATACTGCTGTATTAGTCACTGACGGTGACGCCGTACCTGTGTTGATAGCGACAGATTGATCCTTAGCGAGTGAAAACGCCATTCAGCCCGGAACAACGAGGAGCGTGTTGTTTGTACTCTAAACTCTGGTGCTGCTGCCACTGTCTTCTGAACGTTTTTGACGGGACTCACGAAGATGAGAAGATGCTCTGGTTCGGCTCTGACGCACCACGGAACCAGGTCATGATTCGCACTTCCAATACTGCCAAGAGTGTGTTTTGTATGACAAAAAAAATGTACAAAGAAAAGTATTCATGCTCGGTTATATAGGGGGAGAAAAAAAAAATGAGTTTAATCCACAGTTTGTAAAATATCAGCGCAGCACTGACTCACTTAAGGTTTGCTGCTCAGAACAGTCTTTCCCTAAAGTCATTCAAAGTCTTCTGTACATGAAAGTAAAACCAAACAAAAACGGTAATTCAACTGTAGATTCAACTGCAATCCAATGAAAGGATAACAGTCATGGCTTTTAAACTGTAGTATTTTTGGATTACCTTACCGTCTTTTCTTCGCACATTTTTACGATAAGCTGTGGTTTGCTTTTGAATTTGATTTCCTTTCATGAGCATTACAAGTGTTTGGTGACTTCACTTAGTAAAATGAAAAATATATGACTCCAAGGGAAAATAGATTTATACAAGGTTGTACCAGGGAGCGTCCTGAAGCTTAGCACATTTCCCTATTGCTGTAATGATTTCCTCTCTCTCTGAAAAAGACTGTGACTCCATGAGGTTTTAGGAAGTTACTTACGTAATCGACGTGAAACTATGGGCAGATAGTTTTATACGAAAAGAAGAAAAAGACTCGCGAAGAAAAAAACAAGTTGAAAAATGTGTACATTTAGATAAATGAGAATTATTTATATTACATGATGAAAGATTGGTTTCTTTTTATTATTATTATTATTTGTTTGTTTCCTGAGAAATTGCATGTGAAATCAGTGATGCTTGATGAGCTCTGCTACTCACAAACCGACCTTAGGTTGACGTTGGAACATCCAGCCCTGTTTCATCCTCTTCTTTATTTTATTTTTTTACACCTCACCTTCTGCAGAATTAAGGCGTAGTAGTGGGTACAAAAAGAGTAAGCGATGCATGCATAATTTGCTGAACCTCATTAGTGAGGCGCTGTACAGGAACTTTTAATACATTTTGTAAATAAAATGTACAGACAGGGTTGGCGGGTCTGTGGTTTTTTTTGGTGTGAACATGCGTGTGTGCGCGTGTGTTCTTTTTGTATGGCCTGCAGTGTTTACAGGAGCTCGTCAGGTTAAACACAACACTGTGTACTTCTTAACTCGGTGCTGCTGGAGGATCCTGAGCCTGAGCAGCCCCCCTGCAGACAAACACACAAACAGAGGACAACTCCCTGCAATGGTGTGATATTGAACCGTTAGTCATTGGACGTATATGTGCATGTTTTGGATCAATATGAAGCACCATCTGCTGCAGGCCGCCTGGTGCTGGGCAGCTGCTGATTGAAGGCTTCATTGACAGCTTCATCGGGCATGTGATCTTTCCCACTCTCTCTTTATAAGGGACTTTGTGACATAATCAATAATATATTATTATACCCAGCCAAGTGCCTCCGCACCAAACTGCAACACGGATGCTGCAGCTGCTGGTAATATCCAGCCAGGCCTAGTCTCCTCTTTTCATTTTAATAAAAATCAGTATTTCAGAGCGTACGCTGTGAACATGGTAAATACAGCAGAGGGGCAGTGAGTCATGTCAGACCCTGCTCATTCCCACAGTGTAAATTCTCACGTATACAGTAAATCAGCACAATGCTCCATAGATTGCCCAGACAATATGTCATTTAACTGGTCTCAGGGTCGCCATTGTGTGCTAAAATGAATTCCTCCTCCCAGTTACCCAGCCTGCCACAGCTCCAATAACGAATCCAACAAACATGGCACTGGACCAGTGTGCGTTTGTGTGTTGTTGTTTTTTCCCCCCCCCCTCTTTCATTTTTGGATGCAGACACTATGATTCAGGATTTATTTACTGCACCATTCCTGTGGAACAGACGGTCTGTATGAAATGCTACTGTACGTTCCAAACAACCCCTTTCTGACAAAGCATGAAAGGATATTGCTTTTTTTTTTTGTTCTTCCTTTGCTTCGCTGCCTCTCCTTTGGTGCTGTTTTTTTTTCTTTGTTACGCCTGGACTGCTTTCAAACAGGAACAAGACATCGTGGGGGGGTGGGGGGGGCTGCACTGCAGCACATGATGTTAATGAGACAATAGTCTGGAATTAGTTTACTCACCTGTTAAAGGAGGGTGACGTGGAAGCAGTGTTTGTCCTGCAAGAGGAGAAAAATAAAAAGAGAAAACAAGCAAGTCACAAGGGGAATGGATCAGTCCAATCACAGGAGTAGAGGACAACTAATCATCCCCCTCTGTGTCCTCACACACAGAGGGGGTCGCGTGTTGAATCGTGCGACCACAGGCTGGCGTCTGATGCTCGCTGCCTCTTTGGGCCTGTGGCTGGGAAAGTCAATCAGATCTAACATGAGCTGTGTCACTAAGACGAAAGAGGTTATATGTGTGTAAGTGTGTGGGAGAGACAGAGGACACCAATGTGTGTGTATGGGTGGGGGGGGACTCTAAAGGCTGCAGAGGACATGTCGTGGGGAGGGTCCTTTGATTACTGCTACAGAAAAGAAAGAGGAAAAAAAGAAGTTTCTGGTTCAGCAGCTCCCTCTCTTTGCAGCGTACTGCAGTCTTTCACCCTGTGTCTCTCTGAGGACACGATGAATAAATCACATTCCAACTCAGTTGTTCCATTTCCCTCCTTTCTCCACTTAAGCTCTTCAGCTATCTTAAGTGCGCCTAAAGAGACCTGCACTTGACTTTCACATTCAGCTGACATCGATCAGCCTTTCCAAATGTTTTAAAAAAAAACAAAAAAAACAAGATATACCATGTTTTTTTAAAAGAAGAGTGTTCAAAGGCTTTTCTTTGAATAAAGCATTTTAATAGACAGACCGTTTGACAGGAACAGTTGTCCATATTTCATCCATCGTCGTCTCCTTTTAGAACAAGTCCAAGTTTGTTTAGCTGTTGATTGGGTTCTTTGAAGCGCAATTTAATGGCCGTGAAGACGGAGATTAATTACACATGGAGTTCATATGTGGGGCCAGCAGTCATATGGGGGTGACGCATCATTTGCATTCTCCACTGAATAATATGTCATGATTTACACGGCTCCTCATAACAACAGACAGTCACATATCAGATTTACGTCGCGGATCCTCACCCCTGCAGATGGTGAGCGATGCAGGTGTTGGTCTCGCAGAAACCACGCAGATGGCGAGGGGAGAGATTCTGTTACGCTCTGACTAAACGTGAACGGGCACGACTCCCGACTTCGAGCGGTCGCCGGCGATAGATGTGCCAGCTCCGGCATCTGCAGAGACAGCTGCCCTCGTGGGGGCTGTGTGCTCGTCAGACCCGCGGCCCAGAGCTAATAGGGAGTGAGTGCTCTGATATGTGCAATGACAGAGCGCGCAGTCAAAGGCAGATGTGAGAGAAAGACAGCCTCAAAGAGAACGGGGTCAGCTGGACACATCTGACATGCTCCGATCAAACATTAAGATGCTATGCACCTTTGTACATAATGTGTTGGCTCCAACCATGAGCGTTTCACTCCTGTCCCTTTGGTGTGGACCTCTGGACATTTTGCTTTAGGGCGTGGTCACATCAGAAAATTTTGAAGCAAGGCTCATGTGTTATATTTTCATTGGATCTGGTTTGTTTCTTGGTTTTACCTTCAATTTGAATGACCTCGGGGTGCGAGGGTTAGTGGAGTGAAACCACCTTTAGATACTTCCGACTTTTGGACAGACTGCAGGAGGTGGAGACAGGACAAGCGTTAATGAGATGAATGTTGAGAAGTGTGGCTCCAACAAAATAACAAATTGAGCTGGTTCTTCATTTTCTCCATTCAAACGGGGGAAACTATTTACAGACACATTCAGATGCAGTCATGGCGACAGGATGTGTATTTGATATGCTAAAGAAAACTCCCTGAATTCCCATGTGCCAGCTATACTAACTGGATCAAATGTATTCAGCCTCACAAAGGCAGGAACCTTGTGCGTAGCTTCTGCAAGGCCTCGGCCCATGAGCCCGCGTCACAAAACCTCAACGCTGTCCCTGTGTGGTTCAAAGAAAAAGTTCCCTCCTCGACTTTATTCACGTTCCTTTAACCTGCCTCGGTGATACCATCCAAAAAAAGTGCATCTCCTACTCAGGGAGGTTTTATAGGAGCCCACAAAATATCTTGCGGCTGCATTACATTATTGATCGTTCAGGGAGTGCAGAGAAATCAGCACGATGATGATATTTCTCAGTGTGAGTGGAAAATGCTGAGGATAACAAATAGGGCATTGTAGGACGAACATTAAACCCTGGTGCTTGAACCTTAAACTACCTGTTTACCACACTAAACATTGTTGTAGTTGTGTCTGTGCTGAGAGATCATATCACCTACATGTATGTGGTGCTTAAAACACAAAAAAGTCCCCAACTTTAGTCACTTCCTATTCATTATTGAAATTGTTTACACAGCAACCCTACGTGTTTACTAATGGCTTTGGTGCTGACTCAGGAGCTCAAGTCAAATCTATGGATTCTTACTCATTCTCTGGCAGAGATTTTGACGATCGTAAAGGAGACCGAAACCACTCACATTCCATTTAATATAAAGCTACAGTCAGCGTCAGTTAGCTTAGCACAAAGACTGGAAACAAGTGGAAACAGCTAGCATCCGTGTGTGCGTCCACCATTAATCCCGCCACCTTTTGGGTGTATTTTGGGTTTACACTGACATTTGTGTGGATGTCAGGGGCTGACAGGAAAACTTCAGTAAAATGTTTCAAAAAGCTCTAAACTTGGCTGGAAAAACCATACATGCTGTTGCCTGAAGGTAATAAGAACTGCCCACCAGCTAGCTCATTATAATAACAGTGGATTAAGTAAATTAGATACAGTAAAGGTTAATTAGGGAGCTTTAAAGATCCTTGTAGGCAAATGCATAATCACTCGATAGAAAGGGGCTAACTGTTTCCCCCTGTTTCCACTCTTTATGCTAAGCTAAACTAACCGGTGGCTGGTTGCAGCATGAAATGTAATCTTCTTTAGTGGTCTTACTGGTGTCAATCTCACCAGCATCTGCTATAAAAGATAAAGAAACCGTAGCTCAAATAATGCATCAAATAATGAGTCGTCCTTTCAGTTATAACTCAATGCACATTAACAATGGTACCAATTCTTGGTGACTTGCACCAGATGTGGTTGTTTGTGTCGATTGATTCTTTAAATATGTGGAGGATGGAGGACAGTTCACTGGAATGAGCAAGGGTGGGTGTCCTGCAGAGCTTCGTTAAAGGACCCATTACGAGGGGTGATCTGGACATGGACCCTCTGATTTCATGCTGATCCACATATATTGCGCAGCTCAGTCTGCATTTATGAAGTGAGGCGGTCATCAGTCATCAGCTGCCACTTGCAGCAGGCAGTTTTATTTCCCACAAAAGGGAAATTGCCTCGGTAATACGATGCGTAATCCAAACTTCACAACAGTTTTTATATGATGTTATAATTGCTCCCCACAATAACAGAAAGGGAATATGAGTCAGCTGTGGTCCGCCCCTCCAGAAACCACTGATTGGCTTTTGATGAAAGTTCAACTGCATGCTGTTGCTCAACTGCAGCGTTTTCAAAGTCACTGTTTGTCCTGAGGGGACACTATGTAATGGATTTCACTAAACTGTGGGGAAAGATAACATTCTCACAATTTCAAAAATAAGCAGACGAGCCCAACAGAAAGGTCACTTCACAATTTGTTGACTCATCCATGAGTCACACCAAATGAGGCCTGAGCCTGATCAGGGATGTGTTTTCCCAGAAAGTTTCTTGAAACCTTTATTGTTGTAGCACACAGAGTTCTAATCACTGAGAGATTATCTCAGCCTTGAAGCAATATTTAGACATTTTGGATGATAAACTTAAATGTTTTCATGCCGACAGTCAAGGTCCTTATAAACAAATTTTCCGATGAATAATTCCCATTATTTGAAAACATCTTTTTTCCCCCCCGTTTCCCTCTTTGAAGGTTGAGCCCATTGTAATCAGCGATGTTACACATGGCAACAAAACATTGCCTTTGACATCTGGCAGCAGCTGGTGATAGAGTCCATATTAGCACTTAGCACTGCTGCTGGATATTATGACTCTAGACTGGATTCAACTGAGCAGACTGAGGATTCAGAACCCCCCCACCACACCCCCCAACTAGAGTCCTCTATTTGACAAGTGGCTCATCTACTCACCGCTAAAGGCCCAGCTCATGCAACTCTCTGTTTAAATCAGGTTTTACTTCAGCTTCCAAAATGTTTTTTGTGATAACAAACAAGCCGCGTTCTATTAGTGTTTTGGTGGAAACGTTTTTCCTTGAGAACTTCAGCGGCACCATCTGTGGGTTGGTCGAGGGGCTGAGAGGTGGTTGGCTTTACCTTCGGCATGGAGGCCGAGTCCAGCTGGTTTGGCTCCCTCCAAAGTCCAGAGATAACAACACATCTCTGAGGCTCAGTGATTTCTACATTATTACTCATTTGCCTGGGGGCTTGTTAGGGGAGCTGCTAGGGGGTGTTTTTAAATTCCATACAAAGCGGCTTGCTTTGATTCTTAATTAAGCTAAGCAAGCATCATATTTAGTCTGTAGTCAATTGTTTTTATCTGTTCTCAGTTTAGTCGCTGCTGCAAACTAGAGATATATTTATGTTTCCAAAACTTTCTACATTTCCTTCAGGATGTTCGACCAGCAACTGATTTTGACGGATTAGGTCTATTTTGTGTCCACTGTGTTTCCACCCAGGAGGTGCATGTGTCGTGAGAATGTAAGAATGTCTCTGAATGATCTGCGGACTTTCTCTGCCCCCCGTATAAAGTCTGGAGAAAGTCAGAAGTGTTTGATATGAGAGCACAGCTTGAGTTCCTCCGCTGGATTCACTGCGACCATCTGTTGCTTCTAACACGCAGCAGACGCAAGAAAAGAAAACAAATATTTCCCGCGACAGTGACACACACGCAGAAAGACGCAGACGAAGATGTCAGAGGAGGTTGTGATGATAAGAGCTGCCGATGGTTTCTGTGTCTGATGGGAGGAAAATCACGTAGAGTTCATACGTGACCTCCAGCCTCCTGCACCACGTTGCCATTGTGAACACGGACGTGGAGAAAATCTCCCTCCACATTGTGCCGGTGTCAAAGGAAAACTGCAGCTATGGTTTAGCCCCATTTATGGTGTGCCTTCTCATGGCCTCTCTAGAGCAGGTTGACAGAACACAGTGTAAAGTCATATTTGTACTGAGTTCCTTCATTGCAGTATTTGTGGATAGACAACATATTTCTGTATGAAGAGTTTCTCAGGGACAGATGGAGAAGACAGCAACGGTCTGGCAAGATGAGCCACAGATTAGATACAACAGATAAACCCCCACAGGCAGACTGATGGTATGTGCCCACTGTGATCTCCCTGATTCACACAGCAGAGAATAAATACTTCTGTTCAAGATATCGTGCATCTCCAGAAAATACTAAACTATTTCACACTGCGTGATTTAGTTAATTTGAAATGATGCCACACACATATTTATCTTTCAGAGACAGAAAGGCTGTTTCAGTCCAAGTGAATGACAGTCTGCTCTGTTGCTTTGATTTATGTTTAAATTATTTAATTCATTCATGTGGCAGGAATGCAGAGTTGCAAAAAGAAAAAAACCCTGTCAAATATTTCCGTAACACTTGCTGCAGAAGATCATGTTGATACAGAATTCTAATTAGGTAGCACGTACTCTACATCCACATCATCAGAACAGGAGATTAAAGCACATGCTCGCACTCGAGTTAATATTGACTCTTCTCCCCGATATAGAGTCGCACCAGACCATTAAAAGCTCAGTGTATCAAAGGCAAAATGTTCTGTCGGAGGCTGACAGTGCATGCAGTCCCATCATTGTTTTAAAACACCACTCTCAGACTTACACAACTCGAGGATATAGGCTGAGACGTTTTTGCGAATAACAAGGTTGAGCGGAGTCAGAGAAGCAATTTCATTCATTCTCTGGAGCAGCAGAACACAAAAACAGAGTGTGTTTGTGGGTCAGAGTCGGAGGTGTACGATTTGATAATACTAGTGCTTTTTTAAATTTGACAAGCCCTTCAGTAAACAGATGAACTACACTCTCTGAGAAGAAATAACAAAAAACCTGCATGAGACCAAAGGAGAGGATGTTCCCGGCTCATTATTGCTGGATAGAAAACGCTTGTGTGGAGTAGATGAGCAACATCGCCCAGCTCTTTGAACAGGAAGTGATGTTCCTGTCACAGTCGCTCCTCTGGAACCTAATTAGAGCTCCAAAGGCAGAGCGCCTCTTTCTTGGCGTCCAGGTACGTAGTGAGGACGTAGCACAAAACACCTTTGAGCGGCCATCAAAGATTCAATCAAAGCGTCACTTTAAATTGTTTCTCCGTTCTCCCCTTTAACGCCAGACACCGAGAGTAGATAACATGTAGGTGCAAACACCACTTGTGCTGCGTGTTCATACGTGTTCCATTGTTATCCAGATAATTCAGCACAGTCTTTTAATGAGACTTTGGACAATGTTAAAACAGCTCCAGTTTGAATGGAACGTTGATATGGTGCTGCTTCTTACATGAGCAAATTGTTTTAAATGAAGCTTGGCAGCTTCATATCTGAAACGAGCACATGGTCAGGGTTAGCAGTTGTTTTCAGGAATTATGCATGACTTGGTTTTCTGGGAGCCTCAGAATTGTTTCAGTCCTCACGGTTCACGATTCCAACACCAGAACATTGGCTTGCTGTTCTATAAAATGCTTGTATCTGAATGTTTACGTGTTCCCGTGCTGTTTCGAGGACTGGCTGGTACAGAGGAGAGCAAAAAAGATGAAATTCAGTCTTGCTTGAAAATCACTGCTGTTGGGTGGTCTCTCACGTGCACACTGTATCCATTGCCCTAGATGATATCATTTCACATCATTCCTAAGGTGCAATCCATGCCAACTGCACTGGGACGGAAACAGTGGGGGCCCTGGTGGAAACACTGCTCCTTCTTATTCATGGAAATTGCTCTTTCAAGTGGAGTCATCAGCATATTTTCTCATTCACTGTCATTTCCTTCATTGACCATAACAGCAAAAACGCTTCATCTGCTCTGCCACTTGATGGCCGCTATTCAACAGGGAGAATCTGAACAGAGGAACAGAGCCTGCAAAGGCCCCTGTCCAATCACAGTGAGAGAACAGAGAGAGAGAGAGAGAGAGAGAAATTGTTGTTCTGAAATTGCATTACAGGAATGCGTAATACAACAATGAGAATGGGTATGGCCAGCATGTTGAGTATATATTGTAAAAATCCTCCTGTCCAAATATGTGTATGTATATATACATGTATATATACATTTAGCACAAATATTTTTCTATACACAAACAATTTTCTGGGCTCTAATGGAGAGAGGAAAACACACTTGAAAGAAAGAAGAAAAAAAGGGCAGAATTCATGGGATTTGTGCACACCACACCCATGTCTTTTGTTCAAGGCTATATTTGAGCCATCTCCCTCAGCAATAGCTCAATTTAATAGAACAGTAACGGGATACTAGCCTAGAACACTGTTCAATTTGATTACGCAGTTCACAGGGACTGCGGACTTTGATAAAGGATTGATTTATTTTGCAGGGGGCTTGAAATAATAATCCGCAGCTAAACCTTCATGGCCTGCAGGCTCCAACTTTTAATAGCGTTATAAGAGAGATGAGCGCAGTGCATCACTCCGGGCCTGACGCAACTCTGCTCACCAGTGCTGTACAATGGGCTCTTCCTGTAGCTCCACATTATTAGTTGGTAGGCCTTAATATGCTGTCCAGGAAATATATGCCCCTAAATAACCCAAGCCATGAATCATTGTGTGATTGGGTGTTTAGAAGTCAATAGTTCTTTGTAAAGCCTACACAGTCCTAATAATGGTTTGTAGGGCCTGCCATTAAAAACCAGAGGAGAACATAAAAGTTTGGGGCTTCACAGGCTGTAACCAAATGCAAAAATTAAGAAAGGCTGGTTTGAGGGCGCATAAGGGAGACAGTGATATAAACAGGCTGAAACTGCCTTGAACTGCCACAAGGGGCCCATAAAACTGGAATGGAAACTGTGCTTTGTGCTGAATTATTTAAATCTGGAGGGCAAAGACCATACAGCTGCTGCATTCTCAATGAGCACGTATGGGCGGAAACATCACTGTTGACGTGACAAGGTGATGGCAGTAACAGAGAAGATGAGCAGAAACCCCACATCCCAACATGTGGCGATGGAAAGGTGAAAACTAATTGGGTTCAGACTGGTCTAAATTGGGATTCTACAGAACTGGGTTAAGGTTATAGCAGCATAAATATATTTGTTTAAACAATGGACTGGATGGAAACATGTCTCCAACTCTTCCTGTGAAATATGTCCCAGCTGCCATCGCCGCCATCTTGTGCATTTGGAGCCAGCCTCTAAGGTTTGGGGGACAAGGCATCGAGGTTCTGCCCATGAGAAACATTTATTTGTGGTGTAGGATAAAGAAGGAAGGATCTCATCAATTGTTGAGGATGATTTCATTTGTTATGTCCTGCCTCGTGTGTCCTCTACCCAGACACCGTCCCTCACATGCAGGAGGAGATGTTCTTGTTGTTGTTGATGGTGTTTTTCTGACTCCTGCAGCACTTTTCATTGGAGATAGTTCTGGAGTTCTTGGGTGACTTTGAAAAGTCCATTTTGCTTGAGAACCCTTCCTAACCGACTGAAATCACCCGGAGGTATTTTGGCAGCCACCAAAATAAGAGCTGTTGAAATTCAATAAAAGGATGAGGAAAGGAGCTTTGGTGCTTCCTAAGTCATCGCCTTTAGCATAGGAAACATCAGAGCATCCTTTATGATAGGAAGAAGGAACACAGTGAATCTCTTCGCAGGAGCCGTTCAGCTTGATTTGTCGCATTACTCACACGTAGTTATTTGAGCCGTTGTTCACATGAGGGTTATACTGATTGTAGCCTCTTTAAAAGAAATTGACTCATAGATGATTTCAACGTGGTAAATATATCTCAGTATAAAAGCCTTCTGGTAGCAAGCAGTGAGATGCATATGCACACTGCCCTCCACACAAATGCCTTGATATCATTAGGGCTGAATGAGATGGGTATCTGGCCTCATACCTGCTAACATCGGACTAAGATGTTATTATTTCACCAGCCGGCGCCTGTCTCCCACTGCCACAAAAGCTCATTACGATTGATAACTGATATCATCGCTTAATCATGACGGGACAAATGCCAAGGCCATCCCAACAAGTCCCCTGATTGAATTAATGGTATTCATTAAGCCCCAATGAGAGCCTTTACTGATGCCGCGACCTTATCCTGCCTCTTCATCTTCTTGGGGATTGACTGAGGTGAAATACAAGCGCATGGAGGGAAAGGAAGTGGAGGAAGGAGAGCGATGGGGAGATTGAGATTAGTGGGAAGGAGAATGAGCCCCCAGAGAAGACAGAGAGAGAGAGAGAGAGAGAGAGAGGAGTGTTTGGAATGTGAGGTGTTCATTTCACTGCGACTAGACACCTTTCCATTGGGGGGGTGGTGCCAGCAGAGACCGTCCCCCGAGCAGATTACCATCAGCTTTACAGCGACTTGCGTGAGCTTGGACTAATGACCCTCCATCGCCACGTTTCATCAAAAGCCTCCCGAAACATATGTGAACAACATTACAGAGAGATGAGAAATCACTTCTTCCTCATTAATAGGACTAACCTGAGGCGTAATATCCACTCAGGGACCCCAGACCTTGAGTTAGAGGACATCATTCAGCTGCTGCTTTAAAATCAGCACGAGCGTGCCCGCCTGCAAAATATGAATCATTTACAGCCTTGCTCCAACAGCTTGCTAACACGCTGCTGTGCTCTCAAAGTCCCCCTCAAGCAACACAGAACCAACAGCCCGGGAATACACAATGATCTTGACCCGCAAAGGTCCACGCAGAGAAGCCATGTTATGTAGTTAAGGCAGCGTTGCACCTGCTCGCCCCTCGGGGAAGGCTTAGTGCCGGGCAGGGGCTGACTGCGGTCCCCTCGGCTGGTTAAGGCAGACACACGGCAAGTTCTTCTGTGGTTTGGTTACACGTGTTTTGTGATCCCATAAAACGGACTGGGATCTTTTGAGAGACGTAAAAAGCAGATTTAATGCTCTTGGAATCATGGATGGAAAAGCTGGAGACAATGATCCTTCCCTTTCATTTCTCTTATTTACTCACGACAACAAGGGAGGCCGCTTGGGTACATTGGTGAAAAAGTGACCTATTTCATTAAATCTAAATTTGCAAAAGAAATCTTTACAATACAAAACTTTCGATTGTTCTATTATGACGTGGATTAAAGGTCACTGGAGGATTAAAGTGTCCTCCACCACCCCATGATAAGCAGTAGTTTGAGCCATGGGTAGAAGCATGATTTAATTTGATATTTCTAATTTCATTCACCAACACGTTAAAAAAAAAAATCTATAGTCAACACCAGATAACTTTGTAGCTGTCCTCTGGGCCTCGGGATTGTGTTTTTTATGTCTGTTACATCTGCAGAGATATCAGCTTGAATATATTGTGAATGATTTTTGCTATTCGCAAATTTGTTGTGCAAATCATTTGTGATTTACTCATAAGTGACACGTAAAGTGTAAAGAGCTGCGGCTGATGGAGTGTTCTCTCTGAGGACCTGTATTTACATTTTTATGCTGTTCAGACATTTTTCAAAATAAACTACTTAGAGTTCCCAAAGACTATAATAATAAATGGCTGGATTGAAAAAAAAACAGAGAGCCTCAGAAGAACATAATGTCACTGTGCTCTGACAATATAAATGCTTTGTTGCAACTTGTAGGACTTACGTGCGATCAATTTGATGATGTTAAGGTGACCGCTCTCCGTTCAGATTTATGTGGTGTCGGTCGTGCAAGGGAAATGTTACAAAGTGCGACTTGATAACCTTAAGGTGACGGGGGATTACTCAGGCATGGGTCGGACGTGTCAAATTACTATGGCATAAAAAAATGTCACGACCCACCCCATAAAAAAGGGATGTTTCAATTTTAGATTGACATTTTTTGGAACTAACGGGATGAAGCTGATTGCATTTTAAACACTGATTGATCTCAGATAAAATATGAGTCCGAGGCGGCAGGGTCAGAAATTATTACTGCAAACGGCTTCATTAATAGTCCTCCGACATGGAAGGGTAAGTTTGTGCAGCGAATGAATATCTGTCCACATGGACCTGCCACTGCCACCAGGCAGCGCAGAGATGCATTTGGCATACACGTGTATCACAAGCAAGCGCAAATGGAATACATCTGTCCTCGCATTGTTGCACATTGCCCCCACGCCGCGCCCTCGCGCCGGATGAGCGGGGGTTAATCAAATGAACGTGAAGCACTTCGCGGCGCTGCAGTATGGCGCCCTCTGTTAAAACCGTGTCACCCCACTGCACTGCTGGTTCTGTTTAAACAGCAATACTTTGAAGTAAAGACAATTCCTCTTTATTGTGCACTTGACAAAAGCTTCACATGTGACAGGGCTTCACACGCGCGAGCAGACAGGGAGCATGTGTGTGAAGTCTGTCCCCGGGTGAAAGTTACAAAGTGGCTATTAAAGACACTGACATTTAAGTGACAAACTCGACCAGTGCGCAGAGCAGTGCATGAGCACCCCCCCCCCTCCCTCATGAACATATCGTTGACTGAATGCATGTGTGATGAATGATGCACCTAGAACTTTCCTGGGTCATCTGCAGAGCATCGGGGGGGGGGGATATACAGTCACGTCAAAGTAGTCCACGTCACGTCCAGTCACGCAGCAGCAGGGAAAACGATGTGAACTGAAAGAGATGCTGAATGTGTTTGTAATTAGCAACGGTGTTGTCAAAATGCTGCCATTAATGAACAATCATGCTCGGAAAAATTGCAGTCATCTGCGAACGCGATTTCCTGACATTTTACGGCCTATGTGTCTTTTTCATGCAAATGAGCATTAATGTGAACCCGCCGCTTCCAAAGGGGCTCCAAAGGTCACAGATCAAGCTACCTCATGTTTTCCTCCGCTCCCACTCTGCCCACTGCGACTGCATGAGACAGCCGTGAATCATCTGTGAGCCTATTAATTAGTCCAATCACTGGCAAACAGGCCTGCATTATCACTGCAGCACAACATTCTTTCAGAGCTGAAATTAAACCGTGCATATACTACTGTTTCAGTGCCAAGGGGAGAGGAGATTTAGCTCCACTGGCACCGCACATGGATAAATCACCAGCCCTAACAGCCTGTAGCTCTGCCATGGCACAAAAAGGAGGAGAAGGGCCAATGTTTATGACTAAAAGACTATCATACTGTATATGATGACAAACTGGTGATGAGCACTCTGGGTCAAAGAGAGCCCCGTCGGCTGCCTCAAAAGGAGGGAACGTCTGTCAGGCTAAGAGAAAAAAGACAAAAGGGAAAAAAAAAATAAAAAAGACTGAGGATCATGAGTAACTGAGAAGAAGGGAGACGCCAGAAAGAGGTTCGGCAAACCAAGGTCTCCTTTTATCGAAGGAGAAAGATGAATGACAAAAGATGTGAGAATTAAGTGACAGAGCGAATGAAAGAGGGGACGTGAAAAGACCGTGATTGGACATGTGTGCGTCAGTGTGTGTGTGTGTGTGTGTGTGTTCAGCTCTTGCGCCTGCTTGAATGTTTCTGGCACAGACTTGGGGTTTGTGGGTAACACGAAACTGTGTTTCCAAGCGTAGGCCCTGTTTACTCCCCTTAAAATGCAGATGTTGGTAATAAATCCTGCATTTGCTCATTTATTTGAGGGGACTGCACCTTGCTTTATTAAACCCATCTATCACTCAGGGCTCCTGAATCAATGGGATGCAAAGGAAAGCAGTGTCAGCACTGAGGCACGCAGGGAGAATACCGGCAGCCTGCACTCGTCTGAGGAGAGAGCAGCGCCGGCGCGGGACTAGATCAAAGCATCTGTCACACATTGTGAATGCAACCGTGACACAGGTCATTCTGTTATATGCATTCATGGAATTAATACAAAACTACACTCACTCAGAATGAGTGCTCTGCAGCCTGTTTTAAATTCTGAACTCTGGAGGATGGAGGAGGATCAGGTGCAGATATGTAAATAAAGACCTAAAAGCAGTCAGGTAATTAATGACGCCCAATCTGTATTTAGTATTCACATATGCAGTTTTATCCCGTATGGGGCTCATCTCGGGGAACCAGGAGTGAACCGCTTCAAACCGAGCCCATCTGGAGACTCCCTGCCTGGGATTCACTCTCCTGTGGTAGAGAAGGCCACATCAACCGCTTCTCCACAGCTGCCACATCCAGCGCCCCGGCCTGCCAGCCTGTCGTTGAATCAGTCCGCCTCAGCCTGCAGAGCCGAGCAAACGGAATGTGGAAGAGATGAGAGAGCGAGGAGCGGGGAAAGTTGGGGAGCACAGGGAGCGTGGGAGGGGGGCGTGCACATCTGCAGCGAGAGGTGAGAGGGAGCTGCTATGCAAACGGACTTCAAAGGCTCGAGATTGGTTCGTACTTTTATGGTGCTGCCGCTCGTCGGTGGAAGGAGAGAAGCCGCCCTGACCTCAGATGGAGGGAGAACTAGCAGAAGTTTCTGAAAGTTGTTAGGAGAAGTGGAATGTTATCATCAAGACACACAGAATGACAAGTTAAAGGTCTGACCTCATGAGGAACTGACATTCCAACTTCAATCGACAGCAAAGACCTACAGAGCTATGACTTGTAGTATGACTTGATTAGAGAACGTGCAGCACCCGTAAGTTCCCACAGGTATTTGTGTGTCTCCGCTGCACACCTGGATCAAGAGCTGTGGAGCTGGAATTACAGAATGCAACTCGACTCCATAAACCAACAAGACTGAGGATGACAGTGTTCTCCATCACTGTGCTCACATATCCACATGAAACAAAAAAAAAACAAAGTGAGAAAACTTTAAACTTTATTTGTATGAAAAATAAGATACGAGTAATACGTTGCTCATGATGATCATCACTGCTATTTATTTTTTGTCAAGTTTTATGTATTGGACTCTTGGAGACTGCAGTGTAGTTCCAGGTTGCTCCACCCTCCTCCTGTGCCACAATGACCTTTAATCCACCAGTGCCCCTCTAGACCAGTCTGACCATCCTCGACAGTTCTCTGTCCCCTTGCCTAAATTACCCTCTGTCCATTGGAGACAGGACAGAGATGTATGACATCCCAGACACTGTCCCTCTTGAGTCACCACTCGCCTTTCACTGAGCATCCTCGTAACTCTCTCCCAGTTTCGGCCTCTCTAGTGTCTGTGCTTGTCAGCCACAGTTGTTTGCAGGACAGAAGGATGAGGTTACGGTGCCATCGGCTCAGGCGCTGGCGCTCAATAATTTCCTTCACATAACAATAAACCTTGCTCTCGAATTGGCTGTTTTATCATTGCTTTTACTTTGGTGGAATTTGTGGCTGGCTGATTGGTAATGAGCACGAATAAAAAGCGTGAAATTCTACTCTGCCACGGCAAAAACATCAGGTGGTTGTCGGTGAAAGGAAGCAGCGCATCATCTATCAGTGCTGACAGGAAAACAGTGCACGCAAGAGCTCTCTGAGAGGCCGAGCCTCGTTCAAGGGGTCAACCCAACACCCACAAGGTGAGCACGCAGGAAGGTTAATGCCCACATCATCTCAGCCATCAATCACCGTCTCTATTTCAAGTCGACTGTAGTTATGGCGGCCTAATTGCAGGTTATGTCAGTGAAAGCCGCAGAGTCAACAGAGACATGCTAACGGAAAACTGCATGTCTGCAAGCGAAAGGAAACATGGCAGCTTACAACAGCTCCCCTGTGTCTTTGCTCAAGCATTTGGTAAACATTGAAAGAAGCAACAAGCCACTGTTATCTTACACTTCAGTGTTCAACACATCCATGACAGCAGTCGAGAGCCTAAAACAAACATTTAGAAAACACTGAAAGCTCTAATTCAGCGCAGAAAAGTCTTAAGGTGCCATGACACTCATGCATAAATCATGCAATCATGATCAATGCATATTCAGAGAGGCTGCGTCGCTCCGCTTCTCTATGGGAGATTAGAGAGAGCCCGGACTGTGACAAAACCCAGCTGATTGTAATGAGCTTTCTTTTTTTTTTGTGGCTTCCTGCGCTGACAAAACAAGCCTAAATTAATCATGATACCACCCTCCTACTGCGGAGAGGAAGCCTGAAGCCTTCCATCGGCACTCCCAGTCGTAAATTGGACTCTGAGACCGAACATTTCTAAGATGCAAAGTGAATTAGGCTCCAGAACACTTTAATTTCAGGCATTCATAGGAAATGGTTGGGAGAATATGTTTTCAATAATTGGCTTGGCTTTCATGAAACGTGACTCAAACGTTCGCTGTTTGTTTGCTGCACCATCTGCAGTGAAAGGTGGTAGATAAGTGAGAGCAATGAGGGAATCAACGCCAGTGGAAATACATAGTGAAACCTACAGCTGCCCCGGCAGGAAGCAAAAATCAGTGGAATGTGCCGGCAGAGATTTGTTGTGTTAATATATTTTTTGAGCGAGCATTGACTTTCCATCTCCCTGTGACAACTTAAAGCTCCATTCATTACTTCAGCCACAGTGATGGATTTTGGGGAAATAACTGGAAATTCATCTGACTTCTCAGGTTAGAACTTCTGTTTAAGTCTGTCACTTTGAATATTTGTTCTGTATTTGGAGCCTTTCTGGATTGACTGTGCCTGCAGTGACTCTTTTCCTCAGCGTCTGTTGTCTTGTTTCTCGCTTTATTTTGAAACACCCACCCTCCCTTGGTGTTGCTGAACGGTGATGACCAGGGGAGGGTTTTAGCCAATGATCCGTTGGCCAGGATTTTGACTCTTTCCTTTCTTTTGCTCCGTGACAGCAGAACTTCATCTCAAGCAAGCAGTGGCCGCCTTTAAGGCTGCCAATAAAAGAATTCAAATGCAAACACAGCTGAAAACCCTTGACAGCATTTTAATTGCACTATTAAATCATTCCCTGGTTGTACTGCCGGCAGTGAGAACTGACAGTCCAAAATTAAAAAGCTGGCAGCTGCTTAAAATTTCTAAAATATTTCTTTTATTTTTTGGGCTACGTTAGCAGATAAGTCATGATTTTACGTTATCAACTTATTCACCAGACGAAGTCCTGGCCGAGAACGACGGCACAGTGGGGGTTATAATTTGACAGGAAGCCGAGGACACATCTCAGCGCTCTCTTTAGTCACACTGAGAAGAGACACTCACCTCGTCTACGTCTACCTGATACTTGCCTCGTGATTCCATTACCCTCGAGTGCCAGAAGGCCTGAGGGACAGGAGCCATCCACACAGGAAGCCAAGAAGCGAGTGAAGGCAGGGAGGAGATGAA
Source organism: Pseudorhombus dupliciocellatus (assembly GCA_016785235.1). Lineage (NCBI taxonomy): Eukaryota > Metazoa > Chordata > Actinopteri > Pleuronectiformes > Paralichthyidae > Pseudorhombus > Pseudorhombus dupliciocellatus. The sequence continues at coordinate 614,402 of JAFBJW010000129.1, read as the reverse complement.
GGCAGGTGCTCGGTGGACGGGTTGAACATGAATATATCAAAAAGGCTTGAATGTCTCCTTCCCTGGCAAACAGATTCCCCGGGTTGGGTAGATTTCATTTCAGCCCAATGCCTCAAGGATAAACTGGGTCTTCTCATTTTAAGGCTCATCTTCCCTTTTTTTGCATGTTCAACATTTTATGATAATAGAGAAACTGGGTCAAACTAGCACTCTCTCATTCCAGTCGCATAATTTCAATGAAGGGAGAACCTCTGAGCATTTGCATTGTACTCTGGGGTGCTGGAGAGACGAGAGCAAGTTTTATTTCACCGAGTGAACTTTGGTGGCTGCTGTTTTCCAGCGGGATGTGGAAGAAGTTAGCGGCTGACCGCTTACGCAACTACAGCGGGGGAACACAGAGTTGTAGGAATTACTTCTGCCCCAAGACCCATTGTCTCGGAGGCAGGTTATTAAATCCAAAATCTCACAGCTGCTTCAGAACTTTTCGCAGCGCTCAACAAACAAAGAAGAGAAATTAAAGAAATGCACATCCTCAGGGTTCAATATGAGAACGGGGATGCCCCGAAGTAATTTCCCTAGAATGACCTGGCACATGAATAATATACAAAGGCCGTAAAATAGAGAAGAAAGAACTTTAATGGTTTTACCTCGCCTTAGACAAACTATCCCGAGAGATGTGACATTACAAAAAAATCATATGGAAACAGCGGCTACCGAAGCAATATAAGGCATAATAAACTTGCTGACTGCAGTAAACATGACTCCCATCTCAGCGTGCAGCTTAACTGGCGCTGAAAGGCAGTGAACTGAAGACTACACAGGCTGAAGTGACTTTGTCAAAGAACTCGGTAATCGTGTTTATCAATGCAGAATCATCCTTTAGAGGAGGCTCTCACAAAGATACCCCCAAGTAGGAGGAGAGGCGAGGGGGGAAACAAGTGGATGTGTAAAAAGGAGGGGGAATGAAAGAGGCGGAGGGGAGAGACGCCGACGGAGCGGGCGCGAGCACTGAGCCATTCTAACTGAGGCAAGACTATAGGCAGCTATTTGGAGGCCAACCAGGACACCTGGAGCTGTTATCAGGTTGCATTGAGTGGGGCTTTTAGAGGGCTGTGAAAGGGAAGCTGGAGCTCAGCACTAACGGGCATTTCAAGGCTCTTTTCATCTGATGATGGTGGCGTTTTAAAGCAGCTGACAGGGCTGCGGCGGCCGGGACCCCTGCGCCCTGCGACAGTGTGAGGAAATCAGGACAGTCTGAATGATACAGCTGGTTTGTTTTAATAATAAGGTCCTGGGTTCGATTGTGTGTGTGTCCTCCCACAGTCCAAAGACAGGTTCAAGATGGAGTGACAATTTTTGACAAAATGTTGTTAAAAAGCTGAGAAAATCTATTTATGACGTTTCAGATTTTAAGATTGGCAGAATAGTTAAGTATTCAGTTGCACTCTTTAAATAATTCAAGTGATCTCAGCCAGTCTCAGTCAGATCTCAAGAACCAAAATCTTCGAAATGTTAAGTGTCCAAGGAAGTGCAGTGTAGAATTAAGTGCAGTTTCAAGATACATTCCAATAAACAGGTGACCAGCGCATGGAAGCAGATGGGGCACGTTCTCGGAAACAGCAAACGACGACTGCTGCTTCTGAGCCCAGAGTCACGCTCCCCTGCTCTTTGAATAAACAGGTGAACAGCTCTTTGTGCAGCAGTGGGGGCGCAGCCTCCGGGTCCTGTGAAGTGAGTTCAGCAGCTGGCATTACTTTGCAACCAGCATCACCACAACACAAGCAAACAGGCAGTGCACTGGTGGAAGTATTAAAGCCAGTGCATTCAATTACAAATAGCTCCTGAGGAAGTTCTGCAGGAGAGCTCTTGGTGAATGTATTTAAAGTGAAAGCAGTCATTATGCATCGCTCAATAATTCATGTAGATCATTTATCTGCTTTATTAATTATTAACAGATTTTTTAAATATCAGTATCATGAACACAAAAGAAGCGTTTTCAGGTGGTTGCTTGTTAAGGTGAAGCTATTGTAAACATTGTTATGCTGATTGGTTTATTTTACATTAAATGTAGAAACTCCTACAGTCGGGTCAGAATTGGAGAAAACTTTTTTTTTATACAGGTGGAAATATGAAAGTGTGCAGTCTTCAGCTGGGTGGATCTAGAAGGGAAGAGCAGATCGAGGAAGACAAGTAGGAGGAGGGTGTTTTTGTTCCCATTGAACATTAGTCCTTGCTTCTGTCAGTCAGTGCTGATCCAGCCTTTTTGTTTCCAAGCGGATCCCTCCACTATTCCCTCTGAAATGCTAATATGGCAACTTAGTGCGGCAGCGTCAGCCATATTTCCAAGGCTCACATCTTTATATCTCCTGGATGAGATCACACTCTCTCTCTCTCTCTCTCTCTCTCTCTCTCTCTCTCTGTGTGTGTGTCTCCCCTCCTACAGCAGCTTGTTCCCACTTACTTAAAATATCTGCAAACTTATGGGAAGGTCAGCCGTCACGCCATTATTGGATCCTCTGAAACAAGAAGAAAAAAAAAAACACAAGACCCAAACTATTAAACACCACTCGCCAACACAGTGACCTTTGTTTGGGCCCCTGTTGCAGCCATCTTTAACCACTTTGTATAAAAGCTTCAGCGTATTGCTTAAACACATGGTTTTGAATTCTTCTTTGTGCAGATGCATTCTGGGTATTCCAAATGAGTCGTATTCAAGTTATATTCATCAAATGAAAATTAATCTGACATCCAGTATGTACCTTTCAATGCTGGTGGTCTCTAAAACAAAACAAGATGAAAAGACCAATGATGATGAGCTGATAGAGGAATCATGGGACTTTGAGATCTGAGATTTCTCTGGGTTTGAACGTTATTGGAATCATGTTGTGTAATGTCAGGACTCGTGCCAGTAATTAAACATGTTATTAAACATATGATATCTTTAAAAGGACTTATCAGTGGAGGAGTTCAAATCTGAGGCCGCATCGACGCCTCCTATCTGACTTGCTGAGGAACTCTTTAAATTACACTTCACATTATGATTACAGCGTGCCGCGCCTGCACTCTATCGGATCTGCTCTTTGGTTCGCTGAGTCCTTTCCCGGTATCTATTCTAATAAGCGGCAAAGTTAATCGAGAGCGTAGACCAACACAGTTTCCCCCTGGGAGCAGCCAGGCAGTGCGGCTGACTGTGGCGCTGACAGCCAGAAAGCATTAAGCACAAGGGTACTGCCGCCCAGTGCAGGCGCTCAGTGAACCATGACGGTGTCATTTCTTTTAATAGGGCTTCTTTCTTTCTCTTTCTCTCTTCTCTCGCTCTCTCTGATAGACTCTTTCCTCCTCCTGCCCCCCCCCTCTCCTCTTCTTCTTCTCTTATAGTTTGTATTGTCTCTTTCCCACCGCCACCCGTGAACCCATCTCAACATCCTCATGCCTACCTCTCACATCCGTTTTCTTTCCTTTTTTTTTTATTAAGCTAAATCCCGGCCCTCGTTTGCCTGTTTAAAATGCAAGACATGGGGATGCAGTTGTTGCTGAGAACCCCAACGGCGTGTGGGGAACTCTAATTGGTTTGCTTAACCTTCAGAGCACAATGAGCAGGCTGTAATGAAGGCTCATGATTCATGGCCAGGTAATAAAGCTGAAGAGGGCCGTTTACCCAACAGCACGCACACACACACACACACACACACATACCTTAAGACGCTCTGAGTAACACACAGCTGCATATGGGATTTAACACAACATCAGCAGTGTGCTGTCAAGCAGGCGTATGGTCCCTAATAAAGCCCCGAGCTGTTCTACCGAGAGACTATTGAAAAGCATTCTTTCTTGGCAAGTGATTTTCATCAAAAACGTGAAACCAACATGGCGACCAGGTGCGGGTAATTTAGACGCTGGATGCCAGCAGGGGAAATTATCAGGGTGTGTGACAGTTGACGACATAATGCAAAGGTTTTCATGTCGGCAGCTCGGCCCGTGACACACCAAAGCTGCACAGGTTGCTCGCAGGCTGTGGACGGCGACCTTTTTTTTTTGTTTGTTCCAAATGGCCCAGGCTGATGCCAAGCTGTGTGCAGTACGTTCAGAGGGGACAGCATCCAGGTCCGCATGCAAGAGCTGAGGGGAAACTTGTTAGCTCCGCTGGGCGTCACTCCCCGGGAAGCTGAATTAGCTGGAGTGCGCGCGCGCACGCGTCTGTCCGCGTGTTTGTGTTGTGCATGTTTGATGAGGTTTTTTAATGAACCGGCCGACTCCTGTTGGAAATAGCTGCGTCAGGGTATAGTCTGCCTTTTAAGGGCTTCTGAATAAGTTATGATATTTGGAGAGATAATGAGATGGAGGGAAGGAGATGGAGGGCATGAAGGAGCTGAGATCATCAGCAGAAAAGTCTTAACACGAAGTGACAGCTGGAGCTTTGAGGCCCTTTTCAAGGTCACACTGGGATATTCAGAGCAAAACCGTTGAGCTCCGTTCAACTCCTTTCACAGATTTCAGTGACAAAATATACACACTTGCACATTTCGAGATTTATTTTTGGGTGAACATGCTCGTCTCACACGTCGGCCGCTTGTGGATTTATCTGAGGAATTTAACTTGTGCCATTTAATTTGCATTTAGTTGTAAGATGACTTTTTGGACAAAGCCCGCTCGTGGGAGCTAATGCCGTCAGACTGACAACACGGAGGCAGCATTTCAAACGTGCGCTCTTTTCCAATTCGGCCCACAGACACGACAAATCAGTGCTGCGCTGATGCTCTGACACACAGACGTACTGTTTCATATAGGTGCAATGAATTCAGGCGGTCGGAGCTCACTAACAGGCTTTCAGGACCTGGCAGCGTTAAATCTCAATAGTTTGAAACGAGTAAATCATTGAGAGCCTCGGGCTCCATGTATAATGGCACCTGTAATAAATCTGAAACAAAAAGGTTTACTTATTGGATTGTTAATGTAGCTGGTAATACATCCTGTGAAGCCCACCGCCGTCTATAAATAACCAGCGCGTCTGCGAGCTCACACATGCTAACCGCTGTCGAGAATACAGCAGCTGCGTCGTGTGGGGTGCAAGTGTTTAAATTATATTAGAATGATTCAAACGTATGCGCTGAGAAGAGGAGAGGGAAGTTATTCAACATTTTCATAACTGCAGGAGTTGTAACCCACAGTGGATCCAGGCCTTGAATTTGGGCTCTGAGCTAGAGACGTTGAAAATGTCTGGGACTTTGGGTCTGGACATGTTCCAGACTTTGCCTTTGAGATATGAAGAATGCAGCGGGAGATTGTCTGGGTCAGATGCGTTCACAACAGGAGGAAAATGGAACATTCCGGGGGGTTGCCGAGGTAGAGCGTCCAGGAGGCAGGACACGATTAAATGATTAAATTCCACGTCAGGAATCACACTCTTATGTGTTAGAAACATCAGGAACCCACCCACACGCCGTCTTTTCACAGACATTATCTCACACTCACTTAAACATTTTCCAAACTAAAGTTTTCTGGAAAATGTCTGAAGTCCAGTGGACATTTGAAAGCAGCTTTGAGGACGGATTTGACAGAATGTTTTCAATGACGAAACCTTCATATGCTGCTGCTGCAAAAAAAGAAAGAATCCATGCGGTCATGTTGATTTCATACACTGTACTTCTTCACAGCACTGACTGTAAATCAGCGGTTCACTGCCAAGTTGTCAGGCCACACACTTTTTTATGGACACCACATTTTCAACCACACACATTGTGTGGGAGCCTGAGGATCCAGTTGTTGGAACAGGTTGTGAGGCCAGTGTTTTTGAAATATAACCTGACGGTGGATTGCTGAGCGGCCTGACCAGTCACAGGTTTTGGAACCATGGGAGATAAGGACAGCCTCAAAAAAGCCAGAATGACTACAAAGAAATACCAAACTAATAGTTTGGCCTCAGTCTGGATGTTCTCTTGTGTAATGTGAGTGCGGACCTTCTATGTGTCTGGCAGCTTTCAGATTCAGTATAACCCTTTTAAATAAAATACATAATCTATAAAAAAAATATTTGATTTATATTTGATGTACTTATTATGTACTTTGACTTTTGTCCCATCTGCTAACTTGGAGGAGACAGCAGGATTTATAACCCATACTGCAGCCAGGCCCCAGGTGGAGGTCAAGACAGCATGTCCATGTCCATGTATTGTGCGTGCGTGTGTGTGTGTGTGTGGTTTACTGACACCACATTAAATGATGATGATTAACGTGTGTTGTCTCTTGCTGCCTGTTTAAAGTCAGCAGTGTGTGAAGGTTCTGAAATATGAATCAGTTGACTCGATGATTCAACCTGTGAAACTTCTGCCAGGGCAATTTGACGCGTTGCCCTCGCGATGCGCTGCGAGCAGCTTCTTTTGTACGTTGTTATCGTTCTCTCTGGTGAACACAACAGCAATTACTTTCGGTGCTTGGCCTTTTCACACCTCCCATTCACTTTTTTTGAGGCTGCCCATTCAGCTGTTTGGTGGAAGGGGAGGATTGCATTGTTTAACTACAGCAATTTCCCACTGAGAGCTCTCGAGTCATTCATTTTGTGGAGAACAGGTGAACTCACCCCGTGAGGGAAAAAAAAAATTTATGAACACTGACCTGAGCAAACGGATATTTTTCTTTTCCCAGCGATGACTGTGCTGGGATCCGAGTAGAGAATAAGAGTGAGATTGAGGGAGACAGGAGAGAAAAAAGGACGGGTGATAGAGTGCACTGTTGGCAGTATATGAAATGGACTAAGGTCACAGGGTAGGAAATGGAAAAACCCTGGCATACGAGCATGCTAGATTGTCATGACATGATATGGCTGAGTTTTTATCGAGGGTGACACTGCAAAACCATTCTCCCCCATTTTTAAAAGCAGGAGAAAATATAAATCAGTGTAACATAAAAGACGGAGGGATAAATAAACAAAGAGAGGGGCTGAAAGGTAGATTACCTCTGGGTTCGCCTCAGGTGTGCCTCTTGATCGCGTTGCTCATGCTGTCTGATGTGGGCGGGGACGTTTTATTGAGGCTGGTGGAGGAGCTGCTCTCAGAGGTGGCAGCCTCACACGAGCCCCAGAAACAAGCAGCGTGGAAAACATCCAGGAACCGGAGAGGCCGTAAACCATCGTCCTGGCACATAGAAGGGCTGAAATAAACATGCTTCTCACTCGTATTTCACCTCTTTATTAAACTCAGCTTCATAGCACGTCCAAGATATACAAGTGTCTACAAGAAGACAGATGAAATGATCTCTCCATCACTGAAGCTGCTGCAGGGGACTGAGCAATCTGATGCCTAAAAACCCAAAACGTAAACATTCCTCCGACGACCAAGCTGGCAGCTGGGCCTAAAAAGATCAGAGTGGTGGCTTAAAGTATTCTGACTCATATTCTTTGATTATTCCTTTTTTTCTAATTTAAAAAACAAACTCTCCACTCTGGAGTTTTAATGGGGATTGTGTGTTAATGTGTAATTTATATAGCTGATGATCTAACTTGCGTGTTACTTACTGAGACGCTGACAAATAACAGAGCAGGAAAACATGTTTGTTTTATCAGGAGAGCAGACACATGATTCCAAACAAAGGCTCAAGTTCTTTCACAATATCTGCTGGATGTGTAAAACGCCAAGTTCGTCCTGACACATTCAACTTCACTTGTATAACGCAGCAGTAATACATATATTCATGGGGTGTCATTAGCATGAGAGGAATGTTTCCGGGCCAGGAGACGTCCACAGGGAAATAACCAATAAATGATCCATATGTTCATCACTTGCTGAGCAGGTAGCACCATGATGGGATCCATCGTTCTCTCTCTCTCTCTCTCTCTCTCTCTCTCCCTCTGTATTTCTTTCTTTCTTTCTTTCGCCCTGTTGTCGTGTTATGTGCGTCTCGGACGGTCTTCTGATTTTCGCTATTAACTGCAATGATAGAATCGTGCCTCCGCCAAAGGTTCTGCTGTGCAGCGGACAGGGTTACTCACAGAGCACTGCTGAGCTTCAGGCAGAGCAAGAAGAAGAAGAAATGACGGGCTGTTTAATAAATTGCCTGAAACACTGAGCACTCGGCATTTTAAATGAAAGTGCAGATTTTTGTCATGAAGGTGTAAGTTTCTGGAAGTTTGGCAATTTCAGTCAAAACATGGAGAAAAATGTATTTACTTCAACTTTGCTCTTCAAGCTCCATGCATCGAGGTGACTATAAACGGTTTTATCCTCTCAGTTTCGGTTTTTATGGTCTCCAACTTCATTGGTTTGGTTCCATCTCATTTCCAGCTTTAGCAGGCTGCATTTCTCTTTGCAAAAGTCCCGACAAACCCAATGTGCGCTGCTTACCCAGGACCAAGTGGCAGACAGATAAAGTTAGTTACTATAATATAATGGAGCAGTACACACGCATACACACACAAGCACGTACGGACAGACCCACACACACACGCAGACACACACCCAGTAGTTCCCTGAGGAAACCAGAATTAGAGCCAAAGGCAGAGCTGAAGCCGGACTTGTATTCATCAGGTAGACAGGAGCATGACTCCAAATGCTAATGTTGCGCCATGTTTGCTCGGTGTTTAATTAAGCCGCTGGTCTCCATATCAATGTTATAGTATATTGGCATACTAATGTTGTGTTTGCAGCTTGTTCTGCTGCTCCCAAGTGGCCAAAGACAAAAAAAAATCAATGTTATCGAACAAGTGTAATTTGGAAGTGCTCACCTTTTTTACATATTTGGCTTTACTCCCGTCCCTTAGAGAAGGAAATCAAAACACCAGCTCTGCAGCCTTAAGAGCAGGTCATTTCCATTCATAAAATGTGATGAATTGTTCTTATTGTTAGCATTTAAAATGAGATCCTCTACATCGTCATCATAGAAATACATTTCTATATTTAACAGTGAGAGGAGATCTTGTTTTACTCTCTCAGGTTTTTTTTTCTTGTTATGAAGTAAGTATTTTTAGTTTTTACCCTTAATTGAAAGCTGAATATGTCTCCTCACCCCATGTTTTCCTTCTCTATCAACGCTGGTCACTATCCACTGAAGGCAAACATATACAAAGAGTCACATATAATGAAAAACGAGTAATTAACATGTTACTGATTCCTCTAAACACGGCTGCCTTGAGAAAACACACTAATTCCCCGGAGAGTTGAAAGAGAATATATTTGGTTCAGCCACAATGTTTTTATGCCGAGTCCAACATGTCAGTCTGCGAAAAGGAAAAAAAGCATAAGGCAGCGCGGTGAAGGTTCAATACCAGCAGGAGACAAAGAGACAGGGAGATACCACCATACTTGGTCACAGTTTAAAGAGCAGAAATGAGATTTCAGGACTAACCAAGGTCCTTGTTGATAGCTGAAACTCCAGCAGTTCTGTCTCTGTTGGACTCAGGCTCTGGTAGCATGTAAACACAGTAGCTGGCTCATCTTGTGCAGTGTGGGGACGTGAGCATGAGTTCTAGACTCATAGAGAACGTTTAGGCCAAAAACTCGGTTGTTAATGATGCTGTTCTGAGTCATGTTTGAATGTCGGCGCTTATGGATTTTTTTTGTGGACTCAAACAAACACTCAAGAATGAGTGAATTTTAAATTTGTGGGTGAACTATCCCTTTAAGACACCTGCAATTAATCATTGTTCATAGAAATGGGAGACATGGTCCAATCTACTGGAGATTTATGGGTAGGAAATCAAATAGAAATCAATTAGTCAAGGTTACACCAAAGCAACCCAGTGTGCAGGAACAAAGACCTCCGAGGGGCTAATGTATGGAGCAGGGAGCGTTTAGAACCATTCACTGTGATATGCGATGATGTTATTCTGTTAGCTGTGAATCACTTTGGCGAGAATCCTGATAATGGCCATTGATATTTGGTTTTGATTTATGCTCCGTTTGGAAATGAGCGCAGGAGAGAGCAGAAATTTACAGGTAGCGCCTCTTCAGCTGAGACCAGGCAGCCATCACTCTTCCAACAGCTTGTTGAAGCCACAAGCATCTGCCCACCACTCAGCTCTCCACGGTGAAATAGGAGTGTGCCTATTCCTCCCGCAAAACTCTATCATCTGGCAGGAAAAGCCTCTAAATCTTGTTATAAGCTCAGAGAGGATAGAGTGGCGCACCATTTATGAATGCTGCATTGAGGCCCAGGGGATGTTGTGAGAATTATTCCCTGGCTTTTTCCGCGCAAAAATAAACAAATTTTAATTGGCACGGGCCTGAATGTTGTGTGTCTGGAACAAGGCGGCAGATAAACAGAACTCAGACAGTGGCATTATGTCAAATGTGACCTTCTCCTCGGGGGCTGCGTGACCTCGTCCTCCCACATAAACAAACGTTGACAAAAGATTTAGAGGAAGAAATTTGACAGATGGAACAGCCTAAAGCAGCTCCCCGTACATATAAATTAACTGTCCCCCTAAAAGAAATCTGCGGAAATTATGGAAGATGCGCGCGCCTAACTGCTCCAGCCCTGAACGATCTGCCTCTGAAAGTCATCAGCCGCTCGGATGAAAAGCGTGGCAAACACGCTTAGGCTGAGCCCTCAGTCACAGGCCCTGTGAGGGTTACTTTGATTGTCTTTCTCTCTTCCATTTCACTATCTCCCACTCTAACAATGGAGAAATGAGTTCCCCAGGGGGACAGGGGAAGGAGGACGCTCAAATTGTAATCAACAGTCAACAGAGGAACCACATGATGCTCTACATACAGAGTGTAAAACACAAGTACGTATTGAAATTTAATCATTCTGCCAATATGAGGCTTTTTGAGTCCGAGTTCATCAGGACACTGATAAGTGCTGTTATTGATTTATGGCTTGGCAATGCTGCCCTTCAGTGGCAGCTGACTAGAATCACTTTTTCCCTGCATTAGTCGAAGGAACGAGACTGATCACGCGGGGGATAAATCCGCTGTGACACTGACCAAGTGTGGGCAAAAGCGACCCAGAGGAGTAGTACACGCTCACCTTTTTGGAATAATCAACTTCATACGGAGCAAATTTCACAGTGACGAAAGAGCCTTTTCTGATCTGCAAAAACTCATTCCTCTCCATTATTGTTCCACACCAACAGCCAATGAACACCCAGCAATTACTCAGTGTCTGTCAGCGTGAGCTCATATCGTGAAAGACCGCGTGCCTCCTTGTAGGTCAGGTACACGTAAATGTCAGGTTTTGTCCCAAAGAAATAAAGACAAATGGTATGTGGCACTTGCCCAAAGACTAATCTGAGCTGGCGATCCATCAAGGCCCCTGAAGTTGCAGCCTGCACCGGTTTCATCATGCCGAGCCTCAAGGACGGTCTGATCCACGGGCTACCTCTGGTTCCTTGCTTCAGAGATCAAAGCGGTGACATCTGAAAAGAACAAAACTAAGGTTGGCTTTTTGGATGCTGGAAATGTAGAAACCGCGGTGCCACATTCAATCTTGTTAGAGCATCGTCGTGACTTTCGGGTAACATAAATGCCAAAGCGTTCCCAGAGTCCAGAGCTGAGTGACACGTGTTTAGAGTAGTTGATGGTGTTGTACACAGAGCTGTGCTGACCTCACTGTGACACTGAGTCTCTTCCAGGCCTGCTATCACACGCGGCCGGGCCCTGACGGGGTCCAGATGCAATTAAAAACAATTATGCAACATGTAGCCTGTTGAAGGAGATCATTTGCAATACTTTTCCCACTCTTTGGTTGCGTGATGGATTTGCCTGTCGCTCGCTCCGTTTCAATAACAACACCAGGCAGTATTTACCAGGGTTTCCAATCAATTGCTCACACGGGACCACCACTCCCCTTTGCCACCCACACAACAAAACAAAGTGCCAAACAAAGGGCACCCATGAAAAATGGCGCGTCCGAAAAACTTAAAACACATGCGTAAACAATATAGAAGTGGGCACCCAGAAGATAAATCACAGGGGAAGGTGTTGTTGCCTGAGTAATGCTCGCACAACAAACAGACACACAATGACGAACTGAGAGTCCATCCTCGCCTCCTCCATCACCGTGCGCTACGCTGCTGCTGCACTGCCAAGGACAAGGTCAGAGTGCAGCGCATTGTTCGCTCCGTCGAGAAGGCGCTCGGCTGCAGCCCTGCCTCCCCTCCAGGACTCTGAGGCGTGCAGGTAAGATTGCGGCCGACCGCCCTCCCACCCTGAACACAAACTCTTTCAGCTATACTCCCCTCAGGCAGGAGGCTGAGACAGAACAACAGAAAAAAAAGCTTTATTTCCCAACTGCTGCTGGCCTCGTTTAAAAACCTGGGATCCTATAACTTCACTGCAAGAAGCCATGTTATATTTTATTCTTAAGTGTGTTTTCTATGCTGCCTTTCTTACCTTTTACTTTGCTGCTGCAATATGTTAATTTCCCAATCTTGGGAAAATAAAAGAATTCTTATTCTGATTGCACAATAATTGTCAAGTATTTATAACACTCCTCTCTCCGGTTTAGAATGTTTTAATTCTTATAATGTCTCCCATTACTTTATATTTTGCATTCATGTTTGCACAAACAACACGCTGTCATTGTGTCACAGGCGCTGCAGTGGCTCGCTTTGTCCGTTAGGTGTCGCTCGACCACTGCACCTGGAGGCGGTGCAGCCCCCTCCACACCCCCCAGAAGCAGAAGAAGAAGAAGAAGAAGAAGAAGAAGAAGAAGAAGAAGAAGAAGAAGAAGAAGAAGAAGAAGAAGTAGTAGAAGAAGAAGAAGAAGAAGACCTCCGGCCCGGCTCGCCCGGGCTGGTGAGTGAGCGTCCCGGACCAATCGCAGCGGAGGTGGGCGGGCCCGTCATTGTTACTACAGACACTCGCACAAGTTCGCAGCGACCTGCGGCTGCCGCACCGATGAGTCTCCACGTTAGAGGATAGCCGCGGCCCGCGCGACACCCGACGAGCTGAGCATGCCGAGATAGACAGCGTCCCACTCGCGCTCCCGTCCCCACTATGGCACGCGACGGTCCCCACGCGGAGGACTTCCCGGACAAAGTGATGCCCGGAGCGGCGCCCTGCACGTGCGGCAAGAAGTGCAGGGGTCGCGGCGGCAGCGTCGTCTTCCTGGGATTATTCCTGCTGTCGCTGTCCCTGCACGCCGTCACCCTCGTCTGCTACCTGGACCTGCGCTCCGAGGTCAAGCGGGAGATTATCCACCAGAAGCGGGACTCGGTGTTGACGCTGAGCGGGGGTGACCTGGCTGACCCGGTGGCGGTGCTCTCGCTCGGCCCCCCGCGGCTGGACTCCGGCGGCAGAGGAGCAGCAGCAGCAGCAGCAGCAGCAGGAGGCGGCGGCGGCGGCGGCGGCGGCACCGGAGGAGGAAGAGGAGACGGTCCTGAGGTAAAAAAACAACCCCCCCACACACACCTCCACAGATAAATAATAATGAAGCGGCTTCTTCAACACATTGTTTTCATTCCGCACACGGAGGCAGTTCGTGTTCGTTCACCTCCACCTCAGTCCTCCCGTTCCCGGATCACGGTGTCAGGTTCTGTGCCTGCGCTCTGTCATGGCATGTTCCTGGGCAACTTATTTTACAGTAGCTTTTTTGTTTTTTTTTCCCAAATCTTTGCCAGCTCCGTTATCACGCGAATATGTCTTGAATTGTCTGTGACTCAGCTTCCTGGGAGGAGGAGCAGAGAACAGATGCACTGAGCTGTGAGCCTCGGCTCTGTCATCTGGCCGAGGTGGAGGTGAACACATCCGGACACCGGGTGAGGCTGAGGGGTGGGTGGCAAATCAGGGGGGCATGGGTATGGACCTTTTTAAAACTCCTCATTTACCTGCTCGGGCCCCCTGTGATCAAATCCCCTGTAACCCAGTCTGTCTTGTTCCCAGAGCTGCTCCCTCCTCCTGTAGTAGGCGGAGGTGATGCTCAGGAGTTAGGCCCAGCTGGACTCACAGGGACGGGTCAGTCAGAGAGCCGGAGCAGGTGGACAGAAAATGAACTGGATCACCAGCAGGTGCAAAGCCCAGGGGCTGATGTAAATTCATCAGGACTGAGATGGGGCAGTTGGTCCTTGGAGCAGAGCCAGGCCCGGCTCACATGTGTTTTCTTCTCTGGCAGCAGCCTGATTGAATTTTCACTGTGTTGTCTGTGGCTTTGGCAACAACCCCCCCCAACCAACACCACCACCACCGCTGCCTGCACACTCCCTAATTTCATCAGTACAAAGGGACCAAAGTAGAGGGCTCAGATTTGCGTTGCTTGTTCAGTTCGCTCATGTGTCACCAGTTGTGTTACCATTTTTTGTTTTTTTTTTGCAGAGAAAATGATCCAGTGTGTGAGGTGGGGGAGGAGGGAGGGGGCATTGGCTGAAAACACGTAGTTGTCTGGAACCATCAACTTGATAGTCCCTGAGAGGAATCCAGGTTATTTAGGATGGAGGCACTTATTTCTCCGCAGGAAAGATTTTCAAGGTCCGCTGCCGGCATTTGGGGGTTTGTAACATTTTCCTTTCATTTCATTTTCCTTTCACAAGTGGGAAGCCGAGCCTATTCATTTAGCCCTCCATGTGTCCTTTGCTAAGCTTATTTTAGATAGCCGTGGTTTCCCTGGTTAGAGCCCAGTGAGATGAGTCTGGTATTCAACCCAGATGGTGACTCTTCATGAGGTGAAAGACTGTCGCCAGGCTGTAAATATTTAACAGCGCTGTGATGCTGTCTATACCAGATGTCTGCATTAAACAACTCTGATTACACATCCCACAGTTTACATAGTTGGAGAAACAGGAGCATGTGGCATTCGGACGCAGCGGCCGCACTTGTTAGCTTTTCAGGCATTCGCTTTGAACAATCCCTTTTGTAGGCTGAAAAAAATGTTTATTGGATTTTTCACAAGTCTCCATCAAAGGGCCTTCAGCAGCGCAAATGAAATTTGATGTGATGTGCAGGCATACAAGCAACATGCAAGTGCAGCCGAACGTGAAGGGTGTTCCTCGAAAACGGAAAACAAGCACAATCTGGTATCGGAAAGAACACGTAAACAATAATGACTCTTATCTGATGTGACAGAGAGAGAGTGTGTAACATCAAGTGTGCGACCTGTTCACATGAGCCCATCCTGCTTTGTGGTCTGAAACATACGAGCAGCGTGGTTTGTCATTGTGTGTAAAAGCAGCTTTGCTAACCAAAATCAGTGCCTGTCAGACAATTTTCAGCTGGGCTGGTCAGTGTCCGACATAAATCAACCTTGGTACACAGTGCACCCAATGGAAATCCACACATATTTTTGGTTAAGCTGTGTCAATTAGCAGCTTTGTGAGTCAAACAGAATGGAAAGAGAGCTGGGGCTGTGTTGAACTCACGCTACGGAGGACAACAGCTCGTGATTGGAAATGAAAATTGTAAAGGAAGTGTCAAAACGTGTCCACACTCGAGTTTATTATGAGAGGAAGACGCTGTTCTGTGTTTGTCCCAAAGGCAAATTAAGTCTCTGTCTTATGATATCAAATTTCAATTCTATTTTTCACCAAAATTAATTTCATTTTATTCAATTTCTTATCTTACATTAGTTCTTCTCTACTTTTGCAGTTTAAGTTTTTTTACAGGCGCACACCTGAGCTGAAGAAAGTTGCTGAAAGTATAGAAGTTTAAAGTCTGGGATCAGTTCTCTATGAGCGGAGGAAGAGCTGCTTGTAACTCAATTTATAGGTTGATGTGAGGCAAGTGAAGAAAATAAGACAAAACAGCAAATGCCATCAAAACCAATTTGTAACAATAAAACTACAATTCGAGCACATCTGTACCTGACAGGAAGTCTGTGAAACTTAATTTGTTCAGAAATGGAAACAATCTAGTTGTGTTATCTAAACCGGCTCCTGAAAGGTTTATAGATGGTCGGACGTTTTCCTGGCTGTGATACTGACAGAAACAGGAAGATATACAATAAAAGCGTCAGGTCTTTGTTGGAGAAATCTCTGACAGGCACTTAAACGTTACGCACCTCTTAACATCTCACACATTTTCAGATCCTCGTACTCGCTTCTTAATGAGAGCAGATGATGTGGTCATTTATGATCCGGGTCTGGGAAGCGAACAAACACTAACACACCCCTCACAGCCACAGTGGGTATGCCCTTGAGCAAGGCAGTAAATCGCAGCTGTCCAGCAGATCTGCACGGTTCTCAACAGTAAAAAGCTGTGTGTGCGTGCGTGTGTGTGTGTGCTGCTCTTAAGTGCGAGGCACATTGCATGGCATGACTGAGTAAGTGTCACTCAGGAGTCGGGTGACCTTACTGAGTGAGACGTTACGAAACTCGATCCACAGAGTTGTGTTTGCTTGGTTAGTGTTAAATATTTGAGCCTAACATTTTTCTTATAACCATTATATGAAATAATTCTCCCCTCTGATGTATGCCTTCAAAGTCTCACAAAGAACAGATGCTGAAACATCTGGAGTCTAGTTAACGGCTATTAAAAAAGTCAGTTTGATGGGACACAAAGTCCTCCGCGGCGTGTATGCCAGGGTATCTGGAGTGCCGGGGTGGGCTGTCACCCACATCTACTTTAATCGTGACCAGTGCATGATTAGTTAAAACAGCGGTATCGTGTGTACAGATAGAGCGGGCCCTTACACATCAGGGATTAATCAGCACGGACGCAAGTGCCATAAAAGCACGAGGCAGAGGAGGTAAAAAAAAAAAAAAAAAAAAACTCATATCAAGTGCCATAAAAGCGAGGCAGAGGAGGTAAAAAAAAAAAAAAAAAAAAAACTCATATCTCTGCAAACTTTTCCATGTAAGAATAGTCTTGACAGGCAGACGAGGAAGACACCCAAGATTAAGTCCAGAGTCGCAAACATCTACCAAAATAATAAATTCTTGAGGCATTCGCAGCATTCAGCTCGGCATCACTTTGCCAGCAAGTGTTGCAACAGCCTGAAATGTGACTGGCTGCTGACAGGCAGCATTTCCCTCAGGTTGAGTTCCACAGCTTTTCTAGATGACAATCTGTGGACGCTGTTATTGAATTACCCACGTTGGGGTTTAAAACACATGTCCCGTCCAGAGAGCGTTTGATATTGGCAGACTGAGGTAGGGACACTCCTTCTGGGTGATATTTAAGAGGGAAACATGCTGTCATTGAATCTGTCCAGGAGTGTGAATCACAGCAGTATTATGAGCTTTCATCCACAGAAAAGAATCCCAGCCACCAGTCCTGAGGTTAACCTCCTCAACTTTTGTGACCTCACGCTCTCGACCGCAGCTTAGTGACTAAATCTTGGACGTGCAGTCAAAATTAAAGGCGTCACTTCAACCACAAACGTCTGTATTTGTAACTGGGACCGAAGGCGTGAGCCGGAGCATTTTTATTACCGTAATCAGCTCGAAATGTTCTGAATGTCAGGGACTCGCAGTCGTGTGTACGTGCAGAAACAAGGCGTCGTGATATGAAGTGTTAAAAGGGCAGAATGAAGCCTGCTCGTCAGAAAATTACACACCCCTGAGGTGACTGAAATTTAGTCATATCCTCACGGAGCAACGGGGAATCTCATCCTCTGAGCATAACAGCTACGCCCCCCCCCCCATGCTTTGAAGATTCAAGAGCCCTCTAATTAATAGCATTTTCCCCTTGTTCTGAAAAAGAATGGTTTACTCAATGGTTGGCACTTGGCATACATACCAACACACTGTCATCCTGATTTACTGTAAGCCTGCGTTGCCTTTGAAGGCCACGAACGCTGTAAATGTTGTAATGACGTGAAATGAAGCAAGCAGTGCCGCACATCCATTTCTCATCGTCGCCTGAACTATTTTTATATGATTTCTTTTCTTTTTTTTTTTTATGCGCGTTTACAACCACTTTGTTCCCAGCTGCACCAGTTTGGTAGCAGCCTAGCAGACTGCTTGTTTGTTTTTTTGTCGTCCTGCTGGAGCTTAATCTCGGCCCAGAAATTGGCTATTGAATCATGTTTGGCTGTCAGAACAGACGAAAGTGTAATGCCATATGCCTGAACACACACCCAGAATCCTTTGAGAGGTAAAAGCCCCCTATATGCCAACAGCTGGAGAGGAGATGTGGAGACACCTGTGCGCCAAATGAACAGCAAATGTCGCTGCTCGCGGGAACATCTGGAGGTCTGTGTGTCGAGAAACCATTCCAGCACACACTCCTCCATCAGGCTGGAATTCCCGTGCTTATAAGGTCAGACATGGCTGGCAGCGAGTCAGGACTGTAGACTTTAACTACCTTTGAGCTCGCCCAACACAGCCAGCGGGGGGTGTTCGACAAGGCGCTGCTCATCCTTCACCACAGGGGGGAGTTCCCACATCTGAGATGAGGTAGAGAAGAAACTCAAAGCATAACCTTTCTTGTCTGTCTTCTCATGGTCTTCCAGTGGCTCTGCATGAAAACCACACAGAGAGGCACTGGGAGTTCACGCCGCTTTCAGGAGGAGATTTCTCGCCGTGGGCGGAGTTTAACAACTATGTTTACTTGAGCGTCGCAGATGGAAACGCGGAGTGTGTCGTCTCGACACCCCAACTGGGACAAACCCCCACGGGGAAGGAGAGGTCAAAGGGTCTGTCAGTAAGCGTGTCTGATTCATTCGTTGCAGAAGAAACTGACTGATGGATCGCTATTTATTATCTTTTGATCCATGCTAAGGTGCTGCACGTGTCACTGCTTTGGAAATGTCAGTTACTCAAACTCCAAGCAGATGTCCAGCACAATACAAGCTGTCTGCTTGTCTGTCCTCAGCTGTTGAGAGCATTTATACCTCGTACCCTTACCGTTATTTATGCTGACACTCCAAAGTGTGTCCGAAAGCGATCCCATGTACTGTGGGGATTTGCTAAAACAAGGCTTTGGGTGGTCCCGCTGTGTTCCCAGGGCTGGGGTTTCTTTGTCTGTTGACCTCTGGGAATCCTCCAAAGATGTGATCACAAACTGGCTCTTCGAACAGAAAGCCACTTTGAACAACCCTAAACTTTGAGTCCTTGGTAGAAAACATGTTGTTGTGAGGGCCGCTCCCACCCTGCGTGTGCCACAGTCAGGTCAACACGTCCTACAGGGTTCATGTGAATGTAGGTCAACCAGAACCAGTCGCATAAGAACACAGGCATGCGGTTTGTCCCGCCGCTCGCTCGCCCATGGGAACACCCCGCCGCTGCTGCTTTTCCTGTTCCGAGGGGTGAGCTCAGAGCAGCTCCATCACATGCCTTTCTTTGCCGCCGTTCTTTTAGCGTATTCACGCTACCTGTGAATAGGGCCGGGACCAGGTGCCACATGAATGGGTATTGCTCTCAGATTAACCACAATTCATGCCCTCCTTTTGTATAAAAAGGTGAATTTTAGAGCAGCAGTGTCCAGGTGACTGTCTCAAGCTGCGGAAACGCAGACAAAAGTGACTCGGGTTACAGGATAGGTTCCCGTCCCGCTGGGGCAGACAATGACTTGGCCACAAATGAATGTGCCGGCTGACAGTGTCTCAAATCTTTTCAAATGCCTCAAGTTGTCTCTGTGCAAACATTATACCCCAAGAATAGAAAGGCCACTTGTAACATGGTTTTCACTCTCCAAAACTCGTATCACTTATTGCTTTTGTCTGCTTCCTGGAATTCATATAAGGTTGCCTGGGCTAGTATTAATATTCCGAGGAGAGCCTTTGTGTTCAAAGTGAATAATCACCCTAGAATTTTCCTGTGACAGAAATTTCCCATGTTCATTAATATTTCCCTTTCTCTCCTTTTCACCAGGAGAGGTTTCTGCACAGAAATGGCGACTTCCGCGCCACAGAGGATAACAGGGGCATAACTCAGCGAGCGAAAAGGAGTCCCGGCAAGCAGCCAGAGTCGGGTACGAGCCGTTTTTTAAATTTATCATCACATAATGTTTTTATATCCTCACACCTTGACACAGACGTATGCTAATACTTAAGCTGTACAGCCTCCTCGTCTTTATTCTTAACTTCTCTGGTGCACCTGCATCACACTGTTTTCTGGCCTGGTCAACTGTGGGATAATGGTTTCTCTACGTCTTGTTTGAGGAAGAAGCCGTGCTATGTAAATAACACATTGATGCTGGGCTTAAGGCTCTTAAAATTTGAAAACAGTTTGTTAACGGTTTCTCACTTTTTTGGGGGGAATTGATTTTTTACTGCTCCATGCTTACTTAACAAAGCAGCTCCACCACATAATGCTGCTGAGTTTATAGAGCAAGAGATTAAATGGAATGGGATTGATTATTACTTGGACAGCAAAGAGGGAGTTTGGGAGGGTTTTACCAATTTGAAACAGACAGTGAAGGCCAGCGTTGATTTCTCAAAATAATATGAGGTCCCCAAAATATCTCTTGTATCTAAGCAGATTAAGACTTTGGAATCCAAACGTGTTATCGGTCACGCCTGAACCGCCAGAAAAAAGAAGAAAAGGGGAGAAAAAAAAAAAAGACTTGTGGGAACATGCAGTCATTTTAGAAAACCAGGTGGACATCTGGGTTATCATCTTCGACTCTGATGGCTTTCATTAAACCCACTGCATTGATTCATCGTAATCAATAGTTCAATGACAAAACCACATGGCCAATATGTCTGAAATTACTTTTGGAGTTTTTGTTTAGAATGTGAGCTATGCAAATAAAAGGCAAAGGCTTTGAAGTTTCATGTCTGAGTGCAACAAGTGCAGCATGATCACAAGGCATTCCAATGTCTGTGGCGTGACACTGAATACTTGGGGGGAAGTTTAGTAATTGTGTTTAAATTAGAAGAAAAAACTCACCTTTGAGACTTTCTACATAAATCAGTAAAGTCCCGAGCCTCTAAACACTAATCATTCCCAGGTCTCTCTTCTGCTCTCAGCACACAGACAAAGGCTTTTGTAATCTCAGCCTTAGATGCGTGTGTGTGTGTGTGTGCGTGTGTGTACGTGCTCTCCACTCCTCTAACGGGCACCAGATTCCAGATAGGGCTGCTCGTTAAGAGAAATCTATGCGGATGCATCCAGTCATTTAGCCAGAGGAGAAACGCTGGCCATATGTTTGAGGGGGACTCAAACTGTGAGGTTTTAAGGTTAAATGGCCTTTGTAGTTGTAATGACATGGTAAACACAAGAACAGCGAGACGGCATTTTGAAAAGGATTCTTCAGCTGCACACACAGAACCCGCACAGCAGCGCACTAAGTGTATTTTGTCTTTCAAGCGCTGACATACAATAGATGCCCCACCAACACACACACACACACACACACAAACACATGCACGCAGACTTTCATCTGCATTCTCCATCTGGGCTTAATTCAAAGAAAAGGATTTTGGCAGGATAAAGTATCTCTCTAATGATCTTCTCCAGTTCCACTGCCTGTGAATGCTTAAGGCACTTGTTCATACAGAGGAGGTGAAACCACACTTACAAATTACTACACTAGAAGATACCACAGACTGACATACCTCCACTGCAGCGTTGAGCGCACGACATCATGAATCTGTTATTTTAGCCCTGTGTAGGATACCTAGAACGAGCTGGAGACCCGTGATGTTACCTGAGAGGATAATAGCTCAGGAGACCAGTTCAAGCTTAATCACACTGTTTTTGTTTCTTCCAGAATCGACTGGAAAGGAGAAAAGGAAAGAGAGGAAAAAAGGTGATTCAAAGTTCCGCCTAAATTTCAGATGTATTTGTCATCGCTGAGACCGCTGCCTGCGGTCGGCTCCCTTCAGGCTCTATCCAGAATCCTATGTTTGCTTTAAGTGAATGGCACGCTTTCAATATTGCGCTCCATCCTTCACGAAAGAATTCTGACATTATTCTTGCTGTTCGTCTTATCTGAATTTACAATCTGTACAGATGCTTTACAGATCTGAAAAGCCCTTGGAGGCAAAATTTGTGTGTTTGGGCTTTATAAACAGACAGTCAAAACATGAATCTGCCTCGCTTTTTCAACGTGCCAACCATGTTGCTTTGTGTCTGCACAGGCAAGAGAAAGTCTGTGCCAGGCCCCCCTGGCCCGCCCGGCCCCCCAGGCCCACAGGGCCCGCCGGGCATCCCTGGAATTCCTGGTATACCAGGAAACACCGGTGTGGGGCCTGCAGGCCCTCCTGGACCTCCAGGGCCACAGGGACCTCCGGGCGCTCAAGGCCCAGCAGGTATCCAATGTAGAAATGATGAAATAACACGCTGAGATAGCTCTGGCTCGAGCCAGAGATCTTAAACACCCACAAGTTGAGAGATTTGTTCTTAGATTACAGTCATTTCCTGCATGCAGACACATTCCCACACTAGGAGGGGGCTCAGGTTGTCAAAATCGATGAACTCATTGTCTGCACAGCGAGGGTTTCAGATGCACTGTGTCTCACATTCTGTGGGACGGCGGCGCTCCATCTTAAAACTATGTCAGTGTTTGTTTTGTTTTAATCTACACGTCTTCTTTTGTTCCTCAGCAGCGCTGACAGCCGCTCATTTATCATGTCTCTCCATCTCTCTTCTTGTTTCAGGTGTTGTGGATAAAACAAAAACCAAGGATTTCCAGGTAGGCTGATTTCATTTAAACACTCACACCAAGTCCCTAATGGGACCAGCCCCTTTTCCCAGTTTTACTGTGAATTCTAACCCCAGCCCTTACTCACCAGAGACCTTTGTTTTTCAGCCTGCAGTGGTTCACTTGCAAGGGCAGGAAACAACCATCCAAGTGAGAGAAGGTGGGTCTTCTGTGGCGACGTATTTAGACCAAACAACCAGCATTTGTAGTCCGGCAACTTTCCTAAAACACATCCCTGTTGCACTTTAAGACTGTTTAAAATATCCTTTATATCTATCAAGGAAAGTTAAGAGAGAGAGGGCCAAATGTTATCGACACATGTTATTGGCACAAAGATTATGTTGACAGTCACCCCAATGTAATCCTGTCGCTATCATAGGATTAGCAGTCAGTTATGGTTTATAACTCAGATTAGAAACCAGAGCCTTGCCGTGCTAGCAGCTTCATGTTTCCCCCTGAAAGGAGTGAAAGCCCCCGCTGTAATCCCTGTTGACTGTTTTGTTTGTGTTTGTTGTGACATGTTTAGATCTGTCTGAAGGCATCCTTAGGAACTGGAAGATGGTGTCCATCCACCATCGCGTGTTTAAAATGCACCCCCGCTCTGGAGAGCTGGAGGTGCTGCTGGACGGTGTCTACTTCATATATAGTCAGGTAGAAGTGAGTACGGTCCTTGACGTAACTCTTAAAATTTACAGTTCAGACTGAAAAGAGCTGGCAGTTTAAGAACCTGCTTGCTTGGCTTATTCATGGATGTTTTGAGTTATGAGACACATTTTCTTTTTTTCCCGCTCTGTGGCTAAATGTGCAGCTTTATAACTCAAACTCTTGAAGGCCACTCTGATATTCCAGCTGTTGCAGCTTTTCTCTAAGCTCTTAAAAATGATGTGCGCTTGTTTTGACTGCCCCTCTCAGTCCTTTGTGCATTTCTCGTCTCCCCGCTCCACCAGGTGTACTACCTCAACTTCACCGACATTGCCAGCTATGAGGTGATGGTGGACTCCAACCCGTTCCTCCGGTGCACGTGCAGCATCGAGACGGGCCAGCGCAAATTCAACACCTGCTACACGGCCGGGGTGAGCCTGCTGCGCGCCGGCCAGAGGATTTCCATACGCATAGTGTATGAGGACACGCTCATCAGCATGACCAACCACACCACCTTCCTGGGAAGCGTCAGACTTGGAGAGGCTCCATCTGCTGGACAGAACTGATCACTACACAGACACCAGGCCTCTGACAGAAAAGACAGACAGTCGCTCACAGTGGTCAAATCAGGCCAGAGTCACACTGTCCTCTCATCCTGCCTCATCTGGCATTTAATGAATTGACAACTCCACTAGGTTATTAAAGTTCAGGGAGCCCCTGGGTGACTCTAGTTAACTTATCAGCTCTGTATTCATAAGGACAATATAGACTGTTACGCTTCACCTCACCTCGATTCTGTGCAAAGAGCATCAGGCTTGATGAGCCAAATGTCCTTATCAGACAAAAGTCTATTTATAGTGGCCACGTTGTCTCCAGCCAGACAGCATCTTCTTCTTCTTCCTTTAGGAATGACACTGCGCTGACAAGATACTTAACATTTACAACCTTCAAGTGCTGTTGAATGATAATCTTGTATCTCCAAAAATAGCATCTAACCGTCTATTTGAAATATTGGATTTGCTGATTTCAGTTAATCATGCTAACAGTTGTAAGTGGGTGGTTTAACCGGGGTTCCGTTTGCCCTGGGTTATTTAAAAGGATCACGTAAAAATGTTCAAAGCAAGTACAAAGTCGCCGGAGGAAAGCTGAGAAAACTATTCCAACTGGAGTTATAAGGTATTCACTGAGCAACAGCACTATATATTTTGCGCACATTTGCACTACAGCATCCCTGCAGAATATCAGTAATATGTTTTGTTACAGTGCTATTGTTTGGTTACCATATGAATGAATCCATGTGGAAAAATTATAATTGTTTATACGTCTCTGTACATATTGTATATAAAATGGGATATACTTTTGTAAATGGAGTTGATTGATGGATTAAAATGTTTCGTTTTCTGTCTAAACACATTTGTCTGTCTTTTGTGGCGTGCGGCAGGTGGTATTGATTTAAAAGGGTAGACTGCTCTTTCAAATCGGAATCTGCTGGCACAAGTGCCGACGAGAACAAAGGTTGTTCTGTCACTGTGGCCTTTAACATGGCTCTGACTCGGACGCTGCAGTGATTTGGCTGTCATCTTCATGCAACCTAAATGAATTCCATGTTGAGCGGCAGCGGAGGAGATTCTCCTCATTTTGAAACTGAACATTTACTTTTGCGGCGTTAGCTGAAGTCTGACCTCGCCCATTTGAGTAACTTGAAGACATCCAGTCTGCAGGTCCCGGTATGCTTTACAGTTCTTTATTATTACTACGAGCATTTATGTTTTGTCTCAGTCTTTTCCTGGTGCACGGAGCCAGTGTTTTAGAAAATGATTTTCGGAAACTCCAGAGGGACTTAATTTTACAATTAAATCAGCCACGTTCTGAGGGAGTCAATGGGAGAACGGCCAAGATGTCAGAAACCAGCGAGGTATGTCACTGATTATGTAGGATGGAGTCATCTTGGACATTGTACTACTGAGATTTATGCCATTAGTGAGTATTCTGATAGTGCTGCAATAATACGTTTTCTCCTAATTCTTTGTTTTCTCTTAGGACATTAAGTCAAGTACTTTCCAAACAGCTCACAGTTGTGTGAAGATGTCCTTTAGGGGAGAAAC
Organism: Pseudorhombus dupliciocellatus; assembly: GCA_016785235.1. Lineage (NCBI taxonomy): Eukaryota > Metazoa > Chordata > Actinopteri > Pleuronectiformes > Paralichthyidae > Pseudorhombus > Pseudorhombus dupliciocellatus. Next base: position 589,201 of record JAFBJW010000129.1, on the reverse strand, counting down.
ACGGGAACGAGGCAGCTGCAGAGGTGGGTCAGAGCTGAGAAATGAACATGTGTCCATTAGTTCTGCTCTAATCTGGTAGTGAGACCATAAACAGCACTTGCTAAGTTAATAGAATTAAAGTATTATGTCTATTTCTCACTCTTGCCAGGTCTGACATTCCTGCAGTTAACTGCAAACGCTAACAAACAACCACACATTGGAGGTAAAACTAAATTTGACTCTATGGCTTCATGGACTACAGAGTCTGCCATTATTTTGAATATGTCTATCTCGCCTTCTCCCATAGGAAATATAACTGTGATCCCTTGGACGGTCTCTGCACAGCAAGGAAATGCAATTTCACAAAAGGAAAACAGAATTGTTGTCCAAGAAGATGGTTATTACTTGGTGTTTGGACAAGTATGGTGTCACTGAAGCATTACCGAGTTGATATTACATCTGATTTGTTCCAGCTTTTCAACTAATGTTCTGCTTAATTCACAGGTTTTGTTCGCTGCCTGCAAGAGATGCCTGATGCGACCCCTGCCAAGACACGCCACACTGCAGGTCAGTGAGGCTCCGCCCCCCGCCGTTCCGCCGTCTCCTCCAAGAAATAACATTATGACTCTGGTTTTTTGTTTGTTTGTTTTTAGTTGTTTTTTTGCTGACTGCCACTTGAGAAGATTGGCAGCACCGTCATGGCTGCAGAGTAAATATGAGGCTTAAGCCAGCAGCGGGTTAGCTCAAAGCACAATGGCTGGCTCTGTTTAACGCCAACAAAGTCCGTATACCAACAGCTCTCTTTGAATGCAGTCATGTGCCAATGCTTGGCCCTTTCCCGAGCTCACAGAATTCATGTAATGTATATGGATGGCTCGGCAGCTTCGCAGTAGTGAAGCCAAACTGGCTCAATCGCACCCTAGTGGCTGGCTGCAGTACAGGTCTTGAAAGTATTTCTCGAAGAGGATTCCTCTCAGTGTTGGTAGATCTGTTGTCTCTGCTAAATTATAATTTAATTAAATCTGATATAAATAGGAGGTGAAATCATGATTGACAGTGGATCAAATGTATGTATTAGTGAGATATCGGTACTGACCGCTACTGTGAGACTTCCAAACGCACACAGAGGAAGTGAGAGGAGGCTCACATGAAGCTTATTGGCCATGGCTGCGACAGTCTTCTTATCTAACTCTTAGAAAGAAAATGAATAAGCCTTATTACTCCAACCTTAGCCCATGTGCTAGGCTTTAGCACCATCTGTCTCTCATTGACCGCTCATGGTTTGACAAATGGAAGAGGTAACGTACTAATAAAAGAGCATAAAGCACGAGACAAGAGGTCATATATATATTTATATATATGACCTCTTGTCTCGTCCAAGAGCCATGTGAGACTCTGGGTGGACGGCATCATCCCACTGCTGTTCTCAAAACACCAAATGAGGGAATATGTTTTGGAAGAATGCAGGTGTCCGTCTTTTCAGAAGAGTCCACGAGACAGAGCGTATGCCAAGACGCACAGCTGCACAGAAAACTCCTCACTCAGACACGTCTGTCTGTTTTGTCAACACTGATGCTATCTGTCTGTCCCAGGTATTGTGCAGCTGCATCGGGACGATGAGCTGGAACTGGTGATCCCTCGCTGGACACAGACTCGATCTTTTTTGGTGTCATCCAGCTGAACTGAAAGGAGGCGGCGATAACCAGCTTATTGTTGCAGGAAGTGGGAGGCAGAGACCGAGCTGTGTGAGCTGATAAAGGACAAAGTGACAGCAGCAGGAAAACCGTTTGGAAATAGCTGCTCATCACAGGAAAAAAAGCAGCATCAACGGTTTTTAATTGAGCTGCCAGTTTGACAGTTATTCAAGTGTTTCTGTGTCTCTGTCAGGACGTCCACCTGGGCCTGTCTCTGTGCATTGTCTCTGTGTGCTGCCACCTCCTGTCATCAGTCTATTTTTGCACGTCTCTTTATACCTTGCTGGGCTGCTTCCCTCCAGCTCCTCCTCCACACTGTCTGTTTATTTGTTCCTCTCATCTATTTTTGAATGGTTTCCATTTTCCTCAGACTGACAGGAACAAACAAAGGTATAAATTTATATCAGTCAGGAGCCGTGTTCCGGGTTGCCGTCTAACTTCTATTTTGTTTTAAATGCTTTCAAATATCATGATGAACATTAAGTTGTTTTTTTTTTGTAGAAAATGGATCATATGCCTCAGCTAAAATATATTTTGAAATATTTTTAAATTCTTATTTAGAGTCACAGCCTATTTTTATGTGTTCATCAAGTTTTTATGACATTTTACACATAAATATGATTGTCTCAAAAATGTCTGAGCCTAAATAAGAGGGCTGTTTATAAAGCTTTACAGAAAATAATGTATCAGGGGTCAAGCCTTTATTGTCTAAATATAGTACCCACGGTGTTTATCTGGTGTCCACAGATGTTTTCCCTCTCCTTTTTTTTGTGAAGCATGGCTATAAAGGGTGTGTGTGAGCGTGCATGTGAGCCCTGACAGTGATACTGTACAGTTTGAGCAGCAACAGAAGCAGCGGCAGACGGAGAATGGTCAGACATATGTTCTCTAATCTCCTGCTCCTCTGGTCACTCAGCCATGACATTTACAGCACCGGACTGACATACGGTCGCCCAAAGGTAGGCTCAGGATGAGTCGTTTAAAGACCAACTGTGTACAACTCATTGCAACTGCTGTTTTTGTCCCTCAAAGCTACACTTGAACTTTGTTTTCCAGATCTGAGGAGCTGTTAAGATTGTTTGACTGTTGTTTCCATGGTTTGCTCATTGATTATGATTAATGTTCCTTTCATTTTCAAGGAGAAGTCCTGGAACAACCAGAACCTCGACTCCGTCCCTCGGGACTTGGATGTAAGGCTTCGAAGACTCGACCTGTCCAATAACTTCATCAGACAGTTGCACACACTTGTTTTGCCGCGCTTGGAGCAGCTGGACCTGAGCTCCAACCAGCTGGATCTCATCTCCGAGGGGGCTTTTGAAAACCTGGCTCGACTTGAAGACTTGAATTTGTCCAGAAATGCTCTGAACAACAACCTTGGCAGCAACAGCAAAGCCTTCCAATCCATCACGAGACTGAGGAGTCTGGACATATCCATGAATGGCCTGAGTGATGATGCGGCCGTGCTGTACCTTCGAAACAAATCATATCTTGATCAACTTAAGATGACCGGCAACGCTCTGACAAGACTTTCACACAGCCTGTTCGAGGAGAGTAAAGGCTTGAGGGCCATTACGATGGACAACAATCTGATATCAGTGATAGAGCAGGGCACCTTCGAGCCACTGAGCCGTTTAGAGACGCTCAACTTGGCGCAGAACAACCTTGCAAACATCTGCGATTACAAACTGCGCCAAGTTAAATACCTTAATCTCAGTCGAAATGCAGTGGAGTTTTTTGTCACGCAGGAGGATGTGCGGTCTTACGGGCTGGAAATCCTCGATTTGAGTTTCAACAAACTCCTTTACTTCCCGATCGTTCCCAAGATAAACAGTCTGCGCTATCTTCATTTGCAGAATAACTTGGTTGGTGCCTTATATTCAGAGGCTGCGATGGTGTCTGAGGCCAATTCTCTTTATAGTGAGATTATGGATGAGAGAATTGTTGGGAAAAATAACCTCCACTCATTCTGGAGGCAGATGCCACTGATTTATCTGGATCTGAGCTACAACCACTTCAGGTCTTTCCCTCTGGAGACTCTGAGCCTTCTCTCATCTTTACAAACCCTGAATTTCAGCTACAACTGTCTGCAAAACATTATGTGGAATATTAGAAATTATGGTGACTCAGGAAACCAGCGGCAGCTGTTCTTTTCATCTCTAAAGCACCTCGATCTGCAAAGTAATGGGCTTGTGTATGTCTCCCCACTCTTTCTCCGCGCACTCACGCAAATTGACACATTAAATCTGCAGGATAATTCTCTGCAGCTTTGTGCTCTTAAGGACTATTTAGGAAGCGCCGAGTCAACACGACGAATAAATCTCAATGCGTCCTGCGTTGCCTTGGGGCAGTTGGGAACTCTTAAACACCTCAGTCTTAAAGAGAACAATATACAGGCGCTCCATCCAGACGCGTTTCGGGGAACCTCTTTGGTTTCCCTCAACCTCGGGAGAAATCCTCTCGTGGTCATGCACGAGCGCGCGCTCGACCATGTGGAGAAAACGCTTCAGTCCTTGATAATCAGTGAAACCAACATGAGCAGCTCGGACCTGTCCTTACCCCATATGCCCGCGCTGACCCGCCTGAACGTGTCGAACAACCGCCTGGACGTGTTGCCCAGCGGCCTGCGCTGGTCCCCCCTGAGAGAAATGGACATTAGAAATAACCAGTTCATGTCACTGAACCATTCTCTGATCCGTGCTTTAGCCGAGCACCTCAGTGTTGTGTATATTAGCGGGAATTATTTCAACTGCTGCGACAGTGAGTGGCTGAAAACCCTGAAAGAGCTGAAGGTAAACCTGCCTGACGTCGCTGACGCTGAGTGCTTCTCAGGCGACAGTAGAGTTAAGATGGCGGATTACCTGAAAAGCTCCTCAGTGTATTGTGTGTTTCATAAGGAGACGCAGGGAGCTCATGCTGGACAAATGTTCATCGTTGCTTTATTTGTATTCATAGTATTAACGGTGGTCATAGTATTTGCCAGGAAGCTGTGCTCCATGCAAAGATCCTACATAGTGTGATACCTCTTGTCCTTTTTCTCCATGTTTCATGTGGATTACATGAAGTAAGCAAATTAAATAGTCAGAACTTGGCAGCAACCTCTCTGAGACGTAATTCCTGTGGGTTTCTTTCTGTATGATGCATTTACAGAAGTGTGGCTTAATGGCAGTTTGGCCTGTAAAAAAAAACCCCAACAGATGCTGTTGAGTTAGTGCTGTAACAACATCACTATCAGACACGTGCATCTATTCTCACTCTGCTCGAGCTTTCTCTGGTGACTCAATTTCCCGTAGCTCGTTTGTCAGATGTGCACCCTGCTGTGTGACCCTCGGAGTTAAGATGTTGTGATTGAAATTGGCTTTATCGACTCCCAAGCCGCTTGCTCTGTGGCGCGTGCCAAATCGCTAATCAGACGGAGGAATTTTTGCCCATCTTTCGCCGGGAAATGTTTGTTTGTATCTGAAAGGTTTAACCTTGGCTCGAACTCCAATGACGTATGTGAGTCTTGCACAACATTACCAGAATCGAGACTGACCACCTCGACAACTTGACATGCCAATAAGACCTGGTAAGAGGTTCTGTGTAAACATATGCAAATATATATACTGTAAATATACAACATACATTTTTAATATGCATCTCTATCTGCAGCGCAGTGGGTTGTCTAATCTGAACCTTATGTGGCCTTGATCCTGGCAGACTGTTATCACTGCAGTGGTAAATGTGGCAACAGTTACACTGTACATAATAAACATGCCGTACGTAAAAAAACAGAAAATGTTGCCAGTCTTCATTTTAGTAGATGAATCCACCCAGTTCTTAACCTGCAAAGCAAATCACTGGGTTCCCAGACGAAAGACTTCGTCCTCTTTGGATTTCTGCTTTTAGTTCTCATTCAATAAACGTGACAGATTCTCTAATCTCCACTACTTTATGAGAATAGGTCCCCTTCATGTCACACTTAATCGTCAACATGAGGTTAAACCAGGAACACGTGAACACACTTAATCTGATCCCACACGGCTGCTCCGCAGACAATGGGGAGAGGTGACTGTCTGGTGAGAGAAAAATGAGTAAAGGCCTCATGACATGTTGCTGTTTAACTGTGAAATGAAAAGATATCAGAGGAAGATTTTATTACAGTCTGACTAAGTAGCTCCGGGTGCCACGGGAAGAACAGCCTGCTGCAGGATATCCTGTTGAGCAATTATCTTCTGACTCATCCCTCTCCTGCACACTGATGCAAAGCCCAGTTTTTCGAGAGTCTTCTTGCCCAGCGCTGCTGTGTCCAGTGGCTCGAGCCGGGCATGTGATCCTAGCAGGAGTATCGCAGGAGCCAGGGAGCCCATCAATCTTGCAGTTGAGCAATGTAACTTTAGGAAATGTCTCGGTTGCCCCACCCACAAGATTTAGGTACCAGATCAAGTAGCAGCTTGACAAGTTCAAACAAAGAGCACTCGGAGAAAGGAACACTGTGTGTATAGTATTAGGTGTAAAACCATTGGAATGCAGGTAGCAAATTGTATTCATTCTTCTCCTTGGCGGTTAATAGTAGCAGGTATTTAGATATCAGCAGCAGCTTGTTTGCTAGCGCATCGAAAGCGTGTATCACTGTCAGTCTCCCCCTCCAGGGCAACTGTATTTCCAGTTAACAAGTTATCCGTGCCTATTTCAACATGATGCTATAAAAATTCCTCTTTAGAAAGATAATATTATCTTGCATCTGTGATACCCTGTGTAGTACATAGTGTACACATATCGTTTGATCCAGAATGAAATAGGTCTCCGTGTTCTATTTAGAAATAGGCTGAGGTGGATCTTTAGTTTTATTTAAAAATGCACTGTGCTGCCTCTCCCTGCTGTTGCAACAAAATGTTGACTCACTCAAAACACACATGTTTACATGGTCCACAAAGTATAGAAATAAATATGGAACAATAATAATAATTCAGTCATGCAGGGGCTGTTTTTATTATGGGACTCACAACACATTCAAATGGAATTTGTAGGGAAAATGTGCTTTATAACAAGAACAGGGTTTAGGGGCCCCCTGTCCCTATAAGGCCCCTGAGGCCGGTGTCCTATAGTTCCATCCATGACCACAGGGGGCCCTGGCTGCATTACTGTAGGAATCAGGCCTGATTCTTCTAATTCTTCTAATTTAAGACGATTGTAGGAGCTCTGTTATGTTGATATATGACTTTCCTTCCTATTCTGTCTCCGGCTCAGATTTATGTTTTGATTATTAAATCACTGCGCCTGAAGAGGTCAGTCTGCTAAAGTCATCTGGTGACAGGTGAGCTAAATAATATAATACAATTCTCACAGAATGATAGATGTTGTGAAAAAATAAGGATACAGCTGTGTCATCACATTACACATTTGACCTTGTTCTCAAATATCACAACTTTATTCTGTAAATATTAGGACAGGGCTGTGTGACTCATGGAGGGCAGAGACCTCTCATTCGCAATAAAGGCTCAGCGCGGGCAGGTGCTTCCAACATGGCATCCCGTGGCTCCTCGTCCTCCGCCGGCGGCTGAAGAAGGAGCAGGACTCGCTCTCTGACGACAGAAAGAGCGCATAGAGGTCAAGGAGGAGAGGGGAGTGTGTCGCTGCAACACTTCACGCCCAGAAACCTCGAACTGCGGCTTAGCTTTAGCATATTAGCGTGCTAGCGCGTCAGCTAGCTCACGTTAGCCGACGGCCCGCGCGCAGACACCATGGCTCCTCCTCAGCAGCGGCTCGAGCACCGTCAGCCTCCCTCCTCCATCTTCAGTCAGAAGGTACAGTTGATCTACAAGCTGTTTCTGCTGGAACACGCCAAGAGGACGCTGGAAGAAGAGCTGACTAGCTTCACCAACAAGGTAAAGAGATCAGAAGTTTGACGCTAATGTTTAGGCTATTAGCATTAGCTGTGGGTTAGCTCAGCAAGCTAACAGGCTTACATGGTCCAACCTGCAGCTCCACGTAGATATATATTTTACACGCTGGATCAGACATTGATCCTTTTAATAAATGAAAGAACTGTGGTGGGAGCACCAGCTCAACTTGAATAATTGAAAAACCAATTTCAGAAATTTTAAATTATTGATTAGTTTAATATTTCGGAAACATTAAATTTAGTTTTAGCAATATTTCTGGCAAATTGATCCATTTTCTGTATTTGATCTAATGCGCTCATATTTGTTTTACTTCATAATTATTCCACTTCCCTTCAGGCCTATGAAGATGTCCAAGGTTTCCTGAATCCATCATCTCCCTCCAGTGTGTTCAGTGATGTCGCCAATACTATTGACACACAAAGTCGAGCTATCGACCAGCTCTCAGCTTTACTGAAGGATCTCATAAATGGTAAGTGTGAGTTTGTTTTAAAATCTTAGATGCCAATCTGTCATCCTGGATATTCATTTACAAGGTAAAGGTAAAGGTTTGCATGATTGAATTTTTTTTGTTTGTTTGTTTACATCGCCATAACAAAACACCATTCTTTGCTGCTTCTGTCAACATTACAGAGCCACGTGACTGTATTCAGGACGCTGTCAGAATCGGAGTGAGAACAAACAGAGACGCAGGATTCCTGAAGACAGATGTTCTCAAGTTTGGGCCCATGTTGCAGAACATGCTCCTGGCGAGCTCCATAGCGAAAGCAGTCCAGGTGATTGGAGGCTCACTGTCCCTCCAGCAGCTGAAAGGTTTCCTCATCTCCCAGCCTGCAGCGACCCGGGAGGATGACATGATTAACAGCCTCTCCTGTGGCTACAACAGAGCTGTTAAGACCACAGGCTCGTCCTGTAATTTAAAGGGTGAAGAAAAAGAACAAGCTGTTATTTATGAGGAGAAAAGCCAACCAGATGATATGATTCTGCCACCTGCCATTATTCACAGCCCAAAGAATCATGGAGACAGACCACCACTACTGTCTCCAATACCAGCTGTACTTCCAGAAATCAGCAGTCCAACCCCCATGAAAATGACACCCCTAATTAAGTGGGGACAGGAGGACGATGTCCAGGTGCAACACCAAAAACAAACATCCTCTCAGCTGCAGCACTTCCTCAGGGCCAAAGCCAAAAACTTGGGTGCGTGGGAGGTCACGGTCATAAAGTGGAATAAAAGTATGTCCGCCTCAGGTTTGCCACAGTCAACGTCACATACCATCAAATCACAAAGTTACCAATTCAGAAATGTTGTGACAGACGATCCTGTTGAAGCGCTAGCCCCAAAAACATTTTGTGCAGACACTGAAAATCAAGCCCCTGTGTTCAGAGTCAAACGAACAGAATCCAGCGGCTCTCTGACCTACACTTGTGTGATTGCAACAAAGACAGAATTGTGGGATATTGGAGACATCTTCACAGAGGTGCAACAAGCACATTCGGATGGCAGCCCAGAGAATAACAAAGGCTGCCAAAATATAACTGCTCAAGTGGAGAACTCTTGTGTAAACATCCAGTGGAAAACCCAAACACTCCAGTGCACAGAACCTGAAAGACAGAACAATTCCGCTGGCGCAGAAACGCAGGCTATCAACAGAGTTTTTATTCCCAAGTTCCAGATCCGGAAGTTTGAAGAGACTGAAGTTGTGGTGTCTCATATTCTCAGTCCAGGCAACTTCTACATCCAGCATGCAGACTCCTCCTCGAAGCTTCAGGCCTTGGTCACAGAGTAAGTCGTTCAGCATGAATTCTAATGTCTTCGCTGCCTTTTCTCAGCTTTTTCACAACCCTCGCTGGTTCCGTGATAACATTTACAGGGCCACTTGTTCCTTTTTTTCATTACAGTTTTCTTTGTAGATTTTTTTTTTTCCATTTAATAATCCACATGTTTCTGGTTGTCATTATTTTTTCTCTCATTTGCAGCAGCTGCAAAGCCAGTAGTTCATATGCCGAGCAGAACTGCATTCCAGACATTGGAACCCAAGTAATGGGCTGGTTCCCTCAGCAAGAACAATGGTTCAGGGCTCAGGTGACAAAGATATGTGGAGTTAGTGGAGGTAGGTTAAGTTTTTCTTTCTGGAATTGTTTTGCAAATGCATACCTCTAGATGGTAGCAGTGTCGCTTTGAATGCAGTCAAATGCCCTTCTGTGCTCTTAACCTGCTCTCTCTGCTCCCTGTCACTCCACTGATGGAGCTGGGGGAGATTCTTCCATCAATGTGGAGGTGAGGAGACTGGACCACGGTGACACCGCCTGCCTCTCGCTGTGGCACATAAAGGACATGACCCCAGAAATGGCCATCCTTCCGTTTCAGGCTTTACAGGTCTCACTTGCAAATGTAAGCTGATCCCTGTGTATTTAAACTCAACACACAACTCTCATTTATGAAGACGTTAGGATTTGACAGGCGTATAGATTATCCTTCAGGATTTGCATTGATGGAAATGGTTAATACACAGAGCCGTGGGAGTGTAGACTCAATCACTGGCGTTTGTCCACATGATTAGTCACAGCCTTATCTATTGCACAGCGATAAAGGAAATGAATTATCTCACTTCATGGTCTTTTGTGTCTTGTTTCCTGTTGCCCCCACCCCCCAGGTGATGCCTGTGAATGGGAGCGACTGGTCTGAACAGGCAGTGGACTGGTTCAGAGTGATGGTGCACAACAGGACACTTTATGCCCGACTCTACCCGCAGGAGTCCAAGGTTACAGTCGAGCTGTTTCTGGAAAAGGGCAAGCTCGGAGCAATGAGGTACTTCACAATGAAATACAACCAGTTTAATTGTGAATTGTACATTTGAAGTTAGAGAATTGTAAATGATAATCACCAAGGTTAATTAGTGGCTCTAATCTTGTTTCTTGCAACAAACAAGATTATTTTATCTTACTGGGTATCACAGTTCCATGAATGTCATTCTTTGAATCAAATTGTTTACTGTGTGTCCGGTTGTCCCTTTTAGTGTGTGTGTGAGAATATATATATATTCACACACACACACACACACACACACACACACACATTGACTGTGGTCGTATTTATTTGTTGGTTTTAGGAGAAGTCCATCATTGTCTCTGAGACTGGCCCAAAATGGACATGCCCAACACAGCAAACTGAAGAATACGGGTCTCATGAAAAGTAAGCGTTAATGTGTGGACACTGTTTACCTTTAAATTAGAGGCAGGCAGGACATTTCATGTTCATTCAAGATCTTGTTTTTTTTTTTTTTTTTACTTCTAGGCACTTGTAAAACAAAACTGACAAAGCAGGATTCTGACTGGAAGAAGTACCTCATTTCCTGCTACGCTCAAAGTAAGAAGTCACTGTGAGGTCTCAGGGAGCGCTGGTTGTCTCTGTCTCACAACCGGTGTTTTTGCTGCAGACCTACTTAAGATGAGTAAAGAGACTTAAGATGATTGAATTTCTATTGACCAGGTATGTGAAACACTTTTAGGAAACATTTGACAAACTGCTGAGACAGCCCTTTGCAGTAATTCTGTAATTTGGAGATTTTTAAAGTGGCAGAAAATGGCATTGACTAGATCAGTACACACAAGTAGCACAGTACAAGTTACAAAACTAGGTAGATGTGAAGCTCAGTTATTATTTCAACTTGTATTTCTGTTTTGGTATCTTCTATACTTTTCTATTAATTGTTGTCTATCAGACAACAGATATTACATTTCCTCCTCTAAATAGGAATGATAAATATTATGAATATTTTCTTGTGTGTATGCGGACATGGGTACCAAAATGTAGTGCATAGGTTGTAGTTTGAAAATGTGTTCCCTTTTTTTGAAATTAATTCAGAGAAATATGTCTCAGGTCCTGATTTATTCCAGCTCTAAGACAATGCCAGTTAACTTCACTCAGATTACTCTGCCCCTTCAGATTCCCTTTTCTTTTGATGATAATAACTTTATCCTGCTGAATATTTGGGTGTATGTATACATAAATATATGTATTTCTGCAGCAGTAATGGTGTCTTCTCTATTTGCATAGCCCCATGTCTCTCTCTGTACTCAATGCAGTATCATGGAGGGAATATAAATGAGTGTTGGTTCATTCAAAGAATTACCAGGCCACGCAAAGCCTCCCACTGGGTCCGTCAGAAGTGACGCAGAAGTAGTTCATCTGATAGTACGTTACAAATGAGCACATTGTGTTTTCGCTTGCTTTCAGATTGTCACTGTAAATAATTGTTTCTACTACAGCAGGGAGGAGGCTGATCAGAATAATGATTTAACATCAGTAGATTGTGTCTGTTTACATTACGCTGAGCTCGCGTCCATCATTGTCCATTTACTGATTAGTTACAGTTTGTTTTGGCTCAGTCAGGGGAAGTTCTGAGACAACCGCAAGGGAGCCAACCCTAAATGGACAGTTGTTGTACTCTGTCCCACTTTGCATAGCACCAAACATGTGAAATGCTCACAAGGATATTATAGAATAGAACGTTTTTATTCCTCCCACATGGGGGAAACACATTTTCAGCAGCTCAGTGGAAGAAGAATCATCATAATCAAAAGACTGGAGGCAAATCTAATACAGCGGTACTTATTGCGCTAAAGTAATCTAAGCCAAGATAATTTGAAAGGAATGTTCTTGGCCCACGTTGGTCACAATAAGTTGTGCTTCAAGGTTTTTCAATTCAATATACATGTTGATATTATTCAGTTTCATTGGAAATTGTTTGATGAAATACTTTTGTGTGGCCAGTTTTTCAAAGTACTAAAAACCATAGAGACATGAAAACATGAGTAAAAAGGGGTTTGAGTGAAATCTTGTTTGAAATAACTCTTCCTGTCAGTAAGCCTGTCTTTTCTTTTTCAGCTCCATTAATGTGCAGCAGCAGCAGCTCATGTGTTTTCTGGATTAATCCGAGAACCTGTGAATGACTGGTCTCGATGACAGTGGCTCAGGTCAAATGCTCCGTTCACTCCCCTGCTCTGCCAAGCACAATAAAAAAATGTGGCAGGCTAAGGCCTTTTGTGTCCACACAGATTCTTTCTTTTGCCCGGGGTGGGCGGAAATCTAGGCGTTTGATCTGAATTCTAAAGAGTCTTGTTGCAGCCCAATAAAGGCCTCCATTGTATGTAAATGGTCTACATAAGAGCATATGACTGCTACGGTGCAGGGCAGTGGCTAGTGGCGGAGGAATGATTAGCATTTTCCAAACGCATGGTGTTCTCGGTCCAGCCTTTTTCTAAATAAAACAATATTTTCATTCATTTCCACCTGATTTGTACACATCTGTGTGTACCACCACAGCTGAAGGTAAAATACATGTTCTCTTCCTGTTTCCTGTGTTCTACTAACGTTCAGTGAAGCGAGGTCAGGTTGTTTTTGACAGTTAATGATGACATGTCCCTCACTCTGAGAAACTACGTGGCATGTTCTGATAACTGCGACTGCCCTTCAGAGTTTGATGGCTGCCTTCAGTGTGTATCAGGACCTCGGTTGCTGTTCTTGTAAACAATGAGATCTCACATAATGAGTTGGATGTCTCCCTGGTTCCCTGGAGAAATTTGCTGGCACTTTGTCAGTCTGTCTGCAACTGGGCTGTAGGTCAGTTTGGGAGAACAGTATTAATATGGTATGAGTGGACCACGTGGCTCGGCAAATGTTCCGCAATTGGCTTCGACCTGCTGCGTCCTGTGACGGGGCACGGCGGTAGGCCATCGCCCCTGCTTTAAAACAGCCAACCGTACCTACTTGGCAGTTTCTTGTCAGTTGTTTCCTTATTCTGCCAAATCCAGCTTGATGCTCAGGCCGCACGTCAGGATGGTCATCCTCGGACCGGGCGCTGCGTACGCCGCTTGCACTGCAGGCTGAGCCTGGTAAACCTCGAAACATTAATGTTGCAATATTTAAATATTTGCTAATGTATCAATGTTCCTATCCAAGTGACTGAAAGTAGCCACTCCTATTGATGATTAAAATATAAATGGATTAAATGTTTGTTCTTTTAATTAATGAAGTGAATTCTTCTGAGATGTGTTAGTTGTCCTCTTGCTTGTTTCGATGTAACCTTAACTGAATATTTGTCCGTCTTCAGACCTGGAGGCGAAAATGAACTGGGGAACCTTTTATGCCGTGATCAGCGGCGTAAACAGGCACTCTACCGGCATCGGACGCATTTGGTTGTCGGTCATCTTCATCTTCCGCATCCTGGTCCTGGTGGTCGCGGCCGAGAGCGTCTGGGGAGATGAGAAGTCAGGCTTCACTTGCAACACCCAGCAGCCCGGCTGCAACAGCGTGTGCTACGACCAGTTCTTCCCCATCTCGCACATCCGCCTGTGGGCTCTCCAGCTCATCCTGGTCTCCACCCCTGCGCTGCTGGTGGCCATGCATGTGGCCCACAGACGCCACATCAACAAGAAGGTCCTGAAGAGGGCGGGCCGCGGCAGCCCCAAGGAGCTGGAGCAAGCCAAGAGTCAGAAGTTTGAGATCACCGGAGCGCTGTGGTGGACGTACATGATCAGCATTATCTTCCGGATCGTCTTCGAGGTGGCTTTTCTTTACATCTTCTACCTGATCTACCCCGGCTTTAGGATGGTGCGTTTAGTAAAGTGTGACTCATACCCGTGCCCCAACACGGTGGACTGTTTCGTCTCCAGGCCGACGGAAAAGACGATATTCACCGTGTTCATGCTGGCAGTGTCTGGGGTGTGCGTGCTGCTGAATCTGGCCGAGGTGTTGTACCTCATGGGCAGGGCCTGCAAACAGTGCCTCGGCAGCTCAGAGGATGAGTCCAAAGCGGCTTGGATCAGCCAAAGATTGTCGTCTTACAGGCAAAATGAAATCAATCAGCTGATAGCAGACCACTCTCTGAAGTCTAAGTTCACTGTGACCAAAAAGAGCCCGACTGAGAAGACTGAGAGGTGCTCTGCTTTCTGACACTCTGCCTTCCCTTCTCCCTCTAAACTAACCAACAGCAATCACAGTCCAACGGAGCACGGTGTTCAGCACAACTGTCGCATACACTGTGTTCCAGCCACTTTTATTGATAGACCGTATCCCTCCTAGAGTTTTACCGACACAGGCGTTAGTTGCTGTTAGAATCTAAACCACTTGGAGCCAGAATGCAAGTTTAAAGGACAATACCAATGTTTTTGCTCGTCCAAGCTGACCTTCGACAAATCCAACATATTGACGTCATACCCAACTATTTAGCATAGCTTAGCTTGATTTGTTAGGCTTTTGCCCGCTGCAGCTGAAATTCATCTCATTCAGAAGAGCTGCCAGGTTGCCAAGGTGGAGCGATTGCTGGAGCTAAACAAACCGTGAACACGAGGATCGTGCCTCCGTTTATTTTTGTAAGTTGCATTGTCGTTGCGTGACAGCGCGCACGAATCCCACAGGTGCATTTATGAGCTATGACGTGAGGAAACCAAAGCCAGAAGACAAACACCAGGCATGAAATAGATGTGAGTAGTTTGAAGTACTTTTTTTTTTTTTTTTTTTTTTTTTTGCATTCAGAATGTTGCTGATTGGAAACACTTCAGTTCAGGATATCGGTTTCTCATCAGCACACCGACACACCATCCTACACATTTTTCAACAGCAGAGTTGGCTGCTGAAACAACAATGATTTGACGGCTACATAAGATCTTATCTTAAGGATGTTTCTTGCTTTTGTTTGTTCAGCAGCAATGTTTGGTGATTCCTAATAATTAAGCCAGAATATGCAAAAATGAAAAAACCTTTGTATTGTTTTGAAACGGAGGCAGAGGCTACTGTTGAGATTACAATGCTGGATAGGAAGGTCAACTTTTTCATTCAGATAAAATAATTCACTCTTTTCTGCCTCATATTTATTCCAGTCGAAGCTCGTGTAAAAAGCATCGAAGAGAAAAGTATTTATGTGAATGACTTGTTTGAACTGTACAGTAACTTTAGCTCAGTGGTGGAATGCTTGTATTAAAGTGCTGAACTCACATTTTGCAAAAATGATTCAACAAAATAACGACAAACTTACAGTTGGTGCTAGACAACCAAAGACATGGATGTTGGAAAACTGCTCTTTGATGTTGTGTCATCAAGTGAATAGGAGAGAAAATGTGTTTAAACTGATGGCTTTCTAACACTGATGTTTTGAGTATATTAGTCATGTTCCGTCAATAAACCTTCATCCTGGATATGTAAATGAATAAATATATATTTATATCTACTGTTAAATAATATGTTAAATAGATTTTAATTATTTATTCAGCCTCTTCTGCTGGGTCAGCCACTGTAGAAATACGGCCCACTACTGTATGCGTTTTTTTTTTTTGCTTTTGTATGTGGTTGTCCGCGCTACCCGCTCACTTCATCACCGCTTCTATTTTAAGTTATTTTTCCAGTTGGCTCTGATAAATGTTTGAGGTTGACCTACTTTATAAAACAGAGACCATCACTCTGACAGTTTGCCAACTGCTTTCTTTAATGTTTCCCTGCGTGGTACATTACACAGCGTGGCCCCGCTCCTGAAGATGTAACATCCCATACGCTGGTATGTTCTGAACTTAACCTGTTTCATGTGCATTGTAATGCATCCAGAAATGTTGATATTTGTAAATGCATATATACTTTTACATCCGGGTAACACACCAGATAGTGTACAATGGGTTGGAAATATATACTGTGTGTACATAATGTGATATAGAGAAATAAATTCATCAGTTGACAAATTCACCTCCAGTGACTGATTTTGTTTTTCAGCGCGTTTCTGTCAAATGTGTTGGAAAGAACGGACGCAAATATCAGTCTCCTACTCATGCCTCATTTCTTTTTTCATCAAGATCCGTTCTACCAAGGAAAACACTCAAGAGTTGATTCAAAAAGAAGTTCCTGATCTCCCCTGGTCCAGATCGAATCAACACTTCTTCTGACTGGTTCTCTCCTGACACATCACACCCATCTAACATTTGTGGTAATCTGTTCAGTAGTTTTCATTTCATTCTCCAAACCAAACACGACAGTCCCTCAGGCCTCATGAAAATACAGATCATCAATCAACTATAATCTTCATTGTGGAAGAGGAAGCTGGATGATTTCCTTTAAAATGTATTTTAAAAAGTAAACACTCCTTCGCCCAATGGTCAGGAGAGTGGGGGGGAAACAGTGCAGGCTCCGCCCCTGTAACGGATCCCATGCCGACATTAAATTTGTCTTGGGCTCATGTCACTTCTTTAACCCTCCTCCTCGTCACTGATTTCAAACGAGCAGATGCAAACAGCTGCTCATCTCCAAATCATGCCCTGCCCCCCTGTGCATCCCCACCCCACCCCCCATGATAGGAGAGACCCTGGCGCTAAATTTAGGCCCTGCACTTGTGTCCGGAAAAACTTAGCGTGCAGCCATTGGCCGTCTCCCCTGTCGCTCACTCTTAAGAGCGAGTGGAGTGGCTTCATAGTTTCTGTTGGAGACTTGGGCCCGGGCCAAATTTAACCGTGAGGAGCGTGTCTGGCCGCAGACATGGTCGAGAGCGCGTCCAGCTGGTCTGCGCGCGTCGTGGTCGGTGGAAGACCTCGCGGCCTGGATCCTGATTCCTGAAGACTTGAGTCAGTGGGCTGTCAGCTGGTGGCCGTGACCTGCAGGAGGCCCACGTTTTCCTGTCCATTCAAGGGCATTGCCGGGGGGCCCGAATACCAGTTTTTTGGGCCCGGGTCAGTGAAGCGGCGTGGCCTCATGGACCCTCCAACCCACGGGATGGGTACGCTGAAGAGGTGGGTTCGTCCAGTAGATATCTAAATAATAATAATAATAATAATAATAATAATAATAAACTGAAGGAGTCTGTTGTGTCCAAACAATTAACCTTGTTTCATCAAAGGAATGTTCTTGTCTCAGACGATAACAGAGTTAGAGAGGTACGGCTCAGTTCACCTGCACACAGCTTTCAGAATGTTTTGTCCCATGAGGCATCACACACTGAACAAACGTCAGTCGCCAGATATATTTTTAACATAATATGTCACAGGCGCTTACGGCACCGGCATTACTCAACTGTTTCTCAGTCCTACTTCCAACCTCTTCTGCCTGGTGTTTGATTTCAGCTGGTGCGGACTGCCGCGGCTCGGGTCATGAAGGCCAGGAGCCTCAGACTCTTGACTGGAAGCCACCCCCTCTGTCTGCACTTGCCAAATATATACGCTCCTAAAGTAAATATAATCCTCTCTGAGTCCACGTGGAAAAGGCCACTACCTGCTCGGCAGCAGAGTCCCCGGGCTGCGCTGTCGGCTGGTCGCTGGGCTCCTGAGACACTCATTTGGCCGGAGCTCTGCTGAACTGGGTAAGAGCTCCCTCAGAGGGAATGGAGCAGAAAGATTGACTTTAATGTTTGATTGAATAGTTTAACCTCAGGTTAAACACGTCAGGAGTCAAATGTTTGACCTCTTCTTCGATGATTCTGTAGGTCTGAGCTCGCACAGCCATGGGGGACTGGAACCTGCTGGCAAAGCTCCTGGAAAAGGCCCAGGAGCACTCCACCGTGGTGGGCAAAGTGTGGCTCACCGTCCTCTTCATCTTCCGCATCCTGATCCTCAGCGCGGCCACGGAGAAGGTGTGGGGCGACGAGATGTCGGGCTTCACCTGCGACACCAAGCAGCCCGGTTGCGAGAACGTGTGCTACGACATCACTTTCCCCATTTCCCACGTCCGCTTCTGGGTGCTGCAGATCATCTTCGTGTCCACGCCGACGCTCATCTACCTGGGACACATCCTCCATCTGGTGCGGATGGAGGAGAAGGAGAAGGAGAAGGAGAGGGAGAGGGCACAGGCTCAGCACGGAGACAGCCAGGCCCTGATTCATCACAGAAAGGCTCTGGTGAAGGACAAGGAGGGCAGAGTGCGCCTGCAGGGGGAGCTTTTGCGCACATATGTTTTTAATGTGATCTTTAAAACCCTGTTTGAGGTGGGCTTTATTGTGGCTCAGTATCTCCTGTATGGCTTTGAACTGAGGCCCATGTACACATGTGACAGACCACCCTGCCCCAATGTGGTCAACTGCTACATCTCCCGGCCCACAGAGAAAACCATCTTCATCATCTTCATGCTGGCGGTGGCCAGCTTGTCTCTGTTCCTCAACCTCATAGAAATGTACCACCTGGGCTTCACCAAGTGCCGCCAGGGCATCACGTTCAGGAGGAACCGGCTGGATGAGACCACCCCCAAAGAGCCCGGCGCCGCCCAGCCCTTCGCGCCGAGTTACGACGACTACTTCCACCAGGTCCAGCCCGCCTACACTCCGGTGCCCAGCTACAACCTCTCCCCTCTGTCCGAGGGCACGGACTCGTCCTTCCACCCCTACCACAGCAAGGCTGCTTACAAACAGAATAAGGACAACTTAGCGGTGGAGCGGAGCAGCGGCAAGCCGGAGGAATGTGACCTGAAAGGAAAGAAGGGAGCGGGATCTGCCCCCGGGTCACCTACGCAGGCCAGAGCGAGCCGCGGCGCCAAACACAGCAACAGCAAGACTAGAATAGACGATCTGAAGATATGAGGAGGTTTATGTTTCTCTGAGGGGTCTTAAAATGTTGTGAGAGGATCACGTGTTGTGTGGACGCATTCAGACTTCCCTGTTTAGGATGGCACAGGTTTGACTCATTCCAGCTGTGTGAGGGGACTGACATTTACTGGGCACACAAAGAAGCTGTGATGCACAAACACTTCTGTGAATATACACCGATTTTTCTGCCCCAAAATAACAATACTAATAATTATTATAATAATAATAATTCGATGTTTTAGTTTGCTTGATTGCATTTCAGATGAGATTGTTCTATAAGCTAAATTCATTATTAATTTTTGGTGAGTGCATTTGTCCACTGTTCTGGGATCTGTCTAACACGACCTTCTGCTCACTTCTTTACTGCGAGCGTATTTATTTTATTTCTCATTGTGTGATGAACGTGCCCCAAAAACCTCAGGAGCGGAATTCAGGACAGAAACGTGTTGGCCGCTGACCTGACCTCATTCTAAGGAAATCAGACAGGGCACATTTGAACTTTCACCAAAGGCACCATGCAGCGCTGTTCGCTTGCTGCAACTTGTGAAGTGAGAAGTTGTGCAATACCTGACAGCAACAACACATTGGACACTGGAGTCCCTGCAAACGAGTTCCAGGACGCTGGTCTCAGGAGTTCCCACATTTGTACTGTCTCCTTTTGAAGTGACAGCCAACATACATAATTACAAGCACATTGTCTCGTTTGTCCTTGTTTGTGTCTGCGTTCGTGTCCTAAGGTTTTCTATAAAGCGCTCTGCAACAAACTGGGTTTTTTAAACGATTTG
The DNA here is from genome assembly GCA_016785235.1 of Pseudorhombus dupliciocellatus. Taxonomy (NCBI): domain Eukaryota; kingdom Metazoa; phylum Chordata; class Actinopteri; order Pleuronectiformes; family Paralichthyidae; genus Pseudorhombus; species Pseudorhombus dupliciocellatus. Next base: position 569,312 of record JAFBJW010000129.1, on the reverse strand, counting down.
AAATAAAACCTTAAGTCTTAAATTTGGGGAGATAAGATAGCAGTGCATTTCTAAAGAAAGGGGAAAAAAGGGTGTTGGTGGGTGTGGATTCACTGGAATATGAGTCACCACTTTTGATGATTTTATTTTCCTGAGAATAAGAAATACATCATGATCACACTGGTACTAATGCTGCAAAGTATTTAATACAGAGAAGTAAATGTACTACTCACTGACACCTCAGTTCAAAATCTGTCTGCATGGAAACCCTGACATTAATGACAGGCCATGGTTAATGATGAGGGAGCTCTCTCATATCTTTGGGCCGGTATGTTCCTGATTTCCTGGAGATGTATGGGAAGAGAAAAATCTGATTTTTCTTTCTTTCTTGACTTTAAAGTATTAAAAACAAAGGGGCTCAGTTTGTCTCCGCTGCAGCGTGCTGATGCGTTGCGACAGGACGGAGTGTAGTCTGGACACACTGCGCTTCATGTCGGTGTGTTGTGGTGCCAAACACAATATGTTTCAGATCCCCAACATGTCAGCTGGGAAAATAAATAATCGCCCAAGCAGACAGAACAGCCGTGATTGTTATTTGTTACGTATATTACGTATATGTTATTTGAGACAAAGATTATATGTGTTTTAGAAATGCTGACAGATGAACAGATATGAGTTACGGGCGCCGATTGATTTCCAGCACTTTGAAATGAAATCCTTCTTGTGTGAGGCCAAGATTTCAAACTGTGCTTGCATCATGGATTTCGGTCCATTACAGAACACATGCTGTGTTAGACAGACTCAGTTTGCCAGCACCGTGATCACCTGCCCCCCCCCCCCCCCCACACACACACAGACACACAGACAGACAGACAGTGATTTGAGAACTGTGTATGAAGGCAGCCGTGCACGGGCCGATCTGGGGAGGGGGGACGGGAGCAGAATATTGCTCTCTGTAGCATTATTAATATTTCCTCTGATCTCCCTTGACTAAAAAAAACACACTGTCCATAAAATACCCCAGTGTGATTTATTGACGTGGCACAATTGGTTGTGTCATTAATAACCTAACGTGCGTAACCTAATTTAAACCGTAATACAGTCCATCACAGTGACACTTGCATATTTTCACACAGTGGAAGTGATTACTAATACTGCGGCGAACATAACAACATGATGTTCCAGCCATTGTTTATTTTAAGATCTGTCACGTTATTTGGAATAATGCATCACACATGTCACTTTGATGTAGCCTGGCTTTTTTTGTTAAGAAGTTGACTCCAAATCTAAACTTACATTCCCCAAGGAGGTTCTACTCTCAACACTTCTTGCAATATATAATTTATAAGTGTTAAATTTGGTGCAGTGTTTAGTTTTTTTTTTTTTTTTTTTTTTTTTTTCTTGTTTTGTTTTGTTTTTGTCAAATACAAATAAGGGGCAAATTCTTTTAATTTCAGTAAAGAACTCAAAATAGATGAAGTATAAATGTAATTGGTACACAAACATATACTGTCAGTGGTATTTTATTTAAGAGGATCTCCTGATACACACTGATATATTGTGACCGTTTTAAAAAGCACATGATGTGCGCTTGGGAGATAAGAGACACCTCAGCACTGTGATTATTTTTCCAGAGCTGAACTCAGTGATCATCTTCTCTGAGCTTCAGCCCAGACTCAATAACGCTGGGCCTCTGTGGATGTAATTTAATGTGTCCAGATGAGTTATTCCATCACTTTATTCCCTCTGCTCCCTGTGGACTGATGCTTCCACTAATTTTCCCACCAGCTGAAGCACAGTGCTCTACTGCCCTCTCCCTTCGCTTTGACTCAAACACTGAGTCAGTGATGCTCATCTGAGGAGGAGGGGGGAGGTGGATCTGGGCACGCCACCTGCTGGTGGAAGGAAGTGTAAGAGAGACACTTGGACATTTTGAATTTTTATTTGAATCTCAATCTTACAACCAAAAAAAAAAAAAAAAAAAAAAAACGCTTGCTTACTTAGCCTTTCTTCGCTGAGTGGATTTCAAGTCAGGATTGATTTCAGAACGCTCAGGATAAAATCATCCAGGAGCGTCGCAGTAGAGTGACTCAAGTTGAAGTGTGTGTTTTCATCACACTGACACTATGTAGCCAACCTGCTAATGTGTGATAAATGACAGAGAGCCAGGGGTAAAGCATGCCCTTGCCCCAACTCAGTGGTGCTGTGGGGGCGAGCTTATGAAATATCAGCCAAAAGGGAACCAAGGCTGGGTTGGGCTGGGCTGGGGCGGGGGGGGGGGTTCTGACAGTTGCTGACTGAATCAGCCTGACTGCTTGCGGGCCTGTCACCTCATCACCACACACCAGCCTTGTTAAAGTGGCCCTGCATCGTGTGGGCGCTGCTCTGTGGGAAAGCTGGAGCCTCACAGCAGCATGGGGAGGTGTGGGGGGGGGGTAACAAACAGAAATCAGCTGCTGCCACGGTTGGTGAGGCAGGGGTGGTAGTTATGGCTGCGGGCATCTGCCATTTTCCTCCCGGCCTCCACACCCTGAGGTCTGTGGCTGGAGCTGACTGTTTGCTGCCATCATGTGACAGTGGAGACCCTCTGCAGAAGCTGCTGAGGTCTCTCTCAGGCTGTCATGGTGGTGACTGGATTGATTCTACTTTAATCTCTTTTTCCCGACCCCGAGTTAAAATAAGGACAATCAATTTAAGAGTGAAGTTTTTTTTTTTTCTCCCCCCTTCCAGTCAATTTCAAATATGCGCCACATTATGAGCGGGCTGACTTGAGAGAGGGTGAGCGAAGTGATTGATTTGTGTAGTCTCATTGCATTTAGCTTTTCGCCTTACTACTACTACTACTACGCCTTATTACTTTTCAGTTTTGCTCTGAGATAAACACTGCAACAAGATTTCTGATAAGATCTGAGCTGAGACACGTGCAGTGTGGCATCAAAGTGTCAAAATAAATGAATGTGCACGTTGTTCACACTTGGATCTCCCATGGTTTGGCAAACTCGACAGATGGAGAGAGGAGTCCTGTCCTCTTGTGTGACAGAACTTGTTAATAGGACAGACTCCATTTTAAAAGGTATAATTTTGAAGCCCAGGTTTCATCCTTGCACTCTCCAACATGACAGTGCTGATCGCAGAGTATTTCTCACCCTCGGTCAAGGTCCGACAGTCCTTTAAATGAAACCACATTTAAAGTCACTACATTCAGATTTGTATTTTAAACACACTCAGATATTAGTCATGGCCGAATTGTGTTTCATTAAAACCTCCTTGAACTTCTCTCTGTGAAGTGACTGTCAAACAAATCCCAGAAAATAATGAGCATTTAGCTTTAATGAGACAACAAGAGGAAGCTCTCGAAAATATGCAAAACAACAAAATATTACATTTATTTTTTTCACATTTATCTAAGCGATATTATCATTCCAATCACACAGACTTCTCTGACATCTACACCCGCAAACATCTTCAATCCAAACACTCATTTAAATAAACTGATCTTGCATTAAATCACTAATGAAAAGTTCCAAAAAAGCATTTCACTACAGTACAAACATTAAAAGAGGAAGAAAACAACAAACACTTTCATGAGGACAAACAGATGAGTGAGATTATTTTAAGGACAAGACATCGTGAAGAGTTTTCCCAGAACACGGCATCAAGTTTAAGATCATTATGGGATTTTGTTGATGTGAAGAGTCGTTTTTCAATTCAAAATTCGAGGACAGACTGATTTATGAGGTGGGACAAATTCCCATAGAATGGATGGTTTTTTTTAGTCATACAATCCCTCATTCAAACACAAGTACATGTGTGTGTGTGTCCACAAATCATCAAAAGCCCACAACCTTCTCCAACATGACAAACTCTTTACAGCACTTAACCAGATAGCGGCTAATAAGAAAACCTCTTTAAAAAAATATGGGCTGTCCTCTGTCAACAAACGTAACATTTTAATTGAAAAAGGCTGAACTAACAAAGCTGCTGGAAAACAAAATACACAACCAGCAGCCTCCACGCCCCTGCACTCACTTGATTGGTGCTTTAACCTCAGGTTAAAGCCTGAGCTCAAACCTGAGCCCCGACTGTCAGGCTGGTCGATGTTGTCATGTTCCGAGCCGGAGCCCAGGGCGCAGGAGAGGAGAGGGAGGACGGGGGCAGGGGGTTGTGAAATTCCACATCTCTCCGTCTCCTCCGGTCGTTGCAGCTCATGAGGACGTGCCTTAATCGTATTTGCCCTTCCCTTTAGGTGTGCCTTCATTCCAGGCCACATAAACAAACAAAGCCAAGACCACGTGCACAGCGAGCACAGCAACAATGGCTGCGTAGAAGTAGCTGTCAGAGCTCGACATCTTCATGGAACCTGGGAAAGGAAGGAGAGGCAACACCGACGGTCAACAGCTGCAGGGCGTGTGGAAAGTCATTTGTCCGAATCAGTTTTCATGGGTCAGTGACAGATTCTAAACTTTTGCTTTACAATTTTGCTCAATAATGGACAACTGCGACATAAAACTGCTGTTGTTGAGAAGGGGCTGTCATTATTGTTCTCATCAATGATTCATGTGCAGATTAATATTTGATTAATTGGTATAAATATTGTAAATGAAAGTGTTACTTTAATACTTCCTAAAAATGTCAAATTGAATATGTTGACTCAACCTGAGTCAGGATAACAAACAAAAGCATAAAAAATATTTTCTAATTTAATTTGCGTTTTGAGATTGTGGCCATAAAAGAATGAATGAGTGTAGCAACAGCTCAGAACTATAAATAAAGTTCTAGATGGTTGATAAATATTTTAGGACATTACATGAATTTCTAAACAATATTCTAGAATAAACTAAATGGGTCAGATTTTTCATTTATTTATCATTGACAACAATATAAACTCATTATATTCTAACTGGATTTAAAACTAACAAATAGTAATATTTTTACAGCAGATATTTGGATCATTGATATATAAATGAAGTAATTTCAACTAACTGTTCAGATGTATCAAGACTCGATAGAGTTTTTTTTAAGAAGACTATGGGAAAACAGTCTGTCTCCACTGGTTTTCAGTTATTTACAGGCCACATAGTTAATCCATTGATTTGCAGTTTCATCTTTAGCCGCAGCCCCAATGGCATTTTCTGCAATATTGATTTTAGCACTGGGCTGAGAGAAATGATCTGGTATCAGTCTGGATCTGGTGATGCTGCAGAACTTTGATGTGGAACAGGGAAGGTGAGGAGGCCAGTTTGTGGCAGCGTCCTCTTCCCATCCCCAGTGAGACTAAAGCAGCACCGGGGGACACAGACACGCCAGTGTTCCGGAGCTCACCCTCGAAGATGAACGCCTTTGAAGCGAAGTACAGTCCGATGGGTAACGTGACCATGAGGATGGTGAAGAACAGCAGAGTCTTGAGGGCTGACACCAGGGAGCTCTCGTTTCTGCGGAGGGGGGAACAAGTGCAGGGGTCAGTCTGGGTGCAGCTGCAGCGGGACCCCGGTCTACTGATGCAGGGAAGCGGCTGGTGTTGGGTTTCAGGGTGACGCCATATTAAACTAAAGTCTGCTGTACACTGGGGGGGGCGGGTTACACACACGCACACACACACACACTGAATGATGGGACGACAGGCTAGGCTAATGCTAGCTGCTAGTTCACAGGAAAGAAGCAGCGTGTTCTCACCCTCTGGAATATGGAGGCGGCCCGGCCGCGGCGTCGAGAGATGCCTTGACAGGAGCGTCCATGTCGGGGCTGGCAGGAGGCTGGACACAGGTGTGAAGGAGTGAAACAGGCCGGTGTGTGTGTGTTTGCTCTGAGCCCTGTTTGTGTTTGTGGACCTGTGGAAATCCCTACTTCCTTCTTTCGGTCACGGGGCCGTCACGTGAGGCGCGGTAGTCTCGCGAGATCTGACCTGGAAGTCTCCGTCTGTGCTGCGGAAATTTGATTTCTCTTTCAGTGAAGTATTAAAGCCAAGAACGAGCGTGTGATGTTTTTTGTCTTTTATCATCAGTGTGGAACTAAAGTAAAGATTATAACATTTTCTATAAAACTAGAAAAAGTGTCTCTATAAAGCATCTATGATAGTTCCAAGCTGCTTATACGTGTGAGGCTTTTTGTCGTCAATCTAATAATGAATTTAATACGAATAAATCAGGGGATTCACTTTCATGAATAATTCAATGTCAGTATTTTAACGACATACATGACACGTCCTTTTACTGGAGTCACACACTGCTGCCAACAGCCCGCACTCCCCTCCCTCCACCGGCTCCCTGTCCATTTTGAAATTGTACTTTTTATTTCTACAGCTCTTAATGGGTTGGCTCCATCCTACCTGTCTGAACTTTTCACTCCCTATAACTCACCAAGGTCGCTCAGCTCCACTTAAAGTCTCTCGGGCTCGGCAGAAACGCCTCCTCGGTCGTGGGGCCAAGTTTCTGGAACTACCACCTCCTCCTTTGAGCAGATCAACACCCGTCACTTCTCTTTGGCATTTGCCTGCAGCTAATGGGTCCAACATATTAGCTGCTGCATTAGTAATATTAAATTATTTTCATCTTCCTCAATGTGGTCTCTCCCTGTGTGTTTGTTTTTTAATAAATCACTATGGTCTGCTTCTGTTGTTTCAAATGTGCTATACAAATACACTTGGCCTACATTATGGAGGATTTTTCATGCAGTACATTTACAGTATCACTGCATTCATCCCCCCCCCCATTGCTACATTGCAATGGAACATGTCTCGGTGGGGATTCATTTCCTCTGTCTCCTCTCTGTTGTCACTCTTCTTTTAATTATGGAATAAACTAGAGCCAATAATTATTGAAGTCTTCCTCAGCCTGATCCAGAGCAGCGTTTGTCAGTCTGTGTGACTTGGGCTAAGTGATGAACAATTTAGCATCAAATGGGGCCTATTATCCCCCTGGCAGACTGACAGTGGGATAATAGGCACCATTTAATGTGAAGTGAGGGTACAGTATGTTCATTACTGTAATTAAAAGGGCCGTTTACTGATAATGTTGTTTCAGTAACAAGGGGTGCATCCATTTTGTTTCCCAGCTGAGTGAAATGACCCAGAAGTATCTCAGCGGCCACAATAAAAGCGGTTTGAATTCTTTAAATGAAAAGGAATGGAGCTTCAATGCCTCCTTAATCCGTTAGCAGAGGAAATAGAAAAGTAGATAAAATGCCTCTCACAACTCATTGGGCACTAACATTTAAAGCAATGCAACCTCTTAGTTACACCACACCCACACTGATATACAAAAATCTGTTTTTCCATATAAGAGTGTAAGTGTCTTCTCTGATGCCCAGGAGGCAGTCACCATTTGTGCAGTTCATGTGTAGCCTGATACTCGCTGTTTCCTTCTGGTAATTGTAATTGAACACTTTTAATAATCATACAATTGTTATTATTTTTGAAAGATTGCCTTGCTCAACATAGCAGATTATAACATTTTATCTTTTGTCACAGATGTTGTTCTGCAATTATCGTAAACCAGTGAAAAAAAAGCAATGCAGAATTCTACTGGGTACTGTTGACTTTCAGAGAATTTGGAATTCAGGATGATCTCAAAAGTCCCGATTGTGGGCTTAATAAAAGACTCCTTATATTAATTCAAAGTTTCAAAAATACCCTTTTCATTTGAAAAGTACAAACATTAAAAGAAAACGACAACAAACAACAAACACATTAATGAGGACAAACGGACGATTCAGATTATTTATAGGGCAAGACATGATGAAGCGTTCCTTCCTGAAGACAGCATCAAGTTTAAGATCACTGTGAGATTATGACGAAGATAATAGTCGTCTTTAAATGGGTAAGATCAGAATGGAAAGTCAAGGAGGGACTGATTAATTCACAAATCCTCACAGAATGGATGTTTTGGAGTTTTTTGGCATCAAATTCCTCATACCTACACGTTACTAGTGCATAGTGTGTGTGTGTGTGTGTGTGTAAATTGATCTCATCTATTTATGATATGATCATAAAGATTTTGTAAATTGTGTTGTTCGCAGACAATTATCCTAAAACGATTGAAATGCTGTCTCTCTGAGGACATGGATTTCAAAATGATCTCAGTTGGAATTCTGTTCAACTCCCAAAGATGACACTATGGGCACTAAAATAAACACAGGGAAATATTCTTTATGTGGCCTTTTAGTGGATATTTCTACTTTTTTGTGTTTACTTTTCACTTCTTCCAGTAGTGGATCAGAAATCTTCAACCTACCAGTCACCTTAAAAGCATCGTGACGAGCACGGGAAAATTTTAAAACCGCAAACACCGAGAGGCAGTCTGGCAAATGAGTGAAAATCCTTTGCATTGTGAAGAAAACTTTATGACTGCACAGCAAATCAAGAATGTTCTCGAGGAAGTAGCAGCACATATTTCCTCGTCAAAAGAAGACTTCATGAGTGTAACCTCAGAGAATTCTCCACCAGATAAATCCCCCTTGTAAAAGCAGAAGGAAACATTGAGTCTCTTCTTTTACGACTTAAGTATTTATGTCTGGGATTTACTGATGATTTCACTGCTCACAGTGTGCTCCGATTCTGACAACAACATTCATAAACATATACGACCAAAGCCACCAAAGAGAAATTCAGGCCAAAGAGGAAAACGATTTTCCACAACACATTACATGTATTATGTCCTGGGAGACATAACATCTCTCACGCTCTGGATTGATGCAAATGTTCTCAAATGAAAGCTGACATAAAGCATTTTATTTAGCGTCATTATTTTATTTGACGTTAAACGTGCTGAAGCTCAGAGCCTGAAGAACAAAGAGCAGTCCAAATACTTCAAGTCTGAACTGTGTGCCCTCACTTATCAAAACCAAATGTCCACTCATAGGCTGACAGGCCTGTTTTCTTCCATTCCCATTGTCAAGACAATGTGAACTCCAAATAGAACATGACACAACCTTGTTGCCCTGAGCAGCCGTGAATGTACAGGACATGCGTTTGTTCCCATGCATCGCTGAATAATGCAAGACTCTGCTTCGTGTTTAATTGCAGATGTAACAGAGAGCCATTCAGGCCGTTTCGTGCAGGGTGCATGCATTTAGTGTCAGCGCACTGACTCCCTTTCCGGCTGAGGTCTCCCTGAAGTGTCAAGGAGTGGCACTTTCTGCTCCAGTTGGCTGCGCTCTCACCGGTCCCACGCTCCGCAGGTTCCCCTCAAAACACACTTGATTTGAGAGGGCGCACGGAGGGACCAGACAGGGCCGCCAAGACACAACCCGGTGATGTGTGTTCAGGGTAATCACTGTGCCTGCCGCGGCATCTCAAAATCACAAGTGGTTAATCAGCGGACGGCCGGAGACGTGTCAGCGGCTGTGTCACGGAGCATCATACAGCCCTCACATCTGTGGCTGGAGCCATTTCAACAGTCGTGTTCCCGCGTCTTTGTTTTGTTGAGGTTTGTGCTTTGTAAACAGGAAGCGGGGGAGAATTGTTTTTCAGCGCAGCATTCATTAAAGCCGCCTTCACCTCCAGTAACCTACGGAGCAGACGGACCTCTGTGCGGACATGTATTCCTACTTTTATTCTCCTAAAACATCAGTGTGGATGGTGCCTTATTGATTATCTTCATTGTGTTATCTATAAGTAATATATGCATTAATATGTGAAACTATGTTTTGACTTCTCTTCCCATAGGAGAAACCCTTTCCGCAAAGAACACAGTGGAAGTCACTCGTGAATCAACAGTGACCTCTTTCAATAAACAGGTCATCAGCAATTAATTTGGATCAGAATTACATCCTCCCAACTCACTGGAGCCCTATTTTCTTTGGAAACACATGCAAAAGTTAAAAAAGAAATAATTAGTTGGAGTATTGCAGGGAGCTTGGGGAATAGACCACAAACCACAGAGGACACAGCCAGTGCAGTTCACCCCGCTATGGTGGGATTATGAATTTCATTAAAACAACCAGTTCAAAAATAGTAGCCCACCATAAGCTGTTTCCTCGACGGGATAGCAGAGTGTGTATATCTGGTCAAAGGGCCTTCAACTGCAAGTTCAATACGAGCTTGTCCTTCCTCATGGATCTCGACCTCCAACCTTCTGAGAGTATTTCCCATGGCTCTCTCCGTCTGGACTCCCCTGCCTGTGGCTTTGACATTCCATGTGTCACATGCGCTCTGTGTCAAATACGAGGCACCCCCACACGCTACACCTGTTGTTTTGACCAGGCCGCACAGTGTCCTTCAGAAAATATTTTTAGAGTCGTAGCGAGGGGGGTGGGGGAGGGGGGGAACCATTAAGTTTCCATTTGAAATGAGAGGAAGAATAAAAGCACTTTAAAAATAGTCGCACGCTATTCTTAGGGTTGTTATTTGTCGCATTTGATGTTGCCAGTGTTGAGAGGATTGTTATCATAGTTAACTCATGACACCTTATGAGTTTCCTGCCGGCATCATGCACAGGTGGACAGGAAGTGAAGGATTGTAAGGCACTGGAGTATTTACATTTTAACTTCATCATATTATGGAAGCAAATATTTTGAGGGATTTAACAACTTTTGTGTTATTGTTTTACATGTAGGCAATTTGGTTTCAGCTGTCTTGTCGTCCATGTTCACAGACAGACTGGACCTGTCTTGATGCCAGACTAATGCTAAGTTAGCCAGCTGCTGCTCAGAGCTTTCCATCTCATAACATGGGACATAACATCTTCTTCTATTTTCTCTCGTCTCTGTGAGAAAAACTGTCACACTTTTCCACTGAATATACACGATAAAATGTCTGTGGTTTGGCTCGTGGTCTCAAGCCAAGAAGCCGCTTCTAAAATATCTTTTCAAATGGCCATATCAAAACAAATGTTCTCGGCCAAAATGAAAAGCAAATGACTAGGATGAAAAATAAATGGATGCAAATTTATTAATTATCTCACAAATGTATCTTGTGACCGTGCTGAGGAGGGGGCCTGGCGCCCTTCTCAGAGCCATGGGACTGCACAGCTACAGCAACTAGCTCCACCTCCACCAGCTTCAAAAGCTCCAGTCCATCACTTCAATACATCTGATAATAAAATTAAAATTAGCGTAATTGGCAAGCTGTTAAATATATATATTAAAAGTATATTGTGAATGCAGCACTATGGAGTATGGTTTTAAGTACTTTACCTAAACAACAATCAGCTTACTTCATGTACAACTAATAGCCCGACTCAGTGTTGTCCAGTAGAAATACTGAATATTTACAAACGCATTTCCCTGGGATGGATACGATTCATTCTATAAATAAGCACATAATCATCATCGTCCCCATTTCCTGCTCTCCTCGGCTTCCTTGGACCCACAACACTCAAACCCTCCTGATAGTATTGTGACCCAGAGCCCATTGGGACGTGTAGGAACTCATCATATGCATGAGAACACAGGGAGTGCTAAACCCAATGCACAAATCCATTAGGAGACTTGCTATTGTGGCAGCAGGCCCACAGTGAGACCCCACTGCTGTAAAATGCAATGATGTGCAAGGGTTGTAGAAATTCCTCTGTGCAAAGAGCACACTTACTTCTGGCTTCATCCAGCGGGCGGAAAGCACCGTCATGTCATGCCGCCGTTACGGCACATAATGCCTCGTTGCTCATCTGTTTTGTGTTAATGACATTTGCGACAGAATTCCACTGTAGTGGAAATAATATGTATTTCCCACAAATGAGAATTTGTTTCTTCGAGGCCTCGTACCACGGAGGAGCTGATGGAAATAAAGAGTGTCATGTCCTCACACAGCTTTCTGTTTACGCCTCGCTCCCCTTGTCCTTGGCCCGACAATAAATACTGTCCACCTTTGTCTTGGGGAGGACAAGATTTTATCCAACAACTGACAATAAACAATATAATCTATCATATAAAATTCATACGATACAAGTTTGCTGTGGTCTGGATGCAGAAAGGCAGAAAGCAGTGGAACAAAACAGGAGGAAGAGAGAGAGAGAGCGTCAGTCACATCTTGACGGAGCCACACAGTGAGTGAAATTGGCAAAATGAAGTCATGAGTTATGATGGATCTTATAGCAAGAGGCAGCATGGATGGATTGCGCTGTCCTTGAACATAACCGTAAGAAAAATGTCTCCCTGAGCCGTTGCCCTTCAGATTAAATCACAGCCAAAGAGACAGTGTGGGTGGATGGACCAGTCATCTCAACTATTCATCCTGGACTCTGGATCATGCCAATGATTTATCTGCTGAGCAACTTGAGCTGTGCCACAGTCGTTTGGTCTTTTTAAATCTGAATATTTACTGTTCCAAAGGCAGATTGTTATTTTAACAGAGATATATACATGCAGATACATTGTTTATATTTAATTTTATATATCATATTTATGCATTCACAAAACACACCACAGTGAATCCTCTATACAAGTAAATCAGCTGGATATAAAGACTCAATGGTTATGATGTATCGGAAAAATCTCGTGTAAAAAAGAATTTTTTTTGTTTTTTTTTTGTATAAAACTTAAAATCAAATGCTAATAAACCAACATCAGAGATTCCGGTTGATTCTTTACTACTGTTGTTTTTTTAATTTTTTTTACTGACTGTCGCTTGATATTCAACAGACAGATAGCAGCGATATCAGGCTTCCCATCAGCAAGAGAAAAACATTTCCCAAAATGTAAAACCATTCTTCTCAAGCCTTGGGAGAAATAAAAACAGAGAGCAAGAGAAAGAGGGGTGTGAGGTTGAGAGGGAGAAAAGGAAGGCTGACCCTGCCATTAGTCTGTGACTCTTTGGTGTGGTTGAGCCGACACTGTCATCTTCCCTCGAGCCCCTTTAGCCACTCATCTGTGGCTGACCTTGCTGAGGCATGGGGGCTGTTTCTTTCTTCCACATCAGAGACACTGACTTGTGAGACTTTGAGCAGAATGGAACACATTTTCTGGTGGGTTTTTTTTTTTTGCAGGAGCAGCAGCAGTTCAGAAAACTTGATGGCACCTGACCCAGTCAGCCCCACAGCCTCCCTGTGATGACCCCAGGAGCCACCCCGGGTTCAGGCCCCCCGCGGGCTCTGCAATCGCACAGCGAGGGTTGAATCTAGCCGTGCGCCAGGCAGCCTGTGTGAGCTGAGCCCCGGCTGTATACGAGAAAATGCTAAAATATTTATACATCAGACATTGGGAAATGTGAAATGCCTTTAATATTCCAGCAACACTGCATCTTATCAAGAATGTGTCACACCGGTGTCTCGGAGCCTCCCTGTGAGGTGAAGCGCTCAGTTTGTTTGCAGGAAGTTCTGCTGCAGGGCTGTCAGGGCTCATCTCGGCTAGGATGACATGTGCTCGGGCACACACACGCTCGCTATCACAAAATTACATCTCTCACTCCTGATGCATATCTTGTGTCCCAGGCATTTAATAAACAAGAAACCTTGTTTTATTTATCACCTGATCTTACCCCTCTTCCACAATTCTCAAATTTCTACATCGCCCAGCTTCTGCCCGTTCCCCCGAGGAGCCGCCCCGGGGTCTTTGAAGTCTGAAGCCCGATAAACTGATACATCGGTTATCGGTTAAGACGCAGTTTTGTTTACCGGAAGAATTGTCTGAAACTGTAGAAGAGAGTTTTACAGACAACAATGCAAAGCTTTTCCTACTTGCACACAAAGCCAGGTCTGAAACCAAAGCTTTTGCTTGAGCTTCGAGTTTCTCTGCTCGAAACCAGAGCGAGCGCCTCGACAATCTTCCCAGTGTCTTTCTGTGAGAGCAACGTTGCTCAGAAGACAAGCCCGAGGTGAAAGGACATACCGATGAATTAAAACAGGCCATAACGCCCAGTGAACGTGAGCTTCAGATTTCACCAGAGCTCAGAGTGCTGGTGAACAGCCACTGCGATGTTCCCAATCACTCAATCGAACTGAGAGGGATAAATCCAAATTGTGGTGAGAATCGACCACAGGAAGTCAGGTGTCGTTGAAGGGAAACAACTCTTCTCAATAGCAATGTTAAAAAGTGCAAAAAAGACACAGTGGCGATTGATAATGTTTTTTTTATTTCGTCTTTACGGTATGTCATTGGTGTGGGCCTGCTCATAGCTGAGCAAAAACCCAGAGCATGTGATGTACACATGCCGGGATGTGAAGTCTCTCATCCAAAAATAGGCAATAGGGTATGTGCTGACTTGTTTTTTCCTGCACGTCAGTCTTTGAACAGGAAGCAGGGGGCGCTGTCCCGACACAGCACGGCGATAACGCTGATGTCGCTCCTCGGAACATGAAGGGACTGTGGTGTTTGACGTGGCTGAAAGGAAAACAGTGAAAGCAGCGTCCTCTCCGAACATCTCTTTACATGATATACATCTAGTGAAAAGGCACCTTGTGAATCAGAGCACATCCCCACAGCGAGCACTCTGGGTAATTACCCGTTTATACATTGAGCTCTGCTACATTATTGTTGGTCGGCGCCGGCGAGGGCTTGCTCTTCAGCCCCTCCGTGGCACACCTGGACGTCTCCATGAGCAGCAGACGCGGGACGCACAGAGCCAGCAGGATCGTCTTGTACTCTTTGCGGAAGTTTTGGTTTAGAAGCCCGTAGATGATGGCGTTGAGGCAGCTGTTGAAGTACGCCATGAAGTAGCTCATGACAAAGAGCCACTCGGGAATGTTGGGCGCCACTTTCACGGGGTTTATCGCCACGGCCAGGCCAATGAGGTTGAGCGGAGCCCAGCACACGGCGAACAGCACGAACACCATGAACATAGTCAGGAAGTTCCTCACGTCGCTCGGTTTCAGTTTGGTCCCTTGCTCCGGCTTGACTCTGTGCTTCACCTGGATCACCAGCACCCATATCCTCATGTAGCAGTAGGACACCACCAGCAGCGGGATCAGGAAGTGGATGATCACCACGGAGATGGTGTAGTACGAGCTGACCGTCTGGGCGAAGGTGCAGGAGTAGATGCGAGGGTCGTACTGCAGCGAGCCCACGAAGAAGTTGGGCACGGTGGCGAGGGCGGTGAGCAGCCAGGTGAGGCCCAGGTAGCAGCAGGTGTTCCTCAGACTGTACAGCCGGTCGTAGTGGAGGCTGTGGCAGATGTAGCAGTAGCGGTTGATGGCGATGGCCGTGATGTTGAAGATGGAGCCGATGACGCTGAGGCCCATGATGAAGCCGCTGGCCTGGCAGTGCAGGTCGCCCATGGTCCAGTCATTGTGGAAGATGGCCGTCAGCACCAGGGGGTAAGGGTACAGCGCCACCACCAGGTCGGCCACGGACAGGCTCACCACGAAGATGTTGCCTGGAGAAGCAGAGGAGGGTTAGATGACAGATAAAAAGTGAACCGCGCTGGTGTATAATTAAAGTGAACAGCTCTCCTCTTTCACTCGCCGCTCCGGGTTAAATTCCTTAAAATAAACTGGGTCACTGGAGGCATGACTGCGACTTCCATCGGAGAAGAGCAGCTTCGTTGTGCCCTCTGCCCCGTCGCTGGGCTCGTTTTGACGAGGCTCTTACCAAATACTCTCCACTGCACTAATCTGGACCGAGGCGAGTGTTTTGAATGTTTTATTGTCACTCAGCCCTCTGTGGCACAAACCCTTTTCTTCTCACCGGACGTGATTTTTAACGACAACTCGTGCTGTGGCCCAGCGGACGGCAGCTGCAGCCCGATGGTCTGTCGACCCAACGCTCTGGTTTGGACAGATGACTATGAAATGTGGCACAGGTATCTCTGGTGCCCAAAGAGTCCGACTGTCACTGAGGATCATAGTCATTCTTTAGAGCCGCCACAAAGATGATGAAGTGTCCTCACAGACCAGCAGCATGGCGAAATGAAAATGTGCCTCACTACGTACAGCCAGTGGTGGGATGAAACAAAGTGCATTTAGATTTACTTTTCACTTTTACTTCACTACATGTATCAGCAAGTATCAGTACTATCTACTCCACATTCTTACAAAGTATGTATTTACATGTTCACATTCAAACTGTACATGTTTTAAAGTAATAAAAAACAGAGTTAAACTGATCCAGAGCAGGCAGGTAAGATTAGACCCTGCCTCCTGCAGCAACTTATCAAACACCTGATTCAGAGACTCAGGCGTAATAATTTAGCTTTAACTTTTACTGGAGAACCTGTAGGTCTGTTTTTTTGTATTTCAGTGTCCCTCAAGGAAATAACAAAGTAACCTCTTGGAACGGTTTTATCTACAATAATATACTGACATCACAGGGGTTCTGTTGGAAAATGAAGTTTCCCATAACAACATGCCAAATTTAAGTGCATGAAAAAAGCTGGGCGCAGGTAATTTTAGCATCCGATTACATCCGAGCAACTTCCCGCCCTCCTGGGGTCGGAGCTGATGGTGGTGTGACACTGGTTCTCCTCACTCAACATGAATCATTGAGAATGACGTCTGATATTGTTACAGTGCAGCTGTTCTGGGCCGGTGAGGAGGAGAATAAACCAATAAATCAAATTCTGTTTTCTCAGATAAGGAGCTAGATAAGAAGAGCATAGGCATATGGGGACATAATGCAATGTAATTGGTGTTTCGCAAAAAAAAAAAAAAAAAGGCATTAGCTCTAGAGCTGTGTGTGTGTGTGTGTGTGAAGGAACATGAAGGAGATTCTGTCCAGTTTTAAGCCTTTTGGGCCTAAGATTTTTCACATTAAAGCATGATAATAAAAATATGACTGGTTCTCTCACACCTTTACATCATTGCTTACTCTTATAAATGTATATGTCTCCTCTTTGTAAATAAACCGCAAAGGCTTAAATGTAACGTGGTCAGACGTTGGGGCGTCTCCAGGCCAAGCGTAACATAAACCACCTTCTGAAGTTGAGATGTGAGGGCGTGAGGCTCTCGCTCACTCTGACAACAGCTGAAACAACAGCAGTGATTGGCAGATTTGATGGGAGTAGATGTAAAACACATGTTGGACATCAATCCTCCATGCTCAAAGCCTGGTCATAATCCCTGCTGCCCCCACCCCCCACCCCCCCCACCACAGCAACAACACAGCTACAGTACGTTGTTCAGCAACCGCGCTAATTTTACTCACCAAACGTAGATAAGTCACCGCGTTATGGAAAGTAACACTCATGCATATCAGTCTCCTAAATGTGCCAAAAATAAAACATTTTGTCTAGATCCATACATTCATCTCTGAGAGATTGGTGAAAAAATCAAAAAGGAAATAAGGAAAATGGAAATTCCCGCCCCTCCCCTCTGCTGGATTCCCACCACTTTCACCCATAACCATCCTTTCTTTATTTTTATTCCTTTTGCATAACTGACTCATTCTCCTGCTAACATGGTTGGTTTGTTTTTTTCTCTCTGACACAGGTATTTGGTCAGATTCCAAGTCGCTTCGACAGCTCGAGCCTGATGAGATCAGCTCAGTGGGCAAATCTGTCACACTGCGTTTGCGATGCTCCCTGTCCGCACTGAGCGCGTTTGTCACTGTGCAGAGGTTTGATTCCTCGCTGACATCACGCGGCTCGGTGTTATCGCGTACGCCGGCCGGACGGAGCACGCTCGGCCTTACAGCTCTCCCTGGCTGAACCGTCGCTCCCCCTTATCGTCAAGAAGATGAGGTAAGTGCTAAAACGCAGCTGAGAGGATCACCGCAAAGTGGCCGGATGACAGCTTTTGTTTAGCTGGCGTGCAGCATTTAAAAACAATGGACGAACCATTACCTCTCCCCTGTTAAATTAACCAAGTCGGCCGTGCTCCGAAGCTCATCACTCACTATGATGAATGTTTTAGAGTAGAACCGATGAGCAAGAGCGATAGCTTCATGCCAGGGTACCAGAATAGAGCCGTGCCCGCTGACATCTCCTGGAGCTATTATTATCGAGTGCGATAACCTGGATGCAGATTTGTTACAGGCCACAGAGGACCCCCGACATGCCGCCCTTTAACTCCTGTGTCGCCATCGCCGGATCTTCCAGGACTCTCTCTCTCAGCAAAGCTGTCGGCTGAGTGAAAAGGATCCTTGCTTTAAAGTGTCCTCCTGAGAGCGGAGCACCCACCTCTCAGCCTCTGTCTGTCACATGCAACATTATTTTGCAGATGAAAGTAAACTCGCAAACCCGCGCGGCAGAGAATTTTAATCCTCATCACCACGACTGCGACACGTTCGAAAATATGTATCTGACAGGGGCTGCCTCTCATCCTCCCTTCCATAATAATTTAAAGCTGCATGTGAACATATTTATAGCCTGCTCCCGCATTCTGGCTGAATGAAAAGTTTTTGAACAGTAAAAAGGAGATGGTTGGAAAATGAATTTAAAAAAAAGGGAGGGGGGGGTGTCAGTTGGAATAGGCTCCATTATGAAGACGCGAGCGCAGGAGATAAACAATGAGCGGAGGAGAAGAGAAAAGCCTGCCGGCTCACTCGATACCCAATATGACAACTGGCATCACTGCGTGCACACGTGAGTCTCAGGGGCTTAAGATGCTCCGTCAAACCCACCGTCTCTGTCCCACCACTCGTAC
This sequence comes from Pseudorhombus dupliciocellatus, assembly GCA_016785235.1. NCBI lineage: Eukaryota > Metazoa > Chordata > Actinopteri > Pleuronectiformes > Paralichthyidae > Pseudorhombus > Pseudorhombus dupliciocellatus. Next base: position 550,887 of record JAFBJW010000129.1, on the reverse strand, counting down.
TGGAACCGCTCCACTGCAAGCAGCTATATTTATGCACCTTTGAAGGAAAGATGAATTCTTAAAAAAAAATAAAAAAGAGAGAGAACGTGTAGGAGGGCTGGCGTCACTTGAATCTAGATGAATGTCAGCAGCACGAGGCTTATTACTACAAATGCATATCCCGTATGAGATTACATTCGACTCAGTCGGACACGTTATCATAAATAAGCAAGACTAACCTTTCAGCAAGGGCATTATGGCTGATGAATTGGGAGGGACTACTTCATGGAATCATGTTCTAAAGGCCAGAGTGGGTTTTTTTTCCCTTCTTTAGAAGTTTAACATTGAAATGACTCATGGTGCCTTTTGGTGTCACGGCCTCCCGTCTGCGAGTCGACAAAATCATGGCCGTCATCGTCAGAGAGCGTCCACCTATCACACCCCACGGATCTTCTGAGAAAGTACGACCCGCTGGGCCCGCCAGACATCAGACCATCAATCAGTCCGACCACAAGTGACGTCTGCTGCGAGTTTTCACCTCAGAGGAGCTGCAGCGAGGCAGCAGCAGAGCCAGAGATGGGCTGCGATAGAAACCCCGAGATAACGTTATCCAGGTGTGGGTGTTCAGATAATCCTAATCTGATAATATCCTTTACCTCCACACTTCAGCCACACGACAGGGCTGAATGTCAATCCACTTTACCGTTGTCTGGGAAGAAGGAAGACATGTTTAATGTAGTGTGCTAAGTGATATTCCCCGTGGAGCTGTGCTGTCAATTTGAATTGGTTTCTGGTTTAACTCACAACTCCACTGACTCAATTAACCCAACCCCCTCCCCTTCCCTCCTCCTCCTCCTCCTCCTCATCTGGACACTGTCGTTTCAAGGTTTTAGTCATGCCTGTGGAGAGGCGGGAGGCCATGCATGACTTCACAAAACTCGCGTGCACCCTCAACCTTCCACGACCCACAGGTCCCACCACCCGCGGTGCAGGCTATCGCACAGACACAGAACATGTGCCTCGATTACGACACCGCACCCGTCAGACGGCTCATTGCAGACGGCGCAGTGACACAGGTCTGTCCTGGTGAGCGCCCGCCCCCCCATTGCCCGGTCCCACACAGGCCTGCTCTGATTGGCTGAGACAGGTAAAAGATGACGACGTCCAGTATTTCAGGTTAGAGCAAGAGTAAATTTGACTCAGTCTGTTCCCGGACACTGACTCAGACTGAACCACTGATAACCAACAGATGGATCCATCTCGACTCCACGTATCCAACAGTTCATTGCACCTGTATGATGCTCACAACTTAACCAAACAACTAACGGTACAGATGTTTAAAAAAAAAAACAAAAAAACAAGAGCATTAAAGTGTTCTCGTCACCACTTTGGCACGGTTGCTAGGCAACAGCAATAGGGGCGAGAGAAGCGGGTGAAAGAAAGCGTTTCTTAAACATCTCCTCTCAGTTGGGTCTTCGTAACCAACGCGCCCACGAAGGAGGCGTTCTTCCTAAGTCACACAGACCACGTTCTGCGAAGGACGCAGCCCTTTAAGTGAGACAGTCAAACACACACATGCATGCACAAAGGGTCATTATTTCATTTTTTTTCCTCCATCTGCTTCCCTTCATCCTTTCTCTGGTCCACTCTCATGAGTACATTTTGTTTGTGTATTTTTAGTCCAACCCCAGTGGGAATCTCTCGTGTTAACACCCCGTCGGCGGCCCAACGGTGCCGGGCTCTTCCCCTTTTAGAAGGTTCACTGGGCAGATCCTGTTATGTCTGCAACCTGGAGAGAACCCTGGAACATATGGCTCCCCAACCACCGACCATTTATCTCTCTCTATATAGAAAGAGCGTGGAGCACGGATGGACTGTCACTAGATGCCAGCTTCCCCAAAATGCGCGCGCATGCATGTTTCATTCTGGAGGTTGAGGCAGCGTGCGAGGCGAGTCTGTTGAAGTGAAGCGGAGCAGAAAGGTCCTGCCGCTGCGTGCGTGCGTGCTTTTGTGTGTGTGTGTGTGTGTGTGAGGGAGCAAACCAGCAGTCAGAAGAGTGAAACAGAGAGAGAGAGAGAGAGATGGGATTCTTTTTTTCCCAGTAGAGTCTGTCTGACAAACCAGATCCTCCCCCCAAAAAAATCTGTCTGATTCTTAACCAACTGTAAGTCATATGAGGTTGTTGTTCTAATATACTACACCTGCTAGCCCTTCATGGATCATCCATCTATATATAAAAAAATAATCAGTTTTCAATGCTGACAGATTTTCTACAGCTGCTGGACGTCCCTCAGCTCCATCCATGGTTTCCATTCAGAACCTCAGCACAATTTAACATTCATACACAGAGCACCACACCTATAAATGGCTTGCTAAAACAGAGAGGAGATTGTTGATAGCCTAACGGCGCTAACAATTTGGGTTACCTAAGGACAGTGCTTCCAAATTAAACAAACAAAAAAAAAAACTGAGAAGAGCCTGGAGGATGGAACGGGAGGTTCTGAGTTTACATGTCTGTGCTGATCGACGGGACATGGCCGCTCTCTCGGCCTCTCGTGTGACGGGACGAGCCGGTCGGGCCCATTAGAGCCGAGGACCAGCGACACGAGGTCTCGCTCGGTGCAGCGTCTGTGGTCTGGCAGCATGAGGAAGACTTTTGAACAGGCCATTCACCCCTCGCCTCTTGTTCGAGACCAGCGGACTGTGTCATCTTTTTTGCAAACCAGATAATTGAATTATTCTTCTGGTTCCAAAACTTCTGCCAAACTGCTTCTGGCTGCTGCACACGGGCCCACGTTGGAGGGGTTATGTAATGCATTTCAAATTATGATTAAAAGCTCATTATTCCAAACACTTGCTGACCTAATCCCGCCGCCTAATTCGGCATGTCCTCATTAGCATCATGTTGTCGCTGAGTTCAGCCTGTTTGCGTCAGCGTGGGGGTTTCCTGCCTTTCAATGCGACCGTCTGATCATTGGAGTGTATACGTTCAACATGAAACATATATCCAGGTCGCGGAGGCTGTCCCCGTCCTGTGCTCAGCCAGGACAACACATCTCTGTTCCTTTGGGAGAGAGAACATCATGAGGTTCAATTTTTGTAAAAATCAAAGTAAAGTTGGGCCCACTTATTATATTTTTATGATTCTTGTGACTGAAGAATAAAATATGCTATAATGGTTTCTACCTTTTAAGACACAAACCCTGCAGGGCCCGGTTTATGTTTTAGTGCCCAAAACTCTCTGTGGCTGATTCTTCTTTGTTTTCCACAACAAACAGGCCGGGGCTGTCGAAAGATAGCATCTTTTTTATGGAAAACAGACACCAACGCACGTCATTTGCAAGAAACGACTGAAGCAGGATGAAGATCGCTCGAAGATGGGTGTGTGGAACCATTTAATAACATATTTTCTTTGAACCCTTTTTATAAAACTGCAACACCGGCCTTGCAGTCCATTAGAGGCTAGTAGCAAACCTTAGTAAGGCATAAATAAATAAAAGAGGTAGTTAAGATGTGTGTAACTTTGGACTGAGGTGTGTGTGATGCATGAGCATTCTCATAATATTAATATATCATTTATCATAATTTTATACTTTTGGAAACTTACATGCAGTGACTTTCTGTAATAGTTTGGGATCTGATGAAATGTGTAGATTTATATATTCTAATATGGAACACAGGGAGAATGATTCAGAATGTTTTCCTCAGCATACCATGGGCCACAAAAAAACTGTTTTTGATTATTTTTTGGATGCAGCTAGTGGGAGGAAAAAATGAGAAGTGACAGATTTGTTTTCTTTTAAGTTTTCAACAATTTCCCAGTTTGGGATGAATAAAGTACCTATCTATCTATCTATCTATCTATCTATCTATCTATCTATCTATCTATCTCTGTTTAAAGATGTTTTCCTCCAGAGTCAAGGTTGTGGGTTCACAGCATTATTATATTATCTTATATTGCTACCGCTCCTAAATAAGTTGAGAGTTTTAATTTGAGAGAGCCCAAATTAAGACTGCAGGGCAGAAAGAAACCTGGTGATAAAGTGATCGTGTCCAGACAGATCTTCTTCAGGAACCGACAGACAAAACAAAAAGGTCCAAAGTTGTGTTTGACTTAAATTAGAAAAACAAACCTGCCCCAAAGGACATTGAAGCAGCTACTTCACAAAGCTCCCCCTCACCTTGGCAGCTCATGTCACAGCACAGGTCCGGATATTAGGAAGGGCCGAGCGATTTATGCGAGATGAGCAAACCAAGGGTAAAGGCCGGCGGAGGAGAGTGAGAGGGATTATTATTTATGAAGATATGTGAGAGCAGCGGAGCCTCCATCACACCCACTGGGGCTGGGGGGGCTCACTTCAGATGGCAGTCTGATTGCCAAGCAGAGGTCACACGTTATGTTACATAATTTACTTGTGAATGAGGAGGGCGACGCAGGACATCCCACAAAGACCACTGAGGGTCAGCGGAACTAATAGTTCCATTGTTCTGATGAATAGAGTCACTTTTAATCGGATTATTCTGAAATAAAAAGACATTAATTCAGATCCCACAACAACAACAGTTACTTTGCTCCTTGTTTCCTAATATTTCACCAGGGCCTGCCTTGACCATTAAAGCTGTTCTCGCCCTCATCCATCCATCCATCACTTCTTCTCTCACCTGCATTCCTCAGCTTCTTGTTCCTGTACACGGACAGGATGACGAGGACGTTGCCCAGGATGTCCACCACGATGGTGAAGATCAGCACGCTGGCCAGCGCAGTGGACATTCCACCGGAGAGAGCGACGAGTCCGCGGTCGCTCTCGTTCCGGGACAAACAGTCTGACGCGTTCGCATCCTTCGCCAAATCCAAATCCATCTCCCCTCAGGGCGCAGCGGCCATCATGCTGGGAGCACCCCGACGCTCCGCTCGGATGGAAAGCAGAAAAATAATATACATTCCCAGAGGGGGAAAAAAAAAGGGAGTTTAAAGGGAGGACGTGTGGGAACTTCTTCAGGGACGAGCGCGCACTCCTCTGCCTGTGGAAGACGCGAACCGGCGCTACTCTGATAATTTGCTCAGCTGCGGGACATTTTACGCACGCGGGGAAACTGAAGGAGGGAAAGGCACATTGTTGAGGTGACAGTCGAGGCCAGGAGCTCGTGTTTCCCCGTCGCCCTCCGTGTGGTCCTCATGAGTGACTACGGCTTCCTGCGCGCCGCTCCATGTCAGCGAGGATGGCTCGTCCGCAAGGCATGTGAGCGCTCTCCTGTGCGTAATGGAAATACGAGGGCGCGAAGCGCATACACAGAGTAACCGAGAGCCCCGCACAGGATTAAATTGCTCATTAATAAAACTACTGCTATGTTATCACGAACGGGAGACGGGTGGCGAGTGGAAGGTTTGAAGCTATTTTAGAGCTGTGTGCAGTCTGTGCGCCCTTTGCCGCGTCTGTGCGCAACTCTCAATATAAAACAACAACAACAACAACAACCTGGCTGCATTTAGATTAGTGGAGAGTGGAGGCTGGCAGGGCAGTGCAGCCTGACTTGTTTGAATGTAATGCTTTACAGCAGCAGCCATTAATTACTCGCTTTAGTTTCTCGCTGAGCGCCACCGAGCAGCTCCCGTGCGCATAGAAATGGCGCCTTCGTGTGTCCAACTGACACTCTTACAAAAAGTACACACAAGAACAGATGGTGAATATTTGAACACTGGCGATGAATTGTTTATTAGTAGTGTTATGTAAAGTCTACAGTCGGCCAAGTGGAACATTTTAGAACACTGTATAAAAAACTGTACTATACTGAATTCCACCTACATCATGATTAAATTGGGCCAGCTGCATCTTCTTGACATTATGCATACAAAGAATTACTGTCTAATACTGATTCATCTCTACCCTTCCCCACCAATAACCAGAATAACATGGTCTGTAATAGTAGTAATCCACAGAAAGTTGTGCCCTCTCTATTTATTTACTATAGTGACACACTGTTTATTCTACTGCTTCATGGCTCTGAGCTTTCATATGTCACATTTACATATAGCATCTTAATGAGAATGTAAAGAGATACTTTAACCCTAACCCTCGCATTTTCATTATTTTTCTACTTTCTACAGGGGACGGGCTCAGTTCTCCTTCCTTAACCCTAACCACCCCCACCACCACCACCACACACACACGATTAACTTTAATTTTTAACAACCTAACCAAAAACTAGATACAATAATGGACCTCTTCTGTTGTTATCAGGGTCTGATTTAACTAAGGCCATATGTGAGGCATCATGAGTCGATGTGCCTGACCTCACTGGATGTAGTATCTCATGACAAATGAAGAAACAAACTTCAACAAGTGACAGTGAAACAGACTCTGGACTCAAGGGTTGAAATTTATGATATTAACATCTGGAGTGCACTTTTGGAGCTAATTCAATTTTTTTTTGTCATGTTTATGTTTCAGTAAAACTCTTCCACATCCAGAGAGATGAGTTCTCTTCCTGACAGCACAGGGTCAAAAAAAAGCCTGGAGTATATTTGTACTTATTCATTCCGAAGAGTGTTTTTTTTTCGAAGATTTGAAGTACTGCCTCGTGGTCGTATGCCTCGGCCAACCATGGTTGCAGGGAGAATCATCACAATCTCCCCTTCTGTTCCTGAGTTATGGTATTGAACACTAGCCAGAAATGTGTTTTTGGTGAATATTATGGCATCACAGTTAAAACAACCTTTGACCTTTGTCTGAGACAACTAGTGCATTCATTCCTTGGTTAGGACGCAAAAGAAAAAAGCCCTGACCTTTACCTTGACACACCAACGTCCCAGTCGGCTCATTGTGGCGTGAACTTTTCAACCAAATTTTGAAGAAAGTCCCTGAGAAATATCTTGAGACGTGTTCATGAGTCCCACTCCTGACCACATGGCATCTGTGATATTCAGCCAAAGAGGGCGATGATGAGACTCTCCTCTTGTTTGTGCTACAGTCTCCGTGTGGTTTATTAAATATCATGAGACTCCTGGTGTGGATTCAAGCGTCAAGTCATTTCAGACTGCGTTGTCAGCCAGTGCCATCTAAAAAAACATTATCCAGTCACACATTTTGGGGTTTTTTTTTTTACATGTGCCTTATTTTTCTCATCACGAGCCATGAATCATTCCCTGGGAACCTTTGCAATGTTTAAGAAAGTAATAAAACATTTATTGGTTCTTTCCTGTCTCATACCACTTCCTCCCATCACATGTGGGGGGAATCTATTCTCCTCTGTACTTGAGTTATCTTGCCTGCAAACACACTCACAAATCAGCCAAGCAACCAGCCAACAAACCAACTGTGTACCATGAATGGGTCCTTTCTGATGCAGAATTCTCCAGGCATTGAAGCAGCGTTTCATCTCTGTACATGTTCTCTGTGACAACAAACAAATAAACAACCTGCCCAGCACCAGTCATCCTCTAAATGGTTGTCTGTCTCTGTCTCTGTCTCTGTGTGGCAGCAATGAACTGAACCGAAGGACTGTTTGTGTCCAATAGGACTCATGTCTCTCACCCAGTGACAGCTGGAAGTGGCTCCAGTCTCCCCCAGGCGATCCAGGTGATGATGAACGATGAATGACATTCACATTTTTGCCGCAAACCAAACGATTGTTTCACTTCCTGTTTATCTTCTACTTCCGGTCCAGTCCCAGGAGGGCGGGGCTTAACCGCTCCACTTATCAGACCAGACCTGAACTCCCCTGCACGAGCTGCAGCACGTGATGTTAAATTGTCTGAGGTTTATTCTACATGAGGTGTTTATTTGTTTTGTTTATTGTTGTTAATCCTCAGTGGTGAAATTGTGTTTGTATTAAACATATTTTATTAATTCCTTCATTTATCCTAAAGCCAGTTAATCATCTGTGACAGTCCTCTATCAATGTGGACACTTTTATTTAGAGTGAATGAATGATCTTCACTGGGTAAAAATATGAACATGTAATTTGGTCAATGTCCCCTCTGCAAACGTGCATGAGGTGGCGTTTATGACCAATGTACTGCAGCCAGCCACCAGGGGACGATCACATTTGGTGAGCAGGGACAAAAGATAACTCAGTGTAGACCAACATGTCCCTCAGGGTGGTGCAGAGACTTTGTGAAGGAGCCTTGTTGTGGAGCTGCAACACTGAGACAAAGTCAAACTTGTTCCAAAGTCAGTCTTTTTCAATTTGACAACCAAAACCAGAAATCTGAAAATTCCACACACACACACACACAGTGTGTATTGATTATTGATAGTCGTAGTGCATGTGACATATAATACCACAACATATGCACACCATTAGAAATCCATGCCATGGAGCTCATTCCTATTCGTCGTTGCTGTTGGACCAGTTGTGTTTAATGGGCTGTTTGTTTTGGCCCGTGGTGAAGCTGGTCGCAGCGTGATCGATTAGGCCGAACCCCGAACAGGACCCCTGACGGCTGCACCTATTCAACCAGTACCAACCATGATGAAGGCGCCTGCAGCAAAGTCTAGTCAAAGCACATTACACGTTTCGCTTTTTGAAAATCGGACCACACTTTCTTTTGTGGTCTGACATGTCTCAGCAGCTCACATCAGCGCGCGTTATAATAAACTATATCAATCTCTTTTCTTCCACGGAAAGAGGGGAAAGAAATCTCTGGCTTGATGGAAGAGGAAATTGAATCTCCTGTAACAGAGGCTTCACTTTATTGAGGCTGATGCCTGTTTATTGCAGCATCATGAGTGTGTCTCTGCGGGGAGAGAAAATAAAAGCCTCTGGTTCTGGGGTGAAAGAAAATGTGATTGTGATGGAGAAACCATGTCTTTTTATTCTCTTGTCGTCCGGGTAGGTTTTCTTCAAAGCTGCGGTTTACTGGACCCTAAAATGTCTCAACTGAAGCTCCTTAAAGATGTAAGTAGTGTTTGCCTTGTTTCACTATATGAGGATATTTTCAAATTTTCAAAAGCATTTTGTTTGCAGGATTGTGTAAAAACTACTGGACAGATTAACACGAAACTCAGTGGTAGGTTGTGGGCGTGGATCCATTTCAATGGGCAGAATTTTAATAATAATGATAATCAAAATGTATTGATATTTATGTGAAAGGAAACTTGATCTAAAGGTGGTTTCATGAAGGGGCCGCTGGGCCTCGCTGCTCTCAAAGTTGCTTCATATTTTCAAGGTAAATGTCACAATTTCAACATTTTCCACGGTGTCCTTGTGATGTATTCAACTTGTGACCATCCCTCACCTTACTGTCGAGGTGTCTGCACTGAGTTTCTCAGCCACACACTGGCTGTTTGTTTGGACTATCTGCCTTATCAGTGCCTGAGGAGATATCGCAGCAGCAGACAGGCGACGGTTATTTACGACCTGTGTGGAGACGCTGCCAAAATGAAAGAACAGACTGAAGAGAAATGGATCTGAATATTAGCTATACAATGATTTTGAGTGACACGCTGCGATAAAGGCTGCTGCCGGTTGCAAACCGAATGGAGAACCAGTGGTCGTGAATATGATCAAAGCATAAAGATGCATCAAAAATAAACACAAAAAAAAATGGACAGGGTACACTGTCTGTCCTGGCTTTGTCTCGCTGGATGAAGAACCCTCAATGATCCTGTGTCAATGATATTGATCACTTTTCTATGATCTTCAACGTTTGATATGAACTGTACTGCAGGCAGCCACCAGATGGCGACTGAGACTCTTTGGCTTTAATGTCAGGTCGCAGTGATGTCATCTATTTTATTAATGTCCTGGTAGTATGAGTGGAAAGTATTATTGATATTATAAACAGTGTTATTAATGTTATTATTATCATTATTATTATTATTAGTAGTAGTAAGCTCGACTGAAACATCAGAAATGAAGGTTATATCAGTCTAACAATTATACAAGTATTAACACATTATTAAAATCACACATATTCCACATTTATTAATCTCTCAAGGTGCAAAAAAAACAGATAGGTCATTGTCATCTTTCCAAACACACGTCTCCTCTCACACTCAGCTGCATCCTGCCACTTACTGCCACGCCCTTTATTGCATAAAGTCTGAATCTGAATCTGTTCGCCACCACACCCTCTCGTTCCTGTACATCGAAATATGGCTACGGTTTGTTAGCATGGTTACTCGGACACACAATGTGACAAAATCTAAGGCACTAGAATTGGTAGTCTACGGTCCGCTGATACTCTGCTGAAGCACACATATACCTAGGGCGACGCCGGGTTAGGAGGAGAAGGTCCAGAGCTCAGCGAAGACATGGGAAATACAAAAGAGGAGCCCGTGGTTCGATTTGTAATCTTTAGCCAAAATATAGAAGCTCATGTGCAGTCTACATGTCGTGATGAGCTTTGTCACAGTTCCTGCTCTGCCTCCAGATGCGATCGACCCTACGGACTACATGAATATGCAGGCACAGGTAGGTCCTGGTGTGGCCAGACGCCGGTTCAGTTCTGTGTCCATCAAAGCCTGAGAAGGAGAGGCAGGTGGCGCCCGGCGAGCGTCTGGCCCGTCACGGCCGGTAAGTCTTGATTACGTCTTTGATGGGCCTCCTGCAAATGGGGCAGCACGCGTTGATCTGTCTCTTCAGCTTCAGGCCGCAGTCGTTGCACAGACACATGTGTCCACAGGTGTAGATGACGGTGTCCACCTCCTGGTCGAAGCAGATGGTGCACTCGCCGTTTTTCCCAGCAGAGGGCAGGTCTGAGGCGGGGAAACTGGGCGAGACGGGAGGGCTGAGCGGGGAACTCGGAGCGGTGACTGGAGGAGGACGGAGACAAAGAAATGTGGGTGTTAAAAAAAAGCAGGAGACGCAGACAAACGTGCACCGATGCGTGCTGTGTACAGCTGGTATGAGGAGAATGTGACAGGTTCAGATATACAGCTGTTTTTACATTACTTCACATCTCTCTGATTTATTGGTTTATAATCTGGAATATTATGGCCTTAACAAAAGACGTGTCAAGTAGTGTGTGTACGACAGCGAGTGGCTGTCTAATCTAATCGTCAGATTTTTCTCAGTTGCAGTGATTATTTATCAATGTTAGTCACAAGTTTCTGGAGCCCAGTGTGTGTCATCACATCTGGTGCAGCCAACCGAGTTTAAAAAGCAGCTAATTACCACTTTTTAAGAAGGTTGTTTCTTTAAGAAGTATAAAAGTATGAATAGACATCAAATAAAAATCCAATTTTCTGTTAAATTGGCAATCAATTAATTGACTATTCATTGCTGCTGTTCAATCGACTATAGTGTTCGAGGGAAGGCAGTGAATTTCCACGTTTGAGAAGCTTATACAAGAGAATCTTTGTTTTGCTCCTCTTAGAAACAAAGGGGCTGTTTATCAAATAGCTGCACATTCTTCTTCTGTTAATTTACAACTGGTCTCGTCGTCTAGTCATCACGGCTCTATGAATTAAATCCAAATCGGACAGGATTCAAGAGATCTGTTATTTCCCATGACCACGGTGACCGGCTCCTCTTAATGAGAGCCTCCCTGCCGTGGCCTCGTGTGTGTTTCTATAAAAACTGAAGCAGCGAGCACGTCGTCAACCTTCAGGAACGCACCCAGAGAGGACTCAGAGGCCGAGGAGGATCTGTTGACGCTGAACGCCAGGTCTGAGTCACTGTCATCTGGACTGCTGCTCTGGGAAGTGCTGGGGGACGTGGAGGGAGGACTGGACTGCAGAGTCCCTGCGGCACACAAAAAACACAAAGACACGTCAGACGCCCAAGTGTCTTCATTTGAACACAGCGTGTCCCTGAAAAGAATGCAACGCTGATTAGAGCTGCATATTTATGATCCTGTTTTCTTCGCCGTCTCCGTTTGAGGTCGAGGAGCTGCTGGGAGTTTATGTGGGAGTAGTGGGAGTCGCACAGATAGGTCGCACACGGAGCAAAGCTACCCAGCTGCATTCCTCCAGTCTGGGAAAATATTAAGTGCAAGATCTGCAGAGACTCCAGAGAATCATGTGGGCATGTGTAATGCTAGTTTTAAATATTTCAACATTTAGAATTTCATCTTTTACTTTGGTATTTCATTGTTAAATCATGGTGTCTGTATTACCCACAATGCAACTGTCCAATCTGTGATGATGATGATAATGATTACACGAATAGAAATGAAAGGTTTTTTTGGGGGTCAAATGAATACTTAAAGTGTTGATATCACTCTGCTGTGTACGTCTCATCTTACCGAGTATCCTGAGTCTGTTGACGGCGCCGTGCAGCGTGAAGAAGGCCCACAGGACCTGAGAGGAGTCCACGCACAGCAGCCTGCCCCGGCCCACTCCGTTCACGCCGTGGTGCACCTCCCCGCTGGGCAGCAGGCTGAAGCTGAGCACGTCTCCGGAGCAAGGCACGGGGAAGTCCCGGTGCACCACCCAGTACTCTTTACGGTCCAGCAGAACCTCGGGGTCCGCCGGCAGGTCGCCGGCGTGCAGGCTCGCCGGGTCGCAGGACGTTAAGCCAAACAGCAGCGCCCCAAAGTAGGGCAGGCCCAGGTGGCCCGCCTCCACGTACAAAGTCTCCCCCACGTGCAGCGGCCGGTCGCTGAACACCAGAGTCCGGCTGCTGTCCAGAAAGTGGATGCAGGCGGCCGAGCGGTCGGCGGAGAGAATCACGTCTGAGCCGCGGACGGGGTGAAAGTGCAAGTCATTGTCCAGCGGGGACGGGAGGCCCCTGACCACCCGCGGGACGCTGAACCCAGTGGAGGCCGATGAGGACGGCGTGGACGAGGAGGAGGAGGACGAGCAGCAGGGGATGAGCTGAGCGTAGTTATTGAGCTGGAGGTTGGCCATCTTAGCAGCGGCGGTCTGGTTGTTTTCCAGCTGGTTGTTGCTGTAATTGGCCGAGTCATGGTTACTCTGGGGCAGATAGGCGCTCAGGCGGGCGGCGCTCAGGCAGCTGGAGCCCACGCTCTCGGCAAACGTGCTCTCTGTGGCGGAGAAGATCGACAAAGTACGTGACCTGGTCGATGCATCATATGATCTGTCACAAGCGAGATTCTTTTCTCAAGCAGTCGATTCTTCTTCTTCTGTTCTGACCAGAGGTTCAGTTTATTCTCAGAAATTCTTTTGAGACGTTTGTTGCTGTGCAGAACAAAAACAACTTTATTTGACGTTCAGCAAGTCGGTTACCACCTTATTACTCCTCCCTTCGGCCCTTGACATGACTTCTCCACAGACACATTCATAAAGCAGGTTATGGGGCTGAATGTCTCTGGGATATAAACAAATCAAGGGCTAGTAGAACCCCCCACCCCCGCCACCGCCACCAAAGCCCTGGGATCTGCCGTCTTGACCAAACATGGTCATATCTCCTGACCGTCTGAACATAAACACACCCCGTGTGTACGAGAGGGAGCGGCGGGGACAGAGGGAGGCGCGGAGGGGGAGGGCAACAAAGCGCGGGAAAGCGATGGTGGGAGAGAGAGAGAGAGAGAGAGAGAGGCTCGGTGGAGGGGGAGTCTGCTGCCTCGTGTGTACGGGTCGGGATTTCTCGACTCACTCACACACACACTCTGGGATTCGAACCAAGAACCCTCCTGCTGCTACATTACTCACGATCAAAACACGAGATCACACTGAATCTCTAAGTATCTTGAAATATACTTGTGACTATTATTGACGTGTTGTGTAAAGAAGCTGTCAGTCATGAGCCTCCATCTTACCGAGCAGCGTGACCTCCTGAGTGATGCCGTAGATGTCAATGATGGCCCAGAGCGGACAGCCGATGCTGAGGCCGCAGTGGAAGAGGATGGGCTCTCCGTCATTGATGCTGTAGAAAACCCTCCCGTGGCGATCGGCCCAGAACGCCAGCACGTTGTCCTTCAAGGCCAGCCTCTCTGGCAGAGCTTTGGCCCAGTAGCCGGGCCGGGTCACCAGGTCTGGGCAGGCGTACTTGGGGATGTCAGTGGCGACCAGCTCTCGCGGGTCCAGACTGGTGAACCCGAAGCGTAGCGCTCCGCTCCAGCCCGTGTGCACGCCGCTCAGACGGAGACGCACCTGGATGAAGGCCAAGGATATGAACACCCTGGTATTCTAATATTGAAGCAGGACAGAAACAGACAGAGGGATGAAACAAACCTTCTCATAGAGGTGCACGGGCCGGTGGCTGAACGTGATGCCGTTACAGAAGCTGTTTTTGCGAGTGGCTCGGCGGAGCTGCCCGTCCAGACGGATGTTCTTGCCTTTGGCGTGGGGGTGAAACCGGGGCGACTCCACATTGATGCTGACCGGTGGAGCAGACGTCCTCCTCTCCACACCAGTGTTGGGCAAGGTGTAGTACTGCCTGCTGGCCACCGGGCGGGGCTGCAGAGTCGCATCTGCGAAACGGGGAGATCCAGAGAGAGAGAGAGAGAGAGAGAAGAGAAACTCATCAGTGCTTCAGTCAAGTAAATAAGAGGCCAACGTACAGAGCAGGGCTGCTGACGTCACATCTGTAGGAAGATTTCAGATCCATAACTTCAGTAAAAGTACTGATGCTTGAAAAAAAAAACTAAAGTAATACTCATCCATGTGTAGTCGTATTTATTGGAAAAAAACATAATAAAATCACAACTGCAACCCATAATAAAGTATTGTTGCGTTCATCAAACCATCAGGAGATATTACCTAAGACTGAGAGCACAGCGGTTTAATAACGGGGACAGCAGATAAATCTGAGGGATCGTCAGATGATTAATGGACAAAAGCCGAAAAAAAAAAAAAAAAAAACCTGCTTTCAGGCCGTTATCGTCTTTTGGACACGATATCGGATCACATCACAACCAAATAAAACATGTGAGAGGTTTGGAGGCAAAAATAACTGTTTTTTCTGGATCTATTATTAAGTCACAGATATCTGAAATGTCAGCCTGAATACAAACCGCCGCTTGTTTGTGCGAGCGTTGTATAATCCTCCGACAATGTGCTGCATTTTGAAAGCTGGTTACGGTAACTATTGTGTCCAATGACTTTATTTAGTTGGTTCACTTTTGAACACTGGGTGAGTCATCAGACAAGGTCAAAATAGTAATGCTATTAGTGATAGCAAAAAAAGAGGCACACACACACACACACACACAAAATGACTCGCTTGCAAGTGGCCCATGGCAGTTGGTTTAGAGGGCAGAGGCCAGTTATGTAAAGGAGACCACAGTCTCACACACTTCCTTTCCCACACTGACACTATGAAGCCTCTCTGTTCCTCCCAAAAAAGCTCCTTTTAGGATGTAACTCCCGTTTACCGTATGGAAAAGCAAACGTTCCCAAATCGGCCCCGTTACCACAACCTGGCGAGACGTTTAAATCACGGAAATGAAGCGAGATAAGGCCAAGCTGGGAAATCTAAAAAAGAGAGATGGATGTTTGTCTTTTGTAAAATATGATTTGAGCAGAGCTTCTGTTAGTAGTGTCACAGGAAGAGAAAACATAACACACAGAAAATCAACAGGAAGTGGAGAACAGACGTGATAGGCCTTCGTCTTATTTATGGGCTACACACACCCTTGGCCTACAGCATAAACAAACCCTGAATGGCCCTTTTCATCCGTCCACAGTTATCTTCAGAAGTGGAGAATGAATCACACAGTGCCCTCGTCACCAAGAGATGCCCAATTAAAAAAAGGGAGGCCTTATCTCTTGGTCTTCACAGGAGTTAATTTCCTACTTGGGCAAAAGAATTCCCTGATGAGCATCACCAAACGAATTAGCAAGGATCAGAAATCAAATGAGACGAGGCAACTTAAAGCCGACATGTTGGGGATGAATATTAAGTTGAAGCCGCAGAGGGGTGTTTACGGTACAAGACGGGAGGCCATGTTTCTCCCCTCCTCGGGGGCTGATTAGGTTCCTGTTTAAAATTCGCGGCGAGCTTCCGTAAATACAATAACTCAGTGCAATTGTGCACAGTTCATTTCCTAAATGAGACATTATCACTGATTGTGTTCTAAACTTTAAGCAGCGGCAGGAACATCTGTAACGTTTCAGACCGTGAGCTCCTTTCTGCCGACAGAACTTGGGCACTGAGGGAGTAGAGGAGTTTTAACGGTCACCTGTGGCGGTGATGTAGCCTAGTTTGGATGAAAAATAAAAAGGATCCTTGAAAAAAAAAAAGTGCGGTTTTGTCGTGGAATTTTGTGTGGAATAAAACTTCTCAGATGTTACGAAGACAGTTCCTCAGGAGAATCCTCCAAGATGTTTCTGTCCATCGCGTTTTATGAATGAGCCGCCACTTCACCGGCCTCGTGCACATGCATGTGCACGTGGCAGACGCGACACACATTCGCACGACGGTTTCACACTATTTCAACGGTGCGATCTAAAGGTGGCAGCAATTTGCCGATCGAAGGTGGCAGCGCACTGACAAAGCTGGGGAAAGAAGCCGTGGCCGAAGAAGAGGCGGCTACATCCAGGAAATAAATATGAATGTAAACACGCAGGTTTTTAAAAGGTTAAAAAAATCTGTTGTGCAAATGTTTTCTGAATATTTTTGTCAGCCTGTAACGATGCACTCGGAGCGTTTTGGTGAACACTGAAGTCTTTGTGTTAGAGGAAAAAACTCCAAATCTTGCTGTATTTATGTAACTTTCTGTTCTATTTTCAAATGAAATATGCCTGTAGTGTTGCATAAACAGAGAAGGGACACACGGCCATGAGGTTTCTTCCGTAAGAATTGTCGAAATGGATTAAAAATGTTTTTTGCATCGAAAACTTGACGGTGAAAGTGGGATGCTGCGCTCTGCGAGTGGAATGAGAGGTCATCTTTGTCTAATTCAACAACGGGACAAATGTCAGAGAAGGTCCCTGGATAATCAAGACCTCCAGAATCCTGAGAAACAGCACAGACGCAACCAATGGTCTAGTCAGTTGATCGGATATGTGGTTACGAGCAAAGTTCAGCTGAAGCCTGGAGGTTGATCCTGTCAAAAAAGCAAATATGCACATTTACTGTGTATTTCTGCTGGGCCTCATGAGTTTTCGATGCCTTTTGGAAACAAATAGTTGGGTAATGAGGTGGTGTCTCCCCGCCGTGCTGCTAATGAAGAGAGAGGCGCAAATACATGCAATCATAAGACAGCACAAGACACAAGGAGCAGCTTCTGGAGACGTAAAACTGATTTTGTGCATTCCTCGCACAGATCTCTGGCCACAAGATGATCAGGCTTTTTCTTCCCTCGTATCTCTAGGCTGCATGTGTATCGTGTCGCATCATGCTGTAAGTCATTCACTGCCGAGGACATCAATGGGTCGAAAGGGAATTTCAGGGTCCGTTTAGTCACATCTTTGTTTTACGAGTTGCAAACATGAGTCTCCTGGTCAGAGCACCTCGGTGACATCACCTGAGCCCGGTGTAATGACTTCTTCATGGCAAATTGGCATCCAGCTTAAACCCGTAAAAACACACTTTGCCGTGCCCATCTCTTCTCGAGAACCCTAAAACACAGATACTCATTGAAGCCCATGTTAATCGAAACCATGCCGGGCGAGTAATGGGAGCCGGGCTGCTCCTGCTCCTCTGTGACTAACTGTTCTCGGTCCAAACCCTGTGTCAGCTGGCTCCGGTGGCAGTAACCACATCATTGAGCTGCAGATTGGTTGTGTTGGGGCCGTGGGAGTGTGACAGACGTTAAATCAGAGTGATGAGAGGGAGCTGATTGTCGAGTAATGGGCTTTAGGTGGATGTGCAGCTGTATATGCAAAAACTGGGGGCGACAACTGAGTCACATGAGGGGTAATTCTCAAGTTTGGATTCACACAAAACACCACTGATGCTGAATGTCATGAGGCAGAATAGATCTCAGGTTTTCATTTGAGTATTTTATATTGGTTTCTCTTGTTTTGTGAGTCACGTGTACAGTCTCAATCCATCAAAGAGATGAACCTGACAAATACAACTCATGTGTCAAATGAAAGCCAGCTTCGTGAGGGCGAGTTATAAACAAAAACAGGAAAACAAGCAAAGTGCAGCAGAGAGGACTGGAACTCTGCTGGATAATATTAAAGGATTGATCCAGCGGATTCCTGGAAACATTTATCCATGAATCTTTCAGCTCATCACAAATACAGTTTTTTTCTATGTACTCTAAAGTTGCGGGGCTCGCTGAGGTGTTTGGAGGCGCGTCGGAAGTGGGATTCGCAGGGAGCGCTTCCAGTGTTCGGACCCGCTCCCGGAGAACCCCGCTCGGCTCCGCCGCGATGGGAGAGCGCGTCTGGAGGAGCACGCGCGATCCACACTCTTGCATGCATGCATGCGTGCGTGTGCGTGCGTGCGTGCGTCCACGGCAATAACAGGTCTCACCTATCAGGGGTTTAGGTGTCGCGTTCCCCATTGTGTCCAGAAATCCCTCGCGCCGGCTGACAAGTGAATTCGGATTGCGGTGTCCCTCTGGTCCATCCGTGTAGGCTCGGGTCTGGGGTGCGCGCGCGCTCGCCTGGGTCCGATTCGGCGCGAGGACCAGCGGGTTTGTGCCGTATCTCCTCGCTGGAGCATTGGACGCGCTCCTCTCCGTCCGTCTCCTGAATGTCAAGCCCTCCGAGCCGCTGCGACAGGCGGACACCTCCGACTGGCGCACAGGCAGCAGCCCCCTCCTTTCCCTTCAGTATCACAGGCTCCCCTCTGCACGACTTTAAAGACACAGTGAGCAGAGATCCCCCCCCCTCCACCACCACCACCTACCTCCTTCATAAGCATCACACGGCCTCTGAATAATTCTCGTAATAATTCACTCAGACTGTGATCAGTTTGCAAAACATGCATGAGCCTGTGCATGAAGGAACTCTGCCAGTGCCATTTGCATATAGGGGGGGGGGGGCTCGCAAGAGAGCTTGGTGTAAAACTTTGATCACACAGTGATGAGAGCTCTTTTCCTCTTTGATTGATTTAAAATCCGACCTGATACCCAGAGATAAGTCACTTCCCCAGAGTATTGATCCCCTCCATGTGGCCAGATCCATACTGAAAGACAGAGCCGCCTTTAAATAAATCACGTGTCCACACATTTGATAAAAGCACAAGAACCTAGTTAGGAAATCCCCTCTCTTATTTTTTCCAAGCCCATACTCTGCCCTCCCATAGCCTTGACTGCTGGGCTTCTCTCAAGCTGTTTCCTGTCTTCTGGACCACAGCGCTCTCTGAGGAGCCATGGCCTGCAAGGCTTGGAGGGCTCAGAGCATTAGAGAAGGGAGTGCCCGGATCTCCCATAGTGGAGAATTAGACAGGGCCTGGCGCAGCGTTGCCAGATGGGAAATGCTGAAGCGTCGTAGCAGAAGCCTGAAATGAATGTGTTTGGAGGGGAATCACAACAGTGACCAGAGAGTTGGGATGGGAGGCTTGAAACAGATGTGTCGTAAAGCAGAATCCAGGGCGAAGTTGTTTTGAAACAGGGCTGACACACAGAGACAGACAACCATTCACTTAGAATTTAGATGAACCCGACATGTCTTTGGAGTGCGGGTGGAAACCGGAGTCCCCGGAGGAAACCCACGCGAGCACGGGGAGCACATGCAAGGCCCTGCTGGCTCGGCCCGGGAATCGAAGGCAGGACCTCCTTATTGTGAGGCAGCAGTGCTCGCCATCCTACATGATAATTACTGTAGATCTTGCAACACTGGCCTGGAGTGTTCATTATCAGTGAGTCCAACAATCTGCTCCAAGCCTGCATGCAGAGACCTGGAAAACCATGAAAATGTGGATATGTGTGTGTGAGTTATTCCTCCTCGTTGCTTGGATTGTGACTAACTGGAAAACATATGACGGAGCTGCAGGACCATTTCCCAGGCTCGTGCACGCAGCTTTACTACACTACTGGTATGATCCATGTCACACGCAGGAGCAGCGCTCCCGGGCTCCTGCGGCCGCCAGCGTGGTCGTTTATGATCTGCCGAGTTCCAACGCCGTATCGGGGCAAATCAGCCTCGTGAGAATTGACGTTTAGGTGAAGGCGAGCTGGAGCTAAATATAACCCAGAGACAAAAGCATTTGTTTCTACCTCCTCAATGCTGTTTGTTTTTGCAGGATATGGTGGCTCCTTATGTGAGCCCCGGCTGAATGGTGTTTGGGGTGAGGAGAAGGCAGAAGTGAGACCCCTCCTCCCCCCCACGCCCTCACCGTTGCCTCAGAAAGAAAGAGCTGCCGTGGCAAAGGGGATTAACACAGGAAGTGAATATGAGGCTGTGATGGAGTCTGCAATCAAGCCTTCCCTGTAAACAGAGCCGAGCTGCAGTAACAAGTGCTGCTTCCGAGCGCAGACTATGGTGCGCTGATGACAGAATAATGATCACTCGGCTGATTTTACTCCGTAGGCACGGAACTGCAGTTTCAGGAGTGTTTCCACCGAGACGCTGTCTGCAGAAGTGTTCAACAACACAGAGAGTGTGCCGTTTGCGGATTGGCTTCCATTGTTAAATGAGATGATCAATGGGGCCGCATCAAGTTTAAGTGCACAACGAAGACGGTCTCGAAAGTGTGCTAAAGTAATTAGCATGTGATATTTCTTGAAACATCTGAAATTTTAAAAACAAGAAGTTGAAGTTTTCCTCTGGGTTCCAACAAAAACTCCAGAGAGCCACAGCCCTCGGCCAAGAAATAATCCAGCACAGCACCGCTAACGAAAACACAACAAATCTTTTTCTTACGCTGTTTTTCATATGGATGAAACAAACAAGCTGGCTGTGTCCGGTCCTTCCTGCGAGCTAAGCTAACCAGCTGCTGACTGTAGCTTCAAATATTTACAGTTATCCGTGTTCATATCTGGCCTTGGGCAAAAAAAGAGTGAATACGTCAAACTGTTTATTTAAGATTACAGCCACATGTGGTCGACGCTATGTAACACACTATGGCGCTTAAAGATGAACTGCACAGCGCAGTCACGATATCGCCTCTTGAACAGCTTTCAGACATGAACTCTGACTATTTGCCCTTCGGGATCTTTCAGGTGAAGGGTGGCTCTGCTGGCAGGCAAAGTTCCATGTCCAGTGTCAGGAGCCTCTGACTGGGACGTCTCTCTCCCCCGCCCCGGATAATTTCAGGGAATATCAGGACTTCAGCTCATGTGTGAAAGCAGCGTCTGACAGGCGGTGACGCCTCACTGACCACATCCAGCCCGTCTGTGGACAGGCGTATGGTACATTAGTTGAGACAGCGTGACGGCGGCCGTCATCATACTCAGCCAAAAAACCTAAAGTACAACTCGGCATCGCCCTCAGCTCTGACCTCTGGACGCTGCTAACACAGATATCCAGCGTGAGCGTGATGGCTGTGACAGCGCGTCGCCTCTCCAAGCTGCTGTGGAGACCGGCCGAGGGAGTTGCTCTGACTACTCATCCACAAACAGAATGAGGACACAACTTGGCAAACCTTCAGTGCACATTCTTCCCGACTACTGCAGTAGGTGGCCACACAGTCTGGCGAGAGCCCGAGATTTTTTTGTTGTGATTAGTCAGTGGGATGTGTGAATAACGATCGGCGCAGGGATGGGGATATACACCAGGTGAGGGGCATAGAGTGCAACGGCTGCGTCTATTTTCATTTAATTGGATGCAAACAGGAAGCGTAACGTATACGGTCCCCGTTCGTCTTCGAGCATCTGTGATGCAGCGATCTCAAAGGGCCAAACCCAAGTTATTTCCAGAGAAAGAGGGCAGACTTCGCCTCGTTTGCTCCAGGAAAGTTGGCCCGCAGCGGTGCGACTGCTGCCACGCAGAGCAGCGCAGCGACTGCTCCTTGGAGAGCGGAGTGTTACATTTGCAGTATTTTAATTCCCTTTAAAGACTCAAAGGCAGAGGGAGAAATGCTGAGCAGATGGCCGTTTGGGAGGGTTTGTGTGCGGTGGTCTCAGTATCAGGGCAGGGCTCCTGTCCAAACCCCACTGATCTAATGGATGAAGTGAGTCATACCCACCTTCGACGTGAACACAACCGTCTCCATCAAACGCACATGGGCCTGCACAATGAGCCACATTCATACAACAACGTTTCCCCGGTCACCTCTCTCTCTCTCTGTTCGAGCGCTGTTTTCTACTACAGCGCATTCACATCTGTTTTCAATGTGCGCTCCCGTCTCTTCATTATGTCGACTCTTAGCGGCCCGTCGGAGTCAAGCACCTGCTTTTCGGGAAAAAGGCAGAAAGAGTTTGACGGTCGCCCGAGCCGTTGTACGCATAGGACGAATCACAAGCGAAGCAAAAAACGTCTTCTCTTCTTGTTTTGTGTTCAAATCAAAGCAGCGGCACAGCATTTGCCTTTAATTGGAGCCATTTTAGAGGGAGCTCTTGCCATGTGCTCGGTGCCCTCACAGACTGTTCTAATTTCCCAAATCCTTAGATCATGAGACCGAATGCTGCAGCAGTCTTTAGCAGACAAAATGCATGCATGCTTGGTTTCACTTCTGCAATTTCAGATTTCAGCAAATTAAAAACACAGCTGCGGAGTGAATCACTGGCGAACGGTGTAAATTGGGGAAGCGAAGCGCCGCCGCTGGTGCGAGCGCTGCACGGCACCGCACCAAATAAACAATCAGCGTTCTCTAACTTTTTATTCATGTTCTCGACTCAATTAATTGGAGCTGTTCCGAGGGCCTTGGGATATTTGCAGACGCCAGTTTAACGAACATTGTTGATACTTAAAATTAATTACTTATTCCTCATTTCGCGTCAACAACACACAACGAGCAGAGAGCTGCTAATTTTAGCCAAATAATCCACTCGCAAACAGCTCCTCAGACCCTCCCACCACTTTTCAATTGGTTGAAGATTCAGATAGAGCCTCAAGCAGCCACTAGGCAAGTTCAAGTCATTTCACCGTAACGTAAACTTCTCACAATGTCTCTTGATCCATTTCTCAGTGAATCCTAAATTCTTGAATCAAAGTTGACTTGCGGCTTTATAGAAGAATAGATTTTATAGAATTAGCTCATTTCCATCTGCTGGAGGCCTGACACTGACAGTATGTGGGTACATCTACACAACTAGTTTTCATTTAAAAACACATAAACTCTGCTCTGGATTTTTATTGATGCTAAAATGGAGTTTGGAATGTTAGGTTGAAGTCTAGATGTCTGGAAACCATAGCGTCGACAATCGTCATGCTCCTATCGCAGAACCCTCTTTCAAAACAAGACAACATGCACTGGCCTCGGTCACCAGAGCACAACACGTATGATCGACTAGAAGCGTTTTAATGGCCCTGCACGGCCCTTCCTGTTTACACGGGCAAACAGATGTCCAGTGTGAGTGAGTCAGGTCAGGTATTCAAACTGTACAGGAACTTAAACTGAGGTGGAGCCAAAACACTCACTTCACTGGACAGAGAAGAGTTTACTTTAAAGAAGCTGTTTCCAGACTCAAACGTAGTAATGTGGATGTAGCCTAAGCTGTTTGTTTGGCAGAGGATGAGCCTTCGTGTTGTGGTGAGCCACTATACGACACATGCTAATTTGTTTTGA
Source organism: Pseudorhombus dupliciocellatus (assembly GCA_016785235.1). Classification (NCBI taxonomy): domain Eukaryota; kingdom Metazoa; phylum Chordata; class Actinopteri; order Pleuronectiformes; family Paralichthyidae; genus Pseudorhombus; species Pseudorhombus dupliciocellatus. The sequence goes on along the minus strand of JAFBJW010000129.1, from coordinate 527,490 downwards.
GCCACCACGGTTTATGACATGAGGCAACTCCCCAGCTGGACGTTGCAGCACATAGAAAATATGTTCTTAAAATGTTTAACAATTTATTTAAAAAAAAAATAAGTCAATAGATAAATGTTGCATATTTTCACTTTGCAGGACTTGAACATGAAACAGTGGCCCGGCTCCACTAAAATGTTGTTTTAGGCCCCTCTGTCAGTGGGAGAGTGCTAAAAATGGCCTTTCAATGCATTAAACCAGATGCACGGACAGTGTTCTTCCTCCATCTGTTCTATTGTCTTTGTGTTCTCTGAGATGAGGAGCGGATGCACCACCGAAGGAGATGCAGGAAATACTCTCAGCCCAGAACAACACGGCCGACTTCTTCAAGCCTTCTGCAACGTGGCTTCGGACACAAGTGCATCTCAAGACCGGGACTAAATAAAGGTTTTCTCTAATGCGTGACCTGTAATGAATCAAAAGGGCTCTTTCCTTTCATGAGATGCAGCGATGATCTCATATCCGCAAATTCAGATGGAAAAACACACAAGAACTCCATCCTTCAATGTCTTTTCATTTCATATATTTAAACAGTGACTCAACAGTAGATGCGTTTGATGCGGTGGAAAAAGATTCATGGAGTCAGGCAGTTGTCAGAGGACTAATCACAGCTTCGGTGTCCAGTTTCTGGGACAGGAAAGCCTCGACCGGTGTCCGTGTCAAGGTCTCCGTCGTCTTTAAACGTTACTGCGCACAATCAGCGTTAGACTTCCCCAATGCCGCTTGTCAGGCACAGAAATAGACGTTCTGGTGGAGCAATAAAATTTACAAGGTAAGCCTATATGTTTTCAATCATCCTTCAATAGCTGATGAAAAATAAGAGTTGTTTCGGTGTGCGTATAATGGCATAAATGTGTGTGTTTTTGTGGGATAATATTATAACGACGGGGTGGATGTTGTTGACCCGCAGCGTTTCATTGCTGCGCTGCAGTTGTGCCGGAGTCATATTAACCCCGTCAGGCATATGGAGGGGTGGTGGTGGGGGGGGGCAGTGAATTCTTGCGGTATACATTAAACAACAAACCTATAGTTAAGAAGATCCCAATTAAGCCTGTTAACATCATTAGAATTTATGACACCGTTCTGAAGAAAATTGCTTCCCAAGCAATTTAAGGCTTGTCAGAATTTGCCTGCGAGCTCCCAAATGCTAACCTCTAAATGGCTTCACTCTGAAATATTCAGGAAGAAAAGAATCCAAAATCTCATTAGAGCAACGCGAGCGGTTTGGAGGAACCGCCGAGCGGCCCGGTTTGGGGGCTGTTCAGCATTTCACCAATTAATCAATTTCTAGTTATTGCCTTTTTTCAAGTTTTTGTCGTGTAAAATAATTTCTCTCCTCAGAAGCAGTTTATCAGAGTTAATGTTCCAGACAAGTGGAGCTGGAGTTTTCACTCTTGTTCTGTTAAGTGCATTATTTAATGTCAGGGTGAAAAGTGTTTTTTTCTTGTGTGTGTGTGTGTGTGTTTTTTTTTTCTCACTGCCCACAGACGCAATTAAAAGGCAATAAACACTCAACCAACATATGCATTTTTTTTTTTTCTCAAGTATTTCCTCAGTAAACTTCATGGAATAACTACAAGACACAACAACAAGGTAACGGGTAACGGGAGAGACCGTCAATCATATATAAAAGCTAGGGCTGGAATTCCTAGAAAAGCCAGCAACAGGAGGATACACTCAAAGCCTCTTACGTGCATCCCACCCCCTCTTGTAAAAGCTGCACCCTGCACCATGAAGCCCACAGTCACATCAGCCTGGATGAATCGACTGGTTGTGGAATAAAGTCTTTTGTTTATTCTGATGACAATCAGGACGTGCAGATGAAGTGCGTTCCAGAAACGACCTACCAGCGCTTCCTCTGAAGAATTCCTGACGTGTTGCTCGAAGTAACAAAATGTTCAGCACCCCTGGTGATGTAAAACCGCGGCGGGCTCCACGACCCAGTGAGGGTCTTCGAGTTATGACACAAAATGCCTCAGCTATTATTACCCTGTGCAGTCCCTGGGTACACGACAAGACCCCTGAGCCCCCTTTCAACAACAGGCCGGGACAAAAACTGTTTGAGATTCCACTGAAGGAGAGTTAAGAGCCGAGCAGCCAGCAGCTGTCATTTCACATACTGACAATGAGTGTTTGATTGTTCGGGTTTCTCTCAGGGCCAGAGGAACGGACGTATAGGAACACCAGAGAGGTCCACGTACAGCATGAAATAAGATATTTCCGTCCAACCGGACTCCACTTATTCCTCTGCAGCTGGGACGCTGACACAGTCCTGAGCAGGATGTGATGGTTTTCTACCAGTTGCCCCTTCTCTGTCCCTCTCCAGAGACTGCGTGAGACACAGTTTGTTGTGCTCTGAATTTCCCCTAGAAGGCAGAAATATCAGCCCGGAGTGTCAGAGGTCACGGAAGCGCCGTGTTGCTGTTGCCTGCGTGGAATTTATTTCCCGTCTGAGAATGAGCTGTAATCAAAACAAAGTAACTCCCTTTGGTTTCATGTTATGGCTTTTGATAAGTTGCTATTATTTACATGATTCTGCATTGTAACCATGGCTCGCCTCCAAAAACAGACCCCCCCCCCCATCGAAAGCAAATGAAAAAAAACCATGGCTCGCCTCCAAAAACAGACCCCCCCCCCCTATCGAAAGCAAATGAAAAAAAAAACAAGTCTGATTTTACTTTGCATCAAGGACAGATAAGTGACACTGTGGGGGAGTTGAGCAGAACGAGTCACTCATGTCAACTGTCTTAAAAGACATTTAAGCCCCATGCATCAGGGCACCGGGAGGCCTGGTAGTAACGACTTGCTCTTGTTTGTGTCAAGGGCGATTTCAACGCCTGCAGCTCTATTGCTTCGACCCGAATAACCATGGTGGCTTTGTGTAGCATAGCAACCATCAAGTCCTCTGTGCTGACCAGGACAGCCCCTGATACACTGCCACCCCCAGAGAGGCTCCCACACGAACAGCTGGGTTGGGCGAGTGGAAAAATGATATTTGTATATTGGATACCATATCTTTCACTTCTAAAGAGCAGTTTCTGTGTACTGGAGTACTTAGTCCTGTAATGAAGCTTTAGCCTGAGATAGCAAAAATGTGTTCTGTAGAATTTCATTCAAGAAAGTCCTACAAGTCAAATTATTATTTATTTATTTGTTTGTTTGTTTTTATTCTTTCACTTCATTTTTGTTTATTTTTTCCATTTTTTTGTTATTTTTATTTTATTTTTCAGGCATGAAATAAGTTACATATCCATTCTCCATACAACAATAAGAGTAATAATCACTTACTTACAGGGCAAGTAGCTTACAGCTGTTATTTTTTCAAATTCACTGGTGTCTGTCCAATACTGAAATCCAGGTATTGGTATCAGACCATTTCCAGCTTCTCATGTCCAGCGGCTGCGAGGCTTTGTTGCCAGGCCAACGTCCATCACGCCTAACGAGGAGGCAGCGCTATCTCCGGTAGATAAAGTGTTTTACCTGTCGTCTTAGCTCTACAGCCGTGCCAGCATTGTCTCGTTTCCTCTCCGGTGTTCATGTCCTCGGCCGCTGCCCTTTTGCCTTTACGCATCTTTTCTTACACTGATTATTTGAGACGAAGTCAAAGAGACACTCGTTGTTTCTATGCCAAAGGTCTCGAGGTGAGGCACGCTCCCTGCCTCGCTGTTGACTTGGGTGGGCGTAAGGTAATTAGAGAGCGGGTATTGTTAGTCCGGGTCTCCAGGGAAACAGCTGCCATCCATCGCTGGTCCCTGTGGAGCAAGCTGAAGCACCAACTCCTCTGCAGATGCCTTTAACCGAGCACATTCTGCTTCTTCTGGGTATTAACTCAGGGTCGCAAATCACTTCTCAAATTTGGACGGTGTGTGGAGAGTCATACCTCAGTCGTTTGCAAATGGAACAAATTCACATGCGGCTCAGTTTCCAACGGGTCCAGCTCGAATAAAGAGGCTTCCCGTCTTTGCTTGATGATCTCACGTCCACCAATGGCACCTCTGTTCACTTAGAGGGTTGAGGAAGCAGAAGCAGAGAGTCCCCATCTTATCTTCACATCCCCAGACAATGAATCAGGAAAATACACAATGCACAAGGAAAATCAGCTTCTTCTTCTTCTTCTTCACCCCTGACTCGCAGCGGTAGAGACAGATCAGGGGCACAGAGCCAGGCGCCCTCGGTTTCACTATGATTCAGATCAGCTTGTTTTGGCCGACCCAGTTATAAAGACCAACACCAAAATAAACCTCCCTGTGTGTTTCCTTAAGTCGAATCAAAGGGACTGGGAACTAAAGAAATCTGAGAATTACTGCGTTCTTCTTTTGAGAGCAGCGCGAGATGGTTGACTGGCGTTAGAGTAAATTGTTTGAATAAGAAACATTGAGCGGAACAGACCGGGTTTGCAATTAACCACGTTTGTGCTTTGCATTATCCTAATGCTCAAATGCAAACTGCTCCAGCGCCACTGAAATCAAGCCAACTTGGACTGGACACCACTCGCTATCTGGAGGCTCACTTCATCGACGGGGCGCATACCAGACATCAAACACAAACTGTCATGGAAGGTACGTGAGCCCATGGGAACTCTGTAAGCTGAGCTCATGCCCGGGACGCTTTGGGACATTACAATGTACAGTATGCAGCCAATGTGTTGAAACAGGTAAACAACCGGACCGAGCAACAGGTAGGAATTACAGTCCTGGAATCCGAGTGCGTGTCCTCCTTAAATACCAGAAATACAAAGCTGCCCCCCCCCCCAAAACCCCCCCCCCCCCCCCCACAGTTACATAATGCTATGCATTTGATTGTAAAGAGGGAAACATCGGGGTCACGCTCACAGACACTTCGTTCACCTTTAGCACTTCTACACTGCTGAGTGCTTCCGCCCATCTGTGCCCCTTTTCCTGTTCTCCACGCCCCTCGGCTGCCAGCGGGTCAAACGCCATCCAGTCCCTTTTCTCTTAACGCCTTCAAACACGACTCTGTAGGCTGGTGTTTATCTTACTCATTATTTCACCCCCCCTCCCCTTCTTAGCGCTAATCTCCCCTACCGACCATCCCCAGGCCCTTTTCCCCTCCCTTGTCATGACATTGGCCTGTGACACGTGTGGGAAACTTCTGCTGGGGCCCCCGGCTTTGGACAGGACACTGATATACCGACAGTGCTGCGTGACGGGGCTATTTCTGGAACTTGTAAATACGAGAACTTCCTTTCTTAAAGTGTATCTAATATGTCAGGGGACTGTTCGCAGCAAGAAGCACAAAAAAAAGAGCCCGTCCATGATCACTTCAGCTTCGGCTTCTGTCTGAATCTGTGGGATATTACGAAACCGAGCACCAGGCTCGGACAAACACGTTTTCAGATTGTAGCTCAGTGAATCTGGCGCGCACATACAGGCCGTCTTTGTCAGCGATTGTACTTCTGCCACTTTAATACGCTTATCAGGTGCTTCCACACATTAGGCCCAGCTTTTATGGGCAACGTCCGGCTTGCAGTTCCTGGAACAGCCAGACTCTCTCTCCCCTGTTTGGAAGAGAGGTGCAAAGACAGGAGTGAAAGGACCAGGAAACATTATTGAACTGTAACTTCAGGGCAGGAAGCTCAGATTGTGATAAGGGGGATCTGCGGTCAGCTGCCGGCCTCTCGGCCACACACACGGCTCAGATGGGGCCGGCAGGGGCGGCTCTATTCGCCACAGTTAACGGCAGAGGGAGAGTGATTTTCTCTGCGTCGCATCATCATCAGTCATACTGAAAACAGGGCTGACTAAAAGATATGAAATAGGGGTGACGCAATTAAACAAATTACATTCACGTAACTTTGATAATCGATTCAGCTTTCAAATTGATTATCAAGCAAAACATCAAAACATCTGCTGATTCCAGCTTCTGTGGGTGTGATGCTTTTCTTCTTTTAGCGCTGTAAATCCCTGGGTTTGAGGCGTTGTTTGGATAAAACAAGTCTTTGGAGAGCTCACCATAACACCAGCTACTGGAACCCCTAGCACTGCCTCAACAACAGCTTGTTAGCAGAGCTGTGCAAAAAACTCCAATCCTACACTTGCTTGTTAAGTTCACAGCTGCCCCAAAAAGTGAAGCGAGGGACTGAAGGACTGAAGTGGATGGAGAGTGAGGGGCTGCACTGCTGCCTCACAATCAGAAGGTCCTGGGTTTGATTCCCGGGTCGAGCCAGCAGGGCCTTACTGTGTTTTCTCCCACATGTGAGGCTCAACGCTCAATCTAAATTGCCCCTAGGACTGAATGGTTGTCTGTGTCTGTGTGTCAGCCCTGTGATGAACCCTGCCTCTCACAGAGTCACGGCTGTGACTCAGTGATGGACAAGCGGTTGAAGATGAGTGAGTGAGTGGAGAGTAAGGAGCAGATTTAGGATTTCCTTTACTGGGTTTTAACAATTGTAAGTTGTCAGATCACTTCACTCTTCCTTTTATGTAAAAAGAAGTGGATCGTAGACGGTGTATAAAACTGGATGATTCTTCCACACTCTATGAAAATGAAGCCAAAACATCAACGCTGCCATCTTGTGCATGTGGAGCCGGTTTATACAGCAACCAGTGGATGAAGCCACGGTGGCAAAGTCCACACCACATGCTCGACCAATCAGAAGTCAGGATCACTCATCAATTATGTTTTCAATGCATAAAATGCAAATACTTGAATATACTGCTGATATTGTACTGTGTCAGTGTGATGAGAACTAACCTAGAAAACAGAAGCTATCGTTTGTCATCCTGTCATCCATCTTAATGTTGTGCACTGAACGATAATGTGTAGATTGTTTGGCATGAATGAGCTCCACTGAGTGCTCTTCTACTGATAAACCATCAATAAGGCTCTTGTTCAACCTCCTCGGCCTCAATAAGAACAATGGCTGAACACAACTGTGCCATGACCTGTTCCTAAAACCTGAATCAACCTTAAAAATGTAGATCAGCCGCTCAGTAAATCTCATTCATGGGCGACGATATACCACGGGAACATGCCTGATAAAATAATCATGTCTCATTTTCCTTCCCTCCCAACACTGTCACAGACACACGAAAAACACACACACTCTCACGCACGCTCTTGAACGCAGTCAAGCAGTGTTGAATAATTAAGATGGTGCTGAATGTTTAACTGCCTCCCCTTATGCCACCCAAGAGCTCCATCATGACATGTAGGAGAAGTGGCCAAGGTCGTATACTGTCTCTCTCTCACACACACACACACACTTTCTTATTTTACTTTCCTAACAGAAGAGCGTTGCAGGTTTTCAATGCAACACGACACAATGTGACACGTGAAAACAACAGATGGGTGACGGTGGAACGGAAACTCTATCCTCCAATCACCCGCGACTCTGCTCCAGCTCCAAAGCCCTCGGTGTGCCTGATGGTATCAGGTCTTCTGCTGACATCATGGCTGAGGGAGCGAGCGCGCTGATATAGAGCACCAACACACACACACACACATATATATATATATATATATATATCAACGAAGCAGCGGCCTTCTTCAAAGACAGGGCCTGCAGCAGCTTCAAAAATAGGAGCAGACCTTGGACGACCATTACACAACCACACCTGTTGCTTCAGGCAACACGAAGGGAGCGATCGCTTCCAGTGAACCGCACAGGAAAACACGCAGCGCCGCTTCGCGGAGCGCGAGTTTACATTTGGACAATGGAGGTTTAAATAGAAGCAGTGTTACTGGTTTATGACCTAATACAGCCAGGGAGGACAAATGATGGAAGAGCTTAGCTTGGCTTCACTGATCCAGTGAACTCATCCCCTCACTTGCCAAAGTCAGAGCAGCCAGTGCCGAGGCCTCTACCGCCCGCCCCCGCTGTGGATGTCAAGGTTACACAGCAGCGCCACCTAGTGCTCATAGAAAGGTATGAGACGAAGGAGTGCCGGGGGTCACGGCTCATATTTTGAAAGATTAAGTGGAAATCAATATTATATGAAATGTCACTGAGCAAAACTTGAATCTTTATTAAATCTATATATTCAATATGTTGTTTATTTTGGAGTTTAATAGATATTATTTATACATATATGGTGCTATCCTTACTGGTAACTATAGAAACAAGCCAACGTTAAACCTGAAGACGTTTATATTATCTGAAAACCATAAAACATTGTTTTAACCACATTCCTACTATGTCTATGAATATTTATTTCTGAATCAGTGGTGTGTATTTTTATACCCGAATAAATAATAATACATTTAAAGTACAGCTGCACAAATAAAATGAGAGTAAAATGTCCAATAGCTTTTTTGATTTGTTTTTTATCCACTGAGGCTTCCTTTTCTTCTGTTCTCACAACTCAATCTGTCTTTTTCTTTTTTTTTTTCCCATCACCCCACAGGAGCCTGGGAAAGCTATGACATCACCACCAGACCTCTGTGAACCTCTCCCAGCCACACGGGGCCCAGCGCAGCAGTGAATGAGCGACAGGCATTTCCTCTCTTGTCTAAAACAACAAATAGTTTGATTAATGTAGGATGTGCTGCGACTCGTCTTTGAGTCAGCCTCAGATATTTGAGTGAAGGAACCAAATGGAGCGAATTATAGTTCAGGCAACTCAACAGCTCAAATCATGCGACACATCGTCTTCATCTTCCATAATCATTACATACACCCACCGTTATTAGGCAGCATATTTAAGCAGACATTCAAGCATCCTATTTCCAGAGACATTTCCCATCAACCCCTTTGCTCCCACTTTTGCTGCAGTATCGTCATGAGTTGCCTCAGGCCCTCCACCACCCAGGCATCTGTGATAGCATTGTTCATACTGTTTATTCCTCTCATTGTACTCGTGCATCTCATATTACTGGTATGTTACTGGACTTTATTTTGATATATGGAAAATGGAAAATGTGAAATCTAACATGCATATTGAAATTTAACTTGTACACTACCGTTCAAAAGTTCGGGGTCTTTCCTTCAATTTTAAGGCCATTTCTAATTGACCCCAAATTGTAGTGTACCTCAAAGATGTCAAAAGAGACAAGACCTCGTTGTCCTTCTTCGCTGCTGACGTGATGTAAACATGATGTAAACATTGCTCAAATGTCAGCAGAAGTATGATAATAATGTAAGCTAACAACACTGCAACAGGCTGAAGTAATGGCAATACCACTTATGCTGTGATGTTTCCAACCTGTACCTGCCTGTTTCTGCTCTGGTGGTGTTTTGCCAGCTCCAAGTTACACCACTGAAAAGGTGCAGGCAGCAGCAGGTGGAGGACTCACCCTCAGCCACAGGTAGACCACGCACACCTTCAGGCAGGACCAGGGTGGAGGACTGGTTGTTTCCCATGTCGTTCTTCCTGCAAACCTCTCAGGTTCAGAGGGTCGATCACCAGGGAGGACGGAGCCGATCTCCTGCTGCGGGGAGCCTCGTGTCAGCCGCAGTGTGCCCGGGTAACGAAACGGAAAAACCCGCCTGAAATTTGAAGACGCGTAAACATGAGCACGTGGCCGCTGCGAGCGCTTCACTCCGTCCAATGACACGCGGCCTGAGCACGCCGCCACGTGCACTTTGCGTGCGCGTGTGAGACCGTTGAACACAAGTGTTTACAGCTCATTCTAAAAAAAGGTGGTGGTGGTGGTGGTGGTGGTGGGCGCGTTCACGACGGTGTCCTTGAGGGGTGAGCGCGACCTGGCAGCTGTGTGGTGAGGACACTTTATTTGCACTTCACACAAATCAATTATAATAGAACTGAGCTGAAAATGTATCTAGCTAAATGTTGTTATGATCACATTCATCATTTTGATGGCAGCTTCTAATAATGACAATAAGGTGCAATAAGCTACAATCAAATGCTATTGATGATCACACCTTGGTTAGAGAACAGACACAGAATTAAACAGAAAAATAAAAATGAAGATAAATCAAAAGCAGAAAATTCAGGATGAATTACATTTTAGCTCTCTGTTGAAGGATGTTTAGGTGAGTTTATTTATGAAAAAATACTGCATTCAAGATATTACTACAAGTACAAGTATTATAAGCAAAAGTTGGGAGATCAAACATGAGTGCAGAGTGTTTTAGGTTATTAAATTTGACACCATGAAGGCCAAACTGTCTCCTCAAGAAACCACATTCAAATTTGAAACGTTACCACATAACACACATACACAAATCACTCTCTTAAAAACGCCCGGGCGATTTCATCCTTAGCTCGCTGTGCTGCGTCATCCTGATCGGCCTGAAAATTGAATTTGTTGAACTGTGCTCCCTCTGTCAACAAAGTTTCATGGAAATCCATCCTGTTGACAAAGATCTGTAGCACAAACAAGCAGTGGGGCTGGAGCTCGCATCAGTGTTACCACACTATCACACTGGCAACGACACTTGAATGCAACAGAGCAATAGTTAATGTTATGTCCTGTGTTTTTCCCTCTAAAGGTCAAAATGTCTGCTGTGAAGACGATCTGTTATGACCTCCACCAAGGATTCTGTTTCCATCTGCATCAGTTTGTCGTCTTGAATCTTGTAGTGGGGCGGCATGACGAGAAAGGACCCATCGAGGGTTTGCTCGAATCTGGGTCAGTCGTTGGATCCAGGGTGTTGTGAAATCCAAATAAAAATCTGGATCCAGTAGATGTGGTTTCATAGGGGGGCTGTTGGGTCTCTCCACTGAGGGTCATGTTAGTTTAAAAGAAGCAAATGGTTGTTAAGGAAAGTGAAAATACGTGGATCACACATTGAATGGCTTCTTTCTTGAGTCAGGTCCCACCCCTCCACTCTATTAACGCCGTAGTTTTTTGCATAACCCTGCTTGCAAACAAACGTACACAGACAGAAACATAACCTTCCTTATGGAGTCACAGAGGATTCTTGTCACAAAGGACAAAGCTGGGTGTGAGATACTCTCAGCCATGATGGCCGTGCTCCAGTTTCCCATGAGTGTGAATCCACAAACCTGCATCTGATACATCGGTGTGGAATGCCCTGCCGCCATTATCATCGTTATTAATAACACCAGGGCTTTCTCTCCTCTGACACGTGAAATGTGAACAATGGTCAGCGCAACCCTCCATCTAAACATAGTGGAAGGGTCAAACGTCACCAGCTGCTGCAGCGGAACATGGTTTGGCCCGTGTTGTCTTTTTTAATTATAAACTGAACGCGTCAGGAGTTAAAAAAAGACGTTGATCATTAATGTTTTTTCTCACGTCGGTGAATATGGGCTGCTCAAGTGGTCACATTTCCCTCTGAAGTGCTGGGTGAAGCAGTGTTACTCATTAACAGCAGCGCTCAAAAGTCAACACTTTGAATAAGAATACGTTTGAGCAACAGCAGTGGTTTTCTCCAGCTCAGCAGTTGTCCTCTGTCAGGCCCAGGCTCCAGTATGGAGCCTACACTTTCTACAAAACGCACAAAACGCAAACCCTGTGTTTGTCAGCTGCTCTCGTCATCTCTCAACGTCTTTGGATTTTTAGCCTCGGGCCTCTGGGGCCTCTGATCACATGTTGAGTGAAGTCAATAAGGGAAGTTGGCTGTGTCATAAGACCGCACGGCAACATCCTGTTTGACTGTGGATGTTAAAGGGAAGTGTTTTTTTGGAGGCTGTGCTTTCTGTTCCCATTATTGGGTGCATTCATCTCAGCGGAGGTACGCAATGTCATCCATTAGATGGCGCTCACACCCAGTGAAGCTGGAGGAAGGCGTTTGACTCACACTTCATCCATTCACTTGAGCCCAATGAAGGAGCGAGTCACTTCTGAACTTTAAACATATAACATCAGTCATGAGTCATGAATTATTTGTGGAACTTGCAGGAAATATGCAGCTCTTACATCAAACTGTGTCTGCAGCTTGCAGTTTGTCACCAGTGCATGAGGAGGACAAGGATCATCTTCACCTTTGCTAATTCAACACAAATCTCTTTTCTTACATAACTATTAAAACAAAATGACTGAGCTGCGTCAGCTCCCTTTCCTGTGTTGGTCAAGCTATTTCAAGCTGTGTTCATGAAGAAGTGCTGTATTGTTACAGCACCTCCAGTAAAACCAGTTGATGAATGATCATTCCTCAGTCATGTGGGGTCTGATGCAGTGTGTTTGCAGCATTTGTGCCCACACTACCTGGAGAGGATCATGATTTAAAGGCAGGATGTTGCATGTTCTTGCCCAGAGATAATTTTGGCCAAATTATTCCTGTGTGATAGATGCTTCTGAAGTGACCTCTACCACAAAGTATTACAAAAGTTATTGAAAAAGAGAATTAAATTGTTTTTGTTTTAATCAAACAGTGAAATCAGAGGTTTCAAGCTGCTATGAACGTTCAGCAAACACAATGACTGACAAGATAAAGAAGTTTTTATCTGGAACGTGCAGACAATTGCCCATCGTCGGAAGGAGAGGGGTCAGACTTTCACAACTGACTATGTTAAACATTTACCATAGGCATTGCGTAGAGTTCATCAGAATGTCAATAGTAAACTGTATAGAATAGCCCCCCCACACAGTTTCTCTCAGTCTGTCTGCAAACACTGCTGGTAGCTGCTGACATGGTTTCCAACATCTGAGTGTGGAGTTATACTTATATACCGAGGCCCCCTGAGGAGTGATAGTGCTGTGTCATCAGACTCCAAAAAGCAGGTGTATCGTATAATCTCACATCTCATATCTCGTAAATCTGCTAATCGTGACAGAAACACAGAGATCTGCAAGAGGAATGTGTAGAACACCTGATCTGATTCACAGTTTCCGTGTGTGGTTGACAACCCAACGTCACAGTTTGTGCGATTAAGTCGACAAAGTAATTTGGCAGACGCTTTTATTGAAAGCAGCGTACAAGCGATAGGTACAAACAAGCAAAGATCTAAAAGGTAAAGAAAAAAAAAACGTGCTCTCCCCGTCGGGGAATTGAACCCCGGTCTCCCGCGTGACAGGCGGGGATACTCACCACTATACTAACGAGGAGCTGGGAGAACCAGACACGTGATGCTTTATGTAGAGTAACGATCACAGCGTCTCTTAATTCAGGTTCCCGTAGTTCTGAGTCGAGTATCACTGAACTTGGACAAACAGGGGAATGGCTCTTTAGCTTTGCTTGCTGCTGCTCACTGGGTCCAGGTCACTTTTATAGTTTGCTGCAGCCAGCATCAACACAGGTCGTGCTAGTATAAAGTGAGTTGTGGACAGAGAGAAATATATTGTCTTCTCTGGTTGATTGAACCCAGACACTCTTGTGTAAACATTCTAAAGATATTGTACATTTTAGGAGATATAGCACAACACATCTGCTGGACCTTTGGGATTTCACTCGCTCACCTATATATATATATGCATATGTTCTTCGGCTGTGACCTCATCTTGCCACAATGCAGTCAGTGTAGAAGACAGGATGCCAGGCATTCCTTGAATACTCCACACAGGATCTGATTTCTGCTTGTGAACACAACCCTGCACCTCCACTGAGTGGAAAAATACAGGCTGTGTTCAGAGTCAGTGGAGTGGACCCAGCTCACCGGGGATTCATATGTGGCCTATTTATCGGCTTTTATGAAGGTATCTGCTGCTTTTTTCTTATGATTGAGAGGAACTTCAAGTGTTTAGTTGTTATTATTGACCAAGTGGAGCCACGATCTACATATCATTTACACCACACAGCATCTGGTGCGAGCGGCCGGTGATCCACACACACCTTTAGATCCAGCAGCGTTTATCTTCCACCATCATCTGACATTCCAGACAGGGTTGTTAAGGGAAGAAGGAGCCCTGCTGGCCTGGATAAGCAGCTTCACCGGGGCCATATGTAATGTCCGGACATTCCTTTAGTTATACAAGGCTTTAGCTATCACGTCAACGATCCAACCTCATCTCGGCTTGACACGACAGAGCCGCTCGTCTGGCTTCTCCTGCAGGGCTGCGTTCTGGAATGTCATGAATACAGAGCGTTTGGCGGAGGAGCGGTTCTTTATCAGCAGTGGTGGAGAGAGAAAAAAAGCTTGTCACGCAAATCACCGTCTTCGTCTTTGTCTTTATTTGGGTTCATACATGAAATATGCAACATAGCCGGGGTTTTCTGTGCATCAAGACATCTCTGCTGCCCTAACAACAAAGATCCATTTGAAGACGACATCCAAATAAAATTTGATGATGACATATTTTTGCTAGGACCAGTACGAGGATAGAAGAATAGGATTTGAGGTCAATCTGGGAACTTTAGGACATTTGAGTTGACCTTTACTCCCTGACCCTCTTTCAATGGGCTGGGGGGCGTTACGGTTTGGGGACAGGGATAGAAGTGGAAGTGTGTGTGTCTGGGTGACACTCTCCGTTTATGTAAGGCCTGGATCAGTGCTCTACAATGACTCTGCCACAGGATGTTACAAAGGCCTCCCCGTCACGCTCATAATCCTCTTACAGATTTACTGCAGGTGAGAATTCTGCCATGACATCAGTGTGTGGACTAAATCTTCTCACCCAGTACACTGTGAGTGTGAGAGACAGTCTGTGTTTGTGTGAGACTTAATCCAGTTTCAAGGTACGCTGAAGTGTGAGAGTTGTAATTACTCCAGCAGTCACATTCCCACTTCACACAGGAGGTCAGGTTTACACGGTGTGTGTGTGTGTGTGTTTGCGAACATGTTCCTCTTTGAACTGTTCCATGTTGACGGTGGTGACTTGAAGCTCTGGATTATTTTCGTCATATTCAAGTCAAATTCCCTTTCCAAACTTAAATACATTATGATAAACAAATGAGGCTTGTTCTACTTCTCTTATTCGTCAGTTATGGAAAAGTATAAATAACAATACCGACCAGGAACATAACGTTATTTTAGCGGATTGTTCTGCATGTGAAAGGGCAGGAAACCAAAACAACATTGGTAATGTAAAGGGAGGGGTGGGCCTGTGTCTCTTCCTGCCACATCAGCGCAGTCTGACGCCTTATATCACCACTGATTCTTCAGGAAAATGTTAATTAAATGGGCTTTGAAGTTGAGTCAGAGCTCAGCTGCGAAATGGAACAGCCAACTGACAACATAGGGAAACAGGCCAGTGACGTAATGGCCAACACTGTCTCAAAATTGAGGTTATAATAAGAAAGAGCCAAAAAAAACTGTGTGACTTCACTTTGCCCTTTAAATTAATACACACACACACACACACCCACACCCACAGACAAACTAAAAATCAACGTGATGTCCCAGACTTGGCAATTGAGGGCCTTCCCCCCCCCGGAGCACCCTCATGAGATTATAAAAGACACCTAACGACTTTCACGCACACAAACAGACCCAAACATACACACTCCTGCCAGCCTCCCTCCTGACAACAGGAAATCTAAAGACACAAAGGCCTGGTGGGGGTGGGGGTCGCACATATGTCACCAAAAACCACAGCGCCTCAGAGGAAGCCGGTGAGGTAATGAATGAGCCTTTCATGACGGAGGCATCGTCACCATGATGTCTTCTTTCACAGACAAACATTTGTGTTGTTGGCAGATAAGCAGCAGATGTCAACACAGGATAGAATCTGTCATTTGTCAGGATCCAGTGATTTCTAGTGTGAACGTTCTCCAAGTGTCAGAGTTTCTCTCATTAAATCTTCTACTAGCACAGGCCAGAGGAAAGCATCCTGGCCATCATCTCTAGGGGAATTTTTTTTGTTTCTCACACCCGATCTAAGGTCACAGCCAATGTTTAGGCTAATTTGCAACCCAAACATATTCCTTTCCCTTTCACGGCCGCCCCCATCCCCACCTCCCCATTGGTGTGTGAGGCAGGGCGGCACGGGGCCGGTGCTTGAGCCCTGAAAGCTCTTTAGTTGTCACACTTTTCCCAAACGCCTTGCAGCTGCTCCTATTGTGGCCCGTGGAGGGAGGGGATCCTTGGCTGATTCTTTAGGCCTCCTGCTGTTACCCCAGGCTCAGATGGGCTCATGGAGCCGGAGCGTGGTCCGAACAATAGCCACTTCTATGACATCATGTGTATTATGTGGGCAGAAATCCTTGTGCAGATATGATGGGATTCCATCGCATGGTAGAATAAAGAGTGAGAAGGGCACGCAGAGGTTTCTGACATGCCACAGGGCCAACTGATGTTTTCTATTCTCTGTCTTAACATCAAAATTAAATATATACTTATATTCCAGCTCTCTGGATTTTCTTGTTGATCTGCAGCAACTACCCCGATACAGTAAATAAAAGAAGTTAAATATTAGACTTTTTCTTTACTTTCCCTTATACCAAATTAAAGGTTTGTAACTCAAATAAGACATTTTTTGGCATTGAGACTTTGTTGAATTAAACAAGAAACCTGATTATGTTGATATAATACTTTGTTTTTAGACTACCCAGTCTACATTTTAGAAGTAGACCATTATTGGTATAAATAATAAAAGATGGAAAAAATGAGCAGATCTCCAACGGAGTACAAAAGTCAAATGAGATTTATTAAATGGTATAAAAACAACATAATTAAAACAAACATATGCAAAAATAGATATGATAAAGAAATATATTACTTTAGTTAAATAAATATGTCAGATCCAGTCGCTGAAGACTACGTGCCCCCCCCATGTTAGTAGTTTTTGGGGCTTCGTCTGCCTCAGCGCCGCAGTACACAGTACAGAAACATGAGGTATTTAATGGTTGGTTTCCCAAACACGTCCGGATTATCCGAAAGTCAGGCGTTGGCATTTGGATTGGCAACCCCTGCACAACTCTCGGAGTGAACATGAAGGTTTCCGCCACATCAGAAGGGAGGGGGATACATTCATTGTTCGTCAGATGAAGGAGCAACTTCCGCTTGCACCACAGGGTTTCTTAACCCGGTACAGAAAGCAAACTGAGATATTCCTGAGACAACTGTTAGCCCTCTCCAAATTGTTTAGTTTTTAAAAAATGATTGTGATTATCAAAAGCAGTTGCCTTCATTAAAAAAGCTGTCCTTCAAATTAAGAATATTCAGATACACATTGTTTCCTCGTAGGGAATAACTCTTTTCATTTTTCAGCCATATCCTGAGTCATCCAGGATTTTACACTCACATCGAGGAGTTTTACATCAATACTGCTTGCTGGTAGTTATCAAACCTCCCCTTGAAATGATAAGGCCAACTCTCAGTGATGTGGCCAGAGTCAGATCTGCTGACACCACAGCTCATATTCAGCCTGGTGATACCAGCATCACCACAAAAAGAATTCAAATCAGGACTGTGACGTTGTTGTGACGTGCTCTGCGCAAAGTCACTTGTGAGGTGGCGTTCAAGTCCAAACAGAGTCTGTGTTGCCCACACGGCCTCAGCAGCTGGGAGAGGTGGTGATGGGGCTGTGGAGGAATGAGAGCTGCCCAGCAGAGGTGTGTACAGGGATGGAGACAGGGAAGTTGAAGACTGTGGTGCTCTTGCCGATAGCCGGGCTTCCCGCCTCCGAGGAGCACGTGGACGAGGCCAGGACCTGCGACTCAAACTGGAGGAGCTGCCCCATGAAGCTGAAGTTGGGGGAGATGATGCTGCGACGCTGCTTGACAAACTCAAAGGCCTCGTCCAGCTTCACGCGGTTGGTGCGCATAAGGTACGCCAGGCAAATGGTGGCCGAGCGGGAGATGCCGGCTTGACAGTGCACGAACACACGGCCTCCTTTATTTCTCACTGAGTCTGTGGGGCACAGAGGAGAGAAAGACAGATTAGTTCAAAGCACATAGCATCTGTGAGGTGTTGAAATCCAGAGCTGAGGTTAAAACGCTAACAGTCACAGGAAACCACAAACTCAAAAGGTAGCAGCAACACATTTAAATTTAAGAGCGCTCTCATTATAACACAGGAACACAGTTAATAGGGGCGCAGGGTGTGAGCTTGTGGGGGTTATTCCCAAAAGGGGGGGCAGTCTGAATGGACAAAGGAGGGGAACAGACCCCTGCTGGGGGTATTGATCTGGGAGGAAGGCCGACAGTGTGACTGAGGAGAAATCGCCTTTTGTTCTGCCGGAACAAAGAGCGGCGTGGAGTGAGCTATTCAAGCCCAGCCATCCTGCCCACCAAGGAGCTGGCTTGGGGGGCCTCTGCCTTACAATTCATTAAAAGGGGGCATCCTTTTATCTACGCCTCAGAGGTGGCGATGATGTAACTGCCATTGTGGCAGAGTGGGGAGCCTGTGCCGAGCCAGCTGGTCGGTTTTGGAGGGAACTTTTTAAAATTTAAATCCGGGATTCAAGGACTGAGGCGAAGTAAGATGGGGGGAAGGGGGTTGGGTGTTTGTGTTGCCGGCCACCAATGGGCTCAGGAGGTAACAGCTGTGACAGGAGACCGCATTTGGCAGTTGATGGAGGAAAAGCGTACACAGCAGCGGAAGTACTCACCGATAAAATCGATCGCCTCGTTGAACCAGGAGCTGATATCGGCTTTGTGGTTGTCCTCCACGGGGATGCTCTTGTAGAGGAAGGAGTCCTCAAAATGGTTGGGGCAGTTGGCAGAGACGTTGATCAGAGCGGTGATCCCCAGCATGTCCAGCATGTCTTTTCTGGAGGCATGGTAAGCACTGCCCAGGTACAGGAAGGGCAGGATCTCAACAGGGCCACCCTGAGGGAACAAGATAAACAACACATCTAGGTCAACATTGGCTCTATGACAGAACATCAGGAAGAGGAGACGAAAAAAACAACAACATGTGTTGTGTTACATGGTAATAAAACAACACAAACCTGGTCGTACAGAGGGGTGTTGCATGGACTACAGCTCGGGTCTGCACTCCCAGGGTGGCTGGAGCTCAGGGGCAGGCTGAGACCCTGAGGGGGGGAGGGCTTGGTGCACATCTCTGGGTACTCTGAGGCAAATTTGTCAAAGCCACCTAGAAAAAGCGAATGGAAAAGAAGACAGCGAGGTCAGATCCCGGCTCACAGCCACATTTAAACACGGCTCTCCAAAATGGTGACAACTGCTCATGGGGCTATTTTGGAGCACGGCTCGCTCCCAGCACCAGCTGCTGTGGTGACAGCTGGAATCCGCATTTGTTGCCCCGTCGTTAAGATACAGCAACAAGCTCGTGGCGTGCACGTTCACACACTCGTTCGTACCTTTGAGGATGAAAACACTGGCTCCGGAGGGGTCGCGGCAGAGGGCGCCCACAGCTAGCATCAGGGTCCCGTCCTTCTTCGCCTGACTTAGGTCCGAACTGCGGTCGTCCAGCAGCACCACGGACTGGTAGTCTCCCGAGAGCAGCCGGTTCCGGGTGTCCTCGTTCGGGACAATGTGCTCGAGTCCGAGGCCCCCCCTGGCCCTCCGGCGCACTATGGTGCTGAAGCGCACGTTGGTGGAGCCCGAAATGTGCGACGAGTTGAAGGAGAGGAAGGAGCGGCAGTCCAGCAGCAGGCAGCCCGGGACGGCGCGCTCCAGCAAGGCACGCAGGGACGCACAGTCGATGGCGGGGACCTCCATTATGACCATAGTAGGACGGCGGGATAGAAGAAGTAAATCCAGATACATAAAGTTCGAGCGGCAGGGAAACACAAAACTCTCTTCCAAAAGTTACTCTGCGGCGCCTCGTGCGCTCCGGTTCGTAGGTTTCGAGAAAAGAAGAAGAAAATACAATAAAAAAAAAACAAAACGTGTAACACTCTTCTTCTTCTTCTTCTTCTCCTTCTTCTGGTTTGTATCCGGTCGCTGCGCCTCTTCCGTCCCACTGAACAACTTCTCGGTGACGCGCTTCTGTCAGCGAGCGTCCCGGCCAGCGCTTATATACGGCTCGTGCTTGTGAATGAGAAGCCGCTGACGTCACGGCCCGCCTCCATTGGCCTCGTGCCAGATGCACTGACGTCAGAGCGCCCGCCTCAAAGTACACGGCAGAGCTCGCGTGCACGTGCGAGAGATATCCCGGGTTTTTTTTTTTTTTTCGCGTACGCGAGCACGCGCTGAAGCAGAGAGAGAAAGAGAGTAGTGAAATCTTTCTTTCTTTCTTTTTTGTTTGTTTTTCTCTTCGTCTGTGTTTCTTTTCTTTCTCTTTTACACCAGTGACTAAATAATGAGTAAGATGTACAAAGGATGTTTTTGTGGGTTTCTGGTTAAAACACATTATTCTTTCTCTCCTTCTTTCTCAGAAAAGAATACTTCGACATTACTACTTTACCTAAATTATTTAGGTCAGACACTTCTGGGGCACAAATGATCCATTACTTAATGGGTAGGGCCTGGATTACTGAAACATACCAATTTAGTCATACCCTGATGATCTCATAACTTTACCGTCCAAACCCTTTTTCCCACATTCCACAGACACCTGTCACGAGATGTTCTAACTCGTTTAAGTTAGTGAAAAAGGTCATTCTAGCTTTATAACAAATCCATTTAATTTGTTTAGGTTAGTTCAACCAGCATTATTTTGTCATATCAGGTGTGTGTATAAAGTATCTGTAAGTCAGCAAATAAGGAATTTGCCAAATTTTCCATGATGTTAGAGTTTAATTGGATTTCAATTTTGCCTCTTCACCTGAGAGTTGACAAATAACAAGATAATAAGTAAATACCTGCCACGGGTGCCATAAAAGTTTATTCTTTGTTTTTATTGAGCAGAGGTACATAGTGTTCAATGCCCCGAGAGCAAAGGCCGACCATAAAAGTTAATCACTGTATAGAAATCTGAAGTCCAGTAAATTTCCACGCGCTGAGAAACAAAAGAAGACAACAGCAGATGGACATCTCTTGACCCGTAAGTCATGTTTCTTTTGTGGTCTCACTGAAACACATGGATGAGGTGGTTTTCCCAAAAGTGACTACACATATAAATGTATAAAAATCAGGTATCATGATGACCCAGAGAAACCTTTGTTGATGGAAAGTAACTTTCTGACTCAGTGCTGACAACACCGCTGTCTCATAATAAGGAAGTGGGAGGATGATTATTGACAGACGACGGGCGCCTGTTTACAGGCCAGGAGGGTGTGTGTCTTGAAAAGACACAGCAAAAACAGCCCAGGTTTGTTTTGTTGTGAAAGAACTGTTTACAAAGCAGACTGACACAACAGGTATGGTTTTGCAAGGATGACCTCCATTCAAAATCCCTTCAGTTTCATAACTCCCATTGCAACATGTTTTGCATTGTTTGTATTTAGGACACATGCTGTTGAAGTTTCAAACTGCCTTCCTTCCCGAGATGAGAGTGACATACACCACAGGCTGTGATGTCATCGTCACTTGACTGTAACTTTAAACAGGCGAGGACCTTCAGCCCTGGTCGATCATCATCCACAATGAACTTGTTTTACTTCAAACTGAGAAAAAGGGAAGATGGATGTGTTATGTGAGAAAAGGAAGAGGGGGAAGGGAGGGCAGGCTGAAGTGAAAAAGACTTCAACCAATCGCAGCAGAGTGCAAAATCTCTCCAGCCGGTTTGACCTCACACTGCTGTGAGACGAGTCAACTGTGAGGCACATGCCAGGACGCAGGAATGTTACACACACTACACAGGGAAGGAGGGCTCTGAAAACAATCTGTCCAGAAACATTTTGTACTCGCTGTGAACACGTCTCCCCCCCCCCCGCGTCATGTTATGAAGTTATGAGCTTGTGTGTGGGCAAGAAATCAGACACCTGATGTAAGAGAAAATAACCACCCAGGGAAACAGATTTTAAACCACTTAATCACCACTTGGCAGAAAATGTCTACTTATCCTGAAAAAGAAGAGAAATTTAAAATACCATTTCTTACGTTTCAGAAACACTGAAACTCTTATTGACTTGGTGACAATATTTATCAGTGCAAATTTCAAGTGTGGAACAGTTTCGGTTGGGTGCTGACTGACAGAATACTGAAATTGGGCTCTGATAATAGACTCCAAATGTTTATTCCCCTTTTATTTCCCATTAGTATGGCCCTTAACCAACTGTGGTTCTCATCCTGAAAGGGAAGTGCAACAGATGATGACAGAGGCATTTCCTGGGGTCTGGTCTGGCTGTCACCCCCCCCCTTCCTTGCCTATTTACTGTCATTGTCATCACTGGCAACAGCTGAGCCATCAGTGGGAAAACACAGGGCCTGCCCTCCCGTCCAGTGTCTCAACACTAGATGTGTTGCTAAGCATCTGTTTCATTTCATATACTTTATTTATGTAAGTATGGGGAAACCAAAAAAGCCCTCACGTTTCTGTGAGAGTAAAACAAAATATTAATATTGCATGGCATATGCATCAGCTGGGAATAGATTTTGTTTCCTTCTTATGGTTGTTGAGTCTGGTGAAAGCTGAGGCCATGAGCTTTGAAATGAGCTCTAATACTTAAGTTAACACGTTTTTCAGGTTTGATATGTGACTGATCTCGATCAATTATTTGGCGTGTGACTCAGAAAATGTGTGAAGGCTTTTTGTGTCAGGCGACACTGTGCAGTTGATTTACATTTCACCGCAGGAGGTTATATAACCAAATGTCTTTGAGGCAAATTTTTCTTAAAGGCAACATGTCCTGCTGAGTGAGGCCACACACTTACACAAGTTTGAAAGGCCTTGTAGCAATAGTATAGTATACGTGTACTTTGAGCTACTCTTTAATGTTATTAAGGTGTCATTTTCATATCCGGCGAAATGTAAAGGTTTTGCTTGTGTACCACTGATAAATCAGCAATTCTCTCGAGACGCTAACTAAATTTGCCACATTAAAAAAACCCCCCACATATTTCGAGATTTAAGTCGTAAATTTACGAGAATGTGGCCCAAATACTCGATCGTACATATATACAGCTGTATTAAGTATTCTATGCAGTTATTTATTATAACGGTAATATTGATTATAAACGGTATATTAAATTATAAACGGATCTTTAGTTTCACTTGTAAAAAAAAAGTAAAAACCGACGAACGGTTTCTGATCGGAAGTAGAATCAGCAAACCGGAAGCAGCTCTCAACCAATGGGATCGTGCAAAGCGTCCTAAGCTGACGTCAACCCGGTACCGATGAACGAGCGGCAGCGTTGAGGAGGAGATCCGTGCAGTGTGTAGCCTGGCCCGCCGCCCCCTCCTCTGAGCACCCCGCTAACACCATGCCTTTCGATGTGAGGAGGTGAGTACGGGGCGTCCGTTCACCGGGGCTCGGCTGTGGAGGGACGGTGGCGGGGGGTCGGTTCAGACAGTGAGCCGAGCGGTGGCGGATGAATCACAGGCTGGTGAGGAGCGAGTCCCAGCCGGAGAGGAGCTGCCTCACGGCGGGCATGAATGGGCCACGTTGTCGCTGGATGGTGGTGGTGGTGGGGGTGGGTATTAGAGAGAGTGGTGGTCGTGCCGCTGGACTGATGATGCTGACGGTTGCTCCTCCCGTCTGCGCATGTGCAGAACATGTCCTCATGTCTCCCGATGAGACGTCACCTCAGGGCATGTTGGAAACAGGTTGTCAACACTGACCCAGTCCTACAGCTGGTCAGTGATGATCAATACACACACGTGTCGAAGCATTCACACCCAGCAGCCTCCAATACACAATGTGCTTTCACAGACGCCACAGACCATTCAGGCGGTCTGATGGTGTGTGGTGTCAGTGCCCTCACACAGGACTCACACCTCCTGTGTGAGGCTGTTGAAACTGTCAATAGAGCACACCCAGGTCAAAACAGAGGACAGGATGTTTGCTCTGTGCTCAGGGACAGATACTGACTGCTGGTATGCCACGTTCCACAGCCAAGGGCACGCCATCCTTTAATCGCACCGCAAACTATTGACTTCACATAAAAAGTAATGTGTAATACTTGTGTTTTTATTGCAAGTTTATTATAAGTTTACAAAACGGCCAATACAAGCCTCATCCAAATCCAATGATTCCAAAGAAAAGCAGCAAACTCTCCCCTGTGTTTTAGTCATCTTTGAATGTATTCGTGTTATTGTCGGTGGGCTACTTTACTGTTTCTATGGCCTTATGGTTTTACAAATTATTATTATTATTTGAAAAGTATATTTGTCCTGAACACATTTAAAAACAAGGCGAGAGGTAAAGGAGTGGACGTTCTGTAAATGTACAGGATATAGGCCAGGTGTGTGTATGTTTAAAATGATTTTTATAAATTTGTGATCACATTTGTAAAGAACGTGATGTCATCAAAAGGTCATGTTCTGGTCAGATGATGACTCGATGCCCTGACAATGTTACAACACCAGGAACTCCATTGACCAACAGACCTGTTGTATCACATAGAAACTGGATAGCCAGCAGGGTGACTGTGTTACCATGTGGACACCACACACTCTGGTTGCAAGGCTGAAGTGATCATCGAATCTCATCTTTCTTCTTTTAATATCAAAAACATACTTTGCAGGCAAAATGAAACTGCATCTATCCCTGACTGGAAGAAACTCTCTGTCGTTTAAAAGTGCAGATCTGTATAATCCTCGGTGGGAATTCCTCTGGATCATTCCACAGTTTCTTGCAGTGATGCGCATGTTATTGTGTAGTTGAAAATATGGGCTTGACTGAGAGTCGCACTCATGTTGTGAGGGGGTTCGTTTCTTGGTCTGCTTCCTAAAAAGGCCACAGCACTGGGATGTGTTGAAACACACTGCACAGACAAGCACCAGCTTCTAATCGGAAGCACAGCCTCACTCGTGCTGCCTGGGCAGCTGCTCCTCCCAATGAATGAGTGAACAACTGAAAGGCTCATGTCCTGAAGTGAAATGCACCTTCAGATGACATCATCTGTTTGGTTTGACACCACCTGATGCTGCTGGGTGTATACTGTTGACTTAGAGCTTCAGTAAGG
The DNA here is from genome assembly GCA_016785235.1 of Pseudorhombus dupliciocellatus. NCBI lineage: Eukaryota > Metazoa > Chordata > Actinopteri > Pleuronectiformes > Paralichthyidae > Pseudorhombus > Pseudorhombus dupliciocellatus. The sequence goes on along the minus strand of JAFBJW010000129.1, from coordinate 502,766 downwards.
AAGCCTGACGAACCACAGAGCGGCAGATGTGATACCGCGTCGCTGGTGTTGGGAGACGATCAACTGTCCGTTAATGTAATGCAGCGCCTCCAACGGATGAAACACTGACTCACTCTGACTCATCTGCGAGATACGGTTCGTTTCGCAGTGCCGCCTTCTGCTTTGAAGAGCGGCCCCTGTGTTTTCGTCACACGGTGTCAGAGGAGAGATACTGGTACACGGCGTCCTCGGCACCAAGTCACTCAACATCTGCGACCTTTCACAGAAGGCCGAGCAGCGGGAGACGTGTTGACTGTAATGCAGGAAATTACAAACCTCAGCGTTAGAGCAAGAGGTGAACTCTCGAGACTCATCATCAATATTCATGATTACACTGTGTTCTAAGCACAGGAAATTAAAGTGGAACTGGGTTCTCGTCAAACCTAAATATAGGGGAACCTAAGTTCACTGCTGGGAACTTCCGACAAAGTGTGCGATTAAATAGAATATAGTTTACAAAATATAAATTCCTCAATACAGTTTGAATAATGTAAGACACCATTTAAATGGAATCACAAAATGTGGTCCTATACAGCACAAATTATCATAGCAACTTTAGTTTATTATGAGGTATATTTCAAGTAATTCAATACTGTGTTAGAATCTAAATGCTGCTATACCACATCATAGAACACAACATACATTTATTTATATATATTAAAATGTCATTAATAATTGCTTTAATGAGGCTTATGTTCTCTGCCATGCATGTACATGAATAGCTAATAATTCTATATTATACCTGACCTATAGTTTAAATTACATTGAAATATAGAGAAAATACCTTTTGTCGTATGACTTAATGATCAGAGGTTTTGAATACAGCCTTCATGTAAAATCAACTTTTAGAACCTCTGTAAGAGTGAAATCTAGATGTAAGATTCTAAATGCTGCCATTATGGAAAAATCCTTAATTGAGTCATTTTCAGACGGGCCCTGCATCTAATCTCATCAATCTGAGACCGTTTCCAGTTCTCGTGGATTATCAGAGCCCATCTCAGTTCTCGTGACCACGTAACTCAGATGGCCCGTGCTCACCCATATGCATGAGCGTGTTTACGTACTCCTACACTCAGATAGAGCGATGACGATCTCGTAAGGTATTTCCACCCTCGCTCTGAAAACCTCTGAAACTGTTTTGAAGAGAAACGTTATCCTTTCTATATTCTATCCTGCCGCCGACGCTGTGCAAACACGTCACCTCATTGGCTTGACAACATTTCAACAAACAAACCTTTTGTCTCTGCCTTGACCGCATGCTGCAGTTTGTAGCTTAAACAAAGAGGGCGGACAACGTTTCCCAAACAGCACAGGTCGTGAACCCACGGTCGCCTGGTGAGGACGAACCGAAAACTTGGAGTTTCAAGGTTTTCACGTAACCGTGCTCCACCTGCTTGGCTGTCGCAAGAGGTCAGCGCCGGGGCTGGGCGGGGGCCATGTGAGGAAGGAGACTCCCTCTGAACATGAAAGCTCATCACTGAGGAAGTGTGTTACTGCAGAATCTATTCTGATCCCGATACAGGCAACCACTCCCTGCCCTACATATCCTGCCAGGCCAGCTGAGCGCATCTCATACTGATGGGACTGGGGTGCAGGACGCACGAGAGTCCGAGGACATGAGACAACACTGGCTGAGGTCTTTAGAATCCTGTAGTAGGTAGAAACAAAAACAAGAGAAGCAGCATGGTTGAAGCTGGACCCCCCCCCCCCCCCCCCCCCGTGAAGGGGGCCCCCCCCCCCCCCCCCGAGCATCAGTTGCGATCATTTCTTGTTGTCAGTGTTTTGGAAGGAGAAGTGGAAACAAAAGGGAAGAAGAGAGAGGGAGAGAGTGGGTGGCGTTTGTGCAGACGGTGATGGAGTTTGGGGTTGAAAATTTTTCACTGCCCAAAAAGGACATGCGCAAGAACTCGTGAACCTAAATAGTTTTGGTGTTGAGTAGTTTTCCCCCTGCTCGGCTCCCCAAATAGGCAACAACAGCATTTCACAAGAGGATAGCTGGTCGTGTCAGGTGGCCGCGGTCCTCCTCCTCTGATTCAAGAAGAAGATATTAAGTAGATTTAAGAAGACTGTCACTGAATCCATCTGTTCCATTGTCCTGCAAATTCCACTGAAGTACAGTGTTTTTATTCCTGTGTGTGTTTATGTTGCCTTTTTGTTTTTCTGTGTGTATGTTGAGTGTGAGAGACCCCTTTTTTGCAGGGAGGTGTAACTTTGTGTGTGTGTGTGTGTGTGTGCTTATACAGATATCTTTGTGAGGACAATTTTACAGAGCGAGGACATTTTGGTTAAGTGAGGACATTTCTCACTTCCTGTCCTGCTTCTAATGGGGTGTTCTATTTTAGAGTCAAGACTTTGTTTTAGGTCAGGGTGGGGGTTAGACGTGTAGTTTTGATGGTTAACACTGGGTTAAGTGCTGGAGTGTCCTCACTAAGATAGACGTACAAAGGTGTGTGTGTTGCAGCTGGCTGTCTGGGCCTGTTATGTGTAATGGCCGTGGTCCACAGCTAACATTCCACCAGTCTTCTGTAATATCGCGGAGGCTGCCGGGTACAGAATGTGCTCCTTTTCTCAGCACGTAGTGTTTACATTTGTTATTTTTTTTCTCACTCCGCCTTTCCTTCTTTTTTCTTTGTTTCTCTTTCTCCCCCCCTCTCCCCTCAGATTCGATATCTACAGGAAAGTGCCAAAAGATCTCACCCAGCCCACATACACAGGAGCTTTCAGTGAGTAGTTCTTCACACTGTTCGGGCCAAAAATACACGGCTCTGCTTATTTTTTTTTTCTTATGACGTGTTGAGTCGGAGCTGTCCTTGTTCTCTAAACCACTGTGTTGCTTCTTGAAAAATCAAGTTTTTGATCCATTTAATATGCAAAGTTGTTTGTGTACATTTGCTTAAATACAGTCTGACCTCTGTCACTAACTTAAACCGTGCTCACTATCCTGTCTTGCCAAAGAAAGTCAAGTCATAAATAAAAGAGAAAGAAAAAGAGAAACTATGAACTCCACAAAACCAAAAATGTCAAATAGACGTTTTTGGGGGGGTTTAAACTTTTATAGAAGTGGTGATGTGATTTTTACAATTGATTTCTGAACTAAGTATCATGTATGATAGTATATGTATGAAGTATATCTGGCAATGCTAACAGCAGTACTTTGGCAGTGGCACTAACAGTCACTGACTCTACGCATTGAACTGTAGAGTATGACTTGTTTCAGATGTATATTTTGAATGTGTGCTTTCACTAGAATGCAGCCAATACCGGTGTTTGTGAAAGGGAGGAGATGACAGCTGTACTTCAAGTACCTGCTTATCCTGGTGGTCCATCCCCACAGAGGCAGTCAGTGCTGATCAGTGCATGTTTGAGCACAACCAGTATGGCAGGAATGTTAAACACTGCGCTCGTCCAGCGCCGCAGGCACCTGAGAAGTCATCAGTGGAATGAATGGTTTTTCCTGTCAGATCATGTGTTTCCTGCTTGTCACCCACAAGTCATTGTGTAGTCAGGGATGGTATTGATTATTCACTCTGGAACAGAAGAACACCTGATGACACAGTTGGAGCTCGTCTGTCACTTTTCAGTTGTGGTTACTCACTGCTCAGCTGACGGCAGCACGAGTGAGCGGCGTTTTTAAAGTGTTCACACCTTTGTGGATGACAGCGAAGAGAATGAATTCGCTAAAGATATACACACAGTTTCCACCCAGGAGGAAGTGGATGGAAGTTTCTTCCTGTATGCAGCCCACTCCCTTCCTGTCTCCATCCTCTGTCTAGGGGTGAGCGCATTCGGTGGATTTGGACGTCGGGCGACTTGTTGTTCCTTCGTCCGCCGCAGCTCCACTTACATTTTGATTTGCGTGGTTCAGGGGCAGCCAGGTCCGGACGCCCCCTTTTCACAAAAGGCCAAATATTTGACCCGGTCTGCTTTTGTTGTTTGAGGTTTTAGGGTCGCATTCCTTTGAGTTCAGTTTTAAGGTATTTACTCGGAACAATGCCGCTGGTCTTTCTGCTACCGTGGTTTTCCAGAGCCCTTCTGGCTGATGTGGACGTGTCATATCAATCCTATGTTTGACGACAATAACAAATGATTTGTAATGGGGAAAAATGAGCTTTTGGGCAGGAAAAAAAATAATGAGAACTTCAGATTACGTCACTGCGAGTTTCGTATTTCACAGGCTGATTCATGCTGTTACTCTATATCCTCTTCTTTGTGCCACAGCCGTGAGAAAATAAGCTTTAGTTGAAATCAGCCTTTCAGCCTGTTTCATCCTGTGTGGGAAGGGTTAAACACCACTCATTTACTGACAGCCCTTCACACTCATATTTAGTAATCTCTTTCCATTATTGCGCCCCGAGAAGCCAGCAGAGCCTGAAATGAACTTGAGTTGGCGACATGTGTGTCATGGCGACACTCCCCATTGTTTGTTGGTTAAACATTACTTGCAGTAAAGCCTCTGCCAACCGCAGGTTTGGCTGTGACGCCCTGACAACCACAAGGTCACGTGACTGCGCGAGCGCGATGAGCCAGTTGTCATGTAAACACGCCTCTCCTGCTGAGTGAGGGCTTTCTTACTGACACTCTCGCCATACCAGATAAACCACAGTTGCTCAGATACAGACGAGCTCCTTCCATATTTATATCCGTAAACACATGACTGTTTGACGGCCGATTAGTTTGACACGTGAAACGAAACCGACAGCGCTGCTTTTTCTTTTTTTAAACTCAGACTTTATCTTGGCTCAGGCTGAATTTTAAATAATAATAATAAAACTGATCGGCGTTCTTTGCTGGTTTTCTTTCTCTAAATCCTTCCGTGTGAAGCGTTTCAAAGAAAACTCAGACGGAGCTGTTTGTAGGAGGCTCGCAGTATGAGCTCACCTCTCTTGAAGCAGATATGGTGTCATGGCTGCCTGTTGTGCTGGTATTTAATGTGTAATTAGTGTAGGAGGATCCTTAAAAACCTGCGCAATGGCAACTTTAACACCGCCAGTAAAACAGCTATTAAGGAAAAACTGTCACGGTTGCTGTGACTTCATTAGTTTCGGCGTCTTAGCTCAGCCGTTCCTGAAGGCCGGACCAGCCTCTTGCATCAGTCCAGGAAATCTGAGACGAGCTCAGCTGGGACTCTGACTTAAAAAAACACGATGTACCCAATCTCACTCTCTTCCTCTTTGCCCACAGTTTCCATCCTCTGCTGCGTCTTCATACTTTTCCTGTTCCTGTCCGAGCTGACGGGATTCATAGCCACTGAAATGTAGGTATCGCACAGTCACACCCGTCACCCGGCAGAAGTGGATCTCACAATATCCTGTGGCCGTAAACGCGGCGTTACGGCGGCGTAGAGAGTCCCCTCCTGTTGCCACAGAGACACATCTGAAATAGACCAGGACAGGAACAGGAACTTCATCACACATGTTATTGCCCACATTAAGGTGTACTCTGTGTTGTAACCAATGAATGGGGTCAATTTTCTCACAGGAAATTGGCATTGTGCATGTGTCAGCCTCCTGGCGATGTGTAATCAGGGATGAGTTTTGGGAGGGTGTGACAGAAAGGAAATTACCCTGACACAGACACCATCAATGTTCTCTGTCCTCAACGGAACAGAAGATGAATGCTCGACTGTTCTCTGTGCAGGAGATTGACTCTTTCTTATTGTAATGAACTTATTTTTTGTTTGGTTCCAGCTTGTCTAACCTTTCCTTCCTCTCTGTCCCCCGCAGTGTAAATGAACTGTATGTGGATGATCCTGATAAAGACAGTGGTGGGAAGATAGATGTGAGTTTAAACATCAGTTTGCCAAACTTACACTGTGATTGTGAGTATATATACATAAACAACTCTCTACATTACACCTCCTTTTTGTTTGTCTATCCTTCGCTCACTGTTTTTTTATCCTGCACTCACTCACATCATTAAACATATGAGCAGAAATAACGTGATGCTCCTTCGCCCCTGTTCAGACCTGGTGTTAACATCTGTCCTCAGAGATCTGATCTCAAGCAGGAAGTGTCGTCCCACCCTTGACGCAGTCCAAACGTGCTCTGAATGTGTCTCTTGTGACCACTTTAACTCGTGTTTGCAAAGATCCAATTACTTTGTTTGGACCCAGCCTGAGTTTATGGATGTTTCACTGTTCATTGGGTTTTTGTGGCTCGTGAAGCATTTGTGTTCACACAGCAAATGGAATGTGGCAATATGTGTCCAAAACCGCCTCCAAATGTGGTGAGGAGCCCCGGTCAGAGGCAGCCAATTTAAGAGAAGCACCAGTCATTGCAGTCTGTGGTGATCGGTGTTTATATTGGAGCTGTAACGACAAACAAATTAACGTACAAACATAAAACTCGGCTGAGCGGCCGGTCCTTCCCGTTTGGTCCGCAACTCTTTCTGATTGGCTCTCAGGCGTTGAGGACACATTTGGGTCAGTTAAGACAGGACAGGGTCAGCTGTGGCTGGAGTGTGGCTCCCAGTGTGTGTGAAAGGCAACGAGCCCTTTGAGTGAAGAGCTGCTTTGTGAATACAGACCATTTAATTTTCACTTCCATGTGATCAGATCCCACAGGATGTATTTTAATACCAGGTCTGTACCGGGTTACACAACACCACACCCACCCTCTGCTCCGTCTCCTCCGCCGTATATCCTGTTCTGCCTCACAGCTGCGATCCCAGTTTGTCATGAGGCTGCCTGTGTTGGCTCGTGTTCCGTACCTCGATGTCAGAGCAGTGGGCCGGCCTGGCTCCAGACCGAGCCAGGGCGGAGAGCAGTCACCGGTTATTTTGCTCGTCATGACACCCTGCAGAAACTATGCCCAGTGACAAATCAAACACACACACACACTCCGCATCCATCCACGCTCTGCGGCGAGCCTCTGGCAGCGCCGGGAAGCGCACGCGCTCATTCAGCTCGAAACGATATCCAAAAATGGCAAAGCCAATAAATGCTTGTGTGAAAAATGAAGTCCAGATTGGAGCGTGTGAGGCCGCGGCACGCAGACACAGCTGCCGGCCATGTGTTTAGACGGGCCGGCTCATGGCATGCCTAAACAAAGGTCGTCCCCCGCTGTTTCCAATTACAGCCTTTGATGAGTGTGTGTACGGTGGTTTTGTTTATTTGCAGCATTCAAACTTCTCTTTCCTGAAAGAAATGCGCGGCCTTCTTCAAACCCGGCTCGGACGCGTCGGCCCGACCAAAGTGCAGCTGTGTGTAATGAGCTCCTCCAACCCGCCGCCCCGCGTGTTAATGTTGTACCAGTTCGTTTTCCAGGCCTCCAAAGCGGTTGTCATCCATTACAAATTAACTAGAGAGAGAGAAATAATCATCATCATGGAAAGCCTGGCATTATTTATCTGCTCCTCCGCGCCGTTCCAAAGTTAAACACCGTCTTCCTCCACTGACCTTTATGGGTTGCCAGGTCTTGATTTGTGACTTCATGGAAAAGCAGAACCGCGCGTAATACGCTGATAATAATTCTCTCTCCCCCACCACTCACTTTACACACACGCTCACTTCCAGTTGTAAATGTCTTAAAAAGGAGAAACAAGCAGCTCTGGCCCGACTTCACTTGCATTCGCCCAGCTGTATTTTGAGATCAGGATTGACGGTGTGGGGGGTGAGGTGGGTCAAATTTGTCTTGAATGTCAAAGGTCAGACAGACGCCACCAACACGCAGCCCAGGCTAGCCTCCGAAAACCAGCCGCTGTCAGTGTGCCAGTGCACAGCGGCGTGCACGGGGGTGGGGGTGGGGGGCTCGGCGGAGTGTCGATGGAAAAACACAGACCACGAGAGGGGGTGTGTTTACTGGCTGCGCCACGCTCTGCAGCCGTACTGAGGGTTTCTCTCTTCTTCCTTCTCTTTCCCTGGTTATAGAAATGTGACTGTTTCTGGAGTGTAAACAAAAAGCAAATGACACTTTGAACATCCTCACTGAATCTATTATCGACTTATTTAATTAACAGATGAATAGTTGAGTCACAAGATGGTGACGTCCTCCTCTGACCGATCGCCTGCAGATGATTGTTTTGACGTTGTCACTGTGAGAGCTGGTGATTCAGTCTCATGGTTTTGATTGTTTTATTGCATTGCACTCAAAGATGAAAGGAGCAGAAAGTCAGTGTCTTCATGGCTGATTCAGAAATGTCCTGTTGTGTTCTTTGAAAATAATGAGAATAGATTCATCCATAAGAAGTTGTTTGTTGCAGAGGAAACTGTTTGATGTTTCATTTGGTTTTTAACCATTCAATAACTGCCTTCCTTGTCTCTCTCATTTCTTCCAGTGGTGGGTCTGGACATCCAGGATGAGATGGGCCGCCATGAGGTCGGCCACATAGACAACTCCATGAAGGTCCCTCTCAACCAGGGGGACGGCTGTCGCTTTGAGGGCGAGTTCACCATCAACAAAGTAAGTCTTCGTCAAACGACCGTCAAGATGAGGAGAATGCATAACTATAATGCAGTATTTCAAATATTATGAATCAGATTGCAGGACCAAAGTACCCCCCCCCCCCCCCCCCCCCCCCCCCCCCCAGGACCAAAGTACCCCCCCCCCCCCCAACCTCCTCGGCTTCCTCCTCTTGCTAAATTGAGTTATATTAAATGAAAGATTCAGTTACGTCCGACAGCACTCTCGAGTGCGAGTCCCATCAACAAAGTAAGTCTTCGTCAAACGACCGTCAAGATGAGGAGAATGCATAACTATAATGCAGTATTTCAAATATTATGAATCAGATTGCAGGACCAAAGCCCCCCCCCCCCCCCCAACCTCCTCGGCTTCCTCCTCTTGCTAAATTGAGTTATATTAAATGAAAGATTCAGTTACGTCCGACAGCACTCTCAAGTGCGAGTCCCACAGAGTCCTCCGTGTCCCATCTCCACTTTGTGCGTCAGTCTTTCCAGTGCATCTAAAATGATTAACCCAGCAGATGTACACTCAACACTCTTGCTCGCGGAATAATATGCAAAACGTGTTAAAGTGGGTAGATTCGTCTTCCGGAGCCACGGACCATTTAGTTTCCAACCAAGTGTGTGTGCGTGTGTGTGTGTAATCCGGCTCGCTCATCAGTTAACTAAATGTGCGGCCGTACTGTTAACCACACATCTGTGTGTCTCCAGGTCCCAGGAAACTTCCACGTTTCGACGCACAGCGCCACGGCGCAGCCCCAAAGTCCCGACATGACCCACACCATCCACAAGCTGGCATTTGGGGAAAAGCTGCAGGTCAGGTCACGGAAAAAAAAACCCCGGGCAGAGAGCTGGATAAGATCTGCAGCAACCAGCCCAAACACACGTCTCCTCCCTGTCTTTTGTCACACAGGTTCAAAAAGTGCAAGGAGCCTTCAATGCGCTGGGAGGGGCTGACAAGCTCTCGTCTAATCGTATGTCCTCGCACCTCGCACGCACTCATCAGAACCTATGTGTGACATTTATGTAAGGTTGCCCTAGGAAAGAAACGAGACCCCTAGTGGTCGGCAATTGGAAAAAAAAAAAAAAAACCCGAGTGGAAACTTGATTCACGCGGCTGACGCTGCATCTCAGATAGACGGACTCCAGCCAGTTGCGTCATGATCACATCTAAATCCATTTTTGGACACTAAAGCAGCACTTTTGTTATTGAAATAACTCTGTTTCCCCCTGCAGCTCTGGCCTCACATGACTACATACTGAAGATTGTTCCAACAGTGTACGAAGACCTCTCGGGCAGACAGAGGTTCTCCTACCAGTACACCGTGGCCAACAAGGTGCCGTATCTTTCCACCCTTCCCATTCAATGAGAACCTCACGTGGGACCGTGGGAGCACTGGGAGCATCCCGACATATGGCTCCTGCTGGTTTTTTGCCCTGTTAACTGATGCACTCACCTGGAAGTGAAAGCTCACCCCTAGTGACTGGAGAGCTTCCCTGGTCATCAACAAACCATAAACACACTTCCTGGAATTGTCTTCGCTGACAGCTGAGTTTGAAGTCAGCTGTGAACCAAAATATTCCAAACCCTCTGCTGGATCTATTTTCAATTTTTGTCAATTTGCATTGTTTAGGAGAAATGGGATTTGTAGAAACCCTGTCATCACATCCCGTAACTGTTACTCAAAACACACTGCAGCCCCCCCCCCCCCGCTTACTTCATCCAGGTTTTTAGATGTTTTAGTTGTGCGCAATCATCTCTGGTCTTTACGAAACCAATACTCTAGTGACTCATAAGGTGGTGTCCCTCCAGATAGGAAGGAACTTATCGATTGCTCTAAATTTATCTATTTATTTTTACACCAAGTGGGAATTACTGCTGCACCGTTCCTGAAATCAAGGCTCTAGAAAATGTAAAATCCTATAACACACTCTCTTTGTCCACCCCTCGCAGGAGTATGTAGCGTACAGCCACACAGGCCGGATCATCCCCGCCATCTGGTTCAGATACGACCTCAGTCCAATCACAGTCAAGTACACAGAGAGGAGGCAGCCCTTCTACCGCTTCATCACAACAGTGAGTGGATTCGCTTTCTTCCAGAAACTAAACTCTGGGCAAAAGCCCTGAAATTAAAAAAAGCTTTTAAAGTCAAATCTTTGATTTGAAAGAAGATTGAGATCAGAAAACCGATGCAGTCAGTAAAACAGTGTAAAATAATTTGATTTCTAAAGTTTCTAAAGTTTGATTTCAAGTTATTGAAAGCTTCAACATATGTCTACAGCACTTTTACAGTTGATTTAATTTTTTTTTTTAATTCCTTTGACGTGACTAACCCCCCCCCCACCTGACCCTGTGTTGTGGAATTTATTGCGAAAGCCACCGATGATGCGTTCAGAAGGAAAATGGCTGCTCAGCTGATGACGTACACTGTTATTTGTCTTTTAGGGTCATTTAATTATAACGTGACTTAAGGTTCCATGTGTCCGAGGTGACTGTGCTTTAGTTTGTGATTATGAGTCATTGTGAAAGATTGTGAGTCAAGCAGGGACAGAGCTGGGCTGAGTCCCGGCGCGTGTGAGTGGAACCTATTGTTTTGATTGAAGCCAGCTGATTTGGATGTAAAACGTGAGCGTTTGAAACCTGGACGCTGACAGGCCGATGTTGTTCTCTGCAGATCTGTGCTATAGTTGGAGGGACGTTCACTGTGGCGGGCATCATCGACTCCTGCATATTCACCGCCTCCGAGGCCTGGAAGAAGATCCAGATTGGCAAAATGTCATGAGGATCAGTCCTCGCTTCCCCCAACCCGTCTTATTTATAAGTGCAAAGTTGCTAGCCTGTTAGCTAAATCCAGTCCTGCCTGAGCCAACTTCTTTTGGAGGTGTGGTTGTATCACCAATCAAGTGGCTCCGGCACTCGATGTAGCTACCAGGCTACACGCCACTACTGCATCTCAGTTACCGCGGCTCCTTTCAGGCTCCATCTGCTCCGCTGACGTGTGGACGCAGACTATCACATGTCCGCTTCCTGTGTCTCCAGAGCAAGGGCAGGAGAGGAAAGCTCTTTTGTTACTGAGGAGATGAAGTCTGAAGTATCTTGTGACAGGGTTCAAGTAGTGTGGGTGTTTTTGAAGGCTGATATATTTTTAGAATGAAGTAATACAAAACAAAAAAAAAACAGCAGGGGTTTATGCTGACGGTCAAAGTTTTAATTCTGATCTGTGCAACGTTTTCAATTCAACCAATTATGGATTTAAAAAGTGGGTGAAATCAAATTCTACCAATCAACTATTTTCCGATGTGCTGCGCTTACTCCCCCAGTACTGCAAAAATGAACTGATTTAGTTGAAGGAAAGTACTTTTTGTTCTCTTTTGTAAAACTGTACCTGTAAGAAAACTACATTACGTAACATGAGATTTATTTCCCCCATCCTGTCATTTTATTTCCTGCAATTAAAACAGGTTTATGGCTCCATCTCAGAGGACTGCGATGACCTCAGCCTGTCTCAGTGACTGGCACTAAAACCAGTGATTTTCTTTCCTTCATGTTGACTGGATCTTCTTTTGTTTTTAGCGAAGGGAATCATTGATTTCTTCTTATTTCATTTTTTACATTTCATGGAAACTGTTAAAGGTCCTACAGTTGACATTTCATTTGTGTTTGGAAAGAATTGGAGTAGATATAAATAGTTATGGCTGAGGTAATCGTAATTTTTCTTTTTTTTACAAGATACACAAAGTTCTTTGCAGAGTAACTCGATGATGTGTGGAGAGAATATGTAGACTAAATGTTTTCTTTTTCCTCTTGAGTCATTGTTTTTCCTTGTTTTTTTTATACTGTTGTCAGCACAGCTTTTCAGATCAAGGATGGCAATAATCACGAGCCCTCAGAACTGGTCTTTCTACTACAGAGGTCGTCCGCCTCTTCTTCTCTCTCCAATGACTGTAACGCTGTGTGTTCCTCAAGTAAAGGCACCATAGAAGACGCTGACTCCTGTACACTTTATTCCTTCAGACTTCTGTACCTTAGACAAGGATCTGTTTCAAAAAACTGAAAGAGATTCAAACTTTTCCTTTCCCTTCCTTTTCATGACTGTGCACAAACAACAAGTCTCCAGGTCCCCTTCACCACAATCATTGACAGGAACTGCAAAGGGGATGTTGACTCTCTGATCTCACGGACGCAACAATATCGGCTGTAACGGCGTCCGCGTGAAGTGGACTTTGCACTTGAGATGCTCATTTCCACGACCGGCAGCTCGTCAGCTCTGAAGCAGAGATGCTTCGTGTGACTCACCCCTTTGCTCGCCCTACATCTCCCTGTTTGCCTCCGTCACTTCCCCCCTTCTCAAGGTGTAGTGAATCAGCATCTCCACCTCCACTTAATGACAGATACCACAAATATCTGCCCCTGTCCTGGATGGCTCCATTACAGCCATCGTCACAGTGTGTCACCACAGGACAACCGCACATGTACTCTTAAAAAGCTGCACTTGAGCTTGAATGATTGAGAGAAGAAGATAAAGTTTTATTTCCTTCAATCCAAGTCCTAATTTGTACAAATATAGGCAGAACACTCTGAATAGAAAAGATAAAAATATAAATGTGTGGATAGAAAATAGTCGGTGAGTTTGTGTTGTAATGCTGCCACCCAGTGGCTGGTTAGATAAACTTCAGGCACACAGCTGAGGCCACAGAGAACAAACTTTCAGATGAGCGGAGGTCGGCTCCGGTCAGAATAACCTGGTGGTCATTGATAAATGCCCTGTTACGTGTCAACACTGGGATGTTAGCAAACCCTACACCCCTCCCTTCCTTGACCTGAGCCCCCCCTTCATTTAACCCCTTCAGTTCGTTTCAGGCTGCGTCTTTGGTAAGAAGGCTATACGTTGGAGGAGGCCAGGCAGGCGGCGTCCGGCGAGGAGAAGAAGTCACAGAAGCCCTCCTCGGACAGGTGTCCATACTCGTTGTTGTAGAAGGTCTGTCCTGACAGCTGGCTGAAGAGGGCCGGACGGTGCCTGACACCGCTGCTTCGGCCCAGGGAACCATGGGAGGCCATCAGAGGCTCAGTGCTGCTGCTGCTGCCCATACGACTGGGGACAGAAGGACAATATAAAGATCACTGGGACTGGATATGTCACATTTATCACCGGGATCACATCAGCCCATCAGCCGACTCTGGCTCCCTGTAAAACACCTTTTCAGATGGATTGACCTGCTGCTTTTGTTCACTTTCCTCAACAACGTGAGATGGTATGTTCCAGAAAATAATGTATGGATGTTGAGGACTGATGTCGAGGAGTGTGTTAAACCAGCTTGACAGAATTTACATTGGAACTATAAGTGGACTGATTATTTCTTCTTTTAAATAAAGTTCATTCTTTTTCCTGTTATTAAAATACATCTTGTTAAAAATATGTCAGTGAATAATTCAGTCTAGGAAAGAAAAAAAAATTCCAGTTTTTAAATCAAACTATGAGAGAGAAGAAGAGAAAGACTAAATTCTAAAAACAGGCCCTGCGCGCTTTAATGACTCAGACTGGCATCATTTGCAAATCTACTGTAGTTTCACTGTGACTGACTCATCCCGGCATGTTTCCGAGAAGCAGACAGTGGCTGCTTCCTCATACTGAGTCTGGCGTGGAGCATCTATAAAAAGAGTCTGATCGAAAGGACTGAGTGAGGAGTGTGGAACCGCTCCTCAGTGAAACGGATCATTAGTTGAAGGATGACCTTTTGGAGGCTGCGCCCCTGTGCTTGTGCTCAATCCTCTCAAATTCTTCCGAGGCCAGAACCATCCCGCTGTCTGTCTGGTTATCCTGGGGAGGAGACAAACAGTTTGATCACGTGAATTAAATAGCACGTGTTTGGCCCCACTGTGATCTCAAGAGGGAGCATTCTCCAAGTCCAGTGCTGAAAAGAAGAAGCTGCCCCCCAGTCGACGAGCCGGTTACCTGAGGAGCTTTATGTGGGTGCATCTGCAGTGGAGACTCTTCAAACGTCTTCACTCTGGGCTGGCAGACTTTGGAGGGTCCCACAAACACACAGCCGGCAAAGGGCACGCAGTTATAATACCTGGTCAGGAAGATTATTGGATCAGTACGCGACAGAGAGTCCTGGAGTCCAAGAGACAGATGAGACGGGACAACAAACACTGACACAAGAAAATAAAGGGAACACTCTTACTCACTCACTCTAACTTATTCAGGTTGAACATCTTTACTATCACTTATTGAGGACAAGATGATGTAATTACCCCACAAGTTAAATAAATAAATAAAGCTGATTTCAGAATATGTACTTAAGGTAATTAGTGGACTTCTTAGAAAACTTGAGGTTGTGATGGTTTTATGGTAGATGGATGATTTTTTTTTTTTTATCACCACAGCTCAAGGTCCATCTAGAAGCTGTTATCACAGAGACAGATTATTTTCCAGGAAATTACTCTGCCACTGTCATCACATTGATGCAGTGGCCACGGGCGACTGGAATCACCTTTGTCCTAAAGATGATCGACATGGCTCCACCTCCTCCCACTTCCAAGAAATGAAGTTAATATATCTCAGATACAAACACCTGGAGCCAGACTCTTGGCTGTAGCCTGATCAATCCGAAATTCCATACATCTTTATTCAACAGGCTCTTTGTGCCCTATCTGTGAACATGGAGGAGGCTGGACACATGAGCAGCCAGCCACGCTTTGGCTTCTCTTCTAAAGAGCCGTCCCTCTTTAAACGCCGAGTCTGAGTCAACGAGAAGACGACTGAATACTAACCGCAGGGAGCTTATTCATAAAATACAAAGATGGGAGACCGTCTGAGCACCTGGTGGGCAGCGTGATGGCGGCCATCCTCAGCTCCTCTTCAGACGGGGGCCGCGACGACGCCTGAGAGAAGCCATCATCCTCCGAGCTCTGGGAGTGGTTCAGGGGGATGTAGTCCTTCCCATCCTGGAGAGGAGGCCGGGCACATTCAGATAAAGGCGTCAGACCTCGTCACTCACTTTGAAAACGGGAGTGATTTTTGTGCTCGTGTGTGTGGGGAACCTACAGGAAGACTGTTGTCCTGCAGCAGGTCTCCCAGGATCTGCATCAGCGCGGGAAAGGTCGGCCTCTCTTTGGGCTCCCCCTGCCAGCAGGCCAGCATGATGCCATATCTACCAGCAGAGGGCAGCAGCAGTCACAACATGGCCTCCAACTTCCCTGACTCAGTGAACAATGTTTGACCGAACTGTGTCGTCCTCCGAAGACTCTGAATAGTAATGAGCTCTGGTATATTAAAGATGGACTCGGGGCAACAAATCCTCGTTTGGCTGAAAAAGAAAAGAGGGAAACGAAGGAATGAAAACATGTGCCTACATTTCAGGGGAGGCGGTCTCTGGTGCTCGCATCCTGACGCCATCTTTTAATCGTTTGCAGAAGTCCTCGTCAATCTGGACCCCCGGGTACGGAGATGCACCTGTGTTGGCACAGAGAGAAGAAGATGGGGCCTCGGGTAATGTCAGCCAAGCAAGTTGATGCGTTTGGATAACGGCGAGGATGAGGATGATGATGATGATGATTCCCTCCGCTTCTCCAAGTTAACAAAGGGAAAAGTCCCAAATTGCTTTTGGCAGGAAGAGAGACATTTAAAGAGCGACTCCTGAGGAGCCGGCCCCGAAACCACCCTCCTCTAAATGACTTTCTTAAAAGATGAAATGAGCGTGCTTTGATTTTGTCATTACCCAGTGAAAAGATTTCCCAGAGGAGAACTCCAAAGGACCACACGTCGCTCTGGCTGGTGTACACTTTGTCGAAGATGCTCTCCGGAGCCATCCACTTTAAAGGCAGCCGAGCCTGAGCATGGAAACACCAGGCGGGTATTAAGAGACGGTTACGTAAGCAGCGATGACACCTGCCTTTAAACGTCGTGATTATTTTTGTGTGGCTGAAAAGCACAACAACAAAGCAAAGAGAGGAGTTTGATGGATGATAAACCCGCGTGCATGCCGTACATTGCCTTTCCTGACGTAGTCGGGGTCTTTGTATATGTCTCTGGCCAGGCCGAAGTCACAGATCTTCACAATGTTGTTCTCAGACAGGAGAATGTTCCGGGCGGCCAGGTCTCTGTGGATACACTGCAGATACACACACACACACACACACACACACACACACACATGCATCATAACGCTGCAGACAGGTACGTGTGTGTGTTCATTTCCTAACAAGTGATTTACAGATATAATTTGGAACAATTAATTAAAAAATTAGAAGTTAAATAATTGCTCGCTTTAGAATTTGTTGTTAGTGTTAGTGTGTGTGTGTGTGTGTGTGCGTGTGTGTGTGTGCCACTCTGTGACTGGACTGTGTCTCGGCTCTGCAGAGTCGCTGCAGGAGATCTGACATCATTCACAAAGCTGTCACGTAACGCTCCCCTAACGGAGAGCAGACAGTCCTGTCAGCCGCCTGTATCAGTTATAGCTGCTTTAGCTCTCACTATTTGAATTTCCATTATTCATTACACACAGACAGACTGCGGCGGAATGTGGATATAGGTAATCACCCTGCGACTTAAATAAATAAATAAAGCTGACTTCAGAATATGCACTAAACGTAATTACCCTCAACAAAGGACGGAGATCTGATGAGACGTGAAATGAGTTTACTTTGTTTCAAAGTTTTATACATCAATCTATCATCGCTCTCTCTCTTTCTTTCTTTACTGTACAGTATATATATAATATTTGAAGTTACAATCAATTTAACGTCAACAGTTTTTACATGAATCCAACCTCATTTCATCTAGTAATGACGTCGAGCCGACAGCTGACAGGTGTTCCGACACTTTCTGCCCGTGCATTGCATTGTGGGATTATAATGGCACAACGGCAATTTTACCAAATGATACAGCATCATAAAATAAATAAACAATACATAACAACCTGTTGCTGCCTTGCGTAACCACAGCCACCGCTGACCAGGTAGGCGTCAGGTGTCGTCTATAATTAAAGGTCACTAACTGTCGCTACTAACTCCTGTCGCCCTCAGTCATAAGCACAAGCCTGACAGTGTCTCTCTGTCTGCACTGCTCACTGTGATGCTTCAGTCTTCATTCACTATATCTGAGTTGATTATGAACATTTGAAACTGTTGTATGGGGAATGTTAATGTGAGTACATACATCCACACGTTCAGGCTTTTTCTGCTCCTCCATCGAATGTATTTTTTTTAGATTTCTCCATCACTTTGTCTGTCAGCGTGTGAGTTTTTTAGATGTGGCTTTAAGAGAGGGAAAAATGCTAATTCGTTGCTAATCTTTGGGAAACAACCCACACAAAAATCTTTCCTTTTCCTCACACGCACACAAAATGTGGAGAATATGAACGTCTTGTAATGAGCGGCCGCATCATTAAGTAACAACGCATGAATGTGGGTTACCACCTCCTGTCTCTGCTGTCGACTCATTAACACTGTCTGTATAATGCTGACAATTAACCTTTCTGGAGGCCAAGAAGTCCATCCCACGAGCCACCTGGAAACTGTAGCAGATGAGATCTTCTATCGTCAGAGGAGTCTTCCACAAGTCCTCCACTGGAGAGAGAGAGAGGGAGAGAGAGAGGGAAGCAGCTGTGAAGCCACATTTTAGGCCCGAAAGGAAATGATAGAATTGACTCCTGTGTTACTCACTTTTCTCTGCAGCAGGACTCTGATTGGACGTGTTGGTTGTCGGCGGCTGAGGGCTTGTGAGCGGAGGCGAGGAGGGCGGAGAAGGTGGCTGATGAGGCCTTTGCTCCATTTGACCTGCTTCTAACATCCGTCTCACCTGGCTTTGGGTTTTTGGAGAGCGATCCTGCCGGGAGGGGGGGGGAGTAAGAAATCGAAGGTGGAAATTCACACATGCACTGAAGTCCAGACAGTGGGGACACCAAAGTCTTCGATGCTCTACACCTTTCCTGGATTTTTTACAAGTAAGTGGACGTGTTTCTAACTTGTTGAGGTGACGTACAGGAAGAGGAAACCGTTTAATGTCGAATTAAGTTCACGTCTGAAAATGGGTCATGAGTTAAAAAGAGTGTTGCTCAACAAAAGAAAGAAAAAAAACATAAGCAGAACAATATTATTTCTGAGGATTAAGCTGCCAACACAGAATCACTGCGGAACAAATATAAGAGGCCGAGTAGAGGCCGAGTCGATGTTTTCGTACCCTGTACGGGAGGAAGAACTCTCTCTTGGCTCGCAGGAAGTTGGACAGGTTCCCATACTTGCAGTATTCCACTATCACCATCAGTGGACCTGGTGATACAGACACTTATCTAATCACAACATAAATACCAGACGGGAATGTTTATAAACATGGACAGGATTCAGTCTGCGTGAAAGAGAAGCCAAGGAACCTTGATCGCCCCCTGATGGCTGGTTGCAGTACAGGACATGAATCGCTTCATCTCCGTGTTAGTGGATGGGACAGACCAAAGAGCTTTTTTTCCCCTCTCATGTTATATTCTCGGTCATGGAGCAGCACTTCCTGCCTGGCTGCTTTAGCTTAAGGTAAACAGCATAAACATTTTCAGATGTACACCCTTCAAAACTTGTGCCCTGTGGGTCAAAGTGACGTGTGGACGAAGAGGGGACAAAGAGGCGGCTGTCTTTTTCACATGTGGTTTGCTGCTGGAAAGAGAATTTGTGTGAACGCTGCAGGGGGTAGACGAAATGATGTAAACACTTCATTAAAAAGGAATTCGCTGTGCAGTAACAACACAGCCAGCAGCAGCGCTCCGAGGAGGGCCAACTGTAGGTGTATGTGTTAAAAAAAAAATGACAGAACAACACTGTCTGATGTTTTATTTTATGTGATGATACCAGCTTTATAACAATTTGTCTCCTGAGTGACTGCAGGGACAAAGGAGATAGAAAGTTCCTGCTCCACAGAAGCAGGAACTACATCAAGAGTACTGCAGTTATTTTTCAGGTATGGTTTATGTGGTACAGTGGCTATGTGAAATCCCACATTCACATTATTCTGATTCTGATGTTTACACGAGTTGTCATGTCAACATTTCATCCCTCTTCTTGTTTACGCTCAACACCAGAGCCTCCTCCGTGTTAGTGGACGGGACATGGGCCGCCAGCTGTGTGCAGGCGTTCGCTCACCGTTTGGCTTGGTGCAGGCTCCCAGCAGGTTCACCACATTCAGGTGATTTCCAATGTGGATCAGTATCTTCAACTCTGACATCAGGGCCTTGTGCTCGCTGGCCGTGGCTCCATCTGCACGCAGGGCGGAATGGTTAATTTTCTCTTTGTGTTGTTATCATGATGTACGCACGTCGAGCCAGCCGTGCGCTCCACGCACTTCTCCCGCAGCTCTCATAACAGCAAGAGCACAAAGACAGATCTCACCCTTCAGCATCTTGACAGCCACTGTGTCCAAACTGCTGCTCTTGCTGGTGCCGTAGATTGATGCCTCAATTACTTTCCCGAAAGCTCCGTGGCCTAAAACTTTTCCTGCGTCAGGAAAGAGAAGATAAGAAAATATATTTGACCCAGGTTTGCATTGTTTTTTTTTTTTTTTTGGTCTCACTGGGAAACACATTGCTGCAATGGTTGCAAAATATAAATGCATCTGGAATCCATACACACAAGGGGGAGAAATTACAACCTGAGGTGCAGCATTTGGAAAACATGCTCCCATAAGTTGCAGTTTGTGGAACAGATGCTTTTCCTCAGGGCATTTGAAAAAAAAATCTGTGCTGGGAATGAGCACAGGATTTAACATTAGCACTTTACTTGGAAGCACTTTGCCCAGCTGGCTGCGATCCAGCCTCATGCCATTAAGGATTCTGGAAATGGAAAAGTAATTTGGTTTCATCCATCTATCCCCTCTCCTCCATGCCATGATATTTCCTCACACACACGCCTCATCCCTCCCTCTCCCAGTCCGTCCATTCATCAATCCATCTCTGTGCATTGCTCCCTCTTGCCCCCCCCCCGTGGCTCACCCAGTTGCAGTCTGTCTCTGGAGATCTCCCACTGCGAGGAGTCATAGGGCAGGTATTCACACTGTTCGTCCAGCGGCACCTCCCCCGGGTCCATGATGATGGACAGATAGCCCGTCTTTATGTCTGCGGGGTTGACCTGCAGTACACGGAGAGAGAGAATGGGGTGAGAGCGGCAGCATAGGGTAAGGACTGCTGGGCCCGACTGGGAGAGAGAGGGGATTCATGGCACAGGAATAAAATCATGACTGTGAGTCAGGAAAGGAGAAAAGGTCAGATGTCCAAAGGAGATGTTGAAGTAGACGCTGAAAGAGAGAAGCAAAGCCGTGAGGCAGAGGAGCGTCTCGAAATGAATTTGATAATGATGATGCTACCCTGTGAAACTCGGGACAAGTGTGGAAAAATAAAAAGCTGTTGGAGCCTCATTAGCCACTCTTGTTGCTGTTAGAGCCGATCGCGCAACAGCGACTAATTGGGCTCGTTCCCAGAAGATATCAGGAGCCGTCTCTTCACAGTAAATTACGCACTTTCTTCTCCCTGACATCAAACAGGTTGTGTTCACACGCTGACAGACGCGTCGTGGGCCAGAGGTCAAAGTGTCGCTGTCATAATCTGACAGTTTCTCTCAGGAACGCAGAAGCAAAGAGAAAAACAAAACCATCCTTCTTCTGACCCGTTTCACGTTGCAGAAGATGACGATGAGCAAGGCCCAGAAGAAAATGGCGATGACGCCGGTTCCGATGAGGATCACGATCTCCACGTTGGCCTTGTCACTGGAACCTTGACGGAGACAAAATATGTTAAGTCATTAACAGGCAAATGTGTTATGAAAATGACACTACTCTTTAGCAGCTGTAGGGGGCGCTGTATCACACACTATTGCTGCCTCTGTCACGTCGATGTGATTAAAAAACATGTATGCAGTTTTCAGTGTGAGGCCACATCCATCCAACTGCTTTCATTTACTGTTCTGGATGTGAAACGTTGCAGCAGTCGATGACTTTGATTTCAGACGAGAGGCCGAGGCACGAAAGTTGCCGCTCCAGTGAAACGTTCGTGTGAAAGGTGAACTCCAGACCCTTGCTCAGTGTGTGTGTGTGTGTGTGTGAGTGTGAGGGAGAGAGAGTGCGACTGGGGTTTTAAGCCTGAGTGCACTTGAAAAACATGAGGGACGAGAGCACTGTGATTGTGTTTAACATGTGCTCTGTTTATTTACGTGTGCGACTGTCCTCCAGTCTTTGTGGAGAGCAGCCAGTGGGGACATTATGGGAATGCACGCTCACACACATCCTTCAAAGGGTTAAGATGCTGAGGTCGTTTAGATGTGATGACTGGGTGTTAAGGTATAAGGGCAGGTGTCCACAAAGATAAAAGGGTGGGTGTGTGTGTGTGTTTGGTTGCCTCACCGATGACCTTGATGACAGCTGAGGAGTGGACACATCCACGCTGGTTACAGGCCGTGCAGGTGTAAAGCCCGGCGTCCTCCTCTCGCACCCGCTGGATGCTCAGAGTGCGGTTTGCATCCTGCAGCTGGATCCCTGCGAGGTGGCACGGGATCATGATTAGCGCACACACACACACACACACACACACATACAGCCAACCCATTCAATTCTCATCACACCCCTGGACATCACCGGGGTTCTCATTGATAATCCCCTCGTCCTGCACGTAAGGCCACATGTCCCAGAGCAACAGCTGTCGCTCCTACCCATGCTGACCACCTCTCCTCCACCTCCCCCTCCTTCAGATGGTAACAGGAGACGCACACAGAGAAAGCTAATGAGCCCTATCCATCGGCCTGCAGGGTTTTTAATGTGTGTGCAGAAAACACACCTGCTCGTGTACTCGTGTCACTGGCTCTTGCACGACACATTGTCTGAACAGTAAGAATGTGTGTGAGCGCTCAAGGGTCTTTGTGTGTCTTGACTGAAGACCTTAGAGAGTGAGGAGGTTTTGGAAAAGCAGTCTGAGGGTTAATTCTGGGGTAGAATTAGATTCAGCTCAGGGTTGGGATAACACTGTATTAAGTTCTCCTAATGACTCCTCCTTGTTCTATGACTGGGCTGTTGAAATGCACTGGCCAACATTCAATAGCTCTCCATCCCCATATCAGAGAGTGTGTGTGTGTGTGTGTGTGTGTGTGTGTGTGTGTGTGTGTGTGTGTTATCCTTTGATTGTCATTTATCATGATGGAAATCATAACAAAAAATAAAATATGGCAACATCAGCCAAAAGTTGTCAGCATCAAAGTCTACGCTGCTTATTGTTTTATTAAACATCTGTTCTTTTATCTGATGAAGCCACAAGTTTTCTGGGAACTGAACTGGTTGGATACGAGAATCAAGATCCAGAGGGACAAACCCGCTGTGTGTGTGTGTGTGTGTGCTGCGCTGTCAGGTGGGCGGCTGCACTGTTGCGTAAACGTGTGTGTCACCTGTGTAGGTGTTTTCACGAACCTGACATTTGGTGGAGAGGTTGGTTGTCTTTGAACCAGGAGAGGCGTGGCAGGGGTCTGCCCTCGGCGTCGCACTCCATCCGCAGGGACTCGGTCACATTCACCGTCTGATTGGTGAGGCTGCGCCTGTACCGAGGCGCCTCCAGGGCTACAGCGGGAGGGGAGGGACAAACAGGCAGAGATGGAGCACAGGCGAAGGACGGGGGACATCAACTCACTAACTCGTATGTATGTGATATTTACCAAAGGGCCTTGGAGGACTGAGGAAAGAGCAGGAGTCACTAAATCCATTTAAAAAGTACATCTCTGCTCCAGGCACAGATGTGAGCGTTTGAAACACAACATGAATGAAGAATGGATTGGTTTGTGTGCTTGGACCGTACAGACTCTCAGCCCCTGTTTTCTTCTTCATGCTGAGGCTGTGTGAACCCTCGGAGGTGTGTGTTGTGTGGACGTGGTTACTGGGCTGCGTGGGCACTTCTCTTGTGAGCAGGTGTATTTTTTTTTTTAAATTTTTCAAGCCTGCAGCATCTCTGCCTCGGCTCCTCCGTGGAACAGCGCGAGTGTTTCCGCAGCCAAAGGTTGAGCTTTTCTCTATAATTAGAATTAGGCTGCTGGAGTGACTGCTCTCCACGCCAGGTGATGTGGGATATATGCGTGTGTGTGTGTCTGGGCCACTCCTCTCTTTTATCTCTAACCTTTGACTGAGATGTATCTGAAGAGGCACTGCTTCTCCCCGCTGCGCCGGCTCTGAGCCTCGCACACGTAATGGCCCTCGTCTGGCAGCTGCACGGAGGGGATGGTGAAGTCCAGGACCCAGCTGTTGGACGGCTCCTGGAAGGAGAGTCGGCCTGGGAGCGAGACGGCGTAGAGATGCAGGCTCCTGCAGTCCAGCTCCTGGGGCTTGTCCTGCTCGTCCTGCAGGGCCTGGGGGTCCAGGCGGTACCACTGCAGGTGCTCGTAGGTGTAGTTGTCAGCGCTGCAGCACAGGGACACTTTCTCCTGCTCCAGCGGGTTCTCTGAGGGCTGGACGTGCACGCTGAAGCCCTCGGGGATGGCTTAGGGTTAGAGGAAAAAGGCAGGTGAAGCGGTGAGGCACACTTACAACTAAAAGCATGGTTGTACTGGACATTCAAGTGTTGCTTCAACACCCCCACATCCATAATCTGTGGTAGTAAGAGTTTCCTGTTCTCATCTTGAGGTTTCTCACTGCAGTCGAATGGAATAAAAAGCAGTATAAATATTTCTTCAGCGTGCTCAGAGCAGTGGGGAAAAAAACAAACAATACAATGACACACAGATCATACGCCTGTCAAGGCCCAACAGCCCCCTCATGGGTCAGACTCCCACGCCTGATTTTATTCATCAAGATCCATGAATTATTCTCCATGAAAAACGCCCCATGTCTCAATGTCAGAGGGAATGAAAAAAAAAAAAAAACATCCCGGATCTCCTCGAACAAACAAATGCACCTGGGTGAAAACCACCTCCCTGGCAGAGGAAATAATAATTTGCAGAATCACTGTTTCGTCCCAACTACCCCACGACTCCAGTAATCAGTGGCTTCCAGGTTTTATCTGATACTGTTCAAAACTCACGCTATTGGAATATCATTTTATTACACACTAAATGAGCCTTCAGGTAGTTTTCCCTCGAGCTGTGGCACAGTCACTGATGCAGGTTCAATGGTTGGTCGGGTTTTATTATGGGAAAAATTACAATAAGCAAAACATGTCAACATTAACTTATTCTCGACTGAGCTGGTGCGACTTAAACAATGAGAAGCAGTCACTCTCGCCTCGGCTGCAGTTAATCAATACATGTCCCCCCTTGAAGAAACAATAAGCAATGCTGGGTCTCACCATGGTTGAATCTAATTTATTCTAAGGTGCAGAGCAGCAGGAATTGAATTATTTTCACCTCCATTGTATTGTGGGAGTGGGCACCATTTCAAGCCTGGACACGTATTAGTGGGGGCTCGGGGGGGGGGGGGGGGGGGGGGGGGGGGGGGGGGGGGGGGGGGGGGGGTCACACTCACTGGTTACGTAGAAGTAGATCAGCCGCTCGTCTTTGCCGACCCTGTTCTCTGCGGAGCACTTGTACATGACGGAGACGCTGGCATTGTTGATCTGAAGCCTGCTCACTATCTGTGGGGCGACAGAGGGCGGATGAGATTTGAATCGATCTAGAAGAACGACAGGCGTTTGCAAAAGGAGGCGAGGTTGCTTCTTGGCGTGATTCTTTGTGAGATTTGTGCTGACGAGAAGAGAACTCACTCAGGTGTGACTGAAAAACACCAGAGTGTGTGTGTGTGGTGATTTGGCAGGCATGTGCACTGTATGTGCGTCTGGGTGTGTTCACCAGTCCACACAGGAAGTCTGCAGAGGAAGACTGTTCTAAATATTTCTGCTGTGGAAATGGCTCTTGATTGACACATGCATAATAAAAGGCTTACATAAAAAAACATCCCAGTTCATGCATGAGTTTACATAAAGATGTTTGTATCCAGGTTGTGCCCTCCCTGTCACACCCATACCCGAACAGATATTCCCATCATATTTGCATATGCAGATAAACAGTGACAGAGACAATCGGAATGAACCTTCTCTTGCCCATCCACCACTTCCAAGGACGTTTCAATAGCCTCGATTTCATTCATTGCATCTTCCGAGTTAATGTCCTGCCAGTTCTGACAGTCGGTGATCCCGTCACTCCTGCCCTTCCTGTCTCGACGGACCCTGGAGAGATAGGAAAAAAACGAGACACGCTCGTGACATGTCCCCTCATCGACATGCACAGCGGAGAGTGGGCCGAGCGAGAGAATTCAGAAGTACATCACAGCAGACATCCTGGGGTTTTATGAGAATAATATTTTCGCCGCTCCCTGGATTGCGTTTCACAACTGCACATCGGCTCATGACCCAAAGCCAAGGCAATTATGCTGTGTCCTGGCAACTAATGGAAAAAAACTGCAGTATCAACTGCTATTATGAAGATCCTCAGTGGGAACACCACAGCAGAGCAAATGGAACATGAAATGAAATGTTTTCTCCTGAAGGCAGAGCTCAGCTATAAGATGCCAGGGTCAAACCCTTCGCTTCATGGTTAACAAACAGTATGTATATTTCATCAGTCCCTCTAATTCATTTTACAGATACATGAAAATACACTTTGAAGAGCAAAGCCTGAAATTTCCGTAGAATTAATTCCCACTATGAAGAGTGACGTTCTGCTTATAAGTGCTCCAAAACAAATTAAAACCAACGTACACCAGTGTGATAATATAGAATTACTTAACATTTGACATTTAGTTTGGCCTATGTCCCATCCACCACCATGGAGGAGGAGGGGTGTAGGACTCACTGCAGCCAAGTGCACGAGTGTGACAACAGTCTGTTAATGTGGGGTTTTAAGACTTTTCTAAACAAATACTTACATATATTTGCTATTAATTCATATTTTTATTGAACCTCTGGACAGAGACACCTGGTAGGTAGGTTGTCCAATGTCCATCTGTGTCCATTCTTTATGCCGAGCTAAACTAACTGTCCTCCAGTGTCTTCTTAAAGTTCAGATATGAGTCAGGTTTTTAATGTCTTAACTTCAAACTACCCCTTATAACATAGAAACGCTGTGAGATTGTGTAAGATTTGGCCACTTCAAACAGTCATTGTCCTCGCTGTGAGAGACTCATTGTTCATGAACGCTGCACAAAGTAGAGCATTCTTGTCTTTTGAAGTGTACTCCATAAGGCAGACATGTAGGGGGATATAACGATGGAGGCCAAGGCAGAACCACTTGGAAAGTGGCTGCATAACTTCTCCATGTTGATGGATGGGTCATGACGAACAAATACATATTTATAATTTTTTGATGCTATGGAAACAGGGTGAAACACAGCAAAGACTGACTCACGACTGTGTGCATCAGTGGGACCACAATGGCACAACAGTAGCTGCATGTAACATGTTCCAGACGGCTCTTTGCATTCAGAATATGTTCAGTGCACAGAATAGGCTGCTGTGACCCAAGAGAGATTTGTTTGAAAGTCCTCGACTGATCTGACCATCAAATAAATAAAGGCTTCAATTCTCATCGACCAGCAAAGGTCAACACAGCTGTGCGTCAGTCAGTGCCCGCGAAATGTCATATTAGATGTACCGAGCACAAACAGATCACAGGCTGGACTGTTGCTGAAGTTGAGCCCACCCTGAAACTGTGTGTTTCTCAGTGCGTAGCGTCTCTGGGGACACGCTGGGCGCCGTGTTGATTTTTGCCCACACGGAAAGGTCAAGGGAACAGCAATAAGTTAAGAAATTAAGCCTTGAAGCATGTGGAGGAGGCAGGTGAATATTTGAAGGATATTGGGAGTGCAGGTAGACAATGGCCACAGCACTGGGGCTTACAGGAAAAAGAAATGAATTAAATCTATTTTATAGTGCCCGGCGAGATAATCCATTATACTATCTTGTGGGAATTCACAGTGATGGACCAAGGGGAGTGAAAAGGTCCCGGGGCAAAACCACACAATAAGAGTGTGTGTGTGTTCAGAGAGTGAAAACAGGCCCATTATGAGTCTCTCATTACTGTGTGCAGCAGACTCTGCTGGACTCACTGGACGCCTTTCTCTCTAGCCTTTGCTCTTCTCATCCACCTCCACTGCTTCTATCATCCATGTTCTTCTTCGTCTTCACTGAGCCTCTAATTTCACGCCAACCTCCTCTTGTTATTTGATTCTCCCATAACGCTGCATGCACTGCATCCCACTCCATCAAACCTTACCTGTTTGCTATGAGGAAGTTTCCAAATAGAGAGAAATCTGACCTGACTTTGGGAGGGAGACAAGTTTTTCCTTACTGTCGGCTTCGGGTGCTGTTGAGGACACACGGGCCCCAGGCCCTCCACTGCCAGCTGATGTTGGGCACTGGGAGGCCATAGGCGGTGCACGTGAGAGTCTGGCTGCTGCCACTTGGGTACGGGCTGGACGGCTCGGCCACCTCTTTCTCGTGGATCTGTGGCGGCACTGGGGAAGAGGAGACAGTAATTAACTCATCCATTTAGCTGCGTGTGATATTTGATCAGGAGATGACAACAGATGACCACTCCCATCACTTCCATCCATAGCTACGAGACTTTGTAATGATCACAGAGCTGCATCCATTCAAATGGTGTGGATGAAGTCAGACAGACAGATTACAACGGCACGCTGAGCAAATTTCAACAAACAACCCCAAATCGCTTCTAAATTGTTTTTTTTTACATCAACTGCTAAAAAGGAACAAAATAAATAGGGCTCATCACAATAGAATCTGTCGCCGTCTGTATCCAAACCTCAAGACGGGACATCAGGATCATGCTAACGTGCCAGGACACCTCCATTACCGCGTCTGTAGCAGCTCCAATCCACGTGCCGTGACCTCGGTTGTCTGACAGAAAGGTCATCTATCAAATGGAGAGAGACTGATGCGGTAGTTACCGTTGACGACAAGCGTGATGTTGAGCCGGCTCTCCAGGGCAGCAGCTGTATTTTTCAGCACCACCGTATAGACCCCAGAATCCCCCTGACAGACGTCTTTAATCTCCAACGCGTGGTTCAGGTGGATCCTCATCCGCTTCATCTTTATCTCGGGGCTATGGTTCATCAGCTTTCCATCTTTATACCTGGACACAGCAACACACTACGTAAACCTCGGCCCTGCCTCAGTTATGCTTCTGGAACTGACCCATAACATTAAAATGCATAAACCAGGCTTTCTCATCTCACCACTGAGTTTCAGGCGTGGGGTAGGCGGACACATTGACTTGTAATTTGAATGACTTCTGGCCGGCGGTTACCTCCACCAGGGGCCCGCTCCTGTAGTCCAGGTTAATGAATGGCCTTTCTAAGGGAAGATACAGTCACGTGTTTATATGACGGCACTGGAAACATTTTACGTGTCAGGCTTCAGATCCTTACCGTGAACTATGACCTGAGTTTGTTGGGTCTCAGTTCCGCCCATGCTGGTGACGTTGCAGATGTACGGGCCGGTGTCTGTGACGTTGACACTGTGGATGGTCAGGATGCTGACAGTCTCTGTGGCATGAGACAGAATTTCCCGATAGGGCCTCGTCTCCACCCAGCTGTTTGTCTGCCGAGAACAAACAGACCCTGAAACGTTTTTCCTCGACCTCAGGCCAACGACCGTTGCTGCAGCGTACCTGTTTGCCAGGGTACGACCACTCGATGGCCACCCCTGTGCTGAACTCCACCAACGCCGTGCAGTTCAGGGTGAGGGCCTCCCCCACTATCAGCTCCACTGGGTCCTCAGGAAACAGCTTGACGTCGTAAATCTGAGTTCCTGTCCGGGGCAAAAAGCAAGAAAAAAGGTTGCGGGAGAAACAGAGGGACAGGGAGGAGGACAGTGAGAGAGGTCACAGTGACACCGTCAGCAGTTTTTCCTTCCTCGCTCAACCAGAGGAAATGACTTTCCTTTGGACCACAGGAGCCATCCCACTATTAAAAAAAGAACTTCACACTGTTTCTATTCATGTACCCTGCTGTATACCAGCGAGGGAAATGAAAGTGGAATGCAGCAAAGGCTCGTGATAAGGGAGCGAGGCTAAGAGCTCACAAAGCAGAGCAACGGTGTGTGCGGCTTCAAATGCTCCGCTACTTTTCTGAGAGATTCCTCCTCTGTCTGATGTCGCAATTTTGGCCCGTCTGGAGAGAGAGGTGGCCCATGTCAAAACCTCCACATATTAATTTGCTAAAATGCAATTATGCCCGACTGTGTGTTCTGTTGCTTTTGCTTTTCTTGCTCCTTTTTAGCAACACGTGAAAAAAATCAAGGTATTGAAATAATAGAATTATTATTAATCAACATTACAGTGTAACTGTAAACCTCTTTCAACAAAGTCGACCGTTCTGAGCTACATTAACTCACTGCAGAGACCGTGTGTGTTTGTTTACAGCACATCAACACCGGCGTCGACTCTTATCACCCCAAAAAAAACTCCTGGCTGTTAAATGTACTGCACCACTTTATCATCCTGAGATATTTATGTTCTTTAGTTTGTTTATTTTTTTGCATCTACTGGAAAGTTAATTAACACACCCAGTGAGAGCGGTGAGGTGGCTCTCTGGAGTTCAGTGCAAGTCTGAAAGCAGATTACGTACCGTTAGCCACTCGGGCACTCTTAATCAAAACAAACAAGTAAAAATGTCGTTTGATGATGTTGTGAAGCAGAGTGGGATCATGGGAGCTGTCGTCTAGGGCTTTACGCTTTGCTGGGAGATTTTCATGGTGCTCCATGCTTGACTGAAATACCGCAGGGTAAAGACAGTGTTTGTGTACCTGTGGTGTGGATCAGGTAGCTGGTAGACTGAAAGTCTTTGCCATCCAGCGTAGCGACACACAAGACCCCGACGAGCATCTGCGCACTGTCTATGGTGTCTCTGGGAATGGACCAGCCCCGTTTGTTGTCCCATGTCATCCCCGTACTGTCCAGAGGCATCGGGTACTGAAACGGCCCGAAAGAAAGTGCATGTGAGTGTGTGGCGATTGCGAGGCCCGGCTGGAGAGTCAAAGAAGAACCCGTGGTGCTGTACGAACCGCGTAGAGACTGACGTTCAGGTCCGGCACCGTGACCAGACAGGGCACCGTGACGTGCGTGGAGAAGCGGGTGATTAGAATGGTGCCCAGGTTACTCCCGTGGCCCTCGCTGTGGCTGTTCCGCCTGAGGAAGGGGTTCTCCGGGTCTGGACGCAGATACAGGAGCAGGAAACGTTGACAGAAGCGGCGACAAGAGCGACTATTACAAAGTTAACTTCACGAGCGGGCTGCTCACAGCTAGATAACGATACGCAGGACATGGACGTTTATCACGATTACCGTGTTACGCAGCAGCTCACTCTGCATTAGGAGCCTCCATTACATGTCAGCAGAGAAACAGACAGCCAAGGGGTTTAATCTTCCAAGATGTCTGCTGGTGGGAAATATCTCTTGTGCGTTTCATCCTTTAAGACCTTTATCGTCGTGTCGTCGCAGACTCAGAGCTGCTGCCGCGCGAGGCTTTTGATTACCATCACACGGGCTGTCACCAATTTACATCGTAGCTGTTATCATGACGACGCCCTCTGTTTAAACGCTAATCTCCCAGGCTTTCCTGTCACTGACAGAAACTTTTGTATGACTACAACACGCTCGCTTCTTCTCTTGTTCCTTTTCTTGCTCCAATAAACCCGGTATTATTCTCACACTGTCTTTCATGCATATCGTTTCAAGCTGCTGTATGGGAGGGGGGGGGGGCAACAAAGCATCCTGTCGAGAGGATTATGTTTCTACCCTGTGGTGGCCTCAATACGAGCAGGTAATAGAAATAATACACAACTTCTCACAGCATGCGTTTTTCACAATAAATCACTGTAGGGATCTGACTGCAGACGCTCTCAGAAGAGGAGACATCCAGCCCGAGGATGACTGCGTGTGTGTTGGTGAAAACGTGTCAGAGGCAGTGTTTATATATTTTGCATGTGCCTGTACACGCAGGCCAATATACACTCGATGTTAAATGAGTGCACGGCTGCACGTTTGAACGTTGAGGACAGCGTGTTTGGAGCACAGACGGGGGTAAAGGGTCGAGGTCTGCCCGTCTAACCGAATCCACATGCGGACCCTCTCATCTCCCCACACACTAGGCGTAATTTACGGCTACAATGTCATCTGCTTCTGATCAGCCCCCCGGTCAGATCTGTGGAAACTGTTTTGGCACCTTGTCAGCAGGGATAAACAGCCGTTTCACATGAGTGGATCGGTCAGCACGATTCCCCCAACATGACAACCATCGGCCTCTGTATCCACTCCTCCGTAGCACATGCAGCAAATTGAAGGAAAGCTGCTATACTGGCCATTAAACCACAGGGGGCCGTACTGTTGTGCAGGTCTGATCGGATTTGACAACACCACAAAAGCCTGATGAGAAGGTGCTTTCAATACTTATAGATGGATATTATCTTCACTTCAATGTTATTTGTATAGTGCCAAATCATAATATACATGATCTCATCATTAAAAAAATTAAAAATAATGTAAAATAATGTAGAGAGACCCAGTGATTCCCACAATGAGCAGCACTTTGGAGGAAAAACTCCCTCCTTTCTCTAATTAGAAAAAGAATGAATTGAACCTTTATCAGAGGCTTTATATCTCTAATTTCCGAAATATTGATCCTGCCAGCTTCCAGGGTGCTGCTGAGGCAAAGTCAACAACTTGCACTTCTCATAAAGCGTGGGTGGCTTTGATATTAAAGTCATAGTCAAACAGGAGACGTGTGTTTTGGTGAGGAGCGCCATGGTTTTCTTGTGAGGCTCCCAAGGAAAAGAGAAGCAAAGGGCTAAATGGCCAAACAAAAGAGCTATGGACGACCACGGGCAGCTGATTAAACACGTTCTGAAGATGGCCCCACAGGCTGCAGGCTCACGATGACGAGCAACCACCGGGAAATGGCGTAGCTGGATAAAAACGATCCAGCCGTCATCTATACTGGTTTTCATTTAAGGGTCGAGAGGGCAGCTGGAGCCAGTCCCAGGTCAGGTCCAACATGCAGGGACAACCATTCACGCCCACAGTGACAGCTAATTTAGAGACTGTCATTAGCACCGAGCTGAGAATCAACAGCAGAATAGATGTATTTTTCTGCACTGAGAACACTTAATGCACTGGACTCTGATATATCCTCTCACATAAAACTTCTACAGAAATACTGAAACAGTCCTGAAGGGCATCTTCAAATGACGCATTCACGAGCGCGGTGGGTGAGTCATGGGTTCAGCTCACCCCGGATGAAGACGTAAACACTGACGGCGGTGGTGCCGTCAATAATGGCCCTGACATCCTTGTAGTAGCAGCGATAGTAGCCCGTGTCATTGCCCCAGGCGCCGCTCAGGACCAGCCTCTTGCAGTACGGCTGCCCGGGCACCCCGGGGCACTCGCTGACTATCAGGACCCTCTGCCCGGGGGCCCGGGGGGTCGACAGCTGGGCCTGGCGGTCGGTGAGCTCCTGTCCTACCAGGGTCTGATCAGGCCAGGCCCAGGCCAGAGTGCGCTGTCCCCTGAGGAGATTTAGAACAAATTTGACATTAGAATAATAAAACAGGTACATTTATGAATTATGCATCATCTTAATCTAATTACAAGATCCAAGGCATCGGGTTTATAGCGGCAGAGGACAGTTTCAGTGTCTGTGACAAACTCTGTGCTTTGTGCTGAGCCACATAAATGTAATCATGGGCGGACACGTTAACCTGGAGGCACCATGAGTGAGTAA
Source organism: Pseudorhombus dupliciocellatus (assembly GCA_016785235.1). NCBI lineage: Eukaryota > Metazoa > Chordata > Actinopteri > Pleuronectiformes > Paralichthyidae > Pseudorhombus > Pseudorhombus dupliciocellatus. The sequence continues at coordinate 469,593 of JAFBJW010000129.1, read as the reverse complement.
TCGCTGCCTGAAAACTGATAGCTGTGCTTTCAACACCGGCCCTCGCCAACAACAAATGTCCATATTTTGCGGTCGGTGCCAAAATGTGATGACTGGAGAAATCTGCAAAAATCACTGAGGGCAGCTCTGATGAATAGCGTCGGTCCACGTGGAATCTGGAAAACAGCTCACCGGGAAGACTAAATTGTCTGAAATAGAACTGACTTCCTCTCCCTGAAGATCTTTGGGCTTGGTGAAATTGGGAGGTTTAAATGCAGACAATTATTTAAGACGAGCGTTGGGAGAAGTCCAAAAGCATCGACGGCACAGAAACAAAACGGTTAATGGAACGACATCTTGGCAGTGGAGAGTGGAGCAGAGATTTCATAAGGATAAAGGACGGTTATTATGAGTGAATTCATATCGCACATAGCCTGGCTTTGTTTTAGAAGCAAACGCCCCAGTGTGTCTTATAGAATATGGCCTTTTTTTTGTATTGCCTCTGAAAACAAATGCCTGTGACTGAACCTTTTATTATGGGCATAATAGGATCAGAGCGCAAGACATGAACTCCACATACATTTTTGAACAGTATCAGGGAGTCTGATCCTTTTAAAGTACCGCTGCATTAAACATGTCACCTAAACGTGCTGCATGTAACCCTCAGAAAACCCTTGATGTTAATGACTCCGGTGGCCGCTGAGTGACCCTCTTGGGCTCGGCGGGCATGAGAGGAGAGAGCACGCTGGACGTGGGCCAAAGCAAAGTTGTGATGGTCACACGAGTTCTGGGTTTGTTTGTTTGACTGAGGGAAAAAAATAAAACTGTTATACTGTTATAGCTGCTTGAGGCTAATTCTTTCAGATTGGGTTCCACCTAATGATTATTTTCATCATCAATAAGTCTGATAATTACGTTTTTTCGGTTCACTAAATGCCAGAAAACACTCATTTCACAAATGTGGCTGTTTTTCCTCTCATCTTTTTATTTAAGGTGAGTGAGTCAAACCATAGGTTAGACTTTAACTGTTTACTTTTAAAATGATAATATTTACCTTAAGGTGCAGATGAGCACAAGTCTATGGTGACATGTGAAAGCGTAACGCGTTTATACAAATGTTATTATCTCAAATTTGTGCTGGTCAAATGACATATTCATAACATTGTTAATGTGCGCGCACACACACACACACACACACACACAATACCTGCATGTAATAGTCAGCGTTTCGTGGACTGGAATCACTAAGTCGCCTCTGGTGCTGTCGAGGATGGGTGGAGTCATAGAAAAGCCAACCACCAGACCTGAGGGAGTGAACACGGCAACTGCATTAGCTTCATGTTACACAGGTCAGTCAGGACCTAGCGGTTCTGACAGAGCCGCTGGTTAGGCTGTCAAATCTCTGCAACACATCAGGGATCTGAAATCCAACACGACAGCGGCTCAGATAGCACGTTGTTCATTACATTTACAAGCTGCGAGGCAGCAAAGCGCCCGTAAAGAGCCCGGCGCCATGGCGACGAGAACACCCAGAAAGAGATGTCAAGGCCCGCTGGTGAGGCGACGCTGCTCTGAGATCTGGAGCAGCTGCGATGATCATATGGCCTTGATTCATAACGAATGCATTCACTTCGCTCACTTGGTTAACACAGCCGGTCGAGAATGTCATTACCGTCCCAGAGTCCCCTTGGGGGACCATTAAACCCCGGTCAGACACACGCACAGTCTATCATATAGAAACGTGTTACCATGACCTACTCCCCACCTGGATATCATTAGAGATGAAAACACACACACACTCACAGTGGAGTGTTTGTCCTGAACGTGATCGCGATGCGTGCGCGGCATTAAACGCACCGTATGTTTCCAGCAGCATCATTATCATCATTACAAGAACGGCAACATCACCACCTGCGTTCAATATTCGTCATACCTCTGATCAATATTCTCACAGCACGGCACAGAAGGAGAGAAGCAGCGCCCGAGGGCATGGGTAATACACAATTCTCCCCCCCCCCCACGCGTCTCCAGGCATGTGTAATACAGGTCAGACGACCGGCAGCAGCGGCAGGGGCCAGTTCGCAGGGAGGGAGGGAGGCAGGCGGTCGTGACCTGGTGCCAATCACACCCCAGCGTTCTGGACAGCTGCGACTCCTGTGTACGGAGCTCATTCCTCCGACACATCCTGCTGCCATGGAGCACAATAGAGCGAGCCTCGTCTCGTGTAAATATTTTCTTCATCATGTTTACAGTGAAGGCTGGTCCCGATGGGGGCGGACAGAAAGTCAAGAAAGTTCAAGAACGTCGTCTTGAATACAGCGAAGAGTTGGATCAAAGCTTCTTTTTTCAAACTTTCCTTCAACCCGGTGCAGTTCATCTCCACTTCTAAATGACCCAGAATGACAATAAACACCGGGTGACAGTTTTTACACATGACGATAGCAGTACGTCAACGCAGTACTATCAACGAGCTAGTCCCCTCGCCACTGGTCGAATGACTAACATCTGGCTTTGGTCTGCAGCTTCAGCACCACTGTCTCTGTCTGTGTGTGCGTATGAGAACAACTGGAATGACAAATATCTAAAACAACGACCTACAGCGTGTAGGTGTGACAGCTAATGTTGCAGCACTGACTCAAAACAATGGTGCTGAGGAGTTGTGGGAAGTGGAGGCAGCTTGGCTCACAGCAGGTTATTCCTTCCCTAAACCTTCACAGTTCTATAACTCATGCCCCCAGAGGAGAGGCAGAGTTTCCCAGACATACTGTCTAGACTCAGATGTGACCCTGCCTGCAGCTTCAGTCCCATCATCAGCAGCACATCCACTCATCCTCACACCTGAAACGCTGGGGCCCAGCACCCCCCAACCACCCACCCACCGATCCCAAGAGATATTCTATGTGTCCGGGCAGCTCACAGGTTCACCGCTTCCCTTCTCCGTTCTTCAGGAGAAGAGGAAGATTCTTTTCCCGTAACGAAACTGAACAAATGTTGAATTAAAATAAACAACACTAGAGAAATGTCTCTGGATGTAAAGGAGGTGAAGCTATCCAAGGTCAACACCGTTGTCGATATATTTGAAATGATGTCCTGCATCCTGCACGCTCTGCCCGGACCAGACAGACCTTCCTGTTGTGACCGTGCATTTCCCTCTGCTTTCCTCTTTGTTATTGGCAAACTTCGTAAAATGTCATGACCCGGTATTTTGGACATTTTCTGGGTTGAGGTCATGTATGAAATTGTCTGTACAGGTGGACACTGGCCGTTATCTAATCAGAAGCTCATATTTTAAAGTCAGTGTCAAATATCCTGTTTTGTAATTGAGAAAAATGTTTGCAACCTCCAGTAACACCACCTTCACAAATCCTGCATAACTTTCTATATTATCTTACAAACATTTGAGAGCTGAACGTGGTGATCATGGGAAAATGAACCAGACGCCGTCGCGCAGACTGAGAGTGATGAGCTAAATCCCGACTGCAGCTAAGTCTCAATGATTGATGCGTCTCTCGCAATCTGTTGAGGAATTGCGAAGCTGACAGACAGGAAGCAAATTGTAAACCGTTTTTTCTTTTTTTTTTTGGAAAATTCACGACTGACTGGCAAACCCTGAGAGACAAGACATCGCCATGTTTGTATTTAGGAGGGACACCTGCAGGAGGAGCGTTTTACCGCGACGGGGAGGACGATCTGTGAGTTTAGGCTTTTTGAAATGCAATCAATCGAAAGCACAATAGCATCGGCTGATACGTCCATCACGGCGCGGCGCGGGTGTCAACCTCTAGAGGCAAAGGCGGCCCTACACCCACGCAGAGTCAAGCCGAGGAAAACATTTTATCGATCATTCAAACTGATACAGCTCCTGACAAACACGCTGCTGCACTCCGAGCTCAGCACTCCAGACGCGGCCTATTTGCAGGGTGGGTTTGGGGCTAATGTGCAGCACATTACTTGTCAAGACTACGGGGTCTCTCACACATCATTTGTCATCCTAAGTAGTGCGCTCATGACTGCTGAAGGAGGTGCCACGGAGTCATAGCTTAATGCGCGCTGGGCTGCACGTGGCCGCGGGCCAAAACAGCTGCAGACGGATCTCTGCTGTTTGGACGATAGACTGATGACAGGTGGGGAGAGGGCACTTCGACGCCTCGCGCTGTCGGAGAACCTCGGCCTCGACGCGCCGAGTCATCCCCCGATGTTTCGCAGCGGTGAAAACGCCTGCTGTCAAATGTCAATATCTTCCACATGGATGTGCTGCGAGCTGATGCACGTATGCTCTGTGTTTCCAATCTGCGAATCAGCAGATACGGAGGCACGTCAGCCTGTCAGCTCCACGAGCGGTTTGAGAAGCGTAATCCCGTTAGCAACTATTTGAATTCTGTCAAATATAATTACAAGCCCACGTCGCCGTGATGTGAAGAGAATGCCAAAGAAAAGCAAACACATCAATTCATGCTAGTTTGCGGCTGATAACGTATCTTGTGATAATAAACACATTTTCCTGCCGTGACCTTTCCTGACGGGCTCGGTGACAGATTGCTTTGACCGTTATCGTCGTCTCTATTAGCTCATTCGTCTTATTAGCTGTTTAATAGTGAAGTGAGAAAAAATGTTGACAGTCTCTGCGTACTGTCGGAGGTTCTGTAGCTGGACAGTGACAAAGTGACTACATTTACTTCTGTTTATGGTATCGACGGTCAGGTTTTTGGCTGCTTCACACCAGCGCATATGATTACTCCTGGTCAGTTTCCAAGGGAGGCGCTTGTGTAACAAATCCGTCCATTTTCATAAACCAGCCACTGTTTTTGATTCATATGCAAGAACCGGAAAATCTATCCAATCAATAGTAACCTCTTGAGACGCCCTTGAGTTGTCTAATTCATCACAGCGGACAAGCTTGTCTGCATTCATTTCCATCAGCGGCAGCCTGCGTTGCCGTTGCTTGGTAATAAGTGGAGATTGACATGGAGAGCGCACAATGCATTAACTCCATAATAACAACGTAACTTTGACAAAACTAAATAAAGGTCGATCTGATGATTAAATATTCTCCACTTGCAGACGCCGCTCTTTTGAGACTGGTTATTGATTTTCAAAGCATTGATGGTTTAGGAAAACACATTATAAAAGCTCAAAGCAGCAGCGTATTGAACTAGACTCGAGGCGAGTTTGTCGATTTATTCTGACAGAGGTGGGCTGCAGGAGAGCAATACATTCTATATGTTTTTCTTTAGCGTATCGACATCGGCGTCCTTCATCCAGAGATTTTCCTTCTTCAAGGCCTGTATCACCGCAACACATGTCGACTAATCTGTTAAGGATTTGATAAATCACTGCCAGGGACCATTACTGAAGCAAAACTTTTTCTGCCTGTGACAGATCAACATGTATGGGCTCAGAATGGCTGCATATGGCCTGGCTCTCTGACAAGCGCCTTACATACGTGAACACGGGGCAGCGAGCCAACAAAACATTTGAGCCGGGTTCCCTTCTTTTTCCTGTGCATTCCAGCTGCTGGTGCAGAGATAAGCCGCAGTGTTTGGATGACAGGCCTCCACCGACAAAACTCCCCGACATAAAACAAAATGATTTCCAAACTCGATCCACTCGCGCTTCTATCGTGTGATTACACAGGCGTGGCTTCATGTGTAAAAGCCCAGAGAGACGTGCATCGTTGACGGCCTCCGACTGCGATGCATCGTTAACCTCGTTTCCCATTTCCTGCACTTGAAATGACGATGCCCGTTTTAATTTTGTGATCAAGCTCGCTGCGTTCATAATATCTGACACTCGCCGGAGGTAATTAAACTCTGACTGGGACAATTACCAAAGGTTAAACTCGTCATTGGAAGCGATGAGGTTTGGTATCGACTGAGAGAAAGAGCTCATTGAACATGTCCTTGTAAAAAAAATCAAAAATAACAGCTCTTGAGAAACGTTTTTTCTCTATTGATGTGAAAACCCATTCTCACTGTGTGTGTGTGTGTGTCAAGCGGATCAAGAGGCCTGAAACAACATTTTTGTTTTTAACCAGTTAAAAAAGAGAGGAAATGATAAAGGCTTTTGCTAAAATGGAACTCAGAAGAGTGGGCGGCAGTTCGGTTTATGTTGTTAGCAGACCGGCTAACTATGCGATCTTCAAGAGACGACTACCTCTGGGCCTTCATCATCTTCTCAGAGCTGCGTGCCTCTGTCATGATGGAAGGGCCAGATGTATCCAGGTACGAGAGTCAAGTGTCATGCGCGTCCTCACGGCTTATCAACGTGCGCCGGCGCTGCATTGTTCCACTGCTGTGACCACACTTACAGAATCCGCACTACAAAGCCATTTCCTTGTCTGTTCTTTGCACTGTTTGGCTGTGAGACGGCGCTGGTGTTTAGTGGCGGGGTGCACGTCCTCGCACATATCACATTGAAATATATAAAGAAAAGTATAATGCTCCTTACCCGCCAGCCGTCCTTCCGCGTATGACGCAAAAGAGTGGGTCGGCTTACGGGGGGGTTTTTATTGACAGGTGCGCCCCACAAAATCAATTAACGTTTTAGCTGTGTAATAGCAAGGTGACTGTGCATGACTAGGTCAGATGACATGTATTATAAACCCTGATTTCATTAACCAATGTGTCAATAGCATTTTGAGTTGTTTAAATTAATTTTGATGACATGACCCTCCAAACACCCCTGTGCTGAGCATGGTGTTTGGTGCGGTCCAATTATGGGTGTGGTTAGGCACCATTTATAAAAGGTGCTGTCTGACTTGACAGTGTTGTCTGTTCTTTTGAAAAGTATTTTTCTTTTTTTTGTTTCTTTTCTATATGCTTATTGGATTTTTTTTTTGGGCTCAGTCACAACATTATTGGTGGAGGATAAATAAAAAAAGGCAAAACCTCAGAACCTGACGTCCCTGCTTCATCTGTGTGCCACTTCCCGAGACCCTCAACACTCTACTACATAACATGTCAGAAGTCAGTTTCTCAAGGACAATCTGGCACTTTGATGTGTCAGCTCCACATACCTGATGGACGCTGTGAAAGGAAAGATGTGCCACTGCTTACACGTCAGTATTGAATGTACAAACAACATTCCAGAGGAGCATCTTCAGGGTCACGTAGGCTTGAAAGGTCAGAGCACAAAGAGGTGCAGAGGATTGCGGCGGAGTTCTCCGACAGTTTGTTGCTGTGAGATATGCTGGAAATATTGATAACAGCGAAAAATCTAATCCACCCCCCCACCCCGAGCTCCTGCAAAACATATGCAGATGTGCAGTAAAGCTGACATGCAACGGCAACATTCGACTGCTCAGCGAGCTACGCTGCACGTCGTCAGCAAACAGTCGTAAAGAGGAGAAATGGAAAACTGGTTTGTGACTCGCTCTTAAAAAAACCCACATAAATCAAACAAATGTGAATCTCAAATCACTTGTTTCCTATGAGATGTGTTTGTGAACAGGCAGCCATCCATCGGCCTCGTGCTGTAGACGGGGAGAAAGTACCTGAAGAGTAAATATTCCTGTTTCAGTCATCATGTGCTGGTATTTTCAGGGGTTTTGACAAAACAAGACGTCAAATTGCTGAAGGACGTGAGGACTTGGGGACCGTAGTCGTACCCTCAGAGGATATTTGGCCCATTTAAAATCCGCTGCACATGTTTTGTTCTCTTCATAGTGGTGGCTATGTTGCAGTCTGACTGAAGCTGGACTTCCGAGCCTACAGAGGACAACTGAAACCTAAAGATAAATCACACACACACACACAGGGGAGAGGCCTCGCTTCCGTACGGCAGCCTAAGCCAATTAAAAATGCAAAGCTTCTCTGACAAGTTGACAGATACAAGGCAGCAAAGAGTGGAGAGCATCAAAGGTACAGACGAAGACGACCGCACCGAAGCTCCGTGTGAAAGGCAGCGCGATGTTTTTCATCGCCAGCGAATTTCCTGTTTTCTTTATCATGTCCCACTTCCGCTTTTCATGGACAGCGAAGGAGATGTTGCCGCGAGTGTTTCCCCTGTAGCCATGCCCCTGATCGGTCACGTGACAAGAACAGGAAAAGAGGAACCTTGTGTAAACAAATAAAGCTTTTTCCAGAGCGTCGCTTCGGCAGAAAGGATGCGACATGGGAGTCGTTTGAAAAATACAAAAGCTTTTCACAGATAGAGGAATTGTAATTAGGCACTTGTGAAATGCCCGGCAGGCCATTTGAATGCCGACATATGCAGCGTTTCCCTGGTGCTGCCAGGTTTAAACAGTCTTGGATGAGACAACAAATGTAATAACCGGAGGTTAACTGCATATTCTACAGAGTCAAGCGGCGTTTGTGTGGGCGACAGCGGAGCTGCGCAGTTATTTCTGTGGCACAGCGTGTGGCAAAGGGCCAAGGCCGAACCAGCTGAAATAGAAACACCCCCTGTCCGGCGAGGGACTGGAGGCCAGGCAGGCCACGCAGCAGACCTGCCCTGGATGTGGAGTCAGTCGGCCTCAGGCTGTAACACACTCCCTCTCTCTCTCTCTCACTCTCTCTCTCTCTCTCTATCTGACAGAAATTAAGTCCATTTCCTCTGTCATCTGGACACAAGGCCAGGCCAGAGTCGGGCGACGGACAGACTGCCAGCCTGGCTTTGATTTCATTGTTACCACTGAGGAGGATGACATCCCCGTCCTCTCCGCTGGTGGAGGAGTGAGGCCGTTCCAACATCCTGCCAGAGGAGGGGTGCGAAATTAAGGAGGCGACAACAAGCCATCTGGGCCGACTTCCTGTGTCCCTGACTGACTCTTCCTGTACCTGCCTCACAGGCACACCGGACAGCAAAAACTCTTCCTCTCTGCTCAACCTTTATCCGTTTTTGTTTTTTTGTTTTTGCATGAGTCATCATTTTTATGATTGAGAAATGGTTTCCCATGCTGAGAACGGAACCAATAGCATATTCTGGTAAATGCTGTGTCCTGGCCCCCGGCGATGACATTTCTGTTGATCATCTCTTGGGCTCCAAGCAAATGCTGCTGATTAATGCGAGCCAGCCCAGTTGTGGTGGCTTGTACTCATGTAGCTCATGCTGTGAGTGCTCAGAGGCCAAACTGTAAGGAGCCCTTTTACTGCATGTACTTGTTGCTTGTTGACTCAGGGGGATAAACCCGTCTGTCATGCTAAGTCAGATGTGCAGCTGAAAACAAGGTCAGAGTATGGAGTGCCAGGTCAACAATAATGGTGCCGAATACCTGAAGGAGGGAAACTGGCAATTTCCTCCGGCTTGGCCAATGGCCTCTTTCCCATGAACCTCAAGCGACCTCCAACGGCAAGGAAAGAGGCGTGAGCGGCCAGACGCAGGCTCCCAGCTCGCAGCGCCCTGACACTGAGCAGTGTGTTTCAACATGATAGCGACAGTGGCTCTTGCTAATCTGATAAGCGCTGTAAATGATGCTTGTTTCCAAGCAACACGGCGAATTTGGCGTGTTGTAATATCCTCGTGAAAAAAAAAAAAGTCCCAGGATCCAGTTTCTGCCTTCAGAACATGTGTGACCATTCAAGGCAGTAGATGGCACAATGCAATTTCCCTCGATTAGTTATCAGTTATTAGTTTTGCAATAATACGTCAAAAGACAAATTCAATGAGAGTTATCTGTTATTTGGAAAATTGGTGATGCATCCCCAGAACACATGGCTGAGCATTACCAAAAAAAAAAAAAAAGATGAAAGATGAATAGGAAGAACAATACTAAGCCATAACATTAACAAAGTTATAATTAAGATAATTAAGATAAAAGCTGATACACATTTCCCTCGATTAGTTATCAGTTATTAGTTTTGCAATAATACGTCAAAAGACAAATTCAATGAGAGTTATCTGTTATTTGGAAAATTGGTGATGCATCCCCAGAACACATGGCTGAGCATTACCAAAAAAAAAAAAAAAAAAAGATGAAAGATGAATAGGAAGAACAATACTAAGCCATAACATTAACAAAGTTATAATTAAGATAATTAAGATAAAATCTGATACACAACAAGAAGAGAGTAATAATTCTACAATAACTGTCTATATCTTTATGACACAAAGCGTCATCAGTATCAAATTAATGTTATTATATAAGTGTATTTTAAAGTAATTCACAACTAAATACTTTTATTTTCAAGAGCTATTGAGACATTGAAAAATGAAACATACTTGGAGGAAATGTGTGTTTGAGTGTGAGCGTGGGCGCACATCTGTGTGTGTGTGTGTGTGTGTGTGTGTGTGTGTACACTAATCAAAAGCGGTTTTGTAAAGTTGGATCCAGACGGACTGAAGGTCCATTCAGTGCATGGTTTCCTTGGTGTTATGTCACAATAAAAAAAAAATCTGAAAATATTTTGACTTTCTCTGTACTAAATATTCTTCTGACGTCTTTCTTTTGACATACATAGATCATTATATTTGTAATTGAATTACAAGCTATAATATTATGACTTTCCTCTCAATTACAATTTTACCCTTGTAACATCACAAAATTATTCTCAGGAAATCTCTGTTGGACAAACAAAACCCAAATTGCAGCAGCTTGCCAGCATCTCATTTAAACAGAAACATGAGCAAAGTTCACTGTCAGTCATATCCAAAGATCAATACACAACACATCCCATCTTCCTGCTAAAAGCCCTCATGTGTTTAACTGTGCTCACTCTTACAGCGTCATGTGTGGGCTAATATAGTTGGAGTCAGGGTTCAAGCACGCCGTGGCAAAGCATTACTCAAATGAATTCCTCTGCGCTCTCTGCTGACTGCAATACGAAACTCATAACCTGACAGAGAGGAAGAAAATGAATAATAAAACCCATAGGTCAGAGCATCTCTGCATGGTAATTTCAAAGTGTGAAAGGGTGGCCGAGGAATGCAGAGAAAAGGCTGGAGCTCAAAGGCAGCCTGCTGTGTGCTTTCATTTCATTTGTCAGGTGCCGACAACGACCGCGAAGGAAGGCTTCTCAATGAGCAGCGTCTTTGTGTAACTCATTCCTTAATGCACTTCGCTGTGAGGAATGGTGGCGGACGAGGCCGTGCTTGAGCATTTCTGCAGCTTCCCCAAGCAAACAATCACAGAATGATTTGGCCTCTGGGGTAAAGTTGGGCAAGGAGCCTGTGTTTTAGTTGTGTTTTCGTTCTTTGCACAAATATTTCAACGCTTATGAACACCTCCCACAAGGAACGGTCATAAAATATGTCCAAAGCCCAAGATCTACGCGATATCTCATCTCGGGCTTCTCCTTAATAACTAAAATAACACACCTGCGCTGTCTAATGACCACACGCTCAATCCATTTCTATTTTGGCAAAAGCCGACCCAAAGTGTCCGCAGTGGACAGTGGACGGTTTCCTTATAAACACAGATGTGCACAACAACCTCAACCAAATGAAACAGCCAGTGATGCCAAACAGTGAATGGCTGCGGTGAATAATCCACAGTGAGATCTGAGAGAGGAATGTGGCAGTGCACCGTGCACGCAGCAGCTATTCAGTCGGTGTTCCATTTCGCGCAGGGTCAGGCAGTCAGCGGTGAAATGTGCTGCAGCACTCAGAGGGGTGTGAGGGAAGACATCCTGAGCTGATAAACCAAACTCCAGTTTTCCCTCAGGAAGCTCACTGTACATGGAAAAGGTGCACCACCACAATCACCAAAAACCATACAGTAGATAATAAGAGTCTATAAGAAACTGAGTATTTTCTGCGCAACTTTTTTTGACACCTCGAGAAAGTATAGATTTTTGTGAATGGCAACACAGCCAGCAGGCACGCGGCCACATCATGGAACCATCCAAAGGGGCTAATAACTGGGCACAGAAAACACGGAGGGGTCAGAAATCCAGCTCCAGCAAAACCACAGATGGTTTCCATCAACATCCCAACACCAGCTAAGACATATTTGGCTTCTGCTGCAGATTGCTGGTGTTGAAAGAGCTTATCTCTCAGCTCTAGCCATATTTGGGGTGTCGGGTCTTTAGCGTGATGAGAAAGTGAGTGACCAGACATCTGAATGCCCAAAGGGCCTTACAGCTCCATGCCAGTGCTGAGTGAGGCACCGACTCCCTATTTATTTGGACTTTACAGCAGAGAGCTTCCCACACGGAGCAGCGGCGGCAGCATTCCTCTCTCATCCGAGCTGCTCTCCAGCTGATAGAACAAGATACTCAAGGACAGACACCGAGGGTCCGCTCCTCAGAGTCCTGAGGTTGAATCCTGAGATCAGTGCTGAGAATAGGGGGCTATTGTTGGCTAAAACAACTCAACCGCTATAAGTGGACGACAAGAATAATACCCAGAGTCAAGAGTCAGATTTCTGGGATGATCTGATCAAGCAGAGGTATGCGTACAGAAAACACTCTGCTAAAAGCAATATCAACAATAAGTACCCGGGACCCGGGGTAAGCCAAAGATCATTTGGCTCCAGAGCTTTAAAGAAAAAAAAAAAAAGGGAAAGATTTGCTGCTTTCATATGTGGCCTCTGACCGGGAATGTTAACAGTTAATTACCACGCAACAAAAACAGAGGAGATGAATGAATGAGTGATAGCAACTCATTGAAGAAGTTCCCTCAGCCAGAGAAGATGCGCCAACGTGTCCTTTTTTTAAAAAAAAAATGAGGGTCTGTAGCTGTGTAATAAATGTTTTCTAACCAGCCTAATTCAAACCAGAGACAGACCGTGACAGGAGGATGGTAGAAAATGGCGCAGGGTGAAATCTGGAAGCCCAAAGACAGTGACTTGTGGGCGGGCCTGCAGTCATTCCTTTAGCGATGGGAGAGCACGCTCACATCACACACTCCTCGAGCCGAACACACAACAGTTTATAAGATATTATCTGAGGGATGAAGTAATTTAAGGTTTCTAGTGACCGTGTCTTACACTGTATGGATTTACAATTGAACATTTGATAAAGATTATTGATCAATAAAAAGCTTACAGATAACTTATGCTGAAGGCAAACAAAGTTATCTACATTTGAGCTGGGCTCCTTACACACACACACACAGGTTGGACATGGCCTCTTCCTCTCCCCCATGTGTTTGAAAAATGGTACTGTCTGATATGAAAGTATTGTTTTTTCTGCCTCCAGGATATTGTGCCGCTACTTAAACTATTCAGCATCAGCTGAGGAAGGTGGGCGCCCCGAGCGGAAGATAAATCATTCTGCAGGTAAAGTGTGCGTGGACGACCCGTCAGATGGAGACACACACCGTGGATGAATGGCAAACTCTTGCCATTCATCCACTCTTGCCACAGCAGGGTGAAGAGAGAAGCGAGACATCAGACCTGCACTTCCCAAAGCATCTGTCACTCGTTACAAAATCTCTATCAACGCGGAGGCTCGATAACGTTCACCGTGACTGAGGTCAGCGATCGAACTGAATTGCGTGAAATGGATTGTGCGATGCTGAAAACAGAGGCCCTGTGTATCTGCTCGTCTGAGTGCACAGTGACCCGCCCAGCACACGGCGCTCTGATATTTATGAGAGGAGCGAGCCCCGGGCCTCCACCCTGCAGTTAGGATTTGAGCAGCCATGTGGCGTCTGCTCCGCTCAAACATCTTCCCTGAACTTTAGGAGAAAACAGCTGTTCAGCACAACTCAAACACACAGTCTTCTTAGATTATTGATAGACGTATACAGTGTTCAAACACAGTGAGGGAACCAGTTCAAATCCACAAGCTTCACTCTGCAACATTCTGCCCCGGATCTGAAAATATAATGTGACAGTTATCGTGATCGTTGTCGATATCTACTCATATGAACTCTTATCATCTATGGCCACACCCCCCAGCCTACGCTCAGCGACTTGGGAACACATCAAACTATTCTCAGCCAGAAGTAATCTAGTCAATTCGAAGGCGCTCTTCCAAGGGAATCATTTGAAACTGCAATCAAAACAAAGTGTTTAAATCCATTAAGTCTGTTATAGCAGTTTCAAAACTTGTTCCATAAGTTTTGAGGACTTTAAAGCCCATGATGTGGTGACACACACATAATTGGAATGAATTGGTTCATGCTGGACACAAGTGATAGTCTCCCTCCTCTGTTGTGCAGAAATCAAATGATGTTGAAGGCCCCGCTCTGAGGAATCTGTCCCCTCCACACGTCCAGTCAGCTCCCACTCTGCCTCTTAAAGTCTTGACCTACATAGGCTCACAGACACTGAGATAAAATAAATACATAAATACATAAAAAGCTGGAGTTGAGCGTCAGCAATTATCAGCTGCATCTTTATCAAACACAATATCAGCATGCCTCCCCCTGGTGCCTGTCTGCAAGTGGAGTCTCTCACTCAAGTCAGTGGAATTACAAAATGAACAAAATGAACTGCTTATTTGCAAACATGAGGGCTTACAAAAACTTCGCAGTGTGCATCCTAAAATACGATTCATTAAATGTCACGAAAAACAAGTCATTGAAAATCAGAAAAGGCTCAAGTTCAGGATCCCACCCAGCTTCGGTTCAAAGCCCTCAGCTTAACATGCATCAAACTTTGAGCTCTGTCAAACTAAATGAAGCAGCCTCTCTGTTCTGCAGCGAACAAGTAGTGAGCTGGAAACTTGGAGCCTGAGAAGCCTCCTCACCTGAGACAAACGCTAATCCAATCCAAGTCCGACAGAGAAGCGTAGAGTCTGTCTTCATCTCCAGGTCTCCGGTCCAGAAGAGCAGCAGTCTTCAGTCCTCAGAGTCACAACCGCGAAGAGAGCAGGAGGAAAGAAACCCGGGCTGCTTCAACTTCGAACTTCGCTGGAGCGAGAGTGGAGAAGCGCTTTGAATGAATGCGCGCGGATCCACTCAGGTGGATGTCAGTCAGTGTGTGCGTGCGTGTGCGTGCGTGCGTGCGTGCGTGTCAGAGAGGAGAGGAGGAGGGAGCAGAGACTGAGGGAAAGAGTAAAAACAAGCCCTCTCCCTCCCGCCTGGTTAAAGGATGCATCAGGCTCTCAATGGGATTTACAATGATTTCCCTTTCCTGCGCTCGTGACTGGAGCGCATGCACACGCGTCCGTGCAGTTCATAAAACAAGCCGTGTGCGTGGGTACGTGCGCGTTTCCCTCTTTGCAGAGGTCTCACCTCTGGTGGTGGGAAAAGTCTCATGGACTAAAGGCATTAGAGGCTGTATGTTGTTTACAGATAAATAGATTTTAACCATCACAGAAAATATAACACTGAATACATCTATACATCATCTCCATATAGACTGGAAAAGCAGTTTATATATTTATAATGTATATATACTAATATCTGAATGAGTTTAGGACCTTGACTCATTACACATTTTGTATGATTATAGCTTCTATCACAAAGTTCAGCTCAGATTTTAGATTGCTCGAGTTTTAGAATTTATTCTGTGATAAGCACTTGATATGAAGTTAATTCTCATGTTTTTTTTATTCTCGCGTTTTAAGAGATCGGAAGATTCGCACTCATCCAAACTTGATAAACATTCAAGTGCCGAGCAGAAGTGCCAAAACATCAGCAGACATCCACACGCCAGTGGATGCTTTCAGAAAATGACAGCGGAAAGGAAACGTTTTGGGCCTATGCCTTTCTTTCAGGTTTGTTATCACCGTGATTGTTATTCTCATCCTCTGACTTTCAAATGCCTCCAAAGAGCTCGCAGGTAATCTTAATAAAATCAGAAATTCTTCTGAATCCACCACAGGAATATGGACGAGTCGTCTCCACATGAAACCAACAAACAGCCTTGAGAGAACGGAGACACAGCCTCTGGAGGGAAATAGGAGGAATATTACTTTTTTTTCAAATATATCCAGTCTGTAATTCCTCTGACACATTTAATATCCGTGTAATTTGACCAGCTCGGGTCAAATGCTTGTTATTAATTTGAGATAAGTGGTGCTTTTCCTATTAAGAACACAAATTCTTCTTCACTTCCTACAAGCCGAACACAGGGGCCTTGGGAGTCCTTGTATAAGAGCTTGTATTTAATCTTGCAAAGGGTCAGATGGTTCAATGACTCGGAGCAACAGCTTAACTGTGCAGAGTTCCTCCAGCCTTGTGTCCACGTCACCCCCCCCCCCCCCCCCCCCCCCCCCTCCTTTTGTCCCCGTCCCCCCCCCCCCCCCCTGCCATGCTCATCCTCCTCAGGGAGCCTTCACAGTGTGGATGGAAATCATGCACTAAGAGCACAGTGAGCCAGCGACGAGGAGGAGTCGGCCCTGTCTTATTTTACAGAGACAGATTTTGGAAATTGAAAACTCATGTACCATATACACTGGGAAATGAAAAGTCAAAAGAGGCATGAGGTGTGGGCACTTGGGTGATCACTCCCACACACACACACACACACTCACTCACTTCAAGGCAGGAGATCTCTTATTTACTTGCTCCAATTGGTATCTGTCAATCACTAATTAGTGAGAACGAGGTGGAAACAATGCATGCAGCCAATCCTGAAAACACACACATCCACAGACATGGGTGAGGGACACACACACACACACACACACACACACACACACACACACACAGACTGAGTGGCAGGCGCAAGCTGAATAAATTAAGAGTATTTTGTATCTACACATCCAGTGAGAGTGAGTGTGGTAGAGTCTCTTAAAGAACCAGTTTGCTCATTCTGGGCCGTGCAATCAATCCCAGACAGCTCGGCTTTCTAACACCAGCAGCGCACTGCAGAATCAATAGAATTTTGTATCTGTAAATCCATGGCGATAATAACAATGGCTGACTCCAGACCCTCTGCTGGCCGCGCTGAAGCCCCCCCATCGAGCAGCTCTCAATAACACGACCGAGAAGCAAACATTGTTCTCTCGGCATGACTGTGTTGTTGTTCTGAGCGATGGAGGCGCTAACATCAGCAGCGTGCAGCATAACAGGGGTCAAAGGATCATTTTGTATTTGGTGTGGGAATGCGTCTCCCTTCAGATCTCTTACAGCAGTGCACCTCTGTGACCTCAAAACGCAATGCAGTGATTGAATGCTTGTAATTAAAATGTTCCCCTGGCCCGAGCCCCACGGCGCCCTGGGCTTCAGAGGGAAATAAACACGTTAAATCGTGCTGATAGCCCGGGAAAGCTCCGTCCTGAGAATGGCCAGATCTCATTACGAAGGGGAAAAAAGCAATAAGGCCTGAAACGCAATAAAAACACCTGAGTGTCCAGCGTAGCGATAATCTGCACGCATAAGCATTCAGACAACATGGCCAACTATAGCTTGCCATGCAGGACGGCGCTCGGTGGCCCCTGCTGCTCCAGATGAAAAGGGTTGAGTTTATAATCCTGCTGGCTCCTGAGAGACAGCGGAGGACTCAAGGACCCGTCCTTGAAGTGCCAGCAGTCCATCCGGCCCATCCTCAGGTCAGGAAACACAGATCTGCGGGTGCCATCGTAGGAAGGATGTGGTGCGTGCACGCGGCCCCACCGTTCGCACCCATGCGCCCGTGAGCCGTGAAGCCCTGACGCCGAGCTCCTTTGAAGTGGCCGTCGCTCCTCAATGGACCCATTTTTTTTTCTGTTTTGTTTTGGTTGTCGATGC
Source organism: Pseudorhombus dupliciocellatus (assembly GCA_016785235.1). Classification (NCBI taxonomy): domain Eukaryota; kingdom Metazoa; phylum Chordata; class Actinopteri; order Pleuronectiformes; family Paralichthyidae; genus Pseudorhombus; species Pseudorhombus dupliciocellatus. The sequence goes on along the minus strand of JAFBJW010000129.1, from coordinate 452,112 downwards.
CAAATGTTCTCTTCAGTTGTAGGTCGTGTCAACTTTCAATTATGAAGCTCTCCCTAGCAGCATGTAAATAATTTATTAACTAATTACCCAGAAAGCCTTTGCATAAAGTGGCAGGGGGCTGGTCAGTGAAACCTTGAAGGTCGGACTTGGAGTTCTTTCATTTAAATACAACTTGATTGAAAGAATAGTTTTTTTGACCGGTTTCATCTTTAGTCATATTTGCAGGACTTTGGAGTTTGACTGGGTTTAAGGGGACAGTTTTGTTGGGTTAAGCAGAGAGGATTATGTATTTGGAGATAATTGTTCCAATACTAAAGCTCTTTTCATGTCAGGAGCTGGAGTTAGTTCCGGTCTCGCCCAGCGGCATTAGCGTGTGTCGGTGTGAGCTGCGGGTGCACCCATACCCACGGAGCCGCTGTGCAGGAAAAGCACGGGTCCCCTCTGGCGCAGTTCATTGTGCCACTTTTCCAGTCAGCATAGGAGGTAACGGCATCCGTCTCCGGCGTGCCCCTGAGGCCCGTCCCGGCGGTCCAGAGGAGTCACCACTGTCACTCTGTTTATCTGACCTTTCCCCTGACAGCAGGAAACAGGACGGCAGTGCTCTCGTGTGTTTGTGGAGATAACCGAGAGCCCGCCTGTTCTCGCTGTTTTGGAGTGTCAGAGATTGCCTGTGGCCCAGGTGCAGGGGAGGCAGCCCTCCGTCCGTCGCTCCTGCCGAATGGCTTTGGATTCCCATCAAGCGCCGCGTCCTCGGTTGGAGTGCTCCTGCTTTGATGATGCTTAATAACATCCTTGACAATTTCAAGTGAGGTCATGAGAGCATGCAGTGTCACAGCTGTCGAAGGAGAATCAGAGACAGTGTTTATGTTAGAACTAAAAAGTGATCTGGTGTATTACTTGTATCAGCATTTTTTTTTAATACAACCATTATGGGTCTTTGATATTGTACATCATATAACTGATATGACAACAATTCAAAATATACTGCATAGACTGAATCCTGACATTCTCTCAGCAACAAGTGCACGTTATCATGCATTGGAGGCACGTGTAATGTATAACAATGAAAGTGCAATGACAGATCAATAGAAGCCAAATCAGCATCAGAACTAAGAATAAAGTGCTGTGAAAATATACGATATATATAAAAGTTTCATTTCCTACCGATGTAAAAGTTCAAATTTTCTAATCAAACAGAAGCTCAAAGTAAAAGATCGGACTCAAGGCTGATTTGAAAGAAACCTTAGAAGTGAGCCACCAGAGAGCAATAATCATGAAAAAGACCTCATACATCTCGAGCCAGTTCAAACATAATTAGCTGCATCTCAGCTTCACTCCATTCAAACCCAATGACGGAGTCCTTTCATGTTTCGGCCGATCGCTCCAACCTTCTGGATGAACCTCTTCAGACTAACTACAGCAGAATGGAAATTTTTCTTTTTTATGTGGAGATTTTCATAACATTTCAAGGTCTTCATGGGTTTTTTTGGACAGGGAAATGGAAGCATCTGGTAATAACAGTCATAACAGAAAGCCGAATCTTCTCTGCACCGTGATGCAAACTGTGGCAAGAAAAAAAAATGACTGTGGCCACGTCAGCCGGAAAGAGCCAGCGGCGGGTAGTGGAGGAGCTTGATGGGCTGAGGCTCCTGACTGCTGCCGCTGATGCACGGGCTGAAGAAGGGGAACACCTTGCCCCTCGGCCCATTGGCGAACGAGTAGAGCAGACTCATGTCGTCCGCGTCGTAGAAGGACACCCTCCTCTCCTCGCAGTCCAAGAAAACGCCGAGCCTCTGAGGGGACGAGCCGAGCTGCAGCCTGGTCCAGGGCTGGGTCCCGGCCGAGTACTGGTTCCTGTTGCGCAGCCGCAGGGTCCAGTACCCGCTTTCTGGACACAGCTTAATGCGCGAGTGTCTGTCGACAGTCTCAGAGGCCACGCCCAGGTCCCATTTGGGTTTGGAGCCCACTTCCACCTCCCAGTAGTGGCGCCCTGTGTGGAAGCCCTGAACCGCCAGAACGTTAACACACTGAAGGAAGCGCTTGCTGTTGTCAGAGTGCCACGTCATGGCGTCGCATTCGACCGCCACGGTTTTATCCCTGGAGACTCTGACGCACGGGTGCGCTGTGTCGACATCAAACGTTAGAGGGGACGGACCTTTGGGAAGAAACAACTCATTAACGCACAATGCCTATGATTTTATCATTAACAGAATGAAAAAGACGACAATTAATTAAATAAATCACTGGAACAATGGTGTCATCAACATCTTTATATCACACTCCACACTTAATTAGTCCCCTTCTTGAGGCAGAGCTGGTTCTTGGCTGAAATCTTTCCCTGTGAAGCACATGAGAGGGGAAATTACCTGGCTTCAGAGATTTGAATATCTTCCTCCATGTGATGTACTGTAAGGGGGCCATGTATTTTTTGCTGAAAGTGTTCATATCGAACTCTGGAGCAGCTTCCACCTGTGCACATGCCCTGTGGGGGTGGGGGGGTGGGGCATTTATTCTCCACACAAAGGAGGTTAGAAACAAATCGGCACATAGCAGGTTAACCCTGAACGGAACACTTACCTTAGCTGTGGGAGCTAAACAAGGAATGAAAAAAGAAAGATTGTGTTACAAAACGATTGTTTCAAACAAATCAAATGAGATTTAGAAATGTTGAATTCACTTATTTTGACCTTCTGTGCGAGCCAAGGCCCTCACCTCGGTCACTACGCTGCTCTCAGTGGAGGCACCAGCCTGCTGCAGCACTCTCATGTTCTCCTCTAGCTCCCTCACGGACAGTTTGACAGCCTCCAGGTGGCGCTGGACCTTTTCCAGCTCGTCCTCCTGCTCCCTCCTCAACTGCTCCAGCATGCGTGACTCCTCGTCCTCCAGGATCTGATGTAGAGCTCTGAATTCCGCTTTAACACGCACCCGCAGATCGGCTCCAAATCTCTGAAGGGAGGATTCAGTGACGATAAAGCAAGACATGTTTTGCACCACTTAAAACTGCAAGGAGTGAGATAAGGTGCCAAGTGGTTTGGGGTTTTTTTTAAAATCACACCCTGCACATCCACTTCAAATCTATTTTGTGTGTTCGCGAGGAGGGTTCCCAATCCAAACAACACGGACTGGCAATAAATCATCAAACTCTGCAACAGCGAGGCTACGTTGATGCTGAATTACTGACAACGCCTGTGTTATGTTCCTAATGAAACAGGCTCTGTAACGGTTAGCTCCCTTCGACCGCTTGTATAAACACTGACTCATGAACTGCTTTAGTTAAGACGTTAACAACATAAAGATGACGTTTTATTTCAAAACAAATACGCCCACGCTAAATTAATAAGATTATTAAACATCATTGTATTTAAGCATTTATCAACAAGCCATCCACATGGCAGCATGGGAATATAACTCATTAATACTGTCAAGATATGAATAGTGTTTTCTTTGCATTAACTTAAAAGGCAGAGGCTACATTCAGGCGTTGGACATGGAACTATGCTCCATCATGGAGAGGGAGCGAGGACGGATGGGTTTTGGAAACACCCAATTACTCCCACTCGAGTACAATTTTCGAAGAGAAACAAACACGAGAAAGTGAAGCAGCACAGTGCAGCGAAGGCATCAAAGTGTCGAACAAGGAGAGGAAGGATTTCCTGTCCATCCTCTCATCACAGCCTCCACAAATCAACTCAAGCTCCTCCATCATCCGTACGCCTTAACTGAATCAGCCATGGTTTTCTGTCTGTCCTCTCTCCTTGTGCAAATTCATGTTTGAAAAATGAATATTGGTTTATACTCTCAACAGGTTTTCCTTCAAATGCAAACGGGTCATTATGATGTATGGATTTGCTTTGCATAACTGACACGAAGAGTCAAAGGTTAGAAAGGTATTAATGCAGCTGAGCACAAAGCCAATATGTTTTACATGTCAAAGCTCAAACTGTGACTTTCCACGTCTGCAAACACAACTGAACATGCACAGCGATATATTGCAAACAGCCATTAGACAGGAACATGTGCGTTCTTATCTGTTAAGTGCTGCCATCCCTCCAGTTTCCCTCCCAGAGGAGCGTTGTACCTTTATTGTTTCCATCTTGTCCTTTTCTCTCTGAATGCGGCTGACGCAGTCCTCCCTCCGCAGGTGGTGGCTCTCCAGTGTCTCTTTCAGCTGCTTCTGCACAAGAGTTACGTAAAAGCAAATCAGAGTGTGGACCGAAACAATGGCTGATAAAATAAAAAAATTATAAAAAACAGTCAATAACCCCAAAACTATGCAGTGGAGATAATAATGTACGTCTAAAAATATGATAACACCTTAACAGAGACGTGTATTTATTGTTAATATTGTTGTTATGCTGAAAAGTGGGGGGGGGGCAAGATAATGAGGGATGAGAGAAAGCGAGAGATCAATTTGGCTCATTATGATGATTATATTGTTTGAAGATTAGAGGTTTTAATAGACTATCACAGGACAACCTAGACGACTGAGGGAGACACTGCACTGCATCAGTCTGAACAACAAACTTTATGCGCCTGCGTGTCAGTGCGTCAGCCCAAACAGTGTTTATGACCAAGATGTAAAATTATATTTGCTTGTTATTGTTAGTTTTTAGGATCAACCTGTGCATAACGAGCTGTGTTTTTCAACAAACTTTAACCAAACCCTCATTAAAAGTTTGTGTAACGAGCTGAAGTGCAAACAGAAAAAGGGCTGAAACTAGCAGACACTATAGAATGTAAACACCAAACACCAGTGTACAGTGTACAATAACACGTCCTATATGGTCCAGCCACGTGCTAGCTATTGACCTGGTGTTGTTGGTCAGAGCTTTTCCAAACATCATAAGTGAGCACATTTATGAAACTGTCAATCTTATCCTTTACAAAATTAACCTTAAGGTTGAGTAATGACTTATCTGTACATTTTGTAAACAACAGGTAAACCTGGAAATAATTGATATTCATTACGGGGAGAATTGAAACAAACATGGGTGTGTCCAATTGCGTGAACTTTGTCCTGAGCAGTTCAAGCTGATTCAAGCTGTTTTACGATAACGGAGAAGTTATTTGTTTTAGATTACCACCCTGCAGATGACCAGGAGTTAAGTGGTGGACCCAAGCCAACCGGATGATGCGAACTCACCTCCAGGCTCTGGATGTAGCTGTGCGAGGTGGTGGCCCGGACCTTCTCCACCATGGCGGTGACCAGGTAGTTGGTCTGAAACTGCCTGCAGCTGAACACCTTGCGGCACTGCGGGCAGGTCACGGGCCCCTGGATGCCCCTCCAGTACCTGGTGATGCAGGGCCTGCAGAAGTGGTGCATGCAGTCCAGCATGACGGGGTCGCGGAACAAGTCGTAGCATATGGCGCAGGTCAGATCCTCTCTCAGGCTGCCTTTGGCGGAGGAGGGGACGGCAGGAGGCGCAGCAGGAGCAGCGGTGGCCATGACAGAAGCTCCTTCCCTCTGCAGTGTGTCCACACTGAGGAAATGAAACCAAAGGCCTGGAAGGGGGGGGGGGGGCACATTACATTTTATTACTTTAGATCAGCTGCAATTTAATGGGATCACTACAACGTCTAACGAGTCTGGCTCTGAAATAGACTTGTATACACAACAACAACAACAACAACAACAACAACAACAACAACAACAACAACAACAACAGCAGCAGCAGCAGCAGCAGCAGCTTTCCACCCCAGGGTCAAGGGCCACAGCCGTGCAGAGGCAGGTGATCCATCATGGGACAGCTCGGAGACGGTTTGTTTGGTTCTCAGCCGTGTGCCTTTAGCGCCGCACACCAGGCCGTAAACACCCGTTTCCAAAGCAGCAAACAAGGCAAAGTAAACGATAAACACCGAGACAACACGCAGCGCCGTGTGGCCGCTCGAATCAACTCACGCTTCGTCGGTACTTCGGAGGTCCGTGGACTCGGAGCTGGACCCTGCTCCTCTGGACCGCTGTCAAGGAACAGGACGTACACACGCACTGCGCATGCGTGCACCGCAGCCCGCTGCTCTGATTGGCCAAGGCGTCCCCCCAGCACGCAGCCGGATGTGCGAAGCCACGTGATTATCCCAAAACCTGATTTCAGAGGTGTGCGAACAGAATGGCTCTCAAATCAGACACTGCTTTATAAACGTGAATAATAATAATAATAATAATAATATTTAAAAAATATATTTGCTCAAGAGAAAAGATGGATATGACACAGTGAGGGAGGAAAGAAGAAAACAACACAGAATTCAATAAATCCTAGAGAAATCCTCATAAAGTTAAAAAAAAGACTCGGACTTCTTTCTGCTGTGAAGTGGAGTTATCCATCTCATTTTTATTTTACATTAAATCTTACTGAAGTCTCCTAGCAAACAGCAGAGTGATGAAACCGTATGGCCTGAAACACATTAACTGCAGCTCACAGTGTTGTAATTGACCTCAGCGGCCTCATGAGTGAGCATTTTCCAACTGACATAATTCCGTCTCAGCACCAGTAGCCCAGCAGCAGCCCAGCAGCCAGGACTGTGGGAATGCCAGGACTTCACTTCATTAAATATGGAAACCAAATTTCTCTTCATGCTGCCAAGACTCTGAGCTGATCTCCAGGTGCCCATCTCACAAACACACAACTGACTTTAACTCACACGTTTCGTACCAAGCTGAGAGGGAGAAAAATATAATTTATTTTTGTATTAATAATTTAAGATAATCCAGCCCATAGGCTGCTCCTCGCTGACGACTGATGCTCCCACGTTGTTACGACCCGCTGTTTTAGCAGACATGCTATTAAGCACCGCAGGAGCGCTATTTAATATTCAGTTGGACTCCTGTTTTTATTTACATACAAATGGACATCAGATGCCTGATGAGAGAGAGAGAGGATCAGGCCCTGGATCAATTTTTACTTTCCCAGATACATTGACCTGGATAGGATAAAGGAAAAGCCCAGCAGGGGGTGTAATTGGAGCATCACATGCAAAATAATCCAATTTGCACTCTTCAGAGACTCTCCATCCTTTCAACTCAGTGTTTTTAATCGTTAAAGGCTTGTCTTTAAATAGGCTGCAGAGAGCAAAGGGAAATGGCAGAGGTATCATTGGGATGCGTGTTAGTTCGTCTTCCTGTCCCTCGTTCAATAATTCACACAGACTACAAGAGACAGGCACAACAACCCCAGAGTTCACACACCGTCCCTGATGGTGTATAGCATCGCTGGCAGCAGTGCTCTCAGAGGAGCTGGACTGAGGCTGCTAATATATCGCCATATGGAGGGAAGTGAGGGCTCCCTCAGTAAAGGTGCGTGCGGATACGTGTCCAGCTGCTCTGGCGATGCTGCTGTGGGACCTGTTGCAGATTTGCAAGCTTGAGGCCACGACAGAAATCCTTTAGTGGCGATGGATGCAGACTGACACACTTGACTGCGCAGAGACCAATTGGTGGGGAAAAATTAATTGGAGCAGCAGCCTGCGCTAATCAATATATTCAATCTCTGCTTTTGAGTCAATTACCAATCATTGAGGTCTTAAATAAAAATACAACAAAGAGTGTGTTGTTCCTTCAACAATAAATCTCAGATGATGAGAGCCCGCTGTTCCCGGCTCCAGGGAAATATAGAAGCTACGCTCAGGGGAATGATCTCCGGTGATCAAGTCCACAAAACATCCTCACTGAAGGCTTTCAACTCGGCTAGTGCTCCTCTGTCTACTATCATGGGAGCCGCAATGTACTGCATGTATGTGACCTGTAAATCCAAATAATTTCAAGGTAGCATTTTCAAGGTCGGTTGAGTTTCATTTTAATTTCCTCACAGACATTAATTCAAGAAGCTGCATCAACATTGAAAAACAGCCATGGCGGTACCTGAGGGCTCCATCTCTCACACACTGCTTCAAGCAGAAGTGAACAGTAAAACCAAGGCTAAAGTCCCCCTATAGGAGTGTCTTTGTGTGGACACCTGTCCTTCTCTCACCCAGTGAAATCTGGGATTGGCTCCAGCGACCCAGTAATGGACGGGCGGTTGATGAATGAATGAAATCCATACAATTCCTCTTGCATCATCTTGGCACTAAAACACTGCTTTGGCCCGTGTCTATTGCTCCAACTAAAAATAACAATATGCATTCAGCAGAAACTTTAATCTCTTGGAGGAAGTCATGGGAGCTCAGAGAAACGAGCCTGCGTGAGGGATTTGTGTGCTCGTTGTCTTGGGGGCATATCAGCTCCATCTGACAGCACGTTCTGAGCCTCAAGAATTGCTTGTTGCACCACAATGTGAAATTGTGTCACGCGCAGCACAGCGTTGTGCAAGGCCCCACTCCTTATCCCACTGACGAAATTAGATCAGTTGAGACAGTGAAATGATGGAGCCTGGTATAAAGCGATGTGGTGATGTCTCGTTTACAACCCGCTATTGTTCCAAAGTTCATTTTTCGCGTTCTCGTAAAGAAAATGGGAGAAACAACAAGGAAGAAGATTTCCAGGAAGGGCACGCGCTTTAACACATTAACATATAAAACGCAATAAACTCAGTGACGTGTTGGGCCACTGACTGGGCGTTTTGCTTTGGTGAATAACGGAGTGGATGCGAGATCACACACATGCAGATTGAGACTGGACCCACAGAGCGCATCCGTTGCGCACGTCTCCCGGGGACAGACTCTGCCCGGCGCTGCTGGTGCAGACGCTCTCTGGCTCTCACACAGAGTCGTGCAGACCTGCAGCCTCAGGAGCGCACGGTCGAGCCACAAGATGCGCACTGAGTGCTGCCACAGCTTGGGAGGAGCTTCGGGATTTTCCCCCCTCAATGTCTCACGCCAGTCTCGAGTGAAGACGCGCATGGGAGCGGAGAAATAGAGGGGGAAGAAGGTGAGTCCATTAAAATGTAGATTTCGACTTGGAAGTGTTGAATTTGGAACAAGTTTGGTGACAGAAATGCTAAATGGTTTGAATGCCTGCGTTGCTCTGTGACAGCGGAACCTGTAGTTAGTGGAAGTGCATGTGCGTAATTTGGATACGAGGAAAAACCCATTTGAAAAGGATCACGCAAACCCGTATTTGCCCCAGCAGAGTGTTGGCGTTGTTTGCGCACCTGTCTGCTCGGTTGAATGCGCTCTGATAGCTCAAGTGGAGATATTGATTGCGCACTTTTTGCCGAGTTGAACAAATGGCGACAAATTACGCACGAACGAAGCATCAATGAGCGTTTGATTGGGAGTGAGGCACCACATCGTGATCCATGCATGGAGATGATTAGAATCCGGGTTTGGCTTCTTTCTGCTCCAGCAGGTGTATTCTTCATGTGACACACGCCTGCCTCAAGTGCAGGATTACCATCTCCGATCAGAGGGACCGGGGCGCCTCCACAAATTACTGATCCTTTGTAAAGTGCACATGACGTCCTGCAGTCTGTTGATAAAACCGTGGAGCGGTGTGTGTGGGGGGGGGGGGGGGGGGGTTACCGGCAGCCTGTACATGTTAGGCTGGCTTTCTACTTTATTGGCAGTGTAGTAATGTAGTTTGTATGAGCTCGTTTTTCAAGGCTCCTGAAGTAATTTCACAGCTACTGGTGTCTGTGTGTGTGTGTGAGACAGAGAGAGAGAGAGAGAGAGTGTGTGTGTGTGTGCGTTTGAGGGGGGGAGAGAAAAAAAACAGATACAAGTACATATGCACACTACAAACACACATACATGCATACAAACAAACCACGACTACCCACATGTGCCACACATACATACAGTACATACATGTATACCATGCCCACACATACGTACACACACTCTCACTCACACACTACACTCATACCAGTAGCTGTGACTTTCTGAAAAACAAGCTCCTACCAGCAATATTTCGACACAGTCAATAAAAGCAAAAGCCCAAGGTGTGCACTTGTAGCCAACGCTACATGTTGCCTGAATCCAGTTACTGATGCATAACGCATAAAGTAACACAACCATTTACTCCCTATTTATTATTAATGACTTGAATTTGTTGTATTAGCTTTTATTATAACGCATCTTAACGAAAGCTATTGCAGCAGTAAACTGTGGTCTGTTCCGAGATCTGCAGAGAACCCGTCTGCAGGAACAGACCCAGGGCGACAAAGAGTGTCCGTCACCAAAGCAATGGCCGCTCATTAAATTTTCTCCTGTTTGTGTCAAAACAGAAGGATTTAAGTGTTAGCCGCAAAAATACCCAAATTGGATTTAGTGCCATAGGCAAAGTAGCTACATAAGCGTTTTATATTCCTCCAACTCATCCACCTTCAGCACTAAATTAGATTCTGGATTTGCTGAAAAGCTATTTGCAGAGACATCATTAAATATAATTAGCATTCATCTGCTTCGTTAGAATCTTAATAACTGTTCAAGGGTCAACTTTGACATTAAGTTTTTGTATTTAGACAAGTCTCTGTGTATTCAGCAAGGGCGCTCAGCCCTGCGCAGGTTAATTGACAGGAGGAGCAAGGAAATGAGGAAGAGAAAGTATATCTTGAAATAAAATACACTGATGTGTAACATCTCTCTCTCTCTCTTTCTCAGAAATGAGTCTTCCCCTTAGAATATTCCACGTATGAAATGGCAGCGTGCATGTGTGAGCTGTCTGCAGCTCTAATGATGAATCTTTGAACTGACTCACTCCCGCCATGCAGTCACGCTTCTTCCTCCATCATTTCCCTTTAGCCTTTGTAATGGCACAGGTGTTCATATTTCTTGAGAGCGCTGCTCTCGGCCGCCAAATGAATACATGCGCCCCAGCCCCGGGCGTGTGATTTCAATATGAATAACTCAAGGTTAGAAATGTGGTTGTTCTTTTCAGGGTGGTGTGCGACAAGAGCAGAGAGCAAAAGCTGATTTTCTATTGATCATCATCGCACTGAAATGTAGATTTCTTTTTCTTCCTTTCTTCCTTAATGCCAACTTGTGCAATTGTTGTTATAGGCTTCAATGGAGAACTCTGCTATCTTCCAAACAGCGCTGTGTCATTGCTCTCAAGTTAATGACTACATGCCTTTAATAATAGTGTGTCCTTTACGATGCAAACTGCACTTTCCAGATGATGTGAGGAGAACAATGAAATACTGGTTTATCACTTCTGTTTCGTCTGGCTTCATTAAAAATTCGATTAAGTGAAAGTCCCTCCATTTAGCGCCGGCGAGGGGAAAAACACCGTGAAAATGAACAATATTGTCCAGTTAGCTTGGAGTGATGGAGGTTATTGTAAGAGAGTGTCGTCCATTAAAGAAAAACCCTGAACAGGGGTCAACCGCCACAGAGCCCCAGGGCTTAGTAAAGTACTTGTGCCGACACAGTTGTTAATCTTTGGCAAAGGGAAGCCCAGTGAGAGGTCGTGCCCCTCATGACATGAGCTGCACTCATAACTTGGCTGCTGCTTGCGTCTGATACATGTTTAGATGCACATGATTTACTCTGCTGGTGATGACAGGCGACAGATGGCAGTGACATGACGACGCAGATCAGGGGTGAAAATTAGGGTTCCATTTGGCCGGGGTCCTTGGGTTGGGTTTTCGTCCTGGTGCTCAGAATTCTATTCTCAATCCAACCTGACTGGCGTTGGGGAGAAAGTAAATTGGCTGTATATGTGAGTTTCATCATAACACACCGCCAAGGCAACAGCTCCTCCTGCGACGCTCAGAAAGAATAAGTGGTATAGAGTAATAATAATGATGCTACTGCAGCACTGACTGAGCTTTCAGCTTTTACCCTCTGCTTCTTCTACAAAACCCATAACCTGCCATGTCTTTAGCTGTACATATGATATGTGTGTGTTCCTCTCGTCTTTCTCTCCATCTCTTCTGTCCTCTACCTCCTGCCATACCCGGAGGACCAATAGCTTAAGGGCCCCCCACTCGAGCCTGGTTCTGCTCAAGGTTTCTTCCTGTTAAAGGGGAGTTTTTTTTCTCGCTTGCGCGGGGGTGAAGCGCTTTGAGACAATTATAATTGTAAATGGCGCTGTATAAATTAACATGAGCGTGTACCTTTTATTTATGAAGCGTTCTTTCCTGTGATTTTATTTTCATGTGCCCTCTCTCTGCAGGAGCCAGCACGGCCACGATCTTCCAGTAAAATGAGCCCCCAAGACTCACCCAACAACACAGAGGACGAAGGGGAGGCTGGTAAGAGTGATGCCTTGAGCCTGTTGAACGACAGCATGGGTTTACACCCACCTGGTTTCCACAGTGACATCACCAAGCACCTTGGAGTTCAGATCACGCTGATAACCGCGTACTCCCTTATCATTCTGCTGGGGCTGCTGGGCAACGCGCTCGTCATCTACATGATCATTCGCTACAGAACCATGCGGACAGTGACCAACTTCTTCATCGCCAACCTGGCCCTGGCCGACCTGTTAGTGGACACCCTGTGCTTGCCCTTCACTCTGGTCTACACTCTGTTAGATGAGTGGAAGTTTGGGGCCGTGCTGTGCCACATGGTGCCCTTTGCCCAGGCCCTGAGCGTGCACGTGTCCATCCTCACGATGACCGTCATCGCTCTGGAGCGCTACCGCTGCATCGTTTTCCACCTCGGTCGGCGCCTCACGTGGAACTCCAGCTTCCTCATCATGGCGATCACCTGGACTACGTCTGCCATCCTGGCTGCGCCCTTGGCCATCTTCAGAGAGTACCGCAACGAAGAGATACCTTCCATCAACCTGCGCATCGATGTCTGCTCCGAGAAGTGGCCCCACGAGACCGGCAAGGGTGGAGTCATCTACAGCCTCTCCGTGCTGCTCCTGCAGTACATTATTCCTTTAGCCATCATTAGCTACGCCTACATATGCATCTGGGTGAAGCTGAAGAATCACATCAGCCCATCGACCCGCAACGACAGCATCAACCGCCGCAAGAAGACCACCAAGATGTTGGCGCTGGTCGTGGTGGTGTTTGCGTTCTGCTGGTTGCCGTTCCACGTGTTCCAGCTGGCCAGCGATCTGGACCTGGTGCTTCGGTTTAAGGAGTACAAACTGATATACACGGTGTTCCACATCGTGGCGATGTGTTCGACCTTTACCAACCCTCTGCTGTACGGGTGGATGAATAAAAACTACAGGAACGGCTTCCTCATGGTGTTCCGCTGCGAGGATAAGCCGGAGTCCTTCCACCCCGAGGGATCGATAAGGACCCGCTCGCTACGAGGCCTGGCTCTGAACGGCCGTAACGGTGGGCACCCTCCCACCGCTGTGTGACTTTGATGTAGTTTATTTTTTTACAGCCTGTAGGAGAAGATTGAACACACTGAACACTCCTCTCCTTCGTGGTGGATGTGGTTCAGAAGAAACTTTTTGACTTGAATTGATCCGGAGTATCTTTGTCACTGGAGAGGGCTCAAACGCTTTGTGTGCAAATTGCGTTATGTAAGACTCTTGTTTACTTTGTGAATGGTACTTGTGAAAATACATTTGTTGAACCTGTTCAAATATATGTGGAAGATGTTTGCTAAGGTGTTAAGTAACTTGATACAATGTAAAATGTGTTCTGTGTCCAATTTATTGTGCTCCGCTGCAGACTTTGCCTGAGCTGAGGCTGTTGATGTTTCATATTTCACACTTTTTTTTGTCAGCTGCTCAAAACATTTGGATGAATTTTAAATCTATTAATGAATCCAAATGCTGCATTTTGGATTGACTCCCGATGTGCAATATTTAATCCTCATCCAAGTTACCGGTGGCTGCCACTGCTGATACTTCTCGCCAACCAGGAAGTTAATTGTGTTCACAACCAACTGCTCCTGATCAGACGGAGCAGCAGGGGACTGCGTGCTGATAAATGGGATTGGAAGCCAGTGAACCGTGCAAAGTGACAGCAACAAGTTTTTGATGTCTTTAATAGTGGGGGGGCAGCTGCTCTGAGGGTATGTAAAAAAAAAAGAAGAGACTTTGAAGAAATGAAAACCTGTTCTGGATTTATTTAACCCATAAAGTGTCCTTTGTAGGTGGTCTTTGAACGAAGCTCTGCTCCGTGCCTCCATGTGAAATAAACAGACATTGGCTTCAATTGAAGTCTTTTGTGGCACTAAGGCATTTTACATAATGTGTGAACCACATACAGCCTTTGCTAACACTGCTCAAAACAGGAGGGGGGGGGGGGGGCAGTTAATGCATGTGCTCAAGGTAGTATCCAGTCAAAAAATAATTCTGCAGAAAACAGCGAATTTATGTATTACACATCACATATTACATTAATATGTTTTTAATAAAAAGGGTTGTGTTAAATATAGATATTGTGGAAATGTAATATTTAGGCGAAACACCTAAAGTCGCAGTTTTAGGCAGAACTATTTTTGCTGAGTGATAAATAATGTGACAGTTGGAAATAATTCTGTATTTTTTTTTCTTCTTCTGCACATAAACTTCCAGCCAACATCCAATAAATTATTTAATGAGGCAGACAAATGTCGCCTGCATACGCTGTGTGATACATTCTTCAACAGAAAATAAATAGAAAAATATTGCATTGCGGGTTTCTTCTCGACACCCACATTATTGATTTCACGGCTTAGCCTATATTCCCCTGTGTGTGCTGTGGATTATAATAGCAGCTGCAAGGCCTTTATCGGGACCATACCAGCAGACCACAGCATTAGGTTTGGACCCATTAGGCGTTACAGCTGATGTGTGAAGATTGTCGCTGCAGACAAGAGGTGGTTTCAGGGCTGATTTTAGCTGTGCAGAGTAAATGAACCGTCTGTTCTCCACCACAGTGTGCTTAAGGGGTGCATGTCCAAAAATAGCAAGGCGAGGGCAGATTAACCATGATTATGCTAATGTTTTAAAGGGAAACATGAGGTTTCCTGGGTGATCTTCTTTTGTTGGAGGCTTGCCGATGCAGTCATTATGTTTTTCCATACATTTAACGACCTTTGATTCAAAGTGCACGGTATGAAGTCTTTGGTACCAGCTGCTTTGATGGACATCGTTGCTTTTACACGGGAACGTGGCGCCCCTTAGTGTTCGAGCCGAGCATTGGAGCTGCACCACAGACCGGAAGTTCGCTGCAGCGTGACCTTCTCTCTAGTCCCAGCCGTGTGACAGGACTTGTGGCCGGGCAGCACGGTGCGGTTCGTCCCGGCAGCAGCGAGACATGCAGACACGACTCTACTGAATGCACCCACACAGGTAACCAACTCTCTTTGTCGTCTGAGGATTCGATGCCACGAAATGCCGACGCGAAGGGAACTTCCGGGTCCGAGCTTTTAATTCACGTCTCATGCTAGGCTAGCTCATGCTAACGAGGAAGCTAAGCGGTGCGGACGCGACGGCTGTCGTTGTATTTGATCTAACCTAAATATATTTTGAGTTTCAGTGTGTGATGTTTAATGTATGAACACTGGCCAATCAAAGCAACACTCGTGAACTGTCTTGTTGAACGTGTTTTACTTGAATGTGTTTCACTGTCATGTAGCCGTTAGCCGGAAAGTTCCTGAATAGGTCTGTCGATGGCATTTCATGTCCGTCGTTTCCAGCTCTCTGTGAGTCACATCTTGTTTATGAACTGTAACCTGCAGTGACTGATGACCTGTGGTGTTTGCTCTGTGTTGACTCAGGCTGCTGCTGCCAGAATAAACAGAGGGAACAATGGTGAAGTACTTCGCCTGCGCAGGTTTACTCAAAAATACCTGGGACCAAGTCTGTATCGCTTTCTGGCAGCGATACCCCAACCCCTACAGGTGTGTGTGTGTGTGTGTGTGTGTGTGTGTGTGTGTGTGTGTGTGTGTGTGTGTGCGCGTGTGTGCGCGCGCACGCTACTTCTCATTGTACCTGTGGAAAGTGTGGATGCAATCACTTATTTTAATTTCTGCTACAGCTCATCAGGAATCGTTTTGTAGTGTTTCATTTCACAAAATTAAAAGTTGAGTGTGTAAGATGTGGAATTATCTATTTATCCACTAATGTGTAACAATGTAAATTATACAAATTGTTGTTCTATTTACCCTCAAATGGGCCCATTTCATTTAAATGCTGCAGGTCCCAGCTACAGAGGCTGCTATATATACACTGCTCACAAAAATTAAAGGAACACTTTAAAGAAACACATTAGATACATCAGATCTCAATATGAAGTCGGATATCCATACAAATAACGACAGGGCAGTGTCTTAGGAACAAAAGGATGCCAACTCTTTTAATGGAAATAAAAGTTTTCAGCCTACAGAGGGCTCAATTGTGTAGACACCATAAAATCAGAGTGAAATGGAGATGTGGCAGGCTAGTCCATTTTTTCCAAAACTTAATTTCTGCAACTCAAAATGCTTTTCAGTATCTCGTGTGGCCCCCACGAGCTTGTATGCATGCTTGGCAACGTCGCGGCATGCTCCTAATGAGACGATGGAATGTCTTGTGGCATTTCCTCCCAGATCTGTGTGAGGGCATCCCTGAGCTGTTGTACAGTCTGAGGAGCAACCTGGCGGCGCCTAATGGACCGAAACATAATGTCCCAGAGATGTTCTATTGGGTTTAAGTCAGGGGATCGTGAAGGCCGTTCAATTGTTTCAATTCCTTCATCCTCCACGTACTGCCTGCATATTCTTGCCACGTGAGGCCGGGCATTGTCGTGCATTAGGAGGAAACCAGGACCTACTGCACCAGCGTAGGGTCTGACAATGGGTTCAAGGATTTCATCTCGATACCTTATGGCAGTCAGAGCACTATTTCCTAGGCAGTAGAGGTCTGTGCGTCCCTCCATGGATATGCCTCCCCAGACCATCACTGACCCACCACCAAACCTGTCATGTTGAACGACGTTGCAGGCAGCATAACGTTCTCCTTGTCTTCTCCAGACTCTTTCACGTCTATCACATGTGCTCAGGGTGGACCTGCTCTCGTCTGTGAAAAGTACAGGGCGCCAGTGGCGGACTTGCCAATTCTGGTGTTCTTGAGCAAATGCCAGTCGAGCTCCACGGTGCTGGGCAGTGAGCACAGGGCCCACTACAGGACGTCGGGCCCTCAGGCCACCTTCATGAAGTCTGTTCCTGATGGTTTGGGTAGAGACATTCACACCAGTGGCCCTCTGGAGGTCATTCTGTAGGGCACGAGCAGTGCTCAGCCTGTTCCGCCTTGCACAAAGGAGCAGGTATCGGTCCTGCTGAGGGGTTGAGGACCTTCTACGGCCCTGTCCAGCTCTCCGAGAATAACCACCAGTCTCCTGAAATCTCCTCCATGTTCTGGAGATTGTGCTGGGAGACACATTAAACTTTCTTGCTGCAGCACGTGTGGATGTGCCATCCTGGAGAAGTTGAACAACCTGTGCCACTTCTGTAGGGTTAAGGAATCGCCTCATATTGCTAGTCGAGATAATTATTCAAGCCAAAATCAGCACGAGTGGAAAACCAGCCAAAAAAGATCCAGAGGGAGAAACTTGAAATGACCTCCACATGTAAAACCAGTCCTGTTTTGAGGGTTATCTAATTGTTGCCACTGTAGTGCACCTGTTGTTAATTTCATGAACACCAATACAGCTGAAATTGATTAACGAGGCCCTCAGCTGCTTAACCAACAAGAAAATTATCAGACAGGTTTAATTCAATTCATGCCATGCCCCAAAAAAAAATGTTCCTTTAATTTTTGTGAGCAGTGTATATATTTTTTTTTTTTACAGAAGCCCAAACTGGACAAATTTGAGATCTTTTGAGTTTTTATGGCCACAGATGTCACAGGTTCTCGCTCATGTTTGGTAGTGAGTGGTGTTCAGCTGTAACGTGCCACTTCACCAGAAGATGTCACCAAATTCTGCTCACTGAACCTTTCCACCAGTCTTCTAAAATGCATTTTGTCATCCAGAGCCATTAATTATTCTCTGAGAAACCAATAGAAATGTTTTAAACACCCCTTCTCACAGCATGAAAGAAAGCGAAAACAATTGCTGGATCTCTGATCTCTGTCCAGTCAGTTAAACTAATTACATATATCTTTTTTTTTTTTTTTTTTTATCTTTTATTGGTCAAACTCAATTTTAATGTTTTTTAATGACCTTGACAATGAAATAATGAACCATTTAATATAGTAACTGACAAAAACACTCTTGAGTTTCTCCCCGACATGTCTTAGTTTTAATCCATACCGTTTCCCTCTCTCCCACAGTAACCATGTTTTGACTGAAGACATAATATTCAGGGAGGTGACTCCATCCAACTGCCTGATTTCCAGACGTCTCTTGACCAAAGTCAGTCGAGCCCCTCGCTGGATGGAGCGGTACCTCCCCAAGCACATGGCCAGCTCAGCGTACATCATCGAGGACTCTATCGTGGACCCTCAGAAAAGGACCATGACCACACTCACATGGAATATCAGCCACGCTCGCCTCATGGTACCCCGGTGCTTGAATTTGTATGTGCATAGCGCTGCATATAGTCGAAGCACAGCCTCACGTTGCCCTTGTTTTTGTTTTCTCTCTGCCCCAGTCTGTGGAGGAGCGCTGCGAGTATCAAATTAACCCTGACAACAGCGGCTGGACACAGTTGAAGAGAGAAGCTTGGATCTCCTCCAACGTCTATGGGCTCTCCAGAGCTATTCAGGTCAGTAGAGTAAAGGGGAACTAAGCGCTATGTAACGGCACAGAACAGAGGAGTCTGACATGAAGTCTCACCATCTGATCTGTCAATTACAATCTCTAGCATTATACTCTTTGTTAGGATGCAGCAGCTTTTATGAGTTGTCGTCCAGTGCTGCGAGTTACAGATTGCACACACATTAATCTCAGAAAGCTATTTTCTGTCTTGATGGACTACGCATCTTCTCTTTCCAGGAATTTGGCCTCGCAAGGTTCAAGACCAGCGTCACTAAGACCATGAAGGGCTTTGAATATGTACTGGCCAGAATGCAAGGTAAGTTCTCATTCAGTAACCAGCGTGTTCAACTCCATCCGATGTAGATAAAATGTGAATGTAGTTTAACTAGTAGTATTAATAATTGTCGTATTGAAAAGGAAACAGTCTCTGATGGTAGAAAATTCATGTCAGATTTACGGTACAAGATGAACGGGTGGTTGACATCTTACACATCCATCAAATCTAAGATATGACGCATATGTTGCACTCGGGTTCACTCTGTTTAACACAAGACCTCTTTGTTCTGTGTGTGGGAGTCTTGGGCAGCAGCTTCTAAAGAAGGGCGTGGCAAAGGAGTGAAACCACTGCTCTAGATGTATAAAATGCACAAAGTTATGTTGTTAGGTTTTGCTTACATCTGCTTTCCATGTATAGGAAGTACACTTACAACCTCACAGAAAGTAAAAGTGTTTGTCTGTCTCCATATGACTTACTCTACGTGTGTTGCAGAGCTGAACAATGGGCATTTTTCAGTTTGTCTTCCGCATAGTAAAAATGCAGGTTATTTCCAGGTCAGACACTATCACAGCAACAGACAAGTGTCTGGAACATTCAGGTGAAGGCTGGCTTCTGAGTAGAGTGTGTGGGACGCAGGATATGATGAATTTCGGACTTCCGGATATGCATTTTCACAAAACCCCTCTGGATAATGAGCCCTGGAGTTTGGTGTCTTAAAACAGACTTACATAGACAGCTAAAGTATATCAGGGTATATTCCTGAACAGCATAAATATATCATTCAACCAAATTTTATTTCCTCTGTAGGTGAAACTCCATCCAGAACCTTGGCAGAAACGGCCACAGAGCGAGCGAGGGAGACAGCATTGGCAGCTAAGGAGAAAGCCAAAGACTTTGCCTCACAAGCCCAGAAGAAACAATATGTGTGACGGTCTACCTGAATCACAGGTTGCGTAGACACTGACACTGGGACAGATCCATCTTTACCCCCCCCTCATTGTTCACACAAGCTTCAGGGTAAGACAGACTGATCCCGGTCATGGGTACGACACCTCTGTGAGGAAGCGTTCAAAGGAAAATGGTGGGTGGACCATATAAGGCCTGAGCTGGGTTCAACAGCCTGTTCCAGCCTTCCTGTGCGTGCCATGCCGACTCATCCTGTCCCTTTATAATCCCAGATCATCTCAGTATTTACCAGAGATAGAGATCGTAGAAAGGGACGGCTCAATATGGCTGGAGTTGCCATAAAATCATGATTTTGCCAACCCTGACACTGTTCCTCAGACCTTTGTTCAACCGCCGTGCCCACCAAAGTTTTAGCCTTCCTTTACAAGAGCACCATGTTCTGTAATAGTTTCACGATATTACCAGCCTAACATGCTGCTAAATATCCAATTCATGCAAATGTTTGATCTTTTTTCTTATTTGATTTTAGCTCCGCTCAGCCACCCACCTTAATAGTCTTAGTTGAAGTTAATTGACCGACGAAGGGTCCATGTTGTTGGCAGCACTTAGCTCAATACGAAGAACATAGCACTGATGAAGGAAACAATGATACCTTGTACATCCAACTCAGTTCTGATGATACAACCCATATAACAGTATGCTCTTACTGTATCAACACTATATCAACTGATCATTAAAAAGACAGTCTATTTCTAAGGAGCCTGTTGTGACACTTGTCTGTGTGTAATAACAGCATCACACTGTAGCTTTTTATTCTTCCAAGAACTTCCGCATACCTCTAACACTGATTTAAAAGCACTTTCATAGTCCTTTTCAACTCCTTATACTTTCTGAAGTATTGCAATATCTGGGGATGGGTCTCCACCATTCCTTTATACTTGAACCAATTAAAACCATACAATCACTGAAACATTCACTTCATTTTCAACTTACAGCTCCCATTTTCCCTTTTCCAATTCTGCATACTTGAAACACTCAGCTTGGTTTGAGATGTTGGGGTTCTGGCTGCAATGTACAGTGTTTATCTCCAGAGCCAGGTTACATTTAAAGATACCGTATCTTCTGGAGCTCCTTATATTGAGTACGCTTAAAACTGGAGCACTTCCATTGATCCCTTCATATAGTTGTTCATCCATCCTCCCATTTCCCTCAACCACTTTCAAAGAGCAAAACATTCACCTCATTCAGAACGTGTCTGCTCTCATTTTTCTTTTTCCAACTCCTCATGGTTTCACTCCTATGCATGTTTAAGTGTGGTGACATCATTCCAGTATCTTTACTGGAACTGTTTTTTAAAAAAAAAATACTGTAAACAACATAAATATAGAAAATATTTATTCATAAAAAAAAAGATTATATCAGTACAAAATGCTACATAATATTACTGGGCGGAGAGACAGATGAATGCATACATACTATTACAAGCTAGTAAGGCATCTTGCATATACAAAAGTGAAGGGAGGAGATAGCACCTTCAGTTATTAAATATATAGCAATGAATAGAATAGATACTTGTAACACAGCATTAATTGCATCATCATTACAAGTGGAAACTACCTGCCTGAGTGGTGTACTTGTTGCATGCATAACCAACGTTTCAATTGACATGCGCAAGCAGCGAAGCGTACAGTCGTGAAAAACGGAAACGTCAGTTAGTCATCAAACAGCAACTGTCATTAGATGTGTGCAACGAGCCACCTTAATGCTCACTGAGTCTCTTTCACACGGGGAATTCTCAAAGTTCATCACAGACCAGATCGAGTCGTGGGAAATGCGCCAAAGGAAATTTCTGCATGGTTACGTTAACTGCCGGATATTATTGTGCAAATGTGACCAGTCAATGTCTCCCCACTGCTCTCCTGCTGGATGTAACCACAACCTTTCTCAGATAAAAAACAAACAAGTGCAACGTGTGATCGTTTTGTGCAACAGAAGAAAAAAAAAAAAAAGAACAATACAATGACTGAATGTAACATAGTCGGACAATAATACAAAACATAGCACAGATTAATGTTTAAGTGCATGCTATACTTGTCTTTACTGAACTACAAACTTAGTGCTAAAGAGAAGCTGTATAGAATACTAGACCATATCTGATTTAAGGCAGAATTCAGGACAGACATACTGGAGTTAAGAATAAGTTAAGAGTTTTGAATGAAAAGCCCTTAAAAAGACAAATAAACTGTTCGAATCCTTGTGGGTAACAAGCACCTCATGGCTTTGAGAATAAAATTAAAATGCCATCAGTGGTTGATGCCGAAAAATACATATGCGCAACGTTACATCCATCCCAGCCCAGTGATTAGAACTGCTATTCAGTGCAAATGGACACAGCTCATTCATGACCAACATTATTGTTTAGCTTGTAGTCTGACATCATTGGAGGGGAGAGTTGCTCCTCCTGTTTAAAAAGTGTTAAGCTGCACAGTAACGTCCCCCTTATCCTCCATTTGCTTGATTTTTGGAATGTTTTCATGATTTCTCCTCTTCCTCTTCAAACCGGTGACAGCGAGTTAAGTTCCAGTGGGCGTACAGCCGTCATAGCCAGGCTTTGTCCATGCTGGAGTAACAGTGGTCTGCGTCAGCGTGTGTGATGCTCAGTCCGTCAGAGTCGACGCAGTCAAACACGATGCTCTCCACGTCAACCTCCACGTCCTCTGCAAGGGAATCAAACACCAGATCGTCAGTGGAAGGAGTCCTCGTGCTCAGGGGTTTATACACTGACCTTTTCATTTTGCTAATACATTTTCTATATGTTTCTATATGTATTTCGATTTGTTAAATTAACATGATGTTAAGCTTAATTCATACTGAATTACAACTCATCCCCAGTCAGACCAATATAAATAATATTTAATAACCCATCCAATAATAATAATAATGCAATAATATGTTATGTTTCAATGTCCGATAATGATCAATAAATGTGCTATAATCATACATTTATAGAGGCAAATAGGATGTGTTAACAAAGCTGTTCTAATTATTTTATGTTTTCCTATTATGTAAAATCTTGTTCTATCTATATATGTCATGCATCAGTCTGGAATCTTTTCTTCTTATCTTAGAGCACACTGAGCTATAGAAATTAAACCTAAAATCAGCATGAAGCTAGCTGCCAATTAGCTTAGCCTAATATAAATACTGGAAATAAAGTAAACAGCCTGGCTCTGTAGGAATCCAACAAAGTTGCCTCCCAGCTTCTCATCCAATTGAACGCTTCAGTGAACTTTAAAATATTGGTTGCACAGAATAACATGTGTGGATCTTGAAGCACCTTTTTAAGAATGATTACAGTAATCCAAATCTCCCTCGAGGCCACTCGACAACTGCACTCACGCAGGCTTGGAACAAAACTACCCCTGAAGCACTCTCTGCCACTACTTGGCATTGTTCGGGCCAACAGGCGGAGGTGAGACCGACCTCTGTCAGAATCCGACCTCTCGGAGGACATGGTCGACCCCTGGCTGTTGTTCCTCATTCTCTCCGTGCCCCTCTGCAGCTGCTCCAGCCGCACCCGCAGCTCCCTCTGCTCCCAGCGTAGGCGACCCTTCAGCTGCTCGGCACGCTCGTCCTGCTCCTGCAGCTTCTGAAAGGAGGAGGCGGAGAGGCGAGACAAGGGAGTGAGCTGTGGACCAAACCTTGAGACCCACGGAGGGAGGCCAAGAGAACACGGCCACTGAGAATCGTCATTAACGTCCGAACCACTCAGCACTGCACGTGTGGACAGTGCAGGGCATCTGTGTGCACCTTTATGTGGATCTGGGCATGCCTCAGCAGGTTCAGGGTGGTGTTCCTCACGGAGTCAGAGGACAGGGGCACTTGCTTCTTGAGCTGGTCCAGGCATTGCCTCAGCTGAGCCCGTCTGCAGAGCACAACAACAACAACAACAAGCAGCGACTCATGAGGTTCGGTTGTGTGCGTGTGCGTCAGCAGAGCTCTTCCAGAGAAGTGTGGCCTTGACGTGACATTATTGCATTAAATAAACATGACTTACCTGTTTTTTTCCAGCTCGTTGTGAACCGACCTGCAGGGAGAGGCAGGAGGAGACCAAGCGGTTAGGTTGAGAAATGGGTGTGTTGGAAAGAGGGTGTTTTTTTTAATCAAAGTGGAAGTCAGAGTCCTTCACAGCCACACCCTCCTGTCAGTTGTGGTGTACTCACCTATTGCCACCAGCAGATATCTTCCTGCTCTTCTGTTTGCTCTTCTTATCGGAGTGACCTGGGCTGAGAGGCAGGACTGAGGCATATCCATGTTCTGCTTCTGCGCAGGGAACAAATCACATCAGATCCCGTGTTAGGAAATAAACACTTTCAGAGGGTGCGGCCACTATTTTTAGTGCACGACGATACACCGAAACTGTCTTTTTGGTTCGAGGTGTTGGTTTGAAGGTCGGACTAATCACCCCCCCCCCCCCCCC